>OY987188.1:6392500-7697675 GCA_963920625.1 Dinocampus coccinellae | reverse complement strand
TCAGCTGGTTCGGGCATGTCGGTTGATGTCTTGATTGACTCTTTAGTCGACTCATGACCACCGTATATGGCCTACCCCATGGATCATCATAGACTTCCTTGATCAATTCAGTCCAAGCTTTACGTTTGTGGTGCTTGATTGCCCAGGTTAGACTATTGCGGGCCTCTTTATACTTCGCTTCTAGGGCCGGGTGTGTGTCTTTGCCTCTAGCTCCTTGTGCGAGTCTTCTCGTTGCTTTTCTTGCGGAGCTCGACTATTTCAGCGTTCCACCAATATACTGGGGTATGAGTGGTTCTGCCCCTTTTCTGGGGCATAGTTGCGTCACAAGCTGTTGTCAATCTTCGCATAACTTCCGGAACAATCTCCTCAGGAGAATTTCCATTAGTGTCACCAGCATTCATGACCAGGCGAAACACATCTTCGTCAAAAGCGCTCGCTTTCCATGCTGAAGCTTTTGGCCTGCTGTTTATAGGGATGCCACATCTGCGTGTTTCTGGTATCTCCCACATTATAGCTCGATGGTCACTATGCGTGTAGATATCCGTCACCTGCCAGGCCATGTCTGCTGTTATTGGGCCGCTGCTGACAAAGGTGAGGTCTATTTTGGAGCTTGCTTCTCCTTTAGTGTAAGTGGGTAGCTTTCCGTCATTGAGCAGCACCATGTCTAGAAAAGACATCGCTTCCAGGAGTGCCTGACCTCTTCTGTTCGTCCTTCTACTGCCCCAGTCTACTGCCCAGGCGTTAAAATCACCCGCGATTGTTCGTGGGTTCCGGTCTCTAGCATCGTTTACTAGCTTGTTCAGGACACTCTCAAAATCTCCTGAGTCATACTAGGTGGAATGTAACAGCTGTAGATGTGCACACCATTAATCTTGACCCGGGTAAAGCCATCTTCCTGTTTTTTTATGACCTCCTGGAAAGTTAATTACTACAAGACCGAGCGGCAGCCTTACCAAATTTATCAGCTTCCCAAGGTTTTTGGTCCAGGTTTTTATACGATTCTGCTATTATCGCAATGTTCACATTATACTCGCGTACGGTCTGCATGAGCAGGTCCTGCGCTATCTCACAGTGGTTTGAATTTACTTGTAGTATTCTCATCTTCTTTTACGGATCATCGCCTGGTATGCTTTCATGCATACTGGGCATCTGCTGCTGCCAGCAGCGTGCGATGTATTCTTGTTACCTTCATCCCTGCATAAGATACAGCATCGCTCGGAGGTGCACTTGTCGGCCTTGTGTCCTTCAGAACCACACTTAATGCATAGCTTTGATCTGTCATTGCACTTGCAGTTCCTTGATATATGAACTTTCGATGAATGTCTCACAGAATCGTCGTATTTCTCGACCATTTCAAATTTTGCGATTCCGGTTGTGATTTCTGCACCATATCAGTGGGAATGAATGCAACGATGCGGGATTAATCGGAAAAATATGTGAATTGGAGAATTTTTTTTCGTACATATCGGTCGAGGAGTTATGGAATGACTTCGAAAACGCTGTTTTTCGACGTTTCACCAGACTGAAACGCGTAAAAACAGGCATTTCATCCGCGTTACGTTTTAGGGAAGCAATCACGGATGTTTGATCCGGGTTTCTCGAAAATTTCTTTTCAAATTTCATACACTCAAATCGTGTTGGGTGAGAAATGTTGGGCATCGAAACAAAAAAATTTCGATCGGAGAGTTTGGAATGAACTTTCGATGAAAGTCTCACAAAATCGTCGTAGTTCTCGACCATCTCAAATTTCGTGATTCCGGTCGTGATTTTTGTTCAATCTCAGTAGAAATGAATGCAACGATGCAGGATTGATCCGAAAAATATGTTGTTTGGAAAAATTAAATTTCGATGAATGTCTCACAAAATCGTCGTATTTTTCGACCATCTCAAATTTCTTGATTCCGGTCGTGATTTTCGTATGATACTAGTAGGAATGTATGCAACAATGCCGGATTGATCGGGAGAATATGTTGTTTGGAAGAATTAATTTCCGATGAATGTCTCACAAAATCATCATATTTCTCGACCATCTCGAATTTCGTGATTCCGGTCGTGATTTTTGTATCATATTAGCAGAAATGCATGCAATGATGCGAGATTGATCACAAAAATATGTTGTTTGGAAAAAAGTATTTTCGATAAATGTCTCACAAAATCATCATATTTCTCGACCATCTCGAATTTCGTGATTCCGGTCGTGATTTTTGTATCATATTAGCAGAAATGCATGCAATGATGCGAGATTGATCCAAAAAATATGTTGTTTGGAAGAATTAATTTTCGATGAATGTCTCACAAAATCGTCGTATTTTGTGACCATCTCAAATTTCTTGATTCCGGTCATGATTTTTGTATGATACTAGTAGAAATGTATGCAACAATAACGGATTGATCGAGAAAATATGTTGTTTGGAAAAATTTTTTTCGAACATGTCGTTCGACGAGATATGGAATGACTTCGACAACGCTGTTTTTCGACGTTTCACAAAACTGAAACGCGTAAAAACGGGCATTTCGACCGCAGTACATTATTAGGAAGCAATCGCAGTTGATTGATTCGGTTTTTTTCGAGAATATCCTCAAATTTCCCACACTCGATTCGTGTTGGGTAAGTATTGTCGGGCAACGAAGAAAAAAAAAAATTTCGATCGGAGAGTTTGGAATGAACTTTCGATGAAAGTCTCACAGAATCGTCGTATTTCTCGACCATCTCAAATTTCGTGATTCCGGTCGTGATTTTTGTCCAATTTCAGTAGAAATGAATGCAACGATGCGGGATTGATCTGAAAAATATGTTGTTTGGGAAAATTAATTTTCGATGAATGTCTCACAAAATCGTCGTATTTTTCGACCATCTCAAATTTCGTGATTCGGGTCGTGATTTTTGTATGATACTAGTAGGAATGAATGCAACGATGCGGGATTGATCCAAAAAATATGTTGTTTGGAAGAATTAATTTCCGATGAATGTCTCACAAAATCGACGTATTTCTCGACCATCTTGAATTCCGTGATTCCGCTCGTGATTTTTGTTTAAGTTTAGTAAAAATGAATGCAACGGTGCGGGATTGATCCGAAAAATATGTTGTTTGGAGAAATTTTTTCCGAACATCTCAGTCGCCGAAATATGGAATGACTTCGAAAACGCTGTTATTCGACGTTTCACAAAACTGAATTTCGTAAAAACGGGCATTTCGACCGCAGTACGGTATCAGGAAGCAATCGCAGATAATTGAGCCGGGTTTTTCGAGAATATTTTCGAATTTCATACACTCCAATCGTGTTGGGCGAGAAATGTTGGGCATCGAAAAAAAAAAGAAATTTTCGATCGGGAAGAGTGAAATGAACTTGCGATAAATGTCCCACAAAATCATCATATTTCTCGACCATCTCAAATTCTGTGATTCCGGTCGTGATTTTTGTATCATATTAGGAGAAATGCATGCAATGATTCGTGATTGATCGGAAGAATATGTTGTTGGGAAAATTAATTTTCGACGAATGTCTCACAAAATCGTCGTATTTTTCGACCATCTTAAATTTCGTGATTCCGGTCGTGTTTCTTGTATGATACTAATAGAAATGAATGCAACGATGCGGGATTGATCCGGAACGTATGTTGTTCGGAAAGATTAATTTTCGATGAATGTCTCACAAAATCGTCGTATTTTGTGACCATCTCAGAATTCTTGATTCCGGTCATGATTTTTGTATGATACTAGTAGAAATGTATGCAACAATAACGGATTGATCGGGAAAATATGTTGTTTGGAGAAATTTTTTTCGAACATGTCGGTCGACGAGATATGGAATGACTTCGGAAACGCTGTTTTTCGACGTTTCACGAAACTGATACGCGTAAAAACGGGCATTTCGACCGCGGTACATTATTAGGAAGCATCGCAGTTAATTGATCCGGTTTTTTCCGAGAATATCTTTGAGTTTCTCACACTCGATTCGTGCTGGGTAAAAATTGTCGGGGAACGAAGGAAAAAAAAAATTTCGATCGGAGAGTTTGGAATGAACATTCGATGAAAGTCTCACAAAATCGTCGTATTTCTCGACCATCTCAAATTTCGTGATTCCGGTCGAGATTTTTGTCCAATTTGAGTAGAAATGAATGCGAAGATGCCGGATTGATCGGAAAAATATGTTGTTCGGAAAAATTAATTTTCGATGAACGTCACACGAAATCGTTGTGTTTCTCGACCATCTTGAATTCCGTGATTCCGGTCGTGATTTTTGTTCAATTTCAGTAGAAATGAATGCAACGATGCGGGATTAATCCGAAAATTATGTTGTTTGGAAAAATTAATTTTCGATGAATGTCTCACAAAATCGTCGTATTTTGTGACCATCTCAAATTTCTTGATTCCGGTCATGATTTTTGTATGATACTAGTAGAAATGTATGCAACAATAACGGATTGATCGGGAAAATATGTTGTTTGGAAAAATTTTTTTCGAACATGTCGTTCGACGAGATATGGAATGACTTCGACAACGCTGTTTCTCGACGTTTCACAAAACTGAAACGCGTAAAAACGGGCATTTCGACCGCAGTACATTATTAGGAAGCAATCGCAGTTGATTGATTCGGTTTTTTTCGAGAATATCTTCAAATTTCTCACACTCGATTCGTGTTGGGTAAGTATTGTCGGGCAACGAAGAAAAAAAAAAATTTCGATCGGAGAGTTTGGAATGAACTTTCGATGAAAGTCTCACAGAATCGTCGTATTTCTCGACCATCTCAAATTTCGTGATTCCGGTCGTGATTTTTGTCCAATTTCAGTAGAAATGAATGCAACGATGCGGGATTGATCCAAAAAATATGTTGTTTGGAAGAATCAATTTCCGATGAATGTCTCACAAAATCGACGTATTTCTCGACCATCTTGAATTCCGTGATTCGGGTCGTGATTTTTGTATGATACTAGTAGAAATGAATGCAACGATGCGGGATTGATCCAAAAAATATGTTGTTTGGAGAAATTTTTTCCGAACATCTCAGTCGCCGAAATATGGAATGACTTCGAAAACGCTGTTATTCGACGTTTCACAAAACTGAATTTCGTAAAAACGGGCATTTCGACCGCAGTACGGTATCAGGAAGCAATCGCAGATAATTGAGCCGGGTTTTTCGAGAATATTTTCGAATTTCATACACTCCAATCGTGTTGTGCGAGAAATGTTGGGCATCGAAAAAAAAAAGAAATTTTCGATCGGGAAGAGTGAAATGAACTTGCGATAAATGTCCCACAAAATCATCATATTTCTCGACCATCTCAAATTCTGTGATTCCGGTCGTGATTTTTGTATCATATTAGGAGAAATGCATGCAATGATTCGTGATTGATCGGAAGAATATGTTGTTGGGAAAATTAATTTTCGACGAATGTCTCACAAAATCGTCGTATTTTTCGACCATCTTAAATTTCGTGATTCCGGTCGTGTTTCTTGTATGATACTAATAGAAATGAATGCAACGATGCGGGATTGATCCGAAACGTATGTTGTTTGGAAAGATTAATTTTCGATGAATGTCTCACAAAATCGTCGTATTTTGTGACCATCTCAAATTTCTTGATTCCGGTCATGATTTTTGTATGATACTAGTAGAAATGTATGCAACAATAACGGATTGATCGGGAAAATATGTGGTTTGGAAAAATTTTTTTCGAACATGTCGGTCGACGAGATATGGAATGACTTCGAAAACGCTGTTTTTCGACGTTTCACAAAACTGATACGCGTAAAAACGGGCATTTCGACCGCGGTACATTATTAGGAAGCATCGCAGTTGATTGATCCGGTTTTTTCCGAGAATATCTTTGAGTTTCTCACACTCGATTCGTGCTGGGTAAAAATTGTCGGGGAACGAAGGAAAAAAAAAATTTCGATCAGAGAGTTTGGAATGAACATTCGATGAAAGTCTCACAAAATCGTCGTATTTCTCGACCATCTCAAATTTCGTGATTCCGGTCGAGATTTTTGTCCAATTTGAGTAGAAATGAATGCGAAGATGCCAGATTGATCGGAAAAATATGTTGTTCGGAAAAATTAATTTTCGATGAACGTTACACGAAATCGTTGTGTTTCTCGACCATCTTGAATTCCGTGATTCCGGTCGTGATTTTTGTTCAATTTCAGTAGAAATGAATGCAACGATGCGGGATTAATCCGAAAATTATGTTGTTTGGAAAAATTAATTTTCGATGAATGTCTCACAAAATCGTCGTATTTTGTGACCATCTGAATTTCTTGATTCCGGTCATGATCTTTGTATGATACTAGTAGAAATGTATGCAACAATAACGGATTGATCGGGAAAATATGTTGTTTGGAAAAATTTTTTTCGAACATCACGGTCGATGAAATATGGAATGACTTCGAAAACGCTGTTTTTCGACGTTTCACTAAACCGAAACGCGTAAAAACAGGTGTTTCGCCCGCATCACGTTATTAGGAAGCAATTGCAGATAATTGTGCCGGGTTTTTCGAGAAAATTTTCAAATTTCATACACTCCAATCGTGTTGGGTGAGAAATGTTGGGCATCGAGAAAAAAAAAATTTTTCGATCGGCACGAGTGAAATGAACTCGCGATAAATGTCTCACAAAATCATCATATTTCTCGACCATCTCGAATTTCGTGATTCCGGTCGTGATTTTTGCGTCATATTAGAAGAAATGCATGCAATGATGCGAGATTGATCGGAAAAATATGGTGTTTGGAAAAAAGTATTTTCGATAAATGTCTCACAAAATCATCATATTTCTCGACCATCTCGAATTTCGTGATTCCGGTCGTGATTTTTGTATCATATTAGCAGAAATGCATGCAATGATGCGAGATTGATCACAAAAATATGGTGTTTGGAAAAAAATATTTTCGATAAATGTCTCACAAAATCATCATATTTCTCGACCATCTCGAATTTCGTGATTCCGGTCGTGATTTTTGTATCATATTAGCAGAAATGCATGCAATGATGCGAGATTGATCGGAAAAATATGGTGTTTGGAAAAAAGTATTTTCGATAAATGTCTCACAAAATCATCATATTTCTCGACCATCTCGAATTTCGTGATTCCGGTCGTGATTTTTGTATCATATCAGCAGAAATGCATGCAATGATGCGAGATTGATCGGAAAAATATGGTGTTTGGAAAAAAGTATTTTTGATAAATGTCTCACAAAATCATCATATTTCTCGACCATCTCGAATTTCGTGATTCCGGTCGTGATTTTTGTATCATATTAGCAGGAATGCATGCAATGATGCGAGATTGATCGGAAAAATATGTTGTTTTGAAAAATTTTTTTCGAACATCTCGGTCGATGGAATATGGAATGACTTCGAAAACGCTGTTTTTCGACGTTTCACTAAACCGAAACGCGTAAAAACAGGTGTTTCGCCCGCATCACGTTATTAGGAAGCAATTGCAGATAATTGTGCCGGGTTTTTCGAGAAAATTTTCAAATTTCATACACTCCAATCGTGTTGGGTGAGAAATGTTGGGCATCGAGAAAAAAAAAATTCTTCGATCTGCAAGAGTGAAATGAACTCGCGATAAATGTCTCACAAAATCATCATATTTCTCGACCATCCCGAATTTCGTGATTCCGGTCGTGATTTTTGTATCATATTAGCAGAAATGCATGCAATGATGCGAGATTGATCGGAAAAATATGGTGTTTGGAAAAAAGTATTTTCGATAAATGTCTCACAAAATCATCATATTTCTCGACCATCTCGAATTTCGTGATTCCGGTCGTGATTTTTGTATCATATTAGCAGAAATGCATGCAATGATGCGAGATTGATCGGAAAAATATGTTGTTTGGAAAAATTTTTTTCGAACATCTCGGTCGATGAAATATGGAATGACTTCGAAAACGCTGTTTTTCGACGTTTCACTAAACCGAAACGCGTAAAAACAGGTGTTTCGCCCGCATGACGTTATTTGGAAGCAATTGCAGATAATTGTGCCGGGTTTTCCGAGAAAATTTTCAAATTTCATACACTCCAATCGTGTTGGGTGAGAAATGTTGGGCATCGAGAAAAAAAAAATTTTTCGACCGGCAAGAGTGAAATGAACTCGCGATAAATGTCTCACAAAATCATCATATTTCTCGACCATCTCGAATTTCGTGATTCCGGTCGTGATTTTTGTATCATATCAGCAGAAATGCATGCAATGATGCGAGATTGATCGGAAAAATATGGTGTTTGGAAAAAAGTATTTTCGATAAATGTCTCACAAAATCATCATATTTCTCGACCATCTCGAATTTCGTGATTCCGGTCGTGATTTTTGTATCATATTAGCAGGAATGCATGCAATGATGCGAGATTGATCGGAAAAATATGTTGTTTGGAAAAATTTTTTTCGAACATCTCGGTCGATGAAATATGGAATGACTTCGAAAACGCTGTTTTTCGACGTTTCACTAAACCGAAACGCGTAAAAACAGGTGTTTCGCCCGCATCACGTTATAAGGAAGCAATTGCAGATAATTGTGCCGGGTTTTTCGAGAAAATTTTCAAATTTCATACACTCCAATCGTGTTGGGTGAGAAATGTTGGGCATCGAGAAAAAAAAAATTTTTCGATCTGCAAGAGTGAAATGAACTCGCGATAAATGTCTCACAAAATCATCATATTTCTCGACCATCTCGAATTTCGTGATTCCGGTCGTGATTTTTGTATCATATTAGCAGAAATGCATGCAATGATGCGAGATTGATCGGAAAAATATGTTGTTTGGAAAAATTTTTTTCGAACATCTCGGTCGATGAAATATGGAATGACTTCGAAAACGCTGTTTTTCGACGTTTCACTAAACCGAAACGCGTAAAAACAGGTGTTTCGCCCGCATCACGTTATTAGGAAGCAATTGCAGATAATTGTGCCGGGTTTTTCGAGAAAATTTTCAAATTTCATACACTCCAATCGTGTTGGGTGAGAAATGTTGGGCATCGAGAAAAAAAAAATTTTTCGATCTGCAAGAGTGAAATGAACTCGCGATAAATGTCTCACAAAATCATCATATTTCTCGACCATCTCGAATTTCGTGATTCCGGTCGTGATTTTTGTATCATATTAGCAGAAATGCATGCAATGATGCGAGATTGATCGGAAAAATATGTTGTTTGGAAAAATTTTTTTCGAACATCTCGGTCGATGAAATATGGAATGACTTCGAAAACGCTGTTTTTCGACGTTTCACTAAACCGAAACGCGTAAAAACGGGTGTTTCGCCCGCATCAAGTTATTAGGAAGCAATTGCAGATAATTGTGCCGGGTTTTTCGAGAAAATTTTCAAATTTCATACACTCCAATCGTGTTGGGTGAGAAATGTTGGGCATCGAGAAAAAAAAAATTTTTCGACCGGCAAGAGTGAAATGAACTCGCGATAAATGTCTCACAAAATCATCATATTTCTCGACCATCTCGAATTTCGTGATTCCGGTCGTGATTTTTGTATCATATTAGCAGAAATGCATGCAATGATGCGAGATTGATCGGAAAAATATGGTGTTTGGAAAAAAGTATTTTCGATAAATGTCTCACAAAATCATCATATTTCTCGACCATCTCGAATTTCGTGATTCCGGTCGTGATTTTTGTATCATATTAGCAGAAATGCATGCAATGATGCGAGATTGATCGGAAAAATATGTTGTTTGGAAAAATTTTTTTCGAACATCTCGGTCGATGAAATATGGAATGACTTCGAAAACGCTGTTTTTCGACGTTTCACTAAACCGAAACGCGTAAAAACGGGTGTTTCGCCCGCATCAAGTTATTAGGAAGCAATTGCAGATAATTGTGCCGGGTTTTTCGAGAAAATTTTCAAATTTCATACACTCCAATCGTGTTGGGTGAGAAATGTTGGGCATCGAGAAAAAAAAAATTTTTCGACCGGCAAGAGTGAAATGAACTCGCGATAAATGTCTCACAAAATCATCATATTTCTCGACCATCTCGAATTTCGTGATTCCGGTCGTGATTTTTGTATCATATTAGCAGAAATGCATGCAATGATGCGAGATTGATCGGAAAAATATGGTGTTTGGAAAAAAGTATTTTCGATAAATGTCTCACAAAATCATCATATTTCTCGACCATCTCGAATTTCGTGATTCCGGTCGTGATTTTTGTATCATATTAGCAGAAATGCATGCAATGATGCGAGATTGATCGGAAAAATATGTTGTTTGGAAAAATTTTTTTCGAACATCTTGGTCGATGAAATATGGAATGACTTCGAAAACGCTGTTTTTCGACGTTTCACTAAACCGAAACGCGTAAAAACAGGTGTTTCGCCAGCATCACGTTATTAGGAAGCAATTGCAGATAATTGTGCCGGGTTTTTCGAGAAAATTTTCAAATTTCATACACTCCAATCGTGTTGGGTGAGAAATGTTGGGCATCGAGAAAAAAAAAATTTTTCGATCTGCAAGAGTGAAATGAACTCGCGATAAATGTCTCACAAAATCATCATATTTCTCGACCATCTCGAATTTCGTGATTCCGGTCGTGATTTTTGTATCATATTAGCAGAAATGCATGCAATGATGCGAGATTGATCGGAAAAATATGTTGTTTGGAAAAATTTTTTTCGAACATCTCGGTCGATGAAATATGGAATGACTTCGAAAACGCTGTTTTTCGACGTTTCACTAAACCGAAACGCGTAAAAACAGGTGTTTCGCCCGCATCACGTTATTAGGAAGCAATTGCAGATAATTGTGCCGGGTTTTTCGAGAAAATTTTCAAATTTCATACACTCCAATCGTGTTGGGTGAGAAATGTTGGGCATCGAGAAAAAAAAAATTCTTCGATCTGCAAGAGTGAAATGAACTCGCGATAAATGTCTCACAAAATCATCATATTTCTCGACCATCTCGAATTTCGTGATTCCGGTCGTGATTTTTGTATCATATTAGCAGAAATGCATGCAATGATGCGAGATTGATCGGAAAAATATGGTGTTTGGAAAAAAGTATTTTCGATAAATGTCTCACAAAATCATCATATTTCTCGACCATCTCGAATTTCGTGATTCCGGTCGTGATTTTTGTATCATATTAGCAGAAATGCATGCAATGATGCGAGATTGATCGGAAAAATATGTTGTTTGGAAAAATTTTTTTCGAACATCTCGGTCGATGAAATATGGAATGACTTCGAAAACGCTGTTTTTCGACGTTTCACTAAACCGAAACGCGTAAAAACAGGTGTTTCGCCCGCATGACGTTATTTGGAAGCAATTGCAGATAATTGTGCCGGGTTTTCCGAGAAAATTTTCAAATTTCATACACTCCAATCGTGTTGGGCGAGAAATGTTGGGCATCGAGAAAAAAAAAATTTTTCGACCGGCAAGAGTGAAATGAACTCGCGATAAATGTCTCACAAAATCATCATATTTCTCGACCATCTCGAATTTCGTGATTCCGGTCGTGATTTTTGTATCATATCAGCAGAAATGCATGCAATGATGCGAGATTGATCGGAAAAATATGGTGTTTGGAAAAAAGTATTTTCGATAAATGTCTCACAAAATCATCATATTTCTCGACCATCTCGAATTTCGTGATTCCGGTCGTGATTTTTGTATCATATTAGCAGAAATGCATGCAATGATGCGAGATTGATCGGAAAAATATGTTGTTTGGAAAAATTTTTTTCGAACATCTCGGTCGATGAAATATGGAATGACTTCGAAAACGCTGTTTTTCGACGTTTCACTAAACCGAAACGCGTAAAAACAGGTGTTTCGCCCGCATCACGTTATTAGGAAGCAATTGCAGATAATTGTGCCGGGTTTTTCGAGAAAATTTTCAAATTTCATACACTCCAATCGTGTTGGGTGAGAAATGTTGGGCATCGAGAAAAAAAAAATTCTTCGATCTGCAAGAGTGAAATGAACTCGCGATAAATGTCTCACAAAATCATCATATTTCTCGACCATCTCGAATTTCGCGATTCCGGTCGTGATTTTTGTATCATATTAGCAGAAATGCATGCAATGATGCGAGATTGATCGGAAAAATATGGTGTTTGGAAAAAAGTATTTTCGATAAATGTCTCACAAAATCATCATATTTCTCGACCATCTCGAATTTCGTGATTCCGGTCGTGATTTTTGTATCATATTAGCAGAAATGCATGCAATGATGCGAGATTGATCGGAAAAATATGTTGTTTGGAAAAATTTTTTTCGAACATCTCGGTCGATGAAATATGGCATGACTTCGAAAACGCTGTTTTTCGACGTTTCACTAAACCGAAACGCGTAAAAACAGGTGTTTCGCCCGCATCACGTTATTAGGAAGCAATTGCAGATAATTGTGCCGGGTTTTTCGAGAAAATTTTCAAATTTCATACACTCCAATCGTGTTGGGTGAGAAATGTTGGGCATCGAGAAAAAAAAAATTTTTCGATCTGCAAGAGTGAAATGAACTCGCGATAAATGTCTGACAAAATCATCATATTTCTCGACCATCTCGAATTTCGTGATTCCGGTCGTGATTTTTGTATCATATTAGCAGAAATGCATGCAATGATGCGAGATTGATCGGAAAAATATGTTGTTTGGAAAAATTTTTTTCGAACATCTCGGTCGATGAAATATGGAATGACTTCGAAAACGCTGTTTTTCGACGTTTCACTAAACCGAAACGCGTAAAAACAGGTGTTTCGCCCGCATCACGTTATTAGGAAGCAATTGCAGATAATTGTGCCGGGTTTTTCGAGAAAATTTTCAAATTTCATACACTCCAATCGTGTTGGGTGAGAAATGTTGGGCATCGAGAAAAAAAAAATTTTTCGATCTGCAAGAGTGAAATGAACTCGCGATAAATGTCTGACAAAATCATCATATTTCTCGACCATCTCGAATTTCGTGATTCCGGTCGTGATTTTTGTATCATATCAGCAGAAATGCATGCAATGATGCGAGATTGATCGGAAAAATATGGTGTTTGGGAAAAAGTATTTTCGATAAATGTCTCACAAAATCATCATATTTCTCGACCATCTCGAATTTCGTGATTCCGGTCGTGATTTTTGTATCATATTAGCAGAAATGCATGCAATGATGCGAGATTGATCGGAAAAATATGTTGTTTGGAAAAATTTTTTTCGAACATCTCGGTCGATGAAATATGGAATGACTTCGAAAACGCTGTTTTTCGACGTTTCACTGAACCGAAACGCGTAAAAACAGGTGTTTCGCCCGCATCACGTTATTAGGAAGCAATTGCAAATAATTGTGCCGGGTTTTTCGAGAAAATTTTCAAATTTCATACACTCCAATCGTGTTGGGTGAGAAATGTTGGGCATCGAGAAAAAAAAAATTCTTCGATCTGCAAGAGTGAAATGAACTCGCGATAAATGTCTCACAAAATCATCATATTTCTCGACCATCTCGAATTTCGTGATTCCGGTCGTGATTTTTGTATCATATTAGCAGAAATGCATGCAATGATGCGAGATTGATCGGAAAAATATGTTGTTTGGAAAAATTTTTTTCGAACATCTCGGTCGATGAAATATGGAATGACTTCGAAAACGCTGTTTTTCGACGTTTCACTAAACCGAAACGCGTAAAAACAGGTGTTTCGCCCGCATCACGTTATTAGGAAGCAATTGCAGATAATTGTGCCGGGTTTTTCGAGAAAATTTTCAAATTTCATACACTCCAATCGTGTTGGGTAGGGAATGTTGGGCATCGAGAAAAAAAAAATTTTTCGATCTGCAAGAGTGAAATGAACTCGCGATAAATGTCTCACAAAATCATCATATTTCTCGACCATCTCGAATTTCGTGATTCCGGTCGTGATTTTTGTATCATATTAGCAGAAATGCATGCAATGATGCGAGATTGATCGGAAAAATATGTTGTTTGGAAAAATTTTTTTCGAACATCTCGGTCGATGAAATATGGAATGACTTCGAAAACGCTGTTTTTCGACGTTTCACTAAACCGAAATGCGTAAAAACAGGTGTTTCGCCCGCATCACGTTATTAGGAAGCAATTGCAGATAATTGTGCCGGGTTTTTCGAGAAAATTTTCAAATTTCATACACTCCAATCGTGTTGGGTGAAAAATGTTGGGCATCGAGAAAAAAAAAATTCTTCGATCTGCAAGAGTGAAATGAACTCGCGATAAATGTCTCACAAAATCATCATATTTCTCGACCATCTCGAATTTCGTGATTCCGGTCGTGATTTTCGTATCATATTAGCAGAAATGCATGCAATGATGCGAGATTGATCGGAAAAATATGTTGTTTGGAAAAATTTTTTTCGAACATCTCGGTCGATGAAATATGGAATGACTTCGAAAACGCTGTTTTTCGACGTTTCACTAAACCGAAACGCGTAAAAACAGGTGTTTCGCCCGCATCACGTTATTAGGAAGCAATTGCAAATAATTGTGCCGGGTTTTTCGAGAAAATTTTCAAATTTCATACACTCCAATCGTGTTGGGTGAGAAATGTTGGGCATCGAGAGAAAAAAAATTCTTCGATCTGCAAGAGTGAAATGAACTCGCGATAAATGTCTCACAAAATCATCATATTTCTCGACCATCTCGAATTTCGTGATTTCGGTCGTGATTTTTGTATCATATTAGCAGAAATCCATGCAATGATGCGAGATTGATCGGAAAAATATGGTGTTTGGAAAAAAGTATTTTCGATAAATGTCTCACAAAATCATCATATTTCTCGACCATCTCGAATTTCGTGATTCCGGTCGTGATTTTTGTATCATATTAGCAGAAATGCATGCAATGATGCGAGATTGATCGGAAAAATATGTTGTTTGGAAAAATTTTTTTCGAACATCTCGGTCGATGAAATATGGAATGACTTCGAAAACGCTGTTTTTCGACGTTTCACTAAACCGAAACGCGTCAAAACTGGTGTTTCGCCCGCATCACGTTATTAGGAAGCAATTGCAGATAATTGTGCCGGGTTTTTCGAGAAAATTTTCAAATTTCATACACTCCAATCGTGTTGGGTGAGAAATGTTGGGCATCGAGAAAAAAAAAATTTTTCGATCTGCAAGAGTGAAATGAACTCGCGATAAATGTCTCACAAAATCATCATATTTCTCGACCATCTCGAATTTCGTGATTCCGGTCGTGATTTTTGTATCATATTAGCAGAAATGCATGCAATGATGCGAGATTGATCGGAAAAATATGGTGTTTGGAAAAAAGTATTTTCGATAAATGTCTCACAAAATCATCATATTTCTCGACCATCTCGAATTTCCTGATTCCGGTCGTGATTTTTGTATCATATTAGCAGAAATGCATGCAATGATGCGAGATTGATCGGAAAAATATGGTGTTTGGAAAAAAGTATTTTCGATAAATGTCTCACAAAATCATCATATTTCTCGACCATCTCGAATTTCGTGATTCCGGTCGTGATTTTTGTATCATATTAGCAGAAATGCATGCAATGATGCGAGATTGATCGGAAAAATATGTTGTTTGGAAAAATTTTTTTCGAACATCTCGGTCGATGAAATATGGAATGACTTCGAAAACGCTGTTTTTCGACGTTTCACTAAACCGAAACGCGTAAAAACAGGTGTTTCGCCCGCATCACGTTATTAGGAAGCAATTGCAGATAATTGTGCCGGGTTTTTCGAGAAAATTTTCAAATTTCATACACTCCAATCGTGTTGGATGAGAAATGTTGGGCATCGAGAAAAAAAAAATTTTTCGATCTGCAAGAGTGAAATGAACTCGCGATAAATGTCTCACAAAATCATCATATTTCTCGACCATCTCGAATTTCGTGATTCCGGTCGTGATTTTTGTATCATATCAGCAGAAATGCATGCAATGATGCGAGATTGATCGGAAAAATATGGTGTTTGGAAGAAAGTATTTTCGATAAATGTCTCACAAAATCATCATATTTCTCGACCATCTCGAATTTCGTGATTCCGGTCGTGATTTTTGTATCATATTAGCAGAAATGCATGCAATGATGCGAGATTGATCGGAAAAATATGGTGTTTGGAAAAAAGTATTTTCGATAAATGTCTCACAAAATCATCATATTTCTCGACCATCTCGAATTTCGTGATTCCGGTCGTGATTTTTGTATCATATTAGCAGAAATGCATGCAATGATGCGAGATTGATCGGAAAAATATGTTGTTTGGAAAAATTTTTTTCGAACATCTCGGTCGATGAAATATGGAATGACTTCGAAAACGCTGTTTTTCGACGTTTCACTAAACCGAACCGCGTAAAAACAGGTGTTTCGCCCGCATCACGTTATTAGGAAGCAATTGCAGATAATTGTGCCGGGTTTTTCGAGAAAATTTTCAAATTTCATACACTCCAATCGTGTTGGATGAGAAATGTTGGGCATCGAGAAAAAAAAAATTTTTCGATCTGCAAGAGTGAAATGAACTCGCGATAAATGTCTCACAAAATCATCATATTTCTCGACCATCTCGAATTTCGTGATTCCGGTCGTAATTTTCGTATCATATTAGCAGAAATGCATGCAATGATGCGAGATTGATCGGAAAAATATGTTGTTTGGAAAAATTTTTTTCGAACATCTCGGTCGATGAAATATGGAATGACTTCGAAAACGCTGTTTTTCGACGTTTCACTAAACCGAAACGCGTAAAAACAGGTGTTTCGCCCGCATGACGTTATTTGGAAGCAATTGCAGATAATTGTGCCGGGTTTTCCGAGAAAATTTTCAAATTTCATACACTCCAATCGTGTTGGGTGAGAAATGTTGGGCATCGAGAAAAAAAAAATTTTTCGACCGGCAAGAGTGAAATGAACTCGCGATAAATGTCTCACAAAATCATCATATTTCTCGACCATCTCGAATTTCGTGATTCCGGTCGTGATTTTTGTATCATATCAGCAGAAATGCATGCAATGATGCGAGATTGATCGGAAAAATATGGTGTTCGGAAAAAAGTATTTTCGATAAATGTCTCACAAAATCATCATATTTCTCGACCATCTCGAATTTCGTGATCCCGGTCGTGATTTTTGTATCATATTAGCAGAAATGCATGCAATGATGCGAGATTGATCGGAAAAATATGTTGTTTGGAAAAATTTTTTTCGAACATCTCGGTCGATGAAATATGGAATGACTTCGAAAACGCTGTTTTTCGACGTTTCACAAAACCGAAACGCGTAAAAACGGGTGTTTCGCCCGCATCACGTTATTAGGAAGCAATTGCAGATAATTGTGCCGGGTTTTTCGAGAAAATTTTCAAATTTCATACACTCCAATCGTGTTGGGTGAGAAATGTTGGGCATCGAGAAAAAAAAAATTTTTCGATCGGCAGAGTGAAATGAACTCGCGATAAATGTCTCACAAAATCATCATATTTCACGACCATCTCGAATTTCGTGATTCCGGTCGTGATTTTTGCGTCATATTAAAAGAAATGCATGCAATGATGCGAGATTGATCGGAAAAATATGGTGTTTGGAAAAAAGTATTTTCGATAAATGTCTCCCAAAATCATCATATTTCTCGACCATCTCGAATTTCGTGATTCCGGTCGTGATTTTTGTATCATATTAGCAGAAATGCATGCAATGATGCGAGATTGATCGGAAAAATATGGTGTTTGGAAAAAAGTATTTTCGATAAATGTCTCACAAAATCATCATATTTCTCGACCATCTCGAATTTCGTGATTCCGGTCGTGATTTTTGTATCATATTAGCAGAAATGCATGCAATGATGCGAGATTGATCGGAAAAATATGGTGTTTGGAAAAAAGTATTTTCGATAAATGTCTCACAAAATCATCATATTTCTCGACCACCTCGAATTTCGTGATTCCGGTCGTGATTTTTGTATCATATTAGCAGAATTGCATGCAATGATGCGAGATTGATCGGAAAAATATGTTGTTTGGAAAAATTTTTTTCGAACATCTCGGTCGATGAAATATGGAATGACTTCGAAAACGCTGTTTTTCGACGTTTCACTAAACCGAAACGCGTAAAAACAGGTGTTTCGCCCGCATCACGTTATTAGGAAGCAATTGCAGATAATTGTGCCGGGTTTTTCGAGAAAATTTTCAAATTTCATACACTCCAATCGTGTTGGGTGAGAAATGTTGGGCATCGAGAAAAAAAAAATTTTTCGACCGGCAAGAGTGAAATGAACTCGCGATAAATGTCTCACAAAATCATCATATTTCTCGACCATCTCGAATTTCGTGATTCCGGTCGTAATTTTTGTATCATATTAGCAGAAATGCATGCAATGATGCGAGATTGATCGGAAAAATATGGTGTTTGGAAAAAAGTATTTTCGATAAATGTCTCCCAAAATCATCATATTTCTCGACCATCTCGAATTTCGTGATTCCGGTCGTGATTTTTGTATCATATTAGCAGAAATGCATGCAATGATGCGAGATTGATCGGAAAAATATGGTGTTTGGAAAAAAGTATTTTCGATAAATGTCTCACAAAATCATCATATTTCTCGACCATCTCGAATTTCGTGATTCCGGTCGTGATTTTTGTATCATATTAGCAGAATTGCATGCAATGATGCGAGATTGATCGGAAAAATATGTTGTTTGGAAAAATTTTTTTCGAACATCTCGGTCGATGAAATATGGAATGACTTCGAAATGCTGTTTTTCGACGTTTCACTAAACCGAAACGCGTAAAAACAGGTGTTTCGCCCGCATCACGTTATTAGGAAGCAATTGCAGATAATTGTGCCGGGTTTTTCGAGAAAATTTTCAAATTTCATACACTTCAATCGTGTTGGGTGAGAAATGTTGGGCATCGAGAAAAAAAAAATTTTTCGACCGGCAAGAGTGAAATGAACTCGCGATAAATGTCTCACAAAATCATCATATTTCTCGACCATCTCGAATTTCGTGATTCCGGTCGTAATTTTTGTATCATATTAGCAGAAATGCATGCAATGATGCGAGATTGATCGGAAAAATATGGTGTTTGGAAGAAAGTATTTTCGATAAATGTCTCACAAAATCATCATATTCCTCGACCATCTCGAATTTCGTGATTCCGGTCGTGATTTTTGTATCATATTAGCAGAAATGCATGCAATGATGCGAGATTGATCGGAAAAATATGGTGTTTGGAAAAAAGTATTTTCGATAAATGTCTCACAAAATGATCATATTTCTCGACCATCTCGAATTTCGTGATTCCGGTCGTGATTTTTGTATCATATTAGCAGAAATGCATGCAATGATGCGAGATTAATCGGAAGAATATGTTGTTTGGAAAAATTTATTTCGAACATCTCGGTCGATGAAATATGGAATGACTTCGAAAACGCTGTTTTTCGACGTTTCACTAAACCGAAACGCGTAAAAACAGGTGTTTCGCCCGCATCACGTTATTAGGAAGCAATTGCAGATAATTGTGCCGGGTTTTTCGAAAAAATTTTCAAATTTCATACACTCCAATCGTGTTGGGTGAGAAATGTTGGGCATCGAGAAAAAAAAAATTTTTCGATCTGCAAGAGTGAAATGAACTCGCGATAAATGTCTCACAAAATCATCATATTTCTCGACCATCTCGAATTTCGTGATTCCGGTCGTGATTTTTGTATCATATTAGCAGAAATGCATGCAATGATGCGAGATTGATCGGAAAAATATGGTGTTTTGAAAAAAGTATTTTCGATAAATGTCTCACAAAATCATCATATTTCTCGACCATGTCGAATTTCGTGATTCCGGTCGTGATTTTTGTATCATATTAGCAGAAATGCATGCAATGATGCGAGATTGATCGGAAAAATATGGTGTTTGGAAAAAAATATTTTCGATAAATGTCTCACAAAATCATCATATTTCTCGACCATCTCGAATTTCGTGATTCCGGTCGTGATTTTTGTATCATATTAGCAGAAATGCATGCAATGATGCGAGATTGATCGGAAAAATATGTTGTTTGGAAAAATTTTTTTCGAACATCTCGGTCGATGAAATATGGAATGACTTCGAAAACGCTGTTTTTCGACGTTTCACTAAACCGAAACGCGTAAAAACAGGTGTTTCGCCCGCATGACGTTATTTGGAAGCAATTGCAGATAATTGTGCCGGGTTTTCCGAGAAAATTTTCAAATTTCATACACTCCACTCGTGTTGGGTGAGAAATGTTGGGCATCGAGAAAAAAAAAATTTTTCGACCGGCAAGAGTGAAATGAACTCGCGATAAATGTCTCACAAAATCATCATATTTCTCGACCATCTCGAATTTCGTGATTCCGGTCGTGATTTTTGTATCATATCAGCAGAAATGCATGCAATGATGCGAGATTGATCGGAAAAATATGGTGTTTGGAAAAAAGTATTTTCGATAAATGTCTCACAAAATCATCATATTTCTCGACCATCTCGAATTTCGTGATTCCGGTCGTGATTTTTGTATCATATTAGCAGAAATGCATGCAATAATGCGAGATTGATCGGAAAAATATGTTGTTTGGAAAAATTTTTTTCGAACATCTCGGTCGATGAAATATGGAATGACTTCGAAAACGCTGTTTTTCGACGTTTCACTGAACCGAAACGCGTAAAAACAGGTGTTTCGCCCGCATCACGTTATAAGGAAGCAATTGCAGATAATTGTGCCGGGTTTTTCGAGAAAATTTTCAAATTTCATACACTCCAATCGTGTTGGGTGAGAAATGTTGGGCATCGAGAAAAAAAAAATTTTTCGATCGGCAAGAGTGAAATGAACTCGCGATAAATGTCTCACAAAATCATCATATTTCACGACCATCTCGAATTTCGTGGTTCCGGTCGTGATTTTTGCGTCATATTAAAAGAAATGCATGCAATGATGCGAGATTGATCGGAAAAATATGGTGTTTGGAAAAAAGTATTTTCGATAAATGTCTCCCAAAATCATCATATTTCTCGACCATCTCGAATTTCGTGATTCCGGTCGTGATTTTTGTATCATATTAGCAGAAATGCATGCAATGATGCGAGATTGATCGGAAAAATATGGTGTTTTGAAAAAAGTATTTTCAATAAATGTCTCACAAAATCATCATATTTCTCGACCATCTCGAATTTCGTGATTCCGGTCGTGATTTTTGTATCATATTAGCAGAAATGCATGCAATGATGCGAGATTGATCGGAAAAATATGGTGTTTGGAAAAAAGTATTTTCGATAAATGTCTCACAAAATCATCATATTTCTCGACCATCTCGAATTTCGTGATTCCGGTCGTGATTTTTGTATCATATTAGCAGAAATGCATGCAATGATGCGAGATTGATCGGAAAAATATGGTGTTTGGAAAAAAGTATTTTCGATAAATGGCTCACAAAATCATCATATTTCTCGACCATCTCGAATTTCGTGATTCCGGTCGTGATTTTTGTATCATATTAGCAGAAATGCATGCAATGATGCGAGATTGATCAGAAAAATATGTTGTTTGGAAAAATTTTTTTCGAACATCTCGGTCGATGAAATATGGAATGACTTCGAAAACGCTGTTTTTCGACGTTTCACTAAACCGAAACGCGTAAAAACAGGTGTTTCGCCCGCATGACGTTATTTGGAAGCAATTGCAGATAATTGTGCCGGGTTTTCCGAGAAAATTTTCAAATTTCATACACTCCACTCGTGTTGGGTGAGAAATGTTGGGCATCGAGAAAAAAAAAATTTTTCGACCGGCAAGAGTGAAATGAACTCGCGATAAATGTCTCACAAAATCATCATATTTCTCGACCATCTCGAATTTCGTGATTCCGGTCGTGATTTTTGTATCATATCAGCAGAAATGCATGCAATGATGCGAGATTGATCGGAAAAATATGGTGTTTGGAAAAAAGTATTTTCGATAAATGTCTCACAAAATCATCATATTTCTCGACCATCTCGAATTTCGTGATTCCGGTCGTGATTTTTGTATCATATTAGCAGAAATGCATGCAATAATGCGAGATTGATCGGAAAAATATGTTGTTTGGAAAAATTTTTTTCGAACATCTCGGTCGATGAAATATGGAATGACTTCGAAAACGCTGTTTTTCGACGTTTCACTGAACCGAAACGCGTAAAAACAGGTGTTTCGCCCGCATCACGTTATAAGGAAGCAATTGCAGATAATTGTGCCGGGTTTTTCGAGAAAATTTTCAAATTTCATACACTCCAATCGTGTTGGGTGAGAAATGTTGGGCATCGAGAAAAAAAAAATTTTTCGATCGGCAAGAGTGAAATGAACTCGCGATAAATGTCTCACAAAATCATCATATTTCACGACCATCTCGAATTTCGTGGTTCCGGTCGTGATTTTTGCGTCATATTAAAAGAAATGCATGCAATGATGCGAGATTGATCGGAAAAATATGGTGTTTGGAAAAAAGTATTTTCGATAAATGTCTCCCAAAATCATCATATTTCTCGACCATCTCGAATTTCGTGATTCCGGTCGTGATTTTTGTATCATATTAGCAGAAATGCATGCAATGATGCGAGATTGATCGGAAAAATATGGTGTTTTGAAAAAAGTATTTTCAATAAATGTCTCACAAAATCATCATATTTCTCGACCATCTCGAATTTCGTGATTCCGGTCGTGATTTTTGTATCATATTAGCAGAAATGCATGCAATGATGCGAGATTGATCGGAAAAATATGGTGTTTGGAAAAAAGTATTTTCGATAAATGTCTCACAAAATCATCATATTTCTCGACCATCTCGAATTTCGTGATTCCGGTCGTGATTTTTGTATCATATTAGCAGAAATGCATGCAATGATGCGAGATTGATCGGAAAAATATGGTGTTTGGAAAAAAGTATTTTCGATAAATGTCTCACAAAATCATCATATTTCTCGACCATCTCGAATTTCGTGATTCCGGTCGTGATTTTTGTATCATATTAGCAGAAATGCATGCAATGATGCGAGATTGATCGGAAAAATATGTTGTTTGGAAAAATTTTTTTCGAACATCTCGGTCGATGAAATATGGAATGACTTCGAAAACGCTGTTTTTCGACGTTTCACTGAACCGAAACGCGTAAAAACAGGTGTTTCGCCCGCATCACGTTATTAGGAAGCAATTGCAAATAATTGTGCCGGGTTTTTCGAGAAAATTTTCAAATTTCATACACTCCAATCGTGTTGGGTGAGAAATGTTGGGCATCGAGAAAAAAAAAATTCTTCGATCTGCAAGAGTGAAATGAACTCGCGATAAATGTCTCACAAAATCATCATATTTCTCGACCATCTCGAATTTCGTGATTCCGGTCGTGATTTTTGTATCATATTAGCAGAAATGCATGCAATGATGCGAGATTGATCGGAAAAATATGTTGTTTGGAAAAATTTTTTTCGAACATCTCGGTCGATGAAATATGGAATGACTTCGAAAACGCTGTTTTTCGACGTTTCACTAAACCGAAACGCGTAAAAACAGGTGTTTCGCCCGCATCACGTTATTAGGAAGCAATTGCAGATAATTGTGCCGGGTTTTTCGAGAAAATTTTCAAATTTCATACACTCCAATCGTGTTGGGTAGGGAATGTTGGGCATCGAGAAAAAAAAAATTTTTCGATCTGCAAGAGTGAAATGAACTCGCGATAAATGTCTCACAAAATCATCATATTTCTCGACCATCTCGAATTTCGTGATTCCGGTCGTGATTTTTGTATCATATTAGCAGAAATGCATGCAATGATGCGAGATTGATCGGAAAAATATGTTGTTTGGAAAAATTTTTTTCGAACATCTCGGTCGATGAAATATGGAATGACTTCGAAAACGCTGTTTTTCGACGTTTCACTAAACCGAAATGCGTAAAAACAGGTGTTTCGCCCGCATCACGTTATTAGGAAGCAATTGCAGATAATTGTGCCGGGTTTTTCGAGAAAATTTTCAAATTTCATACACTCCAATCGTGTTGGGTGAGAAATGTTGGGCATCGAGAAAAAAAAAATTCTTCGATCTGCAAGAGTGAAATGAACTCGCGATAAATGTCTCACAAAATCATCATATTTCTCGACCATCTCGAATTTCGTGATTCCGGTCGTGATTTTCGTATCATATTAGCAGAAATGCATGCAATGATGCGAGATTGATCGGAAAAATATGTTGTTTGGAAAAATTTTTTTCGAACATCTCGGTCGATGAAATATGGAATGACTTCGAAAACGCTGTTTTTCGACGTTTCACTAAACCGAAACGCGTAAAAACAGGTGTTTCGCCCGCATCACGTTATTAGGAAGCAATTGCAAATAATTGTGCCGGGTTTTTCGAGAAAATTTTCAAATTTCATACACTCCAATCGTGTTGGGTGAGAAATGTTGGGCATCGAGAGAAAAAAAATTCTTCGATCTGCAAGAGTGAAATGAACTCGCGATAAATGTCTCACAAAATCATCATATTTCTCGACCATCTCGAATTTCGTGATTTCGGTCGTGATTTTTGTATCATATTAGCAGAAATGCATGCAATGATGCGAGATTGATCGGAAAAATATGGTGTTTGGAAAAAAGTATTTTCGATAAATGTCTCACAAAATCATCATATTTCTCGACCATCTCGAATTTCGTGATTCCGGTCGTGATTTTTGTATCATATTAGCAGAAATGCATGCAATGATGCGAGATTGATCGGAAAAATATGTTGTTTGGAAAAATTTTTTTCGAACATCTCGGTCGATGAAATATGGAATGACTTCGAAAACGCTGTTTTTCGACGTTTCACTAAACCGAAACGCGTCAAAACTGGTGTTTCGCCCGCATCACGTTATTAGGAAGCAATTGCAGATAATTGTGCCGGGTTTTTCGAGAAAATTTTCAAATTTCATACACTCCAATCGTGTTGGGTGAGAAATGTTGGGCATCGAGAAAAAAAAAATTTTTCGATCTGCAAGAGTGAAATGAACTCGCGATAAATGTCTCACAAAATCATCATATTTCTCGACCATCTCGAATTTCGTGATTCCGGTCGTGATTTTTGTATCATATTAGCAGAAATGCATGCAATGATGCGAGATTGATCGGAAAAATATGGTGTTTGGAAAAAAGTATTTTCGATAAATGTCTCACAAAATCATCATATTTCTCGACCATCTCGAATTTCCTGATTCCGGTCGTGATTTTTGTATCATATTAGCAGAAATGCATGCAATGATGCGAGATTGATCGGAAAAATATGGTGTTTGGAAAAAAGTATTTTCGATAAATGTCTCACAAAATCATCATATTTCTCGACCATCTCGAATTTCGTGATTCCGGTCGTGATTTTTGTATCATATTAGCAGAAATGCATGCAATGATGCGAGATTGATCGGAAAAATATGTTGTTTGGAAAAATTTTTTTCGAACATCTCGGTCGATGAAATATGGAATGACTTCGAAAACGCTGTTTTTCGACGTTTCACTAAACCGAAACGCGTAAAAACAGGTGTTTCGCCCGCATCACGTTATTAGGAAGCAATTGCAGATAATTGTGCCGGGTTTTTCGAGAAAATTTTCAAATTTCATACACTCCAATCGTGTTGGATGAGAAATGTTGGGCATCGAGAAAAAAAAAATTTTTCGATCTGCAAGAGTGAAATGAACTCGCGATAAATGTCTCACAAAATCATCATATTTCTCGACCATCTCGAATTTCGTGATTCCGGTCGTGATTTTTGTATCATATCAGCAGAAATGCATGCAATGATGCGAGATTGATCGGAAAAATATGGTGTTTGGAAGAAAGTATTTTCGATAAATGTCTCACAAAATCATCATATTTCTCGACCATCTCGAATTTCGTGATTCCGGTCGTGATTTTTGTATCATATTAGCAGAAATGCATGCAATGATGCGAGATTGATCGGAAAAATATGGTGTTTGGAAAAAAGTATTTTCGATAAATGTCTCACAAAATCATCATATTTCTCGACCATCTCGAATTTCGTGATTCCGGTCGTGATTTTTGTATCATATTAGCAGAAATGCATGCAATGATGCGAGATTGATCGGAAAAATATGTTGTTTGGAAAAATTTTTTTCGAACATCTCGGTCGATGAAATATGGAATGACTTCGAAAACGCTGTTTTTCGACGTTTCACTAAACCGAACCGCGTAAAAACAGGTGTTTCGCCCGCATCACGTTATTAGGAAGCAATTGCAGATAATTGTGCCGGGTTTTTCGAGAAAATTTTCAAATTTCATACACTCCAATCGTGTTGGATGAGAAATGTTGGGCATCGAGAAAAAAAAAATTTTTCGATCTGCAAGAGTGAAATGAACTCGCGATAAATGTCTCACAAAATCATCATATTTCTCGACCATCTCGAATTTCGTGATTCCGGTCGTAATTTTCGTATCATATTAGCAGAAATGCATGCAATGATGCGAGATTGATCGGAAAAATATGTTGTTTGGAAAAATTTTTTTCGAACATCTCGGTCGATGAAATATGGAATGACTTCGAAAACGCTGTTTTTCGACGTTTCACTAAACCGAAACGCGTAAAAACAGGTGTTTCGCCCGCATGACGTTATTTGGAAGCAATTGCAGATAATTGTGCCGGGTTTTCCGAGAAAATTTTCAAATTTCATACACTCCAATCGTGTTGGGTGAGAAATGTTGGGCATCGAGAAAAAAAAAATTTTTCGACCGGCAAGAGTGAAATGAACTCGCGATAAATGTCTCACAAAATCATCATATTTCTCGACCATCTCGAATTTCGTGATTCCGGTCGTGATTTTTGTATCATATCAGCAGAAATGCATGCAATGATGCGAGATTGATCGGAAAAATATGGTGTTCGGAAAAAAGTATTTTCGATAAATGTCTCACAAAATCATCATATTTCTCGACCATCTCGAATTTCGTGATCCCGGTCGTGATTTTTGTATCATATTAGCAGAAATGCATGCAATGATGCGAGATTGATCGGAAAAATATGTTGTTTGGAAAAATTTTTTTCGAACATCTCGGTCGATGAAATATGGAATGACTTCGAAAACGCTGTTTTTCGACGTTTCACAAAACCGAAACGCGTAAAAACGGGTGTTTCGCCCGCATCACGTTATTAGGAAGCAATTGCAGATAATTGTGCCGGGTTTTTCGAGAAAATTTTCAAATTTCATACACTCCAATCGTGTTGGGTGAGAAATGTTGGGCATCGAGAAAAAAAAAATTTTTCGATCGGCAGAGTGAAATGAACTCGCGATAAATGTCTCACAAAATCATCATATTTCACGACCATCTCGAATTTCGTGATTCCGGTCGTGATTTTTGCGTCATATTAAAAGAAATGCATGCAATGATGCGAGATTGATCGGAAAAATATGGTGTTTGGAAAAAAGTATTTTCGATAAATGTCTCCCAAAATCATCATATTTCTCGACCATCTCGAATTTCGTGATTCCGGTCGTGATTTTTGTATCATATTAGCAGAAATGCATGCAATGATGCGAGATTGATCGGAAAAATATGGTGTTTGGAAAAAAGTATTTTCGATAAATGTCTCACAAAATCATCATATTTCTCGACCATCTCGAATTTCGTGATTCCGGTCGTGATTTTTGTATCATATTAGCAGAATTGCATGCAATGATGCGAGATTGATCGGAAAAATATGTTGTTTGGAAAAATTTTTTTCGAACATCTCGGTCGATGAAATATGGAATGACTTCGAAATGCTGTTTTTCGACGTTTCACTAAACCGAAACGCGTAAAAACAGGTGTTTCGCCCGCATCACGTTATTAGGAAGCAATTGCAGATAATTGTGCCGGGTTTTTCGAGAAAATTTTCAAATTTCATACACTTCAATCGTGTTGGGTGAGAAATGTTGGGCATCGAGAAAAAAAAAATTTTTCGACCGGCAAGAGTGAAATGAACTCGCGATAAATGTCTCACAAAATCATCATATTTCTCGACCATCTCGAATTTCGTGATTCCGGTCGTAATTTTTGTATCATATTAGCAGAAATGCATGCAATGATGCGAGATTGATCGGAAAAATATGGTGTTTGGAAGAAAGTATTTTCGATAAATGTCTCACAAAATCATCATATTCCTCGACCATCTCGAATTTCGTGATTCCGGTCGTGATTTTTGTATCATATTAGCAGAAATGCATGCAATGATGCGAGATTGATCGGAAAAATATGGTGTTTGGAAAAAAGTATTTTCGATAAATGTCTCACAAAATGATCATATTTCTCGACCATCTCGAATTTCGTGATTCCGGTCGTGATTTTTGTATCATATTAGCAGAAATGCATGCAATGATGCGAGATTAATCGGAAAAATATGTTGTTTGGAAAAATTTATTTCGAACATCTCGGTCGATGAAATATGGAATGACTTCGAAAACGCTGTTTTTCGACGTTTCACTAAACCGAAACGCGTAAAAACAGGTGTTTCGCCCGCATCACGTTATTAGGAAGCAATTGCAGATAATTGTGCCGGGTTTTTCGAAAAAATTTTCAAATTTCATACACTCCAATCGTGTTGGGTGAGAAATGTTGGGCATCGAGAAAAAAAAAATTTTTCGATCTGCAAGAGTGAAATGAACTCGCGATAAATGTCTCACAAAATCATCATATTTCTCGACCATCTCGAATTTCGTGATTCCGGTCGTGATTTTTGTATCATATTAGCAGAAATGCATGCAATGATGCGAGATTGATCGGAAAAATATGGTGTTTTGAAAAAAGTATTTTCGATAAATGTCTCACAAAATCATCATATTTCTCGACCATGTCGAATTTCGTGATTCCGGTCGTGATTTTTGTATCATATTAGCAGAAATGCATGCAATGATGCGAGATTGATCGGAAAAATATGGTGTTTGGAAAAAAATATTTTCGATAAATGTCTCACAAAATCATCATATTTCTCGACCATCTCGAATTTCGTGATTCCGGTCGTGATTTTTGTATCATATTAGCAGAAATGCATGCAATGATGCGAGATTGATCGGAAAAATATGTTGTTTGGAAAAATTTTTTTCGAACATCCCGGTCGATGAAATATGGAATGACTTCGAAAACGCTGTTTTTCGACGTTTCACTAAACCGAAACGCGTAAAAACAGGTGTTTCGCCCGCATCACGTTATAAGGAAGCAATTGCAGATAATTGTGCCGGGTTTTTCGAGAAAATTTTCAAATTTCATACACTCCAATCGTGTTGGGTGAGAAATGTTGGGCATCGAGAAAAAAAAAATTTTTCGATCGGCAAGAGTGAAATGAACTCGCGATAAATGTCTCACAAAATCATCATATTTCACGACCATCTCGAATTTCGTGATTCCGGTCGTGATTTTTGCGTCATATTAAAAGAAATGCATGCAATGATGCGAGATTGATCGGAAAAATATGGTGTTTGGGAAAAAGTATTTTCGATAAATGTCTCCCAAAATCATCATATTTCTCGACCATCTCGAATTTCGTGATTCCGGTCGTGATTTTTGTATCATATTAGCAGAATTGCATGCAATGATGCGAGATTGATCGGTAAAATATGTTGTTTGGAAAAATTTTTTCCGAACATCTCGGTCGATGAAATATGGAATGACTTCGAAAACGCTGTTTTTCGACGTTTCACTAAACCGAAACGCGTAAAAACAGGTGTTTCGCCTGCATCACGTTATTAGGAAGCAATTGCAGATAATTGTGCCGGGTTTTTCGAGAAAATTTTCAAATTTCATACACTCCAATCGTGTTGGGTGAGAAATGTTGGGCATCGAGAAAAAAAAAATTTTTCGACCGGCAAGAGTGAAAATGAACTCGCGATAAATGTCTCACAAAATCATCATATTTCTCGACCATCTCGAATTTCGTGATTCCGGTCGTAATTTTTGTATCATATTAGCAGAAATGCATGCAATGATGCGAGATTGATCGGAAAAATATGGTGTTTGGAAGAAAGTATTTTCGATAAATGTCTCACAAAATCATCATATTTCTCGACCATCACGAATTTCGTGATTCCGGTCGTGATTTTTGTATCATATTAGCAGAAATGCATGCAATGATGCGAGATTGATCGGAAAAATATGGTGTTTGGAAAAAAGTATTTTCGATAAATGGCTCACAAAATCATCATATTTCTCGACCATCTCGAATTTCGTGATTCCGGTCGTGATTTTTGTATCATATTAGCAGAAATGCATGCAATGATGCGAGATTGATCAGAAAAATATGTTGTTTGGAAAAATTTTTTTCGAACATCTCGGTCGATGAAATATGGAATGACTTCGAAAACGCTGTTTTTCGACGTTTCACTAAACCGAAACGCGTAAAAACAGGTGTTTCGCCCGCATGACGTTATTTGGAAGCAATTGCAGATAATTGTGCCGGGTTTTCCGAGAAAATTTTCAAATTTCATACACTCCAATCGTGTTGGGTGAGAAATGTTGGGCATCGAGAAAAAAAAATTTTTCGATCGGCAAGAGTGAAATGAACTCGCGATAAATGTCTCACAAAATCATCATATTTCACGACCATCTCGAATTTCGTGATTCCGGTCGTGATTTTTGCGTCATATTAAAAGAAATGCATGCAATGATGCGAGATTGATCGGAAAAATATGGTGTTTGGGAAAAAGTATTTTCGATAAATGTCTCCCAAAATCATCATATTTCTCGACCATCTCGAATTTCGTGATTCCGGTCGTGATTTTTGTATCATATTAGCAGAATTGCATGCAATGATGCGAGATTGATCGGAAAAATATGTTGTTTGGAAAAATTTTTTCCGAACATCTCGGTCGATGAAATATGGAATGACTTCGAAAACGCTGTTTTTCGACGTTTCACTAAACCGAAACGCGTAAAAACAGGTGTTTCGCCTGCATCACGTTATTAGGAAGCAATTGCAGATAATTGTGCCGGGTTTTTCGAGAAAATTTTCAAATTTCATACACTCCAATCGTGTTGGGTGAGAAATGTTGGGCATCGAGAAAAAAAAAATTTTTCGACCGGCAAGAGTGAAAATGAACTCGCGATAAATGTCTCACAAAATCATCATATTTCTCGACCATCTCGAATTTCGTGATTCCGGTCGTAATTTTTGTATCATATTAGCAGAAATGCATGCAATGATGCGAGATTGATCGGAAAAATATGGTGTGTGGAAGAAAGTATTTTCGATAAATGTCTCACAAAATCATCATATTTCTCGACCATCACGAATTTCGTGATTCCGGTCGTGATTTTTGTATCATATTAGCAGAAATGCATGCAATGATGCGAGATTGATCGGAAAAATATGGTGTTTGGAAAAAAGTATTTTCGATAAATGGCTCACAAAATCATCATATTTCTCGACCATCTCGAATTTCGTGATTCCGGTCGTGATTTTTGTATCATATTAGCAGAAATGCATGCAATGATGCGAGATTGATCAGAAAAATATGTTGTTTGGAAAAATTTTTTTCGAACATCTCGGTCGATGAAATATGGAATGACTTCGAAAACGCTGTTTTTCGACGTTTCACTAAACCGAAACGCGTAAAAACAGGTGTTTCGCCCGCATGACGTTATTTGGAAGCAATTGCAGATAATTGTGCCGGGTTTTCCGAGAAAATTTTCAAATTTCATACACTCCAATCGTGTTGGGTGAGAAATGTTGGGCATCGAGAAAAAAAAAATTTTTCGACCGGCAAGAGTGAAATGAACTCGCGATAAATGTCTCACAAAATCATCATATTTCTCGACCATCTCGAATTTCGTGATTCCGGTCGTGATTTTTGTATCATATCAGCAGAAATGCATGCAATGATGCGAGATTGATCGGAAAAATATGGTGTTTGGAAAAAAGTATTTTCGATAAATGTCTCACAAAATCATCATATTTCTCGACCATCTCGAATTTCGTGATTCCGGTCGTGATTTTTGTATCATATTAGCAGAAATGCATGCAATAATGCGAGATTGATCGGAAAAATATGTTGTTTGGAAAAATTTTTTTCGAACATCTCGGTCGATGAAATATGGAATGACTTCGAAAACGCTGTTTTTCGACGTTTCACTGAACCGAAACGCGTAAAAACAGGTGTTTCGCCCGCATCACGTTATAAGGAAGCAATTGCAGATAATTGTGCCGGGTTTTTCGAGAAAATTTTCAAATTTCATACACTCCAATCGTGTTGGGTGAGAAATGTTGGGCATCGAGAAAGAAAAAATTTTTCGATCGGCAAGAGTGAAATGAACTCGCGATAAATGTCTCACAAAATCATCATATTTCACGACCATCTCGAATTTCGTGGTTCCGGTCGTGATTTTTGCGTCATATTAAAAGAAATGCATGCAATGATGCGAGATTGATCGGAAAAATATGGTGTTTGGAAAAAAGTATTTTCGATAAATGTCTCCCAAAATCATCATATTTCTCGACCATCTCGAATTTCGTGATTCCGGTCGTGATTTTTGTATCATATTAGCAGAAATGCATGCAATGATGCGAGATTGATCGGAAAAATATGGTGTTTTGAAAAAAGTATTTTCAATAAATGTCTCACAAAATCATCATATTTCTCGACCATCTCGAATTTCGTGATTCCGGTCGTGATTTTTGTATCATATTAGCAGAAATGCATGCAATGATGCGAGATTGATCGGAAAAATATGGTGTTTGGAAAAAAGTATTTTCGATAAATGTCTCACAAAATCATCATATTTCTCGACCATCTCGAATTTCGTGATTCCGGTCGTGATTTTTGTATCATATTAGCAGAAATGCATGCAATGATGCGAGATTGATCGGAAAAATATGGTGTTTGGAAAAAAGTATTTTCGATAAATGTCTCACAAAATCATCATATTTCTCGACCATCTCGAATTTCGTGATTCCGGTCGTGATTTTTGTATCATATTAGCAGAAATGCATGCAATGATGCGAGATTGATCGGAAAAATATGTTGTTTGGAAAAATTTTTTTCGAACATCTCGGTCGATGAAATATGGAATGACTTCGAAAACGCTGTTTTTCGACGTTTCACTGAACCGAAACGCGTAAAAACAGGTGTTTCGCCCGCATCACGTTATTAGGAAGCAATTGCAAATAATTGTGCCGGGTTTTTCGAGAAAATTTTCAAATTTCATACACTCCAATCGTGTTGGGTGAGAAATGTTGGGCATCGAGAAAAAAAAAATTCTTCGATCTGCAAGAGTGAAATGAACTCGCGATAAATGTCTCACAAAATCATCATATTTCTCGACCATCTCGAATTTCGTGATTCCGGTCGTGATTTTTGTATCATATTAGCAGAAATGCATGCAATGATGCGAGATTGATCGGAAAAATATGTTGTTTGGAAAAATTTTTTTCGAACATCTCGGTCGATGAAATATGGAATGACTTCGAAAACGCTGTTTTTCGACGTTTCACTAAACCGAAACGCGTAAAAACAGGTGTTTCGCCCGCATCACGTTATTAGGAAGCAATTGCAGATAATTGTGCCGGGTTTTTCGAGAAAATTTTCAAATTTCATACACTCCAATCGTGTTGGGTAGGAAATGTTGGGCATCGAGAAAAAAAAAATTTTTCGATCTGCAAGAGTGAAATGAACTCGCGATAAATGTCTCACAAAATCATCATATTTCTCGACCATCTCGAATTTCGTGATTCCGGTCGTGATTTTTGTATCATATTAGCAGAAATGCATGCAATGATGCGAGATTGATCGGAAAAATATGTTGTTTGGAAAAATTTTTTTCGAACATCTCGGTCGATGAAATATGGAATGACTTCGAAAACGCTGTTTTTCGACGTTTCACTAAACCGAAATGCGTAAAAACAGGTGTTTCGCCCGCATCACGTTATTAGGAAGCAATTGCAGATAATTGTGCCGGGTTTTTCGAGAAAATTTTCAAATTTCATACACTCCAATCGTGTTGGGTGAGAAATGTTGGGCATCGAGAAAAAAAAAATTCTTCGATCTGCAAGAGTGAAATGAACTCGCGATAAATGTCTCACAAAATCATCATATTTCTCGACCATCTCGAATTTCGTGATTCCGGTCGTGATTTTTGTATCATATTAGCAGAAATGCATGCAATGATGCGAGATTGATCGGAAAAATATGTTGTTTGGAAAAATTTTTTTCGAACATCTCGGTCGATGAAATATGGAATGACTTCGAAAACGCTGTTTTTCGACGTTTCACTAAACCGAAACGCGTAAAAACAGGTGTTTCGCCCGCATCACGTTATTAGGAAGCAATTGCAAATAATTGTGCCGGGTTTTTCGAGAAAATTTTCAAATTTCATACACTCCAATCGTGTTGGGTGAGAAATGTTGGGCATCGAGAGAAAAAAAATTCTTCGATCTGCAAGAGTGAAATGAACTCGCGATAAATGTCTCACAAAATCATCATATTTCTCGACCATCTCGAATTTCGTGATTTCGGTCGTGATTTTTGTATCATATTAGCAGAAATGCATGCAATGATGCGAGATTGATCGGAAAAATATGGTGTTTGGAAAAAAGTATTTTCGATAAATGTCTCACAAAATCATCATATTTCTCGACCATCTCGAATTTCGTGATTCCGGTCGTGATTTTTGTATCATATTAGCAGAAATGCATGCAATGATGCGAGATTGATCGGAAAAATATGTTGTTTGGAAAAATTTTTTTCGAACATCTCGGTCGATGAAATATGGAATGACTTCGAAAACGCTGTTTTTCGACGTTTCACTAAACCGAAACGCGTCAAAACTGGTGTTTCGCCCGCATCACGTTATTAGGAAGCAATTGCAGATAATTGTGCCGGGTTTTTCGAGAAAATTTTCAAATTTCATACACTCCAATCGTGTTGGGTGAGAAATGTTGGGCATCGAGAAAAAAAAAATTTTTCGATCTGCAAGAGTGAAATGAACTCGCGATAAATGTCTCACAAAATCATCATATTTCTCGACCATCTCGAATTTCGTGATTCCGGTCGTGATTTTTGTATCATATTAGCAGAAATGCATGCAATGATGCGAGATTGATCGGAAAAATATGGTGTTTGGAAAAAAGTATTTTCGATAAATGTCTCACAAAATCATCATATTTCTCGACCATCTCGAATTTCCTGATTCCGGTCGTGATTTTTGTATCATATTAGCAGAAATGCATGCAATGATGCGAGATTGATCGGAAAAATATGGTGTTTGGAAAAAAGTATTTTCGATAAATGTCTCACAAAATCATCATATTTCTCGACCATCTCGAATTTCGTGATTCCGGTCGTGATTTTTGTATCATATTAGCAGAAATGCATGCAATGATGCGAGATTGATCGGAAAAATATGTTGTTTGGAAAAATTTTTTTCGAACATCTCGGTCGATGAAATATGGAATGACTTCGAAAACGCTGTTTTTCGACGTTTCACTAAACCGAAACGCGTAAAAACAGGTGTTTCGCCCGCATCACGTTATTAGGAAGCAATTGCAGATAATTGTGCCGGGTTTTTCGAGAAAATTTTCAAATTTCATACACTCCAATCGTGTTGGATGAGAAATGTTGGGCATCGAGAAAAAAAAAATTTTTCGATCTGCAAGAGTGAAATGAACTCGCGATAAATGTCTCACAAAATCATCATATTTCTCGACCATCTCGAATTTCGTGATTCCGGTCGTGATTTTTGTATCATATCAGCAGAAATGCATGCAATGATGCGAGATTGATCGGAAAAATATGGTGTTTGGAAGAAAGTATTTTCGATAAATGTCTCACAAAATCATCATATTTCTCGACCATCTCGAATTTCGTGATTCCGGTCGTGATTTTTGTATCATATTAGCAGAAATGCATGCAATGATGCGAGATTGATCGGAAAAATATGGTGTTTGGAAAAAAGTATTTTCGATAAATGTCTCACAAAATCATCATATTTCTCGACCATCTCGAATTTCGTGATTCCGGTCGTGATTTTTGTATCATATTAGCAGAAATGCATGCAATGATGCGAGATTGATCGGAAAAATATGTTGTTTGGAAAAATTTTTCTCGAACATCTCGGTCGATGAAATATGGAATGACTTCGAAAACGCTGTTTTTCGACGTTTCACTAAACCGAACCGCGTAAAAACAGGTGTTTCGCCCGCATCACGTTATTAGGAAGCAATTGCAGATAATTGTGCCGGGTTTTTCGAGAAAATTTTCAAATTTCATACACTCCAATCGTGTTGGATGAGAAATGTTGGGCATCGAGAAAAAAAAAATTTTTCGATCTGCAAGAGTGAAATGAACTCGCGATAAATGTCTCACAAAATCATCATATTTCTCGACCATCTCGAATTTCGTGATTCCGGTCGTAATTTTTGTATCATATTAGCAGAAATGCATGCAATGATGCGAGATTGATCGGAAAAATATGTTGTTTGGAAAAATTTTTTTCGAACATCTCGGTCGATGAAATATGGAATGACTTCGAAAACGCTGTTTTTCGACGTTTCACTAAACCGAAACGCGTAAAAACAGGTGTTTCGCCCGCATGACGTTATTTGGAAGCAATTGCAGATAATTGTGCCGGGTTTTCCGAGAAAATTTTCAAATTTCATACACTCCAATCGTGTTGGGTGAGAAATGTTGGGCATCGAGAAAAAAAAAATTTTTCGACCGGCAAGAGTGAAATGAACTCGCGATAAATGTCTCACAAAATCATCATATTTCTCGACCATCTCGAATTTCGTGATTCCGGTCGTGATTTTTGTATCATATCAGCAGAAATGCATGCAATGATGCGAGATTGATCGGAAAAATATGGTGTTCGGAAAAAAGTATTTTCGATAAATGTCTCACAAAATCATCATATTTCTCGACCATCTCGAATTTCGTGATCCCGGTCGTGATTTTTGTATCATATTAGCAGAAATGCATGCAATGATGCGAGATTGATCGGAAAAATATGTTGTTTGGAAAAATTTTTTTCGAACATCTCGGTCGATGAAATATGGAATGACTTCGAAAACGCTGTTTTTCGACGTTTCACAAAACCGAAACGCGTAAAAACGGGTGTTTCGCCCGCATCACGTTATTAGGAAGCAATTGCAGATAATTGTGCCGGGTTTTTCGAGAAAATTTTCAAATTTCATACACTCCAATCGTGTTGGGTGAGAAATGTTGGGCATCGAGAAAAAAAAAATTTTTCGATCGGCAGAGTGAAATGAACTCGCGATAAATGTCTCACAAAATCATCATATTTCACGACCATCTCGAATTTCGTGATTCCGGTCGTGATTTTTGCGTCATATTAAAAGAAATGCATGCAATGATGCGAGATTGATCGGAAAAATATGGTGTTTGGAAAAAAGTATTTTCGATAAATGTCTCCCAAAATCATCATATTCCTCGACCATCTCGAATTTCGTGATTCCGGTCGTGATTTTTGTATCATATTAGCAGAAATGCATGCAATGATGCGAGATTGATCGGAAAAATATGGTGTTTGGAAAAAAGTATTTTCGATAAATGTCTCACAAAATCATCATATTTCTCGACCATCTCGAATTTCGTGATTCCGGTCGTGATTTTTGTATCATATTAGCAGAAATGCATGCAATGATGCGAGATTGATCGGAAAAATATGGTGTTTGGAAAAAAGTATTTTCGATAAATGTCTCACAAAATCATCATATTTCTCGACCACCTCGAATTTCGTGATTCCGGTCGTGATTTTTGTATCATATTAGCAGAATTGCATGCAATGATGCGAGATTGATCGGAAAAATATGTTGTTTGGAAAAATTTTTTTCGAACATCTCGGTCGATGAAATATGGAATGACTTCGAAAACGCTGTTTTTCGACGTTTCACTAAACCGAAACGCGTAAAAACAGGTGTTTCGCCCGCATCACGTTATTAGGAAGCAATTGCAGATAATTGTGCCGGGTTTTTCGAGAAAATTTTCAAATTTCATACACTCCAATCGTGTTGGGTGAGAAATGTTGGGCATCGAGAAAAAAAAAATTTTTCGACCGGCAAGAGTGAAATGAACTCGCGATAAATGTCTCACAAAATCATCATATTTCTCGACCATCTCGAATTTCGTGATTCCGGTCGTAATTTTTGTATCATATTAGCAGAAATGCATGCAATGATGCGAGATTGATCGGAAAAATATGGTGTTTGGAAAAAAGTATTTTCGATAAATGTCTCCCAAAATCATCATATTTCTCGACCATCTCGAATTTCGTGATTCCGGTCGTGATTTTTGTATCATATTAGCAGAAATGCATGCAATGATGCGAGATTGATCGGAAAAATATGGTGTTTGGAAAAAAGTATTTTCGATAAATGTCTCACAAAATCATCATATTTCTCGACCATCTCGAATTTCGTGATTCCGGTCGTGATTTTTGTATCATATTAGCAGAAATGCATGCAATGATGCGAGATTGATCGGAAAAATATGGTGTTTGGAAAAAAGTATTTTCGATAAATGTCTCACAAAATCATCATATTTCTCGACCACCTCGAATTTCGTGATTCCGGTCGTGATTTTTGTATCATATTAGCAGAATTGCATGCAATGATGCGAGATTGATCGGAAAAATATGTTGTTTGGAAAAATTTTTTTCGAACATCTCGGTCGATGAAATATGGAATGACTTCGAAAACGCTGTTTTTCGACGTTTCACTAAACCGAAACGCGTAAAAACAGGTGTTTCGCCCGCATCACGTTATTAGGAAGCAATTGCAGATAATTGTGCCGGGTTTTTCGAGAAAATTTTCAAATTTCATACACTCCAATCGTGTTGGGTGAGAAATGTTGGGCATCGAGAAAAAAAAAATTTTTCGACCGGCAAGAGTGAAATGAACTCGCGATAAATGTCTCACAAAATCATCATATTTCTCGACCATCTCGAATTTCGTGATTCCGGTCGTAATTTTTGTATCATATTAGCAGAAATGCATGCAATGATGCGAGATTGATCGGAAAAATATGGTGTTTGGAAAAAAGTATTTTCGATAAATGTCTCCCAAAATCATCATATTTCTCGACCATCTCGAATTTCGTGATTCCGGTCGTGATTTTTGTATCATATTAGCAGAAATGCATGCAATGATGCGAGATTGATCGGAAAAATATGGTGTTTGGAAAAAAGTATTTTCGATAAATGTCTCACAAAATCATCATATTTCTCGACCATCTCGAATTTCGTGATTCCGGTCGTGATTTTTGTATCATATTAGCAGAATTGCATGCAATGATGCGAGATTGATCGGAAAAATATGTTGTTTGGAAAAATTTTTTTCGAACATCTCGGTCGATGAAATATGGAATGACTTCGAAATGCTGTTTTTCGACGTTTCACTAAACCGAAACGCGTAAAAACAGGTGTTTCGCCCGCATCACGTTATTAGGAAGCAATTGCAGATAATTGTGCCGGGTTTTTCGAGAAAATTTTCAAATTTCATACACTTCAATCGTGTTGGGTGAGAAATGTTGGGCATCGAGAAAAAAAAAATTTTTCGACCGGCAAGAGTGAAATGAACTCGCGATAAATGTCTCACAAAATCATCATATTTCTCGACCATCTCGAATTTCGTGATTCCGGTCGTAATTTTTGTATCATATTAGCAGAAATGCATGCAATGATGCGAGATTGATCGGAAAAATATGGTGTTTGGAAGAAAGTATTTTCGATAAATGTCTCACAAAATCATCATATTCCTCGACCATCTCGAATTTCGTGATTCCGGTCGTGATTTTTGTATCATATTAGCAGAAATGCATGCAATGATGCGAGATTGATCGGAAAAATATGGTGTTTGGAAAAAAGTATTTTCGATAAATGTCTCACAAAATGATCATATTTCTCGACCATCTCGAATTTCGTGATTCCGGTCGTGATTTTTGTATCATATTAGCAGAAATGCATGCAATGATGCGAGATTAATCGGAAAAATATGTTGTTTGGAAAAATTTTTTTCGAACATCTCGGTCGATGAAATATGGAATGACTTCGAAAACGCTGTTTTTCGACGTTTCACTAAACCGAAACGCGTAAAAACAGGTGTTTCGCCCGCATCACGTTATTAGGAAGCAATTGCAGATAATTGTGCCGGGTTTTTCGAAAAAATTTTCAAATTTCATACACTCCAATCGTGTTGGGTGAGAAATGTTGGGCATCGAGAAAAAAAAAATTTTTCGATCTGCAAGAGTGAAATGAACTCGCGATAAATGTCTCACAAAATCATCATATTTCTCGACCATCTCGAATTTCGTGATTCCGGTCGTGATTTTTGTATCATATTAGCAGAAATGCATGCAATGATGCGAGATTGATCGGAAAAATATGGTGTTTTGAAAAAAGTATTTTCGATAAATGTCTCACAAAATCATCATATTTCTCGACCATGTCGAATTTCGTGATTCCGGTCGTGATTTTTGTATCATATTAGCAGAAATGCATGCAATGATGCGAGATTGATCGGAAAAATATGGTGTTTGGAAAAAAATATTTTCGATAAATGTCTCACAAAATCATCATATTTCTCGACCATCTCGAATTTCGTGATTCCGGTCGTGATTTTTGTATCATATTAGCAGAAATGCATGCAATGATGCGAGATTGATCGGAAAAATATGTTGTTTGGAAAATTTTTTTTCGAACATCTCGGTCGATGAAATATGGAATGACTTCGAAAACGCTGTTTTTCGACGTTTCACTAAACCGAAACGCGTAAAAACAGGTGTTTCGCCCGCATCACGTTATAAGGAAGCAATTGCAGATAATTGTGCCGGGTTTTTCGAGAAAATTTTCAAATTTCATACACTCCAATCGTGTTGGGTGAGAAATGTTGGGCATCGAGAAAAAAAAAATTTTTCGATCGGCAAGAGTGAAATGAACTCGCGATAAATGTCTCACAAAATCATCATATTTCACGACCATCTCGAATTTCGTGATTCCGGTCGTGATTTTTGCGTCATATTAAAAGAAATGCATGCAATGATGCGAGATTGATCGGAAAAATATGGTGTTTGGGAAAAAGTATTTTCGATAAATGTCTCCCAAAATCATCATATTTCTCGACCATCTCGAATTTCGTGATTCCGGTCGTGATTTTTGTATCATATTAGCAGAAATGCATGCAATGATGCGAGATTGATCGGAAAAATATGTTGTTTGGAAAAATTTTTTTCGAACATCTCGGTCGATGAAATATGGAATGACTTCGAAAACGCTGTTTTTCGACGTTTCACTAAACCGAAACGCGTAAAAACAGGTGTTTCGCTCGCATCACGTTATAAGGAAGCAATTGCAGATAATTGTGCCGGGTTTTTCGAGAAAATTTTCAAATTTCATACACTCCAATCGTGTTGGGTGAGAAATGTTGGGCATCGAGAAAAAAAAAATTTTTCGATCGGCAAGAGTGAAATGAACTCGCGATAAATGTCTCACAAAATCATCATATTTCACGACCATCTCGAATTTCGTGATTCCGGTCGTGATTTTTGCGTCATATTAAAAGAAATGCATGCAATGATGCGAGATTGATCGGAAAAATATGGTGTCTGGAAAAAAGTATTTTCGATAAATGTCTCCCAAAATCATCATATTTCTCGACCATCTCGAATTTCGTGATTCCGGTCGTGATTTTTGTATCATATTAGCAGAAATGCATGCAATGATGCGAGATTGATCGGAAAAATATGGTGTTTTGAAAAAAGTATTTTCGATAAATATCTCACAAAATCATCATATTTCTCGACCATCTCGAATTTCGTGATTCCGGTCGTGATTTTTGTATCATATTAGCAGAAATGCATGCAATGATGCGAGATTGATCGGAAAAATATGGTGTTTGGAAAAAAGTATTTTCGATAAATGTCTCACAAAATCATCATATTTCTCGACCATCTCGAATTTTGTGATTCCGGTCGTGATTTTTGTATCATATTAGCAGAAATGCATGCAATGATGCGAGATTGATCGGAAAAATATGTTGTTTGGAAAAATTTTTTTCGAACATCTCGCTCGATGAAATATGGAATGACTTCGAAAACGCTGTTTTTCGACGTTTCACTAAACCGAAACGCGTAAAAACAGGTGTTTCGCCCGCATCACGTTATTAGGAAGCAATTGCAGATAATTGTGCCGGGTTTTTCGAGAAAATTTTCAAATTTCATACACTCCAATCGTGTTGGGTGAGAAATGTTGGGCATCGAGAAAAAAAAAATTTTTCGATCTGCAAGAGTGAAATGAACTCGCGATAAATGTCTCACAAAATCATCATATTTCTCGACCATCTCGAATTTCGTGATTCCGGTCGTGATTTTTGTATCATATTAGCAGAAATGCATGTAATGATGCGAGATTGATCGGAAAAATATGTTGTTTGGAAAAATTTTTTTCGAACATCTCGGTCGATGAAATATGGAATGACTTCGAAAACGCTGTTTTTCGACGTTTCACTAAACCGAAACGCGTAAAAACAGGTGTTTCGCCCGCATCACGTTATAAGGAAGCAATTGCAGATAATTGTGCCGGGTTTTTCGAGAAAATTTTCAAATTTCATACACTCCAATCGTGTTGGGTGAGAAATGTTGGGCATCGAGAAAAAAAAAATTTTTCGATCGGCAAGAGTGAAATGAACTCGCGATAAATGTCTCACAAAATCATCATATTTCACGACCATCTCGAATTTCGTGATTCCGATCGTGATTTTTGCGTCATATTAAAAGAAATGCATGCAATGATGCGAGATTGATCGGAAAAATATGGTGTTTGGAAAAAAGTATTTTCGATAAATGTCTCACAAAATCATCATATTTCTCGACCATCTCGAATTTCGTGATTCCGGTCGTGATTTTTGTATCATATTAGCAGAATTGCATGCAATGATGCGAGATTGATCGGAAAAATATGTTGTTTGGAAAAATTTTTTTCGAACATCTCGGTCGATGAAATATGGAATGACTTCGAAATGCTGTTTTTCGACGTTTCACTAAACCGAAACGCGTAAAAACAGGTGTTTCGCCCGCATCACGTTATTAGGAAGCAATTGCAGATAATTGTGCCGGGTTTTTCGAGAAAATTTTCAAATTTCATACACTTCAATCGTGTTGGGTGAGAAATGTTGGGCATCGAGAAAAAAAAAATTTTTCGACCGGCAAGAGTGAAATGAACTCGCGATAAATGTCTCACAAAATCATCATATTTCTCGACCATCTCGAATTTCGTGATTCCGGTCGTAATTTTTGTATCATATCAGCAGAAATGCATGCAATGATGCGAGATTGATCGGAAAAATATGGTGTTCGGAAAAAAGTATTTTCGATAAATGTCTCACAAAATCATCATATTTCTCGACCATCTCGAATTTCGTGATCCCGGTCGTGATTTTTGTATCATATTAGCAGAAATGCATGCAATGATGCGAGATTGATCGGAAAAATATGTTGTTTGGAAAAATTTTTTTCGAACATCTCGGTCGATGAAATATGGAATGACTTCGAAAACGCTGTTTTTCGACGTTTCACAAAACCGAAACGCGTAAAAACGGGTGTTTCGCCCGCATCACGTTATTAGGAAGCAATTGCAGATAATTGTGCCGGGTTTTTCGAGAAAATTTTCAAATTTCATACACTCCAATCGTGTTGGGTGAGAAATGTTGGGCATCGAGAAAAAAAAAATTTTTCGATCGGCAGAGTGAAATGAACTCGCGATAAATGTCTCACAAAATCATCATATTTCACGACCATCTCGAATTTCGTGATTCCGGTCGTGATTTTTGCGTCATATTAAAAGAAATGCATGCAATGATGCGAGATTGATCGGAAAAATATGGTGTTTGGAAAAAAGTATTTTCGATAAATGTCTCCCAAAATCATCATATTCCTCGACCATCTCGAATTTCGTGATTCCGGTCGTGATTTTTGTATCATATTAGCAGAAATGCATGCAATGATGCGAGATTGATCGGAAAAATATGGTGTTTGGAAAAAAGTATTTTCGATAAATGTCTCACAAAATCATCATATTTCTCGACCATCTCGAATTTCGTGATTCCGGTCGTGATTTTTGTATCATATTAGCAGAAATGCATGCAATGATGCGAGATTGATCGGAAAAATATGGTGTTTGGAAAAAAGTATTTTCGATAAATGTCTCACAAAATCATCATATTTCTCGACCACCTCGAATTTCGTGATTCCGGTCGTGATTTTTGTATCATATTAGCAGAATTGCATGCAATGATGCGAGATTGATCGGAAAAATATGTTGTTTGGAAAAATTTTTTTCGAACATCTCGGTCGATGAAATATGGAATGACTTCGAAAACGCTGTTTTTCGACGTTTCACTAAACCGAAACGCGTAAAAACAGGTGTTTCGCCCGCATCACGTTATTAGGAAGCAATTGCAGATAATTGTGCCGGGTTTTTCGAGAAAATTTTCAAATTTCATACACTCCAATCGTGTTGGGTGAGAAATGTTGGGCATCGAGAAAAAAAAAATTTTTCGACCGGCAAGAGTGAAATGAACTCGCGATAAATGTCTCACAAAATCATCATATTTCTCGACCATCTCGAATTTCGTGATTCCGGTCGTAATTTTTGTATCATATTAGCAGAAATGCATGCAATGATGCGAGATTGATCGGAAAAATATGGTGTTTGGAAAAAAGTATTTTCGATAAATGTCTCACAAAATCATCATATTTCTCGACCATCTCGAATTTCGTGATTCCGGTCGTGATTTTTGTATCATATTAGCAGAAATGCATGCAATGATGCGAGATTGATCGGAAAAATATGGTGTTTGGAAAAAAGTATTTTCGATAAATGTCTCACAAAATCATCATATTTCTCGACCACCTCGAATTTCGTGATTCCGGTCGTGATTTTTGTATCATATTAGCAGAATTGCATGCAATGATGCGAGATTGATCGGAAAAATATGTTGTTTGGAAAAATTTTTTTCGAACATCTCGGTCGATGAAATATGGAATGACTTCGAAAACGCTGTTTTTCGACGTTTCACTAAACCGAAACGCGTAAAAACAGGTGTTTCGCCCGCATCACGTTATTAGGAAGCAATTGCAGATAATTGTGCCGGGTTTTTCGAGAAAATTTTCAAATTTCATACACTCCAATCGTGTTGGGTGAGAAATGTTGGGCATCGAGAAAAAAAAAATTTTTCGACCGGCAAGAGTGAAATGAACTCGCGATAAATGTCTCACAAAATCATCATATTTCTCGACCATCTCGAATTTCGTGATTCCGGTCGTAATTTTTGTATCATATTAGCAGAAATGCATGCAATGATGCGAGATTGATCGGAAAAATATGGTGTTTGGAAAAAAGTATTTTCGATAAATGTCTCCCAAAATCATCATATTTCTCGACCATCTCGAATTTCGTGATTCCGGTCGTGATTTTTGTATCATATTAGCAGAAATGCATGCAATGATGCGAGATTGATCGGAAAAATATGGTGTTTGGAAAAAAGTATTTTCGATAAATGTCTCACAAAATCATCATATTTCTCGACCATCTCGAATTTCGTGATTCCGGTCGTGATTTTTGTATCATATTAGCAGAAATGCATGCAATGATGCGAGATTGATCGGAAAAATATGGTGTTTGGAAAAAAGTATTTTCGATAAATGTCTCACAAAATCATCATATTTCTCGACCACCTCGAATTTCGTGATTCCGGTCGTGATTTTTGTATCATATTAGCAGAATTGCATGCAATGATGCGAGATTGATCGGAAAAATATGTTGTTTGGAAAAATTTTTTTCGAACATCTCGGTCGATGAAATATGGAATGACTTCGAAAACGCTGTTTTTCGACGTTTCACTAAACCGAAACGCGTACAAACAGGTGTTTCGCCCGCATCACGTTATTAGGAAGCAATTGCAGATAATTGTGCCGGGTTTTTCGAGAAAATTTTCAAATTTCATACACTCCAATCGTGTTGGGTGAGAAATGTTGGGCATCGAGAAAAAAAAAATTTTTCGACCGGCAAGAGTGAAATGAACTCGCGATAAATGTCTCACAAAATCATCATATTTCTCGACCAGCTCGAATTTCGTGATTCCGGTCGTAATTTTTGTATCATATTAGCAGAAATGCATGCAATGATGCGAGATTGATCGGAAAAATATGGTGTTTGGAAAAAAGTATTTTCGATAAATGTCTCCCAAAATCATCATATTTCTCGACCATCTCGAATTTCGTGATTCCGGTCGTGATTTTTGTATCATATTAGCAGAAATGCATGCAATGATGCGAGATTGATCGGAAAAATATGGTGTTTGGAAAAAAGTATTTTCGATAAATGTCTCACAAAATCATCATATTTCTCGACCATCTCGAATTTCGTGATTCCGGTCGTGATTTTTGTATCATATTAGCAGAATTGCATGCAATGATGCGAGATTGATCGGAAAAATATGTTGTTTGGAAAAATTTTTTTCGAACATCTCGGTCGATGAAATATGGAATGACTTCGAAATGCTGTTTTTCGACGTTTCACTAAACCGAAACGCGTAAAAACACGTGTTTCGCCCGCATCACGTTATTAGGAAGCAATTGCAGATAATTGTGCCGGGTTTTTCGAGAAAATTTTCAAATTTCATACACTTCAATCGTGTTGGGTGAGAAATGTTGGGCATCGAGAAAAAAAAAATTTTTCGACCGGCAAGAGTGAAATGAACTCGCGATAAATGTCTCACAAAATCATCATATTTCTCGACCATCTCGAATTTCGTGATTCCGGTCGTAATTTTTGTATCATATTAGCAGAAATGCATGCAATGATGCGAGATTGATCGGAAAAATATGGTGTTTGGAAGAAAGTATTTTCGATAAATGTCTCACAAAATCATCATATTCCTCGACCATCTCGAATTTCGTGATTCCGGTCGTGATTTTTGTATCATATTAGCAGAAATGCATGCAATGATGCGAGATTGATCGGAAAAATATGGTGTTTGGAAAAAAGTATTTTCGATAAATGTCTCACAAAATGATCATATTTCTCGACCATCTCGAATTTCGTGATTCCGGTCGTGATTTTTGTATCATATTAGCAGAAATGCATGCAATGATGCGAGATTGATCGGAAAAATATGTTGTTTGGAAAAATTTTTTTCGAACATCTCGGTCGATGAAATATGGAATGACTTCGAAAACGCTGTTTTTCGACGTTTCACTAAACCGAAACGCGTAAAAACAGGTGTTTCGCCCGCATCACGTTATTAGGAAGCAATTGCAGATAATTGTGCCGGGTTTTTCGAAAAAATTTTCAAATTTCATACACTCCAATCGTGTTGGGTGAGAAATGTTGGGCATCGAGAAAAAAAAAATTTTTCGATCTGCAAGAGTGAAATGAACTCGCGATAAATGTCTCACAAAATCATCATATTTCTCGACCATCTCGAATTTCGTGATTCCGGTCGTGATTTTTGTATCATATTAGCAGAAATGCATGCAATGATGCGAGATTGATCGGAAAAATATGGTGTTTTGAAAAAAGTATTTTCGATAAATGTCTCACAAAATCATCATATTTCTCGACCATGTCGAATTTCGTGATTCCGGTCGTGATTTTTGTATCATATTAGCAGAAATGCATGCAATGATGCGAGATTGATCGGAAAAATATGGTGTTTGGAAAAAAATATTTTCGATAAATGTCTCACAAAATCATCATATTTCTCGACCATCTCGAATTTCGTGATTCCGGTCGTGATTTTTGTATCATATTAGCAGAAATGCATGCAATGATGCGAGATTGATCGGAAAAATATGTTGTTTGGAAAAATTATTTTCGAACATCTCGGTCGATGAAATATGGAATGACTTCGAAAACGCTGTTTTTCGACGTTTCACTAAACCGAAACGCGTAAAAACAGGTGTTTCGCCCGCATCACGTTATAAGGAAGCAATTGCAGATAATTGTGCCGGGTTTTTCGAGAAAATTTTCAAATTTCATACACTCCAATCGTGTTGGGTGAGAAATGTTGGGCATCGAGAAAAAAAAAATTTTTCGATCGGCAAGAGTGAAATGAACTCGCGATAAATGTCTCACAAAATCATCATATTTCACGACCATCTCGAATTTCGTGATTCCGGTCGTGATTTTTGCGTCATATTAAAAGAAATGCATGCAATGATGCGAGATTGATCGGAAAAATATGGTGTTTGGGAAAAAGTATTTTCGATAAATGTCTCCCAAAATCATCATATTTCTCGACCATCTCGAATTTCGTGATTCCGGTCGTGATTTTTGTATCATATTAGCAGAAATGCATGCAATGATGCGAGATTGATCGGAAAAATATGGTGTTTTGAAAAAAGTATTTTCGATAAATATCTCACAAAATCATCATATTTCTCGACCATCTCGAATTTCGTGATTCCGGTCGTGATTTTTGTATCATATTAGCAGAAATGCATGCAATGATGCGAGATTGATCGGAAAAATATGGTGTTTGGAAAAAAGTATTTTCGATAAATGTCTCACAAAATCATCATATTTCTCGACCATCTCGAATTTTGTGATTCCGGTCGTGATTTTTGTATCATATTAGCAGAAATGCATGCAATGATGCGAGATTGATCGGAAAAATATGTTGTTTGGAAAAATTTTTTTCGAACATCTCGGTCGATGAAATATGGAATGACTTCGAAAACGCTGTTTTTCGACGTTTCACTAAACCGAAACGCGTAAAAACAGGTGTTTCGCCCGCATCACGTTATTAGGAAGCAATTGCAGATAATTGTGCCGGGTTTTTCGAGAAAATTTTCAAATTTCATACACTCCAATCGTGTTGGGTGAGAAATGTTGGGCATCGAGAAAAAAAAAATTTTTCGATCTGCAAGAGTGAAATGAACTCGCGATAAATGTCTCACAAAATCATCATATTTCTCGACCATCTCGAATTTCGTGATTCCGGTCGTGATTTTTGTATCATATTAGCAGAAATGCATGTAATGATGCGAGATTGATCGGAAAAATATGTTGTTTGGAAAAATTTTTTTCGAACATCTCGGTCGATGAAATATGGAATGACTTCGAAAACGCTGTTTTTCGACGTTTCACTAAACCGAAACGCGTAAAAACAGGTGTTTCGCCCGCATCACGTTATAAGGAAGCAATTGCAGATAATTGTGCCGGGTTTTTCGAGAAAATTTTCAAATTTCATACACTCCAATCGTGTTGGGTGAGAAATGTTGGGCATCGAGAAAAAAAAAATTTTTCGATCGGCAAGAGTGAAATGAACTCGCGATAAATGTCTCACAAAATCATCATATTTCACGACCATCTCGAATTTCGTGATTCCGATCGTGATTTTTGCGTCATATTAAAAGAAATGCATGCAATGATGCGAGATTGATCGGAAAAATATGGTGTTTGGAAAAAAGTATTTTCGATAAATGTCTCACAAAATCATCATATTTCTCGACCATCTCGAATTTCGTGATTCCGGTCGTGATTTTTGTATCATATTAGCAGAAATGCATGCAATGATGCGAGATTGATCGGAAAAATATGGAGTTTGGAAAAAAGTATTTTCGATAAATGTCTCACAAAATCATCATATTTCTCGACCATCTCGAATTTCGTGATTCCGGTCGTGATTTTTGTATCATATTAGCAGAAATGCATGCAATGATGCGAGATTGATCGGAAAAATATGGTGTTTGGAAAAATTTTTTTCGAACATCTCGGTCGATGAAATATGGAATGACTTCGAAAACGCTGTTTTTCGACGTTTCACTAAACCGAAACGCGTAAAAACAGGTGTTTCGCCCGCATCACGTTATAAGGCAGCAATTGCAGATAATTGTGCCGGGTTTTTCGAGAAAATTTTCAAATTTCATACACTCCAATCGTGTTGGGTGAGAAATGTTGGGCATCGAGAAAAAAAAAATTTTTCGATCGGCAAGAGTGAAATGAACTCGCGATAAATGTCTCACAAAATCATCATATTTCACGACCATCTCGAATTTCGTGATTCCGGTCGTGATTTTTGCGTCATATTAAAAGAAATGCATGCAATGATGCGAGATTGATCGGAAAAATATGGTGTTTGGAAAAAAGTATTTTCGATAAATGTCTCCCAAAATCATCATATTTCTCGACCATCTCGAATTTCGTGATTCCGGTCGTGATTTTTGTATCATATTAGCAGAAATGCATGCAATGATGCGAGATTGATCGGAAAAATATGGTGTTTTGAAAAAAGTATTTTCAATAAATGTCTCACAAAATCATCATATTTCTCGACCATCTCGAATTTCGTGATTCCGGTCGTGATTTTTGTATCATATTAGCAGAAATGCATGCAATGATGCGAGATTGATCGGAAAAATATGGTGTTTGGAAAAAAGTATTTTCGATAAATGTCTCACAAAATCATCATATTTCTCGACCATCTCGAATTTCGTGATTCCGGTCGTGATTTTTGTATCATATTAGCAGAAATGCATGCAATGATGCGAGATTGATCGGAAAAATATGGTGTTTGGAAAAAAGTATTTTCGATAAATGTCTCACAAAATCATCATATTTCTCGACCATCTCGAATTTCGTGATTCCGGTCGTGATTTTTGTATCATATTAGCAGAAATGCATGCAATAATGCGAGATTGATCGGAAAAATATGTTGTTTGGAAAAATTTTTTTCGAACATCTCGGTCGATGAAATATGGAATGACTTCGAAAACGCTGTTTTTCGACGTTTCACTAAACCGAAACGCGTAAAAACAGGTGTTTCGCCCGCATCACGTTATTAGGAAGCAATTGCAGATAATTGTGCCGGGTTTTTCGAGAAAATTTTCAAATTTCATACACTCCAATCGTGTTGGGTGAGAAATGTTGGGCATCGAGAAAAAAAAAATTCTTCGATCTGCAAGAGTGAAATGAACTCGCGATAAATGTCTCACAAAATCATCATATTTCTCGACCATCTCGAATTTCGTGATTCCGGTCGTGATTTTTGTATCATATTAGCAGAAATGCATGCAATGATGCGAGATTGATCGGAAAAATATGGTGTTTGGAAAAAAGTATTTTCGATAAATGTCTCACAAAATCATCATATTTCTCGACCATCTCGAATTTCGTGATTCCGGTCGTGATTTTTGTATCATATTAGCAGAAATGCATGCAATGATGCGAGATTGATCGGAAAAATATGGTGTTTTGAAAAAAGTATTTTCAATAAATGTCTCACAAAATCATCATATTTCTCGACCATCTCGAATTTCGTGATTTCGGTCGTGATTTTTGTATCATATTAGCAGAAATGCATGCAATGATGCGAGATTGATCGGGAAAATATGTTGTTTGGAAAAATTTTTTTCGAACATCTCGGTCGATGAAATATGGAATGACTTCGAAAACGCTGTTTTTCGACGTTTCACTAAACCGAAACGCGTAAAAACAGGTGTTTCGCCCGCATGACGTTATTTGGAAGCAATTGCAGATAATTGTGCCGGGTTTTCCGAGAAAATTTTCAAATTTCATACACTCCAATCGTGTTGGGTGAGAAATGTTGGGCATCGAGAAAAAAAAAATTTTTCGACCGGCAAGAGTGAAATGAACTCGCGATAAATGTCTCACAAAATCATCCTATTTCTCGACCATCTCGAATTTCGTGATTCCGGTCGTGATTTTTGTATCATATCAGCAGAAATGCATGCAATGATGCGAGATTGATCGGAAAAATATGGTGTTTGGAAAAAAGTATTTTCGATAAATGTCTCACAAAATCATCATATTTCTCGACCATCTCGAATTTCGTGATTCCGGTCGTGATTTTTGTATCATATTAGCAGAAATGCATGCAATGATGCGAGATTGATCGGAAAAATATGTTGTTTGGAAAAATTTTTTTCGAACATCTCGGTCGATGAAATATGGAATGACTTCGAAAACGCTGTTTTTCGACGTTTCATTAAACCGAAACGCGTAAAAACAGGTGTTTCGCCCGCATCACGTTATTAGGAAGCAATTGCAGATAATTGTGCCGGGTCTTTCGAGAAAATTTTCAAATTTCATACACTCCAATCGTGTTGGGTGAGAAAAGTTGGGCATCGAGAAAAAAAAAATTTTTCGATCTGCAAGAGTGAAATGAACTCGCGATAAATGTCTCACAAAATCATCATATTTCTCGACCATCTCGAATTTCGTGATTCCGGTCGTGATTTTTGTATCATATTAGCAGAAATGCATGCAATGAAGCGAGATTGATCGGAAAAATATGTTGTTTGGAAAAATTTTTTTCGAACATCTCGGTCGATGAAATATGGAATGACTTCGAAAACGCTGTTTTTCGACGTTTCACTAAACCGAAACGCGTAAAAACAGGTGTTTCGCCCGCATCACGTTATAAGGAAGCAATTGCAGATAATTGTGCCGGGTTTTTCGAGAAAATTTTCAAATTTCATACACTCCAATCGTGTTGGGTGAGAAATGTTGGGCATCGAGAAAAAAAAAATTTTTCGATCGGCAAGAGTGAAATGAACTCGCGATAAATGTCTCACAAAATCATCATATTTCTCGACCATCTCGAATTTCGTGATTCCGGTCGTGATTTTTGTATCATATCAGCAGAAATGCATGCAATGATGCGAGATTGATCGGAAAAATATGTTGTTTTGAAAAAAGTATTTTCAATAAATGTCTCACAAAATCATCATATTTCTCGACCATCTCGAATTTCGTGATTCCGGTCGTGATTTTTGTATCATATTAGCAGAAATGCATGCAATGATGCGAGATTGATCGGAAAAATATGTTGTTTGGAAAAAAGTATTTTCGATAAATGTCTCACTAAATCATCATATTTCTCGACCATCTCGAATTTCGTGATTCCAGTCGTGATTTTTGTATCATATTAGCAGAAATGCATGCAATGATGCGAGATTGATCGGAAAAATATGGTGTTTGGAAAAAAGTATTTTCGATAAATGTCTCACAAAATCATCATATTTCTCGACCATCTCGAATTTCGTGATTCCGGTCGTGATTTTTGTATCATATTAGCAGAAATGCATGCAATGATGCGAGATTGATCGGAAAAATATGGTGTTTTGAAAAAAGTATTTTCAATAAATGTCTCACAAAATCATCATATTTCTCGACCATCTCGAATTTCGTGATTCCGGTCGTGATTTTTGTATCATATTAGCAGAAATGCATGCAATGATGCGAGATTGATCGGAAAAATATGTTGTTTGGAAAAATTTTTTTCGAACATCTCGGTCGATGAAATATGGAATGACTTCGAAAACGCTGTTTTTCGACGTTTCACTAAACCGAAACGCGTAAAAACAGGTGTTTCGCCCGCATGACGTTATTTGGAAGCAATTGCAGATAATTGTGCCGGGTTTTCCGAGAAAATTTCCAAATTTCATACACTCCAATCGTGTTGGGTGAGAAATGTTGGGCATCGAGAAAAAAAAAATTTTTCGACCGGCAAGAGTGAAATGAACTCGCGATAAATGTCTCACAAAATCATCATATTTCTCGACCATCTCGAATTTCGTGATTCCGATCGTGATTTTTGTATCATATCAGCAGAAATGCATGCAATGATGCATGATTGATCGGGAAAATATGGTGTTTGGAAAAAAGTATTTTCGATAAATGTCTCACAAAATCATCATATTTCTCGACCATCTCGAATTTCGTGATTCCGGTCGTGATTTTTGTATCATATTAGCAGAAATGCATGCAATGATGCGAGATTGATCGGAAAAATATGTTGTTTGGAAAAATTTTTTTCGAACATCTCGGTCGATGAAATATGGAATGACTTCGAAAACGCTGTTTTTCGACGTTTCACTAAACCGAAATGCGTAAAAACAGGTGTTTCGCCCGCATCACGTTATTAGGAAGCAATTGCAGATAATTGTGCCGGGTTTTTCGAGAAAATTTTCAAATTTCATACACTCCAATCGTGTTGGGTGAGAAATGTTGGGCATCGAGAAAAAAAAAATTCTTCGATCTGCAAGAGTGAAATGAACTCGCGATAAATGTCTCACAAAATCATCATATTTCTCGACCATCTCGAATTTCGTGATTCCGGTCGTGATTTTTGTATCATATTAGCAGAAATGCATGCAATGATGCGAGATTGATCGGAAAAATATGTTGTTTGGAAAAATTTTTTTCGAACATCTCGGTCGATGAAATATGGAATGACTTCGAAAACGCTGTTTTTCGACGTTTCACTAAACCGAAACGCGTAAAAACAGGTGTTTCGCCCGCATCACATTATTAGGAAGCAATTGCAAATAATTGTGCCGGGTTTTTCGAGAAAATTTTCAAATTTCATACACTCCAATCGTGTTGGGTGAGAAATGTTGGGCATCGAGAAAAAAAAAATTCTTCGATCTGCAAGAGTGAAATGAACTCGCGATAAATGTCTCACAAAATCATCATATTTCTCGACCATCTCGAATTTCGTGATTCCGGTCGTGATTTTTGTATCATATTAGCAGAAATGCATGCAATGATGCGAGATTGATCGGAAAAATATGTTGTTTGGAAAAATTTTTTTCGAACATCTCGGTCGATGAAATATGGAATGACTTCGAAAACGCTGTTTTTCGACGTTTCACTAAACCGAAACGCGTCAAAACTGGTGTTTCGCCCGCATCACGTTATTAGGAAGCAATTGCAGATAATTGTGCCGGGTTTTTCGAGAAAATTTTCAAATTTCATACACTCCAATCGTGTTGGGTGAGAAATGTTGGGCATCGAGAAAAAAAAAATTTTTCGATCTGCAAGAGTGAAATGAACTCGCAATAAAAGTCTCACAAAATCATCATATTTCTCGACCATCTCGAATTTCGTGATTCCGGTCGTGATTTTTGTATCATATTAGCAGAAATGCATGCAATGATGCGAGATTGATCGGAAAAATATGGTGTTTGGAAAAAAGTATTTTCGATAAATGTCTCACAAAATCATCATATTTCTCGACCATCTCGAATTTCCTGATTCCGGTCGTGATTTTTGTATCATATTAGCAGAAATGCATGCAATGATGCGAGATTGATCGGAAAAATATGGTGTTTGGAAAAAAGTATTTTCGATAAATGTCTCACAAAATCATCATATTCCTCGACCATCTCGAATTTCGTGATTCCGGTCGTGATTTTTGTATCATATTAGCAGAAATGCATGCAATGATGCGAGATTGATCGGAAAAATATGTTGTTTGGAAAAATTTTTTTCGAACATCTCGGTCGATGGAATATGGAATGACTTCGAAAACGCTGTTTTTCGACGTTTCACTAAACCGAAACGCGTAAAAACAGGTGTTTCGCCCGCATCACGTTATTAGGAAGCAATTGCAGATAATTGTGCCGGGTTTTTCGAAAAAATTTTCAAATTTCATACACCCCAATCGTGTTGGGTGAGAAATGTTGGGCATCGAGAAAAAAAAAATTCTTCGATCTGCAAGAGTGAAATGAACTCGCGATAAATGTCTCACAAAATCATCATATTTCTCGACCATCTCGAATTTCGTGATTCCGGTCGTGATTTTTGTATCATATTAGCAGGAATGCATGCAATGATGCGAGATTGATCGGAAAAATATGGTGTTTGGAAAAAAGTATTTTCGATAAATGTCTCACAAAATCATCATATTTCTCGACCATCTCGAATTTCGTGATTCCGGTCGTGATTTTTGTATCATATTAGCAGAAATGCATGCAATGATGCGAGATTGATCGGAAAAATATGTTGTTTGGAAAAATTTTTTTCGAACATCTCGGTCGATGAAATATGGAATGACTTCGAAAACGCTGTTTTTCGACGTTTCACTAAACCGAAACGCGTCAAAACTGGTGTTTCGCCCGCATCACGTTATTAGGAAGCAATTGCAGATAATTGTGCCGGGTTTTTCGAGAAAATTTTCAAATTTCATACACTCCAATCGTGTTGGGTGAGAAATGTTGGGCATCGAGAAAAAAAAAATTTTTCGATCTGCAAGAGTGAAATGAACTCGCGATAAATGTCTCACAAAATCATCATATTTCTCGACCATCTCGAATTTCGTGATTCCGGTCGTGATTTTTGTATCATATTAGCAGAAATGCATGCAATGATGCGAGATTGATCGGAAAAATATGGTGTTTGGAAAAAAGTATTTTCGATAAATGTCTCACGAAATCATCATATTTCTCGACCATCTCGAATTTCCTGATTCCGGTCGTGATTTTTGTATCATATTAGCAGAAATGCATGCAATGATGCGAGATTGATCGGAAAAATATGGTGTTTGGAAAAAAGTATTTTCGATAAATGTCTCACAAAATCATCATATTTCTCGACCATCTCGAATTTCGTGATTCCGGTCGTGATTTTTGTATCATATTAGCAGAAATGCATGCAATGATGCGAGATTGATCGGAAAAATATGTTGTTTGGAAAAATTTTTTTCGAACATCTCGGTCGATGAAATATGGATAGACTTCGAAAACGCTGTTTTTCGACGTTTCACTAAACCGAAACGCGTCAAAACTGGTGTTTCGCCCGCATCACGTTATTAGGAAGCAATTGCAGATAATTGTGCCGGGTTTTTCGAGAAAATTTTCAAATTTCATACACTCCAATCGTGTTGGGTGAGAAATGTTGGGCATCGAGAAAAAAAAAATTTTTCGATCTGCAAGAGTGAAATGAACTCGCGATAAATGTCTCACAAAATCATCATATTTCTCGACCATCTCGAATTTCGTGATTCCGGTCGTGATTTTTGTATCATATTAGCAGAAATGCATGCAATGAAGCGAGATTGATCGGAAAAATATGGTGTTTGGAAGAAAGTATTTTCGATAAATGTCTCACAAAATCATCATATTTCTCGACCATCTCGAATTTCGTGATTCCGGTCGTGATTTTTGTATCATATTAGCAGAAATGCATGCAATGATGCGAGATTGATCGGAAAAATATGGTGTTTGGAAAAAAGTATTTTCGATAAATGTCTCACAAAATCATCATATTTCTCGACCATCTCGAATTTCGTGATTCCGGTCGTGATTTTTGTATCATATTAGCAGAAATGCATGCAATGATGCGAGATTGATCGGAAAAATATGTTGTTTGGAAAAATTTTTTTCGAACATCTCGGTCGATGAAATATGGAATGACTTCGAAAACGCTGTTTTTCGACGTTTCACTAAACCGAAACGCGTAAAAACAGGTGTTTCGCCCGCATCACGTTATAAGGAAGCAATTGCAGATAATTGTGCCGGGTTTTTCGAGAAAATTTTCAAATTTGATACACTCCAATCGTGTTGGGTGAGAAATGTTGGGCATCGAGAAAAAAAAAATTTTTCGATCGGCAAGAGTGAAATGAACTCGCGATAAATGTCTCACAAAATCATCATATTTCACGACCATCTCAAATTTCGTGATTCCGGTCGTGATTTTTGCGTCATATTAAAAGAAATGCATGCAATGATGCGAGATTGATCGGAAAAATATGGTGTTTGGAAAAAAGTATTTTCGATAAATGTCTCCCAAAATCATCATATTTCTCGACCATCTCGAATTTCGTGATTCCGGTCGTGATTTTTGTATCATATTAGCAGAAATGCATGCAATGATGCGAGATTGATCGGAAAAATATGGTGTTTTGAAAAAAGTATTTTCAATAAATGTCTCACAAAATCATCATATTTCTCGACCATCTCGAATTTCGTGATTCCGGTCGTGATTTTTGTATCATATTAGCAGAAATGCATGCAATGATGCGAGATTGATCGGAAAAATATGGTGTTTGGAAAAAAGTATTTTCGATAAATGTCTCACAAAATCATCATATTTCTCGACCATCTCGAATTTCGTGATTCCGGTCGTGATTTTTGTATCATATTAGCAGAAATGCATGCAATGATGCGAGATTGATCGGAAAAATATGGTGTTTGGAAAAAAGTATTTTCGATAAATGTCTCACAAAATCATCATATTTCTCGACCATCTCGAATTCCGTGATTCCGGTCGTGATTTTTGTATCATATTAGCAGAAATGCATGCAATAATGCGAGATCGATCGGAAAAATATGTTGTTTGGAAAAATTTTTTTCGAACATCTCGGTCGATGAAATATGGAATGACTTCGAAAACGCTGTTTTTCGACGTTTCACTAAACCGAAACGCGTAAAAACAGGTGTTTCGCCCGCATCACGTTATTAGGAAGCAATTGCAGATAATTGTGCCGGGTTTTTCGAGAAAATTTTCAAATTTCATACACTCCAATCGTGTTGGGTGAGAAATGTTGGGCATCGAGAAAAAAAAAATTTTTCGATCTGCAAGAGTGAAATGAACTCGCGATAAATGTCTCACAAAATCATCATATTTCTCGACCATCTCGAATTTTGTGATTCCGGTCGTGATTTTTGTATCATATTAGCAGAAATGCATGCAATGATGCGAGATTGATCGGAAAAATATGTTGTTTGGAAAAATTTTTTTCGAACATCTCGGTCGATGAAATATGGAATGACTTCGAAAACGCTGTTTTTCGACGTTTCACTAAACCGAAACGCGTCAAAACTGGTGTTTCGCCCGCATCACGTTATCAGGAAGCAATTGCAGATAATTGTGCCGGGTTTTTCGAGAAAATTTTCAAATTTCATACACTCCAATCGTGTTGGGTGAGAAATGTTGGGCATCGAGAAAAAAAAAATTTTTCGATCTGCAAGAGTGAAATGAACTCGCGATAAATGTCTCACAAAATCATCATATTTCTCGACCATCTCGAATTTCGTGATTCCGATCGTGATTTTTGTATCATATCAGCAGAAATGCATGCAATGATGCAAGATTGATCGGGAAAATATGGTGTTTGGAAAAAAGTATTTTCGATAAATGTCTCACAAAATCATCATATTTCTCGACCATCTCGAATTTCGTGATTCCGGTCGTGATTTTTGTATCATATTAGCAGAAATGCATGCAATGATGCGAGATTGATCGGAAAAATATGTTGTTTGGAAAAATTTTTTTCGAACATCTCGGTCGATGAAATATGGAATGACTTCGAAAACGCTGTTTTTCGACGTTTCACTAAACCGAAACGCGTCAAAACTGGTGTTTCGCCCGCATCACGTTATCAGGAAGCAATTGCAGATAATTGTGCCGGGTTTTTCGAGAAAATTTTCAAATTTCATACACTCCAATCGTGTTGGGTGAGAAATGTTGGGCATCGAGAAAAAAAAAATTCTTCGATCTGCAAGAGTGAAATGAACTCGCGATAAATGTCTCACAAAATCATCATATTTCTCGACCATCTCGAATTTCGTGATTCCGGTCGTGATTTTTGTATCATATTAGCAGAAATGCATGCAATGATGCGAGATTGATCGGAAAAATATGGTGTTTGGAAAAAAGTATTTTCGATAAATGTCTCACAAAATCATCATATTTCTCGACCATCTCGAATTTCGTGATTCCGGTCGTGATTTTTGTATCATATTAGCAGAAATGCATGAAATGATGCGAGATTGATCGGAAAAATATGTTGTTTGGAAAAATTTTTTTCGAACATCTCGGTCGATGAAATATGGAATGACTTCGAAAACGCTGTTTTTCGACGTTTCACTAAACCGAAACGCGTCAAAACTGGTGTTTCGCCCGCATCACGTTATTAGGAAGCAATTGCAGATAATTGTGCCGGGTTTTTCGAGAAAATTTTCAAATTTCATACACTCCAATCGTGTTGGGTGAGAAATGTTGGGCATCGAGAAAAAAAAAATTTTTCGATCTGCAAGAGTGAAATGAACTCGCGATAAATGTCTCACAAAATCATCATATTTCTCGACCATCTCGAATTTCGTGATTCCGGTCGTGATTTTTGTATCATATTAGCAGAAATGCATGCAATGATGCGAGATTGATCGGAAAAATATGGTGTTTGGAAAAAAGTATTTTCGATAAATGTCTCACGAAATCATCATATTTCTCGACCATCTCGAATTTCCTGATTCCGGTCGTGATTTTTGTATCATATTAGCAGAAATGCATGCAATGATGCGAGATTGATCGGGAAAATATGGTGTTTGGAAAAAAGTATTTTCGATAAATGTCTCACAAAATCATCATATTTCTCGACCATCTCGAATTTCGTGATTCCGGTCGTGATTTTTGTATCATATTAGCAGAAATGCATGCAATGATGCGAGATTGATCGGAAAAATATGTTGTTTGGAAAAATTTTTTTCGAACATCTCGGTCGATGAAATATGGAATGACTTCGAAAACGCTGTTTTTCGACGTTTCACTGAACCGAAACGCGTAAAAACAGGTGTTTCGCCCGCATCACGTTATTAGAAAGCAATTGCAGATAATTGTGCCGGGTTTTTCGAAAAAATTTTCAAATTTCATACACTCCAATCGTGTTGGATGAGAAATGTTGGGCATCGAGAAAAAAAAAATTTTTCGATCTGCAAGAGTGAAATGAACTCGCGATAAATGTCTCACAAAATCATCATATTTCTCGACCATCTCGAATTTCGTGATTCCGGTCGTGATTTTTGTATCATATTAGCAGAAATGCATGCAATGAAGCGAGATTGATCGGAAAAATATGGTGTTTGGAAGAAAGTATTTTCGATAAATGTCTCACAAAATCATCATATTTCTCGACCATCTCGAATTTCGTGATTCCGGTCGTGATTTTTGTATCATATTAGCAGAAATGCATGCAATGATGCGAGATTGATCGGAAAAATATGGTGTTTGGAAAAAAGTATTTTCGATAAATGTCTCACAAAATCATCATATTTCTCGACCATCTCGAATTTCGTGATTCCGGTCGTGATTTTTGTATCATATTAGCAGAAATGCATGCAATGATGCGAGATTGATCGGAAAAATATGGTGTTTGGAAAAAAGTATTTTCGATAAATGTCTCACAAAATCATCATATTTCTCGACCATCTCGAATTTCGTGATTCCGGTCGTGATTTTTGTATCATATTAGCAGAAATGCATGCAATGATGCGAGATTGATCGGAAAAATATGGTGTTTGGAAAAAAGTATTTTCGATAAATGTCTCACAAAATCATCATATTTCTCGACCATCTCGAATTTCGTGATTCCGGTCGTGATTTTTGTATCATATTAGCAGAAATGCATGCAATGATGCGAGATTGATCGGAAAAATATGGTGTTTGGAAAAAAGTATTTTCGATAAATGTCTCACAAAATCATCATATTTCTCGACCATCTCGAATTTCGTGATTCCGGTCGTGATTTTTGTATCATATTAGCAGAAATGCATGCAATGATGCGAGATTGATCGGAAAAATATGTTGTTTGGAAAAATTTTTTTCGAACATCTCGGTCGATGGAATATGGAATGACTTCGAAAACGCTGTTTTTCGACGTTTCACTAAACCGAAACGCGTAAAAACAGGTGTTTCGCCCGCATCACGTTATTAGGAAGCAATTGCAGATAATTGTGCCAGGTTTTTCGGAAAAATTTTCAAATTTCATACACCCCAATCGTGTTGGGTGAGAAATGTTGGGCATCGAGAAAAAAAAAATTCTTCGATCTGCAAGAGTGAAATGAACTCGCGATAAATGTCTCACAAAATCATCATATTTCTCGACCATCTCGAATTTCGTGATTCCGGTCGTGATTTTTGTATCATATTAGCAGAAATGCATGCAATGATGCGAGATTGATCGGAAAAATATGGTGTTTGGAAAAAAGTATTTTCGATAAATGTCTCACAAAATCATCATATTTCTCGACCATCTCGAATTTCGTGATTCCGGTCGTGATTTTTGTATCATATTAGCAGAAATGCATGCAATGATGCGAGATTGATCGGAAAAATATGTTGTTTGGAAAAATTTTTTTCGAACATCTCGGTCGATGAAATATGGAATGACTTCGAAAACGCTGTTTTTCGACGTTTCACTAAACCGAAACGCGTCAAAACTGGTGTTTCGCCCGCATCACGTTATTAGGAAGCAATTGCAGATAATTGTGCCGGGTTTTTCGAGAAAATTTTCAAATTTCATACACTCCAATCGTGTTGGGTGAGAAATGTTGGGCATCGAGAAAAAAAAAATTTTTCGATCTGCAAGAGTGAAATGAACTCGCGATAAATGTCTCACAAAATCATCATATTTCTCGACCATCTCGAATTTCGTGATTCCGGTCGTGATTTTTGTATCATATTAGCAGAAATGCATGCAATGATGCGAGATTGATCGGAAAAATATGGTGTTTGGAAAAAAGTATTTTCGATAAATGTCTCACGAAATCATCATATTTCTCGACCATCTCGAATTTCCTGATTCCGGTCGTGATTTTTGTATCATATTAGCAGAAATGCATGCAATGATGCGAGATTGATCGGAAAAATATGGTGTTTGGAAAAAAGTATTTTCGATAAATGTCTCACAAAATCATCATATTTCTCGACCATCTCGAATTTCGTGATTCCGGTCGTGATTTTTGTATCATATTAGCAGAAATGCATGCAATGATGCGAGATTGATCGGAAAAATATGTTGTTTGGAAAAATTTTTTTCGAACATCTCGGTCGATGAAATATGGAATGACTTCGAAAACGCTGTTTTTCGACGTTTCACTAAACCGAAACGCGTAAAAACAGGTGTTTCGCCCGCATCACGTTATTAGGAAGCAATTGCAGATAATTGTGCCGGGTTTTTCGAGAAAATTTTCAAATTTCATACACTCCAATCGTGTTGGATGAGAAATGTTGGGCATCGAGAAAAAAAAAATTTTTCGATCTGCAAGAGTGAAATGAACTCGCGATAAATGTCTCACAAAATCATCATACTTCTCGACCATCTCGAATTTCGTGATTCCGGTCGTGATTTTTGTATCATATTAGCAGAAATGCATGCAATGAAGCGAGATTGATCGGAAAAATATGGTGTTTGGAAGAAAGTATTTTCGATAAATGTCTCACAAAATCATCATATTTCTCGACCATCTCGAATTTCGTGATTCCGGTCGTGATTTTTGTATCATATTAGCAGAAATGCATGCAATGATGCGAGATTGATCGGAAAAATATGGTGTTTGGAAAAAAGTATTTTCGATAAATGTCTCACAAAATCATCATATTTCTCGACCATCTCGAATTTAGTGATTCCGGTCGTGATTTTTGTATCATATTAGCAGAAATGCATGCAATGATGCGAGATTGATCGGAAAAATATGGTGTTTGGAAAAAAGTATTTTCGATAAATGTCTCACAAAATCATCATATTTCTCGACCATCTCGAATTTCGTGATTCCGGTCGTGATTTTTGTATCATATTAGCAGAAATGCATGCAATGATGCGAGATTGATCGGAAAAATATGGTGTTTGGAAAAAAGTATTTTCGATAAATGTCTCACAAAATCATCATATTTCTCGACCATCTCGAATTTCGTGATTCCGGTCGTGATTTTTGTATCATATTAGCAGAAATGCATGCAATGATGCGAGATTGATCGGAAAAATATGGTGTTTGGAAAAAAGTATTTTCGATAAATGTCTCACAAAATCATCATATTTCTCGACCATCTCGAATTTCGTGATTCCGGTCGTGATTTTTGTATCATATTAGCAGAAATGCATGCAATGATGCGAGATTGATCGGAAAAATATGTTGTTTGGAAAAATTTTTTTCGAACATCTCGGTCGATGGAATATGGAATGACTTCGAAAACGCTGTTTTTCGACGTTTCACTAAACCGAAACGCGTAAAAACAGGTGTTTCGCCCGCATCACGTTATTAGGAAGCAATTGCAGATAATTGTGCCAGGTTTTTCGGAAAAATTTTCAAATTTCATACACCCCAATCGTGTTGGGTGAGAAATGTTGGGCATCGAGAAAAAAAAAATTCTTCGATCTGCAAGAGTGAAATGAACTCGCGATAAATGTCTCACAAAATCATCATATTTCTCGACCATCTCGAATTTCGTGATTCCGGTCGTGATTTTTGTATCATATTAGCAGAAATGCATGCAATGATGCGAGATTGATCGGAAAAATATGGTGTTTGGAAAAAAGTATTTTCGATAAATGTCTCACAAAATCATCATATTTCTCGACCATCTCGAATTTCGTGATTCCGGTCGTGATTTTTGTATCATATTAGCAGAAATGCATGCAATGATGCGAGATTGATCGGAAAAATATGTTGTTTGGAAAAATTTTTTTCGAACATCTCGGTCGATGAAATATGGAATGACTTCGAAAACGCTGTTTTTCGACGTTTCACTAAACCGAAACGCGTCAAAACTGGTGTTTCGCCCGCATCACGTTATTAGGAAGCAATTGCAGATAATTGTGCCGGGTTTTTCGAGAAAATTTTCAAATTTCATACACTCCAATCGTGTTGGGTGAGAAATGTTGGGCATCGAGAAAAAAAAAATTTTTCGATCTGCAAGAGTGAAATGAACTCGCGATAAATGTCTCACAAAATCATCATATTTCTCGACCATCTCGAATTTCGTGATTCCGGTCGTGATTTTTGTATCATATTAGCAGAAATGCATGCAATGATGCGAGATTGATCGGAAAAATATGGTGTTTGGAAAAAAGTATTTTCGATAAATGTCTCACGAAATCATCATATTTCTCGACCATCTCGAATTTCCTGATTCCGGTCGTGATTTTTGTATCATATTAGCAGAAATGCATGCAATGATGCGAGATTGATCGGAAAAATATGGTGTTTGGAAAAAAGTATTTTCGATAAATGTCTCACAAAATCATCATATTTCTCGACCATCTCGAATTTCGTGATTCCGGTCGTGATTTTTGTATCATATTAGCAGAAATGCATGCAATGATGCGAGATTGATCGGAAAAATATGTTGTTTGGAAAAATTTTTTTCGAACATCTCGGTCGATGAAATATGGAATGACTTCGAAAACGCTGTTTTTCGACGTTTCACTAAACCGAAACGCGTAAAAACAGGTGTTTCGCCCGCATCACGTTATTAGGAAGCAATTGCAGATAATTGTGCCGGGTTTTTCGAGAAAATTTTCAAATTTCATACACTCCAATCGTGTTGGATGAGAAATGTTGGGCATCGAGAAAAAAAAAATTTTTCGATCTGCAAGAGTGAAATGAACTCGCGATAAATGTCTCACAAAATCATCATACTTCTCGACCATCTCGAATTTCGTGATTCCGGTCGTGATTTTTGTATCATATTAGCAGAAATGCATGCAATGAAGCGAGATTGATCGGAAAAATATGGTGTTTGGAAGAAAGTATTTTCGATAAATGTCTCACAAAATCATCATATTTCTCGACCATCTCGAATTTCGTGATTCCGGTCGTGATTTTTGTATCATATTAGCAGAAATGCATGCAATGATGCGAGATTGATCGGAAAAATATGGTGTTTGGAAAAAAGTATTTTCGATAAATGTCTCACAAAATCATCATATTTCTCGACCATCTCGAATTTAGTGATTCCGGTCGTGATTTTTGTATCATATTAGCAGAAATGCATGCAATGATGCGAGATTGATCGGAAAAATATGGTGTTTGGAAAAAAGTATTTTCGATAAATGTCTCACAAAATCATCATATTTCTCGACCATCTCGAATTTCGTGATTCCGGTCGTGATTTTTGTATCATATTAGCAGAAATGCATGCAATGATGCGAGATTGATCGGAAAAATATGGTGTTTGGAAAAAAGTATTTTCGATAAATGTCTCACAAAATCATCATATTTCTCGACCATCTCGAATTTCGTGATTCCGGTCGTGATTTTTGTATCATATTAGCAGAAATGCATGCAATGATGCGAGATTGATCGGAAAAATATGTTGTTTGGAAAAATTTTTTTCGAACATCTCGGTCGATGAAATATGGAATGACTTCGAAAACGCTGTTTTTCGACGTTTCACTAAACCGAAACGCGTAAAAACAGGTGTTTCGCCCGCATCACGTTATTAGGAAGCAATTGCAAATAATTGTGCCGGGTTTTTCGAGAAAATTTTCAAATTTCATACACTCCAATCGTGTTGGGTGAGAAATGTTGGGCATCGAGAAAAAAAAAATTTTTCGATCTGCAAGAGTGAAATGAACTCGCGATAAATGTCTCACAAAATCATCATATTTCTCGACCATCTCGAATTTTGTGATCCCGGTCGTGATTTTTGTATCATATTAGCAGAAATGCATGCAATGATGCGAGATTGATCGGAAAAATATGTTGTTTGGAAAAATTTTTTTCGAACATCTCGGTCGATGAAATATGGAATGACTTCGAAAACGCTGTTTTTCGATGTTTCACTAAACCGAAACGCGTAAAAACGGGTGTTTCGCCCGCATCAAGTTATTAGGAAGCAATTGCAGATAATTGTGCCGGGTTTTTCGAGAAAATTTTCAAATTTCATACACTCCAATCGTGTTGGGTGAGAAATGTTGGGCATCGAGAAAAAAAAAATTTTTCGACCGGCAAGAGTGAAATGAACTCGCGATAAATGTCTCACAAAATCATCATATTTCTCGACCATCTCGAATTTCGTGATTCCGGTCGTGATTTTTGTATCATATTAGCAGAAATGCATGCAATGATGCGAGATTGATCGGAAAAATATGGTGTTTGGAAAAAAGTATTTTCGATAAATGTCTCACAAAATCATCATATTTCTCGACCATCTCGAATTTCGTGATTCCGGTCGTGATTTTTGTATCATATTAGCAGAAATGCATGCAATGATGCGAGATTGATCGGAAAAATATGTTGTTTGGAAAAATTTTTTTCGAACATCTCGGTCGATGAAATATGGAATGACTTCGAAAACGCTGTTTTTCGACGTTTCACTAAACCGAAACGCGTAAAAACAGGTGTTTCGCCCGCATTACGTTATTAGGAAGCAATTGCAGATAATTGTGCCGGGTTTTTCGAGAAAATTTTCAAATTTCATACACTCCAATCGTGTTGGGTGAGAAATGTTGGGCATCGAGAAAAAAAAAATTTTTCGATCGGCAGAGTGAAATGAACTCGCGATAAATGTCTCACAAAATCATCATATTTCACGACCATCTCGAATTTCGTGATTCCGGTCGTGATTTTTGTGTCATATTAAAAGAAACGCATGCAATGATGCGAGATTGATCGGAAAAATATGTTGTTTGGAAAAATTTTTTTCGAACATCTCGGTCGATGAAATATGGAATGACTTCGAAAACGCTGTTTTTCGACGTTTCACTAAACCGAAACGCGTAAAAACAGGTGTTTCGCCCGCATCACGTTATAAGGAAGCAATTGCAGATAATTGTGCCGGGTTTTTCGAGAAAATTTTCAAATTTCATACACTCCAATCGTGTTGGGTGAGAAATGTTGGGCATCGAGAAAAAAAAAATTTTTCGATCGGCAGAGTGAAATGAACTCGCGATAAATGTCTCACAAAATCATCATATTTCACGACCATCTCGAATTTCGTGATTCCGGTCGTGATTTTTGCGTCATATTAAAAGAAATGCATGCAATGATGCGAGATTGATCGGAAAAATATGGTGTTTAGAAAAAAGTATTTTCGATAAATGTCTCCCAAAATCATCATATTTCTCGACCATCTCGAATTTCGTGATTCCGGTCGTGATTTTTGTATCATATTAGCAGAAATGCATGCAATGATGCGAGATTGATCGGAAAAATATGGTGTTTGGAAAAAAGTATTTTCGATAAATGTCTCACAAAATCATCATATTTCTCGACCATCTCGAATTTCGTGATTCCGGTCGTGATTTTTGTATCATATTAGCAGAATTGCATGCAATGATGCGAGATTGATCGGAAAAATATGTTGTTTGGAAAAATTTTTTTCGAACATCTCGGTCGATGAAATATGGAATGACTTCGAAAACGCTGTTTTTCGACGTTTCACTAAACCGAAACGCGTAAAAACAGGTGTTTCGCCCGCATCACGTTATTAGGAAGCAATTGCAGATAATTGTGCCGGGTTTTTCGAGAAAATTTTCAAATTTCATACACTCCAATCGTGTTGGGTGAGAAATGTTGGGCATCGAGAAAAAAAAAATTTTTCGACCGGCAAGAGTGAAATGAACTCGCGATAAATGTCTCACAAAATCATCATATTTCTCGACCATCTCGAATTTCGTGATTCCGGTCGTAATTTTTGTATCATATTAGCAGAAATGCATGCAATGATGCGAGATTGATCGGAAAAATATGGTGTTTGGAAGAAAGTATTTTCGATAAATGTCTCACAAAATCATCATATTTCTCGACCATCTCGGATTTAGTGATTCCGGTCGTGATTTTTGTATCATATTAGCAGAAATGCATGCAATGATGCGAGATTGATCGGAAAAATATGGTGTTTGGAAAAAAGTATTTTCGATAAATGTCTCACAAAATCATCATATTTCTCGACCATCTCGAATTTCGTGATTCCGGTCGTGATTTTTGTATCATATCAGCAGAAATGCATGCAATGATGCGAGATTGATCGGAAAAATATGGTGTTTGGAAAAAAGTATTTTCGATAAATGTCTCACAAAATCATCATATTTCTCGACCATCTCGAATTTCGTGATTCCGGTCGTGATTTTTGTATCATATTAGCAGAAATGCATGCAATGATGCGAGATTGATCGGAAAAATATGGTGTTTGGAAAAAAGTATTTTCGATAAATGTCTCACAAAATCATCATATTTCTCGACCATCTCGAATTTCGTGATTCCGGTCGTGATTTTTGTATCATATTAGCAGAAATGCATGCAATGATGCGAGATCGATCGGAAAAATATGTTGTTTGGAAAAATTTTTTTCGAACATCTCGGTCGATGAAATATGGAATGACTTCGAAAACGCTGTTTTTCGACGTTTCACTAAACCGAAACGCGTAAAAACAGGTGTTTCGCCCGCATGACGTTATTTGGAAGCAATTGCAGATAATTGTGCCGGGTTTTCCGAGAAAATTTTCAAATTTCATACACTCCAATCGTGTTGGGTGAGAAATGTTGGGCATCGAGAAAAAAAAAATTTTTCGACCGGCAAGAGTGAAATGAACTCGCGATAAATGTCTCACAAAATCATCATATTTCTCGACCATCTCGAATTTCGTGATTCCGGTCGTGATCTTTGTATCATATCAGCAGAAATGCATGCAATGATGCGAGATTGATCGGAAAAATATGGTGTTTGGAAAAAAGTATTTTCGATAAATGTCTCACAAAATCATCATATTTCTCGACCATCTCGGATTTCGTGATTCCGGTCGTGATTTTTGTATCATATTAGCAGAAATGCATGCAATGATGCGAGATTGATCGGAAAAATATGTTGTTTGGAAAAATTTTTTTCGAACATCTCGGTCGATGAAATATGGAATGACTTCGAAAACGCTGTTTTTCGACGTTTCACTAAACCGAAACGCCTAAAAACAGGTGTTTCGCCCGCATCAAGTTATTAGGAAGCAATTGCAGATAATTGTGCCGGGTTTTTCGAGAAAATTTTCAAATTTCATACACTCCAATCGTGTTGGGTGAGAAATGTTGGGCATCGAGAAAAAAAAAATTTTTCGACCGGCAAGAGTGAAATGAACTCGCGATAAATGTCTCACAAAATCATCATATTTCTCGACCATCTCGAATTTCGTGATTCCGGTCGTGATTTTTGTATCATATTAGCAGAAATGCATGCAATGATGCGAGATTGATCGGAAAAATATGGTGTTTGGAAAAAAGTATTGTCGATAAATGTCTCACAAAATCATCATATTTCTCGACCATCTCGAATTTCGTGATTCCGGTCGTGATTTTTGTATCATATTAGCAGAATTGCATGCAATGATGCGAGATTGATCGGAAAAATATGTTGTTTGGAAAAATTTTTTTCGAACATCTCGGTCGATGAAATATGGAATGACTTCGAAAACGCTGTTTTTCGACGTTTCACTAAACCGAAACGCGTAAAAACAGGTGTCTCGCCCGCATCACGTTATTAGGAAGCAATTGCAGATGATTGTGCCGGGTTTTTCGAGAAAATTTTCAAATTTCATACACTCCAATCGTGTTGGGTGAGAAATGTTGGGCATCGAGAAAAAAAAAATTTTCCGACCGGCAAGAGTGAAATGAACTCGCGATAAATGTCTCACAAAATCATCATATTTCTCGACCATCTCGAATTTCGTGATTCCGGTCGTAATTTTTGTATCATATTAGCAGAAATGCATGCAATGATGCGAGATTGATCGGAAAAATATGGTGTTTGGAAGAAAGTATTTTCGATAAATGTCTCACAAAATCATCATATTTCTCGACCATCTCGAATTTCGTGATTCCGGTCGTGATTTTTGTATCATATTAGCAGAAATGCATGCAATGATGCGAGATTGATCGGAAAAATATGGTGTTTGGAAAAAAGTATTTTCGATAAATGTCTCACAAAATCATCATATTTCTCGACCATCTCGAATTTCGTGATTCCGGTCGTGATTTTTGTATCATATTAGCAGAAATGCATGCAATGATGCGAGATTGATCGGAAAAATATGGTGTTTGGAAAAAAGTATTTTCGATAAATGTCTCACAAAATCATCATATTTCTCGACCATCTCGAATTTCGTGATTCCGGTCGTGATTTTTGTATCATATTAGCAGAAATGCATGCAATGATGCGAGATTGATCGGAAAAATATGTTGTTTGGAAAAATTTTTTCCGAACATCTCGGTCGATGAAATATGGAATGACTTCGAAAACGCTGTTTTTCGACGTTTCACTAAACCGAAACGCGTAAAAACAGGTGTTTCGCCCGCATGACGTTATTTGGAAGCAATTGCAGATAATTGTGCCGGGTTTTCCGAGAAAATTTTCAAATTTCATACACTCCAATCGTGTTGGGTGAGAAATGTTGGGCATCGAGAAAAAAAAAATTTTCCGACCGGCGAGAGTGAAATGAACTCGCGATAAATGTCTCACAAAATCATCATATTTCTCGACCATCTCGAATTTCGTGATTCCGGTCGTAATTTTTGTATCATATTAGCAGAAATGCATGCAATGATGCGAGATTGATCGGAAAAATATGGTGTTTGGAAGAAAGTATTTTCGATAAATGTCTCACAAAATCATCATATTTCTCGACCATCTCGAATTTCGTGATTCCGGTCGTGATTTTTGTATCATATTAGCAGAAATGCATGCAATGATGCGAGATTGATCGGAAAAATATGGTGTTTGGAAAAAAGTATTTTCGATAAATGTCTCACAAAATCATCATATTTCTCGACCATCTCGAATTTCGTGATTCCGGTCGTGATTTTTGTATCATATTAGCAGAAATGCATGCAATGATGCGAGATTGATCGGAAAAATATGTTGTTTGGAAAAATTTTTTCCGAACATCTCGGTCGATGAAATATGGAATGACTTCGAAAACGCTGTTTTTCGACGTTTCACTAAACCGAAACGCGTAAAAACAGGTGTTTCGCCCGCATGACGTTATTTGGAAGCAATTGCAGATAATTGTGCCGGGTTTTCCGAGAAAATTTTCAAATTTCATACACTCCAATCGTGTTGGGTGAGAAATGTTGGGCATCGAGAAAAAAAAAATTTTTCGACCGGCAAGAGTGAAATGAACTCGCGATAAATGTCTCACAAAATCATCATATTTCTCGACCATCTCGAATTTCGTGATTCCGGTTGTGATTTTTGTATCATATTAGCAGAAATGCATGCAATGATGCGAGATTGATCGGAGAAATATGGTGTTTGGAAAAAAGTATTTTCGATAAATGTCTCACAAAATCATCATATTTCTCGACCATCTCGAATTTCGTGATTCCGGTCGTGATTTTTGTATCATATTAGCAGGAATGCATGCAATGATGCGAGATTGATCGGAAAAATATGTTGTTTGGAAAAATTTTTTTCGAACTTCTCGGTTGATGAAATATGGAATGACTTCGAAAACGCTGTTTTTCGACGTTTCACTAAACCGAAACGCGTAAAAACAGGTGTTTCGCCCGCATGACGTTATTTGGAAGCAATTGCAGATAATTGTGCCGGGTTTTCCGAGAAAATTTTCAAATTTCATACACTCCAATCGTGTTGGGTGAGAAATGTTGGGCATCGAGAAAAAAAAAATTTTTCGACCGGCAAGAGTGAAATGAACTCGCGATAAATGTCTCACAAAATCATCATATTTCTCGACCATCTCGAATTTCGTGATTCCGGTCGTGATTTTTGTTTCATATCAGTAGAAATGCATGCAATGATGCGAGATTGATCGGAAAAATATGGTGTTTGGAAAAAAGTATTTTCGATAAATGTCTCACAAAATCATCATATTTCTCGACCATCTCGAATTTCGTGATTCCGGTCGTGATTTTTGTATCATATTAGCAGAAATGCATGCAATGATGCGAGATTGATCGGAAAAATATGTTGTTTGGAAAAATTTTTTTCGAACATCTCGGTCGATGAAATATGGAATGACTTCGAAAACGCTGTTTTTCGACGTTTCACTAAACCGAAACGCGTAAAAACGGGTGTTTCGCCCGCATCAAGATATTAGGAAGCAATTGCAGATAATTGTGCCGGGTTTTTCGAGTAAATTTTCAAATTTCATACACTCCAATCGTGTTGGGTGAGAAATGTTGGGCATCGAGAAAAAAAAAATTTTTCGACCGGCAAGAGTGAAATGAACTCGCGATAAATGTCTCACAAAATCATCATATTTCTCGACCATCTCGAATTTCGTGATTCCGGTCGTGATTTTTGTATCATATTAGCAGAAATGCATGCAATGATGCGAGATTGATCGGAAAAATATGGTGTTTGGAAAAAAGTATTTTCGATAAATGTCTCACAAAATCATCATATTTCTCGACCATCTCGAATTTCGTGATTCCGGTCGTGATTTTTGTATCATATTAGCAGAAATGCATGCAATGATGCGAGATTGATCGGAAAAATATGTTGTTTGGAAAAATTTTTTTCGAACATCTCGGTCGATGAAATATGGAATGACTTCGAAAACGCTGTTTTTCGACGTTTCACTAAACCGAAACGCGTAAAAACAGGTGTTTCGCCCGCATCACGTTATTAGGAAGCAATTGCAGATAATTGTGTCGGGTTTTTCGAGAAAATTTTCAAATTTCATACACTCCAATCGTGTTATGTGAGAAATGTTGGGCATCGAGAAAAAAAAAATTTTTCGATCTGCAAGAGTGAAATGAACTCGCGATAAATGTCTCACAAAATCATCATATTTCTCGACCATCTCGAATTTCGTGATTCCGGTCGTGATTTTTGTATCATATTAGCAGAAATGCATGCAATGATGCGAGATTGATCGGGAAAATATGTTGTTTGGAAAAATTTTTTTCGAACATCTCGGTCGATGAAACATGGAATGACTTCGAAAACGCTGTTTTTCGACGTTTCACTAAACCGAAACGCGTAAAAACAGGTGTTTCGCCCGCATCACGTTATTAGGAAGCAATTGCAGATAATTGTGCCGGGTTTTTCGAGAAAATTTTCAAATTTCATACACTCCAATCGTGTTGGGTGAGAAATGTTGGGCATCGAGAAAAAAAAAATTTTTCGATCGGCAAGAGTGAAATGAACTCGCGATAAATGTCTCACAAAATCATCATATTTCTCGACCATCTCGAATTTCGTGATTCCGGTCGTGATTTTTGTATCATATTAGCAGAAATGCATGCAATGATGCGAGATTGATCGGAAAAATATGGTGTTTGGAAAAAAGTATTTTCGATAAATGTCTCACAAAATCATCATATTTCTCGACCATCTCGAATTTCGTGATTCCGGTCGTGATTTTTGTATCATATTAGCAGAAATGCATGCAATGATGCGAGATTGATCGGAAAAATATGTTGTTTGGAAAAATTTTTTTCGAACATCTCGGTCGATGAAATATGGAATGACTTCGAAAACGCTGTTTTTCGACGTTTCACTAAACCGAAACGCGTAAAAACAGGTGTTTCGCCCGCATCACGTTATTAGGAAGCAATTGCAGATAATTGTGCCGGGTTCTTCGAGAAAATTTTCAAATTTCATACACACCAATCGTGTTGGGTGAGAAATGTTGGGCATCGAGAAAAAAAAAATTCTTCGATCTGCAAGAGTGAAATGAACTCGCGATAAATGTCTCACAAAATCATCATAGTTCTCGACCATCTCGAATTTCGTGATTCCGGTCGTGATTTTTGTATCATATTAGCAGAAATGCATGCAATGATGCGAGATTGATCGGAAAAATATGGTGTTTGGAAAAAAGTATTTTCGATAAATGTCTCACAAAATCATCATATTTCTCGACCATCTCGAATTTCGTGATTCCGGTCGTGATTTTTGTATCATATTAGCAGAAATGCATGCAATGATGCGAGATTGATCGGAAAAATATGTTGTTTGGAAAAATTTTTTTCGAACATCTCGGTCGATGAAATATGGAATGACTTCGAAAACGCTGTTTTTCGACGTTTCACTAAACCGAAACGCGTAAAAACAGGTGTTTCGCCCGCATCACGTTATTAGGAAGCAATTGCAGATAATTGTGCCGGGTTTTTCGAGAAAATTTTCAAATTTCATACACTCCAATCGTGTTGGGTGAGAAATGTTGGGCATCGAGAAAAAAAAAATTCTTCGATCTGCAAGAGTGAAATGAACTCGCGATAAATGTCTCACAAAATCATCATATTTCTCGACCATCTCGAATTTCGCGATTCCGGTCGTGATTTTTGTATCATATTAGCAGAAATGCATGCAATGATGCGAGATTGATCGGAAAAATATGGTGTTTGGAAAAAAGTATTTTCGATAAATGTCTCACAAAATCATCATATTTCTCGACCATCTCGAATTTCGTGATTCCGGTCGTGATTTTTGTATCATATTAGCAGAAATGCATGCAATGATGCGAGATTGATCGGAAAAATATGTTGTTTGGAAAAATTTTTTTCGAACATCTCGGTCGATGAAATATGGCATGACTTCGAAAACGCTGTTTTTCGACGTTTCACTAAACCGAAACGCGTAAAAACAGGTGTTTCGCCCGCATCACGTTATTAGGAAGCAATTGCAGATAATTGTGCCGGGTTTTTCGAGAAAATTTTCAAATTTCATACACTCCAATCGTGTTGGGTGAGAAATGTTGGGCATCGAGAAAAAAAAAATTTTTCGATCTGCAAGAGTGAAATGAACTCGCGATAAATGTCTGACAAAATCATCATATTTCTCGACCATCTCGAATTTCGTGATTCCGGTCGTGATTTTTGTATCATATTAGCAGAAATGCATGCAATGATGCGAGATTGATCGGAAAAATATGTTGTTTGGAAAAATTTTTTTCGAACATCTCGGTCGATGAAATATGGAATGACTTCGAAAACGCTGTTTTTCGACGTTTCACTAAACCGAAACGCGTAAAAACAGGTGTTTCGCCCGCATCACGTTATTAGGAAGCAATTGCAGATAATTGTGCCGGGTTTTTCGAGAAAATTTTCAAATTTCATACACTCCAATCGTGTTGGGTGAGAAATGTTGGGCATCGAGAAAAAAAAAATTTTTCGATCTGCAAGAGTGAAATGAACTCGCGATAAATGTCTGACAAAATCATCATATTTCTCGACCATCTCGAATTTCGTGATTCCGGTCGTGATTTTTGTATCATATCAGCAGAAATGCATGCAATGATGCGAGATTGATCGGAAAAATATGGTGTTTGGGAAAAAGTATTTTCGATAAATGTCTCACAAAATCATCATATTTCTCGACCATCTCGAATTTCGTGATTCCGGTCGTGATTTTTGTATCATATTAGCAGAAATGCATGCAATGATGCGAGATTGATCGGAAAAATATGTTGTTTGGAAAAATTTTTTTCGAACATCTCGGTCGATGAAATATGGAATGACTTCGAAAACGCTGTTTTTCGACGTTTCACTGAACCGAAACGCGTAAAAACAGGTGTTTCGCCCGCATCACGTTATTAGGAAGCAATTGCAAATAATTGTGCCGGGTTTTTCGAGAAAATTTTCAAATTTCATACACTCCAATCGTGTTGGGTGAGAAATGTTGGGCATCGAGAAAAAAAAAATTCTTCGACCGGCAAGAGTGAAATGAACTCGCGATAAATGTCTCACAAAATCATCATATTTCTCGACCATCTCGAATTTCGTGATTCCGGTCGTGATTTTTGTATCATATTAGCAGAAATGCATGCAATGATGCGAGATTGATCGGAAAAATATGGTGTTTGGAAAAAAGTATTTTCGATAAATGTCTCACAAAATCATCATATTTCTCGACCATCTCGAATTTCGTGATTCCGGTCGTGATTTTTGAATCATATTAGCAGAATTGCATGCAATGATGCGAGATTGATCGGAAAAATATGTTGTTTGGAAAAATTTTTTTCGAACATCTCGGTCGATGAAATATGGAATGACTTCGAAAACGCTGTTTTTCGACGTTTCACTAAACCGAAACGCGTAAAAACAGGTGTTTCGCCCGCATCACGTTATTAGGAAGCAATTGCAGATAATTGTGTCGGGTTTTTCGAGGAAATTTTCAAATTTCATACACTCCAATCGTGTTATGTGAGAAATGTTGGGCATCGAGAAAAAAAAAATTTTTCGATCTGCAAGAGTGAAATGAACTCGCGATAAATGTCTCACAAAATCATCATATTTCTCGACCATCTCGAATTTCGTGATTCCGGTCGTGATTTTTGTATCATATTAGCAGAAATGCATGCAATGATGCGAGATTGATCGGAAAAATATGTTGTTTGGAAAAATTTTTTTCGAACATCTCGGTCGATGAAATATGGAATGACTTCGAAAACGCTGTTTTTCGACGTTTCACTAAACCGAAACGCGTAAAAACAGGTGTTTCGCCCGCATCACGTTATTAGGAAGCAATTGCAGATAATTGTGCCGGGTTCTTCGAGAAAATTTTCAAATTTCATACACACCCATCGTGTTGGGTGAGAAATGTTGGGCATCGAGAAAAAAAAAATTCTTCGATCTGCAAGAGTGAAATGAACTCGCGATAAATGTCTCACAAAATCATCATAGTTCTCGACCATCTCGAATTTCGTGATTCCGGTCGTGATTTTTGTATCATATTAGCAGAAATGCATGCAATGATGCGAGATTGATCGGAAAAATATGGTGTTTGGAAAAAAGTATTTTCGATAAATGTCTCACAAAATCATCATATTTCTCGACCATCTCGAATTTCGTGATTCCGGTCGTGATTTTTGTATCATATTAGCAGAAATGCATGCAATGATGCGAGATTGATCGGAAAAATATGTGGTTTGGGAAAATTTTTTTCGAACATCTCGGTCGATGAAATATGGAATGACTTCGAAAACGCTGTTTTTCGACGTTTCACTAAACCGAAACGCGTAAAAACGGGTGTTTCGCCCGCATCACGTTATGAGGAAGCAATTGCAGATAATTGTGCCGGGTTTTTCGGAAAAATTTTCGAATTTCATACACTCCAATTGTGTTGGGTGAGAAATGTTGGGCATCGAGAAAAAAAAAATTTTTCGATCTGCAAGAGTGAAATGAACTCGCGATAAATGTCCCACAAAATCATCATATTTCTCGACCATCTCGAATTTCGTGATTCCGGTCGTAATTTTTGTATCATATTAGCAGAAATGCATGCAATGATGCGAGATTGATCGGAAAAATATGGTGTTTGGAAAAAAGTATTTTCGATAAATGTCTCCCAAAATCATCATATTTCTCGACCATCTCGAATTTCGTGATTCCGGTCGTGATTTTTGTATCATATTAGCAGAAATGCATGCAATGATGCGAGATTGATCGGAAAAATATGGTGTTTGGAAAAAAGTATTTTCGATAAATGTCTCACAAAATCATCATATTTCTCGACCATCTCGAATTTCGTGATTCCGGTCGTGATTTTTGTATCATATTAGCAGAATTGCATGCAATGATGCGAGATTGATCGGAAAAATATGTTGTTTGGAAAAATTTTTTTCGAACATCTCGGTCGATGAAATATGGAATGACTTCGAAAACGCTGTTTTTCGACGTTTCACTAAACCGAAACGCGTAAAAACAGGTGTTTCGCCCGCATCACGTTATTAGGAAGCAATTGCAGATAATTGTGCCGGGTTTTTCGAGAAAATTTTCAAATTTCATACACTCCAATCGTGTTGGGTGAGAAATGTTGGGCATCGAGAAAAAAAAAATTTTTCGACCGGCAAGAGTGAAATGAACTCGCGATAAATGTCTCACAAAATCATCATATTTCTCGACCATCTCGAATTTCGTGATTCCGGTCGTAATTTTTGTATCATATTAGCAGAAATGCATGCAATGATGCGAGATTGATCGGAAAAATATGGTGTTTGGAAGAAAGTATTTTCGATAAATGTCTCACAAAATCATCATATTTCTCGACCATCTCGAATTTCGTGATTCCGGTCGTGATTTTTGTATCATATTAGCAGAAATGCATGCAATGATGCGAGATTGATCGGAAAAATATGGTGTTTGGAAAAAAGTATTTTCGATAAATGTCTCCCAAAATCATCATATTTCTCGACCATCTCGAATTTCGTGATTCCGGTCGTGATTTTTGTATCATATTAGCAGAAATGCATGCAATGATGCGAGATTGATCGGAAAAATATGTTGTTTGGAAAAATTTTTTTCGAACATCTCGGTCGATGAAATATGGAATGACTTCGAAAACGCTGTTTTTCGACGTTTCACTAAACCGAAACGCGTAAAAACGGGTGTTTCGCCCGCATCAAGTTATTAGGAAGCAATTGCAGATAATTGTGCCGGGTTTTTCGAGAGAATTTTCAAATTTCATACACTCCAATCGTGTTGGGTGAGAAATGTTGGGCATCGAGAAAAAAAAAATTTTTCGACCGGCAAGAGTGAAATGAACTCGCGATAAATGTCTCACAAAATCATCATATTTCTCGACCATCTCGAATTTCGTGATTCCGGTCGTGATTTTTGTATCATATTAGCAGAAATGCATGCAATGATGCGAGATTGTTCGGAAAAATATGGTGTTTGGAAAAAAGTATTTTCGATAAATGTCTCACAAAATCATCATATTTCTCGACCATCTCGAATTTCGTGATTCCGGTCGTGATTTTTGTATCATATTAGCAGAAATGCATGCAATGATGCGAGATTGATCGGAAAAATATGTTGTTTGGAAAAATTTTTTTCGAACATCTCGGTCGATGAAATATGGAATGACTTCGAAAACGCTGTTTTTCGACGTTTCACTAAACCGAAACGCGTAAAAACAGGTGTTTCGCCCGCATCACGTTATTAGGAAGCAATTGCAGATAATTGTGTCGGGTTTTTCGGGAAAATTTTCAAATTTCATACACTCCAATCGTGTTATGTGAGAAATGTTGGGCATCGAGAAAAAAAAAATTTTTCGATCTGCAAGAGTGAAATGAACTCGCGATAAATGTCTCACAAAATCATCATATTTCTCGACCATCTCGAATTTCGTGATTCCGGTCGTAATTTTTGTATCATATTAGCAGAAATGCATGCAATGATGCGAGATTGATCGGAAAAATATGGTGTTTGGAAGAAAGTATTTTCGATAAATGTCTCACAAAATCATCATATTTCTCGACCATCTCGGATTTAGTGATTCCGGTCGTGATTTTTGTATCATATCAGCAGAAATGCATGCAATGATGCAAGATTGATCGGAAAAATATGTTGTTTGGAAAAATTTTTTTCGAACATCTCGGTCGATGAAATATGGAATGACTTCGAAAACGCTGTTTTTCGACGTTTCACTAAACCGAAACGCGTAAAAACAGGTGTTTCGCCCGCATCACGTTATTAGGAAGCAATTGCAGATAATTGTGCCGGGTTTTTCGAGAAAATTTTCAAATTTCATACACTCCAATCGTGTTGGGTGAGAAATGTTGGGCATCGAGAAAAAAAAAATTTTTCGACCGGCAAGAGTGAAATGAACTCGCGATAAATGTCTCACAAAATCATCATATTTCTCGACCATCTCGAATTTCGTGATTCCGGTCGTAATTTTTGTATCATATTAGCAGAAATGCATGCAATGATGCGAGATTGATCGGAAAAATATGGTGTTTGGAAAAAAGTATTTTCGATAAATGTCTCCCAAAATCATCATATTTCTCGACCATCTCGAATTTCGTGATTCCGGTCGTGATTTTTGTATCATATTAGCAGAAATGCATGCAATGATGCGAGATTGATCGGAAAAATATGTTGTTTGGAAAAATTTTTTTCGAACATCTCGGTCGATGAAATATGGAATGACTTCGAAAACGCTGTTTTTCGACGTTTCACTAAACCGAAACGCGTAAAAACAGGTGTTTCGCCCGCATCACGTTATAAGGAAGCAATTGCAGATAATTGTGCCGGGTTTTTCGAGTAAATTTTCAAATTTCATACACTCCAATCGTGTTGGGTGAGAAATGTTGGGCATCGAGAAAAAAAAAATTTTTCGACCGGCAAGAGTGAAATGAACTCGCGATAAATGTCTCACAAAATCATCATATTTCTCGACCATCTCGAATTTCGTGATTCCGGTCGTGATTTTTGTATCATATTAGCAGAAATGCATGCAATGATGCGAGATTGATCGGAAAAATATGGTGTTTGGAAAAAAGTATTTTCGATAAATGTCTCACAAAATCATCATATTTCTCGACCATCTCGAATTTCGTGATTCCGGTCGTGATTTTTGTATCATATTAGCAGAAATGCATGCAATGATGCGAGATTGATCGGAAAAATATGTTGTTTGGAAAAATTTTTTTCGAACATCTCGGTCGATGAAATATGGAATGACTTCGAAAACGCTGTTTTTCGACGTTTCACTAAACCGAAACGCGTAAAAACAGGTGTTTCGCCCGCATCACGTTATTAGGAAGCAATTGCAGATAATTGTGTCGGGTTTTTCGAGAAAATTTTCAAATTTCATACACTCCAATCGTGTTATGTGAGAAATGTTGGGCATCGAGAAAAAAAAAATTTTTCGATCTGCAAGAGTGAAATGAACTCGCGATAAATGTCTCACAAAATCATCATATTTCTCGACCATCTCGAATTTCGTGATTCCGGTCGTGATTTTTGTATCATATTAGCAGAAATGCATGCAATGATGCGAGATTGATCGGGAAAATATGTTGTTTGGAAAAATTTTTTTCGAACATCTCGGTCGATGAAACATGGAATGACTTCGAAAACGCTGTTTTTCGACGTTTCACTAAACCGAAACGCGTAAAAACAGGTGTTTCGCCCGCATCACGTTATTAGGAAGCAATTGCAGATAATTGTGCCGGGTTTTTCGAGAAAATTTTCAAATTTCATACACTCCAATCGTGTTGGGTGAGAAATGTTGGGCATCGAGAAAAAAAAAATTTTTCGATCGGCAAGAGTGAAATGAACTCGCGATAAATGTCTCACAAAATCATCATATTTCTCGACCATCTCGAATTTCGTGATTCCGGTCGTGATTTTTGTATCATATTAGCAGAAATGCATGCAATGATGCGAGATTGATCGGAAAAATATGGTGTTTGGAAAAAAGTATTTTCGATAAATGTCTCACAAAATCATCATATTTCTCGACCATCTCGAATTTCGTGATTCCGGTCGTGATTTTTGTATCATATTAGCAGAAATGCATGCAATGATGCGAGATTGATCGGAAAAATATGTTGTTTGGAAAAATTTTTTTCGAACATCTCGGTCGATGAAATATGGAATGACTTCGAAAACGCTGTTTTTCGACGTTTCACTAAACCGAAACGCGTAAAAACAGGTGTTTCGCCCGCATCACGTTATTAGGAAGCAATTGCAGATAATTGTGCCGGGTTCTTCGAGAAAATTTTCAAATTTCATACACACCAATCGTGTTGGGTGAGAAATGTTGGGCATCGAGAAAAAAAAAATTCTTCGATCTGCAAGAGTGAAATGAACTCGCGATAAATGTCTCACAAAATCATCATAGTTCTCGACCATCTCGAATTTCGTGATTCCGGTCGTGATTTTTGTATCATATTAGCAGAAATGCATGCAATGATGCGAGATTGATCGGAAAAATATGGTGTTTGGAAAAAAGTATTTTCGATAAATGTCTCACAAAATCATCATATTTCTCGACCATCTCGAATTTCGTGATTCCGGTCGTGATTTTTGTATCATATTAGCAGAAATGCATGCAATGATGCGAGATTGATCGGAAAAATATGTTGTTTGGAAAAATTTTTTTCGAACATCTCGGTCGATGAAATATGGAATGACTTCGAAAACGCTGTTTTTCGACGTTTCACTAAACCGAAACGCGTAAAAACAGGTGTTTCGCCCGCATCACGTTATTAGGAAGCAATTGCAGATAATTGTGCCGGGTTTTTCGAGAAAATTTTCAAATTTCATACACTCCAATCGTGTTGGGTGAGAAATGTTGGGCATCGAGAAAAAAAAAATTCTTCGATCTGCAAGAGTGAAATGAACTCGCGATAAATGTCTCACAAAATCATCATATTTCTCGACCATCTCGAATTTCGCGATTCCGGTCGTGATTTTTGTATCATATTAGCAGAAATGCATGCAATGATGCGAGATTGATCGGAAAAATATGGTGTTTGGAAAAAAGTATTTTCGATAAATGTCTCACAAAATCATCATATTTCTCGACCATCTCGAATTTCGTGATTCCGGTCGTGATTTTTGTATCATATTAGCAGAAATGCATGCAATGATGCGAGATTGATCGGAAAAATATGTTGTTTGGAAAAATTTTTTTCGAACATCTCGGTCGATGAAATATGGCATGACTTCGAAAACGCTGTTTTTCGACGTTTCACTAAACCGAAACGCGTAAAAACAGGTGTTTCGCCCGCATCACGTTATTAGGAAGCAATTGCAGATAATTGTGCCGGGTTTTTCGAGAAAATTTTCAAATTTCATACACTCCAATCGTGTTGGGTGAGAAATGTTGGGCATCGAGAAAAAAAAAATTTTTCGATCTGCAAGAGTGAAATGAACTCGCGATAAATGTCTGACAAAATCATCATATTTCTCGACCATCTCGAATTTCGTGATTCCGGTCGTGATTTTTGTATCATATTAGCAGAAATGCATGCAATGATGCGAGATTGATCGGAAAAATATGTTGTTTGGAAAAATTTTTTTCGAACATCTCGGTCGATGAAATATGGAATGACTTCGAAAACGCTGTTTTTCGACGTTTCACTAAACCGAAACGCGTAAAAACAGGTGTTTCGCCCGCATCACGTTATTAGGAAGCAATTGCAGATAATTGTGCCGGGTTTTTCGAGAAAATTTTCAAATTTCATACACTCCAATCGTGTTGGGTGAGAAATGTTGGGCATCGAGAAAAAAAAAATTTTTCGATCTGCAAGAGTGAAATGAACTCGCGATAAATGTCTGACAAAATCATCATATTTCTCGACCATCTCGAATTTCGTGATTCCGGTCGTGATTTTTGTATCATATCAGCAGAAATGCATGCAATGATGCGAGATTGATCGGAAAAATATGGTGTTTGGGAAAAAGTATTTTCGATAAATGTCTCACAAAATCATCATATTTCTCGACCATCTCGAATTTCGTGATTCCGGTCGTGATTTTTGTATCATATTAGCAGAAATGCATGCAATGATGCGAGATTGATCGGAAAAATATGTTGTTTGGAAAAATTTTTTTCGAACATCTCGGTCGATGAAATATGGAATGACTTCGAAAACGCTGTTTTTCGACGTTTCACTGAACCGAAACGCGTAAAAACAGGTGTTTCGCCCGCATCACGTTATTAGGAAGCAATTGCAAATAATTGTGCCGGGTTTTTCGAGAAAATTTTCAAATTTCATACACTCCAATCGTGTTGGGTGAGAAATGTTGGGCATCGAGAAAAAAAAAATTCTTCGACCGGCAAGAGTGAAATGAACTCGCGATAAATGTCTCACAAAATCATCATATTTCTCGACCATCTCGAATTTCGTGATTCCGGTCGTGATTTTTGTATCATATTAGCAGAAATGCATGCAATGATGCGAGATTGATCGGAAAAATATGGTGTTTGGAAAAAAGTATTTTCGATAAATGTCTCACAAAATCATCATATTTCTCGACCATCTCGAATTTCGTGATTCCGGTCGTGATTTTTGAATCATATTAGCAGAATTGCATGCAATGATGCGAGATTGATCGGAAAAATATGTTGTTTGGAAAAATTTTTTTCGAACATCTCGGTCGATGAAATATGGAATGACTTCGAAAACGCTGTTTTTCGACGTTTCACTAAACCGAAACGCGTAAAAACAGGTGTTTCGCCCGCATCACGTTATTAGGAAGCAATTGCAGATAATTGTGTCGGGTTTTTCGAGGAAATTTTCAAATTTCATACACTCCAATCGTGTTATGTGAGAAATGTTGGGCATCGAGAAAAAAAAAATTTTTCGATCTGCAAGAGTGAAATGAACTCGCGATAAATGTCTCACAAAATCATCATATTTCTCGACCATCTCGAATTTCGTGATTCCGGTCGTGATTTTTGTATCATATTAGCAGAAATGCATGCAATGATGCGAGATTGATCGGAAAAATATGTTGTTTGGAAAAATTTTTTTCGAACATCTCGGTCGATGAAACATGGAATGACTTCGAAAACGCTGTTTTTCGACGTTTCACTAAACCGAAACACGTAAAAACAGGTGTTTCGCCCGCATCACGTTATTAGGAAGCAATTGCAGATAATTGTGCCGGGTTTTTCGAGAAAATTTTCAAATTTCATACACTCCAATCGTGTTGGGTGAGAAATGTTGGGCATCGAGAAAAAAAAAATTTTTCGATCTGCAAGAGTGAAATGAACTCGCGATAAATGTCTCACAAAATCATCATATTTCTCGACCATCTCGAATTTCGTGATTCCGGTCGTGATTTTTGTATCATATTAGCAGAAATGCATGCAATGATGCGAGATTGATCGGAAAAATATGTTGTTTGGAAAAATTTTTTTCGAACATCTCGGTCGATGAAATATGGAATGACTTCGAAAACGCTGTTTTTCGACGTTTCACTAAACCGAAACGCGTAAAAACAGGTGTTTCGCCCGCATCACGTTATTAGGAAGCAATTGCAGATAATTGTGCCGGGTTCTTCGAGAAAATTTTCAAATTTCATACACACCCATCGTGTTGGGTGAGAAATGTTGGGCATCGAGAAAAAAAAAATTCTTCGATCTGCAAGAGTGAAATGAACTCGCGATAAATGTCTCACAAAATCATCATATTTCTCGACCATCTCGAATTTCGTGATTCCGGTCGTGATTTTTGTATCATATTAGCAGAAATGCATGCAATGATGCGAGATTGATCGGAAAAATATGTTGTTTGGAAAAATTTTTTTCGAACATCTCGGTCGATGAAATATGGAATGACTTCGAAAACGCTGTTTTTCGACGTTTCACTAAACCGAAACGCGTAAAAACAGGTGTTTCGCCCGCATCACGTTATTAGGAAGCAATTGCAGATAATTGTGCCGGGTTCTTCGAGAAAATTTTCAAATTTCATACACACCCATCGTGTTGGGTGAGAAATGTTGGGCATCGAGAAAAAAAAAATTCTTCGATCTGCAAGAGTGAAATGAACTCGCGATAAATGTCTCACAAAATCATCATAGTTCTCGACCATCTCGAATTTCGTGATTCCGGTCGTGATTTTTGTATCATATTAGCAGAAATGCATGCAATGATGCGAGATTGATCGGAAAAATATGGTGTTTGGAAAAAAGTATTTTCGATAAATGTCTCACAAAATCATCATATTTCTCGACCATCTCGAATTTCGTGATTCCGGTCGTGATTTTTGTATCATATTAGCAGAAATGCATGCAATGATGCGAGATTGATCGGAAAAATATGTGGTTTGGGAAAATTTTTTTCGAACATCTCGGTCGATGAAATATGGAATGACTTCGAAAACGCTGTTTTTCGACGTTTCACTAAACCGAAACGCGTAAAAACGGGTGTTTCGCCCGCATCACGTTATGAGGAAGCAATTGCAGATAATTGTGCCGGGTTTTTCGGAAAAATTTTCGAATTTCATACACTCCAATTGTGTTGGGTGAGAAATGTTGGGCATCGAGAAAAAAAAAATTTTTCGATCTGCAAGAGTGAAATGAACTCGCGATAAATGTCCCACAAAATCATCATATTTCTCGACCATCTCGAATTTCGTGATTCCGGTCGTAATTTTTGTATCATATTAGCAGAAATGCATGCAATGATGCGAGATTGATCGGAAAAATATGGTGTTTGGAAAAAAGTATTTTCGATAAATGTCTCCCAAAATCATCATATTTCTCGACCATCTCGAATTTCGTGATTCCGGTCGTGATTTTTGTATCATATTAGCAGAAATGCATGCAATGATGCGAGATTGATCGGAAAAATATGGTGTTTGGAAAAAAGTATTTTCGATAAATGTCTCACAAAATCATCATATTTCTCGACCATCTCGAATTTCGTGATTCCGGTCGTGATTTTTGTATCATATTAGCAGAATTGCATGCAATGATGCGAGATTGATCGGAAAAATATGTTGTTTGGAAAAATTTTTTTCGAACATCTCGGTCGATGAAATATGGAATGACTTCGAAAACGCTGTTTTTCGACGTTTCACTAAACCGAAACGCGTAAAAACAGGTGTTTCGCCCGCATCACGTTATTAGGAAGCAATTGCAGATAATTGTGCCGGGTTTTTCGAGAAAATTTTCAAATTTCATACACTCCAATCGTGTTGGGTGAGAAATGTTGGGCATCGAGAAAAAAAAAATTTTTCGACCGGCAAGAGTGAAATGAACTCGCGATAAATGTCTCACAAAATCATCATATTTCTCGACCATCTCGAATTTCGTGATTCCGGTCGTAATTTTTGTATCATATTAGCAGAAATGCATGCAATGATGCGAGATTGATCGGAAAAATATGGTGTTTGGAAGAAAGTATTTTCGATAAATGTCTCACAAAATCATCATATTTCTCGACCATCTCGAATTTCGTGATTCCGGTCGTGATTTTTGTATCATATTAGCAGAAATGCATGCAATGATGCGAGATTGATCGGAAAAATATGGTGTTTGGAAAAAAGTATTTTCGATAAATGTCTCCCAAAATCATCATATTTCTCGACCATCTCGAATTTCGTGATTCCGGTCGTGATTTTTGTATCATATTAGCAGAAATGCATGCAATGATGCGAGATTGATCGGAAAAATATGTTGTTTGGAAAAATTTTTTTCGAACATCTCGGTCGATGAAATATGGAATGACTTCGAAAACGCTGTTTTTCGACGTTTCACTAAACCGAAACGCGTAAAAACGGGTGTTTCGCCCGCATCAAGTTATTAGGAAGCAATTGCAGATAATTGTGCCGGGTTTTTCGAGAGAATTTTCAAATTTCATACACTCCAATCGTGTTGGGTGAGAAATGTTGGGCATCGAGAAAAAAAAAATTTTTCGACCGGCAAGAGTGAAATGAACTCGCGATAAATGTCTCACAAAATCATCATATTTCTCGACCATCTCGAATTTCGTGATTCCGGTCGTGATTTTTGTATCATATTAGCAGAAATGCATGCAATGATGCGAGATTGTTCGGAAAAATATGGTGTTTGGAAAAAAGTATTTTCGATAAATGTCTCACAAAATCATCATATTTCTCGACCATCTCGAATTTCGTGATTCCGGTCGTGATTTTTGTATCATATTAGCAGAAATGCATGCAATGATGCGAGATTGATCGGAAAAATATGTTGTTTGGAAAAATTTTTTTCGAACATCTCGGTCGATGAAATATGGAATGACTTCGAAAACGCTGTTTTTCGACGTTTCACTAAACCGAAACGCGTAAAAACAGGTGTTTCGCCCGCATCACGTTATTAGGAAGCAATTGCAGATAATTGTGTCGGGTTTTTCGGGAAAATTTTCAAATTTCATACACTCCAATCGTGTTATGTGAGAAATGTTGGGCATCGAGAAAAAAAAAATTTTTCGATCTGCAAGAGTGAAATGAACTCGCGATAAATGTCTCACAAAATCATCATATTTCTCGACCATCTCGAATTTCGTGATTCCGGTCGTAATTTTTGTATCATATTAGCAGAAATGCATGCAATGATGCGAGATTGATCGGAAAAATATGGTGTTTGGAAGAAAGTATTTTCGATAAATGTCTCACAAAATCATCATATTTCTCGACCATCTCGGATTTAGTGATTCCGGTCGTGATTTTTGTATCATATCAGCAGAAATGCATGCAATGATGCAAGATTGATCGGAAAAATATGTTGTTTGGAAAAATTTTTTTCGAACATCTCGGTCGATGAAATATGGAATGACTTCGAAAACGCTGTTTTTCGACGTTTCACTAAACCGAAACGCGTAAAAACAGGTGTTTCGCCCGCATCACGTTATTAGGAAGCAATTGCAGATAATTGTGCCGGGTTTTTCGAGAAAATTTTCAAATTTCATACACTCCAATCGTGTTGGGTGAGAAATGTTGGGCATCGAGAAAAAAAAAATTTTTCGACCGGCAAGAGTGAAATGAACTCGCGATAAATGTCTCACAAAATCATCATATTTCTCGACCATCTCGAATTTCGTGATTCCGGTCGTAATTTTTGTATCATATTAGCAGAAATGCATGCAATGATGCGAGATTGATCGGAAAAATATGGTGTTTGGAAAAAAGTATTTTCGATAAATGTCTCCCAAAATCATCATATTTCTCGACCATCTCGAATTTCGTGATTCCGGTCGTGATTTTTGTATCATATTAGCAGAAATGCATGCAATGATGCGAGATTGATCGGAAAAATATGTTGTTTGGAAAAATTTTTTTCGAACATCTCGGTCGATGAAATATGGAATGACTTCGAAAACGCTGTTTTTCGACGTTTCACTAAACCGAAACGCGTAAAAACAGGTGTTTCGCCCGCATCACGTTATAAGGAAGCAATTGCAGATAATTGTGCCGGGTTTTTCGAGAAAATTTTCAAATTTCATACACTCCAATCGTGTTGGGTGAGAAATGTTGGGCATCGAGAAAAAAAAAATTTTTCGATCGGCAGAGTGAAATGAACTCGCGATAAATGTCTCACAAAATCATCATATTTCACGACCATCTCGAATTTCGTGATTCCGGTCGTGATTTTTGCGTCATATTAAAAGAAATGCATGCAATGATGCGAGATTGATCGGAAAAATATGGTGTTTGGAAAAAAGTATTTTCGATAAATGTCTCCCAAAATCATCATATTTCTCGACCATCTCGAATTTCGTGATTCCGGTCGTGATTTTTGTATCATATTAGCAGAAATGCATGCAATGATGCGAGATTGATCGGAAAAATATGGTGTTTGGAAAAAAGTATTTTCGATAAATGTCTCACAAAATCATCATATTTCTCGACCATCTCGAATTTCGTGATTCCGGTCGTGATTTTTGTATCATATTAGCAGAATTGCATGCAATGATGCGAGATTGATCGGAAAAATATGTTGTTTGGAAAAATTTTTTTCGAACTTCTCGGTTGATGAAATATGGAATGACTTCGAAAACGCTGTTTTTCGACGTTTCACTAAACCGAAACGCGTAAAAACAGGTGTTTCGCCCACATGACGTTATTTGGAAGCAATTGCAGATAATTGTGCCGGGTTTTCCGAGAAAATTTTCAAATTTCATACACTCCAATCGCGTTGGGTGAGAAATGTTGGGCATCGAGAAAAAAAAAATTTTTCGACCGGCAAGAGTGAAATGAACTCGCGATAAATGTCTCACAAAATCATCATATTTCTCGACCATCTCGAATTTCGTGATTCCGGTCGTGATTTTTGTATCATATCAGCAGAAATGCATGCAATGATGCGAGATTGATCGGAAAAATATGGTGTTTGGAAAAAAGTATTTTCGATAAATGTCTCACAAAATCATCATATTTCTCGACCATCTCGAATTTCGTGATTCCGGTCGTGATTTTTGTATCATATTAGCAGAAATGCATGCAATGATGCGAGATTGATCGGAAAAATATGTTGTTTGGAAAAATTTTTTTCGAACATCTCGGTCGATGAAATATGGAATGACTTCGAAAACGCTGTTTTTCGACGTTTCACTAAACCGAAACGCGTAAAAACAGGTGTTTCGCCCGCATCACGTTATTAGGAAGCAATTGCAGATAATTGTGTCGGGTTTTTCGAGAAAATTTTCAAATTTCATACACTCCAATCGTGTTATGTGAGAAATGTTGGGCATCGAGAAAAAAAAAATTTTTCGATCTGCAAGAGTGAAATGAACTCGCGATAAATGTCTCTCAAAATCATCATAGTTCTCGACCATCTCGAATTTCGTGATTCCGGTCGTGATTTTTGTATCATATTAGCAGAAATGCATGCAATGATGCGAGATTGATCGGAAAAATATGTTGTTTGGAAAAATTTTTTTCGAACATCTCGGTCGATGAAACATGGAATGACTTCGAAAACGCTGTTTTTCGACGTTTCACTAAACCGAAACGCGTAAAAACAGGTGTTTCGCCCGCATCACGTTATTAGGAAGCAATTGCAGATAATTGTGCCGGGTTTTTCGAGAAAATTTTCAAATTTCATACACTCCAATCGTGTTGGGTGAGAAATGTTGGGCATCGAGAAAAAAAAAATTTTTCGATCTGCAAGAGTGAAATGAACTCGCGATAAATGTCTCACAAAATCATCATATTTCTCGACCATCTCGAATTTCGTGATTCCGGTCGTGATTTTTGTATCATATTAGCAGAAATGCATGCAATGATGCGAGATTGATCGGAAAAATATGTTGTTTGGAAAAATTTTTTTCGAACATCTCGGTCGATGAAATATGGAATGACTTCGAAAACGCTGTTTTTCGACGTTTCACTAAACCGAAACGCGTAAAAACAGGTGTTTCGCCCGCATCACGTTATAAGGAAGCAATTGCAGATAATTGTGCCGGGTTTTTCGAGAAAATTTTCAAATTTCATACACTCCAATCGTGTTGGGTGAGAAATGTTGGGCATCGAGAAAAAAAAAATTTTTCGATCGGCAAGAGTGAAATGAACTCGCGATAAATGTCTCACAAAATCATCATATTTCTCGACCATCTCGAATTTCGTGATTCCGGTCGTGATTTTTGTATCATATTAGCAGAATTGCATGCAATGATGCGAGATTGATCGGAAAAATATGTTGTTTGGAAAAATTTTTTTCGAACTTCTCGGTTGATGAAATATGGAATGACTTCGAAAACGCTGTTTTTCGACGTTTCACTAAACCGAAACGCGTAAAAACAGGTGTTTCGCCCACATGACGTTATTTGGAAGCAATTGCAGATAATTGTGCCGGGTTTTCCGAGAAAATTTTCAAATTACATACACTCCAATCGTGTTGGGTGAGAAATGTTGGGCATCGAGAAAAAAAAAATTTTTCGACCGGCAAGAGTGAAATGAACTCGCGATAAATGTCTCACAAAATCATCATATTTCTCGACCATCTCGAATTTCGTGATTCCGGTCGTGATTTTTGTATCATATCAGCAGAAATGCATGCAATGATGCGAGATTGATCGGAAAAATATGGTGTTTGGAAAAAAGTATTTTCGATAAATGTCTCACAAAATCATCATATTTCTCGACCATCTCGAATTTCGTGATTCCGGTCGTGATTTTTGTATCATATTAGCAGAAATGCATGCAATGATGCGAGATTGATCGGAAAAATATGTTGTTTGGAAAAATTTTTTTCGAACATCTCGGTCGATGAAATATGGAATGACTTCGAAAACGCTGTTTTTCGACGTTTCACTAAACCGAAACGCGTAAAAACAGGTGTTTCGCCCGCATCACGTTATTAGGAAGCAATTGCAGATAATTGTGTCGGGTTTTTCGAGAAAATTTTCAAATTTCATACACTCCAATCGTGTTATGTGAGAAATGTTGGGCATCGAGAAAAAAAAAATTTTTCGATCTGCAAGAGTGAAATGAACTCGCGATAAATGTCTCACAAAATCATCATAGTTCTCGACCATCTCGAATTTCGTGATTCCGGTCGTGATTTTTGTATCATATTAGCAGAAATGCATGCAATGATGCGAGATTGATCGGAAAAATATGTTGTTTGGAAAAATTTTTTTCGAACATCTCGGTCGATGAAACATGGAATGACTTCGAAAACGCTGTTTTTCGACGTTTCACTAAACCGAAACGCGTAAAAACAGGTGTTTCGCCCGCATCACGTTATTAGGAAGCAATTGCAGATAATTGTGCCGGGTTTTTCGAGAAAATTTTCAAATTTCATACACTCCAATCGTGTTGGGTGAGAAATGTTGGGCATCGAGAAAAAAAAAATTTTTCGATCTGCAAGAGTGAAATGAACTCGCGATAAATGTCTCACAAAATCATCATATTTCTCGACCATCTCGAATTTCGTGATTCCGGTCGTGATTTTTGTATCATATTAGCAGAAATGCATGCAATGATGCGAGATTGATCGGAAAAATATGTTGTTTGGAAAAATTTTTTTCGAACATCTCGGTCGATGAAATATGGAATGACTTCGAAAACGCTGTTTTTCGACGTTTCACTAAACCGAAACGCGTAAAAACAGGTGTTTCGCCCGCATCACGTTATAAGGAAGCAATTGCAGATAATTGTGCCGGGTTTTTCGAGAAAATTTTCAAATTTCATACACTCCAATCGTGTTGGGTGAGAAATGTTGGGCATCGAGAAAAAAAAAATTTTTCGATCGGCAAGAGTGAAATGAACTCGCGATAAATGTCTCACAAAATCATCATATTTCTCGACCATCTCGAATTTCGTGATTCCGGTCGTGATTTTTGTATCATATCAGCAGAAATGCATGCAATGATGCAAGATTGATCGGGAAAATATGGTGTTTGGAAAAAAGTATTTTCGATAAATGTCTCACAAAATCATCATATTTCTCGACCATCTCGAATTTCGTGATTCCGGTCGTGATTTTTGTATCATATTAGCAGAAATGTATGCAATGATGCGAGATTGATCGGAAAAATATGTTGTTTGGAAAAATTTTTTCGAACATCTCGGTCGATGAAATATGGAATGACTTCGAAAACGCTGTTTTTCGACGTTTCACTAAACCGAAACGCGTAAAAACAGGTGTTTCGCCTGCATCACGTTATTAGGAAGCAATTGCAGATAATTGTGCCGGGTTTTTCGAGAAAATTTTCAAATTTCATACACTCCAATCGTGTTGGGTGAGAAATGTTGGGCATCGAGAAAAAAAAAATTTTTCGACCGGCAAGAGTGAAAATGAACTCGCGATAAATGTCTCACAAAATCATCATATTTCTCGACCATCTCGAATTTCGTGATTCCGGTCGTAATTTTTGTATCATATTAGCAGAAATGCATGCAATGATGCGAGATTGATCGGAAAAATATGGTGTTTGGAAGAAAGTATTTTCGATAAATGTCTCACAAAATCATCATATTTCTCGACCATCTCGAATTTCGTGATTCCGGTCGTGATTTTTGTATCATATTAGCAGAAATGCATGCAATGATGCGAGATTGATCGGAAAAATATGGTGTTTGGAAAAAAGTATTTTCGATAAATGTCTCACAAAATCATCATATTTCTCGACCATCTCGAATTTCGTGATTCCGGTCGTGATTTTTGTATCATATTAGCAGAAATGCATGCAATGATGCGAGATTGATCGGAAAAATATGTTGTTTGGAAAAATTTTTTTCGAACATCTCGGTCGATGAAATATGGAATGACTTCGAAAACGCTGTTTTTCGACGTTTCACTAAACCGAAATGCGTAAAAACAGGTGTTTCGCCCGCATCACGTTATTAGGAAGCAATTGCAGATAATTGTGCCGGGTTTTTCGAGAAAATTTTCAAATTTCATACACTCCAATCGTGTTGGGTGAGAAATGTTGGGCATCGAGAAAAAAAAAATTCTTCGATCTGCAAGAGTGAAATGAACTCGCGATAAATGTCTCACAAAATCATCATATTTCTCGACCATCTCGAATTTCGTGATTCCGGTCGTGATTTTTGTATCATATTAGCAGAAATGCATGCAATGATGCGAGATTGATCGGAAAAATATGTTGTTTGGAAAAATTTTTTTCGAACATCTCGGTCGATGAAATATGGAATGACTTCGAAAACGCTGTTTTTCGACGTTTCACTAAACCGAAACGCGTAAAAACAGGTGTTTCGCCTGCATCACGTTATTAGGAAGCAATTGCAGATAATTGTGCCGGGTTTTTCGAGAAAATTTTCAAATTTCATACACTCCAATCGTGTTGGGTGAGAAATGTTGGGCATCGAGAAAAAAAAAATTTTTCGACCGGCAAGAGTGAAAATGAACTCGCGATAAATGTCTCACAAAATCATCATATTTCTCGACCATCTCGAATTTCGTGATTCCGGTCGTAATTTTTGTATCATATTAGCAGAAATGCATGCAATGATGCGAGATTGATCGGAAAAATATGGTGTTTGGAAGAAAGTATTTTCGATAAATGTCTCACAAAATCATCATAATTCTCGACCATCTCGAATTTCGTGATTCCGGTCGTGATTTTTGTATCATATTAGCAGAAATGCATGCAATGATGCGAGATTGATCGGAAAAATATGGTGTTTGGAAAAAAGTATTTTCGATAAATGTCTCACAAAATCATCATATTTCTCGACCATCTCGAATTTCGTGATTCCGGTCGTGATTTTTGTATCATATTAGCAGAAATGCATGCAATGATGCGAGATTGATCGGAAAAATATGTTGTTTGGAAAAATTTTTTTCGAACATCTCGGTCGATGAAATATGGAATGACTTCGAAAACGCTGTTTTTCGACGTTTCACTAAACCGAAACGCGTAAAAACAGGTGTTTCGCCCGCATCACGTTATTAGGAAGCAATTGCAGATAATTGTGCCGGGTTTTTCGAGAAAATTTTCAAATTTCATACACTCCAATCGTGTTGGGTGAGAAATGTTGGGCATCGAGAAAAAAAAAATTTTTCGATCTGCAAGAGTGAAATGAACTCGCGATAAATGTCTCACAAAATCATCATATTTCTCGACCATCTCGAATTTCGTGATTCCGGTCGTGATTTTTGTATCATATTAGCAGAAATGCATGCAATGATGCGAGATTGATCGGAAAAATATGTTGTTTGGAAAAATTTTTTTCGAACATCTCGGTCGATGAAATATGGAATGACTTCGAAAACGCTGTTTTTCGACGTTTCACTAAACCGAAACGCGTAAAAACAGGTGTTTCGCCCGCATCACGTTATTAGGAAGCAATTGCAGATAATTGTGCCGGGTTTTTCGAGAAAATTTTCAAATTTCATACACTCCAATCGTGTTGGGTGAGAAATGTTGGGCATCGAGAAAAAAAAAATTTTTCGATCTGCAAGAGTGAAATGAACTCGCGATAAATGTCTCACAAAATCATCATATTTCTCGACCATCTCGAATTTCGTGATTCCGGTCGTGATTTTTGTATCATATTAGCAGAAATGCATGCAATGATGCGAGATTGATCGGAAAAATATGTTGTTTGGAAAAATTTTTTTCGAACATCTCGGTCGATGAAATATGGAATGACTTCGAAAACGCTGTTTTTCGACGTTTCACTAAACCGAAACGCGTAAAAACAGGTGTTTCGCCCGCATCACGTTATAAGGAAGCAATTGCAGATAATTGTGCCGGGTTTTTCGAGAAAATTTTCAAATTTCATACACTCCAATCGTGTTGGGTGAGAAATGTTGGGCATCGAGAAAAAAAAAATTTTTCGATCGGCAAGAGTGAAATGAACTCGCGATAAATGTCTCACAAAATCATCATATTTCTCGACCATCTCGAATTTCGTGATTCCGGTCGTGATTTTTGTATCATATCAGCAGAAATGCATGCAATGATGCGAGATTGATCGGAAAAATATGTTGTTTGGAAAAATTTTTTTCGAACATCTCGGTCGATGAAATATGGAATGACTTCGAAAACGCTGTTTTTCGACGTTTCACTAAACCGAAACGCGTAAAAACAGGTGTTTCGCCCGCATCACGTTATTAGGAAGCAATTGCAGATAATTGTGCCGGGTTTTTCGAGAAAATTTTCAAATTTCATACACTCCAATCGTGTTGGGTGAGAAATGTTGGGCATCGAGAAAAAAAAAATTCTTCGATCTGCAAGAGTGAAATGAACTCGCGATAAATGTCTCACAAAATCATTATATTTCTCGACCATCTCGAATTTCGTGATTCCGGTCGTGATTTTTGTATCATATCAGCAGAAATGCATGCAATGATGCGAGATTGATCGGAAAAATATGGTGTTTGGAAAAAAGTATTCTCGATAAATGTCTCACAAAATCATCATATTTCTCGACCATCTCGAATTTCGTGATTCCGGTCGTGATTTTTGTATCATATTAGCAGAAATGCATGCAATGATGCGAGATTGATCGGAAAAATATGTTGTTTGGAAAAATTTTTTTCGAACATCTCGGTCGATGAAATATGGAATGACTTCGAAAACGCTGTTTTTCGACGTTTCACTAAACCGAAACGCGTAAAAACAGGTGTTTCGCCCGCATCACGTTATAAGGAAGCAATTGCAGATAATTGTGCCGGGTTTTTCGAGAAAATTTTCAAATTTCATACACTCCAATCGTGTTGGGTGAGAAATGTTGGGCATCGAGAAAAAAAAAACTCTTCGATCTGCAAGAGTGAAATGAACTCGCGATAAATGTCTCACAAAATCATCATATTTCTCGACCATCTCGAATTTCGTGATTCCGGTCGTGATTTTTGTATCATATTAGCAGAAATGCATGCAATGATGCGAGATTGATCGGAAAAATATGGTGTTTGGAAAAAAGTATTTTCGATAAATGTCTCACAAAATCATCATATTTCTCGACCATCTCGAATTTCGTGATTCCGGTCGTGATTCTTGTATCATATTAGCAGAAATGCATGCAATGATGCGAGATTGATCGGAAAAATATGTTGTTTGGAAAAATTTTTTTCGAACATCTCGGTCGATGAAATATGGAATGACTCCGAAAACGCTGTTTTTCGACGTTTCACTAAACCGAAACGCGTAAAAACAGGTGTTTCGCCCGCATCACGTTATTAGGAAGCAATTGCAGATAATTGTGCCGGGTTTTTCGAGAAAATTTTCAAATTTCATACACTCCAATCGTGTTGGGTGAGAAATGTTGGGCATCGAGAAAAAAAAAATTTTTCGATCTGCAAGAGTGAAATGAACTCGCGATAAATGTCTCACAAAATCATCATATTTCTCGACCATCTCGAATTTCGTGATTCCGGTCGTGATTTTTGTATCATATTAGCAGAAATGCATGCAATGATGCGAGATTGATCGGAAAAATATGTTGTTTGGAAAAATTTTTTTCGAACATCTCGGTCGATGAAATATGGAATGACTTCGAAAACGCTGTTTTTCGACGTTTCACTAAACCGAAACGCGTAAAAACAGGTGTTTCGCCCGCATCACGTTATAAGGAAGCAATTGCAGATAATTGTGCCGGGTTTTTCGAGAAAATTTTCAAATTTCATACACTCCAATCGTGTTGGGTGAGAAATGTTGGGCATCGAGAAAAAAAAAATTTTTCGATCGGCAGAGTGAAATGAACTCGCGATAAATGTCTCACAAAATCATCATATTTCACGACCATCTCGAATTTCGTGATTCCGGTCGTGATTTTTGCGTCATATTAAAAGAAATGCATGCAATGATGCGAGATTGATCGGAAAAATATGGTGTTTGGAAAAAAGTATTTTCGATAAATGTCTCCCAAAATCATCATATTTCTCGACCATCTCGAATTTCGTGATTCCGGTCGTGATTTTTGTATCATATTAGCAGAAATGCATGCAATGATGCGAGATTGATCGGAAAAATATGGTGTTTGGAAAAAAGTATTTTCGATAAATGTCTCACAAAATCATCATATTTCTCGACCATCTCGAATTTCGTGATTCCGGTCGTGATTTTTGTATCATATTAGCAGAATTGCATGCAATGATGCGAGATTGATCGGAAAAATATGTTGTTTGGAAAAATTTTTTTCGAACTTCTCGGTTGATGAAATATGGAATGACTTCGAAAACGCTGTTTTTCGACGTTTCACTAAACCGAAACGCGTAAAAACAGGTGTTTCGCCCACATGACGTTATTTGGAAGCAATTGCAGATAATTGTGCCGGGTTTTCCGAGAAAATTTTCAAATTTCATACACTCCAATCGTGTTGGGTGAGAAATGTTGGGCATCGAGAAAAAAAAAATTTTTCGACCGGCAAGAGTGAAATGAACTCGCGATAAATGTCTCACAAAATCATCATATTTCTCGACCATCTCGAATTTCGTGATTCCGGTCGTGATTTTTGTATCATTTCAGCAGAAATGCATGCAATGATGCGAGATTGATCGGAAAAATATGGTGTTTGGAAAAAAGTATTTTCGATAAATGTCTCACAAAATCATCATATTTCTCGACCATCTCGAATTTCGTGATTCCGGTCGTGATTTTTGTATCATATTAGCAGAAATGCATGCAATGATGCGAGATTGATCGGAAAAATATGTTGTTTGGAAAAATTTTTTTCGAACATCTCGGTCGATGAAATATGGAATGACTTCGAAAACGCTGTTTTTCGACGTTTCACTAAACCGAAACGCGTAAAAACAGGTGTTTCGCCCGCATCACGTTATTAGGAAGCAATTGCAGATAATTGTGTCGGGTTTTTCGAGAAAATTTTCAAATTTCATACACTCCAATCGTGTTATGTGAGAAATGTTGGGCATCGAGAAAAAAAAAATTTTTCGATCTGCAAGAGTGAAATGAACTCGCGATAAATGTCTCACAAAATCATCATAGTTCTCGACCATCTCGAATTTCGTGATTCCGGTCGTGATTTTTGTATCATATTAGCAGAAATGCATGCAATGATGCGAGATTGATCGGAAAAATATGTTGTTTGGAAAAATTTTTTTCGAACATCTCGGTCGATGAAACATGGAATGACTTCGAAAACGCTGTTTTTCGACGTTTCACTAAACCGAAACGCGTAAAAACAGGTGTTTCGCCCGCATCACGTTATTAGGAAGCAATTGCAGATAATTGTGCCGGGTTTTTCGAGAAAATTTTCAAATTTCATACACTCCAATCGTGTTGGGTGAGAAATGTTGGGCATCGAGAAAAAAAAAATTTTTCGATCTGCAAGAGTGAAATGAACTCGCGATAAATGTCTCACAAAATCATCATATTTCTCGACCATCTCGAATTTCGTGATTCCGGTCGTGATTTTTGTATCATATTAGCAGAAATGCATGCAATGATGCGAGATTGATCGGAAAAATATGTTGTTTGGAAAAATTTTTTTCGAACATCTCGGTCGATGAAATATGGAATGACTTCGAAAACGCTGTTTTTCGACGTTTCACTAAACCGAAACGCGTAAAAACAGGTGTTTCGCCCGCATCACGTTATAAGGAAGCAATTGCAGATAATTGTGCCGGGTTTTTCGAGAAAATTTTCAAATTTCATACACTCCAATCGTGTTGGGTGAGAAATGTTGGGCATCGAGAAAAAAAAAATTTTTCGATCGGCAAGAGTGAAATGAACTCGCGATAAATGTCTCACAAAATCATCATATTTCTCGACCATCTCGAATTTCGTGATTCCGGTCGTGATTTTTGTATCATATCAGCAGAAATGCATGCAATGATGCAAGATTGATCGGGAAAATATGGTGTTTGGAAAAAAGTATTTTCGATAAATGTCTCACAAAATCATCATATTTCTCGACCATCTCGAATTTCGTGATTCCGGTCGTGATTTTTGTATCATATTAGCAGAAATGTATGCAATGATGCGAGATTGATCGGAAAAATATGTTGTTTGGAAAAATTTTTTTCGAACATCTCGGTCGATGAAATATGGAATGACTTCGAAAACGCTGTTTTTCGACGTTTCACTAAACCGAAATGCGTAAAAACAGGTGTTTCGCCCGCATCACGTTATTAGGAAGCAATTGCAGATAATTGTGCCGGGTTTTTCGAGAAAATTTTCAAATTTCATACACTCCAATCGTGTTGGGTGAGAAATGTTGGGCATCGAGAAAAAAAAAATTCTTCGATCTGCAAGAGTGAAATGAACTCGCGATAAATGTCTCACAAAATCATCATATTTCTCGACCATCTCGAATTTCGTGATTCCGGTCGTGATTTTTGTATCATATTAGCAGAAATGCATGCAATGATGCGAGATTGATCGGAAAAATATGTTGTTTGGAAAAATTTTTTTCGAACATCTCGGTCGATGAAATATGGAATGACTTCGAAAACGCTGTTTTTCGACGTTTCACTAAACCGAAACGCGTAAAAAGAGGTGTTTCGCCTGCATCACGTTATTAGGAAGCAATTGCAGATAATTGTGCCGGGTTTTTCGAGAAAATTTTCAAATTTCATACACTCCAATCGTGTTGGGTGAGAAATGTTGGGCATCGAGAAAAAAAAAATTTTTCGACCGGCAAGAGTGAAAATGAACTCGCGATAAATGTCTCACAAAATCATCATATTTCTCGACCATCTCGAATTTCGTGATTCCGGTCGTAATTTTTGTATCATATTAGCAGAAATGCATGCAATGATGCGAGATTGATCGGAAAAATATGGTGTTTGGAAGAAAGTATTTTCGATAAATGTCTCACAAAATCATCATATTTCTCGACCATCTCGAATTTCGTGATTCCGGTCGTGATTTTTGTATCATATTAGCAGAAATGCATGCAATGATGCGAGATTGATCGGAAAAATATGGTGTTTGGAAAAAAGTATTTTCGATAAATGTCTCACAAAATCATCATATTTCTCGACCATCTCGAATTTCGTGATTCCGGTCGTGATTTTTGTATCATATTAGCAGAAATGCATGCAATGATGCGAGATTGATCGGAAAAATATGTTGTTTGGAAAAATTTTTTTCGAACATCTCGGTCGATGAAATATGGAATGACTTCGAAAACGCTGTTTTTCGACGTTTCACTAAACCGAAACGCGTAAAAACAGGTGTTTCGCCCGCATCACGTTATTAGGAAGCAATTGCAGATAATTGTGCCGGGTTTTTCGAGAAAATTTTCAAATTTCATACACTCCAATCGTGTTGGGTGAGAAATGTTGGGCATCGAGAAAAAAAAAATTTTTCGATCTGCAAGAGTGAAATGAACTCGCGATAAATGTCTCACAAAATCATCATATTTCTCGACCATCTCGAATTTCGTGATTCCGGTCGTGATTTTTGTATCATATTAGCAGAAATGCATGCAATGATGCGAGATTGATCGGAAAAATATGTTGTTTGGAAAAATTTTTTTCGAACATCTCGGTCGATGAAATATGGAATGACTTCGAAAACGCTGTTTTTCGACGTTTCACTAAACCGAAACGCGTAAAAACAGGTGTTTCGCCCGCATCACGTTATTAGGAAGCAATTGCAGATAATTGTGCCGGGTTTTTCGAGAAAATTTTCAAATTTCATACACTCCAATCGTGTTGGGTGAGAAATGTTGGGCATCGAGAAAAAAAAAATTTTTCGACCGGCAAGAGTGAAATGAACTCGCGATAAATGTCTCACAAAATCATCATATTTCTCGACCATCTCGAATTTCGTGATTCCGGTCGTAATTTTTGTATCATATTAGCAGAAATGCATGCAATGATGCGAGATTGATCGGAAAAATATGGTGTTTGGAAAAAAGTATTTTCGATAAATGTCTCCCAAAATCATCATATTTCTCGACCATCTCGAATTTCGTGATTCCGGTCGTGATTTTTGTATCATATTAGCAGAAATGCATGCAATGATGCGAGATTGATCGGAAAAATATGTTGTTTGGAAAAATTTTTTTCGAACATCTCGGTCGATGAAATATGGAATGACTTCGAAAACGCTGTTTTTCGACGTTTCACTAAACCGAAACGCGTAAAAACAGGTGTTTCGCCCGCATCACGTTATAAGGAAGCAATTGCAGATAATTGTGCCGGGTTTTTCGAGAAAATTTTCAAATTTCATACACTCCAATCGTGTTGGGTGAGAAATGTTGGGCATCGAGAAAAAAAAAATTTTTCGATCGGCAGAGTGAAATGAACTCGCGATAAATGTCTCACAAAATCATCATATTTCACGACCATCTCGAATTTCGTGATTCCGGTCGTGATTTTTGCGTCATATTAAAAGAAATGCATGCAATGATGCGAGATTGATCGGAAAAATATGGTGTTTGGAAAAAAGTATTTTCGATAAATGTCTCCCAAAATCATCATATTTCTCGACCATCTCGAATTTCGTGATTCCGGTCGTGATTTTTGTATCATATTAGCAGAAATGCATGCAATGATGCGAGATTGATCGGAAAAATATGGTGTTTGGAAAAAAGTATTTTCGATAAATGTCTCACAAAATCATCATATTTCTCGACCATCTCGAATTTCGTGATTCCGGTCGTGATTTTTGTATCATATTAGCAGAATTGCATGCAATGATGCGAGATTGATCGGAAAAATATGTTGTTTGGAAAAATTTTTTTCGAACTTCTCGGTTGATGAAATATGGAATGACTTCGAAAACGCTGTTTTTCGACGTTTCACTAAACCGAAACGCGTAAAAACAGGTGTTTCGCCCACATGACGTTATTTGGAAGCAATTGCAGATAATTGTGCCGGGTTTTCCGAGAAAATTTTCAAATTTCATACACTCCAATCGTGTTGGGTGAGAAATGTTGGGCATCGAGAAAAAAAAAATTTTTCGACCGGCAAGAGTGAAATGAACTCGCGATAAATGTCTCACAAAATCATCATATTTCTCGACCATCTCGAATTTCGTGATTCCGGTCGTGATTTTTGTATCATATCAGCAGAAATGCATGCAATGATGCGAGATTGATCGGAAAAATATGGTGTTTGGAAAAAAGTATTTTCGATAAATGTCTCACAAAATCATCATATTTCTCGACCATCTCGAATTTCGTGATTCCGGTCGTGATTTTTGTATCATATTAGCAGAAATGCATGCAATGATGCGAGATTGATCGGAAAAATATGTTGTTTGGAAAAATTTTTTTCGAACATCTCGGTCGATGAAATATGGAATGACTTCGAAAACGCTGTTTTTCGACGTTTCACTAAACCGAAACGCGTAAAAACAGGTGTTTCGCCCGCATCACGTTATTAGGAAGCAATTGCAGATAATTGTGTCGGGTTTTTCGAGAAAATTTTCAAATTTCATACACTCCAATCGTGTTATGTGAGAAATGTTGGGCATCGAGAAAAAAAAAATTTTTCGATCTGCAAGAGTGAAATGAACTCGCGATAAATGTCTCACAAAATCATCATAGTTCTCGACCATCTCGAATTTCGTGATTCCGGTCGTGATTTTTGTATCATATTAGCAGAAATGCATGCAATGATGCGAGATTGATCGGAAAAATATGTTGTTTGGAAAAATTTTTTTCGAACATCTCGGTCGATGAAACATGGAATGACTTCGAAAACGCTGTTTTTCGACGTTTCACTAAACCGAAACGCGTAAAAACAGGTGTTTCGCCCGCATCACGTTATTAGGAAGCAATTGCAGATAATTGTGCCGGGTTTTTCGAGAAAATTTTCAAATTTCATACACTCCAATCGTGTTGGGTGAGAAATGTTGGGCATCGAGAAAAAAAAAATTTTTCGATCTGCAAGAGTGAAATGAACTCGCGATAAATGTCTCACAAAATCATCATATTTCTCGACCATCTCGAATTTCGTGATTCCGGTCGTGATTTTTGTATCATATTAGCAGAAATGCATGCAATGATGCGAGATTGATCGGAAAAATATGTTGTTTGGAAAAATTTTTTTCGAACATCTCGGTCGATGAAACATGGAATGACTTCGAAAACGCTGTTTTTCGACGTTTCACTAAACCGAAACGCGTAAAAACAGGTGTTTCGCCCGCATCACGTTATTAGGAAGCAATTGCAGATAATTGTGCCGGGTTTTTCGAGAAAATTTTCAAATTTCATACACTCCAATCGTGTTGGGTGAGAAATGTTGGGCATCGAGAAAAAAAAAATTTTTCGATCTGCAAGAGTGAAATGAACTCGCGATAAATGTCTCACAAAATCATCATATTTCTCGACCATCTCGAATTTCGTGATTCCGGTCGTGATTTTTGTATCATATTAGCAGAAATGCATGCAATGATGCGAGATTGATCGGAAAAATATGTTGTTTGGAAAAATTTTTTTCGAACATCTCGGTCGATGAAATATGGAATGACTTCGAAAACGCTGTTTTTCGACGTTTCACTAAACCGAAACGCGTAAAAACAGGTGTTTCGCCCGCATCACGTTATAAGGAAGCAATTGCAGATAATTGTGCCGGGTTTTTCGAGAAAATTTTCAAATTTCATACACTCCAATCGTGTTGGGTGAGAAATGTTGGGCATCGAGAAAAAAAAAATTTTTCGATCGGCAAGAGTGAAATGAACTCGCGATAAATGTCTCACAAAATCATCATATTTCTCGACCATCTCGAATTTCGTGATTCCGGTCGTGATTTTTGTATCATATCAGCAGAAATGCATGCAATGATGCAAGATTGATCGGGAAAATATGGTGTTTGGAAAAAAGTATTTTCGATAAATGTCTCACAAAATCATCATATTTCTCGACCATCTCGAATTTCGTGATTCCGGTCGTGATTTTTGTATCATATTAGCAGAAATGTATGCAATGATGCGAGATTGATCGGAAAAATATGTTGTTTGGAAAAATTTTTTTCGAACATCTCGGTCGATGAAATATGGAATGACTTCGAAAACGCTGTTTTTCGACGTTTCACTAAACCGAAATGCGTAAAAACAGGTGTTTCGCCCGCATCACGTTATTAGGAAGCAATTGCAGATAATTGTGCCGGGTTTTTCGAGAAAATTTTCAAATTTCATACACTCCAATCGTGTTGGGTGAGAAATGTTGGGCATCGAGAAAAAAAAAATTCTTCGATCTGCAAGAGTGAAATGAACTCGCGATAAATGTCTCACAAAATCATCATATTTCTCGACCATCTCGAATTTCGTGATTCCGGTCGTGATTTTTGTATCATATTAGCAGAAATGCATGCAATGATGCGAGATTGATCGGAAAAATATGTTGTTTGGAAAAATTTTTTTCGAACATCTCGGTCGATGAAATATGGAATGACTTCGAAAACGCTGTTTTTCGACGTTTCACTAAACCGAAACGCGTAAAAACAGGTGTTTCGCCTGCATCACGTTATTAGGAAGCAATTGCAGATAATTGTGCCGGGTTTTTCGAGAAAATTTTCAAATTTCATACACTCCAATCGTGTTGGGTGAGAAATGTTGGGCATCGAGAAAAAAAAAATTTTTCGATCGGCAGAGTGAAATGAACTCGCGATAAATGTCTCACAAAATCATCATATTTCACGACCATCTCGAATTTCGTGATTCCGGTCGTGATTTTTGCGTCATATTAAAAGAAATGCATGCAATGATGCGAGATTGATCGGAAAAATATGGTGTTTGGAAAAAAGTATTTTCGATAAATGTCTCCCAAAATCATCATATTTCTCGACCATCTCGAATTTCGTGATTCCGGTCGTGATTTTTGTATCATATTAGCAGAAATGCATGCAATGATGCGAGATTGATCGGAAAAATATGTTGTTTGGAAAAATTTTTTTCGAACATCTCGGTCGATGAAATATGGAATGACTTCGAAAACGCTGTTTTTCGACGTTTCACTAAACCGAAACGCGTAAAAACAGGTGTTTCGCCCGCATCACGTTATAAGGAAGCAATTGCAGATAATTGTGCCGGGTTTTTCGAGAAAATTTTCAAATTTCATACACTCCAATCGTGTTGGGTGAGAAATGTTGGGCATCGAGAAAAAAAAAATTTTTCGATCGGCAAGAGTGAAATGAACTCGCGATAAATGTCTCACAAAATCATCATATTTCTCGACCATCTCGAATTTCGTGATTCCGGTCGTGATTTTTGTATCATATCAGCAGAAATGCATGCAATGATGCAAGATTGATCGGGAAAATATGGTGTTTGGAAAAAAGTATTTTCGATAAATGTCTCACAAAATCATCATATTTCTCGACCATCTCGAATTTCGTGATTCCGGTCGTGATTTTTGTATCATATTAGCAGAAATGTATGCAATGATGCGAGATTGATCGGAAAAATATGTTGTTTGGAAAAATTTTTTTCGAACATCTCGGTCGATGAAATATGGAATGACTTCGAAAACGCTGTTTTTCGACGTTTCACTAAACCGAAATGCGTAAAAACAGGTGTTTCGCCCGCATCACGTTATTAGGAAGCAATTGCAGATAATTGTGCCGGGTTTTTCGAGAAAATTTTCAAATTTCATACACTCCAATCGTGTTGGGTGAGAAATGTTGGGCATCGAGAAAAAAAAAATTCTTCGATCTGCAAGAGTGAAATGAACTCGCGATAAATGTCTCACAAAATCATCATATTTCTCGACCATCTCGAATTTCGTGATTCCGGTCGTGATTTTTGTATCATATTAGCAGAAATGCATGCAATGATGCGAGATTGATCGGAAAAATATGTTGTTTGGAAAAATTTTTTTCGAACATCTCGGTCGATGAAATATGGAATGACTTCGAAAACGCTGTTTTTCGACGTTTCACTAAACCGAAACGCGTAAAAACAGGTGTTTCGCCTGCATCACGTTATTAGGAAGCAATTGCAGATAATTGTGCCGGGTTTTTCGAGAAAATTTTCAAATTTCATACACTCCAATCGTGTTGGGTGAGAAATGTTGGGCATCGAGAAAAAAAAAATTTTTCGACCGGCAAGAGTGAAAATGAACTCGCGATAAATGTCTCACAAAATCATCATATTTCTCGACCATCTCGAATTTCGTGATTCCGGTCGTAATTTTTGTATCATATTAGCAGAAATGCATGCAATGATGCGAGATTGATCGGAAAAATATGGTGTTTGGAAGAAAGTATTTTCGATAAATGTCTCACAAAATCATCATATTTCTCGACCATCTCGAATTTCGTGATTCCGGTCGTGATTTTTGTATCATATTAGCAGAAATGCATGCAATGATGCGAGATTGATCGGAAAAATATGGTGTTTGGAAAAAAGTATTTTCGATAAATGTCTCACAAAATCATCATATTTCTCGACCATCTCGAATTTCGTGATTCCGGTCGTGATTTTTGTATCATATTAGCAGAAATGCATGCAATGATGCGAGATTGATCGGAAAAATATGTTGTTTGGAAAAATTTTTTTCGAACATCTCGGTCGATGAAATATGGAATGACTTCGAAAACGCTGTTTTTCGACGTTTCACTAAACCGAAACGCGTAAAAACAGGTGTTTCGCCCGCATCACGTTATTAGGAAGCAATTGCAGATAATTGTGTCGGGTTTTTCGAGAAAATTTTCAAATTTCATACACTCCAATCGTGTTATGTGAGAAATGTTGGGCATCGAGAAAAAAAAAATTTTTCGATCTGCAAGAGTGAAATGAACTCGCGATAAATGTCTCACAAAATCATCATAGTTCTCGACCATCTCGAATTTCGTGATTCCGGTCGTGATTTTTGTATCATATTAGCAGAAATGCATGCAATGATGCGAGATTGATCGGAAAAATATGTTGTTTGGAAAAATTTTTTTCGAACATCTCGGTCGATGAAACATGGAATGACTTCGAAAACGCTGTTTTTCGACGTTTCACTAAACCGAAACGCGTAAAAACAGGTGTTTCGCCCGCATCACGTTATTAGGAAGCAATTGCAGATAATTGTGCCGGGTATTTCGAGAAAATTTTCAAATTTCATACACTCCAATCGTGTTGGGTGAGAAATGTTGGGCATCGAGAAAAAAAAAATTTTTCGATCTGCAAGAGTGAAATGAACTCGCGATAAATGTCTCACAAAATCATCATATTTCTCGACCATCTCGAATTTCGTGATTCCGGTCGTGATTTTTGTATCATATTAGCAGAAATGCATGCAATGATGCGAGATTGATCGGAAAAATATGTTGTTTGGAAAAATTTTTTTCGAACATCTCGGTCGATGAAACATGGAATGACTTCGAAAACGCTGTTTTTCGACGTTTCACTAAACCGAAACGCGTAAAAACAGGTGTTTCGCCCGCATCACGTTATTAGGAAGCAATTGCAGATAATTGTGCCGGGTTTTTCGAGAAAATTTTCAAATTTCATACACTCCAATCGTGTTGGGTGAGAAATGTTGGGCATCGAGAAAAAAAAAATTTTTCGATCTGCAAGAGTGAAATGAACTCGCGATAAATGTCTCACAAAATCATCATATTTCTCGACCATCTCGAATTTCGTGATTCCGGTCGTGATTTTTGTATCATATTAGCAGAAATGCATGCAATGATGCGAGATTGATCGGAAAAATATGTTGTTTGGAAAAATTTTTTTCGAACATCTCGGTCGATGAAATATGGAATGACTTCGAAAACGCTGTTTTTCGACGTTTCACTAAACCGAAACGCGTAAAAACAGGTGTTTCGCCCGCATCACGTTATAAGGAAGCAATTGCAGATAATTGTGCCGGGTTTTTCGAGAAAATTTTCAAATTTCATACACTCCAATCGTGTTGGGTGAGAAATGTTGGGCATCGAGAAAAAAAAAATTTTTCGATCGGCAAGAGTGAAATGAACTCGCGATAAATGTCTCACAAAATCATCATATTTCTCGACCATCTCGAATTTCGTGATTCCGGTCGTGATTTTTGTATCATATCAGCAGAAATGCATGCAATGATGCGAGATTGATCGGAAAAATATGTTGTTTGGAAAAATTTTTTTCGAACATCTCGGTCGATGAAATATGGAATGACTTCGAAAACGCTGTTTTTCGACGTTTCACTAAACCGAAACGCGTAAAAACAGGTGTTTCGCCCGCATCACGTTATTAGGAAGCAATTGCAGATAATTGTGCCGGGTTTTCCGAGAAAATTTTCAAATTTCATACACTCCAATCGTGTTGGGTGAGAAATGTTGGGCATCGAGAAAAAAAAAATTTTTCGATCTGCAAGAGTGAAATGAACTCGCGATAAATGTCTCACAAAATCATCATATTTCTCGACCATCTCGAATTTCGTGATTCCGGTCGTGATTTTTGTATCATATTAGCAGAAATGCATGCAATGATGCGAGATTGATCGGAAAAATATGTTGTTTGGAAAAATTTTTTTCGAACATCTCGGTCGATGAAATATGGAATGACTTCGAAAACGCTGTTTTTCGACGTTTCACTAAACCGAAACGCGTAAAAACAGGTGTTTCGCCTGCATCACGTTATTAGGAAGCAATTGCAGATAATTGTGCCGGGTTTTTCGAGAAAATTTTCAAATTTCATACACTCCAATCGTGTTGGGTGAGAAATGTTGGGCATCGAGAAAAAAAAAATTTTTCGATCGGCAGAGTGAAATGAACTCGCGATAAATGTCTCACAAAATCATCATATTTCACGACCATCTCGAATTTCGTGATTCCGGTCGTGATTTTTGCGTCATATTAAAAGAAATGCATGCAATGATGCGAGATTGATCGGAAAAATATGGTGTTTGGAAAAAAGTATTTTCGATAAATGTCTCCCAAAATCATCATATTTCTCGACCATCTCGAATTTCGTGATTCCGGTCGTGATTTTTGTATCATATTAGCAGAAATGCATGCAATGATGCGAGATTGATCGGAAAAATATGTTGTTTGGAAAAATTTTTTTCGAACATCTCGGTCGATGAAATATGGAATGACTTCGAAAACGCTGTTTTTCGACGTTTCACTAAACCGAAACGCGTAAAAACAGGTGTTTCGCCCGCATCACGTTATAAGGAAGCAATTGCAGATAATTGTGCCGGGTTTTTCGAGAAAATTTTCAAATTTCATACACTCCAATCGTGTTGGGTGAGAAATGTTGGGCATCGAGAAAAAAAAAATTTTTCGATCGGCAAGAGTGAAATGAACTCGCGATAAATGTCTCACAAAATCATCATATTTCTCGACCATCTCGAATTTCGTGATTCCGGTCGTGATTTTTGTATCATATCAGCAGAAATGCATGCAATGATGCAAGATTGATCGGGAAAATATGGTGTTTGGAAAAAAGTATTTTCGATAAATGTCTCACAAAATCATCATATTTCTCGACCATCTCGAATTTCGTGATTCCGGTCGTGATTTTTGTATCATATTAGCAGAAATGTATGCAATGATGCGAGATTGATCGGAAAAATATGTTGTTTGGAAAAATTTTTTTCGAACATCTCGGTCGATGAAATATGGAATGACTTCGAAAACGCTGTTTTTCGACGTTTCACTAAACCGAAATGCGTAAAAACAGGTGTTTCGCCCGCATCACGTTATTAGGAAGCAATTGCAGATAATTGTGCCGGGTTTTTCGAGGAAATTTTCAAATTTCATACACTCCAATCGTGTTGGGTGAGAAATGTTGGGCATCGAGAAAAAAAAAATTTTTCGATCTGCAAGAGTGAAATGAACTCGCGATAAATGTCTCACAAAATCATCATATTTCTCGACCATCTCGAATTTCGTGATTCCGGTCGTGATTTTTGTATCATATTAGCAGAAATGCATGCAATGATGCGAGATTGATCGGAAAAATATGTTGTTTGGAAAAATTTTTTTCGAACATCTCGGTCGATGAAATATGGAATGACTTCGAAAACGCTGTTTTTCGACGTTTCACTAAACCGAAACGCGTAAAAACAGGTGTTTCGCCCGCATCACGTTATTAGGAAGCAATTGCAGATAATTGTGCCGGGTTTTTCGAGAAAATTTTCAAATTTCATACACTCCAATCGTGTTGGGTGAGAAATGTTGGGCATCGAGAAAAAAAAAATTTTTCGATCTGCAAGAGTGAAATGAACTCGCGATAAATGTCTCACAAAATCATCATATTTCTCGACCATCTCGAATTTCGTGATTCCGGTCGTGATTTTTGTATCATATTAGCAGAAATGCATGCAATGATGCGAGATTGATCGGAAAAATATGTTGTTTGGAAAAATTTTTTTCGAACATCTCGGTCGATGAAATATGGAATGACTTCGAAAACGCTGTTTTTCGACGTTTCACTAAACCGAAACGCGTAAAAACAGGTGTTTCGCCCGCATGACGTTATTTGGAAGCAATTGCAGATAATTGTGCCGGGTTTTTCGAGAAAATTTTCAAATTTCATACACTCCAATCGTGTTGGGTGAGAAATGTTGGGCATCGAGAAAAAAAAAATTTTTCGACCGGCAAGAGTGAAATGAACTCGCGATAAATGTCTCACAAAATCATCATATTTCTCGACCATCTCGAATTTCGTGATTCCGGTCGTGATTTTTGTATCATATCAGCAGAAATGCATGCAATGATGCGAGATTGATCGGAAAAATATGGTGTTCGGAAAAAAGTATTTTCGATAAATGTCTCACAAAATCATCATATTTCTCGACCATCTCGAATTTCGTGATTCCGGTCGTGATTCTTGTATCATATTAGCAGAAATGCATGCAATGATGCGAGATTGATCGGAAAAATATGTTGTTTGGAAAAATTTTTTTCGAACATCTCGGTCGATGAAATATGGAATGACTTCGAAAACGCTGTTTTTCGACGTTTCACTAAACCGAAACGCGTAAAAACAGGTGTTTCGCCCGCATCACGTTATTAGGAAGCAATTGCAGATAATTGTGCCGGGTTTTTCGAGAAAATTTTCAAATTTCATACACTCCAATCGTGTTGGGTGAGAAATGTTGGGCATCGAGAAAAAAAAAATTTTTCGACCGGCAAGAGTGAAATGAACTCGCGATAAATGTCTCACAAAATCATCATATTTCTCGACCATCTCGAATTTCGTGATTCCGGTCGTGATTTTTGTATCATATTAGCAGAAATGCATGCAATGATGCGAGATTGATCGGAAAAATATGGTGTTCGGAAAAAAGTATTTTCGATAAATGTCTCACAAAATCATCATATTTCTCGACCATCTCGAATTTCGTGATTCCGGTCGTGATTTTTGTATCATATTAGCAGAATTGCATGCAATGATGCGAGATTGATCGGAAAAATATGTTGTTTGGAAAAATTTTTTTCGAACATCTCGGTCGATGAAATATGGAATGACTTCGAAAACGCTGTTTTTCGACGTTTCACTAAACCGAAACGCGTAAAAACAGGTGTTTCGCCCGCATCACGTTATTAGGAAGCAATTGCAGATAATTGAGCCGGGTTTCTCGAGAAAATTTTCAAATTTCATACACTCCAATCGTGTTGGGTGAGAAATGTTGGGCATCGAGAAAAAAAAAATTTTTCGACCGGCAAGAGTGAAATGAACTCGCGATAAATGTCCCACAAAATCATCATATTTCTCGACCATCTCGAATTTCGTGATTCCGGTCGTAATTTTTGTATCATATTAGCAGGAATGCATGCAATGATGCGAGATTGATCGGAAAAATATGGTGTTTGGAAAAAAGTATTTTCGATAAATGTCTCCCAAAATCATCATATTTCTCGACCATCTCGAATTTCGTATTTCCGGTTATGATTTTTGTATCATATTAGCAGAAATGCATGCAATGATGCGAGATTGATCGGAAAAATATGGTGTTTGGAAAAAAGTATTTTCGATAAATGTCTCACAAAATCATCATATTTCTCGACCATCTCGAATTTCGTGATTCCGGTCGTGATTTTTGTATCATATCAGCAGAATTGCATGCAATGATGCGAGATTGATCGGAAAAATATGTTGTTTGGAAAAATTTTTTTCGAACATCTCGGTCGATGAAATATGGAATGACTTCGAAAACGCTGTTTTTCGACGTTTCACTAAACCGAAACGCGTAAAAACAGGTGTTTCGCCCGCATCACGTTATTAGGAAGCAATTGCAGATAATTGTGCCAGGTTTTTCGAGAAAATTTTCAAATTTCATACACTCCAATCGTGTTGGGTGAGAAATGTTGGGCATCGAGAAAAAAAAAATTTTTCGACCGGCAAGAGTGAAATGAACTCGCGATAAATGTCTCACAAAATCATCATATTTCTCGACCATCTCGAATTTCGTGATTCCGGTCGTAATTTTTGTATCATATTAGCAGAAATGCATGCAATGATGCGAGATTGATCGGAAAAATATGGTGTTTGGAAGAAAGTATTTTCGATAAATGTCTCACAAAATCATCATATTTCTCGACCATCTCGAATTTCGTGATTCCGGTCGTGATTTTTGTATCATATTAGCAGAAATGCATGCAATGATGCGAGATTGATCGGAAAAATATGGTGTTTTGAAAAAAGTATTTTCGATAAATGTCTCACAAAATCATCATATTTCTCGACCATCTCGAATTTCGTGATTCCGGTCGTGATTTTTGTATCATATTAGCAGAAATGCATGCAATGATGCGAGATTGATCGGAAAAATATGGTGTTTGGAAAAAAATATTTTCGATAAATGTCTCACAAAATCATCATATTTCTCGACCATCTCGAATTTCGTGATTCCGGTCGTGATTTTTGTATCATATTAGCAGAAATGCATGCAATGATGCGAGATTGATCGGAAAAATATGTTGTTTGGAAAAATTTTTTTCGAACATCTCGGTCGATGAAACATGGAATGACTTCGAAAACGCTGTTTTTCGACGTTTCACTAAACCGAAACGCGTAAAAACAGGTGTTTCGCCCGCATCACGTTATTAGGAAGCAATTGCAGATAATTGTGCCGGGTTTTTCGAGAAAATTTTCAAATTTCATACACTCCAATCGTGTTGGGTGAGAAATGTTGGGCATCGAGAAAAAAAAAATTTTTCGATCGGCAAGAGTGAAATGAACTCGCGATAAATGTCTCACAAAATCATCATATTTCTCGACCATATCGAATTTCGTGATTCCGGTCGTGATTTTTGTATCATATTAGCAGGAATGCATGCAATGATGCGAGATTGATCGGAAAAATATGTTGTTTGGAAAAATTTTTTTCGAACATCTCGGTCGATGAAATTTGGAATGACTTCGAAAACGCTGTTTTTCGACGTTTCACTAAACCGAAACGCGTAAAAACAGGTGTTTCGCCCGCATGACGTTATTTGGAAGCAATTGCAGATAATTGTGCCGGGTTTTCCGAGAAAATTTTCAAATTTCATACACTCCAATCGTGTTGGGTGAGAAATGTTGGGCATCGAGAAAAAAAAAACTCTTCGATCTGCAAGAGTGAAATGAACTCGCGATAAATGTCTCACAAAATCATCATATTTCTCGACCATCTCGAATTTCGTGATTCCGGTCGTGATTTTTGTATCATATTAGCAGAAATGCATGCAATGATGCGAGATTGATCGGAAAAATATGGTGTTTGGAAAAAAGTATTTTCGATAAATGTCTCACAAAATCATCATATTTCTCGACCATCTCGAATTTCGTGATTCCGGTCGTGATTCTTGTATCATATTAGCAGAAATGCATGCAATGATGCGAGATTGATCGGAAAAATATGTTGTTTGGAAAAATTTTTTTCGAACATCTCGGTCGATGAAATATGGAATGACTCCGAAAACGCTGTTTTTCGACGTTTCACTAAACCGAAACGCGTAAAAACAGGTGTTTCGCCCGCATCACGTTATTAGGAAGCAATTGCAGATAATTGTGCCGGGTTTTTCGAGAAAATTTTCAAATTTCATACACTCCAATCGTGTTGGGTGAGAAATGTTGGGCATCGAGAAAAAAAAAATTTTTCGATCTGCAAGAGTGAAATGAACTCGCGATAAATGTCTCACAAAATCATCATATTTCTCGACCATCTCGAATTTCGTGATTCCGGTCGTGATTTTTGTATCATATTAGCAGAAATGCATGCAATGATGCGAGATTGATCGGAAAAATATGTTGTTTGGAAAAATTTTTTTCGAACATCTCGGTCGATGAAATATGGAATGACTTCGAAAACGCTGTTTTTCGACGTTTCACTAAACCGAAACGCGTAAAAACAGGTGTTTCGCCCGCATCACGTTATTAGGAAGCAATTGCAGATAATTGTGCCGGGTTTTTCGAGAAAATTTTCAAATTTCATACACTCCAATCGTGTTGGGTGAGAAATGTTGGGCATCGAGAAAAAAAAAACTCTTCGATCTGCAAGAGTGAAATGAACTCGCGATAAATGTCTCACAAAATCATCATATTTCTCGACCATCTCGAATTTCGTGATTCCGGTCGTGATTTTTGTATCATATTAGCAGAAATGCATGCAATGATGCGAGATTGATCGGAAAAATATGGTGTTTGGAAAAAAGTATTTTCGATAAATGTCTCACAAAATCATCATATTTCTCGACCATCTCGAATTTCGTGATTCCGGTCGTGATTCTTGTATCATATTAGCAGAAATGCATGCAATGATGCGAGATTGATCGGAAAAATATGTTGTTTGGAAAAATTTTTTTCGAACATCTCGGTCGATGAAATATGGAATGACTCCGAAAACGCTGTTTTTCGACGTTTCACTAAACCGAAACGCGTAAAAACAGGTGTTTCGCCCGCATCACGTTATTAGGAAGCAATTGCAGATAATTGTGCCGGGTTTTTCGAGGAAATTTTCAAATTTCATACACTCCAATCGTGTTGGGTGAGAAATGTTGGGCATCGAGAAAAAAAAAATTTTTCGATCTGCAAGAGTGAAATGAACTCGCGATAAATGTCTCACAAAATCATCATATTTCTCGACCATCTCGAATTTCGTGATTCCGGTCGTGATTTTTGTATCATATTAGCAGAAATGCATGCAATGATGCGAGATTGATCGGAAAAATATGTTGTTTGGAAAAATTTTTTTCGAACATCTCGGTCGATGAAATATGGAATGACTTCGAAAACGCTGTTTTTCGACGTTTCACTAAACCGAAACGCGTAAAAACAGGTGTTTCGCCCGCATCACGTTATTAGGAAGCAATTGCAGATAATTGTGCCGGGTTTTTCGAGAAAATTTTCAAATTTCATACACTCCAATCGTGTTGGGTGAGAAATGTTGGGCATCGAGAAAAAAAAAATTTTTCGATCTGCAAGAGTGAAATGAACTCGCGATAAATGTCTCACAAAATCATCATATTTCTCGACCATCTCGAATTTCGTGATTCCGGTCGTGATTTTTGTATCATATTAGCAGAAATGCATGCAATGATGCGAGATTGATCGGAAAAATATGTTGTTTGGAAAAATTTTTTTCGAACATCTCGGTCGATGAAATATGGAATGACTTCGAAAACGCTGTTTTTCGACGTTTCACTAAACCGAAACGCGTAAAAACAGGTGTTTCGCCCGCATGACGTTATTTGGAAGCAATTGCAGATAATTGTGCCGGGTTTTTCGAGAAAATTTTCAAATTTCATACACTCCAATCGTGTTGGGTGAGAAATGTTGGGCATCGAGAAAAAAAAAATTTTTCGACCGGCAAGAGTGAAATGAACTCGCGATAAATGTCTCACAAAATCATCATATTTCTCGACCATCTCGAATTTCGTGATTCCGGTCGTGATTTTTGTATCATATCAGCAGAAATGCATGCAATGATGCGAGATTGATCGGAAAAATATGGTGTTCGGAAAAAAGTATTTTCGATAAATGTCTCACAAAATCATCATATTTCTCGACCATCTCGAATTTCGTGATTCCGGTCGTGATTCTTGTATCATATTAGCAGAAATGCATGCAATGATGCGAGATTGATCGGAAAAATATGTTGTTTGGAAAAATTTTTTTCGAACATCTCGGTCGATGAAATATGGAATGACTTCGAAAACGCTGTTTTTCGACGTTTCACTAAACCGAAACGCGTAAAAACAGGTGTTTCGCCCGCATCACGTTATTAGGAAGCAATTGCAGATAATTGTGCCGGGTTTTTCGAGAAAATTTTCAAATTTCATACACTCCAATCGTGTTGGGTGAGAAATGTTGGGCATCGAGAAAAAAAAAATTTTTCGACCGGCAAGAGTGAAATGAACTCGCGATAAATGTCTCACAAAATCATCATATTTCTCGACCATCTCGAATTTCGTGATTCCGGTCGTGATTTTTGTATCATATTAGCAGAAATGCATGCAATGATGCGAGATTGATCGGAAAAATATGGTGTTCGGAAAAAAGTATTTTCGATAAATGTCTCACAAAATCATCATATTTCTCGACCATCTCGAATTTCGTGATTCCGGTCGTGATTTTTGTATCATATTAGCAGAATTGCATGCAATGATGCGAGATTGATCGGAAAAATATGTTGTTTGGAAAAATTTTTTTCGAACATCTCGGTCGATGAAATATGGAATGACTTCGAAAACGCTGTTTTTCGACGTTTCACTAAACCGAAACGCGTAAAAACAGGTGTTTCGCCCGCATCACGTTATTAGGAAGCAATTGCAGATAATTGTGCCGGGTTTCTCGAGAAAATTTTCAAATTTCATACACTCCAATCGTGTTGGGTGAGAAATGTTGGGCATCGAGAAAAAAAAAATTTTTCGACCGGCAAGAGTGAAATGAACTCGCGATAAATGTCCCACAAAATCATCATATTTCTCGACCATCTCGAATTTCGTGATTCCGGTCGTAATTTTTGTATCATATTAGCAGGAATGCATGCAATGATGCGAGATTGATCGGAAAAATATGGTGTTTGGAAAAAAGTATTTTCGATAAATGTCTCCCAAAATCATCATATTTCTCGACCATCTCGAATTTCGTATTTCCGGTTATGATTTTTGTATCATATTAGCAGAAATGCATGCAATGATGCGAGATTGATCGGAAAAATATGGTGTTTGGAAAAAAGTATTTTCGATAAATGTCTCACAAAATCATCATATTTCTCGACCATCTCGAATTTCGTGATTCCGGTCGTGATTTTTGTATCATATCAGCAGAATTGCATGCAATGATGCGAGATTGATCGGAAAAATATGTTGTTTGGAAAAATTTTTTTCGAACATCTCGGTCGATGAAATATGGAATGACTTCGAAAACGCTGTTTTTCGACGTTTCACTAAACCGAAACGCGTAAAAACAGGTGTTTCGCCCGCATCACGTTATTAGGAAGCAATTGCAGATAATTGTGCCAGGTTTTTCGAGAAAATTTTCAAATTTCATACACTCCAATCGTGTTGGGTGAGAAATGTTGGGCATCGAGAAAAAAAAAATTTTTCGACCGGCAAGAGTGAAATGAACTCGCGATAAATGTCTCACAAAATCATCATATTTCTCGACCATCTCGAATTTCGTGATTCCGGTCGTAATTTTTGTATCATATTAGCAGAAATGCATGCAATGATGCGAGATTGATCGGAAAAATATGGTGTTTGGAAGAAAGTATTTTCGATAAATGTCTCACAAAATCATCATATTTCTCGACCATCTCGAATTTCGTGATTCCGGTCGTGATTTTTGTATCATATTAGCAGAAATGCATGCAATGATGCGAGATTGATCGGAAAAATATGGTGTTTTGAAAAAAGTATTTTCGATAAATGTCTCACAAAATCATCATATTTCTCGACCATCTCGAATTTCGTGATTCCGGTCGTGATTTTTGTATCATATTAGCAGGAATGCATGCAATGATGCGAGATTGATCGGAAAAATATGTTGTTTGGAAAAATTTTTTTCGAACATCTCGGTCGATGAAATTTGGAATGACTTCGAAAACGCTGTTTTTCGACGTTTCACTAAACCGAAACGCGTAAAAACAGGTGTTTCGCCCGCATGACGTTATTTGGAAGCAATTGCAGATAATTGTGCCGGGTTTTCCGAGAAAATTTTCAAATTTCATACACTCCAATCGTGTTGGGTGAGAAATGTTGGGCATCGAGAAAAAAAAAATTTTTCGACCGGCAAGAGTGAAATGAACTCGCGATAAATGTCTCACAAAATCATCATATTTCTCGACCATCTCGAATTTCGTGATTCCGGTCGTGATTTTTGTATCATATCAGCAGAAATGCATGCAATGATGCGAGATTGATCGGAAAAATATGGTGTTTGGAAAAAAGTATTTTCGATAAATGTCTCACAAAATCATCATATTTCTCGACCATCTCGAATTTCGTGATTCCGGTCGTGATTCTTGTATCATATTAGCAGAAATGCATGCAATGATGCGAGATTGATCGGAAAAATATGTTGTTTGGAAAAATTTTTTTCGAACATCTCGGTCGATGAAATATGGAATGACTTCGAAAACGCTGTTTTTCGACGTTTCACTAAACCGAAACGCGTAAAAACAGGTGTTTCGCCCGCATCACGTTATTAGGAAGCAATTGCAGATAATTGTGCCGGGTTTCTCGAGAAAATTTTCAAATTTCATACACTCCAATCGTGTTGGGTGAGAAATGTTGGGCATCGAGAAAAAAAAAATTTTTCGACCGGCAAGAGTGAAATGAACTCGCGATAAATGTCCCACAAAATCATCATATTTCTCGACCATCTCGAATTTCGTGATTCCGGTCGTAATTTTTGTATCATATTAGCAGAAATGCATGCAATGATGCGAGATTGATCGGAAAAATATGGTGTTTGGAAAAAAGTATTTTCGATAAATGTCTCCCAAAATCATCATATTTCTCGACCATCTCGAATTTCGTATTTCCGGTTATGATTTTTGTATCATATTAGCAGAAATGCATGCAATGATGCGAGATTGATCGGAAAAATATGGTGTTTGGAAAAAAGTATTTTCGATAAATGTCTCACAAAATCATCATATTTCTCGACCATCTCGAATTTCGTGATTCCGGTCGTGATTTTTGTATCATATCAGCAGAATTGCATGCAATGATGCGAGATTGATCGGAAAAATATGTTGTTTGGAAAAATTTTTTTCGAACATCTCGGTCGATGAAATATGGAATGACTTCGAAAACGCTGTTTTTCGACGTTTCACTGAACCGAAACGCGTAAAAACAGGTGTTTCGCCCGCATCACGTTATTAGGAAGCAATTGCAGATAATTGTGCCAGGTTTTTCGAGAAAATTTTCAAATTTCATACACTCCAATCGTGTTGGGTGAGAAATGTTGGGCATCGAGAAAAAAAAAATTTTTCGACCGGCAAGAGTGAAATGAACTCGCGATAAATGTCTCACAAAATCATCATATTTCTCGACCATCTCGAATTTCGTGATTCCGGTCGTAATTTTTGTATCATATTAGCAGAAATGCATGCAATGATGCGAGATTGATCGGAAAAATATGGTGTTTGGAAGAAAGTATTTTCGATAAATGTCTCACAAAATCATCATATTTCTCGACCATCTCGAATTTCGTGATTCCGGTCGTGATTTTTGTATCATATTAGCAGAAATGCATGCAATGATGCGAGATTGATCGGAAAAATATGGTGTTTTGAAAAAAGTATTTTCGATAAATGTCTCACAAAATCATCATATTTCTCGACCATCTCGAATTTCGTGATTCCGGTCGTGATTTTTGTATCATATTAGCAGAAATGCATGCAATGATGCGAGATTGATCGGAAAAATATGGTGTTTGGAAAAAAATATTTTCGATAAATGTCTCACAAAATCATCATATTTCTCGACCATCTCGAATTTCGTGATTCCGGTCGTGATTCTTGTATCATATTAGCAGAAATGCATGCAATGATGCGAGATTGATCGGAAAAATATGTTGTTTGGAAAAATTTTTTTCGAACATCTCGGTCGATGAAACATGGAATGACTTCGAAAACGCTGTTTTTCGACGTTTCACTAAACCGAAACGCGTAAAAACAGGTGTTTCGCCCGCATCACGTTATTAGGAAGCAATTGCAGATAATTGTGCCGGGTTTTTCGAGAAAATTTTCAAATTTCATACACTCCAATCGTGTTGGGTGAGAAATGTTGGGCATCGAGAAAAAAAAAATTTTTCGATCTGCAAGAGTGAAATGAACTCGCGATAAATGTCTCACAAAATCATCATATTTCTCGACCATATCGAATTTCGTGATTCCGGTCGTGATTTTTGTATCATATTAGCAGGAATGCATGCAATGATGCGAGATTGATCGGAAAAATATGTTGTTTGGAAAAATTTTTTTCGAACATCTCGGTCGATGAAATTTGGAATGACTTCGAAAACGCTGTTTTTCGACGTTTCACTAAACCGAAACGCGTAAAAACAGGTGTTTCGCCCGCATGACGTTATTTGGAAGCAATTGCAGATAATTGTGCCGGGTTTTCCGAGAAAATTTTCAAATTTCATACACTCCAATCGTGTTGGGTGAGAAATGTTGGGCATCGAGAAAAAAAAAACTCTTCGATCTGCAAGAGTGAAATGAACTCGCGATAAATGTCTCACAAAATCATCATATTTCTCGACCATCTCGAATTTCGTGATTCCGGTCGTGATTTTTGTATCATATTAGCAGAAATGCATGCAATGATGCGAGATTGATCGGAAAAATATGGTGTTTGGAAAAAAGTATTTTCGATAAATGTCTCACAAAATCATCATATTTCTCGACCATCTCGAATTTCGTGATTCCGGTCGTGATTCTTGTATCATATTAGCAGAAATGCATGCAATGATGCGAGATTGATCGGAAAAATATGTTGTTTGGAAAAATTTTTTTCGAACATCTCGGTCGATGAAATATGGAATGACTCCGAAAACGCTGTTTTTCGACGTTTCACTAAACCGAAACGCGTAAAAACAGGTGTTTCGCCCGCATCACGTTATTAGGAAGCAATTGCAGATAATTGTGCCGGGTTTTTCGAGAAAATTTTCAAATTTCATACACTCCAATCGTGTTGGGTGAGAAATGTTGGGCATCGAGAAAAAAAAAATTTTTCGATCTGCAAGAGTGAAATGAACTCGCGATAAATGTCTCACAAAATCATCATATTTCTCGACCATCTCGAATTTCGTGATTCCGGTCGTGATTTTTGTATCATATTAGCAGAAATGCATGCAATGATGCGAGATTGATCGGAAAAATATGTTGTTTGGAAAAATTTTTTTCGAACATCTCGGTCGATGAAATATGGAATGACTTCGAAAACGCTGTTTTTCGACGTTTCACTAAACCGAAACGCGTAAAAACAGGTGTTTCGCCCGCATCACGTTATTAGGAAGCAATTGCAGATAATTGTGCCGGGTTTTTCGAGAAAATTTTCAAATTTCATACACTCCAATCGTGTTGGGTGAGAAATGTTGGGCATCGAGAAAAAAAAAATTTTTCGATCTGCAAGAGTGAAATGAACTCGCGATAAATGTCTCACAAAATCATCATATTTCTCGACCATATCGAATTTCGTGATTCCGGTCGTGATTTTTGTATCATATTAGCAGGAATGCATGCAATGATGCGAGATTGATCGGAAAAATATGTTGTTTGGAAAAATTTTTTTCGAACATCTCGGTCGATGAAATTTGGAATGACTTCGAAAACGCTGTTTTTCGACGTTTCACTAAACCGAAACGCGTAAAAACAGGTGTTTCGCCCGCATGACGTTATTTGGAAGCAATTGCAGATAATTGTGCCGGGTTTTCCGAGAAAATTTTCAAATTTCATACACTCCAATCGTGTTGGGTGAGAAATGTTGGGCATCGAGAAAAAAAAAACTCTTCGATCTGCAAGAGTGAAATGAACTCGCGATAAATGTCTCACAAAATCATCATATTTCTCGACCATCTCGAATTTCGTGATTCCGGTCGTGATTTTTGTATCATATCAGCAGAAATGCATGCAATGATGCGAGATTGATCGGAAAAATATGGTGTTTGGAAAAAAGTATTCTCGATAAATGTCTCACAAAATCATCATATTTCTCGACCATCTCGAATTTCGTGATTCCGGTCGTGATTTTTGTATCATATTAGCAGAAATGCATGCAATGATGCGAGATTGATCGGAAAAATATGTTGTTTGGAAAAATTTTTTTCGAACATCTCGGTCGATGAAATATGGAATGACTTCGAAAACGCTGTTTTTCGACGTTTCACTAAACCGAAACGCGTAAAAACAGGTGTTTCGCCCGCATCACGTTATTAGGAAGCAATTGCAGATAATTGTGCCGGGTTTTTCGAGAAAATTTTCAAATTTCATACACTCCAATCGTGTTGGGTGAGAAATGTTGGGCATCGAGAAAAAAAAAACTCTTCGATCTGCAAGAGTGAAATGAACTCGCGATAAATGTCTCACAAAATCATCATATTTCTCGACCATCTCGAATTTCGTGATTCCGGTCGTGATTTTTGTATCATATTAGCAGAAATGCATGCAATGATGCGAGATTGATCGGAAAAATATGGTGTTTGGAAAAAAGTATTTTCGATAAATGTCTCACAAAATCATCATATTTCTCGACCATCTCGAATTTCGTGATTCCGGTCGTGATTCTTGTATCATATTAGCAGAAATGCATGCAATGATGCGAGATTGATCGGAAAAATATGTTGTTTGGAAAAATTTTTTTCGAACATCTCGGTCGATGAAATATGGAATGACTCCGAAAACGCTGTTTTTCGACGTTTCACTAAACCGAAACGCGTAAAAACAGGTGTTTCGCCCGCATCACGTTATTAGGAAGCAATTGCAGATAATTGTGCCGCGTTTTTCGAGGAAATTTTCAAATTTCATACACTCCAATCGTGTTGGGTGAGAAATGTTGGGCATCGAGAAAAAAAAAATTTTTCGATCTGCAAGAGTGAAATGAACTCGCGATAAATGTCTCACAAAATCATCATATTTCTCGACCATCTCGAATTTCGTGATTCCGGTCGTGATTTTTGTATCATATTAGCAGAAATGCATGCAATGATGCGAGATTGATCGGAAAAATATGTTGTTTGGAAAAATTTTTTTCGAACATCTCGGTCGATGAAATATGGAATGACTTCGAAAACGCTGTTTTTCGACGTTTCACTAAACCGAAACGCGTAAAAACAGGTGTTTCGCCCGCATCACGTTATTAGGAAGCAATTGCAGATAATTGTCCCGGGTTTTTCGAGAAAATTTTCAAATTTCATACACTCCAATCGTGTTGGGTGAGAAATGTTGGGCATCGAGAAAAAAAAAATTTTTCGATCTGCAAGAGTGAAATGAACTCGCGATAAATGTCTCACAAAATCATCATATTTCTCGACCATCTCGAATTTCGTGATTCCGGTCGTGATTTTTGTATCATATTAGCAGAAATGCATGCAATGATGCGAGATTGATCGGAAAAATATGTTGTTTGGAAAAATTTTTTTCGAACATCTCGGTCGATGAAATATGGAATGACTTCGAAAACGCTGTTTTTCGACGTTTCACTAAACCGAAACGCGTAAAAACAGGTGTTTCGCCCGCATGACGTTATTTGGAAGCAATTGCAGATAATTGTGCCGGGTTTTTCGAGAAAATTTTCAAATTTCATACACTCCAATCGTGTTGGGTGAGAAATGTTGGGCATCGAGAAAAAAAAAATTTTTCGACCGGCAAGAGTGAAATGAACTCGCGATAAATGTCTCACAAAATCATCATATTTCTCGACCATCTCGAATTTCGTGATTCCGGTCGTGATTTTTGTATCATATCAGCAGAAATGCATGCAATGATGCGAGATTGATCGGAAAAATATGGTGTTCGGAAAAAAGTATTTTCGATAAATGTCTCACAAAATCATCATATTTCTCGACCATCTCGAATTTCGTGATTCCGGTCGTGATTCTTGTATCATATTAGCAGAAATGCATGCAATGATGCGAGATTGATCGGAAAAATATGTTGTTTGGAAAAATTTTTTTCGAACATCTCGGTCGATGAAATATGGAATGACTTCGAAAACGCTGTTTTTCGACGTTTCACTAAACCGAAACGCGTAAAAACAGGTGTTTCGCCCGCATCACGTTATTAGGAAGCAATTGCAGATAATTGTGCCGGGTTTTTCGAGAAAATTTTCAAATTTCATACACTCCAATCGTGTTGGGTGAGAAATGTTGGGCATCGAGAAAAAAAAAATTTTTCGACCGGCAAGAGTGAAATGAACTCGCGATAAATGTCTCACAAAATCATCATATTTCTCGACCATCTCGAATTTCGTGATTCCGGTCGTGATTTTTGTATCATATTAGCAGAAATGCATGCAATGATGCGAGATTGATCGGAAAAATATGGTGTTCGGAAAAAAGTATTTTCGATAAATGTCTCACAAAATCATCATATTTCTCGACCATCTCGAATTTCGTGATTCCGGTCGTGATTTTTGTATCATATTAGCAGAATTGCATGCAATGATGCGAGATTGATCGGAAAAATATGTTGTTTGGAAAAATTTTTTTCGAACATCTCGGTCGATGAAATATGGAATGACTTCGAAAACGCTGTTTTTCGACGTTTCACTAAACCGAAACGCGTAAAAACAGGTGTTTCGCCCGCATCACGTTATTAGGAAGCAATTGCAGATAATTGTGCCGGGTTTCTCGAGAAAATTTTCAAATTTCATACACTCCAATCGTGTTGGGTGAGAAATGTTGGGCATCGAGAAAAAAAAAATTTTTCGACCGGCAAGAGTGAAATGAACTCGCGATAAATGTCCCACAAAATCATCATATTTCTCGACCATCTCGAATTTCGTGATTCCGGTCGTAATTTTTGTATCATATTAGCAGGAATGCATGCAATGATGCGAGATTGATCGGAAAAATATGGTGTTTGGAAAAAAGTATTTTCGATAAATGTCTCCCAAAATCATCATATTTCTCGACCATCTCGAATTTCGTATTTCCGGTTATGATTTTTGTATCATATTAGCAGAAATGCATGCAATGATGCGAGATTGATCGGAAAAATATGGTGTTTGGAAAAAAGTATTTTCGATAAATGTCTCACAAAATCATCATATTTCTCGACCATCTCGAATTTCGTGATTCCGGTCGTGATTTTTGTATCATATCAGCAGAATTGCATGCAATGATGCGAGATTGATCGGAAAAATATGTTGTTTGGAAAAATTTTTTTCGAACATCTCGGTCGATGAAATATGGAATGACTTCGAAAACGCTGTTTTTCGACGTTTCACTAAACCGAAACGCGTAAAAACAGGTGTTTCGCCCGCATCACGTTATTAGGAAGCAATTGCAGATAATTGTGCCAGGTTTTTCGAGAAAATTTTCAAATTTCATACACTCCAATCGTGTTGGGTGAGAAATGTTGGGCATCGAGAAAAAAAAAATTTTTCGACCGGCAAGAGTGAAATGAACTCGCGATAAATGTCTCACAAAATCATCATATTTCTCGACCATCTCGAATTTCGTGATTCCGGTCGTAATTTTTGTATCATATTAGCAGAAATGCATGCAATGATGCGAGATTGATCGGAAAAATATGGTGTTTGGAAGAAAGTATTTTCGATAAATGTCTCACAAAATCATCATATTTCTCGACCATCTCGAATTTCGTGATTCCGGTCGTGATTTTTGTATCATATTAGCAGAAATGCATGCAATGATGCGAGATTGATCGGAAAAATATGGTGTTTTGAAAAAAGTATTTTCGATAAATGTCTCACAAAATCATCATATTTCTCGACCATCTCGAATTTCGTGATTCCGGTCGTGATTTTTGTATCATATTAGCAGAAATGCATGCAATGATGCGAGATTGATCGGAAAAATATGGTGTTTGGAAAAAAATATTTTCGATAAATGTCTCACAAAATCATCATATTTCTCGACCATCTCGAATTTCGTGATTCCGGTCGTGATTTTTGTATCATATTAGCAGAAATGCATGCAATGATGCGAGATTGATCGGAAAAATATGTTGTTTGGAAAAATTTTTTTCGAACATCTCGGTCGATGAAACATGGAATGACTTCGAAAACGCTGTTTTTCGACGTTTCACTAAACCGAAACGCGTAAAAACAGGTGTTTCGCCCGCATCACGTTATTAGGAAGCAATTGCAGATAATTGTGCCGGGTTTTTCGAGAAAATTTTCAAATTTCATACACTCCAATCGTGTTGGGTGAGAAATGTTGGGCATCGAGAAAAAAAAAATTTTTCGATCTGCAAGAGTGAAATGAACTCGCGATAAATGTCTCACAAAATCATCATATTTCTCGACCATCTCGAATTTCGTGATTCCGGTCGTGATTTTTGTATCATATTAGCAGGAATGCATGCAATGATGCGAGATTGATCGGAAAAATATGTTGTTTGGAAAAATTTTTTTCGAACATCTCGGTCGATGAAATTTGGAATGACTTCGAAAACGCTGTTTTTCGACGTTTCACTAAACCGAAACGCGTAAAAACAGGTGTTTCGCCCGCATGACGTTATTTGGAAGCAATTGCAGATAATTGTGCCGGGTTTTCCGAGAAAATTTTCAAATTTCATACACTCCAATCGTGTTGGGTGAGAAATGTTGGGCATCGAGAAAAAAAAAATTTTTCGACCGGCAAGAGTGAAATGAACTCGCGATAAATGTCTCACAAAATCATCATATTTCTCGACCATCTCGAATTTCGTGATTCCGGTCGTGATTTTTGTATCATATCAGCAGAAATGCATGCAATGATGCGAGATTGATCGGAAAAATATGGTGTTTGGAAAAAAGTATTTTCGATAAATGTCTCACAAAATCATCATATTTCTCGACCATCTCGAATTTCGTGATTCCGGTCGTGATTCTTGTATCATATTAGCAGAAATGCATGCAATGATGCGAGATTGATCGGAAAAATATGTTGTTTGGAAAAATTTTTTTCGAACATCTCGGTCGATGAAATATGGAATGACTTCGAAAACGCTGTTTTTCGACGTTTCACTAAACCGAAACGCGTAAAAACAGGTGTTTCGCCCGCATCACGTTATTAGGAAGCAATTGCAGATAATTGTGCCGGGTTTCTCGAGAAAATTTTCAAATTTCATACACTCCAATCGTGTTGGGTGAGAAATGTTGGGCATCGAGAAAAAAAAAATTTTTCGACCGGCAAGAGTGAAATGAACTCGCGATAAATGTCCCACAAAATCATCATATTTCTCGACCATCTCGAATTTCGTGATTCCGGTCGTAATTTTTGTATCATATTAGCAGAAATGCATGCAATGATGCGAGATTGATCGGAAAAATATGGTGTTTGGAAAAAAGTATTTTCGATAAATGTCTCCCAAAATCATCATATTTCTCGACCATCTCGAATTTCGTATTTCCGGTTATGATTTTTGTATCATATTAGCAGAAATGCATGCAATGATGCGAGATTGATCGGAAAAATATGGTGTTTGGAAAAAAGTATTTTCGATAAATGTCTCACAAAATCATCATATTTCTCGACCATCTCGAATTTCGTGATTCCGGTCGTGATTTTTGTATCATATCAGCAGAATTGCATGCAATGATGCGAGATTGATCGGAAAAATATGTTGTTTGGAAAAATTTTTTTCGAACATCTCGGTCGATGAAATATGGAATGACTTCGAAAACGCTGTTTTTCGACGTTTCACTGAACCGAAACGCGTAAAAACAGGTGTTTCGCCCGCATCACGTTATTAGGAAGCAATTGCAGATAATTGTGCCAGGTTTTTCGAGAAAATTTTCAAATTTCATACACTCCAATCGTGTTGGGTGAGAAATGTTGGGCATCGAGAAAAAAAAAATTTTTCGACCGGCAAGAGTGAAATGAACTCGCGATAAATGTCTCACAAAATCATCATATTTCTCGACCATCTCGAATTTCGTGATTCCGGTCGTAATTTTTGTATCATATTAGCAGAAATGCATGCAATGATGCGAGATTGATCGGAAAAATATGGTGTTTGGAAGAAAGTATTTTCGATAAATGTCTCACAAAATCATCATATTTCTCGACCATCTCGAATTTCGTGATTCCGGTCGTGATTTTTGTATCATATTAGCAGAAATGCATGCAATGATGCGAGATTGATCGGAAAAATATGGTGTTTTGAAAAAAGTATTTTCGATAAATGTCTCACAAAATCATCATATTTCTCGACCATCTCGAATTTCGTGATTCCGGTCGTGATTTTTGTATCATATTAGCAGAAATGCATGCAATGATGCGAGATTGATCGGAAAAATATGGTGTTTGGAAAAAAATATTTTCGATAAATGTCTCACAAAATCATCATATTTCTCGACCATCTCGAATTTCGTGATTCCGGTCGTGATTCTTGTATCATATTAGCAGAAATGCATGCAATGATGCGAGATTGATCGGAAAAATATGTTGTTTGGAAAAATTTTTTTCGAACATCTCGGTCGATGAAACATGGAATGACTTCGAAAACGCTGTTTTTCGACGTTTCACTAAACCGAAACGCGTAAAAACAGGTGTTTCGCCCGCATCACGTTATTAGGAAGCAATTGCAGATAATTGTGCCGGGTTTTTCGAGAAAATTTTCAAATTTCATACACTCCAATCGTGTTGGGTGAGAAATGTTGGGCATCGAGAAAAAAAAAATTTTTCGATCTGCAAGAGTGAAATGAACTCGCGATAAATGTCTCACAAAATCATCATATTTCTCGACCATATCGAATTTCGTGATTCCGGTCGTGATTTTTGTATCATATTAGCAGGAATGCATGCAATGATGCGAGATTGATCGGAAAAATATGTTGTTTGGAAAAATTTTTTTCGAACATCTCGGTCGATGAAATTTGGAATGACTTCGAAAACGCTGTTTTTCGACGTTTCACTAAACCGAAACGCGTAAAAACAGGTGTTTCGCCCGCATGACGTTATTTGGAAGCAATTGCAGATAATTGTGCCGGGTTTTCCGAGAAAATTTTCAAATTTCATACACTCCAATCGTGTTGGGTGAGAAATGTTGGGCATCGAGAAAAAAAAAATTTTTCGACCGGCAAGAGTGAAATGAACTCGCGATAAATGTCTCACAAAATCATCATATTTCTCGACCATCTCGAATTTCGTGATTCCGGTCGTGATTTTTGTATCATATCAGCAGAAATGCATGCAATGATGCGAGATTGATCGGAAAAATATGGTGTTTGGAAAAAAGTATTTTCGATAAATGTCTCACAAAATCATCATATTTCTCGACCATCTCGAATTTCGTGATTCCGGTCGTGATTCTTGTATCATATTAGCAGAAATGCATGCAATGATGCGAGATTGATCGGAAAAATATGTTGTTTGGAAAAATTTTTTTCGAACATCTCGGTCGATGAAATATGGAATGACTTCGAAAACGCTGTTTTTCGACGTTTCACTAAACCGAAACGCGTAAAAACAGGTGTTTCGCCCGCATCACGTTATTAGGAAGCAATTGCAGATAATTGTGCCGGGTTTTTCGAGAAAATTTTCAAATTTCATACACTCCAATCGTGTTGGGTGAGAAATGTTGGGCATCGAGAAAAAAAAAATTTTTCGACCGGCAAGAGTGAAATGAACTCGCGATAAATGTCTCACAAAATCATCATATTTCTCGACCATCTCGAATTTCGTGATTCCGGTCGTGATTTTTGTATCATATTAGCAGAAATGCATGCAATGATGCGAGATTGATCGGAAAAATATGGTGTTCGGAAAAAAGTATTTTCGATAAATGTCTCACAAAATCATCATATTTCTCGACCATCTCGAATTTCGTGATTCCGGTCGTGATTTTTGTATCATATTAGCAGAATTGCATGCAATGTCGCGAGATTGATCGGAAAAATATGTTGTTTGGAAAAATTTTTTTCGAACATCTCGGTCGATGAAATATGGAATGACTTCGAAAACGCTGTTTTTCGACGTTTCACTAAACCGAAACGCGTAAAAACAGGTGTTTCGCCCGCATCACGTTATTAGGAAGCAATTGCAGATAATTGTGCCGGGTTTCTCGAGAAAATTTTCAAATTTCATACACTCCAATCGTGTTGGGTGAGAAATGTTGGGCATCGAGAAAAAAAAAATTTTTCGACCGGCAAGAGTGAAATGGACTCGCGATAAATGTCCCACAAAATCATCATATTTCTCGACCATCTCGAATTTCGTGATTCCGGTCGTAATTTTTGTATCATATTAGCAGAAATGCATGCAATGATGCGAGATTGATCGGAAAAATATGGTGTTTGGAAAAAAGTATTTTCGATAAATGTCTCCCAAAATCATCATATTTCTCGACCATCTCGAATTTCGTATTTCCGGTTATGATTTTTGTATCATATTAGCAGAAATGCATGCAATGATGCGAGATTGATCGGAAAAATATGGTGTTTGGAAAAAAGTATTTTCGATAAATGTCTCACAAAATCATCATATTTCTCGACCATCTCGAATTTCGTGATTCCGGTCGTGATTTTTGTATCATATTAGCAGAATTGCATGCAATGATGCGAGATTGATCGGAAAAATATGTTGTTTGGAAAAATTTTTTTCGAACATCTCGGTCGATGAAATATGGAATGACTTCGAAAACGCTGTTTTTCGACGTTTCACTAAACCGAAACGCGTAAAAACAGGTGTTTCGCCCGCATCACGTTATTAGGAAGCAATTGCAGATAATTGTGCCGGGTTTTTCGAGAAAATTTTCAAATTTCATACACTCCAATCGTGTTGGGTGAGAAATGTTGGGCATCGAGAAAAAAAAAATTTTTCGACCGGCAAGAGTGCAATGAACTCGCGATAAATGTCTCACAAAATCATCATATTTCTCGACCATCTCGAATTTCGTGATTCCGGTCGTAATTTTTGTATCATATTAGCAGAAATGCATGCAATGATGCGAGATTGATCGGAAAAATATGGTGTTTGGAAGAAAGTATTTTCGATAAATGTCTCACAAAATCATCATATTTCTCGACCATCTCGAATTTCGTGATTCCGGTCGTGATTTTTGTATCATATTAGCAGAAATGCATGCAATGATGCGAGATTGATCGGAAAAATATGGTGTTTTGAAAAAAGTATTTTCGATAAATGTCTCACAAAATCATCATATTTCTCGACCATCTCGAATTTCGTGATTCCGGTCGTGATTTTTGTATCATATTAGCAGAAATGCATGCAATGATGCGAGATTGATCGGAAAAATGTGGTGTTTGGAAAAAAATATTTTCGATAAATGTCTCACAAAATCATCATATTTCTCGACCATCTCGAATTTCGTGATTCCGGTCGTGATTTTTGTATCATATTAGCAGAAATGCATGCAATGATGCGAGATTGATCGGAAAAATATGTTGTTTGGAAAAATTTTTTTCGAACATCTCGGTCGATGAAACATGGAATGACTTCGAAAACGCTGTTTTTCGACGTTTCACTAAACCGAAACGCGTAAAAACAGGTGTTTCGCCCGCATCACGTTATTAGGAAGCAATTGCAGATAATTGTGCCGGGTTTTTCGAGAAAATTTTCAAATTTCATACACTCCAATCGTGTTGGGTGAGAAATGTTGGGCATCGAGAAAAAAAAAATTTTTCGACCGGCAAGAGTGAAATGAACTCGCGATAAATGTCTCACAAAATCATCATATTTCTCGACCATCTCGAATTTCGTGATTCCGGTCGTGATTTTTGTATCATATCAGCAGAAATGCATGCAATGATGCGAGATTGATCGGAAAAATATGGTGTTTGGAAAAAAGTATTTTCGATAAATGTCTCACAAAATCATCATATTTCTCGACCATCTCGAATTTCGTGATTCCGGTCGTGATTCTTGTATCATATTAGCAGAAATGCATGCAATGATGCGAGATTGATCGGAAAAATATGTTGTTTGGAAAAATTTTTTTCGAACATCTCGGTCGATGAAATATGGAATGACTTCGAAAACGCTGTTTTTCGACGTTTCACTAAACCGAAACGCGTAAAAACAGGTGTTTCGCCCGCATCACGTTATTAGGAAGCAATTGCAGATAATTGTGCCGGGTTTCTCGAGAAAATTTTCAAATTTCATACACTCCAATCGTGTTGGGTGAGAAATGTTGGGCATCGAGAAAAAAAAAATTTTTCGACCGGCAAGAGTGAAATGAACTCGCGATAAATGTCCCACAAAATCATCATATTTCTCGACCATCTCGAATTTCGTGATTCCGGTCGTAATTTTTGTATCATATTAGCAGAAATGCATGCAATGATGCGAGATTGATCGGAAAAATATGGTGTTTGGAAAAAAGTATTTTCGATAAATGTCTCCCAAAATCATCATATTTCTCGACCATCTCGAATTTCGTATTTCCGGTTATGATTTTTGTATCATATTAGCAGAAATGCATGCAATGATGCGAGATTGATCGGAAAAATATGGTGTTTGGAAAAAAGTATTTTCGATAAATGTCTCACAAAATCATCATATTTCTCGACCATCTCGAATTTCGTGATTCCGGTCGTGATTTTTGTATCATATCAGCAGAATTGCATGCAATGATGCGAGATTGATCGGAAAAATATGTTGTTTGGAAAAATTTTTTTCGAACATCTCGGTCGATGAAATATGGAATGACTTCGAAAACGCTGTTTTTCGACGTTTCACTGAACCGAAACGCGTAAAAACAGGTGTTTCGCCCGCATCACGTTATTAGGAAGCAATTGCAGATAATTGTGCCAGGTTTTTCGAGAAAATTTTCAAATTTCATACACTCCAATCGTGTTGGGTGAGAAATGTTGGGCATCGAGAAAAAAAAAATTTTTCGACCGGCAAGAGTGAAATGAACTCGCGATAAATGTCTCACAAAATCATCATATTTCTCGACCATCTCGAATTTCGTGATTCCGGTCGTAATTTTTGTATCATATTAGCAGAAATGCATGCAATGATGCGAGATTGATCGGAAAAATATGGTGTTTGGAAGAAAGTATTTTCGATAAATGTCTCACAAAATCATCATATTTCTCGACCATCTCGAATTTCGTGATTCCGGTCGTGATTTTTGTATCATATTAGCAGAAATGCATGCAATGATGCGAGATTGATCGGAAAAATATGGTGTTTTGAAAAAAGTATTTTCGATAAATGTCTCACAAAATCATCATATTTCTCGACCATCTCGAATTTCGTGATTCCGGTCGTGATTTTTGTATCATATTAGCAGAAATGCATGCAATGATGCGAGATTGATCGGAAAAATATGGTGTTTGGAAAAAAATATTTTCGATAAATGTCTCACAAAATCATCATATTTCTCGACCATCTCGAATTTCGTGATTCCGGTCGTGATTTTTGTATCATATTAGCAGAAATGCATGCAATGATGCGAGATTGATCGGAAAAATATGTTGTTTGGAAAAATTTTTTTCGAACATCTCGGTCGATGAAACATGGAATGACTTCGAAAACGCTGTTTTTCGACGTTTCACTAAACCGAAACGCGTAAAAACAGGTGTTTCGCCCGCATCACGTTATTAGGAAGCAATTGCAGATGATTGTGCCGGGTTTTTCGAGAAAATTTTCAAATTTCATACACTCCAATCGTGTTGGGTGAGAAATGTTGGGCATCGAGAAAAAAAAAATTTTTCGATCTGCAAGAGTGAAATGAACTCGCGATAAATGTCTCACAAAATCATCATATTTCTCGACCATATCGAATTTCGTGATTCCGGTCGTGATTTTTGTATCATATTAGCAGGAATGCATGCAATGATGCGAGATTGATCGGAAAAATATGTTGTTTGGAAAAATTTTTTTCGAACATCTCGGTCGATGAAATTTGGAATGACTTCGAAAACGCTGTTTTTCGACGTTTCACTAAACCGAAACGCGTAAAAACAGGTGTTTCGCCCGCATGACGTTATTTGGAAGCAATTGCAGATAATTGTGCCGGGTTTTCCGAGAAAATTTTCAAATTTCATACACTCCAATCGTGTTGGGTGAGAAATGTTGGGCATCGAGAAAAAAAAAATTTTTCGACCGGCAAGAGTGAAATGAACTCGCGATAAATGTCTCACAAAATCATCATATTTCTCGACCATCTCGAATTTCGTGATTCCGGTCGTGATTTTTGTATCATATCAGCAGAAATGCATGCAATGATGCGAGATTGATCGGAAAAATATGGTGTTTGGAAAAAAGTATTTTCGATAAATGTCTCACAAAATCATCATATTTCTCGACCATCTCGAATTTCGTGATTCCGGTCGTGATTCTTGTATCATATTAGCAGAAATGCATGCAATGATGCGAGATTGATCGGAAAAATATGTTGTTTGGAAAAATTTTTTTCGAACATCTCGGTCGATGAAATATGGAATGACTTCGAAAACGCTGTTTTTCGACGTTTCACTAAACCGAAACGCGTAAAAACAGGTGTTTCGCCCGCATCACGTTATTAGGAAGCAATTGCAGATAATTGTGCCGGGTTTTTCGAGAAAATTTTCAAATTTCATACACTCCAATCGTGTTGGGTGAGAAATGTTGGGCATCGAGAAAAAAAAAATTTTTCGACCGGCAAGAGTGAAATGAACTCGCGATAAATGTCTCACAAAATCATCATATTTCTCGACCATCTCGAATTTCGTGATTCCGGTCGTGATTTTTGTATCATATTAGCAGAAATGCATGCAATGATGCGAGATTGATCGGAAAAATATGGTGTTCGGAAAAAAGTATTTTCGATAAATGTCTCACAAAATCATCATATTTCTCGACCATCTCGAATTTCGTGATTCCGGTCGTGATTTTTGTATCATATTAGCAGAATTGCATGCAATGTCGCGAGATTGATCGGAAAAATATGTTGTTTGGAAAAATTTTTTTCGAACATCTCGGTCGATGAAATATGGAATGACTTCGAAAACGCTGTTTTTCGACGTTTCACTAAACCGAAACGCGTAAAAACAGGTGTTTCGCCCGCATCACGTTATTAGGAAGCAATTGCAGATAATTGTGCCGGGTTTCTCGAGAAAATTTTCAAATTTCATACACTCCAATCGTGTTGGGTGAGAAATGTTGGGCATCGAGAAAAAAAAAATTTTTCGACCGGCAAGAGTGAAATGAACTCGCGATAAATGTCCCACAAAATCATCATATTTCTCGACCATCTCGAATTTCGTGATTCCGGTCGTAATTTTTGTATCATATTAGCAGAAATGCATGCAATGATGCGAGATTGATCGGAAAAATATGGTGTTTGGAAAAAAGTATTTTCGATAAATGTCTCCCAAAATCATCATATTTCTCGACCATCTCGAATTTCGTATTTCCGGTTATGATTTTTGTATCATATTAGCAGAAATGCATGCAATGATGCGAGATTGATCGGAAAAATATGGTGTTTGGAAAAAAGTATTTTCGATAAATGTCTCACAAAATCATCATATTTCTCGACCATCTCGAATTTCGTGATTCCGGTCGTGATTTTTGTATCATATTAGCAGAATTGCATGCAATGATGCGAGATTGATCGGAAAAATATGTTGTTTGGAAAAATTTTTTTCGAACATCTCGGTCGATGAAATATGGAATGACTTCGAAAACGCTGTTTTTCGACGTTTCACTAAACCGAAACGCGTAAAAACAGGTGTTTCGCCCGCATCACGTTATTAGGAAGCAATTGCAGATAATTGTGCCGGGTTTTTCGAGAAAATTTTCAAATTTCATACACTCCAATCGTGTTGGGTGAGAAATGTTGGGCATCGAGAAAAAAAAAATTTTTCGACCGGCAAGAGTGCAATGAACTCGCGATAAATGTCTCACAAAATCATCATATTTCTCGACCATCTCGAATTTCGTGATTCCGGTCGTAATTTTTGTATCATATTAGCAGAAATGCATGCAATGATGCGAGATTGATCGGAAAAATATGGTGTTTGGAAGAAAGTATTTTCGATAAATGTCTCACAAAATCATCATATTTCTCGACCATCTCGAATTTCGTGATTCCGGTCGTGATTTTTGTATCATATTAGCAGAAATGCATGCAATGATGCGAGATTGATCGGAAAAATATGGTGTTTTGAAAAAAGTATTTTCGATAAATGTCTCACAAAATCATCATATTTCTCGACCATCTCGAATTTCGTGATTCCGGTCGTGATTTTTGTATCATATTAGCAGAAATGCATGCAATGATGCGAGATTGATCGGAAAAATGTGGTGTTTGGAAAAAAATATTTTCGATAAATGTCTCACAAAATCATCATATTTCTCGACCATCTCGAATTTCGTGATTCCGGTCGTGATTTTTGTATCATATTAGCAGAAATGCATGCAATGATGCGAGATTGATCGGAAAAATATGTTGTTTGGAAAAATTTTTTTCGAACATCTCGGTCGATGAAATATGGAATGACTTCGAAAACGCTGTTTTTCGACGTTTCACTAAACCGAAACGCGTAAAAACAGGTGTTTCGCCCGCATCACGTTATAAGGAAGCAATTGCAGATAATTGTGCCGGGTTTTTCGAGAAAATTTTCAAATTTCATACACTCCAATCGTGTTGGGTGAGAAATGTTGGGCATCGAGAAAAAAAAAATTTTTCGATCGGCAAGAGTGAAATGAACTCGCGATAAATGTCTCACAAAATCATCATATTTCTCGACCATCTCGAATTTCGTGATTCCGGTCGTGATTTTTGTATCATATTAGCAGAAATGCATGCAATGATGCGAGATTGATCGGAAAAATATGGTGTTTGGAAAAAAGTATTTTCGATAAATGTCTCACAAAATCATCATATTTCTCGACCATCTCGAATTTCGTGATTCCGGTCGTGATTTTTGTATCATATTAGCAGAAATGCATGCAATGATGCGAGATTGATCGGAAAAATATGTTGTTTGGAAAAATTTTTTTCGAACATCTCGGTCGATGAAATATGGAATGACTTCGAAAACGCTGTTTTTCGACGTTTCACTAAACCGAAACGCGTAAAAACAGGTGTTTCGCCCGCATCACGTTATTAGGAAGCAATTGCAGATAATTGTGCCGGGTTTTTCGAGAAAATTTTCAAATTTCATACACTCCAATCGTGTTGGGTGAGAAATGTTGGGCATCGAGAAAAAAAAAATTTTTCGACCGGCAAGAGTGAAAATGAACTCGCGATAAATGTCTCACAAAATCATCATATTTCTCGACCATCTCGAATTTCGTGATTCCGGTCGTAATTTTTGTATCATATTAGCAGAAATGCATGCAATGATGCGAGATTGATCGGAAAAATATGGTGTTTGGAAGAAAGTATTTTCGATAAATGTCTCACAAAATCATCATATTTCTCGACCATCTCGAATTTCGTGATTCCGGTCGTGATTTTTGTATCATATTAGCAGAAATGCATGCAATGATGCGAGATTGATCGGAAAAATATGTTGTTTGGAAAAATTTTTTTCGAACATCTCGGTCGATGAAATATGGAATGACTTCGAAAACGCTGTTTTTCGACGTTTCACTAAACCGAAACGCGTAAAAACAGGTGTTTCGCCCGCATCACGTTATTAGGAAGCAATTGCAGATAATTGTGCCGGGTTTTTCGAGAAAATTTTCAAATTTCATACACTCCAATCGTGTTGGGTGAGAAATGTTGGGCATCGAGAAAAAAAAAATTTTTCGATCTGCAAGAGTGAAATGAACTCGCGATAAATGTCTCACAAAATCATCATATTTCTCGACCATCTCGAATTTCGTGATTCCGGTCGTGATTTTTGTATCATATTAGCAGAAATGCATGCAATGATGCGAGATTGATCGGAAAAATATGGTGTTTGGAAGAAAGTATTTTCGATAAATGTCTCACAAAATCATCATATTTCTCGACCATCTCGAATTTCGTGATTCCGGTCGTGATTTTTGTATCATATTAGCAGAAATGCATGCAATGATGCGAGATTGATCGGAAAAATATGGTGTTTTGAAAAAAGTATTTTCGATAAATGTCTCACAAAATCATCATATTTCTCGACCATCTCGAATTTCGTGATTCCGGTCGTGATTTTTGTATCATATTAGCAGAAATGCATGCAATGATGCGAGATTGATCGGAAAAATATGGTGTTTTGAAAAAAGTATTTTCGATAAATGTCTCACAAAATCATCATATTTCTCGACCATCTCGAATTTCGTGATTCCGGTCGTGATTTTTGTATCATATTAGCAGAAATGCATGCAATGATGCGAGATTGATCGGAAAAATATGTTGTTTGGAAAAATTTTTTTCGAACATCTCGGTCGATGAAACATGGAATGACTTCGAAAACGCTGTTTTTCGACGTTTCACTAAACCGAAACGCGTAAAAACAGGTGTTTCGCCCGCATCACGTTATTAGGAAGCAATTGCAGATAATTGTGCCGGGTTTTTCGAGAAAATTTTCAAATTTCATACACTCCAATCGTGTTGGGTGAGAAATGTTGGGCATCGAGAAAAAAAAAATTTTTCGATCTGCAAGAGTGAAATGAACTCGCGATAAATGTCTCACAAAATCATCATATTTCTCGACCATCTCGAATTTCGTGATTCCGGTCGTGATTTTTGTATCATATTAGCAGAATTGCATGCAATGATGCGAGATTGATCGGAAAAATATGTTGTTTGGAAAAATTTTTTTCGAACATCTCGGTCGATGAAATATGGAATGACTTCGAAAACGCTGTTTTTCGACGTTTCACTAAACCGAAACGCGTAAAAACAGGTGTTTCGCCCGCATCACGTTATTAGGAAGCAATTGCAGATAATTGTGCCGGGTTTTTCGAGAAAATTTTCAAATTTCATACACTCCAATCGTGTTGGGTGAGAAATGTTGGGCATCGAGAAAAAAAAAATTTTTCGACCGGCAAGAGTGAAAATGAACTCGCGATAAATGTCTCACAAAATCATCATATTTCTCGACCATCTCGAATTTCGTGATTCCGGTCGTGATTTTTGTATCATATTAGCAGAAATGCATGCAATGATGCGAGATTGATCGGAAAAATATGGTGTTTGGAAAAAAGTATTTTCGATAAATGTCTCACAAAATCATCATATTTCTCGACCATCTCGAATTTCGTGATTCCGGTCGTGATTTTTGTATCATATTAGCAGAAATGCATGCAATGATGCGAGATTGATCGGAAAAATATGTTGTTTGGAAAAATTTTTTTCGAACATCTCGGTCGATGAAATATGGAATGACTTCGAAAACGCTGTTTTTCGACGTTTCACTAAACCGAAACGCGTAAAAACAGGTGTTTCGCCCGCATCACGTTATTAGGAAGCAATTGCAGATAATTGTGCCGGGTTTTTCGAGAAAATTTTCAAATTTCATACACTCCAATCGTGTTGGGTGAGAAATGTTGGGCATCGAGAAAAAAAAAATTTTTCGACCGGCAAGAGTGAAAATGAACTCGCGATAAATGTCTCACAAAATCATCATATTTCTCGACCATCTCGAATTTCGTGATTCCGGTCGTGATTTTTGTATCATATTAGCAGAAATGCATGCAATGATGCGAGATTGATCGGAAAAATATGGTGTTTGGAAAAAAATATTTTCGATAAATGTCTCACAAAATCATCATATTTCTCGACCATCTCGAATTTCGTGATTCCGGTCGTGATTTTTGTATCATATTAGCAGAAATGCATGCAATGATGCGAGATTGATCGGAAAAATATGTTGTTTGGAAAAATTTTTTTCGAACATCTCGGTCGATGAAACATGGAATGACTTCGAAAACGCTGTTTTTCGACGTTTCACTAAACCGAAACGCGTAAAAACAGGTGTTTCGCCCGCATCACGTTATTAGGAAGCAATTGCAGATAATTGTGCCGGGTTTTTCGAGAAAATTTTCAAATTTCATACACTCCAATCGTGTTGGGTGAGAAATGTTGGGCATCGAGAAAAAAAAAATTTTTCGATCTGCAAGAGTGAAATGAACTCGCGATAAATGTCTCACAAAATCATCATATTTCTCGACCATCTCGAATTTCGTGATTCCGGTCGTGATTTTTGTATCATATTAGCAGGAATGCATGCAATGATGCGAGATTGATCGGAAAAATATGTTGTTTGGAAAAATTTTTTTCGAACATCTCGGTCGATGAAATTTGGAATGACTTCGAAAACGCTGTTTTTCGACGTTTCACTAAACCGAAACGCGTAAAAACAGGTGTTTCGCCCGCATGACGTTATTTGGAAGCAATTGCAGATAATTGTGCCGGGTTTTCCGAGAAAATTTTCAAATTTCATACACTCCAATCGTGTTGGGTGAGAAATGTTGGGCATCGAGAAAAAAAAAATTTTTCGACCGGCAAGAGTGAAATGAACTCGCGATAAATGTCTCACAAAATCATCATATTTCTCGACCATCTCGAATTTCGTGATTCCGGTCGTGATTTTTGTATCATATCAGCAGAAATGCATGCAATGATGCGAGATTGATCGGAAAAATATGGTGTTTGGAAAAAAGTATTTTCGATAAATGTCTCACAAAATCATCATATTTCTCGACCATCTCGAATTTCGTGATTCCGGTCGTGATTCTTGTATCATATTAGCAGAAATGCATGCAATGATGCGAGATTGATCGGAAAAATATGTTGTTTGGAAAAATTTTTTTCGAACATCTCGGTCGATGAAATATGGAATGACTTCGAAAACGCTGTTTTTCGACGTTTCACTAAACCGAAACGCGTAAAAACAGGTGTTTCGCCCGCATCACGTTATTAGGAAGCAATTGCAGATAATTGTGCCGGGTTTCTCGAGAAAATTTTCAAATTTCATACACTCCAATCGTGTTGGGTGAGAAATGTTGGGCATCGAGAAAAAAAAAATTTTTCGACCGGCAAGAGTGAAATGAACTCGCGATAAATGTCCCACAAAATCATCATATTTCTCGACCATCTCGAATTTCGTGATTCCGGTCGTAATTTTTGTATCATATTAGCAGAAATGCATGCAATGATGCGAGATTGATCGGAAAAATATGGTGTTTGGAAAAAAGTATTTTCGATAAATGTCTCCCAAAATCATCATATTTCTCGACCATCTCGAATTTCGTATTTCCGGTTATGATTTTTGTATCATATTAGCAGAAATGCATGCAATGATGCGAGATTGATCGGAAAAATATGGTGTTTGGAAAAAAGTATTTTCGATAAATGTCTCACAAAATCATCATATTTCTCGACCATCTCGAATTTCGTGATTCCGGTCGTGATTTTTGTATCATATCAGCAGAATTGCATGCAATGATGCGAGATTGATCGGAAAAATATGTTGTTTGGAAAAATTTTTTTCGAACATCTCGGTCGATGAAATATGGAATGACTTCGAAAACGCTGTTTTTCGACGTTTCACTGAACCGAAACGCGTAAAAACAGGTGTTTCGCCCGCATCACGTTATTAGGAAGCAATTGCAGATAATTGTGCCAGGTTTTTCGAGAAAATTTTCAAATTTCATACACTCCAATCGTGTTGGGTGAGAAATGTTGGGCATCGAGAAAAAAAAAATTTTTCGACCGGCAAGAGTGAAATGAACTCGCGATAAATGTCTCACAAAATCATCATATTTCTCGACCATCTCGAATTTCGTGATTCCGGTCGTGATTTTTGTATCATATTAGCAGAAATGCATGCAATGATGCGAGATTGATCGGAAAAATATGGTGTTTGGAAGAAAGTATTTTCGATAAATGTCTCACAAAATCATCATATTTCTCGACCATCTCGAATTTCGTGATTCCGGTCGTGATTTTTGTATCATATTAGCAGAAATGCATGCAATGATGCGAGATTGATCGGAAAAATATGGTGTTTGGAAAAAAATATTTTCGATAAATGTCTCACAAAATCATCATATTTCTCGACCATCTCGAATTTCGTGATTCCGGTCGTGATTTTTGTATCATATTAGCAGAAATGCATGCAATGATGCGAGATTGATCGGAAAAATATGTTGTTTGGAAAAATTTTTTTCGAACATCTCGGTCGATGAAACATGGAATGACTTCGAAAACGCTGTTTTTCGACGTTTCACTAAACCGAAACGCGTAAAAACAGGTGTTTCGCCCGCATCACGTTATTAGGAAGCAATTGCAGATAATTGTGCCGGGTTTTTCGAGAAAATTTTCAAATTTCATACACTCCAATCGTGTTGGGTGAGAAATGTTGGGCATCGAGAAAAAAAAAATTTTTCGATCTGCAAGAGTGAAATGAACTCGCGATAAATGTCTCACAAAATCATCATATTCCTCGACCATATCGAATTTCGTGATTCCGGTCGTGATTTTTGTATCATATTAGCAGGAATGCATGCAATGATGCGAGATTGATCGGAAAAATATGTTGTTTGGAAAAATTTTTTTCGAACATCTCGGTCGATGAAATTTGGAATGACTTCGAAAACGCTGTTTTTCGACGTTTCACTAAACCGAAACGCGTAAAAACAGGTGTTTCGCCCGCATGACGTTATTTGGAAGCAATTGCAGATAATTGTGCCGGGTTTTCCGAGAAAATTTTCAAATTTCATACACTCCAATCGTGTTGGGTGAGAAATGTTGGGCATCGAGAAAAAAAAAATTTTTCGACCGGCAAGAGTGAAATGAACTCGCGATAAATGTCTCACAAAATCATCATATTTCTCGACCATCTCGAATTTCGTGATTCCGGTCGTGATTTTTGTATCATATCAGCAGAAATGCATGCAATGATGCGAGATTGATCGGAAAAATATGGTGTTTGGAAAAAAGTATTTTCGATAAATGTCTCACAAAATCATCATATTTCTCGACCATCTCGAATTTCGTGATTCCGGTCGTGATTCTTGTATCATATTAGCAGAAATGCATGCAATGATGCGAGATTGATCGGAAAAATATGTTGTTTGGAAAAATTTTTTTCGAACATCTCGGTCGATGAAATATGGAATGACTTCGAAAACGCTGTTTTTCGACGTTTCACTAAACCGAAACGCGTAAAAACAGGTGTTTCGCCCGCATCACGTTATTAGGAAGCAATTGCAGATAATTGTGCCGGGTTTTTCGAGAAAATTTTCAAATTTCATACACTCCAATCGTGTTGGGTGAGAAATGTTGGGCATCGAGAAAAAAAAAATTTTTCGACCGGCAAGAGTGAAATGAACTCGCGATAAATGTCTCACAAAATCATCATATTTCTCGACCATCTCGAATTTCGTGATTCCGGTCGTGATTTTTGTATCATATTAGCAGAAATGCATGCAATGATGCGAGATTGATCGGAAAAATATGGTGTTCGGAAAAAAGTATTTTCGATAAATGTCTCACAAAATCATCATATTTCTCGACCATCTCGAATTTCGTGATTCCGGTCGTGATTTTTGTATCATATTAGCAGAATTGCATGCAATGTCGCGAGATTGATCGGAAAAATATGTTGTTTGGAAAAATTTTTTTCGAACATCTCGGTCGATGAAATATGGAATGACTTCGAAAACGCTGTTTTTCGACGTTTCACTAAACCGAAACGCGTAAAAACAGGTGTTTCGCCCGCATCACGTTATTAGGAAGCAATTGCAGATAATTGTGCCGGGTTTCTCGAGAAAATTTTCAAATTTCATACACTCCAATCGTGTTGGGTGAGAAATGTTGGGCATCGAGAAAAAAAAAATTTTTCGACCGGCAAGAGTGCAATGAACTCGCGATAAATGTCTCACAAAATCATCATATTTCTCGACCATCTCGAATTTCGTGATTCCGGTCGTAATTTTTGTATCATATTAGCAGAAATGCATGCAATGATGCGAGATTGATCGGAAAAATATGGTGTTTGGAAGAAAGTATTTTCGATAAATGTCTCACAAAATCATCATATTTCTCGACCATCTCGAATTTCGTGATTCCGGTCGTGATTTTTGTATCATATTAGCAGAAATGCATGCAATGATGCGAGATTGATCGGAAAAATATGGTGTTTTGAAAAAAGTATTTTCGATAAATGTCTCACAAAATCATCATATTTCTCGACCATCTCGAATTTCGTGATTCCGGTCGTGATTTTTGTATCATATTAGCAGAAATGCATGCAATGATGCGAGATTGATCGGAAAAATGTGGTGTTTGGAAAAAAATATTTTCGATAAATGTCTCACAAAATCATCATATTTCTCGACCATCTCGAATTTCGTGATTCCGGTCGTGATTTTTGTATCATATTAGCAGAAATGCATGCAATGATGCGAGATTGATCGGAAAAATATGTTGTTTGGAAAAATTTTTTTCGAACATCTCGGTCGATGAAACATGGAATGACTTCGAAAACGCTGTTTTTCGACGTTTCACTAAACCGAAACGCGTAAAAACAGGTGTTTCGCCCGCATCACGTTATTAGGAAGCAATTGCAGATAATTGTGCCGGGTTTTTCGAGAAAATTTTCAAATTTCATACACTCCAATCGTGTTGGGTGAGAAATGTTGGGCATCGAGAAAAAAAAAATTTTTCGATCTGCAAGAGTGAAATGAACTCGCGATAAATGTCTCACAAAATCATCATATTTCTCGACCATCTCGAATTTCGTGATTCCGGTCGTGATTTTTGTATCATATTAGCAGAAATGCATGCAATGATGCGAGATTGATCGGAAAAATATGTTGTTTGGAAAAATTTTTTTCGAACATCTCGGTCGATGAAATATGGAATGACTTCGAAAACGCTGTTTTTCGACGTTTCACTAAACCGAAACGCGTAAAAACAGGTGTTTCGCCCGCATCACGTTATAAGGAAGCAATTGCAGATAATTGTGCCGGGTTCTCGAGAAAATTTTCAAATTTCATACACTCCAATCGTGTTGGGTGAGAAATGTTGGGCATCGAGAAAAAAAAAATTTTTCGATCGGCAAGAGTGAAATGAACTCGCGATAAATGTCTCACAAAATCATCATATTTCTCGACCATCTCGAATTTCGTGATTCCGGTCGTGATTTTTGTATCATATTAGCAGAAATGCATGCAATGATGCGAGATTGATCGGAAAAATATGGTGTTTGGAAAAAAGTATTTTCGATAAATGTCTCACAAAATCATCATATTTCTCGACCATCTCGAATTTCGTGATTCCGGTCGTGATTTTTGTATCATATTAGCAGAAATGCATGCAATGATGCGAGATTGATCGGAAAAATATGTTGTTTGGAAAAATTTTTTTCGAACATCTCGGTCGATGAAATATGGAATGACTTCGAAAACGCTGTTTTTCGACGTTTCACTAAACCGAAACGCGTAAAAACAGGTGTTTCGCCCGCATCACGTTATTAGGAAGCTATTGCAGATAATTGTGCCGGGTTCTTCGAGAAAATTTTCAAATTTCATACACACCAATCGTGTTGGGTGAGAAATGTTGGGCATCGAGAAAAAAAAAATTCTTCGATCTGCAAGAGTGAAATGAACTCGCGATAAATGTCTCACAAAATCATCATAGTTCTCGACCATCTCGAATTTCGTGATTCCGGTCGTGATTTTTGTATCATATCAGCAGATATGCATGCAATGATGCGAGATTGATCGGAAAAATATGGTGTTTGGAAAAAAGTATTTTCGATAAATGTCTCACAAAATCATCATATTTCTCGACCATCTCGAATTTCGTGATTCCGGTCGTGATTTTTGTATCATATTAGCAGAATTGCATGCAATGATGCGAGATTGATCGGAAAAATATGTTGTTTGGAAAAATTTTTTTCGAACATCTCGGTCGATGAAATATGGAATGACTTCGAAAACGCTGTTTTTCGACGTTTCACTAAACCGAAACGCGTAAAAACAGGTGTTTCGCCCGCATCACGTTATTAGGAAGCAATTGCAGATAATTGTGCCGGGTTTCTCGAGAAAATTTTCAAATTTCATACACTCCAATCGTGTTGGGTGAGAAATGTTGGGCATCGAGAAAAAAAAAATTTTTCGACCGGCAAGAGTGAAATGAACTCGCGATAAATGTCTCACAAAATCATCATATTTCTCGACCATCTCGAATTTCGTGATTCCGGTCGTAATTTTTGTATCATATTAGCAGAAATGCATGCAATGATGCGAGATTGATCGGAAAAATATGGTGTTTGGAAAAAAGTATTTTCGATAAATGTCTCCCAAAATCATCATATTTCTCGACCATCTCGAATTTCGTGATTCCGGTCGTGATTTTTGTATCATATTAGCAGAAATGCATGCAATGATGCGAGATTGATCGGAAAAATATGGTGTTTGGAAAAAAGTATTTTCGATAAATGTCTCACAAAATCATCATATTTCTCGACCATCTCGAATTTCGTGATTCCGGTCGTGATTTTTGTATCATATTAGCAGAATTGCATGCAATGATGCGAGATTGATCGGAAAAATATGTTGTTTGGAAAAATTTTTTTCGAACATCTCGGTCGATGAAATATGGAATGACTTCGAAAACGCTGTTTTTCGACGTTTCACTAAACCGAAACGCGTAAAAACAGGTGTTTCGCCCGCATCACGTTATTAGGAAGCAATTGCAGATAATTGTGCCGGGTTTTTCGAGAAAATTTTCAAATTTCATACACTCCAATCGTGTTGGGTGAGAAATGTTGGGCATCGAGAAAAAAAAAATTTTTCGACCGGCAAGAGTGAAAATAAACTCGCGATAAATGTCTCACAAAATCATCATATTTCTCGACCATCTCGAATTTCGTGATTCCGGTCGTGATTTTTGTATCATATTAGCAGAAATGCATGCAATGATGCGAGATTGATCGGAAAAATATGGTGTTTGGAAAAAAGTATTTTCGATAAATGTCTCACAAAATCATCATATTTCTCGACCATCTCGAATTTCGTGATTCCGGTCGTGATTTTTGTATCATATTAGCAGAAATGCATGCAATGATGCGAGATTGATCGGAAAAATATGTTGTTTGGAAAAATTTTTTTCGAACATCTCGGTCGATGAAATATGGAATGACTTCGAAAACGCTGTTTTTCGACGTTTCACTAAACCGAAACGCGTAAAAACAGGTGTTTCGCCCGCATCACGTTATTAGGAAGCAATTGCAGATAATTGTGCCGGGTTTTTCGAGAAAATTTTCAAATTTCATACACTCCAATCGTGTTGGGTGAGAAATGTTGGGCATCGAGAAAAAAAAAATTTTTCGACCGGCAAGAGTGAAAATGAACTCGCGATAAATGTCTCACAAAATCATCATATTTCTCGACCATCTCGAATTTCGTGATTCCGGTCGTAATTTTTGTATCATATTAGCAGAAATGCATGCAATGATGCGAGATTGATCGGAAAAATATGGTGTTTGGAAGAAAGTATTTTCGATAAATGTCTCACAAAATCATCATATTTCTCGACCATCTCGAATTTCGTGATTCCGGTCGTGATTTTTGTATCATATTAGCAGAAATGCATGCAATGATGCGAGATTGATCGGAAAAATATGTTGTTTGGAAAAATTTTTTTCGAACATCTCGGTCGATGAAATATGGAATGACTTCGAAAACGCTGTTTTTCGACGTTTCACTAAACCGAAACGCGTAAAAACAGGTGTTTCGCCCGCATCACGTTATTAGGAAGCAATTGCAGATAATTGTGCCGGGTTTTTCGAGAAAATTTTCAAATTTCATACACTCCAATCGTGTTGGGTGAGAAATGTTGGGCATCGAGAAAAAAAAAATTTTTCGATCTGCAAGAGTGAAATGAACTCGCGATAAATGTCTCACAAAATCATCATATTTCTCGACCATCTCGAATTTCGTGATTCCGGTCGTGATTTTTGTATCATATTAGCAGAAATGCATGCAATGATGCGAGATTGATCGGAAAAATATGGTGTTTTGAAAAAAGTATTTTCGATAAATGTCTCACAAAATCATCATATTTCTCGACCATCTCGAATTTCGTGATTCCGGTCGTGATTTTTGTATCATATTAGCAGAAATGCATGCAATGATGCGAGATTGATCGGAAAAATATGGTGTTTGGAAAAAAATATTTTCGATAAATGTCTCACAAAATCATCATATTTCTCGACCATCTCGAATTTCGTGATTCCGGTCGTGATTTTTGTATCATATTAGCAGAAATGCATGCAATGATGCGAGATTGATCGGAAAAATATGTTGTTTGGAAAAATTTTTTTCGAACATCTCGGTCGATGAAACATGGAATGACTTCGAAAACGCTGTTTTTCGACGTTTCACTAAACCGAAACGCGTAAAAACAGGTGTTTCGCCCGCATCACGTTATTAGGAAGCAATTGCAGATAATTGTGCCGGGTTTTTCGAGAAAATTTTCAAATTTCATACACTCCAATCGTGTTGGGTGAGAAATGTTGGGCATCGAGAAAAAAAAAATTTTTCGATCTGCAAGAGTGAAATGAACTCGCGATAAATGTCTCACAAAATCATCATATTTCTCGACCATCTCGAATTTCGTGATTCCGGTCGTGATTTTTGTATCATATTAGCAGAAATGCATGCAATGATGCGAGATTGATCGGAAAAATATGTTGTTTGGAAAAAAGTATTTTCCATAAATGTCTCACAAAATCATCATATTTCTCGACCATCTCGAATTTCGTGATTCCGGTCGTGATTTTTGTATCATATTAGCAGAATTGCATGCAATGATGCGAGATTGATCGGAAAAATATGTTGTTTGGAAAAATTTTTTTCGAACATCTCGGTCGATGAAATATGGAATGACTTCGAAAACGCTGTTTTTCGACGTTTCACTAAACCGAAACGCGTAAAAACAGGTGTTTCGCCCGCATCACGTTATTAGGAAGCAATTGCAGATAATTGTGCCGGGTTTCTCGAGAAAATTTTCAAATTTCATACACTCCAATCGTGTTGGGTGAGAAATGTTGGGCATCGAGAAAAAAAAAATTTTTCGACCGGCAAGAGTGAAATGAACTCGCGATAAATGTCTCACAAAATCATCATATTTCTCGACCATCTCGAATTTCGTGATTCCGGTCGTAATTTTTGTATCATATTAGCAGAAATGCATGCAATGATGCGAGATTGATCGGAAAAATATGGTGTTTGGAAAAAAGTATTTTCGATAAATGTCTCCCAAAATCATCATATTTCTCGACCATCTCGAATTTCGTGATTCCGGTCGTGATTTTTGTATCATATTAGCAGAAATGCATGCAATGATGCGAGATTGATCGGAAAAATATGGTGTTTGGAAAAAAGTATTTTCGATAAATGTCTCACAAAATCATCATATTTCTCGACCATCTCGAATTTCGTGATTCCGGTCGTGATTTTTGTATCATATTAGCAGAATTGCATGCAATGATGCGAGATTGATCGGAAAAATATGTTGTTTGGAAAAATTTTTTTCGAACATCTCGGTCGATGAAATATGGAATGACTTCGAAAACGCTGTTTTTCGACGTTTCACTAAACCGAAACGCGTAAAAACAGGTGTTTCGCCCGCATCACGTTATTAGGAAGCAATTGCAGATAATTGTGCCGGGTTTTTCGAGAAAATTTTCAAATTTCATACACTCCAATCGTGTTGGGTGAGAAATGTTGGGCATCGAGAAAAAAAAAATTTTTCGACCGGCAAGAGTGAAAATGAACTCGCGATAAATGTCTCACAAAATCATCATATTTCTCGACCATCTCGAATTTCGTGATTCCGGTCGTGATTTTTGTATCATATTAGCAGAAATGCATGCAATGATGCGAGATTGATCGGAAAAATATGGTGTTTGGAAAAAAGTATTTTCGATAAATGTCTCACAAAATCATCATATTTCTCGACCATCTCGAATTTCGTGATTCCGGTCGTGATTTTTGTATCATATTAGCAGAAATGCATGCAATGATGCGAGATTGATCGGAAAAATATGTTGTTTGGAAAAATTTTTTTCGAACATCTCGGTCGATGAAATATGGAATGACTTCGAAAACGCTGTTTTTCGACGTTTCACTAAACCGAAACGCGTAAAAACAGGTGTTTCGCCCGCATCACGTTATTAGGAAGCAATTGCAGATAATTGTGCCGGGTTTTTCGAGAAAATTTTCAAATTTCATACACTCCAATCGTGTTGGGTGAGAAATGTTGGGCATCGAGAAAAAAAAAATTTTTCGACCGGCAAGAGTGAAAATGAACTCGCGATAAATGTCTCACAAAATCATCATATTTCTCGACCATCTCGAATTTCGTGATTCCGGTCGTAATTTTTGTATCATATTAGCAGAAATGCATGCAATGATGCGAGATTGATCGGAAAAATATGGTGTTTGGAAGAAAGTATTTTCGATAAATGTCTCACAAAATCATCATATTTCTCGACCATCTCGAATTTCGTGATTCCGGTCGTGATTTTTGTATCATATTAGCAGAAATGCATGCAATGATGCGAGATTGATCGGAAAAATATGTTGTTTGGAAAAATTTTTTTCGAACATCTCGGTCGATGAAATATGGAATGACTTCGAAAACGCTGTTTTTCGACGTTTCACTAAACCGAAACGCGTGAAAACAGGTGTTTCGCCCGCATCACGTTATTAGGAAGCAATTGCAGATAATTGTGCCGGGTTTTTCGAGAAAATTTTCAAATTTCATACACTCCAATCGTGTTGGGTGAGAAATGTTGGGCATCGAGAAAAAAAAAATTTTTCGATCTGCAAGAGTGAAATGAACTCGCGATAAATGTCTCACAAAATCATCATATTTCTCGACCATCTCGAATTTCGTGATTCCGGTCGTGATTTTTGTATCATATTAGCAGAAATGCATGCAATGATGCGAGATTGATCGGAAAAATATGTTGTTTGGAAAAATTTTTTTCGAACATCTCGGTCGATGAAATATGGAATGACTTCGAAAACGCTGTTTTTCGACGTTTCACTAAACCGAAACGCGTAAAAACAGGTGTTTCGCCCGCATGACGTTATTTGGAAGCAATTGCAGATAATTGTGCCGGGTTTTCCGAGAAAATTTCCAAATTTCATACACTCCAATCGTGTTGGGTGAGAAATGTTGGGCATCGAGAAAAAAAAAATTTTTCGACCGGCAAGAGTGAAATGATCTCGCGATAAATGTCTCACAAAATCATCATATTTCTCGACCATCTCGAATTTCGTGATTCCGGTCGTGATTTTTGTATCATATCAGCAGAAATGCATGCAATGATGCAAGATTGATCGGAAAAATATGTTGTTTGGAAAAATTTTTTTCGAACATCTCGGTCGATGAAATATGGAATGACTTCGAAAACGCTGTTTTTCGACGTTTCACTAAACCGAAACGCGTAAAAACAGGTGTTTCGCCCGCATGACGTTATTTGGAAGCAATTGCAGATAATTGTGCCGGGTTTTCAGAGAAAATTTCCAAATTTCATACACTCCAATCGTGTTGGGTGAGAAATGTTGGGCATCGAGAAAAAAAAAATTTTTCGACCGGCAAGAGTGAAATGAACTCGCGATAAATGTCTCACAAAATCATCATAGTTCTCGACCATCTCGAATTTCGTGATTCCGGTCGTGATTTTTGTATCATATCAGCAGATATGCATGCAATGATGCGAGATTGATCGGAAAAATATGGTGTTTGGAAAAAAGTATTTTCGATAAATGTCTCACAAAATCATCATATTTCTCGACCATCTCGAATTTCGTGATTCCGGTCGTGATTTTTGTATCATATTAGCAGAATTGCATGCAATGATGCGAGATTGATCGGAAAAATATGTTGTTTGGAAAAATTTTTTTCGAACATCTCGGTCGATGAAATATGGAATGACTTCGAAAACGCTGTTTTTCGACGTTTCACTAAACCGAAACGCGTAAAAACAGGTGTTTCGCCCGCATCACGTTATTAGGAAGCAATTGCAGATAATTGTGCCGGGTTTCTCGAGAAAATTTTCAAATTTCATACACTCCAATCGTGTTGGGTGAGAAATGTTGGGCATCGAGAAAAAAAAAATTTTTCGACCGGCAAGAGTGAAATGAACTCGCGATAAATGTCTCACAAAATCATCATATTTCTCGACCATCTCGAATTTCGTGATTCCGGTCGTAATTTTTGTATCATATTAGCAGAAATGCATGCAATGATGCGAGATTGATCGGAAAAATATGGTGTTTGGAAAAAAGTATTTTCGATAAATGTCTCCCAAAATCATCATATTTCTCGACCATCTCGAATTTCGTGATTCCGGTCGTGATTTTTGTATCATATTAGCAGAAATGCATGCAATGATGCGAGATTGATCGGAAAAATATGGTGTTTGGAAAAAAGTATTTTCGATAAATGTCTCACAAAATCATCATATTTCTCGACCATCTCGAATTTCGTGATTCCGGTCGTGATTTTTGTATCATATTAGCAGAATTGCATGCAATGATGCGAGATTGATCGGAAAAATATGTTGTTTGGAAAAATTTTTTTCGAACATCTCGGTCGATGAAATATGGAATGACTTCGAAAACGCTGTTTTTCGACGTTTCACTAAACCGAAACGCGTAAAAACAGGTGTTTCGCCCGCATCACGTTATTAGGAAGCAATTGCAGATAATTGTGCCGGGTTTTTCGAGAAAATTTTCAAATTTCATACACTCCAATCGTGTTGGGTGAGAAATGTTGGGCATCGAGAAAAAAAAAATTTTTCGACCGGCAAGAGTGAAAATGAACTCGCGATAAATGTCTCACAAAATCATCATATTTCTCGACCATCTCGAATTTCGTGATTCCGGTCGTGATTTTTGTATCATATTAGCAGAAATGCATGCAATGATGCGAGATTGATCGGAAAAATATGGTGTTTGGAAAAAAGTATTTTCGATAAATGTCTCACAAAATCATCATATTTCTCGACCATCTCGAATTTCGTGATTCCGGTCGTGATTTTTGTATCATATTAGCAGAAATGCATGCAATGATGCGAGATTGATCGGAAAAATATGTTGTTTGGAAAAATTTTTTTCGAACATCTCGGTCGATGAAATATGGAATGACTTCGAAAACGCTGTTTTTCGACGTTTCACTAAACCGAAACGCGTAAAAACAGGTGTTTCGCCCGCATCACGTTATTAGGAAGCAATTGCAGATAATTGTGCCGGGTTTTTCGAGAAAATTTTCAAATTTCATACACTCCAATCGTGTTGGGTGAGAAATGTTGGGCATCGAGAAAAAAAAAATTTTTCGACCGGCAAGAGTGAAAATGAACTCGCGATAAATGTCTCACAAAATCATCATATTTCTCGACCATCTCGAATTTCGTGATTCCGGTCGTGATTTTTGTATCATATTAGCAGAAATGCATGCAATGATGCGAGATTGATCGGAAAAATATGGTGTTTGGAAAAAAATATTTTCGATAAATGTCTCACAAAATCATCATATTTCTCGACCATCTCGAATTTCGTGATTCCGGTCGTGATTTTTGTATCATATTAGCAGAAATGCATGCAATGATGCGAGATTGATCGGAAAAATATGTTGTTTGGAAAAATTTTTTTCGAACATCTCGGTCGATGAAACATGGAATGACTTCGAAAACGCTGTTTTTCGACGTTTCACTAAACCGAAACGCGTAAAAACAGGTGTTTCGCCCGCATCACGTTATTAGGAAGCAATTGCAGATAATTGTGCCGGGTTTTTCGAGAAAATTTTCAAATTTCATACACTCCAATCGTGTTGGGTGAGAAATGTTGGGCATCGAGAAAAAAAAAATTTTTCGATCTGCAAGAGTGAAATGAACTCGCGATAAATGTCTCACAAAATCATCATATTTCTCGACCATCTCGAATTTCGTGATTCCGGTCGTGATTTTTGTATCATATTAGCAGGAATGCATGCAATGATGCGAGATTGATCGGAAAAATATGTTGTTTGGAAAAATTTTTTTCGAACATCTCGGTCGATGAAATTTGGAATGACTTCGAAAACGCTGTTTTTCGACGTTTCACTAAACCGAAACGCGTAAAAACAGGTGTTTCGCCCGCATGACGTTATTTGGAAGCAATTGCAGATAATTGTGCCGGGTTTTCCGAGAAAATTTTCAAATTTCATACACTCCAATCGTGTTGGGTGAGAAATGTTGGGCATCGAGAAAAAAAAAATTTTTCGACCGGCAAGAGTGAAATGAACTCGCGATAAATGTCTCACAAAATCATCATATTTCTCGACCATCTCGAATTTCGTGATTCCGGTCGTGATTTTTGTATCATATCAGCAGAAATGCATGCAATGATGCGAGATTGATCGGAAAAATATGGTGTTTGGAAAAAAGTATTTTCGATAAATGTCTCACAAAATCATCATATTTCTCGACCATCTCGAATTTCGTGATTCCGGTCGTGATTCTTGTATCATATTAGCAGAAATGCATGCAATGATGCGAGATTGATCGGAAAAATATGTTGTTTGGAAAAATTTTTTTCGAACATCTCGGTCGATGAAATATGGAATGACTTCGAAAACGCTGTTTTTCGACGTTTCACTAAACCGAAACGCGTAAAAACAGGTGTTTCGCCCGCATCACGTTATTAGGAAGCAATTGCAGATAATTGTGCCGGGTTTTTCGAGAAAATTTTCAAATTTCATACACTCCAATCGTGTTGGGTGAGAAATGTTGGGCATCGAGAAAAAAAAAACTCTTCGATCTGCAAGAGTGAAATGAACTCGCGATAAATGTCTCACAAAATCATCATATTTCTCGACCATCTCGAATTTCGTGATTCCGGTCGTGATTTTTGTATCATATTAGCAGAAATGCATGCAATGATGCGAGATTGATCGGAAAAATATGGTGTTTGGAAAAAAGTATTTTCGATAAATGTCTCACAAAATCATCATATTTCTCGACCATCTCGAATTTCGTGATTCCGGTCGTGATTCTTGTATCATATTAGCAGAAATGCATGCAATGATGCGAGATTGATCGGAAAAATATGTTGTTTGGAAAAATTTTTTTCGAACATCTCGGTCGATGAAATATGGAATGACTCCGAAAACGCTGTTTTTCGACGTTTCACTAAACCGAAACGCGTAAAAACAGGTGTTTCGCCCGCATCACGTTATTAGGAAGCAATTGCAGATAATTGTGCCGGGTTTTTCGAGAAAATTTTCAAATTTCATACACTCCAATCGTGTTGGGTGAGAAATGTTGGGCATCGAGAAAAAAAAAATTTTTCGATCTGCAAGAGTGAAATGAACTCGCGATAAATGTCTCACAAAATCATCATATTTCTCGACCATCTCGAATTTCGTGATTCCGGTCGTGATTTTTGTATCATATTAGCAGAAATGCATGCAATGATGCGAGATTGATCGGAAAAATATGTTGTTTGGAAAAATTTTTTTCGAACATCTCGGTCGATGAAATATGGAATGACTTCGAAAACGCTGTTTTTCGACGTTTCACTAAACCGAAACGCGTAAAAACAGGTGTTTCGCCCGCATCACGTTATTAGGAAGCAATTGCAGATAATTGTGCCGGGTTTTTCGAGAAAATTTTCAAATTTCATACACTCCAATCGTGTTGGGTGAGAAATGTTGGGCATCGAGAAAAAAAAAATTTTTCGATCTGCAAGAGTGAAATGAACTCGCGATAAATGTCTCACAAAATCATCATATTTCTCGACCATCTCGAATTTCGTGATTCCGGTCGTGATTCTTGTATCATATTAGCAGAAATGCATGCAATGATGCGAGATTGATCGGAAAAATATGTTGTTTGGAAAAATTTTTTTCGAACATCTCGGTCGATGAAATATGGAATGACTCCGAAAACGCTGTTTTTCGACGTTTCACTAAACCGAAACGCGTAAAAACAGGTGTTTCGCCCGCATCACGTTATTAGGAAGCAATTGCAGATAATTGTGCCGGGTTTTTCGAGAAAATTTTCAAATTTCATACACTCCAATCGTGTTGGGTGAGAAATGTTGGGCATCGAGAAAAAAAAAATTTTTCGATCTGCAAGAGTGAAATGAACTCGCGATAAATGTCTCACAAAATCATCATATTTCTCGACCATCTCGAATTTCGTGATTCCGGTCGTGATTTTTGTATCATATTAGCAGAAATGCATGCAATGATGCGAGATTGATCAGAAAAATATGTTGTTTGGAAAAATTTTTTTCGAACATCTCGGTCGATGAAATATGGAATGACTTCGAAAACGCTGTTTTTCGACGTTTCACTAAACCGAAACGCGTAAAAACAGGTGTTTCGCCCGCATCACGTTATTAGGAAGCAATTGCAGATAATTGTGCCGGGTTTTTCGAGGAAATTTTCAAATTTCATACACTCCAATCGTGTTGGGTGAGAAATGTTGGGCATCGAGAAAAAAAAAATTCTTCGATCTGCAAGAGTGAAATGAACTCGCGATAAATGTCTCACAAAATCATCATATTTCTCGACCATCTCGAATTTCGTGATTCCGGTCGTGATTTTTGTATCATATTAGCAAAAATGCATGCAATGATGCGAGATTGATCGGAAAAATATGGCGTTTGGAAAAAAGTATTTTCGATAAATGTCTCACAAAATCATCATATTTCTCGACCATCTCGAATTTCGTGATTCCGGTCGTGATTTTTGTATCATATTAGCAGAAATGCATGCAATGATGCGAGATTGATCGGAAAAATATGTTGTTTGGAAAAATTTTTTTCGAACATCTCGGTCGATGAAATATGGAATGACTTCGAAAACGCTGTTTTTCGACGTTTCACTAAACCGAAACGCGTAAAAACAGGTGTTTCGCCCGCATCACGTTATTAGGAAGCAATTGCAGATAATTGTGCCGGGTTTTTCGAGAAAATTTTCAAATTTCATACACTCCAATCGTGTTGGGTGAGAAATGTTGGGCATCGAGAAAAAAAAAATTTTTCGATCTGCAAGAGTGAAATGAACTCGCGATAAATGTCTCACAAAATCATCATATTTCTCGACCATCTCGAATTTCGTGATTCCGGTCGTGATTTTTGTATCATATTAGCAGAAATGCATGCAATGATGCGAGATTGATCGGAAAAATATGTTGTTTGGAAAAATTTTTTTCGAACATCTCGGTCGATGAAATATGGAATGACTTCGAAAACGCTGTTTTTCGACGTTTCACTAAACCGAAACGCGTAAAAACAGGTGTTTCGCCCGCATGACGTTATTTGGAAGCAATTGCAGATAATTGTGCCGGGTTTTCCGAGAAAATTTTCAAATTTCATACACTCCAATCGTGTTGGGTGAGAAATGTTGGGCATCGAGAAAAAAAAAATTTTTCGACCGGCAAGAGTGAAATGAACTCGCGATAAATGTCTCACAAAATCATCATATTTCTCGACCATCTCGAATTTCGTGATTCCGGTCGTGATTTTTGTATCATATCAGCAGAATTGCATGCAATGATGCGAGATTGATCGGAAAAATATGGTGTTTGGAAAAAAGTATTTTCGATAAATGTCTCACAAAATCATCATATTTCTCGACCATCTCGAATTTCGTGATTCCGGTCGTGATTCTTGTATCATATTAGCAGAAATGCATGCAATGATGCGAGATTGATCGGAAAAATATGTTGTTTGGAAAAATTTTTTTCGAACATCTCGGTCGATGAAATATGGAATGACTTCGAAAACGCTGTTTTTCGACGTTTCACTAAACCGAAACGCGTAAAAACAGGTGTTTCGCCCGCATCACGTTATTAGGAAGCAATTGCAGATAATTGTGCCGGGTTTTTCGAGAAAATTTTCAAATTTCATACACTCCAATCGTGTTGGGTGAGAAATGTTGGGCATCGAGAAAAAAAAAATTTTTCGACCGGCAAGAGTGAAATGAACTCGCGATAAATGTCTCACAAAATCATCATATTTCTCGACCATCTCGAATTTCGTGATTCCGGTCGTGATTTTTGTATCATATTAGCAGAAATGCATGCAATGATGCGAGATTGATCGGAAAAATATGGTGTTTGGAAAAAGGTATTTTCGATAAATGTCTCACAAAATCATCATATTTCTCGACCATCTCGAATTTCGTGATTCCGGTCGTGATTCTTGTATCATATTAGCAGAAATGCATGCAATGATGCGAGATTGATCGGAAAAATATGTTGTTTGGAAAAATTTTTTTCGAACATCTCGGTCGATGAAATATGGAATGACTTCGAAAACGCTGTTTTTCGACGTTTCACTAAACCGAAACGCGTAAAAACAGGTGTTTCGCCCGCATCACGTTATTAGGAAGCAATTGCAGATAATTGTGCCGGGTTTTTCGAGAAAATTTTCAAATTTCATACACTCCAATCGTGTTGGGTGAGAAATGTTGGGCATCGAGAAAAAAAAAATTTTTCGATCTGCAAGAGTGAAATGAACTCGCGATAAATGTCTCACAAAATCATCATATTTCTCGACCATCTTGAATTTCGTGATTCCGGTCGTGATTTTTGTATCATATTAGCAGAAATGCATGCAATGATGCGAGATTGATCGGAAAAATATGGTGTTTGGAAAAAAGTATTTTCGATAAATGTCTCACAAAATCATCATATTTCTCGACCATCTCGAATTTCGTGATTCCGGTTGTGATTTTTGTATCATATTAGCAGAAATGCATGCAATGATGCGAGATTGATCGGAAAAATATGTTGTTTGGAAAAATTTTTTTCGAACATCTCGGTCGATGAAATATGGAATGACTTCGAAAACGCTGTTTTTCGACGTTTCACTAAACCGAAACGCGTAAAAACAGGTGTTTCGCCCGCATCACGTTATTAGGAAGCAATTGCAGATAATTGTGCCGGGTTTTTCGAGAAAATTTTCAAATTTCATACACTCCAATCGTGTTGGGTGAGAAATGTTGGGCATCGAGAAAAAAAAAATTTTTCGATCTACAAGAGTGAAATGAACTCGCGATAAATGTCTCACAAAATCATCATATTTCTCGACCATCTCGAATTTCGTGATTCCGGTCGTGATTTTTGTATCATATTAGCAGAAATGCATGCAATGATGCGAGATTGATCGGAAAAATATGTTGTTTGGAAAAATTTTTTTCGAACATCTCGGTCGATGAAATATGGAATGACTTCGAAAACGCTGTTTTTCGACGTTTCACTAAACCGAAACGCGTAAAAACAGGTGTTTCGCCCGCATCACGTTATTAGGAAGCAATTGCAGATAATTGTGCCGGGTTTTTCGAGAAAATTTTCAAATTTCATACACTCCAATCGTGTTGGGTGAGAAATGTTGGGCATCGAGAAAAAAAAAATTTTTCGATCTGCAAGAGTGAAATGAACTCGCGATAAATGTCTCACAAAATCATCATATTTCTCGACCATCTCGAATTTCGTGATTCCGGTCGTGATTTTTGTATCATATTAGCAGAAATGCATGCAATGATGCGAGATTGATCGGGAAAATATGTTGTTTGGAAAAATTTTTTTCGAACATCTCGGTCGATGAAATATGGAATGACTTCGAAAACGCTGTTTTTCGACGTTTCACTAAACCGAAACGCGTAAAAACAGGTGTTTCGCCCGCATGACGTTATTTGGAAGCAATTGCAGATAATTGTGCCGGGTTTTCCGAGAAAATTTCCAAATTTCATACACTCCAATCGTGTTGGGTGAGAAATGTTGGGCATCGAGAAAAAAAAAATTTTTCGACCGGCAAGAGTGAAATGAACTCGCGATAAATGTCTCACAAAATCATCATATTTCTCGACCATCTCGAATTTCGTGATTCCGGTCGTGATTTTTGTATCATATTAGCAGAAATGCATGCAATGATGCGAGATTGATCGGAAAAATATGGTGTTTTGAAAAAAGTATTTTCGATAAATGTCTCACAAAATCATCATATTTCTCGACCATCTCGAATTTCGTGATTCCGGTCGTGATTTTTGTATCATATTAGCAGAAATGCATGCAATGATGCGAGATTGATCGGAAAAATATGGTGTTTGGAAAAAAGTATTTTCGATAAATGTCTCACAAAATCATCATATTTCTCGACCATCTCGAATTTCGTGATTCCGGTCGTGATTTTTGTATCATATTAGCAGAATTGCATGCAATGATGCGAGATTGATCGGAAAAATATGTTGTTTGGAAAAATTTTTTTCGAACATCTCGGTCGATGAAATATGGAATGACTTCGAAAACGCTGTTTTTCGACGTTTCACTAAACCGAAACGCGTAAAAACAGGTGTTTCGCCTGCATCACGTTATTAGGAAGCAATTGCAGATAATTGTGCCGGGTTTTTCGAGAAAATTTTCAAATTTCATACACTCCAATCGTGTTGGGTGAGAAATGTTGGGCATCGAGAAAAAAAAAATTTTTCGACCGGCAAGAGTGAAAATGAACTCGCGATAAATGTCTCACAAAATCATCATATCTCTCGACCATCTCGAATTTCGTGATTCCAGTCGTAATTTTTGTATCATATTAGCAGAAATGCATGCAATGATGCGAGATTGATCGGAAAAATATGGTGTTTGGAAGAAAGTATTTTCGATAAATGTCTCACAAAATCATCATATTTCTCGACCATCTCGAATTTCGTGATTCCGGTCGTGATTTTTGTATCATATTAGCAGAAATGCATGCAATGATGCGAGATTGATCGGAAAAATATGTTGTTTGGAAAAATTTTTTTCGAACATCTCGGTCGATGAAATATGGAATGACTTCGAAAACGCTGTTTTTCGACGTTTCACTAAACCGAAACGCGTAAAAACAGGTGTTTCGCCCGCATCACGTTATTAGGAAGCAATTGCAGATAATTGTGCCGGGTTTTTCGAGAAAATTTTCAAATTTCATACACTCCAATCGTGTTGGGTGAGAAATGTTGGGCATCGAGAAAAAAAAAATTTTTCGATCTACAAGAGTGAAATGAACTCGCGATAAATGTCTCACAAAATCATCATATTTCTCGACCATCTCGAATTTCGTGATTCCGGTCGTGATTTTTGTATCATATTAGCAGAAATGCATGCAATGATGCGAGATTGATCGGAAAAATATGTTGTTTGGAAAAATTTTTTTCGAACATCTCGGTCGATGAAATATGGAATGACTTCGAAAACGCTGTTTTTCGACGTTTCACTAAACCGAAACGCGTAAAAACAGGTGTTTCGCCCGCATCACGTTATTAGGAAGCAATTGCAGATAATTGTGCCGGGTTTTTCGAGAAAATTTTCAAATTTCATACACTCCAATCGTGTTGGGTGAGAAATGTTGGGCATCGAGAAAAAAAAAATTTTTCGATCTGCAAGAGTGAAATGAACTCGCGATAAATGTCTCACAAAATCATCATATTTCTCGACCATCTCGAATTTCGTGATTCCGGTCGTGATTTTTGTATCATATTAGCAGAAATGCATGCAATGATGCGAGATTGATCGGGAAAATATGTTGTTTGGAAAAATTTTTTTCGAACATCTCGGTCGATGAAATATGGAATGACTTCGAAAACGCTGTTTTTCGACGTTTCACTAAACCGAAACGCGTAAAAACAGGTGTTTCGCCCGCATGACGTTATTTGGAAGCAATTGCAGATAATTGTGCCGGGTTTTCCGAGAAAATTTCCAAATTTCATACACTCCAATCGTGTTGGGTGAGAAATGTTGGGCATCGAGAAAAAAAAAATTTTTCGACCGGCAAGAGTGAAATGAACTCGCGATAAATGTCTCACAAAATCATCATATTTCTCGACCATCTCGAATTTCGTGATTCCGGTCGTAATTTTTGTATCATATTAGCAGAAATGCATGCAATGATGCGAGATTGATCGGAAAAATATGGTGTTTGGAAGAAAGTATTTTCGATAAATGTCTCACAAAATCATCATATTTCTCGACCATCTCGAATTTCGTGATTCCGGTCGTGATTTTTGTATCATATTAGCAGAAATGCATGCAATGATGCGAGATTGATCGGAAAAATATGGTGTTTGGAAAAAAGTATTTTCGATAAATGTCTCCCAAAATCATCATATTTCTCGACCATCTCGAATTTCGTGATTCCGGTCGTGATTTTTGTATCATATTAGCAGAAATGCATGCAATGATGCGAGATTGATCGGAAAAATATGGTGTTTTGAAAAAAGTATTTTCGATAAATGTCTCACAAAATCATCATATTTCTCGACCATCTCGAATTTCGTGATTCCGGTCGTGATTTTTGTATCATATTAGCAGAAATGCATGCAATGATGCGAGATTGATCGGAAAAATATGGTGTTTGGAAGAAAGTATTTTCGATAAATGTCTCACAAAATCATCATATTTCTCGACCATCTCGAATTTCGTGATTCCGGTCGTGATTTTTGTATCATATTAGCAGAAATGCATGCAATGATGCGAGATTGATCGGAAAAATATGTTGTTTGGAAAAATTTTTTTCGAACATCTCGGTCGATGAAATATGGAATGACTTCGAAAACGCTGTTTTTCGACGTTTCACTAAACCGAAACGCGTAAAAACAGGTGTTTCGCCCGCATCACGTTATTAGGAAGCAATTGCAGATAATTGTGCCGGGTTTTTCGAGAAAATTTTCAAATTTCATACACTCCAATCGTGTTGGGTGAGAAATGTTGGGCATCGAGAAAAAAAAAATTTTTCGATCTGCAAGAGTGAAATGAACTCGCGATAAATGTCTCACAAAATCATCATATTTCTCGACCATCTCGAATTTCGTGATTCCGGTCGTGATTTTTGTATCATATTAGCAGAAATGCATGCAATGATGCGAGATTGATCGGGAAAATATGTTGTTTGGAAAAATTTTTTTCGAACATCTCGGTCGATGAAATATGGAATGACTTCGAAAACGCTGTTTTTCGACGTTTCACTAAACCGAAACGCGTAAAAACAGGTGTTTCGCCCGCATGACGTTATTTGGAAGCAATTGCAGATAATTGTGCCGGGTTTTCCGAGAAAATTTCCAAATTTCATACACTCCAATCGTGTTGGGTGAGAAATGTTGGGCATCGAGAAAAAAAAAATTTTTCGACCGGCAAGAGTGAAATGAACTCGCGATAAATGTCTCACAAAATCATCATATTTCTCGACCATCTCGAATTTCGTGATTCCGGTCGTGATTTTTGTATCATATTAGCAGAAATGCATGCAATGATGCGAGATTGATCGGAAAAATATGGTGTTTTGAAAAAAGTATTTTCGATAAATGTCTCACAAAATCATCATATTTCTCGACCATCTCGAATTTCGTGATTCCGGTCGTGATTTTTGTATCATATTAGCAGAAATGCATGCAATGATGCGAGATTGATCGGAAAAATATGGTGTTTGGAAAAAAGTATTTTCGATAAATGTCTCACAAAATCATCATATTTCTCGACCATCTCGAATTTCGTGATTCCGGTCGTGATTTTTGTATCATATTAGCAGAAATGCATGCAATGATGCGAGATTGATCGGAAAAATATGGTGTTTTGAAAAAAGTATTTTCGATAAATGTCTCACAAAATCATCATATTTCTCGACCATCTCGAATTTCGTGATTCCGGTCGTGATTTTTGTATCATATTAGCAGAAATGCATGCAATGATGCGAGATTGATCGGAAAAATATGGTGTTTGGAAAAAAGTATTTTCGATAAATGTCTCACAAAATCATCATATTTCTCGACCATCTCGAATTTCGTGATTCCGGTCGTGATTTTTGTATCATATTAGCAGAATTGCATGCAATGATGCGAGATTGATCGGAAAAATATGTTGTTTGGAAAAATTTTTTTCGAACATCTCGGTCGATGAAATATGGAATGACTTCGAAAACGCTGTTTTTCGACGTTTCACTAAACCGAAACGCGTAAAAACAGGTGTTTCGCCTGCATCACGTTATTAGGAAGCAATTGCAGATAATTGTGCCGGGTTTTTCGAGAAAATTTTCAAATTTCATACACTCCAATCGTGTTGGGTGAGAAATGTTGGGCATCGAGAAAAAAAAAATTTTTCGACCGGCAAGAGTGAAAATGAACTCGCGATAAATGTCTCACAAAATCATCATATCTCTCGACCATCTCGAATTTCGTGATTCCAGTCGTAATTTTTGTATCATATTAGCAGAAATGCATGCAATGATGCGAGATTGATCGGAAAAATATGTTGTTTGGAAAAATTTTTTTCGAACATCTCGGTCGATGAAATATGGAATGACTCCGAAAACGCTGTTTTTCGACGTTTCACTAAACCGAAACGCGTAAAAACAGGTGTTTCGCCCGCATCACGTTATTAGGAAGCAATTGCAGATAATTGTGCCGGGTTTTTCGAGAAAATTTTCAAATTTCATACACTCCAATCGTGTTGGGTGAGAAATGTTGGGCATCGAGAAAAAAAAAATTTTTCGATCTGCAAGAGTGAAATGAACTCGCGATAAATGTCTCACAAAATCATCATATTTCTCGACCATCTCGAATTTCGTGATTCCGGTCGTGATTTTTGTATCATATTAGCAGAAATGCATGCAATGATGCGAGATTGATCAGAAAAATATGTTGTTTGGAAAAATTTTTTTCGAACATCTCGGTCGATGAAATATGGAATGACTTCGAAAACGCTGTTTTTCGACGTTTCACTAAACCGAAACGCGTAAAAACAGGTGTTTCGCCCGCATCACGTTATTAGGAAGCAATTGCAGATAATTGTGCCGGGTTTTTCGAGGAAATTTTCAAATTTCATACACTCCAATCGTGTTGGGTGAGAAATGTTGGGCATCGAGAAAAAAAAAATTCTTCGATCTGCAAGAGTGAAATGAACTCGCGATAAATGTCTCACAAAATCATCATATTTCTCGACCATCTCGAATTTCGTGATTCCGGTCGTGATTTTTGTATCATATTAGCAAAAATGCATGCAATGATGCGAGATTGATCGGAAAAATATGGCGTTTGGAAAAAAGTATTTTCGATAAATGTCTCACAAAATCATCATATTTCTCGACCATCTCGAATTTCGTGATTCCGGTCGTGATTTTTGTATCATATTAGCAGAAATGCATGCAATGATGCGAGATTGATCGGAAAAATATGTTGTTTGGAAAAATTTTTTTCGAACATCTCGGTCGATGAAATATGGAATGACTTCGAAAACGCTGTTTTTCGACGTTTCACTAAACCGAAACGCGTAAAAACAGGTGTTTCGCCCGCATCACGTTATTAGGAAGCAATTGCAGATAATTGTGCCGGGTTTTTCGAGAAAATTTTCAAATTTCATACACTCCAATCGTGTTGGGTGAGAAATGTTGGGCATCGAGAAAAAAAAAATTTTTCGATCTGCAAGAGTGAAATGAACTCGCGATAAATGTCTCACAAAATCATCATATTTCTCGACCATCTCGAATTTCGTGATTCCGGTCGTGATTTTTGTATCATATTAGCAGAAATGCATGCAATGATGCCAGATTGATCGGAAAAATATGTTGTTTGGAAAAATTTTTTTCGAACATCTCGGTCGATGAAATATGGAATGACTTCGAAAACGCTGTTTTTCGACGTTTCACTAAACCGAAACGCGTAAAAACAGGTGTTTCGCCCGCATGACGTTATTTGGAAGCAATTGCAGATAATTGTGCCGGGTTTTCCGAGAAAATTTTCAAATTTCATACACTCCAATCGTGTTGGGTGAGAAATGTTGGGCATCGAGAAAAAAAAAATTTTTCGACCGGCAAGAGTGAAATGAACTCGCGATAAATGTCTCACAAAATCATCATATTTCTCGACCATCTCGAATTTCGTGATTCCGGTCGTGATTTTTGTATCATATCAGCAGAATTGCATGCAATGATGCGAGATTGATCGGAAAAATATGGTGTTTGGAAAAAAGTATTTTCGATAAATGTCTCACAAAATCATCATATTTCTCGACCATCTCGAATTTCGTGATTCCGGTCGTGATTCTTGTATCATATTAGCAGAAATGCATGCAATGATGCGAGATTGATCGGAAAAATATGTTGTTTGGAAAAATTTTTTTCGAACATCTCGGTCGATGAAATATGGAATGACTTCGAAAACGCTGTTTTTCGACGTTTCACTAAACCGAAACGCGTAAAAACAGGTGTTTCGCCCGCATCACGTTATTAGGAAGCAATTGCAGATAATTGTGCCGGGTTTTTCGAGAAAATTTTCAAATTTCATACACTCCAATCGTGTTGGGTGAGAAATGTTGGGCATCGAGAAAAAAAAAATTTTTCGACCGGCAAGAGTGAAATGAACTCGCGATAAATGTCTCACAAAATCATCATATTTCTCGACCATCTCGAATTTCGTGATTCCGGTCGTGATTTTTGTATCATATTAGCAGAAATGCATGCAATGATGCGAGATTGATCGGAAAAATATGGTGTTTGGAAAAAGGTATTTTCGATAAATGTCTCACAAAATCATCATATTTCTCGACCATCTCGAATTTCGTGATTCCGGTCGTGATTCTTGTATCATATTAGCAGAAATGCATGCAATGATGCGAGATTGATCGGAAAAATATGTTGTTTGGAAAAATTTTTTTCGAACATCTCGGTCGATGAAATATGGAATGACTTCGAAAACGCTGTTTTTCGACGTTTCACTAAACCGAAACGCGTAAAAACAGGTGTTTCGCCCGCATCACGTTATTAGGAAGCAATTGCAGATAATTGTGCCGGGTTTTTCGAGAAAATTTTCAAATTTCATACACTCCAATCGTGTTGGGTGAGAAATGTTGGGCATCGAGAAAAAAAAAATTTTTCGATCTGCAAGAGTGAAATGAACTCGCGATAAATGTCTCACAAAATCATCATATTTCTCGACCATCTTGAATTTCGTGATTCCGGTCGTGATTTTTGTATCATATTAGCAGAAATGCATGCAATGATGCGAGATTGATCGGAAAAATATGGTGTTTTGAAAAAAGTATTTTCGATAAATGTCTCACAAAATCATCATATTTCTCGACCATCTCGAATTTCGTGATTTCGGTCGTGATTTTTGTATCATATTAGCAGAAATGCATGCAATGATGCGAGATTGATCGGAAAAATATGGTGTTTGGAAAAAAGTATTTTCGATAAATGTCTCACAAAATCATCATATTTCTCGACCATCTCGAATTTCGTGATTCCGGTCGTGATTTTTGTATCATATTAGCAGAATTGCATGCAATGATGCGAGATTGATCGGAAAAATATGTTGTTTGGAAAAATTTTTTTCGAACATCTCGGTCGATGAAATATGGAATGACTTCGAAAACGCTGTTTTTCGACGTTTCACTAAACCGAAACGCGTAAAAACAGGTGTTTCGCCCGCATCACGTTATTAGGAAGCAATTGCAGATAATTGTGCCGGGTTTTTCGAGAAAATTTTCAAATTTCATACACTCCAATCGTGTTGGGTGAGAAATGTTGGGCATCGAGAAAAAAAAAATTTTTCGACCGGCAAGAGTGAAAATGAACTCGCGATAAATGTCTCACAAAATCATCATATTTCTCGACCATCTCGAATTTCGTGATTCCGGTCGTAATTTTTGTATCATATTAGCAGAAATGCATGCAATGATGCGAGATTGATCGGAAAAATATGGTGTTTGGAAGAAAGTATTTTCGATAAATGTCTCACAAAATCATCATATTTCTCGACCATCTCGAATTTCGTGATTCCGGTCGTGATTTTTGTATCATATTAGCAGGAATGCATGCAATGATGCGAGATTGATCGGAAAAATATGGTGTTTGGAAAAAAGTATTTTCGATAAATGTCTCACAAAATCATCATATTTCTCGACCATCTCGAATTTCGTGATTCCGGTTGTGATTTTTGTATCATATTAGCAGAAATGCATGCAATGATGCGAGATTGATCGGAAAAATATGTTGTTTGGAAAAATTTTTTTCGAACATCTCGGTCGATGAAATATGGAATGACTTCGAAAACGCTGTTTTTCGACGTTTCACTAAACCGAAACGCGTAAAAACAGGTGTTTCGCCCGCATCACGTTATTAGGAAGCAATTGCAGATAATTGTGCCGGGTTTTTCGAGAAAATTTTCAAATTTCATACACTCCAATCGTGTTGGGTGAGAAATGTTGGGCATCGAGAAAAAAAAAATTTTTCGATCTACAAGAGTGAAATGAACTCGCGATAAATGTCTCACAAAATCATCATATTTCTCGACCATCTCGAATTTCGTGATTCCGGTCGTGATTTTTGTATCATATTAGCAGAAATGCATGCAATGATGCGAGATTGATCGGAAAAATATGTTGTTTGGAAAAATTTTTTTCGAACATCTCGGTCGATGAAATATGGAATGACTTCGAAAACGCTGTTTTTCGACGTTTCACTAAACCGAAACGCGTAAAAACAGGTGTTTCGCCCGCATCACGTTATTAGGAAGCAATTGCAGATAATTGTGCCGGGTTTTTCGAGAAAATTTTCAAATTTCATACACTCCAATCGTGTTGGGTGAGAAATGTTGGGCATCGAGAAAAAAAAAATTTTTCGATCTGCAAGAGTGAAATGAACTCGCGATAAATGTCTCACAAAATCATCATATTTCTCGACCATCTCGAATTTCGTGATTCCGGTCGTGATTTTTGTATCATATCAGCAGAATTGCATGCAATGATGCGAGATTGATCGGAAAAATATGGTGTTTGGAAAAAAGTATTTTCGATAAATGTCTCACAAAATCATCATATTTCTCGACCATCTCGAATTTCGTGATTCCGGTCGTGATTCTTGTATCATATTAGCAGAAATGCATGCAATGATGCGAGATTGATCGGAAAAATATGTTGTTTGGAAAAATTTTTTTCGAACATCTCGGTCGATGAAATATGGAATGACTTCGAAAACGCTGTTTTTCGACGTTTCACTAAACCGAAACGCGTAAAAACAGGTGTTTCGCCCGCATCACGTTATTAGGAAGCAATTGCAGATAATTGTGCCGGGTTTTTCGAGAAAATTTTCAAATTTCATACACTCCAATCGTGTTGGGTGAGAAATGTTGGGCATCGAGAAAAAAAAAATTTTTCGACCGGCAAGAGTGAAATGAACTCGCGATAAATGTCTCACAAAATCATCATATTTCTCGACCATCTCGAATTTCGTGATTCCGGTCGTGATTTTTGTATCATATTAGCAGAAATGCATGCAATGATGCGAGATTGATCGGAAAAATATGGTGTTTGGAAAAAGGTATTTTCGATAAATGTCTCACAAAATCATCATATTTCTCGACCATCTCGAATTTCGTGATTCCGGTCGTGATTCTTGTATCATATTAGCAGAAATGCATGCAATGATGCGAGATTGATCGGAAAAATATGTTGTTTGGAAAAATTTTTTTCGAACATCTCGGTCGATGAAATATGGAATGACTTCGAAAACGCTGTTTTTCGACGTTTCACTAAACCGAAACGCGTAAAAACAGGTGTTTCGCCCGCATCACGTTATTAGGAAGCAATTGCAGATAATTGTGCCGGGTTTTTCGAGAAAATTTTCAAATTTCATACACTCCAATCGTGTTGGGTGAGAAATGTTGGGCATCGAGAAAAAAAAAATTTTTCGATCTGCAAGAGTGAAATGAACTCGCGATAAATGTCTCACAAAATCATCATATTTCTCGACCATCTTGAATTTCGTGATTCCGGTCGTGATTTTTGTATCATATTAGCAGAAATGCATGCAATGATGCGAGATTGATCGGAAAAATATGGTGTTTTGAAAAAAGTATTTTCGATAAATGTCTCACAAAATCATCATATTTCTCGACCATCTCGAATTTCGTGATTTCGGTCGTGATTTTTGTATCATATTAGCAGAAATGCATGCAATGATGCGAGATTGATCGGAAAAATATGGTGTTTGGAAAAAAGTATTTTCGATAAATGTCTCACAAAATCATCATATTTCTCGACCATCTCGAATTTCGTGATTCCGGTCGTGATTTTTGTATCATATTAGCAGAATTGCATGCAATGATGCGAGATTGATCGGAAAAATATGTTGTTTGGAAAAATTTTTTTCGAACATCTCGGTCGATGAAATATGGAATGACTTCGAAAACGCTGTTTTTCGACGTTTCACTAAACCGAAACGCGTAAAAACAGGTGTTTCGCCCGCATCACGTTATTAGGAAGCAATTGCAGATAATTGTGCCGGGTTTTTCGAGAAAATTTTCAAATTTCATACACTCCAATCGTGTTGGGTGAGAAATGTTGGGCATCGAGAAAAAAAAAATTTTTCGACCGGCAAGAGTGAAAATGAACTCGCGATAAATGTCTCACAAAATCATCATATTTCTCGACCATCTCGAATTTCGTGATTCCGGTCGTAATTTTTGTATCATATTAGCAGAAATGCATGCAATGATGCGAGATTGATCGGAAAAATATGGTGTTTGGAAGAAAGTATTTTCGATAAATGTCTCACAAAATCATCATATTTCTCGACCATCTCGAATTTCGTGATTCCGGTCGTGATTTTTGTATCATATTAGCAGGAATGCATGCAATGATGCGAGATTGATCGGAAAAATATGGTGTTTGGAAAAAAGTATTTTCGATAAATGTCTCACAAAATCATCATATTTCTCGACCATCTCGAATTTCGTGATTCCGGTTGTGATTTTTGTATCATATTAGCAGAAATGCATGCAATGATGCGAGATTGATCGGAAAAATATGTTGTTTGGAAAAATTTTTTTCGAACATCTCGGTCGATGAAATATGGAATGACTTCGAAAACGCTGTTTTTCGACGTTTCACTAAACCGAAACGCGTAAAAACAGGTGTTTCGCCCGCATCACGTTATTAGGAAGCAATTGCAGATAATTGTGCCGGGTTTTTCGAGAAAATTTTCAAATTTCATACACTCCAATCGTGTTGGGTGAGAAATGTTGGGCATCGAGAAAAAAAAAATTTTTCGATCTACAAGAGTGAAATGAACTCGCGATAAATGTCTCACAAAATCATCATATTTCTCGACCATCTCGAATTTCGTGATTCCGGTCGTGATTTTTGTATCATATTAGCAGAAATGCATGCAATGATGCGAGATTGATCGGAAAAATATGTTGTTTGGAAAAATTTTTTTCGAACATCTCGGTCGATGAAATATGGAATGACTTCGAAAACGCTGTTTTTCGACGTTTCACTAAACCGAAACGCGTAAAAACAGGTGTTTCGCCCGCATCACGTTATTAGGAAGCAATTGCAGATAATTGTGCCGGGTTTTTCGAGAAAATTTTCAAATTTCATACACTCCAATCGTGTTGGGTGAGAAATGTTGGGCATCGAGAAAAAAAAAATTTTTCGATCTGCAAGAGTGAAATGAACTCGCGATAAATGTCTCACAAAATCATCATATTTCTCGACCATCTCGAATTTCGTGATTCCGGTCGTGATTTTTGTATCATATTAGCAGAAATGCATGCAATGATGCGAGATTGATCGGGAAAATATGTTGTTTGGAAAAATTTTTTTCGAACATCTCGGTCGATGAAATATGGAATGACTTCGAAAACGCTGTTTTTCGACGTTTCACTAAACCGAAACGCGTAAAAACAGGTGTTTCGCCCGCATGACGTTATTTGGAAGCAATTGCAGATAATTGTGCCGGGTTTTCCGAGAAAATTTCCAAATTTCATACACTCCAATCGTGTTGGGTGAGAAATGTTGGGCATCGAGAAAAAAAAAATTTTTCGACCGGCAAGAGTGAAATGAACTCGCGATAAATGTCTCACAAAATCATCATATTTCTCGACCATCTCGAATTTCGTGATTCCGGTCGTGATTTTTGTATCATATTAGCAGAAATGCATGCAATGATGCGAGATTGATCGGAAAAATATGGTGTTTTGAAAAAAGTATTTTCGATAAATGTCTCACAAAATCATCATATTTCTCGACCATCTCGAATTTCGTGATTCCGGTCGTGATTTTTGTATCATATTAGCAGAAATGCATGCAATGATGCGAGATTGATCGGAAAAATATGGTGTTTGGAAAAAAGTATTTTCGATAAATGTCTCACAAAATCATCATATTTCTCGACCATCTCGAATTTCGTGATTCCGGTCGTGATTTTTGTATCATATTAGCAGAATTGCATGCAATGATGCGAGATTGATCGGAAAAATATGTTGTTTGGAAAAATTTTTTTCGAACATCTCGGTCGATGAAATATGGAATGACTTCGAAAACGCTGTTTTTCGACGTTTCACTAAACCGAAACGCGTAAAAACAGGTGTTTCGCCTGCATCACGTTATTAGGAAGCAATTGCAGATAATTGTGCCGGGTTTTTCGAGAAAATTTTCAAATTTCATACACTCCAATCGTGTTGGGTGAGAAATGTTGGGCATCGAGAAAAAAAAAATTTTTCGACCGGCAAGAGTGAAAATGAACTCGCGATAAATGTCTCACAAAATCATCATATCTCTCGACCATCTCGAATTTCGTGATTCCAGTCGTAATTTTTGTATCATATTAGCAGAAATGCATGCAATGATGCGAGATTGATCGGAAAAATATGGTGTTTGGAAGAAAGTATTTTCGATAAATGTCTCACAAAATCATCATATTTCTCGACCATCTCGAATTTCGTGATTCCGGTCGTGATTTTTGTATCATATTAGCAGAAATGCATGCAATGATGCGAGATTGATCGGAAAAATATGTTGTTTGGAAAAATTTTTTTCGAACATCTCGGTCGATGAAATATGGAATGACTTCGAAAACGCTGTTTTTCGACGTTTCACTAAACCGAAACGCGTAAAAACAGGTGTTTCGCCCGCATCACGTTATTAGGAAGCAATTGCAGATAATTGTGCCGGGTTTTTCGAGAAAATTTTCAAATTTCATACACTCCAATCGTGTTGGGTGAGAAATGTTGGGCATCGAGAAAAAAAAAATTTTTCGATCTACAAGAGTGAAATGAACTCGCGATAAATGTCTCACAAAATCATCATATTTCTCGACCATCTCGAATTTCGTGATTCCGGTCGTGATTTTTGTATCATATTAGCAGAAATGCATGCAATGATGCGAGATTGATCGGAAAAATATGTTGTTTGGAAAAATTTTTTTCGAACATCTCGGTCGATGAAATATGGAATGACTTCGAAAACGCTGTTTTTCGACGTTTCACTAAACCGAAACGCGTAAAAACAGGTGTTTCGCCCGCATCACGTTATTAGGAAGCAATTGCAGATAATTGTGCCGGGTTTTTCGAGAAAATTTTCAAATTTCATACACTCCAATCGTGTTGGGTGAGAAATGTTGGGCATCGAGAAAAAAAAAATTTTTCGATCTGCAAGAGTGAAATGAACTCGCGATAAATGTCTCACAAAATCATCATATTTCTCGACCATCTCGAATTTCGTGATTCCGGTCGTGATTTTTGTATCATATTAGCAGAAATGCATGCAATGATGCGAGATTGATCGGGAAAATATGTTGTTTGGAAAAATTTTTTTCGAACATCTCGGTCGATGAAATATGGAATGACTTCGAAAACGCTGTTTTTCGACGTTTCACTAAACCGAAACGCGTAAAAACAGGTGTTTCGCCCGCATGACGTTATTTGGAAGCAATTGCAGATAATTGTGCCGGGTTTTCCGAGAAAATTTCCAAATTTCATACACTCCAATCGTGTTGGGTGAGAAATGTTGGGCATCGAGAAAAAAAAAATTTTTCGACCGGCAAGAGTGAAATGAACTCGCGATAAATGTCTCACAAAATCATCATATTTCTCGACCATCTCGAATTTCGTGATTCCGGTCGTAATTTTTGTATCATATTAGCAGAAATGCATGCAATGATGCGAGATTGATCGGAAAAATATGGTGTTTGGAAGAAAGTATTTTCGATAAATGTCTCACAAAATCATCATATTTCTCGACCATCTCGAATTTCGTGATTCCGGTCGTGATTTTTGTATCATATTAGCAGAAATGCATGCAATGATGCGAGATTGATCGGAAAAATATGGTGTTTGGAAAAAAGTATTTTCGATAAATGTCTCCCAAAATCATCATATTTCTCGACCATCTCGAATTTCGTGATTCCGGTCGTGATTTTTGTCTCATATTAGCAGAAATGCATGCAATGATGCGAGATTGATCGGAAAAATATGGTGTTTTGAAAAAAGTATTTTCGATAAATGTCTCACAAAATCATCATATTTCTCGACCATCTCGAATTTCGTGATTCCGGTCGTGATTTTTGTATCATATTAGCAGAAATGCATGCAATGATGCGAGATTGATCGGAAAAATATGGTGTTTGGAAAAAAGTATTTTCGATAAATGTCTCACAAAATCATCATATTTCTCGACCATCTCGAATTTCGTGATTCCGGTCGTGATTTTTGTATCATATTAGCAGAATTGCATGCAATGATGCGAGATTGATCGGAAAAATATGTTGTTTGGAAAAATTTTTTTCGAACATCTCGGTCGATGAAATATGGAATGACTTCGAAAACGCTGTTTTTCGACGTTTCACTAAACCGAAACGCGTAAAAACAGGTGTTTCGCCTGCATCACGTTATTAGGAAGCAATTGCAGATAATTGTGCCGGGTTTTTCGAGAAAATTTTCAAATTTCATACACTCCAATCGTGTTGGGTGAGAAATGTTGGGCATCGAGAAAAAAAAAATTTTTCGACCGGCAAGAGTGAAAATGAACTCGCGATAAATGTCTCACAAAATCATCATATCTCTCGACCATCTCGAATTTCGTGATTCCAGTCGTAATTTTTGTATCATATTAGCAGAAATGCATGCAATGATGCGAGATTGATCGGAAAAATATGGTGTTTGGAAGAAAGTATTTTCGATAAATGTCTCACAAAATCATCATATTTCTCGACCATCTCGAATTTCGTGATTCCGGTCGTGATTTTTGTATCATATTAGCAGAAATGCATGCAATGATGCGAGATTGATCGGAAAAATATGTTGTTTGGAAAAATTTTTTTCGAACATCTCGGTCGATGAAATATGGAATGACTTCGAAAACGCTGTTTTTCGACGTTTCACTAAACCGAAACGCGTAAAAACAGGTGTTTCGCCCGCATCACGTTATTAGGAAGCAATTGCAGATAATTGTGCCGGGTTTTTCGAGAAAATTTTCAAATTTCATACACTCCAATCGTGTTGGGTGAGAAATGTTGGGCATCGAGAAAAAAAAAATTTTTCGATCTGCAAGAGTGAAATGAACTCGCGATAAATGTCTCACAAAATCATCATATTTCTCGACCATCTCGAATTTCGTGATTCCGGTCGTGATTTTTGTATCATATTAGCAGAAATGCATGCAATGATGCGAGATTGATCGGGAAAATATGTTGTTTGGAAAAATTTTTTTCGAACATCTCGGTCGATGAAATATGGAATGACTTCGAAAACGCTGTTTTTCGACGTTTCACTAAACCGAAACGCGTAAAAACAGGTGTTTCGCCCGCATGACGTTATTTGGAAGCAATTGCAGATAATTGTGCCGGGTTTTCCGAGAAAATTTCCAAATTTCATACACTCCAATCGTGTTGGGTGAGAAATGTTGGGCATCGAGAAAAAAAAAATTTTTCGACCGGCAAGAGTGAAATGAACTCGCGATAAATGTCTCACAAAATCATCATATTTCTCGACCATCTCGAATTTCGTGATTCCGGTCGTGATTTTTGTATCATATTAGCAGAAATGCATGCAATGATGCGAGATTGATCGGAAAAATATGGTGTTTTGAAAAAAGTATTTTCGATAAATGTCTCACAAAATCATCATATTTCTCGACCATCTCGAATTTCGTGATTCCGGTCGTGATTTTTGTATCATATTAGCAGAAATGCATGCAATGATGCGAGATTGATCGGAAAAATATGGTGTTTGGAAAAAAGTATTTTCGATAAATGTCTCACAAAATCATCATATTTCTCGACCATCTCGAATTTCGTGATTCCGGTCGTGATTTTTGTATCATATTAGCAGAAATGCATGCAATGATGCGAGATTGATCGGAAAAATATGGTGTTTTGAAAAAAGTATTTTCGATAAATGTCTCACAAAATCATCATATTTCTCGACCATCTCGAATTTCGTGATTCCGGTCGTGATTTTTGTATCATATTAGCAGAAATGCATGCAATGATGCGAGATTGATCGGAAAAATATGGTGTTTGGAAAAAAGTATTTTCGATAAATGTCTCACAAAATCATCATATTTCTCGACCATCTCGAATTTCGTGATTCCGGTCGTGATTTTTGTATCATATTAGCAGAATTGCATGCAATGATGCGAGATTGATCGGAAAAATATGTTGTTTGGAAAAATTTTTTTCGAACATCTCGGTCGATGAAATATGGAATGACTTCGAAAACGCTGTTTTTCGACGTTTCACTAAACCGAAACGCGTAAAAACAGGTGTTTCGCCTGCATCACGTTATTAGGAAGCAATTGCAGATAATTGTGCCGGGTTTTTCGAGAAAATTTTCAAATTTCATACACTCCAATCGTGTTGGGTGAGAAATGTTGGGCATCGAGAAAAAAAAAATTTTTCGACCGGCAAGAGTGAAAATGAACTCGCGATAAATGTCTCACAAAATCATCATATCTCTCGACCATCTCGAATTTCGTGATTCCAGTCGTAATTTTTGTATCATATTAGCAGAAATGCATGCAATGATGCGAGATTGATCGGAAAAATATGGTGTTTGGAAGAAAGTATTTTCGATAAATGTCTCACAAAATCATCATATTTCTCGACCATCTCGAATTTCGTGATTCCGGTCGTGATTTTTGTATCATATTAGCAGAAATGCATGCAATGATGCGAGATTGATCGGAAAAATATGTTGTTTGGAAAAATTTTTTTCGAACATCTCGGTCGATGAAATATGGAATGACTTCGAAAACGCTGTTTTTCGACGTTTCACTAAACCGAAACGCGTAAAAACAGGTGTTTCGCCCGCATCACGTTATTAGGAAGCAATTGCAGATAATTGTGCCGGGTTTTTCGAGAAAATTTTCAAATTTCATACACTCCAATCGTGTTGGGTGAGAAATGTTGGGCATCGAGAAAAAAAAAATTTTTCGATCTACAAGAGTGAAATGAACTCGCGATAAATGTCTCACAAAATCATCATATTTCTCGACCATCTCGAATTTCGTGATTCCGGTCGTGATTTTTGTATCATATTAGCAGAAATGCATGCAATGATGCGAGATTGATCGGAAAAATATGTTGTTTGGAAAAATTTTTTTCGAACATCTCGGTCGATGAAATATGGAATGACTTCGAAAACGCTGTTTTTCGACGTTTCACTAAACCGAAACGCGTAAAAACAGGTGTTTCGCCCGCATCACGTTATTAGGAAGCAATTGCAGATAATTGTGCCGGGTTTTTCGAGAAAATTTTCAAATTTCATACACTCCAATCGTGTTGGGTGAGAAATGTTGGGCATCGAGAAAAAAAAAATTTTTCGATCTGCAAGAGTGAAATGAACTCGCGATAAATGTCTCACAAAATCATCATATTTCTCGACCATCTCGAATTTCGTGATTCCGGTCGTGATTTTTGTATCATATTAGCAGAAATGCATGCAATGATGCGAGATTGATCGGGAAAATATGTTGTTTGGAAAAATTTTTTTCGAACATCTCGGTCGATGAAATATGGAATGACTTCGAAAACGCTGTTTTTCGACGTTTCACTAAACCGAAACGCGTAAAAACAGGTGTTTCGCCCGCATGACGTTATTTGGAAGCAATTGCAGATAATTGTGCCGGGTTTTCCGAGAAAATTTCCAAATTTCATACACTCCAATCGTGTTGGGTGAGAAATGTTGGGCATCGAGAAAAAAAAAATTTTTCGACCGGCAAGAGTGAAATGAACTCGCGATAAATGTCTCACAAAATCATCATATTTCTCGACCATCTCGAATTTCGTGATTCCGGTCGTAATTTTTGTATCATATTAGCAGAAATGCATGCAATGATGCGAGATTGATCGGAAAAATATGGTGTTTGGAAGAAAGTATTTTCGATAAATGTCTCACAAAATCATCATATTTCTCGACCATCTCGAATTTCGTGATTCCGGTCGTGATTTTTGTATCATATTAGCAGAAATGCATGCAATGATGCGAGATTGATCGGAAAAATATGGTGTTTGGAAAAAAGTATTTTCGATAAATGTCTCCCAAAATCATCATATTTCTCGACCATCTCGAATTTCGTGATTCCGGTCGTGATTTTTGTATCATATTAGCAGAAATGCATGCAATGATGCGAGATTGATCGGAAAAATATGGTGTTTTGAAAAAAGTATTTTCGATAAATGTCTCACAAAATCATCATATTTCTCGACCATCTCGAATTTCGTGATTCCGGTCGTGATTTTTGTATCATATTAGCAGAAATGCATGCAATGATGCGAGATTGATCGGAAAAATATGGTGTTTGGAAAAAAGTATTTTCGATAAATGTCTCACAAAATCATCATATTTCTCGACCATCTCGAATTTCGTGATTCCGGTCGTGATTTTTGTATCATATTAGCAGAATTGCATGCAATGATGCGAGATTGATCGGAAAAATATGTTGTTTGGAAAAATTTTTTTCGAACATCTCGGTCGATGAAATATGGAATGACTTCGAAAACGCTGTTTTTCGACGTTTCACTAAACCGAAACGCGTAAAAACAGGTGTTTCGCCTGCATCACGTTATTAGGAAGCAATTGCAGATAATTGTGCCGGGTTTTTCGAGAAAATTTTCAAATTTCATACACTCCAATCGTGTTGGGTGAGAAATGTTGGGCATCGAGAAAAAAAAAATTTTTCGACCGGCAAGAGTGAAAATGAACTCGCGATAAATGTCTCACAAAATCATCATATCTCTCGACCATCTCGAATTTCGTGATTCCAGTCGTAATTTTTGTATCATATTAGCAGAAATGCATGCAATGATGCGAGATTGATCGGAAAAATATGGTGTTTGGAAGAAAGTATTTTCGATAAATGTCTCACAAAATCATCATATTTCTCGACCATCTCGAATTTCGTGATTCCGGTCGTGATTTTTGTATCATATTAGCAGAAATGCATGCAATGATGCGAGATTGATCGGAAAAATATGGTGTTTGGAAAAAAGTATTTTCGATAAATGTCTCACAAAATCATCATATTTCTCGACCATCTCGAATTTCGTGATTCCGGTCGTGATTTTTGTATCATATTAGCAGAAATGCATGCAATGATGCGAGATTGATCGGAAAAATATGTTGTTTGGAAAAATTTTTTTTCGAACATCTCGGTCGATGAAATATGGAATGACTTCGAAAACGCTGTTTTTCGACGTTTCACTAAACCGAAACGCGTAAAAACAGGTGTTTCGCCCGCATCACGTTATTAGGAAGCAATTGCAGATAATTGTGTCGGGTTTTTCGAGAAAATTTTCAAATTTCATACACTCCAATCGTGTTATGTGAGAAATGTTGGGCATCGAGAAAAAAAAAATTTTTCGATCTGCAAGAGTGAAATGAACTCGCGATAAATGTCTCACAAAATCATCATATTTCTCGACCATCTCGAATTTCGTGATTCCGGTCGTGATTTTTGTATCATATTAGCAGAAATGCATGCAATGATGCGAGATTGATCGGAAAAATATGTTGTTTGGAAAAATTTTTTTCGAACATCTCGGTCGATGAAACATGGAATGACTTCGAAAACGCTGTTTTTCGACGTTTCACTAAACCGAAACGCGTAAAAACAGGTGTTTCGCCCGCATCACGTTATTAGGAAGCAAGTGCAGATAATTGTGCCGGGTTTTTCGAGAAAATTTTCAAATTTCATACACTCCAATCGTGTTGGGTGAGAAATGTTGGGCATCGAGAAAAAAAAAATTTTTCGATCTGCAAGAGTGAAATGAACTCGCGATAAATGTCTCACAAAATCATCATATTTCTCGACCATCTCGAATTTCGTGATTCCGGTCGTGATTTTTGTATCATATTAGCAGAAATGCATGCAATGATGCGAGATTGATCGGAAAAATATGTTGTTTGGAAAAATTTTTTTCGAACATCTCGGTCGATGAAATATGGAATGACTTCGAAAACGCTGTTTTTCGACGTTTCACTAAACCGAAACGCGTAAAAACAGGTGTTTCGCCCGCATCACGTTATAAGGAAGCAATTGCAGATAATTGTGCCGGGTTTTTCGAGAAAATTTTCAAATTTCATACACTCCAATCGTGTTGGGTGAGAAATGTTGGGCATCGAGAAAAAAAAAATTTTTCGATCGGCAAGAGTGAAATGAACTCGCGATAAATGTCTCACAAAATCATCATATTTCTCGACCATCTCGAATTTCGTGATTCCGGTCGTGATTTTTGTATCATATTAGCAGAAATGCATGCAATGATGCGAGATTGATCGGAAAAATATGGTGTTTGGAAAAAAGTATTTTCGATAAATGTCTCACAAAATCATCATATTTCTCGACCATCTCGAATTTCGTGATTCCGGTCGTGATTTTTGTATCATATTAGCAGGAATGCATGCAATGATGCGAGATTGATCGGAAAAATATGTTGTTTGGAAAAATTTTTTTCGAACATCTCGGTCGATGAAATATGGAATGACTTCGAAAACGCTGTTTTTCGACGTTTCACTAAACCGAAACGCGTAAAAACAGGTGTTTCGCCCGCATCACGTTATTAGGAAGCAATTGCAGATAATTGTGCCGGGTTCTTCGAGAAAATTTTCAAATTTCATACACACCAATCGTGTTGGGTGAGAAATGTTGGGCATCGAGAAAAAAAAAATTCTTCGATCTGCAAGAGTGAAATGAACTCGCGATAAATGTCTCACAAAATCATCATAGTTCTCGACCATCTCGAATTTCGTGATTCCGGTCGTGATTTTTGTATCATATCAGCAGATATGCATGCAATGATGCGAGATTGATCGGAAAAATATGGTGTTTGGAAAAAAGTATTTTCGATAAATGTCTCACAAAATCATCATAGTTCTCGACCATCTCGAATTTCGTGATTCCGGTCGTGATTTTTGTATCATATTAGCAGAATTGCATGCAATGATGCGAGATTGATCGGAAAAATATGTTGTTTGGAAAAATTTTTTTCGAACATCTCGGTCGATGAAATATGGAATGACTTCGAAAACGCTGTTTTTCGACGTTTCACTAAACCGAAACGCGTAAAAACAGGTGTTTCGCCCGCATCACGTTATTAGGAAGCAATTGCAGATAATTGTGCCGGGTTTCTCGAGAAAATTTTCAAATTTCATACACTCCAATCGTGTTGGGTGAGAAATGTTGGGCATCGAGAAAAAAAAAATTTTTCGACCGGCAAGAGTGAAATGAACTCGCGATAAATGTCTCACAAAATCATCATATTTCTCGACCATCTCGAATTTCGTGATTCCGGTCGTAATTTTTGTATCATATTAGCAGAAATGCATGCAATGATGCGAGATTGATCGGAAAAATATGGTGTTTGGAAAAAAGTATTTTCGATAAATGTTTCCCAAAATCATCATATTTCTCGACCATCTCGAATTTCGTGATTCCGGTCGTGATTTTTGTATCATATTAGCAGAAATGCATGCAATGATGCGAGATTGATCGGAAAAATATGGTGTTTGGAAAAAAGTATTTTCGATAAATGTCTCACAAAATCATCATATTTCTCGACCATCTCGAATTTCGTGATTCCGGTCGTGATTTTTATATCATATTAGCAGAATTGCATGCAATGATGCGAGATTGATCGGAAAAATATGTTGTTTGGAAAAATTTTTTTCGAACATCTCGGTCGATGAAATATGGAATGACTTCGAAAACGCTGTTTTTCGACGTTTCACTAAACCGAAACGCGTAAAAACAGGTGTTTCGCCCGCATCACGTTATTAGGAAGCAATTGCAGATAATTGTGCCGGGTTTTTCGAGAAAATTTTCAAATTTCATACACTCCAATCGTGTTGGGTGAGAAATGTTGGGCATCGAGAAAAAAAAAATTTTTCGACCGGCAAGAGTGAAATGAACTCGCGATAAATGTCTCACAAAATCATCATATTTCTCGACCATCTCGAATTTCGTGATTCCGGTCGTAATTTTTGTATCATATTAGCAGAAATGCATGCAATGATGCGAGATTGATCGGAAAAATATGGTGTTTGGAAGAAAGTATTTTCGATAAATGTCTCACAAAATCATCATATTTCTCGACCATCTCGAATTTCGTGATTCCGGTCGTGATTTTTGTATCATATTAGCAGAAATGCATGCAATGATGCGAGATTGATCGGAAAAATATGGTGTTTGGAAAAAAGTATTTTCGATAAATGTCTCCCAAAATCATCATATTTCTCGACCATCTCGAATTTCGTGATTCCGGTCGTGATTTTTGTATCATATTAGCAGAAATGCATGCAATGATGCGAGATTGATCGGAAAAATATGGTGTTTTGAAAAAAGTATTTTCGATAAATGTCTCACAAAATCATCATATTTCTCGACCATCTCGAATTTCGTGATTCCGGTCGTGATTTTTGTATCATATTAGCAGAAATGCATGCAATGATGCGAGATTGATCGGAAAAATATGGTGTTTGGAAAAAAGTATTTCCGATAAATGTCTCACAAAATCATCATATTTCTCGACCATCTCGAATTTCGTGATTCCGGTCGTGATTTTTGTATCATATTAGCAGAATTGCATGCAATGATGCGAGATTGATCGGAAAAATATGTTGTTTGGAAAAATTTTTTTCGAACATCTCGGTCGATGAAATATGGAATGACTTCGAAAACGCTGTTTTTCGACGTTTCACTAAACCGAAACGCGTAAAAACAGGTGTTTCGCCCGCATGACGTTATTTGGAAGCAATTGCAGATAATTGTGCCGGGTTTTCAGAGAAAATTTCCAAATTTCATACACTCCAATCGTGTTGGGTGAGAAATGTTGGGCATCGAGAAAAAAAAAATTTTTCGACCGGCAAGAGTGAAATGAACTCGCGATAAATGTCTCACAAAATCATCATATTTCTCGACCATCTCGAATTTCGTGATTCCGGTCGTGATTTTTGTATCATATCAGCAGAAATGCATGCAATGATGCAAGATTGATCGGGAAAATATATTGTTTGGAAAAAAGTATTTTCGATAAATGTCTCACAAAATCATCATATTTCTCGACCATCTCGAATTTCGTGATTCCGGTCGTGATTTTTGTATCATATTAGCAGAAATGCATGCAATGATGCGAGATTGATCGGAAAAATATGTTGTTTGGAAAAATTTTTTTCGAACATCTCGGTCGATGAAATATGGAATGACTTCGAAAACGCTGTTTTTCGACGTTTCACTAAACCGAAACGCGTAAAAACAGGTGTTTCGCCTGCATCACGTTATTAGGAAGCAATTGCAGATAATTTTGCCGGGTTTTTCGAGAAAATTTTCAAATTTCATACACTCCAATCGTGTTGGGTGAGAAATGTTGGGCATCGAGAAAAAAAAAATTTTTCGATCTGCAAGAGTGAAATGAACTCGCGATAAATGTCTCACAAAATCATCATATTTCTCGACCATCTCGAATTTCGTGATTCCGGTCGTGATTTTTGTATCATATTAGCAGAAATGCATGCAATGATGCGAGATTGATCGGAAAAATATGTTGTTTGGAAAAATTTTTTTCGAACATCTCGGTCGATGAAATATGGAATGACTTCGAAAACGCTGTTTTTCGACGTTTCACTAAACCGAAACGCGTAAAAACAGGTGTTTCGCCTGCATCACGTTATTAGGAAGCAATTGCAGATAATTTTGCCGGGTTTTTCGAGAAAATTTTCAAATTTCATACACTCCAATCGTGTTGGGTGAGAAATGTTGGGCATCGAGAAAAAAAAAATTTTTCGATCTGCAAGAGTGAAATGAACTCGCGATAAATGTCTCACAAAATCATCATATTTCTCGACCATCTCGAATTTCGTGATTCCGGTCGTGATTTTTGTATCATATTAGCAGAAATGCATGCAATGATGCGAGATTGATCGGAAAAATATGTTGTTTGGAAAAATTTTTTTCGAACATCTCGGTCGATGAAATATGGAATGACTTCGAAAACGCTGTTTTTCGACGTTTCACTAAACCGAAACGCGTAAAAACAGGTGTTTCGCCCGCATCACGTTATTAGGAAGCAATTGCAGATAATTGTGCCGGGTTTTTCGAGAAAATTTTCAAATTTCATACACTCCAATCGTGTTGGGTGAGAAATGTTGGGCATCGAGAAAAAAAAAATTTTTCGATCTGCAAGAGTGAAATGAACTCGCGATAAATGTCTCACAAAATCATCATATTTCTCGACCATCTCGAATTTCGTGATTCCGGTCGTGATTTTTGTATCATATCAGCAGAAATGCATGCAATGATGCAAGATTGATCGGGAAAATATGGTGTTTGGAAAAAAGTATTTTCGATAAATGTCTCACAAAATCATCATATTTCTCGACCATCTCGAATTTCGTGATTCCGGTCGTGATTTTTGTATCATATTAGCAGAAATGCATGCAATGATGCGAGATTGATCGGAAAAATATGTTGTTTGGAAAAAATTTTTTCGAACATCTCGGTCGATGAAATATGGAATGACTTCGAAAACGCTGTTTTTCGACGTTTCACTAAACCGAAACGCGTAAAAACAGGTGTTTCGCCTGCATCACGTTATTAGGAAGCAATTGCAGATAATTTTGCCGGGTTTTTCGAGAAAATTTTCAAATTTCATACACTCCAATCGTGTTGGGTGAGAAATGTTGGGCATCGAGAAAAAAAAAATTTTTCGACCGGCAAGAGTGAAAATGAACTCGCGATAAATGTCTCACAAAATCATCATATTTCTCGACCATCTCGAATTTCGTGATTCCGGTCGTAATTTTTGTATCATATTAGCAGAAATGCATGCAATGATGCGAGATTGATCGGAAAAATATGGTGTTTGGAAGAAAGTATTTTCGATAAATGTCTCACAAAATCATCATATTTCTCGACCATCTCGAATTTCGTGATTCCGGTCGTGATTTTTGTATCATATTAGCAGAAATGCATGCAATGATGCGAGATTGATCGGAAAAATATGGTGTTTGGAAAAAAGTATTTTCGATAAATGTTTCACAAAATCATCATATTTCTCGACCATCTCGAATTTCGTGATTCCGGTCGTGATTTTTGTATCATATTAGCAGAAATGCATGCAATGATGCGAGATTGATCGGAAAAATATGTTGTTTGGAAAAATTTTTTTCGAACATCACGGTCGATGAAATATGGAATGACTTCGAAAACGCTGTTTTTCGACGTTTCACTAAACCGAAACGCGTAAAAACAGGTGTTTCGCCCGCATCACGTTATTAGGAAGCAATTGCAGATAATTGTGCCGGGTTTTTCGAGAAAATTTTCAAATTTCATACACTCCAATCGTGTTGGGTGAGAAATGTTGGGCATCGAGAAAAAAAAAATTTTTCGATCTGCAAGAGTGAAATGAACTCGCGATAAATGTCTCACAAAATCATCATATTTCTCGACCATCTCGAATTTCGTGATTCCGGTCGTGATTTTTGTATCATATTAGCAGAAATGCATGCAATGATGCGAGATTGATCGGAAAAATATGTTGTTTGGAAAAATTTTTTTCGAACATCTCGGTCGATGAAATATGGAATGACTTCGAAAACGCTGTTTTTCGACGTTTCACTAAACCGAAACGCGTAAAAACAGGTGTTTCGCCCGCATCACGTTATTAGGAAGCAATTGCAGATAATTGTGCCGGGTTTTTCGAGAAAATTTTCAAATTTCATACACTCCAATCGTGTTGGGTGAGAAATGTTGGGCATCGAGAAAAAAAAAATTTTTCGATCTGCAAGAGTGAAATGAACTCGCGATAAATGTCTCTCAAAATCATCATATTTCTCGACCATCTCGAATTTCGTGATTCCGGTCGTGATTTTTGTATCATATTAGCAGAAATGCATGCAATGATGCGAGATTGATCGGAAAAATATGTTGTTTGGAAAAATTTTTTTCGAACATCTCGGTCGATGAAATATGGAATGACTTCGAAAACGCTGTTTTTCGACGTTTCACTAAACCGAAACGCGTAAAAACAGGTGTTTCGCCCGCATCACGTTATTAGGAAGCAATTGCAGATAATTGTGCCGGGTTTTTCGAGGAAATTTTCAAATTTCATACACTCCAATCGTGTTGGGTGAGAAATGTTGGGCATCGAGAAAAAAAAAATTCTTCGATCTGCAAGAGTGAAATGAACTCGCGATAAATGTCTCACAAAATCATCATATTTCTCGACCATCTCGAATTTCGTGATTCCGGTCGTGATTTTTGTATCATATTAGCAGAAATGCATGCAATGATGCGAGATTGATCGGAAAAATATGGTGTTTGGAAAAAAGTATTTTCGATAAATGTCTCACAAAATCATCATATTTCTCGACCATCTCGAATTTCGTGATTCCGGTCGTGATTTTTGTATCATATTAGCAGAAATGCATGCAATGATGCGAGATTGATCGGAAAAATATGTTGTTTGGAAAAATTTTTTTCGAACATCTCGGTCGATGAAATATGGAATGACTTCGAAAACGCTGTTTTTCGACGTTTCACTAAACCGAAACGCGTAAAAACAGGTGTTTCGCCCGCATCACGTTATTAGGAAGCAATTGCAGATAATTGTGCCGGGTTTTTCGAGAAAATTTTCAAATTTCATACACTCCAATCGTGTTGGGTGAGAAATGTTGGGCATCGAGAAAAAAAAAATTTTTCGATCTGCAAGAGTGAGATGAACTCGCGATAAATGTCTCACAAAATCATCATATTTCTCGACCATCTCGAATTTCGTGATTCCGGTCGTGATTTTTGTATCATATTAGCAGAAATGCATGCAATGATGCGAGATTGATCGGAAAAATATGTTGTTTGGAAAAATTTTTTTCGAACATCTCGGTCGATGAAATATGGAATGACTTCGAAAACGCTGTTTTTCGACGTTTCACTAAACCGAAACGCGTAAAAACAGGTGTTTCGCCCGCATCACGTTATTAGGAAGCAATTGCAGATAATTGTGCCGGGTTTTTCGAGAAAATTTTCAAATTTCATACACTCCAATCGTGTTGGGTGAGAAATGTTGGGCATCGAGAAAAAAAAAATTTTTCGATCTGCAAGAGTGAAATGAACTCGCGATAAATGTCTCACAAAATCATCATATTTCTCGACCATCTCGAATTTCGTGATTCCGGTCGTGATTTTTGTATCATATTAGCAGAATTGCATGCAATGATGCGAGATTGATCGGAAAAATATGTGGTTTGGAAAAATTTTTTTCGAACATCTCGGTCGATGAAATATGGAATGACTTCGAAAACGCTGTTTTTCGACGTTTCACTAAACCGAAACGCGTAAAAACGGGTGTTTCGCCCGCATCAAGTTATTAGGAAGCAATTGCAGATAATTGTGCCGGGTTTTTCGGGAAAATTTTCGAATTTCATACACTCCAATTGTGTTGGGTGAGAAATGTTGGGCATCGAGAAAAAAAAAATTTTTCGATCTGCAAGAGTGAAATGAACTCGCGATAAATGTCCCACAAAATCATCATATTTCTCGACCATCTCAAATTTCGTGATTCCGGTCGTAATTTTTGTATCATATTAGCAGAAATGCATGCAATGATGCGAGATTGATCGGAAAAATATGGTGTTTGGAAGAAAGTATTTTCGATAAATGTCTCACAAAATCATCATATTTCTCGACCATCTCGAATTTCGTGATTCCGGTCGTGATTTTTGTATCATATTAGCAGAAATGCATGCAATGATGCGAGATTGATCGGAAAAATATGTTGTTTGGAAAAATTTTTTTCGAACATCGCGGTCGATGAAATATGGAATGACTTCGAAAACGCTGTTTTTCGACGTTTCACTAAACCGAAACGCGTAAAAACAGGTGTTTCGCCCGCATGACGTTATTTGGAAGCAATTGCAGATAATTGTGCCGGGTTTTCCGAGAAAATTTTCAAATTTCATACACTCCAATCGTGTTGGGTGAGAAATGTTGGGCATCGAGAAAAAAAAAATTTTTCGACCGGCAAGAGTGAAATGAACTCGCGATAAATGTCTCACAAAATCATCATATTTCTCGACCATCTCGAATTTCGTGATTCCGGTCGTGATTTTTGTATCATATCAGCAGAAATGCATGCAATGATGCGAGATTGATCGGAAAAATATGGTGTTTGGAAAAAAGTATTTTCGATAAATGTCTCACAAAATCATCATATTTCTCGACCATCTCGAATTTCGTGATTCCGGTCGTGATTTTTGTATCATATTAGCAGAAATGCATGCAATGATGCGAGATTGATCGGAAAAATATGTTGTTTGGAAAAATTTTTTTCGAACATCTCGGTCGATGAAATATGGAATGACTTCGAAAACGCTGTTTTTCGACGTTTCACTGAACCGAAACGCGTAAAAACAGGTGTTTCGCCCGCATCACGTTATTAGGAAGCAATTGCAGATAATTGTGCCGGGTTTTTCGAGAAAATTTTCAAATTTCATACACTCCAATCGTGTTGGGTGAGAAATGTTGGGCATCGAGAAAAAAAAAATTTTTCGATCTGCAAGAGTGAAATGAACTCGCGATAAATGTCTCACAAAATCATCATATTTCTCGACCATCTCGAATTTCGTGATTCCGGTCGTGATTTTTGTATCATATTAGCAGAAATGCATGCAATGATGCGAGATTGATCGGAAAAATATGTTGTTTGGGAAAATTTTTTTCGAACATCTCGGTCGATGAAATATGGAATGACTTCGAAAACGCTGTTTTTCGACGTTTCACTAAACCGAAACGCGTAAAAACAGGTGTTTCGCCCGCATCACGTTATAAGGAAGCAATTGCAGATAATTGTGCCGGGTTTTTCGAGAAAATTTTCAAATTTCATACACTCCAATCGTGTTGGGTGAGAAATGTTGGGCATCGAGAAAAAAAAATTTTTCGATCGGCAAGAGTGAAATGAACTCGCGATAAATGTCTCACAAAATCATCATATTTCACGACCATCTCGAATTTCGTGATTCCGGTCGTGATTTTTGCGTCATATTAAAAGAAATGCATGCAATGATGCGAGATTGATCGGAAAAATATGGTGTTTGGAAAAAAGTATTTTCGATAAATGTCTCCCAAAATCATCATATTTCTCGACCATCTCGAATTTCGTGATTCCGGTCGTGATTTTTGTATCATATTAGCAGAAATGCATGCAATGATGCGAGATTGATCGGAAAAATATGGTGTTTTTAAAAAAGTATTTTCGATAAATGTCTCCCAAAATCATCATATTTCTCGACCATCTCGAATTTCGTGATTCCGGTCGTGATTTTTGTATCATATTAGCAGAAATGCATGCAATGATACGAGATTGATCGGAAAAATATGGTGTTTGGAAAAAAGTATTTTCGATAAATGTCTCCCAAAATCATCATATTTCTCGACCATCTCGAATTTCGTGATTCCGGTCGTGATTCTTGTATCATATTAGCAGAAATGCATGCAATGATGCGAGATCAATCGGAAAAATATGGTGTTTGGAAAAAAGTATTTTCGATGAATGTCTCACAAAATCATCATATTTCTCGACCATCTCGAATTTCGTGATTCCGGTCGTGATTTTTGTATCATATTAGCAGAAATGCATGCAATGATGCGAGATTGATCGGAAAAATATGGTGTTTTTAAAAAAGTATTTTCGATAAATGTCTCCCAAAATCATCATATTTCTCGACCATCTCGAATTTCGTGATTCCGGTCGTGATTTTTGTATCATATTAGCAGAAATGCATGCAATGATACGAGATTGATCGGAAAAATATGGTGTTTGGAAAAAAGTATTTTCGATAAATGTCTCCCAAAATCATCATATTTCTCGACCATCTCGAATTTCGTGATTCCGGTCGTGATTCTTGTATCATATTAGCAGAAATGCATGCAATGATGCGAGATCAATCGGAAAAATATGGTGTTTGGAAAAAAGTATTTTCGATGAATGTCTCACAAAATCATCATATTTCTCGACCATCTCGAATTTCGTGATTCCGGTCGTGATTTTTGTATCATATCAGAAGAAATGCATGCAATGATGCGAGATTGATCGGAAAAATATGGTGTTTGGAAAAATTTTTTTCGAACATCTCGGTCGATGAAATATGGAATGACTTCGAAAACGCTGTTTTTCGACGTTTCACTAAACCGAAACGCGTAAAAACGGGTGTTTCGCCCGCATCACGTTATTAGGAAGCAATTGCAGATAATTGTGCCGGGTTTTTCGAGAAAATTTTCAAATTTCATACACTCCAATCGTGTTGGGTGAGAAATGTTGGGCATCATGAAAAAAAAAATTTTTCGATCTGCAAGAGTGAAATGAACTCGCGATAAATGTCTCACAAAATCATCATATTTCTCGACCATCTCAAATTTCGTGATTCCGGTCGTGATTTTTGTATCATATTAGCAGAAATGCATGCAATGATGCGAGATTGATCGGAAAAATATGGTGTTTGGAAAAAAGTATTTTCGATAAATGTCTCACAAAATCATCATATTTTTCGACCATCTCGAATTTCGTGATTCCGGTCGTGATTTTTGTATCATATTAGCAGGAATGCATGCAATGATGCGAGATTGATCGGAAAAATATGGTGTTTGGAAAAAAGTATTTTCGATAAATGTCTCACAAAATCATCATATTTCTCGACCATCTCGAATTTCGTGATTCCGGTCGTGATTTTTGTATCATATTAGCAGAAATGCATGCAATGATGCGAGATTGATCGGAAAAATATGGTGTTTGGAAGAAAGTATTTTCGATGCATGTCTCACAAAATCATCATATTCCTCGACCATCTCAAATTTCGTGATTCCGGTCGTGATTTTTGTATCATATCAGCAGAAATGCATGCAATGATGCGAGATCAATCGGAAAAATATGGTGTTTGGAAAAAAGTATTTTCGATAAATGTCTCACAAAATCATCATATTTCTCGACCATCTCGAATTTCGTGATTCCGGTCGTGATTTTTGTATCATATTAGCAGAAATGCATGCAATGATGCGAGATTGATCGGAAAAATATGTTGTTTGGAAAAATTTTTTTTGAACATCTCGGTCGATGAAATATGGAATGACTTCGAAAACGCTGTTTTTCGACGTTTCACTAAACCGAAACGCGTAAAAACAGGTGTTTCGCCCGCATCACGTTATGAGGAAGCAATTGCAGATAATTGTGCCGGGTTTTTCGAGAAAATTTTCAAATTTCATACACTCCAATCGTGTTGGGTGAGAAATGTTGGGCATCGAGAAAAAAAAAATTTTTCGATCTGCAAGAGTGAAATGAACTCGCGATAAATGTCTCACAAAATCATCATATTTCTCGACCATCTCAAATTTCGTGATTCCGGTCGTGATTTTTGTATCATATTAGCAGAAATGCATGCAATGATGCGAGATTGATCGGAAAAATATGGTGTTTGGAAAAAAGTATTTTCGATAAATGTCTCACAAAATCATCATATTTTTCGACCATCTCGAATTTCGTGATTCCGGTCGTGATTTTTGTATCATATTAGCAGAAATGCATGCAATGATGCGACATTGATCGGAAAAATATGGTGTTTGGAAAAAAGTATTTTCGATAAATGTCTCACAAAATCATCATATTTCTCGACCATCTCGAATTTCGTGATTCCGGTCGTGATTTTTGTATCATATTAGCAGGAATGCATGCAATGATGCGAGATTGATCGGAAAAATATGGTGTTTGGAAAAAAGTATTTTCGATAAATGTCTCACAAAATCATCATATTTCTCGACCATCTCGAATTCCGTGATTCCGGTCGTGATTTTTGTATCATATTAGCAGGAATGCATGCAATGATGCGAGATTGATCGGAAAAATATGGTGTTTGGAAAAAAGTATTTTCGATAAATGTCTCACAAAATCATCATATTTCTCGACCATCTCGAATTTCGTGATTCCGGTCGTGATTTTTGTATCATATAAGCAGGAATGCATGCAATGATGCGAGATTGATCGGAAAAATATGTTGTTTGGAAAAATTTTTTTCGAACATCTCGGTCGATGAAATATGGAATGACTTCGAAAACGCTGTTTTTCGACGTTTCACTAAACCGAAACGCGTAAAAACAGGTGTTTCGCCCGCATCACGTTATTAGGAAGCAATTGCAGATAATTGTGCCGGGTTTTTCGAGAAAATTTTCAAATCTCATACACTCCAATCGTGTTGGGTGAGAAATGTTGGGCATCGAGAAAAAAAAAATTTTTCGACCGGCAAGAGTGAAATGAACTCGCGATAAATGTCTCACAAAATCATCATATTTCTCGACCATCTCGAATTTCGTGATTCCGGTTGTGATTTTTGTATCATATTAGAAGAAATGCATGCAATGATGCGAGATTGATCGGAAAAATATGGTGTTTGGAAAAAAGTATTTTCGATAAATGTCTCACAAAATCATCATATTTCATGATCATCTCAAATTTCGTGATTCCGGTCGTGATTTTTGTATCATATTAGCAGAAATGCATGCAATGATGCGAGATTGATCGGAAAAATATGGTGTTTGGAAAAAAGTATTTTCGATAAATGTCTCACAAAATCATCATATTTCTCGACCATCTCGAATTCCGTGATTCCGGTCGTGATTTTTGTATCATATTAGCTGAAATGCATGCAATGATGCGAGATTGATCGGAAAAATATGGTGTTTGGAAAAAAGTATTTTCGATAAATGTCTCACAAAATCATCATATTTCTCGACCATCTCGAATTTCGTGATTCCGGTCGTGATTTTTGTATCATATTAGCAGAAATGCATGCAATGATGCGAGATTGATCGGAAAAATATGGTGTTTGAAAAAAAGTATTTTCGATAAATGTCTCACAAAATCATCATATTTCTCGACCATCTCGAATTTCGTGATTCCGGTCGTGATTTTTGTATCATATTACCAGAAATGCATGCAATGATGCGAGATTGATCGGAAAAATATGTGGTTTGGAAAAATTTTTTTCGAACATCTCGGTCGATGAAATATGGGATGACTTCGAAAACGCTGTTTTTCGACGTTTCACTAAACCGAAACGCGTAAAAACACGTGTTTCGCCCGCATCACGTTATTAGGAAGCAATTGCAGATAATTGTGCCGGGTTTTTCGAGAAAATTTTCAAATTTCATACACTCCAATCGTGTTGGGTGAGAAATGTTGGGCATCGAGAAAAAAAAATTTTTTCGATCTGCAAGAGTGAAATGAACTCGCGATAAATGTCTCACAAAATCATCATATTTCTCGACCATCTCGAATTTCGTGATTCCGGTTGTGATTTTTGTATCATTTTAGCAGGAATGCATGCAATGATGCGAGATTGATCGGAAAAATATGGTGTTTGGAAAAAAGTATTTTCGATAAATGTCTCACAAAATCATCATATTTCTCGACCATCTCGAATTCCGTGATTCCGGTCGTGATTTTTGTATCATATTAGCTGAAATGCATGCAATGATGCGAGATTGATCGGAAAAATATGGTGTTTGGAAAAAAGTATTTTCGATAAATGTCTCACAAAATCATCATATTTCTCGACCATCTCGAATTTCGTGATTCCGGTCGTGATTTTTGTATCATATTAGCAGAAATGCATGCAATGATGCGAGATTGATCGGAAAAATATGGTGTTTGAAAAAAAGTATTTTCGATAAATGTCTCACAAAATCATCATATTTCTCGACCATCTCGAATTTCGTGATTCCGGTCGTGATTTTTGTATCATATTACCAGAAATGCATGCAATGATGCGAGATTGATCGGAAAAATATGTGGTTTGGAAAAATTTTTTTCGAACATCTCGGTCGATGAAATATGGAATGACTTCGAAAACGCTGTTTTTCGACGTTTCACTAAACCGAAACGCGTAAAAACACGTGTTTCGCCCGCATCACGTTATTAGGAAGCAATTGCAGATAATTGTGCCGGGTTTTTCGAGAAAATTTTCAAATCTCATACACTCCAATCGTGTTGGGTGAGAAATGTTGGGCATCGAGAAAAAAAAAATTTTTCGATCTGCAAGAGTGAAATGAACTCGCGATAAATGTCTCACAAAATCATCATATTTCTCGACCATCTCAAATTTCGTGATTCCGGTCGTGATTTTTGTATCATATTAGCAGAAATGCATGCAATGATGCGAGATTGATCGGAAATATATGGTGTTTGGAAAAAAGTATTTTCGATAAATGTCTCACAAAATCATCATATTTCTCGACCATCTCGAATTTCGTGATTCCGGTCGTGATTTTTGTATCGTATTAGCAGAAATGCATGCAATGATGCGAGATTGATCGGGAAAATATGGTGTTTGGGAGAAAGTATTTTCGATAAATGTCTCACAAAATCATCATATTTCTCGACCATCTCGAATTTCGTGATTCCGGTCGTGATTTTTGTATCATATTAGCAGAAATGCATGCAATGATGCGAGATTGATCGGAAAAATATGTGGTTTGGAAAAATTTTTTTCGAACATCTCGGTCGATGAAATATGGAATGACTTCGAAAACGCTGTTTTTCGACGTTTCACTAAACCGAAACGCGTAAAAACGGGTGTTTCGCCCGCATCACGTTATTAGGAAGCAATTGCAGATAATTGTACCGGGTTTTTCGAGAAAATTTTCAAATTTCATACACTCCAATCGTGTTAGGTGAGAAATGTTGGGCATCGAGAAAAGAAAATTTTTTTGATCTGCAAGAGTGAAATGAACTCGCGATAAATGTCTCACAAAATCATCATATTTCTCGACCATCTCGAATTTCGTGATTCCGGTTGTGATTTTTGTATCATATTAGAAGAAATGCATGCAATGATGCGAGATTGATCGGAAAAATATGGTGTTTGGAAAAAAGTATTTTCGATAAATGTCTCACAAAATCATCATATTTCTCGATCATCTCCAATTTCGTGATTCCGGTCGTGATTTTTGTATCATATTAGCAGAAATGCATGCAATGATGCGAGATTGATCGGAAAAATATGGTGTTTGGAAAAAAGTATTTTCGATAAATGTCTCACAAAATCATCATATTTCTCGACCATCTCGAATTCCGTGATTCCGGTCGTGATTTTTGTATCATATTAGCTGAAATGCATGCAATGATGCGAGATTGATCGGAAAAATATGGTGTTTGGAAAAAAGTATTTTCGATAAATGTCTCACAAAATCATCATATTTCTCAACCATCTCGAATTTCGTGATTCCGGTCGTGATTTTTGTATCATATTAGCAGAAATGCATGCAATGATGCGAGATTGATCGGAAAAATATGTGGTTTGGAAAAATTTTTTTCGAACATCTCGGTCGATGAAATATGGAATGACTTCGAAAACGCTGTTTTTCGACGTTTCACTAAACCGAAACGCGTAAAAACACGTGTTTCGCCCGCATCACGTTATTAGGAAGCAATTGCAGATAATTGTGCCGGGTTTTTCGAGAAAATTTTCAAATCTCATACACTCCAATCGTGTTGGGTGAGAAATGTTGGGCATCGAGAAAAAAAAAATTTTTCGATCTGCAAGAGTGAAATGAACTCGCGATAAATGTCTCACAAAATCATCATATTTCTCGACCATCTCAAATTTCGTGATTCCGGTCGTGATTTTTGTATCATATTAGCAGAAATGCATGCAATGATGCGAGATTGATCGGAAATATATGGTGTTTGGAAAAAAGTATTTTCGATAAATGTCTCACAAAATCATCATATTTCTCGACCATCTCGAATTTCGTGACTCCGGTCGTGATTTTTGTATCATATTAGCAGAAATGCATGCAATGATGCGAGATTGATCGGAAAAATATGGTGTTTGGAAAAAAGTATTTTCGATAAATGTCTCACAAAATCATCATATTTCTCGACCATCTCGAATTTCGTGATTCCGGTCGTGATTTTTGTATCATATTAGCAGAAATGCATGCAATGATGCGAGATTAATCGGAAAAATATGTGGTTTGGGAAAATTTTTTTCGAACATCTCGGTCGATGAAATATGGAATGACTTCGAAAACGCTGTTTTTCGACGTTTCACGAAACCGAAACGCGTAAAAACAGGTGTTTCGCCCGACTCACGTTATTAGGAAGCAATTGCAGATAATTGTGCCGGGTTTTTCGAGAAAATTTTCAAATTTCATACACTCCAATCGTGTTGGGTGAGAAATGTTGGGCATCGAGAAAAAAAAAATTTTTCGACCGGCAAGAGTGAAATGAACTCGCGATAAATGTCTCACAAAATCATCATATTTCTCGACCATCTCGAATTTCGTGATTCCGGTCGTGATTTTTGTATCATATTAGCAGAAATGCATGCAATGATGCGAGATTGATCGGAAAAATATGGTGTTTGGAAAAAAGTATTTTCGATAAATGTCTCACAAAATCATCATATTTCTCGATCATCTCGAATTCCGTGATTCCGGTCGTGATTTTCGCGTCATATTAGAAGAAATGCATGCAATGATGCGAGATTGATCGGAAAAATATGGTGTTTGGAAAAAAGTATTTTCGATGAATGTCCCACAAAATCATGATATTTCTCGACCATCTCGAATTTCGTGATTCCGGTCGTGATTTTTGTATCATATCAGCAGAAATGCATGCAATGATGCGAGTTTGATCGGAAAAATATAATGTTTGGAAAAAAGTATTTTCGATAAATGTCTCACAAAATCATGATATTTCTCGACCATCTCGAATTTCGTGATTCCGGTCGTGATTTTTGTATCATATTAGCAGAAATGCATGCAATGATGCGAGATTGATCGGAAAAATATGTTGTTTGGAAAAATTTTTTTCGAACATCTCGGTCGATGAAATATGGAATGACTTCGAAAACGCTGTTTTTCGACCTTTCACTAAACCGAAACGCGTAAAAACGGGTGTTTCGCCCGCATCACGTTATTAGGAAGCAATTGCAGATAATTGTGCCAGGTTTTTCGAGAAAATTTTCAAATTTCATACACTCCAATCGTGTTGGGTGAGAAATGTTGGGCATCGAGAAAAAAAAAATTTTTCGATCTGCAAGAGTGAAATGAACTCGCGATAAATGTCTCACAAAATCATCATATTTCTCGACCATCTCAAATTTCGTGATTCCGGTCGTGATTTTTGTATCATATTAGCAGAAATGCATGCAATGATGCGAGATTGATCGGAAAAACATGGTGTTTGGAAAAAAGTATTTTCGATAAATGTCTCACAAAATCATCATATTTCTCGACCATCTCGAATTTCGTGATTCCGGTTGTGATTTTTGTATCATATTAGCAGAAATGCATGCAATGATGCGAGATTGATCGGAAAAATATGGTGTTTGGAAAAAAGTATTTTCGATAAATGTCTCACAAAATCATCATATTTCTCGACCATCTCAAATTTCGTGATTCCGGTCGTGATTTTTGTATCATATTAGCAGAAATGCATGCAATGATGCGAGATTGATCGGAAAAATATGGTGTTTGGAAAAAAGTATTTTCGATAAATGTCTCACAAAATCATCATATTTCTCGACCATCTCGAATTCCGTGATTCCGGTCGTGATTTTCGCGTCATATTAGAAGAAATGCATGCAATGATGCGAGATTGATCGGAAAAATATGGTGTTTGGAAAAAAGTATTTTCGATGAATGTCCCACAAAATCATGATATTTCTCGACCATCTCGAATTTCGTGATTCCGGTCGTGATTTTTGTATCATATCAGCAGAAATGCATGCAATGATGCGAGTTTGATCGGAAAAATATAATGTTTGGAAAAAAGTATTTTCGATAAATGTCTCACAAAATCATGATATTTCTCGACCATCTCGAATTTCGTGATTCCGGTCGTGATTTTTGTATCATATTAGCAGAAATGCATGCAATGATGCGAGATTGATCGGAAAAATATGTTGTTTGGAAAAATTTTTTTCGAACATCTCGGTCGATGAAATATGGAATGACTTCGAAAACGCTGTTTTTCGACCTTTCACTAAACCGAAACGCGTAAAAACGGGTGTTTCGCCCGCATCACGTTATTAGGAAGCAATTGCAGATAATTGTGCCAGGTTTTTCGAGAAAATTTTCAAATTTCATACACTCCAATCGTGTTGGGTGAGAAATGTTGGGCATCGAGAAAAAAAAAATTTTTCGATCTGCAAGAGTGAAATGAACTCGCGATAAATGTCTCACAAAATCATCATATTTCTCGACCATCTCAAATTTCGTGATTCCGGTCGTGATTTTTGTATCATATTAGCAGAAATGCATGCAATGATGCGAGATTGATCGGAAAAACATGGTGTTTGGAAAAAAGTATTTTCGATAAATGTCTCACAAAATCATCATATTTCTCGACCATCTCGAATTTCGTGATTCCGGTTGTGATTTTTGTATCATATTAGCAGAAATGCATGCAATGATGCGAGATTGATCGGAAAAATATGGTGTTTGGAAAAAAGTATTTTCGATAAATGTCTCACAAAATCATCATATTTCTCGACCATCTCAAATTTCGTGATTCCGGTCGTGATTTTTGTATCATATTAGCAGAAATGCATGCAATGATGCGAGATTGATCGGAAAAATATGGTGTTTGGAAAAAAGTATTTTCGATAAATGTCTCACAAAATCATCATATTTCTCGACCATCTCGAATTTCGTGATTCCGGTCGTGATTTTTGTATCATATGAGCAGAAATGCATGCAATGATGCGAGATTGATCGGAAAAATATGTTGTTTGGAAAAATTTTTTTCGAACATCTCGGTCGATGAAATATGGAATGACTTCGAAAACGCTGTTTTTCGACCTTTCACTAAACCGAAACGCGTAAAAACGGGTGTTTCGCCCGCATCACGTTATTAGGAAGCAATTGCAGATAATTGTGCCAGGTTTTTCGAGAAAATTTTCAAATTTCATACACTCCAATCGTGTTGGGTGAGAAATGTTGGGCATCGAGAAAAAAAAAATTTTTCGATCTGCAAGAGTGAAATGAACTCGCAATAAATGTCTCACAAAATCATCATATTTCTCGACCATCTCGAATTTCGTGATTCCGGTCGTGATTTTTGTATCATATTAGCAGAAATGCATGCAATGATGCGAGATTGATCGGAAAAATATGGTGTTTGGAAAAAAGTATTTTCGATAAAGGTCTCACAAAATCATCATATTTCTCGACCATCTCGAATTTCGTGATTCTGGTCGTGATTTTTGTATCATATTAGCAGAAATGCATGCAATGATGCGAGATTGATCGGAAAAATATGTGGTTTGGAAAAATTTTTTTCGAACATCTCGGTCGATGAAATATGGAATGACTTCGAAAACGCTGTTTTTCGACGTTTCACTAAACCGAAACGCGTAAAAACGGGTGTTTCGCCCGCATCAAGTTATTAGGAAGCAATTGCAGATAATTGTGCCGGGTTTTTCGAGAAAATTTTCAAATTTCATACACTCCAATCGTGTTGGGTGAGAAATGTTGGGCATCGAGAAAAAAAAAATTTTTCGATCTGCAAGAGTGAAATGAACTCGCGATAAATGTCCCACAAAATCATCATATTTCTCGACCATCTCGAATTTCGTGATTCCGGTCGTGATTTTTGTATCATATCAGCAGAAATGCACGCAATGATGCGAGATTGATCGGAAAAATATGTTGTTTGGGAAAAAGAATTTTCGATAAATGTCTCACAAAATCGTCGTATTCCTCGACCATCTTGAATTTCGTGATTTCGGTCGTGATTTTTGTCTAATTTCAGTAGAAATGGATGCAACGATGCGGGATTGATCGGAAAAATATGTTGTTCGGAAAAAAGTATTTTCGATAAATGTCTCACAAAATCATCATATTTCTCGACCATCTCGAATTTCGTGATTCCGGTCGTGATTTTTGTATCATATCAGCAGAAATGCACGCAATGATGCGAGATTGATCGGAAAAATATGTTGTTTGGGAAAAAGAATTTTCGATAAATGTCTCACAAAATCATCATATTTCTCGACCATCTCGAATTTCGTGATTCCGGTCGTGATTTTTGTATCATATCAGCAGAAATGCACGCAATGATGCGAGATTGATCGGAAAAATATGGTGTTTGGAAAAAAGTATTTTCGATAAATGTCTCACAAAATCATCATATTTCTCGACCATCTCGAATTTCGTGATTCCGGTCGTGATTTTTGTATCATATCAGCAGAAATGCACGCAATGATGCGAGATTGATCGGAAAAATATGTTGTTTGGGAAAAAGAATTTTCGATAAATGTCTCACAAAATCGTCGTATTCCTCGACCATCTTGAATTTCGTGATTTCGGTCGTGATTTTTGTCTAATTTCAGTAGAAATGGATGCAACGATGCGGGATTGATCGGAAAAATATGTTGTTCGGAAAAAAGTATTTTCGATAAATGTCTCACAAAATCATCATATTTCTCGACCATCTCGAATTTCGTGATTCCGGTCGTGATTTTTGTATCATATTAGCAGAAATGCATGCAATGATGCGAGATTGATCGGAAAAATATGTTGTTTGGAAAAATTTTTTTCGAACATCTCGGTCGATGAAATATGGAATGACTTCGAAAACGCTGTTTTTCGACGTTTCACTAAACCGAAACGCGTAAAAACAGGTGTTTCGCCCGCATCACGTTATTAGGAAGCAATTGCAGATAATTGTGCCGGGTTCTTCGAGAAAATTTTCAAATTTCATACACACCAATCGTGTTGGGTGAGAAATGTTGGGCATCGAGAAAAAAAAAATTCTTCGATCTGCAAGAGTGAAATGAACTCGCGATAAATGTCTCACAAAATCATCATATTTCTCGACCATCTCGAATTTCGTGATTCCGGTCGTGATTTTTGTATCATATTAGCAGAAATGCATGCAATGATGCGAGATTGATCGGAAAAATATGGTGTTTGGAAAAAAGTATTTTCGATAAATGTCTCACAAAATCATCATATTTCTCGACCATCTCGAATTTCGTGATTCCGGTCGTGATTTTTGTATCATATTAGCAGAAATGCATGCAATGATGCGAGATTGATCGGAAAAATATGTTGTTTGGAAAAATTTTTTTCGAACATCTCGGTCGATGAAATATGGAATGACTTCGAAAACGCTGTTTTTCGACGTTTCACTAAACCGAAACGCGTAAAAACAGGTGTTTCGCCCGCATCACGTTATAAGGAAGCAATTGCAGATAATTGTGCCGGGTTTTTCGAGAAAATTTTCAAATTTCATACACTCCAATCGTGTTGGGTGAGAAATGTTGGGCATCGAGAAAAAAAAAATTTTTCGATCGGCAAGAGTGAAATGAACTCGCGATAAATGTCTCACAAAATCATCATATTTCACGACCATCTCGAATTTCGTGATTCCGGTCGTGATTTTTGCGTCATATTAAAAGAAATGCATGCAATGATGCGAGATTGATCGGAAAAATATGGTGTTTGGAAAAAAGTATTTTCGATAAATGTCTCACAAAATCATCATATTTCTCGACCATCTCGAATTTCGTGATTCCGGTCGTGATTTTTGTATCATATTAGCAGAAATGCATGCAATGATGCGAGATTGATCGGAAAAATATGTTGTTTGGAAAAATTTTTTTCGAACATCTCGGTCGATGAAATATGGAATGACTTCGAAAACGCTGTTTTTCGACGTTTCACTAAACCGAAACGCGTAAAAACAGGTGTTTCGCCCGCATCACGTTATTAGGAAGCAATTGCAGATAATTGTGCCGGGTTTTTCGAGAAAATTTTCAAATTTCATACACTCCAATCGTGTTGGGTGAGAAATGTTGGGCATCGAGAAAAAAAAAATTTTTCGATCGGCAAGAGTGAAATGAACTCGCGATAAATGTCTCACAAAATCATCATATTTCACGACCATCTCGAATTTCGTGATTCCGGTCGTGATTTTTGCGTCATATTAAAAGAAATGCATGCAATGATGCGAGATTGATCGGAAAAATATGGTGTTTGGAAAAAAGTATTTTCGATAAATGTCTCACAAAATCATCATATTTCTCGACCATCTCGAATTCCGTGATTCCGGTCGTGATTTTCGCGTCATATTAGAAGAAATGCATGCAATGATGCGAGATTGATCGGAAAAATATGGTGTTTGGAAAAAAGTATTTTCGATGAATGTCCCACAAAATCATGATATTTCTCGACCATCTCGAATTTCGTGATTCCGGTCGTGATTTTTGTATCATATCAGCAGAAATGCATGCAATGATGCGAGTTTGATCGGAAAAATATAATGTTTGGAAAAAAGTATTTTCGATAAATGTCTCACAAAATCATGATATTTCTCGACCATCTCGAATTTCGTGATTCCGGTCGTGATTTTTGTATCATATTAGCAGAAATGCATGCAATGATGCGAGATTGATCGGAAAAATATGTTGTTTGGAAAAATTTTTTTCGAACATCTCGGTCGATGAAATATGGAATGACTTCGAAAACGCTGTTTTTCGACCTTTCACTAAACCGAAACGCGTAAAAACGGGTGTTTCGCCCGCATCACGTTATTAGGAAGCAATTGCAGATAATTGTGCCAGGTTTTTCGAGAAAATTTTCAAATTTCATACACTCCAATCGTGTTGGGTGAGAAATGTTGGGCATCGAGAAAAAAAAAATTTTTCGATCTGCAAGAGTGAAATGAACTCGCGATAAATGTCTCACAAAATCATCATATTTCTCGACCATCTCAAATTTCGTGATTCCGGTCGTGATTTTTGTATCATATTAGCAGAAATGCATGCAATGATGCGAGATTGATCGGAAAAACATGGTGTTTGGAAAAAAGTATTTTCGATAAATGTCTCACAAAATCATCATATTTCTCGACCATCTCGAATTTCGTGATTCCGGTTGTGATTTTTGTATCATATTAGCAGAAATGCATGCAATGATGCGAGATTGATCGGAAAAATATGGTGTTTGGAAAAAAGTATTTTCGATAAATGTCTCACAAAATCATCATATTTCTCGACCATCTCAAATTTCGTGATTCCGGTCGTGATTTTTGTATCATATTAGCAGAAATGCATGCAATGATGCGAGATTGATCGGAAAAATATGGTGTTTGGAAAAAAGTATTTTCGATAAATGTCTCACAAAATCATCATATTTCTCGACCATCTCGAATTCCGTGATTCCGGTCGTGATTTTCGCGTCATATTAGAAGAAATGCATGCAATGATGCGAGATTGATCGGAAAAATATGGTGTTTGGAAAAAAGTATTTTCGATGAATGTCCCACAAAATCATGATATTTCTCGACCATCTCGAATTTCGTGATTCCGGTCGTGATTTTTGTATCATATCAGCAGAAATGCATGCAATGATGCGAGTTTGATCGGAAAAATATAATGTTTGGAAAAAAGTATTTTCGATAAATGTCTCACAAAATCATGATATTTCTCGACCATCTCGAATTTCGTGATTCCGGTCGTGATTTTTGTATCATATTAGCAGAAATGCATGCAATGATGCGAGATTGATCGGAAAAATATGTGGTTTGGAAAAATTTTTTTCGAACATCTCGGTCGATGAAATATGGAATGACTTCGAAAACGCTGTTTTTCGACGTTTCACTAAACCGAAACGCGTAAAAACGGGTGTTTCGCCCGCATCAAGTTATTAGGAAGCAATTGCAGATAATTGTGCCGGGTTTTTCGAGAAAATTTTCAAATTTCATACACTCCAATCGTGTTGGGTGAGAAATGTTGGGCATCGAGAAAAAAAAAATTTTTCGATCTGCAAGAGTGAAATGAACTCGCGATAAATGTCCCACAAAATCATCATATTTCTCGACCATCTCGAATTTCGTGATTCCGGTCGTGATTTTTGTATCATATCAGCAGAAATGCACGCAATGATGCGAGATTGATCGGAAAAATATGTTGTTTGGGAAAAAGAATTTTCGATAAATGTCTCACAAAATCGTCGTATTCCTCGACCATCTTGAATTTCGTGATTTCGGTCGTGATTTTTGTCTAATTTCAGTAGAAATGGATGCAACGATGCGGGATTGATCGGAAAAATATGTTGTTCGGAAAAAAGTATTTTCGATAAATGTCTCACAAAATCATCATATTTCTCGACCATCTCGAATTTCGTGATTCCGGTCGTGATTTTTGTATCATATTAGCAGAAATGCATGCAATGATGCGAGATTGATCGGAAAAATATGTTGTTTGGAAAAATTTTTTTCGAACATCTCGGTCGATGAAATATGGAATGACTTCGAAAACGCTGTTTTTCGACGTTTCACTAAACCGAAACGCGTAAAAACAGGTGTTTCGCCCGCATCACGTTATTAGGAAGCAATTGCAGATAATTGTGCCGGGTTCTTCGAGAAAATTTTCAAATTTCATACACACCAATCGTGTTGGGTGAGAAATGTTGGGCATCGAGAAAAAAAAAATTCTTCGATCTGCAAGAGTGAAATGAACTCGCGATAAATGTCTCACAAAATCATCATATTTCTCGACCATCTCGAATTTCGTGATTCCGGTCGTGATTTTTGTATCATATTAGCAGAAATGCATGCAATGATGCGAGATTGATCGGAAAAATATGGTGTTTGGAAAAAAGTATTTTCGATAAATGTCTCACAAAATCATCATATTTCTCGACCATCTCGAATTTCGTGATTCCGGTCGTGATTTTTGTATCATATTAGCAGAAATGCATGCAATGATGCGAGATTGATCGGAAAAATATGTTGTTTGGAAAAATTTTTTTCGAACATCTCGGTCGATGAAATATGGAATGACTTCGAAAACGCTGTTTTTCGACGTTTCACTAAACCGAAACGCGTAAAAACAGGTGTTTCGCCCGCATCAGGTTATAAGGAAGCAATTGCAGATAATTGTGCCGGGTTTTTCGAGAAAATTTTCAAATTTCATACACTCCAATCGTGTTGGGTGAGAAATGTTGGGCATCGAGAAAAAAAAAATTTTTCGATCGGCAAGAGTGAAATGAACTCGCGATAAATGTCTCACAAAATCATCATATTTCACGACCATCTCGAATTTCGTGATTCCGGTCGTGATTTTTGCGTCATATTAAAAGAAATGCATGCAATGATGCGAGATTGATCGGAAAAATATGGTGTTTGGAAAAAAGTATTTTCGATAAATGTCTCACAAAATCATCATATTTCTCGACCATCTCGAATTTCGTGATTCCGGTCGTGATTTTTGTATCATATTAGCAGAAATGCATGCAATGATGCGAGATTGATCGGAAAAATATGTTGTTTGGAAAAATTTTTTTCGAACATCTCGGTCGATGAAATATGGAATGACTTCGAAAACGCTGTTTTTCGACGTTTCACTAAACCGAAACGCGTAAAAACAGGTGTTTCGCCCGCATCACGTTATTAGGAAGCAATTGCAGATAATTGTGCCGGGTTCTTCGAGAAAATTTTCAAATTTCATACACACCAATCGTGTTGGGTGAGAAATGTTGGGCATCGAGAAAAAAAAAATTCTTCGATCTGCAAGAGTGAAATGAACTCGCGATAAATGTCTCACAAAATCATCATAGTTCTCGACCATCTCGAATTTCGTGATTCCGGTCGTGATTTTTGTATCATATTAGCAGAAATGCATGCAATGATGCGAGATTGATCGGAAAAATATGGTGTTTGGAAAAAAGTATTTTCGATAAATGTCTCACAAAATCATCATATTTCTCAACCATCTCGAATTTCGTGATTCCGGTCGTGATTTTTGTATCATATTAGCAGAATTGCATGCAATGATGCGAGATTGATCGGAAAAATATGTTGTTTGGAAAAATTTTTTTCGAACATCTCGGTCGATGAAATATGGAATGACTTCGAAAACGCTGTTTTTCGACGTTTCACTAGACCGAAACGCGTAAAAACAGGTGTTTCGCCCGCATCACGTTATTAGGAAGCAATTGCAGATAATTGTGCCGGGTTTCTCGAGAAAATTTTCAAATTTCATACACTCCAATCGTGTTGGGTGAGAAATGTTGGGCATCGAGAAAAAAAAAATTTTTCGACCGGCAAGAGTGAAATGAACTCGCGATAAATGTCTCACAAAATCATCATATTTCTCGACCATCTCGAATTTCGTGATTCCGGTCGTGATTTTTGTATCATATTAGCAGAAATGCATGCAATGATGCGAGATTGATCGGAAAAATATGGTGTTTGGAAAAAAGTATTTTCGATAAATGTCTCACAAAATCATCATATTTCTCGACCATCTCGAATTTCGTGATTCCGGTCGTGATTTTTGTATCATATTAGCAGAAATGCATGCAATGATGCGAGATTGATCGGAAAAATATGTTGTTTGGAAAAATTTTTTTCGAACATCTCGGTCGATGAAATATGGAATGACTTCGAAAACGCTGTTTTTCGACGTTTCACTGAACCGAAACGCGTAAAAACAGGTGTTTCGCCCGCATCACGTTATTAGGAAGCAATTGCAGATAATTGTGCCGGGTTCTTCGAGAAAATTTTCAAATTTCATACACACCAATCGTGTTGGGTGAGAAATGTTGGGCATCGAGAAAAAAAAAATTCTTCGATCTGCAAGAGTGAAATGAACTCGCGATAGATGTCTCACAAAATCATCATAGTTCTCGACCATCTCGAATTTCGTGATTCCGGTCGTGATTTTTGTATCATATTAGCAGAAATGCATGCAATGATGCGAGATTGATCGGAAAAATATGGTGTTTGGAAAAAAGTATTTTCGATAAATGTCTCACAAAATCATCATATTTCTCGACCATCTCGAATTTCGTGATTCCGGTCGTGATTTTTGTATCATATTAGCAGAAATGCATGCAATGATGCGAGATTGATCGGAAAAATATGTGGTTTGGGAAAATTTTTTTCGAACATCTCGGTCGATGAAATATGGAATGACTTCGAAAACGCTGTTTTTCGACGTTTCACTAAACCGAAACGCGTAAAAACGGGTGTTTCGCCCGCATCACGTTATGAGGAAGCAATTGCAGATAATTGTGCCGGGTTTTTCGGGAAAATTTTCGAATCTCATACACTCCAATTGTGTTGGGTGAGAAATGTTGGGCATCGAGAAAAAAAAAATTTTTCGATCTGCAAGAGTGAAATGAACTCGCGATAAATGTCCCACAAAATCATCATATTTCTCGACCATCTCAAATTTCGTGATTCCGGTCGTGATTTTTGTATCATATTAGCAGAAATGCATGCAATGATGCGAGATTGATCGGAAAAATATGGTGTTTGGAAAAAAGTATTTTCGATAAATGTCTCACAAAATCATCATATTTCTCGACCATCTCGAATTTCGTGATTCCGGTCGTGATTTTTGTATCATATTAGCAGAATTGCATGCAATGATGCGAGATTGATCGGAAAAATATGTTGTTTGGAAAAATTTTTTTCGAACATCTCGGTCGATGAAATATGGAATGACTTCGAAAACGCTGTTTTTCGACGTTTCACTAAACCGAAACGCGTAAAAACAGGTGTTTCGCCCGCATCACGTTATTAGGAAGCAATTGCAGATAATTGTGCCGGGTTTCTCGAGAAAATTTTCAAATTTCATACACTCCAATCGTGTTGGGTGAGAAATGTTGGGCATCGAGAAAAAAAAAATTTTTCGACCGGCAAGAGTGAAATGAACTCGCGATAAATGTCTCACAAAATCATCATATTTCTCGACCATCTCGAATTTCGTGATTCCGGTCGTGATTTTTGTATCATATTAGCAGAAATGCATGCAATGATGCGAGATTGATCGGAAAAATATGTTGTTTGGAAAAATTTTTTTCGAACATCTCGGTCGATGAAATATGGAATGACTTCGAAAACGCTGTTTTTCGACGTTTCACTAAACCGAAACGCGTAAAAACAGGTGTTTCGCCCGCATCACGTTATAAGGAAGCAATTGCAGATAATTGTGCCGGGTTTTTCGAGAAAATTTTCAAATTTCATACACTCCAATCGTGTTGGGTGAGAAATGTTGGGCATCGAGAAAAAAAAAATTTTTCGATCGGCAAGAGTGAAATGAACTCGCGATAAATGTCTCACAAAATCATCATATTTCACGACCATCTCGAATTTCGTGATTCCGGTCGTGATTTTTGCGTCATATTAAAAGAAATGCATGCAATGATGCGAGATTGATCGGAAAAATATGGTGTTTGGAAAAAAGTATTTTCGATAAATGTCTCCCAAAATCATCATATTTCTCGACCATCTCGAATTTCGTGATTCCGGTCGTGATTTTTGTATCATATTAGCAGAAATGCATGCAATGATGCGAGATTGATCGGAAAAATATGTTGTTTGGAAAAATTTTTTTCGAACATCTCGGTCGATGAAATATGGAATGACTTCGAAAACGCTGTTTTTCGACGTTTCACTAAACCGAAACGCGTAAAAACAGGTGTTTCGCTCGCATCACGTTATAAGGAAGCAATTGCAGATAATTGTGCCGGGTTTTTCGAGAAAATTTTCAAATTTCATACACTCCAATCGTGTTGGGTGAGAAATGTTGGGCATCGAGAAAAAAAAAATTTTTCGACCGGCAAGAGTGAAATGAACTCGCGATAAATGTCTCACAAAATCATCATATTTCTCGACCATCTCGAATTTCGTGATTCCGGTCGTGATTTTTGTATCATATTAGCAGAAATGCATGCAATGATGCGAGATTGATCGGAAAAATATGTTGTTTGGAAAAATTTTTTTCGAACATCTCGGTCGATGAAATATGGAATGACTTCGAAAACGCTGTTTTTCGACGTTTCACTAAACCGAAACGCGTAAAAACAGGTGTTTCGCCCGCATCACGTTATTAGGAAGCAATTGCAGATAATTGTGCCGGGTTCTTCGAGAAAATTTTCAAATTTCATACACACCAATCGTGTTGGGTGAGAAATGTTGGGCATCGAGAAAAAAAAAATTCTTCGATCTGCAAGAGTGAAATGAACTCGCGATAAATGTCTCACAAAATCATCATATTTCTCGACCATCTCGAATTTCGTGATTCCGGTCGTGATTTTTGTATCATATTAGCAGAAATGCATGCAATGATGCGAGATTGATCGGAAAAATATGGTGTTTGGAAAAAAGTATTTTCGATAAATGTCTCACAAAATCATCATATTTCTCGACCATCTCGAATTTCGTGATTCCGGTCGTGATTTTTGTATCATATTAGCAGAAATGCATGCAATGATGCGAGATTGATCGGAAAAATATGTTGTTTGGAAAAATTTTTTTCGAACATCTCGGTCGATGAAATATGGAATGACTTCGAAAACGCTGTTTTTCGACGTTTCACTAAACCGAAACGCGTAAAAACAGGTGTTTCGCCCGCATCACGTTATAAGGAAGCAATTGCAGATAATTGTGCCGGGTTTTTCGAGAAAATTTTCAAATTTCATACACTCCAATCGTGTTGGGTGAGAAATGTTGGGCATCGAGAAAAAAAAAATTTTTCGATCGGCAAGAGTGAAATGAACTCGCGATAAATGTCTCACAAAATCATCATATTTCACGACCATCTCGAATTTCGTGATTCCGGTCGTGATTTTTGCGTCATATTAAAAGAAATGCATGCAATGATGCGAGATTGATCGGAAAAATATGGTGTTTGGAAAAAAGTATTTTCGATAAATGTCTCACAAAATCATCATATTTCTCGACCATCTCGAATTTCGTGATTCCGGTCGTGATTTTTGTATCATATTAGCAGAAATGCATGCAATGATGCGAGATTGATCGGAAAAATATGTTGTTTGGAAAAATTTTTTTCGAACATCTCGGTCGATGAAATATGGAATGACTTCGAAAACGCTGTTTTTCGACGTTTCACTAAACCGAAACGCGTAAAAACAGGTGTTTCGCCCGCATCACGTTATTAGGAAGCAATTGCAGATAATTGTGCCGGGTTTTTCGAGAAAATTTTCAAATTTCATACACTCCAATCGTGTTGGGTGAGAAATGTTGGGCATCGAGAAAAAAAAAATTTTTCGATCGGCAAGAGTGAAATGAACTCGCGATAAATGTCTCACAAAATCATCATATTTCACGACCATCTCGAATTTCGTGATTCCGGTCGTGATTTTTGCGTCATATTAAAAGAAATGCATGCAATGATGCGAGATTGATCGGAAAAATATGGTGTTTGGAAAAAAGTATTTTCGATAAATGTCTCACAAAATCATCATATTTCTCGACCATCTCGAATTCCGTGATTCCGGTCGTGATTTTCGCGTCATATTAGAAGAAATGCATGCAATGATGCGAGATTGATCGGAAAAATATGGTGTTTGGAAAAAAGTATTTTCGATGAATGTCCCACAAAATCATGATATTTCTCGACCATCTCGAATTTCGTGATTCCGGTCGTGATTTTTGTATCATATCAGCAGAAATGCATGCAATGATGCGAGTTTGATCGGAAAAATATAATGTTTGGAAAAAAGTATTTTCGATAAATGTCTCACAAAATCATGATATTTCTCGACCATCTCGAATTTCGTGATTCCGGTCGTGATTTTTGTATCATATTAGCAGAAATGCATGCAATGATGCGAGATTGATCGGAAAAATATGTTGTTTGGAAAAATTTTTTTCGAACATCTCGGTCGATGAAATATGGAATGACTTCGAAAACGCTGTTTTTCGACCTTTCACTAAACCGAAACGCGTAAAAACGGGTGTTTCGCCCGCATCACGTTATTAGGAAGCAATTGCAGATAATTGTGCCAGGTTTTTCGAGAAAATTTTCAAATTTCATACACTCCAATCGTGTTGGGTGAGAAATGTTGGGCATCGAGAAAAAAAAAATTTTTCGATCTGCAAGAGTGAAATGAACTCGCGATAAATGTCTCACAAAATCATCATATTTCTCGACCATCTCAAATTTCGTGATTCCGGTCGTGATTTTTGTATCATATTAGCAGAAATGCATGCAATGATGCGAGATTGATCGGAAAAACATGGTGTTTGGAAAAAAGTATTTTCGATAAATGTCTCACAAAATCATCATATTTCTCGACCATCTCGAATTTCGTGATTCCGGTTGTGATTTTTGTATCATATTAGCAGAAATGCATGCAATGATGCGAGATTGATCGGAAAAATATGGTGTTTGGAAAAAAGTATTTTCGATAAATGTCTCACAAAATCATCATATTTCTCGACCATCTCAAATTTCGTGATTCCGGTCGTGATTTTTGTATCATATTAGCAGAAATGCATGCAATGATGCGAGATTGATCGGAAAAATATGGTGTTTGGAAAAAAGTATTTTCGATAAATGTCTCACAAAATCATCATATTTCTCGACCATCTCGAATTCCGTGATTCCGGTCGTGATTTTCGCGTCATATTAGAAGAAATGCATGCAATGATGCGAGATTGATCGGAAAAATATGGTGTTTGGAAAAAAGTATTTTCGATGAATGTCCCACAAAATCATGATATTTCTCGACCATCTCGAATTTCGTGATTCCGGTCGTGATTTTTGTATCATATCAGCAGAAATGCATGCAATGATGCGAGTTTGATCGGAAAAATATAATGTTTGGAAAAAAGTATTTTCGATAAATGTCTCACAAAATCATGATATTTCTCGACCATCTCGAATTTCGTGATTCCGGTCGTGATTTTTGTATCATATTAGCAGAAATGCATGCAATGATGCGAGATTGATCGGAAAAATATGTTGTTTGGAAAAATTTTTTTCGAACATCTCGGTCGATGAAATATGGAATGACTTCGAAAACGCTGTTTTTCGACCTTTCACTAAACCGAAACGCGTAAAAACGGGTGTTTCGCCCGCATCACGTTATTAGGAAGCAATTGCAGATAATTGTGCCAGGTTTTTCGAGAAAATTTTCAAATTTCATACACTCCAATCGTGTTGGGTGAGAAATGTTGGGCATCGAGAAAAAAAAAATTTTTCGATCTGCAAGAGTGAAATGAACTCGCGATAAATGTCTCACAAAATCATCATATTTCTCGACCATCTCAAATTTCGTGATTCCGGTCGTGATTTTTGTATCATATTAGCAGAAATGCATGCAATGATGCGAGATTGATCGGAAAAACATGGTGTTTGGAAAAAAGTATTTTCGATAAATGTCTCACAAAATCATCATATTTCTCGACCATCTCGAATTTCGTGATTCCGGTTGTGATTTTTGTATCATATTAGCAGAAATGCATGCAATGATGCGAGATTGATCGGAAAAATATGGTGTTTGGAAAAAAGTATTTTCGATAAATGTCTCACAAAATCATCATATTTCTCGACCATCTCAAATTTCGTGATTCCGGTCGTGATTTTTGTATCATATTAGCAGAAATGCATGCAATGATGCGAGATTGATCGGAAAAATATGGTGTTTGGAAAAAAGTATTTTCGATAAATGTCTCACAAAATCATCATATTTCTCGACCATCTCGAATTTCGTGATTCCGGTCGTGATTTTTGTATCATATGAGCAGAAATGCATGCAATGATGCGAGATTGATCGGAAAAATATGTTGTTTGGAAAAATTTTTTTCGAACATCTCGGTCGATGAAATATGGAATGACTTCGAAAACGCTGTTTTTCGACCTTTCACTAAACCGAAACGCGTAAAAACGGGTGTTTCGCCCGCATCACGTTATTAGGAAGCAATTGCAGATAATTGTGCCAGGTTTTTCGAGAAAATTTTCAAATTTCATACACTCCAATCGTGTTGGGTGAGAAATGTTGGGCATCGAGAAAAAAAAAATTTTTCGATCTGCAAGAGTGAAATGAACTCGCAATAAATGTCTCACAAAATCATCATATTTCTCGACCATCTCGAATTTCGTGATTCCGGTCGTGATTTTTGTATCATATTAGCAGAAATGCATGCAATGATGCGAGATTGATCGGAAAAATATGGTGTTTGGAAAAAAGTATTTTCGATAAAGGTCTCACAAAATCATCATATTTCTCGACCATCTCGAATTTCGTGATTCTGGTCGTGATTTTTGTATCATATTAGCAGAAATGCATGCAATGATGCGAGATTGATCGGAAAAATATGTGGTTTGGAAAAATTTTTTTCGAACATCTCGGTCGATGAAATATGGAATGACTTCGAAAACGCTGTTTTTCGACGTTTCACTAAACCGAAACGCGTAAAAACGGGTGTTTCGCCCGCATCAAGTTATTAGGAAGCAATTGCAGATAATTGTGCCGGGTTTTTCGAGAAAATTTTCAAATTTCATACACTCCAATCGTGTTGGGTGAGAAATGTTGGGCATCGAGAAAAAAAAAATTTTTCGATCTGCAAGAGTGAAATGAACTCGCGATAAATGTCCCACAAAATCATCATATTTCTCGACCATCTCGAATTTCGTGATTCCGGTCGTGATTTTTGTATCATATCAGCAGAAATGCACGCAATGATGCGAGATTGATCGGAAAAATATGTTGTTTGGGAAAAAGAATTTTCGATAAATGTCTCACAAAATCGTCGTATTCCTCGACCATCTTGAATTTCGTGATTTCGGTCGTGATTTTTGTCTAATTTCAGTAGAAATGGATGCAACGATGCGGGATTGATCGGAAAAATATGTTGTTCGGAAAAAAGTATTTTCGATAAATGTCTCACAAAATCATCATATTTCTCGACCATCTCGAATTTCGTGATTCCGGTCGTGATTTTTGTATCATATTAGCAGAAATGCATGCAATGATGCGAGATTGATCGGAAAAATATGTTGTTTGGAAAAATTTTTTTCGAACATCTCGGTCGATGAAATATGGAATGACTTCGAAAACGCTGTTTTTCGACGTTTCACTAAACCGAAACGCGTAAAAACAGGTGTTTCGCCCGCATCACGTTATTAGGAAGCAATTGCAGATAATTGTGCCGGGTTCTTCGAGAAAATTTTCAAATTTCATACACACCAATCGTGTTGGGTGAGAAATGTTGGGCATCGAGAAAAAAAAAATTCTTCGATCTGCAAGAGTGAAATGAACTCGCGATAAATGTCTCACAAAATCATCATATTTCTCGACCATCTCGAATTTCGTGATTCCGGTCGTGATTTTTGTATCATATTAGCAGAAATGCATGCAATGATGCGAGATTGATCGGAAAAATATGGTGTTTGGAAAAAAGTATTTTCGATAAATGTCTCACAAAATCATCATATTTCTCGACCATCTCGAATTTCGTGATTCCGGTCGTGATTTTTGTATCATATTAGCAGAAATGCATGCAATGATGCGAGATTGATCGGAAAAATATGTTGTTTGGAAAAATTTTTTTCGAACATCTCGGTCGATGAAATATGGAATGACTTCGAAAACGCTGTTTTTCGACGTTTCACTAAACCGAAACGCGTAAAAACAGGTGTTTCGCCCGCATCAGGTTATAAGGAAGCAATTGCAGATAATTGTGCCGGGTTTTTCGAGAAAATTTTCAAATTTCATACACTCCAATCGTGTTGGGTGAGAAATGTTGGGCATCGAGAAAAAAAAAATTTTTCGATCGGCAAGAGTGAAATGAACTCGCGATAAATGTCTCACAAAATCATCATATTTCACGACCATCTCGAATTTCGTGATTCCGGTCGTGATTTTTGCGTCATATTAAAAGAAATGCATGCAATGATGCGAGATTGATCGGAAAAATATGGTGTTTGGAAAAAAGTATTTTCGATAAATGTCTCACAAAATCATCATATTTCTCGACCATCTCGAATTTCGTGATTCCGGTCGTGATTTTTGTATCATATTAGCAGAAATGCATGCAATGATGCGAGATTGATCGGAAAAATATGTTGTTTGGAAAAATTTTTTTCGAACATCTCGGTCGATGAAATATGGAATGACTTCGAAAACGCTGTTTTTCGACGTTTCACTAAACCGAAACGCGTAAAAACAGGTGTTTCGCCCGCATCACGTTATTAGGAAGCAATTGCAGATAATTGTGCCGGGTTCTTCGAGAAAATTTTCAAATTTCATACACACCAATCGTGTTGGGTGAGAAATGTTGGGCATCGAGAAAAAAAAAATTCTTCGATCTGCAAGAGTGAAATGAACTCGCGATAAATGTCTCACAAAATCATCATAGTTCTCGACCATCTCGAATTTCGTGATTCCGGTCGTGATTTTTGTATCATATTAGCAGAAATGCATGCAATGATGCGAGATTGATCGGAAAAATATGGTGTTTGGAAAAAAGTATTTTCGATAAATGTCTCACAAAATCATCATATTTCTCGACCATCTCGAATTTCGTGATTCCGGTCGTGATTTTTGTATCATATTAGCAGAAATGCATGCAATGATGCGAGATTGATCGGAAAAATATGTGGTTTGGGAAAATTTTTTTCGAACATCTCGGTCGATGAAATATGGAATGACTTCGAAAACGCTGTTTTTCGACGTTTCACTAAACCGAAACGCGTAAAAACGGGTGTTTCGCCCGCATCACGTTATGAGGAAGAAATTGCAGATAATTGTGCCAGGTTTTTCGGGAAAATTTTCGAATCTCATACATTCCAATTGTGTTGGGTGAGAAATGTTGAGCATCGAGAAAAAAAAAATTTTTCGATCTGCAAGAGTGAAATGAACTCGCGATAAATGTCTCACAAAATCATCATATTTCTCGACCATCTCAAATTTCGTGATTCCGGTCGTGATTTTTGTATCATATTAGCAGAAATGCATGCAATGATGCGAGATTGATCGGAAAAATATGGTGTTTGGAAAAAAGTATTTTCGATAAATGTCTCACAAAATCATCATATTTCTCAACCATCTCGAATTTCGTGATTCCGGTCGTGATTTTTGTATCATATTAGCAGAATTGCATGCAATGATGCGAGATTGATCGGAAAAATATGTGGTTTGGGAAAATTTTTTTCGAACATCTCGGTCGATGAAATATGGAATGACTTCGAAAACGCTGTTTTTCGACGTTTCACTAAACCGAAACGCGTAAAAACGGGTGTTTCGCCCGCATCACGTTATGAGGAAGCAATTGCAGATAATTGTGCCGGGTTTTTCGGGAAAATTTTCGAATCTCATACACTCCAATTGTGTTGGGTGAGAAATGTTGGGCATCGAGAAAAAAAAAATTTTTCGATCTGCAAGAGTGAAATGAACTCGCGATAAATGTCCCACAAAATCATCATATTTCTCGACCATCTCAAATTTCGTGATTCCGGTCGTGATTTTTGTATCATATTAGCAGAAATGCATGCAATGATGCGAGATTGATCGGAAAAATATGGTGTTTGGAAAAAAGTATTTTCGATAAATGTCTCACAAAATCATCATATTTCTCGACCATCTCGAATTTCGTGATTCCGGTCGTGATTTTTGTATCATATTAGCAGAATTGCATGCAATGATGCGAGATTGATCGGAAAAATATGTTGTTTGGAAAAATTTTTTTCGAACATCTCGGTCGATGAAATATGGAATGACTTCGAAAACGCTGTTTTTCGACGTTTCACTAAACCGAAACGCGTAAAAACAGGTGTTTCGCCCGCATCACGTTATTAGGAAGCAATTGCAGATAATTGTGCCGGGTTTCTCGAGAAAATTTTCAAATTTCATACACTCCAATCGTGTTGGGTGAGAAATGTTGGGCATCGAGAAAAAAAAAATTTTTCGACCGGCAAGAGTGAAATGAACTCGCGATAAATGTCTCACAAAATCATCATATTTCTCGACCATCTCGAATTTCGTGATTCCGGTCGTGATTTTTGTATCATATTAGCAGAAATGCATGCAATGATGCGAGATTGATCGGAAAAATATGTTGTTTGGAAAAATTTTTTTCGAACATCTCGGTCGATGAAATATGGAATGACTTCGAAAACGCTGTTTTTCGACGTTTCACTAAACCGAAACGCGTAAAAACAGGTGTTTCGCCCGCATCACGTTATAAGGAAGCAATTGCAGATAATTGTGCCGGGTTTTTCGAGAAAATTTTCAAATTTCATACACTCCAATCGTGTTGGGTGAGAAATGTTGGGCATCGAGAAAAAAAAAATTTTTCGATCGGCAAGAGTGAAATGAACTCGCGATAAATGTCTCACAAAATCATCATATTTCACGACCATCTCGAATTTCGTGATTCCGGTCGTGATTTTTGCGTCATATTAAAAGAAATGCATGCAATGATGCGAGATTGATCGGAAAAATATGGTGTTTGGAAAAAAGTATTTTCGATAAATGTCTCCCAAAATCATCATATTTCTCGACCATCTCGAATTTCGTGATTCCGGTCGTGATTTTTGTATCATATTAGCAGAAATGCATGCAATGATGCGAGATTGATCGGAAAAATATGTTGTTTGGAAAAATTTTTTTCGAACATCTCGGTCGATGAAATATGGAATGACTTCGAAAACGCTGTTTTTCGACGTTTCACTAAACCGAAACGCGTAAAAACAGGTGTTTCGCTCGCATCACGTTATAAGGAAGCAATTGCAGATAATTGTGCCGGGTTTTTCGAGAAAATTTTCAAATTTCATACACTCCAATCGTGTTGGGTGAGAAATGTTGGGCATCGAGAAAAAAAAAATTTTTCGACCGGCAAGAGTGAAATGAACTCGCGATAAATGTCTCACAAAATCATCATATTTCTCGACCATCTCGAATTTCGTGATTCCGGTCGTGATTTTTGTATCATATTAGCAGAAATGCATGCAATGATGCGAGATTGATCGGAAAAATATGTGGTTTGGGAAAATTTTTTTCGAACATCTCGGTCGATGAAATATGGAATGACTTCGAAAACGCTGTTTTTCGACGTTTCACTAAACCGAAACGCGTAAAAACGGGTGTTTCGCCCGCATCACGTTATGAGGAAGCAATTGCAGATAATTGTGCCGGGTTTTTCGGGAAAATTTTCGAATCTCATACACTCCAATTGTGTTGGGTGAGAAATGTTGGGCATCGAGAAAAAAAAAATTTTTCGATCTGCAAGAGTGAAATGAACTCGCGATAAATGTCCCACAAAATCATCATATTTCTCGACCATCTCGAATTTCGTGATTCCGGTCGTAATTTTTGTATCATATTAGCAGAAATGCATGCAATGATGCGAGATTGATCGGAAAAATATGGTGTTTGGAAGAAAGTATTTTCGATAAATGTCTCACAAAATCATCATATTTCTCGACCATCTCGAATTTCGTGATTCCGGTCGTGATTTTTGTATCATATTAGCAGAAATGCATGCAATGATGCGAGATTGATCGGAAAAATATGTTGTTTGGAAAAATTTTTTTCGAACATCTCGGTCGATGAAATATGGAATGACTTCGAAAACGCTGTTTTTCGACGTTTCACTAAACCGAAACGCGTAGAAACAGGTGTTTCGCCCGCATGACGTTATGAGGAAGCAATTGCAGATAATTGTGCCGGGTTTTTCGGGAAAATTTTCGAATTTCATACACTCCAATTGTGTTGGGTGAGAAATGTTGGGCATCGAGAAAAAAAAAATTTTTCGATCTGCAAGAGTGAAATGAACTCACGATAAATGTCCCACAAAATCATCATATTTCTCGACCATCTCAAATTTCGTGATTCCGGTCGTGATTTTTGTATCATATTAGCAGAAATGCATGCAATGATGCGAGATTGATCGGAAAAATATGGTGTTTGGAAAAAAGTATTTTCGATAAATGTCTCACAAAATCATCATATTTCTCGACCATCTCGAATTTCGTGATTCCGGTCGTGATTTTTGTATCATATTAGCAGAAATGCATGCAATGATGCGAGATTGATCGGAAAAATATGTTGTTTGGAAAAATTTTTTTCGAACATCTCGGTCGATGAAATATGGAATGACTTCGAAAACGCTGTTTTTCGACGTTTCACTAAACCGAAACGCGTAGAAACAGGTGTTTCGCCCGCATGACGTTATGAGGAAGCAATTGCAGATAATTGTGCCGGGTTTTTCGGGAAAATTTTCGAATTTCATACACTCCAATTGTGTTGGGTGAGAAATGTTGGGCATCGAGAAAAAAAAAATTTTTCGATCTGCAAGAGTGAAATGAACTCACGATAAATGTCCCACAAAATCATCATATTTCTCGACCATCTCAAATTTCGTGATTCCGGTCGTGATTTTTGTATCATATTAGCAGAAATGCATGCAATGATGCGAGATTGATCGGAAAAATATGGTGTTTGGAAAAAAGTATTTTCGATAAATGTCTCACAAAATCATCATATTTCTCGACCATCTCGAATTTCGTGATTCCGGTCGTGATTTTTGTATCATATTAGCAGAAATGCATGCAATGATGCGAGATTGATCGGAAAAATATGTTGTTTGGAAAAATTTTTTTCGAACATCTCGGTCGATGAAATATGGAATGACTTCGAAAACGCTGTTTTTCGACGTTTCACTGAACCGAAACGCGTAAAAACAGGTGTTTCGCCCGCATCACGTTATTAGAAAGCAATTGCAGATAATTGTGCCGGGTTTTTCGAGAAAATTTTCAAATTTCATACACTCCAATCGTGTTGGGTGAGAAATGTTGGGCATCGAGAAAAAAAAAATTTTTCGATCGGCAAGAGTGAAATGAACTCGCGATAAATGTCTCACAAAATCATCATATTTCTCGACCATCTCGAATTTCGTGATTCCGGTCGTGATTTTTGTATCATATTAGCAGAAATGCATGCAATGATGCGAGATTGATCGGAAAAATATGTTGTTTGGAAAAATTTTTTTCGAACATCGCGGTCGATGAAATATGGAATGACTTCGAAAACGCTGTTTTTCGACGTTTCACTGAACCGAAACGCGTAAAAACAGGTGTTTCGCCCGCATCACGTTATTAGGAAGCAATTGCAGATAATTGTGCCGGGTTCTTCGAGAAAATTTTCAAATTTCATACACACCAATCGTGTTGGGTGAGAAATGTTGGGCATCGAGAAAAAAAAAATTCTTCGATCTGCAAGAGTGAAATGAACTCGCGATAGATGTCTCACAAAATCATCATAGTTCTCGACCATCTCGAATTTCGTGATTCCGGTCGTGATTTTTGTATCATATTAGCAGAAATGCATGCAATGATGCGAGATTGATCGGAAAAATATGGTGTTTGGAAAAAAGTATTTTCGATAAATGTCTCACAAAATCATCATATTTCTCGACCATCTCGAATTTCGTGATTCCGGTCGTGATTTTTGTATCATATTAGCAGAAATGCATGCAATGATGCGAGATTGATCGGAAAAATATGTGGTTTGGGAAAATTTTTTTCGAACATCTCGGTCGATGAAATATGGAATGACTTCGAAAACGCTGTTTTTCGACGTTTCACTAAACCGAAACGCGTAAAAACGGGTGTTTCGCCCGCATCACGTTATGAGGAAGCAATTGCAGATAATTGTGCCGGGTTTTTCGGGAAAATTTTCGAATCTCATACACTCCAATTGTGTTGGGTGAGAAATGTTGGGCATCGAGAAAAAAAAAATTTTTCGATCTGCAAGAGTGAAATGAACTCGCGATAAATGTCCCACAAAATCATCATATTTCTCGACCATCTCAAATTTCGTGATTCCGGTCGTGATTTTTGTATCATATTAGCAGAAATGCATGCAATGATGCGAGATTGATCGGAAAAATATGGTGTTTGGAAAAAAGTATTTTCGATAAATGTCTCACAAAATCATCATATTTCTCGACCATCTCGAATTTCGTGATTCCGGTCGTGATTTTTGTATCATATTAGCAGAATTGCATGCAATGATGCGAGATTGATCGGAAAAATATGTTGTTTGGAAAAATTTTTTTCGAACATCTCGGTCGATGAAATATGGAATGACTTCGAAAACGCTGTTTTTCGACGTTTCACTAAACCGAAACGCGTAAAAACAGGTGTTTCGCCCGCATCACGTTATTAGGAAGCAATTGCAGATAATTGTGCCGGGTTTCTCGAGAAAATTTTCAAATTTCATACACTCCAATCGTGTTGGGTGAGAAATGTTGGGCATCGAGAAAAAAAAAATTTTTCGACCGGCAAGAGTGAAATGAACTCGCGATAAATGTCTCACAAAATCATCATATTTCTCGACCATCTCGAATTTCGTGATTCCGGTCGTGATTTTTGTATCATATTAGCAGAAATGCATGCAATGATGCGAGATTGATCGGAAAAATATGTTGTTTGGAAAAATTTTTTTCGAACATCTCGGTCGATGAAATATGGAATGACTTCGAAAACGCTGTTTTTCGACGTTTCACTAAACCGAAACGCGTAAAAACAGGTGTTTCGCCCGCATCACGTTATAAGGAAGCAATTGCAGATAATTGTGCCGGGTTTTTCGAGAAAATTTTCAAATTTCATACACTCCAATCGTGTTGGGTGAGAAATGTTGGGCATCGAGAAAAAAAAAATTTTTCGATCGGCAAGAGTGAAATGAACTCGCGATAAATGTCTCACAAAATCATCATATTTCACGACCATCTCGAATTTCGTGATTCCGGTCGTGATTTTTGCGTCATATTAAAAGAAATGCATGCAATGATGCGAGATTGATCGGAAAAATATGGTGTTTGGAAAAAAGTATTTTCGATAAATGTCTCCCAAAATCATCATATTTCTCGACCATCTCGAATTTCGTGATTCCGGTCGTGATTTTTGTATCATATTAGCAGAAATGCATGCAATGATGCGAGATTGATCGGAAAAATATGTTGTTTGGAAAAATTTTTTTCGAACATCTCGGTCGATGAAATATGGAATGACTTCGAAAACGCTGTTTTTCGACGTTTCACTAAACCGAAACGCGTAAAAACAGGTGTTTCGCTCGCATCACGTTATAAGGAAGCAATTGCAGATAATTGTGCCGGGTTTTTCGAGAAAATTTTCAAATTTCATACACTCCAATCGTGTTGGGTGAGAAATGTTGGGCATCGAGAAAAAAAAAATTTTTCGACCGGCAAGAGTGAAATGAACTCGCGATAAATGTCTCACAAAATCATCATATTTCTCGACCATCTCGAATTTCGTGATTCCGGTCGTGATTTTTGTATCATATTAGCAGAAATGCATGCAATGATGCGAGATTGATCGGAAAAATATGTGGTTTGGGAAAATTTTTTTCGAACATCTCGGTCGATGAAATATGGAATGACTTCGAAAACGCTGTTTTTCGACGTTTCACTAAACCGAAACGCGTAAAAACGGGTGTTTCGCCCGCATCACGTTATGAGGAAGCAATTGCAGATAATTGTGCCGGGTTTTTCGGGAAAATTTTCGAATCTCATACACTCCAATTGTGTTGGGTGAGAAATGTTGGGCATCGAGAAAAAAAAAATTTTTCGATCTGCAAGAGTGAAATGAACTCGCGATAAATGTCCCACAAAATCATCATATTTCTCGACCATCTCGAATTTCGTGATTCCGGTCGTAATTTTTGTATCATATTAGCAGAAATGCATGCAATGATGCGAGATTGATCGGAAAAATATGGTGTTTGGAAGAAAGTATTTTCGATAAATGTCTCACAAAATCATCATATTTCTCGACCATCTCGAATTTCGTGATTCCGGTCGTGATTTTTGTATCATATTAGCAGAAATGCATGCAATGATGCGAGATTGATCGGAAAAATATGTTGTTTGGAAAAATTTTTTTCGAACATCTCGGTCGATGAAATATGGAATGACTTCGAAAACGCTGTTTTTCGACGTTTCACTAAACCGAAACGCGTAGAAACAGGTGTTTCGCCCGCATGACGTTATGAGGAAGCAATTGCAGATAATTGTGCCGGGTTTTTCGGGAAAATTTTCGAATTTCATACACTCCAATTGTGTTGGGTGAGAAATGTTGGGCATCGAGAAAAAAAAAATTTTTCGATCTGCAAGAGTGAAATGAACTCACGATAAATGTCCCACAAAATCATCATATTTCTCGACCATCTCAAATTTCGTGATTCCGGTCGTGATTTTTGTATCATATTAGCAGAAATGCATGCAATGATGCGAGATTGATCGGAAAAATATGGTGTTTGGAAAAAAGTATTTTCGATAAATGTCTCACAAAATCATCATATTTCTCGACCATCTCGAATTTCGTGATTCCGGTCGTGATTTTTGTATCATATTAGCAGAAATGCATGCAATGATGCGAGATTGATCGGAAAAATATGTTGTTTGGAAAAATTTTTTTCGAACATCTCGGTCGATGAAATATGGAATGACTTCGAAAACGCTGTTTTTCGACGTTTCACTAAACCGAAACGCGTAGAAACAGGTGTTTCGCCCGCATGACGTTATGAGGAAGCAATTGCAGATAATTGTGCCGGGTTTTTCGGGAAAATTTTCGAATTTCATACACTCCAATTGTGTTGGGTGAGAAATGTTGGGCATCGAGAAAAAAAAAATTTTTCGATCTGCAAGAGTGAAATGAACTCACGATAAATGTCCCACAAAATCATCATATTTCTCGACCATCTCAAATTTCGTGATTCCGGTCGTGATTTTTGTATCATATTAGCAGAAATGCATGCAATGATGCGAGATTGATCGGAAAAATATGGTGTTTGGAAAAAAGTATTTTCGATAAATGTCTCACAAAATCATCATATTTCTCGACCATCTCGAATTTCGTGATTCCGGTCGTGATTTTTGTATCATATTAGCAGAAATGCATGCAATGATGCGAGATTGATCGGAAAAATATGTTGTTTGGAAAAATTTTTTTCGAACATCTCGGTCGATGAAATATGGAATGACTTCGAAAACGCTGTTTTTCGACGTTTCACTGAACCGAAACGCGTAAAAACAGGTGTTTCGCCCGCATCACGTTATTAGAAAGCAATTGCAGATAATTGTGCCGGGTTTTTCGAGAAAATTTTCAAATTTCATACACTCCAATCGTGTTGGGTGAGAAATGTTGGGCATCGAGAAAAAAAAAATTTTTCGATCTGCAAGAGTGAAATGAACTCGCGATAAATGTCTCACAAAATCATCATATTTCTCGACCATCTCGAATTTCGTGATTCCGGTCGTGATTTTTGTATCATATTAGCAGAAATGCATGCAATGATGCGAGATTGATCGGAAAAATATGTTGTTTGGAAAAATTTTTTTCGAACATCGCGGTCGATGAAATATGGAATGACTTCGAAAACGCTGTTTTTCGACGTTTCACTAAACCGAAACGCGTAAAAACAGGTGTTTCGCCCGCATGACGTTATTTGGAAGCAATTGCAGATAATTGTGCCGGGTTTTCCGAGAAAATTTTCAAATTTCATACACTCCAATCGTGTTGGGTGAGAAATGTTGGGCATCGAGAAAAAAAAAATTTTTCGACCGGCAAGAGTGAAATGAACTCGCGATAAATGTCTCACAAAATCATCATATTTCTCGACCATCTCGAATTTCGTGATTCCGGTCGTGATTTTTGTATCATATCAGCAGAAATGCATGCAATGATGCGAGATTGATCGGAAAAATATGGTGTTTGGAAAAAAGTATTTTCGATAAATGTCTCACAAAATCATCATATTTCTCGACCATCTCGAATTTCGTGATTCCGGTCGTGATTTTTGTATCATATTAGCAGAAATGCATGCAATGATGCGAGATTGATCGGAAAAATATGTTGTTTGGAAAAATTTTTTTCGAACATCTCGGTCGATGAAATATGGAATGACTTCGAAAACGCTGTTTTTCGACGTTTCACTAAACCGAAACGCGTAAAAACAGGTGTTTCGCCCGCATCACGTTATAAGGAAGCAATTGCAGATAATTGTGCCGGGTTTTTCGAGAAAATTTTCAAATTTCATACACTCCAATCGTGTTGGGTGAGAAATGTTGGGCATCGAGAAAAAAAAATTTTTCGATCGGCAAGAGTGAAATGAACTCGCGATAAATGTCTCACAAAATCATCATATTTCACGACCATCTCGAATTTCGTGATTCCGGTCGTGATTTTTGAATCATATCAGCAGAAATGCATGCAATGATGCGAGATTGATCGGAAAAATATGGTGTTTGGAAAAAAGTATTTTCGATAAATGTCTCACAAAATCATCATATTTCTCGACCATCTCGAATTTCGTGATTCCGGTCGTGATTTTTGTATCATATTAGCAGAAATGCATGCAATGATGTGTGATTGATCGGAAAAATATGTTGTTTGGAAAAATTTTTTTCGAACATCTCGGTCGATGAAATATGGAATGACTTCGAAAACGCTGTTTTTCGACGTTTCACTAAACCGAAACGCGTAAAAACAGGTGTTTCGCCCGCATCACGTTATTAGGAAGCAATTGCAGATAATTGTGCCGGGTTCTTCGAGAAAATTTTCAAATTTCATACACTCCAATCGTGTTGGGTGAGAAATGTTGGGCATCGAGAAAAAAAAAATTCTTCGATCTGCAAGAGTGAAATGAACTCGCGATAAATGTCTCACAAAATCATCATATTTCTCGACCATCTCGAATTTCGTGATTCCGGTCGTGATTTTTGTATCATATTAGCAGAAATGCATGCAATGATGCGAGATTGATCGGAAAAATATGGTGTTTGGAAAAAAGTATTTTCGATAAATGTCTCACAAAATCATCATATTTCTCGACCATCTCGAATTTCATGATTCCGGTCGTGATTTTTGTATCATATTAGCAGAAATGCATGCAATGATGCGAGATTGATCGGAAAAATATGGTGTTTGGACAAAAGTATTTTCGATAAATGTCTCACAAAATCATCATATTTCTCGACCATCTCGAATTTCGTGATTCCGGTCGTGATTTTTGTATCATATTAGCAGAAATGCATGCAATGATGCGAGATTGATCGGAAAAATATGTGGTTTGGAAAAATTTTTTTCGAACATCTCGGTCGATGAAATATGGGATGACTTCGAAAACGCTGTTTTTCGACGTTTCACTAAACCGAAACGCGTAAAAACAGGTGTTTCGCCCGCATCACGTTATAAGGAAGCAATTGCAGATAATTGTGCCGGGTTTTTCGAGAAAATTTTCAAATTTCATACACTCCAATCGTGTTGGGTGAGAAATGTTGGGCATCGAGAAAAAAAAAATTTTTCGATCTGCAAGAGTGAAATGAACTCGCGATAAATGTCCCACAAAATCATCATATTTCTCGACCATCTCAAATTTCGTGATTCCAGTCGTGATTTTTGTATCATATTAGCAGAAATGCATGCAATGATGCGAGATTGATCGGAAAAATATGGTGTTTGGAAAAAAGTATTTTCGATAAATGTCTCACAAAATCATCATATTTCTCGACCATCTCGAATTTCGTGATTCCGGTCGTGATTTTTGTATCATATTAGCAGAAATGCATGCAATGATGCGAGATTGATCGGAAAAATATGTGGTTTGGAAAAATTTTTTTCGAACATCTCGGTCGATGAAATATGGAATGACTTCGAAAACGCTGTTTTTCGACGTTTCACTAAACCGAAACGCGTAAAAACGGGTGTTTCGCCCGCATCAAGTTATTAGGAAGCAATTGCAGATAATTGTGCCGGGTTTTTCGAGAAAATTTTCAAATTTCATACACTCCAATCGTGTTGGGTGAGAAATGTTGGGCATCGAGAAAAAAAAAATTTTTCGACCGGCAAGAGTGAAATGAACTCGCGATAAATGTCTCACAAAATCATCATATTTCTCGACCATCTCGAATTTCGTGATTCCGGTCGTGATTTTTGTATCATATTAGCAGAAATGCATGCAATGATGCGAGATTGATCGGAAAAATATGGTGTTTGGAAAAAAGTATTTTCGATAAATGTCTCACAAAATCATCATATTTCTCGACCATCTCGAATTTCGTGATTCCGGTCGTGATTTTTGTATCATATTAGCAGAAATGCATGCAATGATGCGAGATTGATCGGAAAAATATGTGGTTTGGAAAAATTTTTTTCGAACATCTCGGTCGATGAAATATGGAATGACTTCGAAAACGCTGTTTTCCGACGTTTCACTAAACCGAAACGCGTAAAAACGGGTGTTTCGCCCGCATCAAGTTATTAGGAAGCAATTGCAGATAATTGTGCCGGATTTTTCGAGAAAATTTTCAAATTTCATACACTCCAATCGTGTTGGGTGAGAAATGTTGGGCATCGAGAAAAAAAAATTTTTTCGACCGGCAAGAGTGAAATGAACTCGCGATAAATGTCTCACAAAATCATCATATTTCTCGACCATCTCGAATTTCGTGATTCCGGTCGTGATTTTTGTATCATATTAGCAGAAATGCATGCAATGATGCGAGATTGATCGGAAAAATATGGTGTTTGGAAAAAAGTATTTTCGATAAATGTCTCACAAAATCATCATATTTCTCGACCATCTCGAATTTCGTGATTCCGGTCGTGATTTTTGTATCATATTAGCAGAAATGCATGCAATGATGCGAGATTGATCGGAAAAATATGTTGTTTGGAAAAATTTTTTTCGAACATCTCGGTCGATGAAATATGGAATGACTTCGAAAACGCTGTTTTTCGACGTTTCACTAAACCGAAACGCGTAAAAACAGGTGTTTCGCCCGCATCACGTTATTAGGAAGCAATTGCAGATAATTGTGCCGGGTTTTTCGAGAAAATTTTCAAATTTCATACACTCCAATCGTGTTGGGTGAGAAATGTTGGGCATCGAGAAAAAAAAAATTTTTCGATCTGCAAGAGTGAAATGAACTCGCGATAAATGTCTCACAAAATCATCATATTTCTCGACCATCTCGAATTTCGTGATTCCGGTCGTGATTTTTGTATCCTATTAGCAGGAATGCATGCAATGATGCGAGATTGATCGGAAAAATATGTTGTTTGGAAAAATTTTTTTCGAACATCTCGGTCGATGAAATATGGAATGACTTCGAAAACGCTGTTTTTCGACGTTTCACTAAACCGAAACGCGTAAAAACAGGTGTTTCGCCCGCATCACGTTATTAGGAAGCAATTGCAGATAATTGTGCCGGGTTCTTCGAGAAAATTTCCAAATTTCATACACTCCAATCGTGTTGGGTGAGAAATGTTGGGCATCGAGAAAAAAAAAATTCTTCGATCTGCAAGAGTGAAATGAACTCGCGATAAATGTCTCACAAAATCATCATATTTCTCGACCATCTCGAATTTCGTGATTCCGGTCGTGATTTTTGTGTCATATTAGCAGAAATGCATGCAATGATGCGAGATTGATCGGAAAAATATGGTGTTTGGAAAAAAGTATTTTCGATAAATGTCTCACAAAATCATCATATTTCTCGACCATCTCGAATTTCGTGATTCCGGTCGTGATTTTTGTATCATATTAGCAGAAATGCATGCAATGATGCGAGATTGATCGGAAAAATATGTGGTTTGGCAAAATTTTTTTCGAACATCTCGGTCGATGAAATATGGAATGACTTCGAAAACGCTGTTTTTCGACGTTTCACTAAACCGAAACGCGTAAAAACGGGTGTTTCGCCCGCATCAAGTTATTAGGAAGCAATTGCAGATAATTGTGCCGGGTTTTTCGAGAAAATTTTCAAATTTCATACACTCCAATCGTGTTGGGTGAGAAATGTTGGGCATCGAGAAAAAAAAAATTTTTCGACCGGCAAGAGTGAAATGAACTCGCGATAAATGTCTCACAAAATCATCATATTTCTCGACCATCTCGAATTTCGTGACTCCGGTCGTGATTTTTGTATCATATTAGCAGAAATGCATGCAATGATGCGAGATTGATCGGAAAAATATGGTGTTTGGAAAAAAGTATTTTCGATGAATGTCTCACAAAATCATCATATTTCTCGACCATCTCGAATTTCGTGATTCCGGTTGTGATTTTTGTATCATATTAGCAGAAATGCATGCAATGATGCGAGATTGATCGGAAAAATATGGTGTTTGGAAAAAAGTATTTTCGATAAATGTCTCACAAAATCATCATATTTCTCGACCATCTCAAATTTCGTGATTCCGGTCGTGATTTTTGTATCATATTAGCAGAAATGCATGCAATGATGCGAGATTGATCGAAAAAATATGGTGTTTGGAAAAAAGTATTTTCGATAAATGTCTCACAAAATCATCATATTTCTCGACCATCTCGAATTTCGTGATTCCGGTCGTGATTTTTGTATCATATGAGCAGAAATGCATGCAATGATGCGAGATTGATCGGAAAAATATGTTGTTTGGAAAAATTTTTTTCGAACATCTCGGTCGATGAAATATGGAATGACTTCGAAAACGCTGTTTTTCGACCTTTCACTAAACCGAAACGCGTAAAAACGGGTGTTTCGCCCGCATCACGTTATTAGGAAGCAATTGCAGATAAATGTGCCAGGTTTTTCGAGAAAATTTTCAAATTTCATACACTCCAATCGTGTTGGGTGAGAAATGTTGGGCATCGAGAAAAAAAAAATTTTTCGATCTGCAAGAGTGAAATGAACTCGCAATAAATGTCTCACAAAATCATCATATTTCTCGACCATCTCAAATTTCGTGATTCCGGTCGTGATTTTTGTATCATATTAGCAGAAATGCATGCAATGATGCGAGATTGATCGGAAAAATATGGTGTTTGGAAAAAAGTATTTTCGATAAATGTCTCACAAAATCATCATATTTCTCGACCATCTCGAATTTCGTGATTCCGGTCGTGATTTTTGTATCATATTAGCAGAAATGCATGCAATGATGCGAGATTGATCGGAAAAATATGGTGTTTGGAAAAAAGTATTTTCGATAAAGGTCTCACAAAATCATCATATTTCTCGACCATCTCGAATTTCGTGATTCTGGTCGTGATTTTTGTATCATATTAGCAGAAATGCATGCAATGATGCGAGATTGATCGGAAAAATATGTGGTTTGGAAAAATTTTTTTCGAACATCTCGGTCGATGAAATATGGAATGACTTCGAAAACGCTGTTTTTCGACGTTTCACTAAACCGAAACGCGTAAAAACGGGTGTTTCGCCCGCATCAAGTTATTAGGAAGCAATTGCAGATAATTGTGCCGGGTTTTTCGAGAAAATTTTCAAATTTCATACACTCCAATCGTGTTGGGTGAGAAATGTTGGGCATCGAGAAACAAAAAATTTTTCGACCGGCAAGAGTGAAATGCACTCGCGATAAATGTCTCACAAAATCATCATATTTCTCGACCATCTCGAATTTCGTGATTCCGGTCGTGATTTTTGTATCATATTAGCAGAAATGCATGCAATGATGCGAGATTGATCGGAAAAATATGGTGTTTGGAAAAAAGTATTTTCGATAAATGTCTCACAAAATCATCATATTTCTTGACCATCTCGAATTTCGTGATTCCGGTCGTGATTTTTGTATCACATTAGCAGAAATGCATGCAATGATGCGAGATTGATCGGAAAAATATGGTGTTTGAAAAAAAGTATTTTCGATAAATGTCTCACAAAATCATCATATTTCTCGACCATCTCGAATTTCGTGATTCCGGTCGTGATTTTTGTATCATATTAGCAGAAATGCATGCAATGATGCGAGATTGATCGGAAAAATATGTGGTTTGGAAAAATTTTTTTCGAACATCTCGGTCGATGAAATATGGGATGACTTCGAAAACGCTGTTTTTCGACGTTTCACTAAACCGAAACGCGTAAAAACAGGTGTTTCGCCCGCATCACGTTATAAGGAAGCAATTGCAGATAATTGTGCCGGGTTTTTCGAGAAAATTTTCAAATTTCATACACTCCAATCGTGTTGGGTGAGAAATGTTGGGCATCGAGAAAAAAAAAATTTTTCGATCTGCAAGAGTGAAATGAACTCGCGATAAATGTCCCACAAAATCATCATATTTCTCGACCATCTCAAATTTCGTGATTCCAGTCGTGATTTTTGTATCATATTAGCAGAAATGCATGCAATGATGCGAGATTGATCGGAAAAATATGGTGTTTGGAAAAAAGTATTTTCGATAAATGTCTCACAAAATCATCATATTTCTCGACCATCTCGAATTTCGTGATTCCGGTCGTGATTTTTGTATCATATTAGCAGAAATGCATGCAATGATGCGAGATTGATCGGAAAAATATGTGGTTTGGAAAAATTTTTTTCGAACATCTCGGTCGATGAAATATGGAATGACTTCGAAAACGCTGTTTTTCGACGTTTCACTAAACCGAAACGCGTAAAAACGGGTGTTTCGCCCGCATCAAGTTATTAGGAAGCAATTGCAGATAATTGTGCCGGGTTTTTCGAGAAAATTTTCAAATTTCATACACTCCAATCGTGTTGGGTGAGAAATGTTGGGCATCGAGAAAAAAAAAATTTTTCGACCGGCAAGAGTGAAATGAACTCGCGATAAATGTCTCACAAAATCATCATATTTCTCGACCATCTCGAATTTCGTGATTCCGGTCGTGATTTTTGTATCATATTAGCAGAAATGCATGCAATGATGCGAGATTGATCGGAAAAATATGGTGTTTGGAAAAAAGTATTTTCGATAAATGTCTCACAAAATCATCATATTTCTCGACCATCTCGAATTTCGTGATTCCGGTCGTGATTTTTGTATCATATTAGCAGAAATGCATGCAATGATGCGAGATTGATCAGAAAAATATGTTGTTTGGAAAAATTTTTTTCGAACATCTCGGTCGATGAAATATGGAATGACTTCGAAAACGCTGTTTTTCGACGTTTCACTAAACCGAAACGCGTGAAAACAGGTGTTTCGCCCGCATCACGTTATTAGGAAGCAATTGCAGATAATTGTGCCGGGTTTTTCGAGAAAATTTTCAAATTTCATACACTCCAATCGTGTTGGGTGAGAGATGTTGGGCATCGAGAAAAAAAAAATTTTTCGATCTGCAAGAGTGAAATGAACTCGCGATAAATGTCTCACAAAATCATCATATTTCTCGACCATCTCGAATTTCGTGATTCCGGTCGTGATTTTTGTATCATATTAGCAGAAATGCATGCAATGATGCGAGATTGATCGGAAAAATATGTTGTTTGGAAAAATTTTTTTCGAACATCTCGGTCGATGAAATATGGAATGATTTCGAAAACGCTGTTTTTCGACGTTTCACTAAACCGAAACGCGTAAAAACAGGTGTTTCGCCCGCATCACGTTATTAGGAAGCAATTGCAGATAATTGTGCCGGGTTCTTCGAGAAAATTTCCAAATTTCATACACTCCAATCGTGTTGGGTGAGAAATGTTGGGCATCGAGAAAAAAAAAATTCTTCGATCTGCAAGAGTGAAATGAACTCGCGATAAATGTCTCACAAAATCATCATATTTCTCGACCATCTCGAATTTCGTGATTCCGGTCGTGATTTTTGTATCATATTAGCAGAAATGCATGCAATGATGCGAGATTGATCGGAAAAATATGGTGTTTGGAAAAAAGTATTTTCGATAAATGTCTCACAAAATCATCATATTTCTCGACCATCTCGAATTTCGTGATTCCGGTCGTGATTTTTGTATCATATTAGCAGAAATGCATGCAATGATGCGAGATTGATCGGAAAAATATGTTGTTTGGAAAAATTTTTTTCGAACATCTCGGTCGATGAAATATGGAATGACTTCGAAAACGCTGTTTTTCGACGTTTCACTAAACCGAAACGCGTAAAAACAGGTGTTTCGCCCGCATCACGTTATTAGGAAGCAATTGCAGATAATTGTGCCGGGTTTTTCGAGAAAATTTTCAAATTTCATACACTCCAATCGTGTTGGGTGAGAAATGTTGGGCATCGAGAAAAAAAAAATTTTTCGATCTGCAAGAGTGAAGTGAACTCGCGATAAATGTCTCACAAAATCATCATATTTCTCGACCATCTCGAATTTCGTGATTCCGGTCGTGATTTTTGTATCATATTAGCAGAAATGCATGCAATGATGCGAGATTGATCGGAAAAATATGTTGTTTGGAAAAATTTTTTTCGAACATCTCGGTCGATGAAATATGGAATGACTTCGAAAACGCTGTTTTTCGACGTTTCACTAAACCGAAACGCGTAAAAACAGGTGTTTCGCCCGCATCACGTTATTAGGAAGCAATTGCAGATAATTGTGCCGGGTTCTTCGAGAAAATTTTCAAATTTCATACACTCCAATCGTGTTGGGTGAGAAATGTTGGGCATCGAGAAAAAAAAATTTTTTCGACCGGCAAGAGTGAAATGAACTCGCGATAAATGTCTCACAAAATCATCATATTTCTCGACCATCTCGAATTTCGTGATTCCGGTCGTGATTTTTGTATCATATTAGCAGAAATGCATGCAATGATGCGAGATTGATCGGAAAAATATGGTGTTTGGAAAAAAGTATTTTCGATAAATGTCTCACAAAATCATCATATTTCTCGACCATCTCGAATTTCGTGATTCCGGTCGTGATTTTTGTATCATATTAGCAGAAATGCATGCAATGATGCGAGATTGATCGGAAAAATATGTGGTTTGGAAAAATTTTTTTCGAACATCTCGGTCGATGAAATATGGAATGACTTCGAAAACGCTGTTTTTCGACGTTTCACTAAACCGAAACGCGTAAAAACGGGTGTTTCGCCCGCATCAAGTTATTAGGAAGCAATTGCAGATAATTGTGCCGGGTTTTTCGAGAAAATTTTCAAATTTCATACACTCCAATCGTGTTGGGTGAGAAATGTTGGGCATCGAGAAAAAAAAAATTTTTCGACCGGCAAGAGTGAAATGAACTCGCGATAAATGTCTCACAAAATCATCATATTTCTCGACCATCTCGAATTTCGTGACTCCGGTCGTGATTTTTGTATCATATTAGCAGAAATGCATGCAATGATGCGAGATTGATCGGAAAAATATGGTGTTTGGAAAAAAGTATTTTCGATAAATGTCTCACAAAATCATCATATTTCTCGACCATCTCGAATTTCGTGATTCCGGTCGTGATTTTTGTATCATATTAGCAGAAATGCATGCAATGATGCGAGATTAATCGGAAAAATATGTGGTTTGGGAAAATTTTTTTCGAACATCTCGGTCGATGAAATATGGAATGACTTCGAAAACGCTGTTTTTCGACGTTTCACGAAACCGAAACGCGTAAAAACAGGTGTTTCGCCCGACTCACGTTATTAGGAAGCAATTGCAGATAATTGTGCCGGGTTTTTCGAGAAAATTTTCAAATTTCATACACTCCAATCGTGTTGGGTGAGAAATGTTGGGCATCGAGAAAAAAAAAATTTTTCGACCGGCAAGAGTGAAATGAACTCGCGATAAATGTCTCACAAAATCATCATATTTCTCGACCATCTCGAATTTCGTGATTCCGGTCGTGATTTTTGTATCATATTAGCAGAAATGCATGCAATGATGCGAGATTGATCGGAAAAATATGGTGTTTGGAAAAAAGTATTTTCGATAAATGTCTCACAAAATCATCATATTTCTCGACCATCTCGAATTCCGTGATTCCGGTCGTGATTTTCGCGTCATATTAGAAGAAATGCATGCAATGATGCGAGATTGATCGGAAAAATATGGTGTTTGGAAAAAAGTATATTCGATGAATGTCCCACAAAATCATGATATTTCTCGACCATCTCGAATTTCGTGATTCCGGTCGTGATTTTTGTATCATATCAGCAGAAATGCATGCAATGATGCGAGTTTGATCGGAAAAATATAATGTTTGGAAAAAAGTATTTTCGATAAATGTCTCACAAAATCATGATATTTCTCGACCATCTCGAATTTCGTGATTCCGGTCGTGATTTTTGTATCATATTAGCAGAAATGCATGCAATGATGCGAGATTGATCGGAAAAATATGTTGTTTGGAAAAATTTTTTTCGAACATCTCGGTCGATGAAATATGGAATGACTTCGAAAACGCTGTTTTTCGACCTTTCACTAAACCGAAACGCGTAAAAACGGGTGTTTCGCCCGCATCACGTTATTAGGAAGCAATTGCAGATAATTGTGCCAGGTTTTTCGAGAAAATTTTCAAATTTCATACACTCCAATCGTGTTGGGTGAGAAATGTTGGGCATCGAGAAAAAAAAAATTTTTCGATCTGCAAGAGTGAAATGAACTCGCGATAAATGTCTCACAAAATCATCATATTTCTCGACCATCTCAAATTTCGTGATTCCGGTCGTGATTTTTGTATCATATTAGCAGAAATGCATGCAATGATGCGAGATTGATCGGAAAAACATGGTGTTTGGAAAAAAGTATTTTCGATAAATGTCTCACAAAATCATCATATTTCTCGACCATCTCGAATTTCGTGATTCCGGTTGTGATTTTTGTATCATATTAGCAGAAATGCATGCAATGATGCGAGATTGATCGGAAAAATATGGTGTTTGGAAAAAAGTATTTTCGATAAATGTCTCACAAAATCATCATATTTCTCGACCATCTCAAATTTCGTGATTCCGGTCGTGATTTTTGTATCATATTAGCAGAAATGCATGCAATGATGCGAGATTGATCGGAAAAATATGGTGTTTGGAAAAAAGTATTTTCGATAAATGTCTCACAAAATCATCATATTTCTCGACCATCTCGAATTTCGTGATTCCGGTCGTGATTTTTGTATCATATGAGCAGAAATGCATGCAATGATGCGAGATTGATCGGAAAAATATGTTGTTTGGAAAAATTTTTTTCGAACATCTCGGTCGATGAAATATGGAATGACTTCGAAAACGCTGTTTTTCGACCTTTCACTAAACCGAAACGCGTAAAAACGGGTGTTTCGCCCGCATCACGTTATTAGGAAGCAATTGCAGATAATTGTGCCAGGTTTTTCGAGAAAATTTTCAAATTTCATACACTCCAATCGTGTTGGGTGAGAAATGTTGGGCATCGAGAAAAAAAAAATTTTTCGATCTGCAAGAGTGAAATGAACTCGCAATAAATGTCTCACAAAATCATCATATTTCTCGACCATCTCAAATTTCGTGATTCCGGTCGTGATTTTTGTATCATATTAGCAGAAATGCATGCAATGATGCGAGATTGATCGGAAAAATATGGTGTTTGGAAAAAAGTATTTTCGATAAATGTCTCACAAAATCATCATATTTCTCGACCATCTCGAATTTCGTGATTCCGGTCGTGATTTTTGTATCATATTAGCAGAAATGCATGCAATGATGCGAGATTGATCGGAAAAATATGGTGTTTGGAAAAAAGTATTTTCGATAAAGGTCTCACAAAATCATCATATTTCTCGACCATCTCGAATTTCGTGATTCTGGTCGTGATTTTTGTATCATATTAGCAGAAATGCATGCAATGATGCGAGATTGATCGGAAAAATATGTGGTTTGGAAAAATTTTTTTCGAACATCTCGGTCGATGAAATATGGAATGACTTCGAAAACGCTGTTTTTCGACGTTTCACTAAACCGAAACGCGTAAAAACGGGTGTTTCGCCCGCATCAAGTTATTAGGAAGCAATTGCAGATAATTGTGCCGGGTTTTCCGAGAAAATTTTCAAATTTCATACACTCCAATCGTGTTGGGTGAGAAATGTTGGGCATCGAGAAACAAAAAATTTTTCGACCGGCAAGAGTGAAATGCACTCGCGATAAATGTCTCACAAAATCATCATATTTCTCGACCATCTCGAATTTCGTGATTCCGGTCGTGATTTTTGTATCATATTAGCAGAAATGCATGCAATGATGCGAGATTGATCGGAAAAATATGGTGTTTGGAAAAAAGTATTTTCGATAAATGTCTCACAAAATCATCATATTTCTTGACCATCTCGAATTTCGTGATTCCGGTCGTGATTTTTGTATCACATTAGCAGAAATGCATGCAATGATGCGAGATTGATCGGAAAAATATGGTGTTTGAAAAAAAGTATTTTCGATAAATGTCTCACAAAATCATCATATTTCTCGACCATCTCGAATTTCGTGATTCCGGTCGTGATTTTTGTATCATATTAGCAGAAATGCATGCAATGATGCGAGATTGATCGGAAAAATATGTGGTTTGGAAAAATTTTTTTCGAACATCTCGGTCGATGAAATATGGGATGACTTCGAAAACGCTGTTTTTCGACGTTTCACTAAACCGAAACGCGTAAAAACAGGTGTTTCGTCCGCATCACGTTATGAGGGAGCAATTGCAGATAATTGTGCCGGGTTTTTCGAGAAAATTTTCAAATTTCATACACTCCAATCGTGTTGGGTGAGAAATGTTGGGCATCGAGAAAAAAAAAATTTTTCGATCTGCAAGAGTGAAATGAACTCGCGATAAATGTCCCACAAAATCATCATATTTCTCGACCATCTCGAATTTCGTGATTCCGGTCGTGATTTTTGTATCATATCAGCAGAAATGCACGCAATGATGCGAGATTGATCGGAAAAATATGTTGTTTGGGAAAAAGAATTTTCGATAAATGTCTCACAAAATCGTCGTATTCCTCGACCATCTTGAATTTCGTGATTTCGGTCGTGATTTTTGTCTAATTTCAGTAGAAATGGATGCAACGATGCGGGATTGATCGGAAAAATATGTTGTTCGGAAAAAAGTATTTTCGATAAATGTCTCACAAAATCATCATATTTCTCGACCATCTCGAATTTCGTGATTCCGGTCGTGATTTTTGTATCATATCAGCAGAAATGCACGCAATGATGCGAGATTGATCGGAAAAATATGTTGTTTGGGAAAAAGAATTTTCGATAAATGTCTCACAAAATCATCATATTTCTCGACCATCTCGAATTTCGTGATTCCGGTCGTGATTTTTGTATCATATCAGCAGAAATGCACGCAATGATGCGAGATTGATCGGAAAAATATGTTGTTTGGAAAAAAGTATTTTCGATAAATGTCTCACAAAATCATCATATTTCTCGACCATCTCAAATTTCGTGATTCCGGTAGTGATTTTTGTATGATACTAGTGGAAATGGATGCAACGATGCGGGATTGATTGGAAAAATATGTTGTTTGAACGAATAAATTTTCGATGATTGTCTCACAAAATCGATGGTATTTCTCGACCATCTCAAATTTCGTGATTCCGGTCGTGACTTTTGGATGATACTAGTGGAAATGAATGCAACGATGCGGGATTGATCGAAAAAATTCGTTGTTTGGGAAAATGTTTTTCGAACATGTCGGTCGACGAGATATGGAATGACTTCGAAAACGCTGTTTTTCGACGTTGCACAAAACTGAAACGCGTAAAAACGGGCATTTCGCCCGCGGTACCTTATCGTGGAGCAATCGCTGTTGATTGATCCGGTTTTTCCGAAAATATCTTCGAATTTCTCACAGTCAAATCTTGTGGGGCAAGAATTGTCGGGCAACGAAAAAAAAAAAAATTTTTCGATCGGAAAGTTTGGAATGAATTTTCAATAAATTTCTCACAAAATCGTTGATTTCTCGACCACCTTGAATTTCGTGATTCCGGACGTGATTTCTGTTTGATATCAGTAGAAATGAATGCAACGATGCGAGATTGATCGGAAAAATATGTTGTTCGGAAAAATAAATTGCTGATGAATGTCTCACAAAAAAGCGTCGTATTTCTCGATCATCTCGAATTTCGTGATTCCGGTAGTGTTTTTTGTATGATACACGTGGAAATGGATGCAACGATGTGGGATTGATTGGAAAAATATGTTGTTTGAACGAATAAATTTTCGAAGAATGTCTCTCAAAATGGTCGTATTTCTCGACCATCTCAAATTTCGTGATTCCGGTCGTGATTTTTGTTCAATATTAGTAGAAATGAATGCAACGATGCGGGATTGATCGGAAAAATATGTTGTTTGGAGAAATGAAATTTCGAACATGTCGTTCGACGAGATATGGAATGACTTCGAAAACGCTGTTTTGCGACGTTTCACAAAACTGAAACGCGTGAAAACGGGTGTTTCGCCCGCATCACGTTATTAGGAAGCGATCGCAGATAATTGTGCCGGGTTTTTCGAGAAAATTTTCAAATTCCATACCATCCAATCGTGTTGGGTGAGAACTGGTGGGCATCGAAAAAAAAAAAAAATTTTCAATCGGCAAGAGTGAAATGAACTCGCGATAGATGTCTCACAAAATCATCATATTTCTCGACCATCTCGAATTTCGTGATTCCGGTCGTGATTCTTGTATCATATTAGCAGAAATGCATGCAATGATGCGAGATCAATCGGAAAAATATGGTGTTTGGAAAAAAGTATTTTCGATGAATGTCTCACAAAATCATCATATTTCTCGACCATCTCGAATTTCGTGATTCCGGTCGTGATTTTTGTATCATATTAGAAGAAATGCATGCAATGATGCGAGATTGATCGGAAAAATATGGTGTTTGGAAAAATTTTTTTCGAACATCTCGGTCGATGAAATATGGAATGACTTCGAAAACGCTGTTTTTCGACGTTTCACTAAACCGAAACGCGTAAAAACGGGTGTTTCGCCCGCATCAAGTTATTAGGAAGCAATTGCAGATAATTGTGCCGGGTTTTTCGAGAAAATTTTCAAATTTCATACACTCCAATCGTGTTGGGTGAGAAATGTTGGGCATCGAGAAAAAAAAAATTTTTCGACCGGCAAGAGTGAAATGAACTCGCGATAAATGTCTCACAAAATCATCATATTCCTCGACCATCTCAAATTTCGTGATTCCGGTCGTGATTTTTGTATCATATCAGCAGAAATGCATGCAATGATGCGAGATCAATCGGAAAAATATGGTGTTTGGAAAAAAGTATTTTCGATAAATGTCTCACAAAATCATCATATTTCTCGACCATCTCGAATTTCGTGATTCCGGTCGTGATTTTTGTATCATATTAGCAGAAATGCATGCAATGATGCGAGATTGATCGGAAGAATATGTTGTTTGGAAAAATTTTTTTTGAACATCTCGGTCGATGAAATATGGAATGACTTCGAAAACGCTGTTTTTCGACGTTTCACTAAACCGAAACGCGTAAAAACAGGTGTTTCGCCCGCATCACGTTATGAGGAAGCAATTGCAGATAATTGTGCCGGGTTTTTCGAGAAAATTTTCAAATTTCATACACTCCAATCGTGTTGGGTGAGAAATGTTGGGCATCGAGAAAAAAAAAATTTTTCGATCTGCAAGAGTGAAATGAACTCGCGATAAATGTCTCACAAAATCATCATATTTCTCGACCATCTCAAATTTCGTGATTCCGGTCGTGATTTTTGTATCATATTAGCAGAAATGCATGCAATGATGCGAGATCGATCGGAAAAATATGGTGTTTGGAAAAAAGTATTTTCGATAAATGTCTCACAAAATCATCATATTTTTCGACCATCTCGAATTTCGTGATTCCGGTCGTGATTTTTGTATCATATTAGCAGGAAGGCATGCAATGATGCGAGATTGATCGGAAAAATATGGTGTTTGGAAAAAAGTATTTTCGATAAATGTCTCACAAAATCATCATATTTCTCGACCATCTCGAATTTCGTGATTCCGGTCGTGATTTATGTATCATATTAGCAGAAATGCATGCAATGATGCGAGATTGATCGGAAAAATATGTTGTTTGGAAAAATTTTTTTCGAACATCTCGGTCGATGAAATATGGAATGACTTCGAAAACGCTGTTTTTCGACGTTTCACTAAACCGAAACGCGTAAAAACAGGTGTTTCGCCCGCATCACGTTATAAGGAAGCAATTGCAGATAATTGTGCTGGGTTTTTCGAGAAAATTTTCAAATTTCATACACTCCAATCGTGTTGGGTGAGAAATGTTGGGCATCGAGAAAAAAAAAATTTTTCGATCGGCAAGAGTGAAATGAACTCGCGATAAATGTCTCACAAAATCATCATATTTCTCGACCATCACGAATTTCGTGATTCCGGTCGTGATTTTTGTATCATATTAGCAGAAATGCATGCAATGATGCGAGATTGATCGGAAAAATATGGTGTTTGGAAAAAAGTATTTTCGATAAATGTCTCACAAAATCATCATATTTCTCGACCATCACGAATTTCGTGATTCCGGTCGTGATTTTTGTATCATATTAGCAGAAATGCATGCAATGATGCGAGATTGATCGGAAAAATATGGTGTTTGGAAGAAAGTATTTTCAATAAATGTCTCACAAAATCATCATATTTCTCGACCATCTCGAATTTCGTGATTCCGGTCGTGATTTTTGTATCATATTAGCAGAAATGCATGCAATGATGCGAGATTGATCGGAAAAATATGTTGTTTGGAAAAATTTTTTTCGAACATCTCGGTCGATGAAATATGGAATGACTTCGAAAACGCTGTTTTTCGACGTTTCACTAAACCGAAACGCGTAAAAACGGGTGTTTCGCCCGCATCACGTTATTAGGAAGCAATTGCAGATAATTGTGCCGGGTTTTTCGAGAAAATTTTCAAATTTCATACACTCCAATCGTGTTGGGTGAGAAATGTTGGGCATCGAGAAAAAAAAAATTTTTCGATCTGCAAGAGTGAAATGAACTCGCGATAAATGTCTCACAAAATCATCATATTTCTCGACCATCTCAAATTTCGTGATTCCGGTCGTGATTTTTGTATCATATTAGCAGAAATGCATGCAATGATGCGAGATTGATCGGAAAAATATGGTGTTTGGAAAAAAGTATTTTCGACAAATGTCTCACAAAATCATCATATTTCTCGACCATCTCGAATTTCGTGATTCCGGTCGTGATTTTTGTATCATATTAGCAGAAATGCATGCAATGATGCGACATTGATCGGAAAAATATGGTGTTTGGAAAAAAGTATTTTCGATAAATGTCTCACAAAATCATCATATTTCTCGACCATCTCGAATTTCGTGATTCCGGTCGTGATTTTTGTATCATATAAGCAGGAATGCATGCAATGATGCGAGATTGATCGGAAAAATATGTTGTTTGGAAAAATTTTTTTCGAACATCTCGGTCGATGAAATATGGAATGACTTCGAAAACGCTGTTTTTCGACGTTTCACTAAACCGAAACGCGTAAAAACAGGTGTTTCGCCCGCATCACGTTATTAGGAAGCAATTGCAGATAATTGTGCCGGGTTTTTCGAGAAAATTTTCGAATCTCATACACTCCAATCGTGTTGGGTGAGAAATGTTGGGCATCGAGAAAAAAAAAATTTTTCGATCTGCAAGAGTGAAATGAACTCGCGATAAATGTCTCACAAAATCATCATATTTCTCGACCATCTCGAATTTCGTGATTCCGGTCGTGATTTTTGTATCATATTAGCAGAAATGCATGCAATGATGCGAGATTGATCGGAAAAATATGGTGTTTGGAAGAAAGTATTTTCGATAAATGTCTCACAAAATCATCATATTTCTCGACCATCTCGAATTCCGTGATTCCGGTCGTGATTTTTGTATCATATTAGCAGAAATGCATGCAATGATGCGAGATTGATCGGAAAAATATGGTGTTTGGAAGAAAGTATTTTCAATAAATGTCTCACAAAATCATCATATTTCTCGACCATCTCGAATTTCGTGATTCCGGTCGTGATTTTTGTATCATATTAGCAGAAATGCATGCAATGATGCGAGATTGATCGGAAAAATATGTTGTTTGGAAAAATTTTTTTCGAACATCTCGGTCGATGAAATATGGAATGACTCCGAAAACGCTGTTTTTCGACGTTTCACTAAACCGAAACGCGTAAAAACGGGTGTTTCGCCCGCATCACGTTATTAGGAAGCAATTGCAGATAATTGTGCCGGGTTTTTCGAGAAAATTTTCAAATTTCATACACTCCAATCGTGTTGGGTGAGAAATGTTGGGCATCGAGAAAAAAAAAATTTTTCGATCTGCAAGAGTGAAATGAACTCGCGATAAATGTCTCACAAAATCATCATATTTCTCGACCATCTCAAATTTCGTGATTTCGGTCGTGATTTTTGTATCATATTAGCAGAAATGCATGCAATGATGCGAGATTGATCGGAAAAATATGGTGTTTGGAAAAAAGTATTTTCGATAAATGTCTCACAAAATCATCATATTTCTCGATCATCTCAAATTTCGTGATTCCGGTCGTGATTTTTGTATCATATTAGCAGAAATGCATGCAATGATGCGACATTGATCGGAAAAATATGGTGTTTGGAAAAAAGTATTTTCGATAAATGTCTCACAAAATCATCATATTTCTCGACCATCTCGAATTTCGTGATTCCGGTCGTGATTTTTGTATCATATTAGCAGGAATGCATGCAATGATGCGAGATTGATCGGAAAAATATGGTGTTTGGAAAAAAGTATTTTCGATAAATGTCTCACAAAATCATCATATTTCTCGACCATCTCGAATTCCGTGATTCCGGTCGTGATTTTTGTATCATATTAGCAGGAATGCATGCAATGATGCGAGATTGATCGGAAAAATATGGTGTTTGGAAAAAAGTATTTTCGATAAATGTCTCACAAAATCATCATATTTCTCGACCATCTCGAATTTCGTGATTCCGGTCGTGATTTTTGTATCATATAAGCAGGAATGCATGCAATGATGCGAGATTGATCGGAAAAATATGTTGTTTGGAAAAATTTTTTTCGAACATCTCGGTCGATGAAATATGGAATGACTTCGAAAACGCTGTTTTTCGACGTTTCACTAAACCGAAACGCGTAAAAACAGGTGTTTCGCCCGCATCACGTTATTAGGAAGCAATTGCAGATAATTGTGCCGGGTTTTTCGAGAAAATTTTCGAATCTCATACACTCCAATCGTGTTGGGTGAGAAATGTTGGGCATCGAGAAAAAAAAAATTTTTCGATCTGCAAGAGTGAAATGAACTCGCGATAAATGTCTCACAAAATCATCATATTTCTCGACCATCTCGAATTTCGTGATTCCGGTCGTGATTTTTGTATCATATTAGCAGAAATGCATGCAATGATGCGAGATTGATCGGAAAAATATGGTGTTTGGAAGAAAGTATTTTCGATAAATGTCTCACAAAATCATCATATTTCTCGACCATCTCGAATTCCGTGATTCCGGTCGTGATTTTTGTATCATATTAGCAGAAATGCATGCAATGATGCGAGATTGATCGGAAAAATATGGTGTTTGGAAGAAAGTATTTTCAATAAATGTCTCACAAAATCATCATATTTCTCGACCATCTCGAATTTCGTGATTCCGGTCGTGATTTTTGTATCATATTAGCAGAAATTTATGCAATGATGCGAGATTGATCGGAAAAATATGTTGTTTGGAAAAATTTTTTTCGAACATCTCGGTCGATGAAATATGGAATGACTCCGAAAACGCTGTTTTTCGACGTTTCACTAAACCGAAACGCGTAAAAACGGGTGTTTCGCCCGCATCACGTTATTAGGAAGCAATTGCAGATAATTGTGCCGGGTTTTTCGAGAAAATTTTCAAATTTCATACACTCCAATCGTGTTGGGTGAGAAATGTTGGGCATCGAGAAAAAAAAAATTTTTCGATCTGCAAGAGTGAAATGAACTCGCGATAAATGTCTCACAAAATCATCATATTTCTCGACCATCTCAAATTTCGTGATTTCGGTCGTGATTTTTGTATCATATTAGCAGAAATGCATGCAATGATGCGAGATTGATCGGAAAAATATGGTGTTTGGAAAAAAGTATTTTCGATAAATGTCTCACAAAATCATCATATTTCTCGATCATCTCAAATTTCGTGATTCCGGTCGTGATTTTTGTATCATATTAGCAGAAATGCATGCAATGATGCGAGATTGATCGGAAAAATATGGTGTTTGGAAAAAAGTATTTTCGATAAATGTCTCACAAAATCATCATATTTCTCGACCATCTCGAATTCCGTGATTCCGGTCGTGATTTTTGTATCATATTAGCTGAAATGCATGCAATGATGCGAGATTGATCGGAAAAATATGGTGTTTGGAAAAAAGTATTTTCGATAAATGTCTCACAAAATCATCATATTTCTCGACCATCTCGAATTTCGTGATTCCGGTCGTGATTTTTGTATCATATTAGCAGAAATGCATGCAATGATGCGAGATTGATCGGAAAAATATGGTGTTTGAAAAAAAGTATTTTCGATAAATGTCTCACAAAATCATCATATTTCTCGACCATCTCGAATTTCGTGATTCCGGTCGTGATTTTTGTATCATATTACCAGAAATGCATGCAATGATGCGAGATTGATCGGAAAAATATGTGGTTTGGAAAAATTTTTTTCGAACATCTCGGTCGATGAAATATGGGATGACTTCGAAAACGCTGTTTTTCGACGTTTCACTAAACCGAAACGCGTAAAAACACGTGTTTCGCCCGCATCACGTTATTAGGAAGCAATTGCAGATAATTGTGCCGGGTTTTTCGAGAAAATTTTCAAATTTCATACACTCCAATCGTGTTGGGTGAGAAATGTTGGGCATCGAGAAAAAAAAATTTTTTCGATCTGCAAGAGTGAAATGAACTCGCGATAAATGTCTTACAAAATCATCATATTTCTCGACCATCTCGAATTTCGTGATTCCGGTTGTGATTTTTGTATCATTTTAGCAGGAATGCATGCAATGATGCAAGATTGATCGGAAAAATATGGTGTTTGGAAAAAAGTATTTTCGATAAATGTCTCACGAAATCATCATATTTATCGACCATCTCGAATTCCGTGATTCCGGTCGTGATTTTTGTATCATATTAGCTGAAATGCATGCAATGATGCGAGATTGATCGGAAAAATATGGTGTTTGGAAAAAAGTATTTTCGATAAATGTCTCACAAAATCATCATATTTCTCGACCATCTCGAATTTCGTGATTCCGGTCGTGATTTTTGTATCATATTAGCAGAAATGCATGCAATGATGCGAGATTGATCGGAAAAATATGGTGTTTGGAAAAAAGTATTTTCGATAAATGTCTCACAAAATCATCATATTTCTCGACCATCTCGAATTTCGTGATTCCGGTCGTGATTTTTGTATCATATTAGCAGAAATGCATGCAATGATGCGAGATTGATCGGAAAAATATGTGGTTTGGAAAAATTTTTTTCGAACATCTCGGTCGATGAAATATGGAATGACTTCGAAAACGCTGTTTTTCGACGTTTCACTAAACCGAAACGCGTAAAAACGGGTGTTTCGCCCGCATCACGTTATTAGGAAGCAATTGCAGATAATTGTACCGGGTTTTTCGAGAAAATTTTCAAATTTCATACACTCCAATCGTGTTAGGTGAGAAATGTTGGGCATCGAGAAAAGAAAATTTTTTTGATCTGCAAGAGTGAAATGAACTCGCGATAAATGTCTCACAAAATCATCATATTTCTCGACCATCTCGAATTTCGTGATTCCGGTTGTGATTTTTGTATCATATTAGAAGAAATGCATGCAATGATGCGAGATTGATCGGAAAAATATGGTGTTTGGAAAAAAGTATTTTCGATAAATGTCTCACAAAATCATCATATTTCTCGATCATCTCAAATTTCGTGATTCCGGTCGTGATTTTTGTATCATATTAGCAGAAATGCATGCAATGATGCGAGATTGATCGGAAAAATATGGTGTTTGGAAAAAAGTATTTTCGATAAATGTCTCACAAAATCATCATATTTCTCGACCATCTCGAATTCCGTGATTCCGGTCGTGATTTTTGTATCATATTAGCTGAAATGCATGCAATGATGCGAGATTGATCGGAAAAATATGGTGTTTGGAAAAAAGTATTTTCGATAAATGTCTCACAAAATCATCATATTTCTCGACCATCTCGAATTTCGTGATTCCGGTCGTGATTTTTGTATCATATTAGCAGAAATGCATGCAATGATGCGAGATTGATCGGAAAAATATGGTGTTTGAAAAAAAGTATTTTCGATAAATGTCTCACAAAATCATCATATTTCTCGACCATCTCGAATTTCGTGATTCCGGTCGTGATTTTTGTATCATATTACCAGAAATGCATGCAATGATGCGAGATTGATCGGAAAAATATGTGGTTTGGAAAAATTTTTTTCGAACATCTCGGTCGATGAAATATGGAATGACTTCGAAAACGCTGTTTTTCGACGTTTCACTAAACCGAAACGCGTAAAAACACGTGTTTCGCCCGCATCACGTTATTAGGAAGTAATTGCAGATAATTGTGCCGGGTTTTTCGAGAAAATTTTCAAATCTCATACACTCCAATCGTGTTGGGTGAGAAATGTTGGGCATCGAGAAAAAAAAAATTTTTCGATCTGCAAGAGTGAAATGAACTCGCGATAAATGTCTCACAAAATCATCATATTTCTCGACCATCTCAAATTTCGTGATTCCGGTCGTGATTTTTGTATCATATTAGCAGAAATGCATGCAATGATGCGAGATTGATCGGAAATATATGGTGTTTGGAAAAAAGTATTTTCGATAAATGTCTCACAAAATCATCATATTTCTCGACCATCTCGAATTTCGTGATTCCGGTCGTGATTTTTGTATTGTATTAGCAGAAATGCATGCAATGATGCGAGATTGATCGGAAAAATATGGTGTTTGGGAGAAAGTATTTTCGATAAATGTCTCACAAAATCATCATATTTCTCGACCATCTCGAATTTCGTGATTCCGGTCGTGATTTTTGTATCATATTAGCAGAAATGCATGCAATGATGCGAGATTGATCGGAAAAATATGTGGTTTGGAAAAATTTTTTTCGAACATCTCGGTCGATGAAATATGGAATGACTTCGAAAACGCTGTTTTTCGACGTTTCACTAAACCGAAACGCGTAAAAACAGGTGTTTCGCCCGCATCACGTTATTAGGAAGCAATTGCAGATAATTGTGCCGGGTTTTTCGAGAAAATTTTCAAATTTCATACACTCCAATCGTGTTGGGTGAGAAATGTTGGGCATCGAGAAAAAAAAAATTTTTCGATCTGCAAGAGTGAAATGAACTCGCGATAAATGTCTCACAAAATCATCATATTTCTCGACCATCTCGAATTTCGTGATTCCGGTCGTGATTTTTGTATCATATTAGCAGAAATGCATGCAATGATGCGAGATTGATCGGAAAAATATGTTGTTTGGAAAAATTTTTTTCGAACATCTCGGTCGATGAAATATGGAATGACTTCGAAAACGCTGTTTTTCGACGTTTCACTAAACCGAAACGCGTAAAAACAGGTGTTTCGCCCGCATCACGTTATTAGGAAGCAATTGCAGATAATTGTGCCGGGTTCTTCGAGAAAATTTTCAAATTTCATACACTCCAATCGTGTTGGGTGAGAAATGTTGGGCATCGAGAAAAAAAAAATTCTTCGATCTGCAAGAGTGAAATGAACTCGCGATAAATGTCTCACAAAATCATCATATTTCTCGACCATCTCGAATTTCGTGATTCCGGTCGTGATTTTTGTATCATATTAGCAGAAATGCATGCAATGATGCGAGATTGATCGGAAAAATATGGTGTTTGGAAAAAAGTATTTTCGATAAATGTCTCACAAAATCATCATATTTCTCGACCATCTCGAATTTCGTGATTCCGGTCGTGATTTTTGTATCATATTAGCAGAAATGCATGCAATGATGCGAGATTGATCGGAAAAATATGTTGTTTGGAAAAATTTTTTTCGAACATCTCGGTCGATGAAATATGGAATGACTTCGAAAACGCTGTTTTTCGACGTTTCACTAAACCGAAACGCGTAAAAACAGGTGTTTCGCCCGCATCACGTTATTGAGAAGCAATTGCAGATAATTGTGCCGGGTTCTTCGAGAAAATTTTCAAATTTCATACACTCCAATCGTGTTGGGTGAGAAATGTTGGGCATCGAGAAAAAAAAAATTCTTCGATCTGCAAGAGTGAAATGAACTCGCGATAAATGTCTCACAAAATCATCATATTTCTCGACCATCTCGAATTTCGTGATTCCGGTCGTGATTTTTGTATCATATTAGCAGAAATGCATGCAATGATGCGAGATTGATCGGAAAAATATGTGGTTTGGAAAAATTTTTTTCGAACATCTCGGTCGATGAAATATGGAATGACTTCGAAAACGCTGTTTTTCGACGTTTCACTAAACCGAAACGCGTAAAAACGGGTGTTTCGCCCGCATCAAGTTATTAGGAAGCAATTGCAGATAATTGTGCCGGGTTTTTCGAGAAAATTTTCAAATTTCATACACTCCAATCGTGTTGGGTGAGAAATGTTGGGCATCGAGAAAAAAAAATTTTTTCGACCGGCAAGAGTGGAATGAACTCGCGATAAATGTCTCACAAAATCATCATATTTCTCGACCATCTCGAATTTCGTGATTCCGGTCGTGATTTTTGTATCATATTAGCAGAAATGCATGCAATGATGCGAGATTGATCGGAAAAATATGGTGTTTGGAAAAAAGTATTTTCGATAAATGTCTCACAAAATCATCATATTTCTCGACCATCTCGAATTTCGTGATTCCGGTCGTGATTTTCGTATCATATTAGCAGAAATGCATGCAATGATGCGAGATTGATCGGAAAAATATGTTGTTTGGAAAAATTTTTTTCGAACATCTCGGTCGATGAAATATGGAATGACTTCGAAAACGCTGTTTTTCGACGTTTCACTAAACCGAAACGCGTAAAAACAGGTGTTTCGCCCGCATCACGTTATTAGGAAGCAATTGCAGATAATTGTGCCGGGTTTTTCGAGAAAATTTTCAAATTTCATACACTCCAATCGTGTTGGGTGAGAAATGTTGGGCATCGAGAAAAAAAAAATTTTTCGATCTGCAAGAGTGAAATGAACTCGCGATAAATGTCTCACAAAATCATCATATTTCTCGACCATCTCGAATTTCGTGATTCCGGTCGTGATTTTTGTATCATATTAGCAGAAATGCATGCAATGATGCGAAATTGATCGGAAAAATATGTTGTTTGGAAAAATTTTTTTCGAACATCTCGGTCGATGAAATATGGGTGACTTCGAAAACGCTGTTTTCCGACGTTTCACTAAACCGAAACGCGTAAAAACAGGTGTTTCGCCCGCATCACGTTATTAGGAAGCAATTGCAGATAATTGTGCCGGGTTCTTCGAGAAAATTTCCAAATTTCATACACTCCAATCGTGTTGGGTGAGAAATGTTGGGCATCGAGAAAAAAAAAATTCTTCGATCTGCAAGAGTGAAATGAACTCGCGATAAATGTCTCACAAAATCATCATATTTCTCGACCATCTCGAATTTCGTGATTCCGGTCCTGATTTTTGTGTCATATTAGCAGAAATGCATGCAATGATGCGAGATTGATCGGAAAAATATGGTGTTTGGAAAAAAGTATTTTCGATAAATGTCTCACAAAATCATCATATTTCTCGACCATCTCGAATTTCGTGATTCCGGTCGTGATTTTTGTATCATATTAGCAGAAATGCATGCAATGATGCGAGATTGATCGGAAAAATATGTGGTTTGGAAAAATTTTTTTCGAACATCTCGGTCGATGAAATATGGAATGACTTCGAAAACGCTGTTTTTCGACGTTTCACTAAACCGAAACGCGTAAAAACGGGTGTTTCGCCCGCATCAAGTTATTAGGAAGCAATTGCAGATAATTGTGCCGGGTTTTTCGAGAAAATTTTCAAATTTCATACACTCCAATCGTGTTGGGTGAGAAATGTTGGGCATCGAGAAAAAAAAAATTTTTCGACCGGCAAGAGTGAAATGAACTCGCGATAAATGTCTCACAAAATCATCATATTTCTCGACCATCTCGAATTTCGTGACTCCGGTCGTGATTTTTGTATCATATTAGCAGAAATGCATGCAATGATGCGAGATTGATCGGAAAAATATGGTGTTTGGAAAAAAGTATTTTCGATAAATGTCTCACAAAATCATCATATTTCTCGACCATCTCGAATTTCGTGATTCCGGTCGTGATTTTTGTATCATATTAGCAGAAATGCATGCAATGATGCGAGATTAATCGGAAAAATATGTGGTTTGGGAAAATTTTTTTCGAACATCTCGGTCGATGAAATATGGAATGACTTCGAAAACGCTGTTTTTCGACGTTTCACGAAACCGAAACGCGTAAAAACAGGTGTTTCGCCCGACTCACGTTATTAGGAAGCAATTGCAGATAATTGTGCCGGGTTTTTCGAGAAAATTTTCAAATTTCATACACTCCAATCGTGTTGGGTGAGAAATGTTGGGCATCGAGAAAAAAAAAATTTTTCGACCGGCAAGAGTGAAATGAACTCGCGATAAATGTCTCACAAAATCATCATATTTCTCGACCATCTCGAATTTCGTGATTCCGGTCGTGATTTTTGTATCATATTAGCAGAAATGCATGCAATGATGCGAGATTGATCGGAAAAATATGGTGTTTGGAAAAAAGTATTTTCGATAAATGTCTCACAAAATCATCATATTTCTCGACCATCTCGAATTCCGTGATTCCGGTCGTGATTTTCGCGTCATATTAGAAGAAATGCATGCAATGATGCGAGATTGATCGGAAAAATATGGTGTTTGGAAAAAAGTATTTTCGATGAATGTCCCACAAAATCATGATATTTCTCGACCATCTCGAATTTCGTGATTCCGGTCGTGATTTTTGTATCATATCAGCAGAAATGCATGCAATGATGCGAGTTTGATCGGAAAAATATAATGTTTGGAAAAAAGTATTTTCGATAAATGTCTCACAAAATCATGATATTTCTCGACCATCTCGAATTTCGTGATTCCGGTCGTGATTTTTGTATCATATTAGCAGAAATGCATGCAATGATGCGAGATTGATCGGAAAAATATGTTGTTTGGAAAAATTTTTTTCGAACATCTCGGTCGATGAAATATGGAATGACTTCGAAAACGCTGTTTTTCGACCTTTCACTAAACCGAAACGCGTAAAAACGGGTGTTTCGCCCGCATCACGTTATTAGGAAGCAATTGCAGATAATTGTGCCAGGTTTTTCGAGAAAATTTTCAAATTTCATACACTCCAATCGTGTTGGGTGAGAAATGTTGGGCATCGAGAAAAAAAAAATTTTTCGATCTGCAAGAGTGAAATGAACTCGCGATAAATGTCTCACAAAATCATCATATTTCTCGACCATCTCAAATTTCGTGATTCCGGTCGTGATTTTTGTATCATATTAGCAGAAATGCATGCAATGATGCGAGATTGATCGGAAAAACATGGTGTTTGGAAAAAAGTATTTTCGATAAATGTCTCACAAAATCATCATATTTCTCGACCATCTCGAATTTCGTGATTCCGGTTGTGATTTTTGTATCATATTAGCAGAAATGCATGCAATGATGCGAGATTGATCGGAAAAATATGGTGTTTGGAAAAAAGTATTTTCGATAAATGTCTCACAAAATCATCATATTTCTCGACCATCTCAAATTTCGTGATTCCGGTCGTGATTTTTGTATCATATTAGCAGAAATGCATGCAATGATGCGAGATTGATCGGAAAAATATGGTGTTTGGAAAAAAGTATTTTCGATAAATGTCTCACAAAATCATCATATTTCTCGACCATCTCGAATTTCGTGATTCCGGTCGTGATTTTTGTATCATATGAGCAGAAATGCATGCAATGATGCGAGATTGATCGGAAAAATATGTTGTTTGGAAAAATTTTTTTCGAACATCTCGGTCGATGAAATATGGAATGACTTCGAAAACGCTGTTTTTCGACCTTTCACTAAACCGAAACGCGTAAAAACGGGTGTTTCGCCCGCATCACGTTATTAGGAAGCAATTGCAGATAATTGTGCCAGGTTTTTCGAGAAAATTTTCAAATTTCATACACTCCAATCGTGTTGGGTGAGAAATGTTGGGCATCGAGAAAAAAAAAATTTTTCGATCTGCAAGAGTGAAATGAACTCGCAATAAATGTCTCACAAAATCATCATATTTCTCGACCATCTCAAATTTCGTGATTCCGGTCGTGATTTTTGTATCATATTAGCAGAAATGCATGCAATGATGCGAGATTGATCGGAAAAATATGGTGTTTGGAAAAAAGTATTTTCGATAAATGTCTCACAAAATCATCATATTTTTCGACCATCTCGAATTTCGTGATTCCGGTCGTGATTTTTGTATCATATTAGCAGAAATGCATGCAATGATGCGAGATTGATCGGAAAAATATGGTGTTTGGAAAAAAGTATTTTCGATAAATGTCTCACAAAATCATCATATTTCTCGACCATCTCGAATTTCGTGATTCTGGTCGTGATTTTTGTATCATATTAGCAGAAATGCATGCAATGATGCGAGATTGATCGGAAAAATATGTGGTTTGGAAAAATTTTTTTCGAACATCTCGGTCGATGAAATATGGAATGACTTCGAAAACGCTGTTTTTCGACGTTTCACTAAACCGAAACGCGTAAAAACGGGTGTTTCGCCCGCATCAAGTTATTAGGAAGCAATTGCAGATAATTGTGCCGGGTTTTTCGAGAAAATTTTCAAATTTCATACACTCCAATCGTGTTGGGTGAGAAATGTTGGGCATCGAGAAACAAAAAATTTTTCGACCGGCAAGAGTGAAATGCACTCGCGATAAATGTCTCACAAAATCATCATATTTCTCGACCATCTCGAATTTCGTGATTCCGGTCGTGATTTTTGTATCATATTAGCAGAAATGCATGCAATGATGCGAGATTGATCGGAAAAATATGGTGTTTGGAAAAAAGTATTTTCGATAAATGTCTCACAAAATCATCATATTTCTTGACCATCTCGAATTTCGTGATTCCGGTCGTGATTTTTGTATCACATTAGCAGAAATGCATGCAATGATGCGAGATTGATCGGAAAAATATGGTGTTTGAAGAAAAGTATTTTCGATAAATGTCTCACAAAATCATCATATTTGTCGACCATCTCGAATTTCGTGATTCCGGTCGTGATTTTTGTATCATATTAGCAGAAATGCATGCAATGATGCGAGATTGATCGGAAAAATATGTGGTTTGGAAAAATTTTTTTCGAACATCTCGGTCGATGAAATATGGGATGACTTCGAAAACGCTGTTTTTCGACGTTTCACTAAACCGAAACGCGTAAAAACAGGTGTTTCGTCCGCATCACGTTATGAGGAAGCAATTGCAGATAATTGTGCCGGGTTTTTCGAGAAAATTTTCAAATTTCATACACTCCAATCGTGTTGGGTGAGAAATGTTGGGCATCGAGAAAAAAAAAATTTTTCGATCTGCAAGAGTGAAATGAACTCGCGATAAATGTCTCACAAAATCATCATATTTCTCGACCATCTCGAATTTCGTGATTCCGGTCGTGATTTTTGTATCATATTAGCAGAAATGCATGCAATGATGCGAGATTGATCGGAAAAATATGTTGTTTGGAAAAATTTTTTTCGAACATCTCGGTCGATGAAATATGGAATGACTTCGAAAACGCTGTTTTCCGACGTTTCACTAAACCGAAACGCGTAAAAACAGGTGTTTCGCCCGCATCACGTTATTAGGAAGCAATTGCAGATAATTGTGCCGGGTTCTTCGAGAAAATTTCCAAATTTCATACACTCCAATCGTGTTGGGTGAGAAATGTTGGGCATCGAGAAAAAAAAAATTCTTCGATCTGCAAGAGTGAAATGAACTCGCGATAAATGTCTCACAAAATCATCATATTTCTCGACCATCTCGAATTTCGTGATTCCGGTCGTGATTTTTGTGTCATATTAGCAGAAATGCATGCAATGATGCGAGATTGATCGGAAAAATATGGTGTTTGGAAAAAAGTATTTTCGATAAATGTCTCACAAAATCATCATATTTCTCGACCATCTCGAATTTCGTGATTCCGGTCGTGATTTTTGTATCATATTAGCAGAAATGCATGCAATGATGCGAGATTGATCGGAAAAATATGTGGTTTGGAAAAATTTTTTTCGAACATCTCGGTCGATGAAATATGGAATGACTTCAAAAACGCTGTTTTTCGACGTTTCACTAAACCGAAACGCGTAAAAACGGGTGTTTCGCCCGCATCAAGTTATTAGGAAGCAATTGCAGATAATTGTGCCGGGTTTTTCGAGAAAATTTTCAAATTTCATACACTCCAATCGTGTTGGGTGAGAAATGTTGGGCATCGAGAAAAAAAAAATTTTTCGACCGGCAAGAGTGAAATGAACTCGCGATAAATGTCTCACAAAATCATCATATTTCTCGACCATCTCGAATTTCGTGACTCCGGTCGTGATTTTTGTATCATATTAGCAGAAATGCATGCAATGATGCGAGATTGATCGGAAAAATATGGTGTTTGGAAAAAAGTATTTTCGATAAATGTCTCACAAAATCATCATATTTCTCGACCATCTCGAATTTCGTGATTCCGGTCGTGATTTTTGTATCATATTAGCAGAAATGCATGCAATGATGCGAGATTAATCGGAAAAATATGTGGTTTGGGAAAATTTTTTTCGAACATCTCGGTCGATGAAATATGGAATGACTTCGAAAACGCTGTTTTTCGACGTTTCACGAAACCGAAACGCGTAAAAACAGGTGTTTCGCCCGACTCACGTTATTAGGAAGCAATTGCAGATAATTGTGCCGGGTTTTTCGCGAAAATTTTCAAATTTCATACACTCCAATCGTGTTGGGTGAGAAATGTTGGGCATCGAGAAAAAAAAAATTTTTCGACCGGCAAGAGTGAAATGAACTCGCGATAAATATCTCACAAAATCATCATATTTCTCGACCATCTCGAATTTCGTGATTCCGGTCGTGATTTTTGTATCATATTAGCAGAAATGCATGCAATGATGCGAGATTGATCGGAAAAATATGGTGTTTGGAAAAAAGTATTTTCGATAAATGTCTCACAAAATCATCATATTTCTCGACCATCTCGAATTCCGTGATTCCGGTCGTGATTTTCGCGTCATATTAGAAGAAATGCATGCAATGATGCGAGATTGATCGGAAAAATATGGTGTTTGGAAAAAAGTATTTTCGATGAATGTCCCACAAAATCATGATATTTCTCGACCATCTCGAATTTCGTGATTCCGGTCGTGATTTTTGTATCATATTAGCAGAAATGCATGCAATGATGCGAGATTGATCGGAAAAATATGTGGTTTGGAAAAATTTTTTTCGAACATCTCGGTCGATGAAATATGGAATGACTTCGAAAACGCTGTTTTTCGACGTTTCACTAAACCGAAACGCGTAAAAACGGGTGTTTCGCCCGCATCAAGTTATTAGGAAGCAATTGCAGATAATTGTGCCGGGTTTTTCGAGAAAATTTTCAAATTTCATACACTCCAATCGTGTTGGGTGAGAAATGTTGGGCATCGAGAAAAAAAAAATTTTTCGACCGGCAAGAGTGAAATGAACTCGCGATAAATGTCTCACAAAATCATCATATTTCTCGACCATCTCGAATTTCGTGACTCCGGTCGTGATTTTTGTATCATATTAGCAGAAATGCATGCAATGATGCGAGATTGATCGGAAAAATATGGTGTTTGGAAAAAAGTATTTTCGATAAATGTCTCACAAAATCATCATATTTCTCGACCATCTCGAATTTCGTGATTCCGGTCGTGATTTTTGTATCATATTAGCAGAAATGCATGCAATGATGCGAGATTAATCGGAAAAATATGTGGTTTGGGAAAATTTTTTTCGAACATCTCGGTCGATGAAATATGGAATGACTTCGAAAACGCTGTTTTTCGACGTTTCACGAAACCGAAACGCGTAAAAACAGGTGTTTCGCCCGACTCACGTTATTAGGAAGCAATTGCAGATAATTGTGCCGGGTTTTTCGCGAAAATTTTCAAATTTCATACACTCCAATCGTGTTGGGTGAGAAATGTTGGGCATCGAGAAAAAAAAAATTTTTCGACCGGCAAGAGTGAAATGAACTCGCGATAAATATCTCACAAAATCATCATATTTCTCGACCATCTCGAATTTCGTGATTCCGGTCGTGATTTTTGTATCATATTAGCAGAAATGCATGCAATGATGCGAGATTGATCGGAAAAATATGGTGTTTGGAAAAAAGTATTTTCGATAAATGTCTCACAAAATCATCATATTTCTCGACCATCTCGAATTCCGTGATTCCGGTCGTGATTTTCGCGTCATATTAGAAGAAATGCATGCAATGATGCGAGATTGATCGGAAAAATATGGTGTTTGGAAAAAAGTATTTTCGATGAATGTCCCACAAAATCATGATATTTCTCGACCATCTCGAATTTCGTGATTCCGGTCGTGATTTTTGTATCATATCAGCAGAAATGCATGCAATGATGCGAGTTTGATCGGAAAAATATAATGTTTGGAAAAAAGTATTTTCGATAAATGTCTCACAAAATCATGATATTTCTCGACCATCTCGAATTTCGTGATTCCGGTCGTGATTTTTGTATCATATTAGCAGAAATGCATGCAATGATGCGAGATTGATCGGAAAAATATGTTGTTTGGAAAAATTTTTTTCGAACATCTCGGTCGATGAAATATGGAATGACTTCGAAAACGCTGTTTTTCGACCTTTCACTAAACCGAAACGCGTAAAAACGGGTGTTTCGCCCGCATCACGTTATTAGGAAGCAATTGCAGATAATTGTGCCAGGTTTTTCGAGAAAATTTTCAAATTTCATACACTCCAATCGTGTTGGGTGAGAAATGTTGGGCATCGAGAAAAAAAAAATTTTTCGATCTGCAAGAGTGAAATGAACTCGCGATAAATGTCTCACAAAATCATCATATTTCTCGACCATCTCAAATTTCGTGATTCCGGTCGTGATTTTTGTATCATATTAGCAGAAATGCATGCAATGATGCGAGATTGATCGGAAAAACATGGTGTTTGGAAAAAAGTATTTTCGATAAATGTCTCACAAAATCATCATATTTCTCGACCATCTCGAATTTCGTGATTCCGGTTGTGATTTTTGTATCATATTAGCAGAAATGCATGCAATGATGCGAGATTGATCGGAAAAATATGGTGTTTGGAAAAAAGTATTTTCGATAAATGTCTCACAAAATCATCATATTTCTCGACCATCTCAAATTTCGTGATTCCGGTCGTGATTTTTGTATCATATTAGCAGAAATGCATGCAATGATGCGAGATTGATCGGAAAAATATGGTGTTTGGAAAAAAGTATTTTCGATAAATGTCTCACAAAATCATCATATTTCTCGACCATCTCGAATTTCGTGATTCCGGTCGTGATTTTTGTATCATATGAGCAGAAATGCATGCAATGATGCGAGATTGATCGGAAAAATATGTTGTTTGGAAAAATTTTTTTCGAACATCTCGGTCGATGAAATATGGAATGACTTCGAAAACGCTGTTTTTCGACCTTTCACTAAACCGAAACGCGTAAAAACGGGTGTTTCGCCCGCATCACGTTATTAGGAAGCAATTGCAGATAATTGTGCCAGGTTTTTCGAGAAAATTTTCAAATTTCATACACTCCAATCGTGTTGGGTGAGAAATGTTGGGCATCGAGAAAAAAAAAATTTTTCGATCTGCAAGAGTGAAATGAACTCGCAATAAATGTCTCACAAAATCATCATATTTCTCGACCATCTCAAATTTCGTGATTCCGGTCGTGATTTTTGTATCATATTAGCAGAAATGCATGCAATGATGCGAGATTGATCGGAAAAATATGGTGTTTGGAAAAAAGTATTTTCGATAAATGTCTCACAAAATCATCATATTTTTCGACCATCTCGAATTTCGTGATTCCGGTCGTGATTTTTGTATCATATTAGCAGAAATGCATGCAATGATGCGAGATTGATCGGAAAAATATGGTGTTTGGAAAAAAGTATTTTCGATAAATGTCTCACAAAATCATCATATTTCTCGACCATCTCGAATTTCGTGATTCTGGTCGTGATTTTTGTATCATATTAGCAGAAATGCATGCAATGATGCGAGATTGATCGGAAAAATATGTGGTTTGGAAAAATTTTTTTCGAACATCTCGGTCGATGAAATATGGAATGACTTCGAAAACGCTGTTTTTCGACGTTTCACTAAACCGAAACGCGTAAAAACGGGTGTTTCGCCCGCATCAAGTTATTAGGAAGCAATTGCAGATAATTGTGCCGGGTTTTTCGAGAAAATTTTCAAATTTCATACACTCCAATCGTGTTGGGTGAGAAATGTTGGGCATCGAGAAACAAAAAATTTTTCGACCGGCAAGAGTGAAATGCACTCGCGATAAATGTCTCACAAAATCATCATATTTCTCGACCATCTCGAATTTCGTGATTCCGGTCGTGATTTTTGTATCATATTAGCAGAAATGCATGCAATGATGCGAGATTGATCGGAAAAATATGGTGTTTGGAAAAAAGTATTTTCGATAAATGTCTCACAAAATCATCATATTTCTTGACCATCTCGAATTTCGTGATTCCGGTCGTGATTTTTGTATCACATTAGCAGAAATGCATGCAATGATGCGAGATTGATCGGAAAAATATGGTGTTTGAAGAAAAGTATTTTCGATAAATGTCTCACAAAATCATCATATTTCTCGACCATCTCGAATTTCGTGATTCCGGTCGTGATTTTTGTATCATATTAGCAGAAATGCATGCAATGATGCGAGATTGATCGGAAAAATATGTGGTTTGGAAAAATTTTTTTCGAACATCTCGGTCGATGAAATATGGGATGACTTCGAAAACGCTGTTTTTCGACGTTTCACTAAACCGAAACGCGTAAAAACAGGTGTTTCGTCCGCATCACGTTATGAGGAAGCAATTGCAGATAATTGTGCCGGGTTTTTCGAGAAAATTTTCAAATTTCATACACTCCAATCGTGTTGGGTGAGAAATGTTGGGCATCGAGAAAAAAAAAATTTTTCGATCTGCAAGAGTGAAATGAACTCGCGATAAATGTCCCACAAAATCATCATATTTCTCGACCATCTCGAATTTCGTGATTCCGGTCGTGATTTTTGTATCATATCAGCAGAAATGCACGCAATGATGCGAGATTGATCGGAAAAATATGTTGTTTGGGAAAAAGAATTTTCGATAAATGTCTCACAAAATCATCATATTTCTCGACCATCTCGAATTTCGTGATTCCGGTCGTGATTTTTGTATCATATCAGCAGAAATGCACGCAATGATGCGAGATTGATCGGAAAAATATGTTGTTTGGAAAAAAGTATTTTCGATAAATGTCTCACAAAATCATCATGTTTCTCGACCATCTCAAATTTCGTGATTCCGGTAGTGATTTTTGTATGATACTAGTGGAAATGGATGCAACGATGCGGGATTGATTGGAAAAATATGTTGTTTGAACGAATAAATTTTCGATGATTGTCTCACAAAATCGATGGTATTTCTCGACCATCTCAAATTTCGTGATTCCGGTCGTGACTTTTGGATGATACTAGTGGAAATGAATGCAACGATGCGGGATTGATCGAAAAAATTCGTTGTTTGGGAAAATGTTTTTCGAACATGTCGGTCGACGAGATATGGAATGACTTCGAAAACGCTGTTTTTCGACGTTGCACAAAACTGAAACGCGTAAAAACGGGCATTTCGCCCGCGGTACCTTATCGTGGAGCAATCGCTGTTGATTGATCCGGTTTTTCCGAAAATATCTTCGAATTTCTCACAGTCAAATCTTGTGGGGCAAGAATTGTCGGGCAACGAAAAAAAAAAAAATTTTTCGATCGGAAAGTTTGGAATGAATTTTCAATAAATTTCTCACAAAATCGTTGATTTCTCGACCACCTTGAATTTCGTGATTCCGGTAGTGTTTTTTGTATGATACACGTGGAAATGGATGCAACGATGCGGGATTGATTGGAAAAATATGTTGTTTGAACGAATAAATTTTCGAAGAATGTCTCTCAAAATGGTCGTATTTCTCGACCATCTCAAATTTCGTGATTCCGGTCGTGATTTTTGTTCAATATTAGTAGAAATGAATGCAACGATGCGGGATTGATCGGAAAAATATGTTGTTTGGAGAAATGAAATTTCGAACATGTCGGTCGACGAGATATGGAATGACTTCGAAAACGCTGTTTTGCGACGTTTCACAAAACTGAAACGCGTGAAAACGGGTGTTTCGCCCGCATCACGTTATTAGGAAGCGATCGCAGATAATTGGGCCGGGTTTTTCGAGAAAATTTTCAAATTCCATACCATCCAATCGTGTTGGGTGAGAACTGGTGGGCATCGAAAAAAAAAAAAAATTTTCAATCGGCAAGAGTGAAATGAACTCGCGATAGATGTCTCACAAAATCATCATATTCCTCGACCATCTCAAATTTCGTGATTCCGGTCGTGATTTTTGTATCATATCAGCAGAAATGCATGCAATGATGCGAGATCAATCGGAAAAATATGTTGTTTGGAAAAATTTTTTTCGAACATCTCGGTCGATGAAATATGGAATGACTTTGAAAACGCTGTTTTTCGACGTTTCACTAAACCGAAACGCGTAAAAACAGGTGTTTCGCCCGCATCACGTTATAAGGAAGCAATTGCAGATAATTGTGCTGGGTTTTTCGAGAAAATTTTCAAATTTCATACACTCCAATCGTGTTGGGTGAGAAATGTTGGGCATCGAGAAAAAAAAAATTTTTCGATCGGCAAGAGTGAAATGAACTCGCGATAAATGTCTCACAAAATCATCATATTTCTCGACCATCACGAATTTCGTGATTCCGGTCGTGATTTTTGTATCATATTAGCAGAAATGCATGCAATGATGCGAGATTGATCGGAAAAATATGGTGTTTGGAAAAAAGTATTTTCGATAAATGTCTCACAAAATCATCATATTTCTCGACCATCACGAATTTCGTGATTCCGGTCGTGATTTTTGTATCATATTAGCAGAAATGCATGCAATGATGCGAGATTGATCGGAAAAATATGGTGTTTGGAAGAAAGTATTTTCAATAAATGTCTCACAAAATCATCATATTTCTCGACCATCTCGAATTTCGTGATTCCGGTCGTGATTTTTGTATCATATTAGCAAAAATGCATGCAATGATGCGGGATTGATCGGAAAAATATGTTGTTTGGAGAAATGAAATTTCGAACATGTCGGTCGACGAGATATGGAATGACTTCGAAAACGCTGTTTTGCGACGTTTCACAAAACTGAAACGCGTGAAAACGGGTGTTTCGCCCGCATCACGTTATTAGGAAGCGATCGCAGATAATTGGGCCGGGTTTTTCGAGAAAATTTTCAAATTCCATACCATCCAATCGTGTTGGGTGAGAACTGGTGGGCATCGAAAAAAAAAAAAAATTTTCAATCGGCAAGAGTGAAATGAACTCGCGATAGATGTCTCACAAAATCATCATATTCCTCGACCATCTCAAATTTCGTGATTCCGGTCGTGATTTTTGTATCATATCAGCAGAAATGCATGCAATGATGCGAGATCAATCGGAAAAATATGTTGTTTGGAAAAATTTTTTTCGAACATCTCGGTCGATGAAATATGGAATGACTTTGAAAACGCTGTTTTTCGACGTTTCACTAAACCGAAACGCGTAAAAACAGGTGTTTCGCCCGCATCACGTTATAAGGAAGCAATTGCAGATAATTGTGCTGGGTTTTTCGAGAAAATTTTCAAATTTCATACACTCCAATCGTGTTGGGTGAGAAATGTTGGGCATCGAGAAAAAAAAAATTTTTCGATCGGCAAGAGTGAAATGAACTCGCGATAAATGTCTCACAAAATCATCATATTTCTCGACCATCACGAATTTCGTGATTCCGGTCGTGATTTTTGTATCATATTAGCAGAAATGCATGCAATGATGCGAGATTGATCGGAAAAATATGGTGTTTGGAAAAAAGTATTTTCGATAAATGTCTCACAAAATCATCATATTTCTCGACCATCACGAATTTCGTGATTCCGGTCGTGATTTTTGTATCATATTAGCAGAAATGCATGCAATGATGCGAGATTGATCGGAAAAATATGGTGTTTGGAAGAAAGTATTTTCAATAAATGTCTCACAAAATCATCATATTTCTCGACCATCTCGAATTTCGTGATTCCGGTCGTGATTTTTGTATCATATTAGCAAAAATGCATGCAATGATGCGAGATTGATCGGAAAAATATGTTGTTTGGAAAAATTTTTTTCGAACATCTCGGTCGATGAAATATGGAATGACTTCGAAAACGCTGTTTTTCGACGTTTCACTAAACCGAAACGCGTAAAAACGGGTGTTTCGCCCGCATCACGTTATTAGGAAGCAATTGCAGATAATTGTGCCGGGTTTTTCGAGAAAATTTTCAAATTTCATACACTCCAATCGTGTTGGGTGAGAAATGTTGGGCATCGAGAAAAAAAAAATTTTTCGATCTGCAAGAGTGAAATGAACTCGCGATAAATGTCTCACAAAATCATCATATTTCTCGACCATCTCAAATTTCGTGATTCCGGTCGTGATTTTTGTATCATATTAGCAGAAATGCATGCAATGATGCGAGATTGATCGGAAAAATATGGTGTTTGGAAAAAAGTATTTTCGACAAATGTCTCACAAAATCATCATATTTCTCGACCATCTCGAATTTCGTGATTCCGGTCGTGATTTTTGTATCATATTAGCAGAAATGCATGCAATGATGCGACATTGATCGGAAAAATATGGTGTTTGGAAAAAAGTATTTTCGATAAATGTCTCACAAAATCATCATATTTCTCGACCATCTCGAATTTCGTGATTCCGGTCGTGATTTTTGTATCATATTAGCAGGAATGCATGCAATGATGCGAGATTGATCGGAAAAATATGGTGTTTGGAAAAAAGTATTTTCGATAAATGTCTCACAAAATCATCATATTTCTCGACCATCTCGAATTTCGTGATTCCGGTCGTGATTTTTGTATCATATTAGCAGAAATGCATGCAATGATGCGAGATTGATCGGAAAAATATGTGGTTTGGAAAAATTTTTTTCGAACATCTCGGTCGATGAAATATGGGATGACTTCGAAAACGCTGTTTTTCGACGTTTCACTAAACCGAAACGCGTAAAAACAGGTGTTTCGTCCGCATCACGTTATGAGGAAGCAATTGCAGATAATTGTGCCGGGTTTTTCGAGAAAATTTTCAAATTTCATACACTCCAATCGTGTTGGGTGAGAAATGTTGGGCATCGAGAAAAAAAAAATTTTTCGATCTGCAAGAGTGAAATGAACTCGCGATAAATGTCCCACAAAATCATCATATTTCTCGACCATCTCGAATTTCGTGATTCCGGTCGTGATTTTTGTATCATATCAGCAGAAATGCACGCAATGATGCGAGATTGATCGGAAAAATATGTTGTTTGGGAAAAAGAATTTTCGATAAATGTCTCACAAAATCATCATATTTCTCGACCATCTCGAATTTCGTGATTCCGGTCGTGATTTTTGTATCATATCAGCAGAAATGCACGCAATGATGCGAGATTGATCGGAAAAATATGTTGTTTGGAAAAAAGTATTTTCGATAAATGTCTCACAAAATCATCATATTTCTCGACCATCTCAAATTTCGTGATTCCGGTAGTGATTTTTGTATGATACTAGTGGAAATGGATGCAACGATGCGGGATTGATTGGAAAAATATGTTGTTTGAACGAATAAATTTTCGATGATTGTCTCACAAAATCGATGGTATTTCTCGACCATCTCAAATTTCGTGATTCCGGTCGTGACTTTTGGATGATACTAGTGGAAATGAATGCAACGATGCGGGATTGATCGAAAAAATTCGTTGTTTGGGAAAATGTTTTTCGAACATGTCGGTCGATGAGATATGGAATGACTTCGAAAACGCTGTTTTTCGACGTTGCACAAAACTGAAACGCGTAAAAACGGGCATTTCGCCCGCGGTACCTTATCGTGGAGCAATCGCTGTTGATTGATCCGGTTTTTCCGAAAATATTTTCGAATTTCTCACAGTCAAATCTTGTGGGGCAAGAATTGTCGGGCAACGAAAAAAAAAAAAATTTTTCGATCGGAAAGTTTGGAATGAATTTTCAATAAATTTCTCACAAAATCGTTGATTTCTCGACCACCTTGAATTTCGTGATTCCGGACGTGATTTCTGTTTGATATCAGTAGAAATGAATGCAACGATGCGAGATTGATCGGAAAAATATGTTGTTCGGAAAAATAAATTGCCGATGAATGTCTCACAAAAAAGCGTCGTATTTCTCGACCATCTCGAATTTCGTGATTCCGGTAGTGTTTTTTGTATGATACACGTGGAAATGGATGCAACGATGCGGGATTGATTGGAAAAATATGTTGTTTGAACGAATAAATTTTCGAAGAATGTCTCTCAAAATGGTCGTATTTCTCGACCATCTCAAATTTCGTGATTCCGGTCGTGATTTTTGTTCAATATTAGTAGAAATGAATGCAACGATGCGGGATTGATCGGAAAAATATGTTGTTTGGAGAAATGAAATTTCGAACATGTCGGTCGACGAGATATGGAATGACTTCGAAAACGCTGTTTTGCGACGTTTCACAAAACTGAAACGCGTGAAAACGGGTGTTTCGCCCGCATCACGTTATTAGGAAGCGATCGCAGATAATTGTGCCGGGTTTTTCGAGAAAATTTTCAAATTCCATACCATCCAATCGTGTTGGGTGAGAACTGGTGGGCATCGAAAAAAAAAAAAAATTTTCAATCGGCAAGAGTGAAATGAACTCGCGATAGATGTCTCACAAAATCATCATATTTCTCGACCATCTCGAATTTCGTGATTCCGGTCGTGATTCTTGTATCATATTAGCAGAAATGCATGCAATGATGCGAGATCAATCGGAAAAATATGGTGTTTGGAAAAAAGTATTTTCGATGAATGTCTCACAAAATCATCATATTTCTCGACCATCTCGAATTTCGTGATTCCGGTCGTGATTTTTGTATCATATTAGAAGAAATGCATGCAATGATGCGAGATTGATCGGAAAAATATGGTGTTTGGAAAAATTTTTTTCGAACATCTCGGTCGATGAAATATGGAATGACTTCGAAAACGCTGTTTTTCGACGTTTCACTAAACCGAAACGCGTAAAAACGGGTGTTTCGCCCGCATCACGTTATTAGGAAGCAATTGCAGATAATTGTGCCGGGTTTTCCGAGAAAATTTTCAAATTTCATACACTCCAATCGTGTTGGGTGAGAAATGTTGGGCATCGAGAAAAAAAAAATTTTTCGATCTGCAAGAGTGAAATGAACTCGCGATAAATGTCTCACAAAATCATCATATTCCTCGACCATCTCAAATTTCGTGATTCCGGTCGTGATTTTTGTATCATATCAGCAGAAATGCATGCAATGATGCGAGATCAATCGGAAAAATATGGTGTTTGGAAAAAAGTATTTTCGATAAATGTCTCACAAAATCATCATATTTCTCGACCATCTCGAATTTCGTGATTCCGGTCGTGATTTATGTATCATATTAGCAGAAATGCATGCAATGATGCGAGATTGATCGGAAAAATATGTTGTTTGGAAAAATTTTTTTCGAACATCTCGGTCGATGAAATATGGAATGACTTCGAAAACGCTGTTTTTCGACGTTTCACTAAACCGAAACGCGTAAAAACAGGTGTTTCGCCCGCATCACGTTATAAGGAAGCAATTGCAGATAATTGTGCTGGGTTTTTCGAGAAAATTTTCAAATTTCATACACTCCAATCGTGTTGGGTGAGAAATGTTGGGCATCGAGAAAAAAAAAATTTTTCGATCGGCAAGAGTGAAATGAACTCGCGATAAATGTCTCACAAAATCATCATATTTCTCGACCATCACGAATTTCGTGATTCCGGTCGTGATTTTTGTATCATATTAGCAGAAATGCATGCAATGATGCGAGATTGATCGGAAAAATATGGTGTTTGGAAAAAAGTATTTTCGATAAATGTCTCACAAAATCATCATATTTCTCGACCATCACGAATTTCGTGATTCCGGTCGTGATTTTTGTATCATATTAGCAGAAATGCATGCAATGATGCGAGATTGATCGGAAAAATATGGTGTTTGGAAGAAAGTATTTTCAATAAATGTCTCACAAAATCATCATATTTCTCGACCATCTCGAATTTCGTGATTCCGGTCGTGATTTTTGTATCATATTAGCAGAAATGCATGCAATGATGCGAGATTGATCGGAAAAATATGTTGTTTGGAAAAATTTTTTTCGAACATCTCGGTCGATGAAATATGGAATGACTTCGAAAACGCTGTTTTTCGACGTTTCACTAAACCGAAACGCGTAAAAACGGGTGTTTCGCCCGCATCACGTTATTAGGAAGCAATTGCAGATAATTGTGCCGGGTTTTTCGAGAAAATTTTCAAATTTCATACACTCCAATCGTGTTGGGTGAGAAATGTTGGGCATCGAGAAAAAAAAAATTTTTCGATCTGCAAGAGTGAAATGAACTCGCGATAAATGTCTCACAAAATCATCATATTTCTCGACCATCTCAAATTTCGTGATTCCGGTCGTGATTTTTGTATAATATTAGCAGAAATGCATGCAATGATGCGAGATTGATCGGAAAAATATGGTGTTTGGAAAAAAGTATTTTCGACAAATGTCTCACAAAATCATCATATTTCTCGACCATCTCGAATTTCGTGATTCCGGTCGTGATTTTTGTATCATATTAGCAGAAATGCATGCAATGATGCGACATTGATCGGAAAAATATGGTGTTTGGAAAAAAGTATTTTCGATAAATGTCTCACAAAATCATCATATTTCTCGACCATCTCGAATTTCGTGATTCCGGTCGTGATTTTTGTATCATATTAGCAGGAATGCATGCAATGATGCGAGATTGATCGGAAAAATATGGTGTTTGGAAAAAAGTATTTTCGATAAATGTCTCACAAAATCATCATATTTCTCGACCATCTCGAATTTCGTGATTCCGGTCGTGATTTTTGTATCATATAAGCAGGAATGCATGCAATGATGCGAGATTGATCGGAAAAATATGTTGTTTGGAAAAATTTTTTTCGAACATCTCGGTCGATGAAATATGGAATGACTTCGAAAACGCTGTTTTTCGACGTTTCACTAAACCGAAACGCGTAAAAACAGGTGTTTCGCCCGCATCACGTTATTAGGAAGCAATTGCAGATAATTGTGCCGGGTTTTTCGAGAAAATTTTCAAATCTCATACACTCCAATCGTGTTGGGTGAGAAATGTTGGGCATCGAGAAAAAAAAAATTTTTCGATCTGCAAGAGTGAAATGAACTCGCGATAAATGTCTCACAAAATCATCATATTTCTCGACCATCTCGAATTTCGTGATTCCGGTCGTGATTTTTGTATCATATTAGCAGAAATGCATGCAATGATGCGAGATTGATCGGAAAAATATGGTGTTTGGAAGAAAGTATTTTCGATAAATGTCTCACAAAATCATCATATTTCTCGACCATCTCGAATTTCGTGATTCCGGTCGTGATTTTTGTATCATATTAGCAGAAATGCATGCAATGATGCGAGATTGATCGGAAAAATATGGTGTTTGGAAGAAAGTATTTTCAATAAATGTCTCACAAAATCATCATATTTCTCGACCATCTCGAATTTCGTGATTCCGGTCGTGATTTTTGTATCATATTAGCAGAAATGCATGCAATGATGCGAGATTGATCGGAAAAATATGTGGTTTGTAAAAATTTTTTTCGAACATCTCGGTCGATGAAATATGGAATGACTTCGAAAACGCTGTTTTTCGACGTTTCACTAAACCGAAACGCGTAAAAACGGGTGTTTCGCCCGCATCACGTTATTAGGAAGCAATTGCAGATAATTGTACCGGGTTTTTCGAGAAAATTTTCAAATTTCATACACTCCAATCGTGTTGGGTGAGAAATGTTGGGCATCGAGAAAAAAAAATTTTTTCGATCTGCAAGAGTGAAATGAACTCGCGATAAATGTCTCACAAAATCATCATATTTCTCGACCATCTCGAATTTCGTGATTCCGGTTGTGATTTTTTTATCATATTAGAAGAAATGCATGCAATGATGCGAGATTGATCGGAAAAATATGGTGTTTGGAAAAAAGTATTTTCGATAAATGTCTCACAAAATCATCATATTTCTCGATCATCTCAAATTTCGTGATTCCGGTCGTGATTTTTGTATCATATTAGCAGAAATGCATGCAATGATGCGAGATTGATCGGAAAAATATGGTGTTTGGAAAAAAGTATTTTCGATAAATGTCTCACAAAATCATCATATTTCTCGACCATCTCGAATTCCGTGATTCCGGTCGTGATTTTTGTATCATATTAGCTGAAATGCATGCAATGATGCGAGATTGATCGGGAAAATATGGTGTTTGGAAAAAAGTATTTTCGATAAATGTCTCACAAAATCATCATATTTCTCGACCATCTCGAATTTCGTGATTCCGGTCGTGATTTTTGTATCATATTAGCAGAAATGCATGCAATGATGCGAGATTGATCGGAAAAATATGGTGTTTGAAAAAAAGTATTTTCGATAAATGTCTCACAAAATCATCATATTTCTCGACCATCTCGAATTTCGTGATTCCGGTCGTGATTTTTGTATCATATTACCAGAAATGCATGCAATGATGCGAGATTGATCGGAAAAATATGTGGTTTGGAAAAATTTTTTTCGAACATCTCGGTCGATGAAATATGGGATGACTTCGAAAACGCTGTTTTTCGACGTTTCACTAAACCGAAACGCGTAAAAACACGTGTTTCGCCCGCATAACGTTATTAGGAAGCAATTGCAGATAATTGTGCCGGGTTTTTCGAGAAAATTTTCAAATTTCATACACTCCAATCGTGTTGGGTGCGAAATGTTGGGCATCGAGAAAAAAAAATTTTTTCGATCTGCAAGAGTGAAATGAACTCGCGATAAATGTCTCACAAAATCATCATATTTCTCGACCATCTCGAATTTCGTGATTCCGGTTGTGATTTTTGTATCATTTTAGCAGGAATGCATGCAATGATGCGAGATTGATCGGAAAAATATGGTGTTTGGAAAAAAGTATTTTCGATAAATGTCTCACGAAATCATCATATTTCTCGACCATCTCGAATTCCGTGATTCCGGTCGTGATTTTTGTATCATATTAGCTGAAATGCATGCAATGATGCGAGATTGATCGGAAAAATATGGTGTTTGGAAAAAAGTATTTTCGATAAATGTCTCACAAAATCATCATATTTCTCGACCATCTCGAATTTCGTGATTCCGGTCGTGATTTTTGTATCATATTAGCAGAAATGCATGCAATGATGCGAGATTGATCGGAAAAATATGGTGTTTGAAAAAAAGTATTTTCGATAAATGTCTCACAAAATCATCATATTTCTCGACCATCTCGAATTTCGTGATTCCGGTCGTGATTTTTGTATCATATTAGCAGAAATGCATGCAATGATGCGAGATTGATCGGAAAAATATGTGGTTTGGAAAAATTTTTTTCGAACATCTCGGTCGATGAAATATGGAATGACTTCGAAAACGCTGTTTTTCGACGTTTCACTAAACCGAAACGCGTAAAAACGGGTGTTTCGCCCGCATCACGTTATTAGGAAGCAATTGCAGATAATTGTACCGGGTTTTTCGAGAAAATTTTCAAATTTCATACACTCCAATCGTGTTAGGTGAGAAATGTTGGGCATCGAGAAAAGAAAATTTTTTTGATCTGCAAGAGTGAAATGAACTCGCAATAAATGTCTCACAAAATCATCATATTTCTCGACCATCTCGAATTTCGTGATTCCGGTCGTGATTTTTGTATCATATCAGCAGAAATGCACGCAATGATGCGAGATTGATCGGAAAAATATGTTGTTTGGGAAAAAGAATTTTCGATAAATGTCTCACAAAATCGTCGTATTCCTCGACCATCTTGAATTTCGTGATTTCGGTCGTGATTTTTGTCTAATTTCAGTAGAAATGGATGCAACGATGCGGGATTGATCGGAAAAATATGTTGTTCGGAAAAAAGTATTTTCGATAAATGTCTCACAAAATCATCATATTTCTCGACCATCTCGAATTTCGTGATTCCGGTCGTGATTTTTGTATCATATCAGCAGAAATGCACGCAATGATGCGAGATTGATCGGAAAAATATGTTGTTTGGGAAAAAGAATTTTCGATAAATGTCTCACAAAATCATCATATTTCTCGACCATCTCGAATTTCGTGATTCCGGTCGTGATTTTTGTATCATATCAGCAGAAATGCACGCAATGATGCGAGATTGATCGGAAAAATATGTTGTTTGGAAAAAAGTATTTTCGATAAATGTCTCACAAAATCATCATATTTCTCGACCATCTCAAATTTCGTGATTCCGGTAGTGATTTTTGTATGATACTAGTGGAAATGGATGCAACGATGCGGGATTGATTGGAAAAATATGTTGTTTGAACGAATAAATTTTCGATGATTGTCTCACAAAATCGATGGTATTTCTCGACCATCTCAAATTTCGTGATTCCGGTCGTGACTTTTGGATGATACTAGTGGAAATGAATGCAACGATGCGGGATTGATCGAAAAAATTCGTTGTTTGGGAAAATGTTTTTCGAACATGTCGGTCGACGAGATATGGAATGACTTCGAAAACGCTGTTTTTCGACGTTGCACAAAACTGAAACGCGTAAAAACGGGCATTTCGCCCGCGGTACCTTATCGTGGAGCAATCGCTGTTGATTGATCCGGTTTTTCCGAAAATATCTTCGAATTTCTCACAGTCAAATCTTGTGGGGCAAGAATTGTCGGGCAACGAAAAAAAAAAAAATTTTTCGATCGGAAAGTTTGGAATGAATTTTCAATAAATTTCTCACAAAATCGTTGATTTCTCGACCACCTTGAATTTCGTGATTCCGGACGTGATTTCTGTTTGATATCAGTAGAAATGAATGCAACGATGCGAGATTGATCGGAAAAATATGTTGTTCGGAAAAATAAATTGCCGATGAATGTCTCACAAAAAAGCGTCGTATTTCTCGACCATCTCGAATTTCGTGATTCCGGTAGTGTTTTTTGTATGATACACGTGGAAATGGATGCAACGATGCGGGATTGATTGGAAAAATATGTTGTTTGAACGAATAAATTTTCGAAGAATGTCTCTCAAAATGGTCGTATTTCTCGACCATCTCAAATTTCGTGATTCCGGTCGTGATTTTTGTTCAATATTAGTAGAAATGAATGCAACGATGCGGGATTGATCGGAAAAATATGTTGTTTGGAGAAATGAAATTTCGAACATGTCGGTCGACGAGATATGGAATGACTTCGAAAACGCTGTTTTGCGACGTTTCACAAAACTGAAACGCGTGAAAACGGGTGTTTCGCCCGCATCACGTTATTAGGAAGCGATCGCAGATAATTGTGCCGGGTTTTTCGAGAAAATTTTCAAATTCCATACCATCCAATCGTGTTGGGTGAGAACTGGTGGGCATCGAAAAAAAAAAAAAATTTTCAATCGGCAAGAGTGAAATGAACTCGCGATAGATGTCTCACAAAATCATCATATTTCTCGACCATCTCGAATTTCGTGATTCCGGTCGTGATTCTTGTATCATATTAGCAGAAATGCATGCAATGATGCGAGATTGATCGGAAAAATATGGTGTTTGGAAGAAAGTATTTTCGATAAATGTCTCACAAAATCATCATATTTCTCGACCATCACGAATTTCGTGATTCCGGTCGTGATTTTTGTATCATATTAGCAGAAATGCATGCAATGATGCGAGATTGATCGGAAAAATATGGTGTTTGGAAAAAAGTATTTTCGATAAATGTCTCACAAAATCATCATATTTCTCGACCATCACGAATTTCGTGATTCCGGTCGTGATTTTTGTATCATATTAGCAGAAATGCATGCAATGATGCGAGATTGATCGGAAAAATATGGTGTTTGGAAGAAAGTATTTTCAATAAATGTCTCACAAAATCATCATATTTCTCGACCATCTCGAATTTCGTGATTCCGGTCGTGATTTTTGTATCATATTAGCAGAAATGCATGCAATGATGCGAGATTGATCGGAAAAATATGTTGTTTGGAAAAATTTTTTTCGAACATCTCGGTCGATGAAATATGGAATGACTTCGAAAACGCTGTTTTTCGACGTTTCACTAAACCGAAACGCGTAAAAACGGGTGTTTCGCCCGCATCACGTTATTAGGAAGCAATTGCAGATAATTGTGCCGGGTTTTTCGAGAAAATTTTCAAATTTCATACACTCCAATCGTGTTGGGTGAGAAATGTTGGGCATCGAGAAAAAAAAAATTTTTCGATCTGCAAGAGTGAAATGAACTCGCGATAAATGTCTCACAAAATCATCATATTTCTCGACCATCTCAAATTTCGTGATTCCGGTCGTGATTTTTGTATCATATTAGCAGAAATGCATGCAATGATGCGAGATTGATCGGAAAAATATGGTGTTTGGAAAAAAGTATTTTCGACAAATGTCTCACAAAATCATCATATTTCTCGACCATCTCGAATTTCGTGATTCCGGTCGTGATTCTTGTATCATATTAGCAGAAATGCATGCAATGATGCGAGATCAATCGGAAAAATATGGTGTTTGGAAAAAAGTATTTTCGATGAATGTCTCACAAAATCATCATATTTCTCGACCATCTCGAATTTCGTGATTCCGGTCGTGATTTTTGTATCATATTAGAAGAAATGCATGCAATGATGCGAGATTGATCGGAAAAATATGGTGTTTGGAAAAATTTTTTTCGAACATCTCGGTCGATGAAATATGGAATGACTTCGAAAACGCTGTTTTTCGACGTTTCACTAAACCGAAACGCGTAAAAACGGGTGTTTCGCCCGCATCACGTTATTAGGAAGCAATTGCAGATAATTGTGCCGGGTTTTCCGAGAAAATTTTCAAATTTCATACACTCCAATCGTGTTGGGTGAGAAATGTTGGGCATCGAGAAAAAAAAAATTTTTCGATCGGCAAGAGTGAAATGAACTCGCGATAAATGTCTCACAAAATCATCATATTTCTCGACCATCACGAATTTCGTGATTCCGGTCGTGATTTTTGTATCATATTAGCAGAAATGCATGCAATGATGCGAGATTGATCGGAAAAATATGGTGTTTGGAAAAAAGTATTTTCGATAAATGTCTCACAAAATCATCATATTTCTCGACCATCACGAATTTCGTGATTCCGGTCGTGATTTTTGTATCATATTAGCAGAAATGCATGCAATGATGCGAGATTGATCGGAAAAATATGGTGTTTGGAAGAAAGTATTTTCAATAAATGTCTCACAAAATCATCATATTTCTCGACCATCTCGAATTTCGTGATTCCGGTCGTGATTTTTGTATCATATTAGCAGAAATGCATGCAATGATGCGAGATTGATCGGAAAAATATGTTGTTTGGAAAAATTTTTTTCGAACATCTCGGTCGATGAAATATGGAATGACTTCGAAAACGCTGTTTTTCGACGTTTCACTAAACCGAAACGCGTAAAAACGGGTGTTTCGCCCGCATCACGTTATTAGGAAGCAATTGCAGATAATTGTGCCGGGTTTTTCGAGAAAATTTTCAAATTTCATACACTCCAATCGTGTTGGGTGAGAAATGTTGGGCATCGAGAAAAAAAAAATTTTTCGATCTGCAAGAGTGAAATGAACTCGCGATAAATGTCTCACAAAATCATCATATTTCTCGACCATCTCAAATTTCGTGATTCCGGTCGTGATTTTTGTATCATATTAGCAGAAATGCATGCAATGATGCGAGATTGATCGGAAAAATATGGTGTTTGGAAAAAAGTATTTTCGACAAATGTCTCACAAAATCATCATATTTCTCGACCATCTCGAATTTCGTGATTCCGGTCGTGATTTTTGTATCATATTAGCAGAAATGCATGCAATGATGCGACATTGATCGGAAAAATATGGTGTTTGGAAAAAAGTATTTTCGATAAATGTCTCACAAAATCATCATATTTCTCGACCATCTCGAATTTCGTGATTCCGGTCGTGATTTTTGTATCATATTAGCAGGAATGCATGCAATGATGCGAGATTGATCGGAAAAATATGGTGTTTGGAAAAAAGTATTTTCGATAAATGTCTCACAAAATCATCATATTTCTCGACCATCTCGAATTTCGTGATTCCGGTCGTGATTTTTGTATCATATAAGCAGGAATGCATGCAATGATGCGAGATTGATCGGAAAAATATGTTGTTTGGAAAAATTTTTTTCGAACATCTCGGTCGATGAAATATGGAATGACTTCGAAAACGCTGTTTTTCGACGTTTCACTAAACCGAAACGCGTAAAAACAGGTGTTTCGCCCGCATCACGTTATTAGGAAGCAATTGCAGATAATTGTGCCGGGTTTTTCGAGAAAATTTTCAAATCTCATACACTCCAATCGTGTTGGGTGAGAAATGTTGGGCATCGAGAAAAAAAAAATTTTTCGATCTGCAAGAGTGAAATGAACTCGCGATAAATGTCTCACAAAATCATCATATTTCTCGACCATCTCGAATTTCGTGATTCCGGTCGTGATTTTTGTATCATATTAGCAGAAATGCATGCAATGATGCGAGATTGATCGGAAAAATATGGTGTTTGGAAGAAAGTATTTTCGATAAATGTCTCACAAAATCATCATATTTCTCGACCATCTCGAATTTCGTGATTCCGGTCGTGATTTTTGTATCATATTAGCAGAAATGCATGCAATGATGCGAGATTGATCGGAAAAATATGGTGTTTGGAAGAAAGTATTTTCAATAAATGTCTCACAAAATCATCATATTTCTCGACCATCTCGAATTTCGTGATTCCGGTCGTGATTTTTGTATCATATTAGCAGAAATGCATGCAATGATGCGAGATTGATCGGAAAAATATGTGGTTTGTAAAAATTTTCTTCGAACATCTCGGTCGATGAAATATGGAATGACTTCGAAAACGCTGTTTTTCGACGTTTCACTAAACCGAAACGCGTAAAAACGGGTGTTTCGCCCGCATCACGTTATTAGGAAGCAATTGCAGATAATTGTACCGGGTTTTTCGAGAAAATTTTCAAATTTCATACACTCCAATCGTGTTGGGTGAGAAATGTTGGGCATCGAGAAAAAAAAATTTTTTCGATCTGCAAGAGTGAAATGAACTCGCGATAAATGTGTCACAAAATCATCATATTTCTCGACCATCTCGAATTTCGTGATTCCGGTTGTGATTTTTGTATCATATTAGAAGAAATGCATGCAATGATGCGAGATTGATCGGAAAAATATGGTGTTTGGAAAAAAGTATTTTCGATAAATGTCTCACAAAATCATCATATTTCTCGATCATCTCAAATTTCGTGATTCCGGTCGTGATTTTTGTATCATATTAGCAGAAATGCATGCAATGATGCGAGATTGATCGGAAAAATATGGTGTTTGGAAAAAAGTATTTTCGATAAATGTCTCACAAAATCATCATATTTCTCGACCATCTCGAATTTCGTGATTCCGGTCGTGATTTTTGTATCATATTAGCAGAAATGCATGCAATGATGCGAGATTGATCGGAAAAATATGGTGTTTGAAAAAAAGTATTTTCGATAAATGTCTCACAAAATCATCATATTTCTCGACCATCTCGAATTTCGTGATTCCGGTCGTGATTTTTGTATCATATTACCAGAAATGCATGCAATGATGCGAGATTGATCGGAAAAATATGTGGTTTGGAAAAATTTTTTTCGAACATCTCGGTCGATGAAATATGGGATGACTTCGAAAACGCTGTTTTTCGACGTTTCACTAAACCGAAACGCGTAAAAACACGTGTTTCGCCCGCATAACGTTATTAGGAAGCAATTGCAGATAATTGTGCCGGGTTTTTCGAGAAAATTTTCAAATTTCATACACTCCAATCGTGTTGGGTGCGAAATGTTGGGCATCGAGAAAAAAAAATTTTTTCGATCTGCAAGAGTGAAATGAACTCGCGATAAATGTCTCACAAAATCATCATATTTCTCGACCATCTCGAATTTCGTGATTCCGGTTGTGATTTTTGTATCATTTTAGCAGGAATGCATGCAATGATGCGAGATTGATCGGAAAAATATGGTGTTTGGAAAAAAGTATTTTCGATAAATGTCTCACGAAATCATCATATTTCTCGACCATCTCGAATTCCGTGATTCCGGTCGTGATTTTTGTATCATATTAGCTGAAATGCATGCAATGATGCGAGATTGATCGGAAAAATATGGTGTTTGGAAAAAAGTATTTTCGATAAATGTCTCACAAAATCATCATATTTCTCGACCATCTCGAATTTCGTGATTCCGGTCGTGATTTTTGTATCATATTAGCAGAAATGCATGCAATGATGCGAGATTGATCGGAAAAATATGGTGTTTGAAAAAAAGTATTTTCGATAAATGTCTCACAAAATCATCATATTTCTCGACCATCTCGAATTTCGTGATTCCGGTCGTGATTTTTGTATCATATTAGCAGAAATGCATGCAATGATGCGAGATTGATCGGAAAAATATGTGGTTTGGAAAAATTTTTTTCGAACATCTCGGTCGATGAAATATGGAATGACTTCGAAAACGCTGTTTTTCGACGTTTCACTAAACCGAAACGCGTAAAAACGGGTGTTTCGCCCGCATCACGTTATTAGGAAGCAATTGCAGATAATTGTACCGGGTTTTTCGAGAAAATTTTCAAATTTCATACACTCCAATCGTGTTAGGTGAGAAATGTTGGGCATCGAGAAAAGAAAATTTTTTTGATCTGCAAGAGTGAAATGAACTCGCGATAAATGTCTCACAAAATCATCATATTTCACGACCATCTCGAATTTCGTGATTCCGGTCGTGATTTTTGTATCATATTAGCAGAAATGCATGCAATGATGCGAGATTGATCGGAAAAATATGGTGTTTGGAAAAAAGTATTTTCGATAAATGTCTCACAAAATCATCATATTTCTCGATCATCTCAAATTTCGTGATTCCGGTCGTGATTTTTGTATCATATTAGCAGAAATGCATGCAATGATGCGAGATTGATCGGAAAAATATGGTGTTTGGAAAAAAGTATTTTCGATAAATGTCTCACAAAATCATCATATTTCTCGACCATCTCGAATTCCGTGATTCCGGTCGTGATTTTTGTATCATATTAGCTGAAATGCATGCAATGATGCGAGATTGATCGGAAAAATATGGTGTTTGGAAAAAAGTATTTTCGATAAATGTCTCACAAAATCATCATATTTCTCGACCATCTCGAATTTCGTGATTCCGGTCGTGATTTTTGTATCATATTAGCAGAAATGCATGCAATGATGCGAGATTGATCGGAAAAATATGGTGTTTGAAAAAAAGTATTTTCGATAAATGTCTCACAAAATCATCATATTTCTCGACCATCTCGAATTTCGTGATTCCGGTCGTGATTTTTGTATCATATTACCAGAAATGCATGCAATGATGCGAGATTGATCGGAAAAATATGTGGTTTGGAAAAATTTTTTTCGAACATCTCGGTCGATGAAATATGGAATGACTTCGAAAACGCTGTTTTTCGACGTTTCACTAAACCGAAACGCGTAAAAACACGTGTTTCGCCCGCATCACGTTATTAGGAAGCAATTGCAGATAATTGTGCCGGGTTTTTCGAGAAAATTTTCAAATCTCATACACTCCAATCGTGTTGGGTGAGAAATGTTGGGCATCGAGAAAAAAAAAATTTTTCGATCGGCAAGAGTGAAATGAACTCGCGATAAATGTCTCACAAAATCATCATATTTCTCGACCATCTCGAATTCCGTGATTCCGGTCGTGATTTTTGCGTCATATTAGAAGAAATGCATGCAATGATGCGAGATTGATCGGAAAAATATGTTGTTTGGAAAAATTTTTTTCGAACATCTCGGTCGATGAAATATGGAATGACTTCGAACACGCTGTTTTTCGACCTATCACTAAACCGAAACGCGTAAAAACGGGTGTTTCGCCCGCATCACGTTATTAGGAAGCAATTGCAGATAATTGTGCCAGGTTTTTCGAGAAAATTTTCAAATTTCATACACTCCAATCGTGTTGGGTGAGAAATGTTGGGCATCGAGAAAAAAAAAATTTTTCGATCTGCAAGAGTGAAATGAACTCGCGATAAATGTCTCACAAAATCATCATATTTCTCGACCATCTCAAATTTCGTGATTCCGGTCGTGATTTTTGTATCATATTAGCAGAAATGCATGCAATGATGCGAGATTGATCGGAAAAATATGGTGTTTGGAAAAAAGTATTTTCGATAAATGTCTCACAAAATCATCATATTTCTCGACCATCTCGAATTTCGTGATTCCGGTCGTGATTTTTGTATCATATTACCAGAAATGCATGCAATGATGCGAGATTGATCGGAAAAATATGTGGTTTGGAAAAATTTTTTTCGAACATCTCGGTCGATGAAATATGGGATGACTTCGAAAACGCTGTTTTTCGACGTTTCACTAAACCGAAACGCGTAAAAACACGTGTTTCGCCCGCATAACGTTATTAGGAAGCAATTGCAGATAATTGTGCCGGGTTTTTCGAGAAAATTTTCAAATTTCATACACTCCAATCGTGTTGGGTGCGAAATGTTGGGCATCGAGAAAAAAAAATTTTTTCGATCTGCAAGAGTGAAATGAACTCGCGATAAATGTCTCACAAAATCATCATATTTCTCGACCATCTCGAATTTCGTGATTCCGGTTGTGATTTTTGTATCATTTTAGCAGGAATGCATGCAATGATGCGAGATTGATCGGAAAAATATGGTGTTTGGAAAAAAGTATTTTCGATAAATGTCTCACGAAATCATCATATTTCTCGACCATCTCGAATTCCGTGATTCCGGTCGTGATTTTTGTATCATATTAGCTGAAATGCATGCAATGATGCGAGATTGATCGGAAAAATATGGTGTTTGGAAAAAAGTATTTTCGATAAATGTCTCACAAAATCATCATATTTCTCGACCATCTCGAATTTCGTGATTCCGGTCGTGATTTTTGTATCATATTAGCAGAAATGCATGCAATGATGCGAGATTGATCGGAAAAATATGGTGTTTGAAAAAAAGTATTTTCGATAAATGTCTCACAAAATCATCATATTTCTCGACCATCTCGAATTTCGTGATTCCGGTCGTGATTTTTGTATCATATTAGCAGAAATGCATGCAATGATGCGAGATTGATCGGAAAAATATGTGGTTTGGAAAAATTTTTTTCGAACATCTCGGTCGATGAAATATGGAATGACTTCGAAAACGCTGTTTTTCGACGTTTCACTAAACCGAAACGCGTAAAAACAGGTGTTTCGCCCGCATCACGTTATTAGGAAGCAATTGCAGATAATTGTGCCGGGTTTTTCGAGAAAATTTTCAAATTTCATACACTCCAATCGTGTTGGGTGAGAAATGTTGGGCATCGAGAAAAAAAAAATTTTTCGACCGGCAAGAGTGAAATGAACTCGCGATGAATGTCTCACAAAATCATCATATTTCTCGACCATCTCGAATTTCGTGATTCCGGTCGTGATTTTTGTATCATATTAGCAGAAATGCATGCAATGATGCGAGATTGATCGGAAAAACATGGTGTTTGGAAAAAAGTATTTTCGATAAATGTCTCACAAAATCATCATATTTCTCGACCATCTCGAATTTCGTGATTCCGGTTGTGATTTTTGTATCATATTAGCAGAAATGCATGCAATGATGCGAGATTGATCGGAAAAATATGGTGTTTGGAAAAAAGTATTTTCGATAAATGTCTCACAAAATCATCATATTTCTCGACCATCTCAAATTTCGTGATTCCGGTCGTGATTTTTGTATCATATTAGCAGAAATGCATGCAATGATGCGAGATTGATCGGAAAAATATGGTGTTTGGAAAAAAAAATTTTCGATAAATGTCTCACAAAATCATCATATTTCTCGACCATCTCGAATTTCGTGATTCCGGTCGTGATTTTTGTATCATATGAGCAGAAATGCATGCAATGATGCGAGATTGATCGGAAAAATATGTTGTTTGGAAAAATTTTTTTCGAACATCTCGGTCGATGAAATATGGAATGACTTCGAAAACGCTGTTTTTCGACCTTTCACTAAACCGAAACGCGTAAAAACGGGTGTTTCGCCCGCATCACGTTATTAGGAAGCAATTGCAGATAATTGTGCCAGGTTTTTCGAGAAAATTTTCAAATTTCATACACTCCAATCGTGTTGGGTGAGAAATGTTGGGCATCGAGAAAAAAAAAATTTTTCGATCTGCAAGAGTGAAATGAACTCGCAATAAATGTCTCACAAAATCATCATATTTCTCGACCATCTCAAATTTCGTGATTCCGGTCGTGATTTTTGTATCATATTAGCAGAAATGCATGCAATGATGCGAGATTGATCGGAAAAATATGGTGTTTGGAAAAAAGTATTTTCGATAAATGTCTCACAAAATCATCATATTTTTCGACCATCTCGAATTTCGTGATTCCGGTCGTGATTTTTGTATCATATTAGCAGAAATGCATGCAATGATGCGAGATTGATCGGAAAAATATGGTGTTTGGAAAAAAGTATTTTCGATAAATGTCTCACAAAATCATCATATTTCTCGACCATCTCGAATTTCGTGATTCTGGTCGTGATTTTTGTATCATATCAGCAGAAATGCATGCAATGATGCGAGATTGATCGGAAAAATATGTGGTTTGGAAAAATTTTTTTCGAACATCTCGGTCGATGAAATATGGAATGACTTCGAAAACGCTGTTTTTCGACGTTTCACTAAACCGAAACGCGTAAAAACGAGTGTTTCGCCCGCATCAAGTTATTAGGAAGCAATTGCAGATAATTGTGCCGGGTTTTTCGAGAAAATTTTCAAATTTCATACACTCCAATCGTGTTGGGTGAGAAATGTTGGGCATCGAGAAAAAAAAATTTTTTCGATCTGCAAGAGTGAAATGAACTCGCGATAAATGTCTCACAAAATCATCATATTTCTCGACCATCTCGAATTTCGTGATTCCGGTTGTGATTTTTGTATCATATTAGAAGGAATGCATGCAATGATGCGAGATTGATCGGAAAAATATGGTGTTTGGAAAAAAGTATTTTCGATAAATGTCTCACAAAATCATCATATTTCTCGATCATCTCAAATTTCGTGATTCCGGTCGTGATTTTTGTATCATATTAGCAGAAATGCATGCAATGATGCGAGATTGATCGGAAAAATATGGTGTTTGGAAAAAAGTATTTTCGATAAATGTCTCACAAAATCATCATATTTCTCGACCATCTCGAATTCCGTGATTCCGGTCGTGATTTTTGTATCATATTAGCTGAAATGCATGCAATGATGCGAGATTGATCGGAAAAATATGGTGTTTGGAAAAAAGTATTTTCGATAAATGTCTCACAAAATCATCATATTTCTCGACCATCTCGAATTTCGTGATTCCGGTCGTGATTTTTGTATCATATTAGCAGAAATGCATGCAATGATGCGAGATTGATCGGAAAAATATGGTGTTTGAAAAAAAGTATTTTCGATAAATGTCTCACAAAATCATCATATTTCTCGACCATCTCGAATTTCGTGATTCCGGTCGTGATTTTTGTATCATATTACCAGAAATGCATGCAATGATGCGAGATTGATCGGAAAAATATGTGGTTTGGAAAAATTTTTTTCGAACATCTCGGTCGATGAAATATGGAATGACTTCGAAAACGCTGTTTTTCGACGTTTCACTAAACCGAAACGCGTAAAAACACGTGTTTCGCCCGCATCACGTTATTAGGAAGCAATTGCAGATAATTGTGCCGGGTTTTTCGAGAAAATTTTCAAATCTCATACACTCCAATCGTGTTGGGTGAGAAATGTTGGGCATCGAGAAAAAAAAAATTTTTCGATCGGCAAGAGTGAAATGAACTCGCGATAAATGTCTCACAAAATCATCATATTTCTCGACCATCTCGAATTCCGTGATTCCGGTCGTGATTTTTGCGTCATATTAGAAGAAATGCATGCAATGATGCGAGATTGATCGGAAAAATATGTTGTTTGGAAAAATTTTTTTCGAACATCTCGGTCGATGAAATATGGAATGACTTCGAACACGCTGTTTTTCGACCTATCACTAAACCGAAACGCGTAAAAACGGGTGTTTCGCCCGCATCACGTTATTAGGAAGCAATTGCAGATAATTGTGCCAGGTTTTTCGAGAAAATTCCCAAATTTCATACACTCCAATCGTGTTGGGTGAGAAATGTTGGGCATCGAGAAAAAAAAAATTTTTCGATCTGCAAGAGTGAAATGAACTCGCGATAAATGTCTCACAAAATCATCATATTTCTCGACCATCTCAAATTTCGTGATTCCGGTCGTGATTTTTGTATCATATTAGCAGAAATGCATGCAATGATGCGAGATTGATCGGAAAAATATGGTGTTTGGAAAAAAGTATTTTCGATAAATGTCTCACAAAATCATCATATTTCTCGACCATCTCGAATTTCGTGATTCCGGTCGTGATTTTTGTATCATATTAGCAGAAATGCATGCAATGATGCGAGATTGATCGGAAAAATATGGTGTTTGGAAAAAAGTATTTTCGATAAATGTCTCACAAAATCATCATATTTCTCGACCATCTCAAATTTCGTGATTCCGGTCGTGATTTTTGTATCATATTAGCAGAAATGCATGCAATGATGCGAGATTGATCGGAAAAATATGGTGTTTGGAAAAAAAAATTTTCGATAAATGTCTCACAAAATCATCATATTTCTCGACCATCTCGAATTTCGTGATTCCGGTCGTGATTTTTGTATCATATGAGCAGAAATGCATGCAATGATGCGAGATTGATCGGAAAAATATGTTGTTTGGAAAAATTTTTTTCGAACATCTCGGTCGATGAAATATGGAATGACTTCGAAAACGCTGTTTTTCGACCTTTCACTAAACCGAAACGCGTAAAAACGGGTGTTTCGCCCGCATCACGTTATTAGGAAGCAATTGCAGATAATTGTGCCAGGTTTTTCGAGAAAATTTTCAAATTTCATACACTCCAATCGTGTTGGGTGAGAAATGTTGGGCATCGAGAAAAAAAAAATTTTTCGATCTGCAAGAGTGAAATGAACTCGCAATAAATGTCTCACAAAATCATCATATTTCTCGACCATCTCAAATTTCGTGATTCCGGTCGTGATTTTTGTATCATATTAGCAGAAATGCATGCAATGATGCGAGATTGATCGGAAAAATATGGTGTTTGGAAAAAAGTATTTTCGATAAATGTCTCACAAAATCATCATATTTTTCGACCATCTCGAATTTCGTGATTCCGGTCGTGATTTTTGTATCATATTAGCAGAAATGCATGCAATGATGCGAGATTGATCGGAAAAATATGGTGTTTGGAAAAAAGTATTTTCGATAAATGTCTCACAAAATCATCATATTTCTCGACCATCTCGAATTTCGTGATTCTGGTCGTGATTTTTGTATCATATTAGCAGAAATGCATGCAATGATGCGAGATTGATCGGAAAAATATGTGGTTTGGAAAAATTTTTTTCGAACATCTCGGTCGATGAAATATGGAATGACTTCGAAAACGCTGTTTTTCGACGTTTCACTAAACCGAAACGCGTAAAAACGAGTGTTTCGCCCGCATCAAGTTATTAGGAAGCAATTGCAGATAATTGTGCCGGGTTTTTCGAGAAAATTTTCAAATTTCATACACTCCAATCGTGTTGGGTGAGAAATGTTGGGCATCGAGAAAAAAAAATTTTTTCGATCTGCAAGAGTGAAATGAACTCGCGATAAATGTCTCACAAAATCATCATATTTCTCGACCATCTCGAATTTCGTGATTCCGGTTGTGATTTTTGTATCATATTAGAAGGAATGCATGCAATGATGCGAGATTGATCGGAAAAATATGGTGTTTGGAAAAAAGTATTTTCGATAAATGTCTCACAAAATCATCATATTTCTCGATCATCTCAAATTTCGTGATTCCGGTCGTGATTTTTGTATCATATTAGCAGAAATGCATGCAATGATGCGAGATTGATCGGAAAAATATGGTGTTTGGAAAAAAGTATTTTCGATAAATGTCTCACAAAATCATCATATTTCTCGACCATCTCGAATTCCGTGATTCCGGTCGTGATTTTTGTATCATATTAGCTGAAATGCATGCAATGATGCGAGATTGATCGGAAAAATATGGTGTTTGGAAAAAAGTATTTTCGATAAATGTCTCACAAAATCATCATATTTCTCGACCATCTCGAATTTCGTGATTCCGGTCGTGATTTTTGTATCATATTAGCAGAAATGCATGCAATGATGCGAGATTGATCGGAAAAATATGGTGTTTGAAAAAAAGTATTTTCGATAAATGTCTCACAAAATCATCATATTTCTCGACCATCTCGAATTTCGTGATTCCGGTCGTGATTTTTGTATCATATTACCAGAAATGCATGCAATGATGCGAGATTGATCGGAAAAATATGTGGTTTGGAAAAATTTTTTTCGAACATCTCGGTCGATGAAATATGGGATGACTTCGAAAACGCTGTTTTTCGACGTTTCACTAAACCGAAACGCGTAAAAACACGTGTTTCGCCCGCATAACGTTATTAGGAAGCAATTGCAGATAATTGTGCCGGGTTTTTCGAGAAAATTTTCAAATTTCATACACTCCAATCGTGTTGGGTGCGAAATGTTGGGCATCGAGAAAAAAAAATTTTTTCGATCTGCAAGAGTGAAATGAACTCGCGATAAATGTCTCACAAAATCATCATATTTCTCGACCATCTCGAATTTCGTGATTCCGGTTGTGATTTTTGTATCATTTTAGCAGGAATGCATGCAATGATGCGAGATTGATCGGAAAAATATGGTGTTTGGAAAAAAGTATTTTCGATAAATGTCTCACGAAATCATCATATTTCTCGACCATCTCGAATTCCGTGATTCCGGTCGTGATTTTTGTATCATATTAGCTGAAATGCATGCAATGATGCGAGATTGATCGGAAAAATATGGTGTTTGGAAAAAAGTATTTTCGATAAATGTCTCACAAAATCATCATATTTCTCGACCATCTCGAATTTCGTGATTCCGGTCGTGATTTTTGTATCATATTAGCAGAAATGCATGCAATGATGCGAGATTGATCGGAAAAATATGGTGTTTGAAAAAAAGTATTTTCGATAAATGTCTCACAAAATCATCATATTTCTCGACCATCTCGAATTTCGTGATTCCGGTCGTGATTTTTGTATCATATTAGCAGAAATGCATGCAATGATGCGAGATTGATCGGAAAAATATGTGGTTTGGAAAAATTTTTTTCGAACATCTCGGTCGATGAAATATGGAATGACTTCGAAAACGCTGTTTTTCGACGTTTCACTAAACCGAAACGCGTAAAAACGGGTGTTTCGCCCGCATCACGTTATTAGGAAGCAATTGCAGATAATTGTACCGGGTTTTTCGAGAAAATTTTCAAATTTCATACACTCCAATCGTGTTCGGTGAGAAATGTTGGGCATCGAGAAAAGAAAATTTTTTTGATCTGCAAGAGTGAAATGAACTCGCGATAAATGTCTCACAAAATCATCATATTTCACGACCATCTCGAATTTCGTGATTCCGGTCGTGATTTTTGTATCATATTAGCAGAAATGCATGCAATGATGCGAGATTGATCGGAAAAATATGGTGTTTGGAAAAGAGTATTTTCGATAAATGTCTCACAAAATCATCATATTTCTCGATCATCTCAAATTTCGTGATTCCGGTCGTGATTTTTGTATCATATTAGCAGAAATGCATGCAATGATGCGAGATTGATCGGAAAAATATGGTGTTTGGAAAAAAGTATTTTCGATAAATGTCTCACAAAATCATCATATTTCTCGACCATCTCGAATTCCGTGATTCCGGTCGTGATTTTTGTATCATATTAGCTGAAATGCATGCAATGATGCGAGATTGATCGGAAAAATATGGTGTTTGGAAAAAAGTATTTTCGATAAATGTCTCACAAAATCATCATATTTCTCGACCATCTCGAATTTCGTGATTCCGGTCGTGATTTTTGTATCATATTAGCAGAAATGCATGCAATGATGCGAGATTGATCGGAAAAATATGGTGTTTGAAAAAAAGTATTTTCGATAAATGTCTCACAAAATCATCATATTTCTCGACCATCTCGAATTTCGTGATTCCGGTCGTGATTTTTGTATCATATTACCAGAAATGCATGCAATGATGCGAGATTGATCGGAAAAATATGTGGTTTGGAAAAATTTTTTTCGAACATCTCGGTCGATGAAATATGGAATGACTTCGAAAACGCTGTTTTTCGACGTTTCACTAGACCGAAACGCGTAAAAACACGTGTTTCGCCCGCATCACGTTATTAGGAAGCAATTGCAGATAATTGTGCCGGGTTTTTCGAGAAAATTTTCAAATCTCATACACTCCAATCGTGTTGGGTGAGAAATGTTGGGCATCGAGAAAAAAAAAATTTTTCGATCGGCAAGAGTGAAATGAACTCGCGATAAATGTCTCACAAAATCATCATATTTCTCGACCATCTCGAATTCCGTGATTCCGGTCGTGATTTTTGCGTCATATTAGAAGAAATGCATGCAATGATGCGAGATTGATCGGAAAAATATGTTGTTTGGAAAAATTTTTTTCGAACATCTCGGTCGATGAAATATGGAATGACTTCGAACACGCTGTTTTTCGACCTATCACTAAACCGAAACGCGTAAAAACGGGTGTTTCGCCCGCATCACGTTATTAGGAAGCAATTGCAGATAATTGTGCCAGGTTTTTCGAGAAAATTTTCAAATTTCATACACTCCAATCGTGTTGGGTGAGAAATGTTGGGCATCGAGAAAAAAAAAATTTTTCGATCTGCAAGAGTGAAATGAACTCGCGATAAATGTCTCACAAAATCATCATATTTCTCGACCATCTCAAATTTCGTGATTCCGGTCGTGATTTTTGTATCATATTAGCAGAAATGCATGCAATGATGCGAGATTGATCGGAAAAATATGGTGTTTGGAAAAAAGTATTTTCGATAAATGTCTCACAAAATCATCATATTTCTCGACCATCTCGAATTTCGTGATTCCGGTCGTGATTTTTGTATCATATTAGCAGAAATGCATGCAATGATGCGAGATTGATCGGAAAAATATGGTGTTTGGAAAAAAGTATTTTCGATAAATGTCTCACAAAATCATCATATTTCTCGACCATCCCAAATTTCGTGATTCCGGTCGTGATTTTTGTATCATATTAGCAGAAATGCATGCAATGATGCGAGATTGATCGGAAAAATATGGTGTTTGAAAAAAAGTATTTTCGATAAATGTCTCACAAAATCATCATATTTCTCGACCATCTCGAATTTCGTGATTCCGGTCGTGATTTTTGTATCATATTAGCAGAAATGCATGCAATGATGCGAGATTGATCGGAAAAATATGTTGTTTGGAAAAATTTTTTTCGAACATCTCGGTCGATGAAATATGGAATGACTTCGAAAACGCTGTTTTTCGACGTTTCACTAAACCGAAACGCGTAAAAACAGGTGTTTCGCCCGCATCACGTTATTAGGAAGCAATTGCAGATAATTGTGCCGGGTTTTTCGAGAAAATTTTCAAATTTCATACACTCCAATCGTGTTGGGTGAGAAATGTTGGGCATCGAGAAAAAAAAAATTTTTCGACCGGCAAGAGTGAAATGAACTCGCGATGAATGTCTCACAAAATCATCATATTTCTCGACCATCTCGAATTTCGTGATTCCGGTCGTGATTTTTGTATCATATTAGCAGAAATGCATGCAATGATGCGAGATTGATCGGAAAAACATGGTGTTTGGAAAAAAGTATTTTCGATAAATGTCTCACAAAATCATCATATTTCTCGACCATCTCGAATTTCGTGATTCCGGTTGTGATTTTTGTATCATATTAGCAGAAATGCATGCAATGATGCGAGATTGATCGGAAAAATATGGTGTTTGGAAAAAAGTATTTTCGATAAATGTCTCACAAAATCATCATATTTCTCGACCATCTCAAATTTCGTGATTCCGGTCGTGATTTTTGTATCATATTAGCAGAAATGCATGCAATGATGCGAGATTGATCGGAAAAATATGGTGTTTGGAAAAAAGTATTTTCGATAAATGTCTCACAAAATCATCATATTTCTCGACCATCTCGAATTTCGTGATTCCGGTCGTGATTTTTGTATCATATGAGCAGAAATGCATGCAATGATGCGAGATTGATCGGAAAAATATGTTGTTTGGAAAAATTTTTTTCGAACATCTCGGTCGATGAAATATGGAATGACTTCGAAAACGCTGTTTTTCGACCTTTCACTAAACCGAAACGCGTAAAAACGGGTGTTTCGCCCGCATCACGTTATTAGGAAGCAATTGCAGATAATTGTGCCAGGTTTTTCGAGAAAATTTTCAAATTTCATACACTCCAATCGTGTTGGGTGAGAAATGTTGGGCATCGAGAAAAAAAAAATTTTTCGATCTGCAAGAGTGAAATGAACTCGCAATAAATGTCTCACAAAATCATCATATTTCTCGTCCATCTCAAATTTCGTGATTCCGGTCGTGATTTTTGTATCATATTAGCAGAAATGCATGCAATGATGCGAGATTGATCGGAAAAATATGGTGTTTGGAAAAAAGTATTTTCGATAAATGTCTCACAAAATCATCATATTTTTCGACCATCTCGAATTTCGTGATTCCGGTCGTGATTTTTGTATCATATTAGCAGAAATGCATGCAATGATGCGAGATTGATCGGAAAAATATGGTGTTTGGAAAAAAGTATTTTCGATAAATGTCTCACAGAATCATCATATTTCTCGACCATCTCGAATTTCGTGATTCTGGTCGTGATTTTTGTATCATATTAGCAGAAATGCATGCAATGATGCGAGATTGATCGGAAAAATATGTGGTTTGGAAAAATTTTTTTCGAACATCTCGGTCGATGAAATATGGAATGACTTCGAAAACGCTGTTTTTCGACGTTTCACTAAACCGAAACGCGTAAAAACGGGTGTTTCGCCCGCATCAAGTTATTAGGAAGCAATTGCAGATAATTGTGCCGGGTTTTTCGAGAAAATTTTCAAATTTCATACACTCCAATCGTGTTGGGTGAGAAATGTTGGGCATCGAGAAACAAAAAATTTTTCGACCGGCAAGAGTGAAATGCACTCGCGATAAATGTCTCACAAAATCATCATATTTCTCGACCATCTCGAATTTCGTGATTCCGGTCGTGATTTTTGTATCATATTAGCAGAAATGCATGCAATGATGCGAGATTGATCGGAAAAATATGGTGTTTGGAAAAAAGTATTTTCGATAAATGTCTCACAAAATCATCATATTTCTTGACCATCTCGAATTTCGTGATTCCGGTCGTGATTTTTGTATCACATTAGCAGAAATGCATGCAATGATGCGAGATTGATCGGAAAAATATGGTGTTTGAAGAAAAGTATTTTCGATAAATGTCTCACAAAATCATCATATTTCTCGACCATCTCGAATTTCGTGATTCGGTCGTGATTTTTGTATCATATTAGCAGAAATGCATGCAATGATGCGAGATTGATCGGAAAAATATGTGGTTTGGAAAAATTTTTTTCGAACATCTCGGTCGATGAAATATGGGATGACTTCGAAAACGCTGTTTTTCGACGTTTCACTAAACCGAAACGCGTAAAAACAGGTGTTTCGTCCGCATCACGTTATGAGGAAGCAATTGCAGATAATTGTGCCGGGTTTTTCGAGAAAATTTTCAAATTTCATACACTCCAATCGTGTTGGGTGAGAAATGTTGGGCATCGAGAAAAAAAAAATTTTTCGATCTGCAAGAGTGAAATGAACTCGCGATAAATGTCTCACAAAATCATCATATTTCTCGACCATCTCGAATTTCGTGATTCCGGTCGTGATTTTTGTATCATATTAGCAGAAATGCATGCAATGATGCGAGATTGATCGGAAAAATATGTTGTTTGGAAAAATTTTTTTCGAACATCTCGGTCGATGAAATATGGAATGACTTCGAAAACGCTGTTTTCCGACGTTTCACTAAACCGAAACGCGTAAAAACAGGTGTTTCGCCCGCATCACGTTATTAGGAAGCAATTGCAGATAATTGTGCCGGGTTCTTCGAGAAAATTTCCAAATTTCATACACTCCAATCGTGTTGGGTGAGAAATGTTGGGCATCGAGAAAAAAAAAATTCTTCGATCTGCAAGAGTGAAATGAACTCGCGATAAATGTCTCACAAAATCATCATATTTCTCGACCATCTCGAATTTCGTGATTCCGGTCGTGATTTTTGTGTCATATTAGCAGAAATGCATGCAATGATGCGAGATTGATCGGAAAAATATGGTGTTTGGAAAAAAGTATTTTCGATAAATGTCTCACAAAATCATCATATTTCTCGACCATCTCGAATTTCGTGATTCCGGTCGTGATTTTTGTATCATATTAGCAGAAATGCATGCAATGATGCGAGATTGATCGGAAAAATATGTGGTTTGGAAAAATTTTTTTCGAACATCTCGGTCGATGAAATATGGAATGACTTCGAAAACGCTGTTTTTCGACGTTTCACTAAACCGAAACGCGTAAAAACGGGTGTTTCGCCCGCATCAAGTTATTAGGAAGCAATTGCAGATAATTGTGCCGGGTTTTTCGAGAAAATTTTCAAATTTCATACACTCCAATCGTGTTGGGTGAGAAATGTTGGGCATCAAGAAAAAAAAAATTTTTCGACCGGCAAGAGTGAAATGAACTCGCGATAAATGTCTCACAAAATCATCATATTCCTCGACCATCTCGAATTTCGTGATTCCGGTCGTGATTTTTGTATCATATTAGCAGAAATGCATGCAATGATGCGAGATTGATCGGAAAAATATGGTGTTTGGAAAAAAGTATTTTCGATAAATGTCTCACAAAATCATCATATTCCTCGACCATCTCGAATTCCGTGATTCCGGTCGTGATTTTCGCGTCATATTAGAAGAAATGCATGCAATGATGCGAGATTGATCGGAAAAATATGGTGTTTGGAAAAAAGTATTTTCGATGAATGTCCCACAAAATCATGATATTTCTCGACCATCTCGAATTTCGTGATTCCGGTCGTGATTTTTGTATCATATCAGCAGAAATGCATGCAATGATGCGAGTTTGATCGGAAAAATATAATGTTTGGAAAAAAGTATTTTCGATAAATGTCTCACAAAATCATGATATTTCTCGACCATCTCGAATTTCGTGATTCCGGTCGTGATTTTTGTATCATATTAGCAGAAATGCATGCAATGATGCGAGATTGATCGGAAAAATATGTTGTTTGGAAAAATTTTTTTCGAACATCTCGGTCGATGAAATATGGAATGACTTCGAAAACGCTGTTTTTCGACCTTTCACTAAACCGAAACGCGTAAAAACGGGTGTTTCGCCCGCATCACGTTATTAGGAAGCAATTGCAGATAATTGTGCCAGGTTTTTCGAGAAAATTTTCAAATTTCATACACTCCAATCGTGTTGGGTGAGAAATGTTGGGCATCGAGAAAAAAAAAATTTTTCGATCTGCAAGAGTGAAATGAACTCGCGATAAATGTCTCACAAAATCATCATATTTCTCGACCATCTCAAATTTCGTGATTCCGGTCGTGATTTTTGTATCATATTAGCAGAAATGCATGCAATGATGCGAGATTGATCGGAAAAACATAGTGTTTGGAAAAAAGTATTTTCGATAAATGTCTCACAAAATCATCATATTTCTCGACCATCTCGAATTTCGTGATTCCGGTTGTGATTTTTGTATCATATTAGCAGAAATGCATGCAATGATGCGAGATTGATCGGAAAAATATGGTGTTTGGAAAAAAGTATTTTCGATAAATGTCTCACAAAATCATCATATTTCTCGACCATCTCAAATTTCGTGATTCCGGTCGTGATTTTTGTATCATATTAGCAGAAATGCATGCAATGATGCGAGATTGATCGGAAAAATATGGTGTTTGGAAAAAAGTATTTTCGATAAATGTCTCACAAAATCATCATATTTCTCGACCATCTCGAATTTCGTGATTCCGGTCGTGATTTTTGTATCATATGAGCAGAAATGCATGCAATGATGCGAGATTGATCGGAAAAATATGTTGTTTGGAAAAATTTTTTTCGAACATCTCGGTCGATGAAATATGGAATGACTTCGAAAACGCTGTTTTTCGACCTTTCACTAAACCGAAACGCGTAAAAACGGGTGTTTCGCCCGCATCACGTTATTAGGAAGCAATTGCAGATAATTGTGCCAGGTTTTTCGAGAAAATTTTCAAATTTCATACACTCCAATCGTGTTGGGTGAGAAATGTTGGGCATCGAGAAAAAAAAAATTTTTCGATCTGCAAGAGTGAAATGAACTCGCAATAAATGTCTCACAAAATCATCATATTTCTCGACCATCTCAAATTTCGTGATTCCGGTCGTGATTTTTGTATCATATTAGCAGAAATGCATGCAATGATGCGAGATTGATCGGAAAAATATGGTGTTTGGAAAAAAGTATTTTCGATAAATGTCTCACAAAATCATCATATTTTTCGACCATCTCGAATTTCGTGATTCCGGTCGTGATTTTTGTATCATATTAGCAGAAATGCATGCAATGATGCGAGATTGATCGGAAAAATATGGTGTTTGGAAAAAAGTATTTTCGATAAATGTCTCACAAAATCATCATATTTCTCGACCATCTCGAATTTCGTGATTCTGGTCGTGATTTTTGTATCATATTAGCAGAAATGCATGCAATGATGCGAGATTGATCGGAAAAATATGTGGTTTGGAAAAATTTTTTTCGAACATCTCGGTCGATGAAATATGGAATGACTTCGAAAACGCTGTTTTTCGACGTTTCACTAAACCGAAACGCGTAAAAACGGGTGTTTCGCCCGCATCAAGTTATTAGGAAGCAATTGCAGATAATTGTGCCGGGTTTTTCGAGAAAATTTTCAAATTTCATACACTCCAATCGTGTTGGGTGAGAAATGTTGGGCATCGAGAAACAAAAAATTTTTCGACCGGCAAGAGTGAAATGCACTCGCGATAAATGTCTCACAAAATCATCATATTTCTCGACCATCTCGAATTTCGTGATTCCGGTCGTGATTTTTGTATCATATTAGCAGAAATGCATGCAATGATGCGAGATTGATCGGAAAAATATGGTGTTTGGAAAAAAGTATTTTCGATAAATGTCTCACAAAATCATCATATTTCTTGACCATCTCGAATTTCGTGATTCCGGTCGTGATTTTTGTATCACATTAGCAGAAATGCATGCAATGATGCGAGATTGATCGGAAAAATATGGTGTTTGAAGAAAAGTATTTTCGATAAATGTCTCACAAAATCATCATATTTCTCGACCATCTCGAATTTCGTGATTCCGGTCGTGATTTTTGTATCATATTAGCAGAAATGCATGCAATGATGCGAGATTGATCGGAAAAATATGTTGTTTGGGAAAAAGAATTTTCGATAAATGTCTCACAAAATCGTCGTATTCCTCGACCATCTTGAATTTCGTGATTTCGGTCGTGATTTTTGTCTAATTTCAGTAGAAATGGATGCAACGATGCGGGATTGATCGGAAAAATATGTTGTTCGGAAAAAAGTATTTTCGATAAATGTCTCACAAAATCATCATATTTCTCGACCATCTCGAATTTCGTGATTCCGGTCGTGATTTTTGTATCATATCAGCAGAAATGCACGCAATGATGCGAGATTGATCGGAAAAATATGTTGTTTGGGAAAAAGAATTTTCGATAAATGTCTCACAAAATCATCATATTTCTCGACCATCTCGAATTTCGTGATTCCGGTCGTGATTTTTGTATCATATCAGCAGAAATGCACGCAATGATGCGAGATTGATCGGAAAAATATGTTGTTTGGAAAAAAGTATTTTCGATAAATGTCTCACAAAATCATCATATTTCTCGACCATCTCAAATTTCGTGATTCCGGTAGTGATTTTTGTATGATACTAGTGGAAATGGATGCAACGATGCGGGATTGATTGGAAAAATATGTTGTTTGAACGAATAAATTTTCGATGATTGTCTCACAAAATCGATGGTATTTCTCGACCATCTCAAATTTCGTGATTCCGGTCGTGACTTTTGGATGATACTAGTGGAAATGAATGCAACGATGCGGGATTGATCGAAAAAATTCGTTGTTTGGGAAAATGTTTTTCGAACATGTCGGTCGACGAGATATGGAATGACTTCGAAAACGCTGTTTTTCGACGTTGCACAAAACTGAAACGCGTAAAAACGGGCATTTCGCCCGCGGTACCTTATCGTGGAGCAATCGCTGTTGATTGATCCGGTTTTTCCGAAAATATCTTCGAATTTCTCACAGTCAAATCTTGTGGGGCAAGAATTGTCGGGCAACGAAAAAAAAAAAAATTTTTCGATCGGAAAGTTTGGAATGAATTTTCAATAAATTTCTCACAAAATCGTTGATTTCTCGACCACCTTGAATTTCGTGATTCCGGACGTGATTTCTGTTTGATATCAGTAGAAATGAATGCAACGATGCGAGATTGATCGGAAAAATATGTTGTTCGGAAAAATAAATTGCCGATGAATGTCTCACAAAAAAGCGTCGAATTTCTCGACCATCTCGAATTTCGTGATTCCGGTAGTGTTTTTTGTATGATACACGTGGAAATGGATGCAACGATGCGGGATTGATTGGAAAAATATGTTGTTTGAACGAATAAATTTTCGAAGAATGTCTCTCAAAATGGTCGTATTTCTCGACCATCTCAAATTTCGTGATTCCGGTCGTGATTTTTGTTCAATATTAGTAGAAATGAATGCAACGATGCGGGATTGATCGGAAAAATATGTTGTTTGGAGAAATGAAATTTCGAACATGTCGGTCGACGAGATATGGAATGACTTCGAAAACGCTGTTTTGCGACGTTTCACAAAACTGAAACGCGTGAAAACGGGTGTTTCGCCCGCATCACGTTATTAGGAAGCGATCGCAGATAATTGTGCCGGGTTTTTCGAGAAAATTTTCAAATTCCATACCATCCAATCGTGTTGGGTGAGAACTGGTGGGCATCGAAAAAAAAAAAAAATTTTCAATCGGCAAGAGTGAAATGAACTCGCGATAGATGTCTCACAAAATCATCATATTTCTCGACCATCTCGAATTTCGTGATTCCGGTCGTGATTCTTGTATCATATTAGCAGAAATGCATGCAATGATGCGAGATCAATCGGAAAAATATGGTGTTTGGAAAAAAGTATTTTCGATGAATGTCTCACAAAATCATCATATTTCTCGACCATCTCGAATTTCGTGATTCCGGTCGTGATTTTTGTATCATATTAGCAGAAATGCATGCAATGATGCGAGATTGATCGGAAAAATATGGTGTTTGGAAAAAAGTATTTTCGATAAATGTCTCACAAAATCATCATATTTCTCGACCATCTCGAATTTCGTGATTCCGGTCGTGATTTTTGTATCATATTAGCAGAAATGCATGCAATGATGCGAGATTGATCGGAAAAATATGTTGTTTGGAAAAATTTTTTTCGAACATCTCGGTCGATGAAATATGGAATGACTTCGAAAACGCTGTTTTTCGACGTTTCACTAAACCGAAACGCGTAAAAACAGGTGTTTCGCCCGCATCACGTTATTAGGAAGCAATTGCAGATAATTGTGCCGGGTTCTTCGAGAAAATTTTCAAATTTCATACACTCCAATCGTGTTGGGTGAGAAATGTTGGGCATCGAGAAAAAAAAAATTCTTCGATCTGCAAGAGTGAAATGAACTCGCGATAAATGTCTCACAAAATCATCATATTTCTCGACCATCTCGAATTTCGTGATTCCGGTCGTGATTTTTGTATCATATTAGCAGAAATGCATGCAATGATGCGAGATTGATCGGAAAAATATGTGGTTTGGAAAAATTTTTTTCGAACATCTCGGTCGATGAAATATGGAATGACTTCGAAAACGCTGTTTTCCGACGTTTCACTAAACCGAAACGCGTAAAAACGGGTGTTTCGCCCGCATCAAGTTATTAGGAAGCAATTGCAGATAATTGTGCCGGGTTTTTCGAGAAAATTTTCAAATTTCATACACTCCAATCGTGTTGGGTGAGAAATGTTGGGCATCGAGAAAAAAAAATTTTTTCGACCGGCAAGAGTGAAATGAACTCGCGATAAATGTCTCACAAAATCATCATATTTATCGACCATCTCGAATTTCGTGATTCCGGTCGTGATTTTTGTATCATATTAGCAGAAATGCATGCAATGATGCGAGATTGATCGGAAAAATATGGTGTTTGGAAAAAAGTATTTTCGATAAATGTCTCACAAAATCATCATATTTCTCGACCATCTCGAATTTCGTGATTCCGGTCGTGATTTTTGTATCATATTAGCAGAAATGCATGCAATGATGCGAGATTGATCGGAAAAATATGTTGTTTGGAAAAATTTTTTTCGAACATCTCGGTCGATGAAATATGGAATGACTTCGAAAACGCTGTTTTTCGACGTTTCACTAAACCGAAACGCGTAAAAACAGGTGTTTCGCCCGCATCACGTTATTAGGAAGCAATTGCAGATAATTGTGCCGGGTTTTTCGAGAAAATTTTCAAATTTCATACACTCCAATCGTGTTGGGTGAGAAATGTTGGGCATCGAGAAAAAAAAAATTTTTCGATCTGCAAGAGTGAAATGAACTCGCGATAAATGTCTCACAAAATCATCATATTTCTCGACCATCTCGAATTTCGTGATTCCGGTCGTGATTTTTGTATCATATTAGCAGAAATGCATGCAATGATGCGAGATTGATCGGAAAAATATGGTGTTTGGAAAAAAGTATTTTCGATGAATGTCTCACAAAATCATCATATTTCTCGACCATCTCGAATTTCGTGATTCCGGTTGTGATTTTTGTATCATATTAGCAGAAATGCATGCAATGATGCGAGATTGATCGGAAAAATATGGTGTTTGGAAAAAAGTATTTTCGATAAATGTCTCACAAAATCATCATATTTCTCGACCATCTCAAATTTCGTGATTCCGGTCGTGATTTTTGTATCATATTAGCAGAAATGCATGCAATGATGCGAGATTGATCGAAAAAATATGGTGTTTGGAAAAAAGTATTTTCGATAAATGTCTCACAAAATCATCATATTTCTCGACCATCTCGAATTTCGTGATTCCGGTCGTGATTTTTGTATCATATGAGCAGAAATGCATGCAATGATGCGAGATTGATCGGAAAAATATGTTGTTTGGAAAAATTTTTTTCGAACATCTCGGTCGATGAAATATGGAATGACTTCGAAAACGCTGTTTTTCGACCTTTCACTAAACCGAAACGCGTAAAAACGGGTGTTTCGCCCGCATCACGTTATTAGGAAGCAATTGCAGATAAATGTGCCAGGTTTTTCGAGAAAATTTTCAAATTTCATACACTCCAATCGTGTTGGGTGAGAAATGTTGGGCATCGAGAAAAAAAAAATTTTTCGATCTGCAAGAGTGAAATGAACTCGCAATAAATGTCTCACAAAATCATCATATTTCTCGACCATCTCAAATTTCGTGATTCCGGTCGTGATTTTTGTATCATATTAGCAGAAATGCATGCAATGATGCGAGATTGATCGGAAAAATATGGTGTTTGGAAAAAAGTATTTTCGATAAATGTCTCACAAAATCATCATATTTCTCGACCATCTCGAATTTCGTGATTCCGGTCGTGATTTTTGTATCATATTAGCAGAAATGCATGCAATGATGCGAGATTGATCGGAAAAATATGGTGTTTGGAAAAAAGTATTTTCGATAAAGGTCTCACAAAATCATCATATTTCTCGACCATCTCGAATTTCGTGATTCTGGTCGTGATTTTTGTATCATATTAGCAGAAATGCATGCAATGATGCGAGATTGATCGGAAAAATATGTGGTTTGGAAAAATTTTTTTCGAACATCTCGGTCGATGAAATATGGAATGACTTCGAAAACGCTGTTTTTCGACGTTTCACTAAACCGAAACGCGTAAAAACGGGTGTTTCGCCCGCATCAAGTTATTAGGAAGCAATTGCAGATAATTGTGCCGGGTTTTTCGAGAAAATTTTCAAATTTCATACACTCCAATCGTGTTGGGTGAGAAATGTTGGGCATCGAGAAACAAAAAATTTTTCGACCGGCAAGAGTGAAATGCACTCGCGATAAATGTCTCACAAAATCATCATATTTCTCGACCATCTCGAATTTCGTGATTCCGGTCGTGATTTTTGTATCATATTAGCAGAAATGCATGCAATGATGCGAGATTGATCGGAAAAATATGGTGTTTGGAAAAAAGTATTTTCGATAAATGTCTCACAAAATCATCATATTTCTTGACCATCTCGAATTTCGTGATTCCGGTCGTGATTTTTGTATCACATTAGCAGAAATGCATGCAATGATGCGAGATTGATCGGAAAAATATGGTGTTTGAAAAAAAGTATTTTCGATAAATGTCTCACAAAATCATCATATTTCTCGACCATCTCGAATTTCGTGATTCCGGTCGTGATTTTTGTATCATATTAGCAGAAATGCATGCAATGATGCGAGATTGATCGGAAAAATATGTGGTTTGGAAAAATTTTTTTCGAACATCTCGGTCGATGAAATATGGGATGACTTCGAAAACGCTGTTTTTCGACGTTTCACTAAACCGAAACGCGTAAAAACAGGTGTTTCGCCCGCATCACGTTATAAGGAAGCAATTGCAGATAATTGTGCCGGGTTTTTCGAGAAAATTTTCAAATTTCATACACTCCAATCGTGTTGGGTGAGAAATGTTGGGCATCGAGAAAAAAAAAATTTTTCGATCTGCAAGAGTGAAATGAACTCGCGATAAATGTCCCACAAAATCATCATATTTCTCGACCATCTCAAATTTCGTGATTCCAGTCGTGATTTTTGTATCATATTAGCAGAAATGCATGCAATGATGCGAGATTGATCGGAAAAATATGGTGTTTGGAAAAAAGTATTTTCGATAAATGTCTCACAAAATCATCATATTTCTCGACCATCTCGAATTTCGTGATTCCGGTCGTGATTTTTGTATCATATTAGCAGAAATGCATGCAATGATGCGAGATTGATCGGAAAAATATGTGGTTTGGAAAAATTTTTTTCGAACATCTCGGTCGATGAAATATGGAATGACTTCGAAAACGCTGTTTTTCGACGTTTCACTAAACCGAAACGCGTAAAAACGGGTGTTTCGCCCGCATCAAGTTATTAGGAAGCAATTGCAGATAATTGTGCCGGGTTTTTCGAGAAAATTTTCAAATTTCATACACTCCAATCGTGTTGGGTGAGAAATGTTGGGCATCGAGAAAAAAAAAATTTTTCGACCGGCAAGAGTGAAATGAACTCGCGATAAATGTCTCACAAAATCATCATATTTCTCGACCATCTCGAATTTCGTGATTCCGGTCGTGATTTTTGTATCATATTAGCAGAAATGCATGCAATGATGCGAGATTGATCGGAAAAATATGGTGTTTGGAAAAAAGTATTTTCGATAAATGTCTCACAAAATCATCATATTTCTCGACCATCTCGAATTTCGTGATTCCGGTCGTGATTTTTGTATCATATTAGCAGAAATGCATGCAATGATGCGAGATTGATCAGAAAAATATGTTGTTTGGAAAAATTTTTTTCGAACATCTCGGTCGATGAAATATGGAATGACTTCGAAAACGCTGTTTTTCGACGTTTCACTAAACCGAAACGCGTGAAAACAGGTGTTTCGCCCGCATCACGTTATTAGGAAGCAATTGCAGATAATTGTGCCGGGTTTTTCGAGAAAATTTTCAAATTTCATACACTCCAATCGTGTTGGGTGAGAGATGTTGGGCATCGAGAAAAAAAAAATTTTTCGATCTGCAAGAGTGAAATGAACTCGCGATAAATGTCTCACAAAATCATCATATTTCTCGACCATCTCGAATTTCGTGATTCCGGTCGTGATTTTTGTATCATATTAGCAGAAATGCATGCAATGATGCGAGATTGATCGGAAAAATATGTTGTTTGGAAAAATTTTTTTCGAACATCTCGGTCGATGAAATATGGAATGATTTCGAAAACGCTGTTTTTCGACGTTTCACTAAACCGAAACGCGTAAAAACAGGTGTTTCGCCCGCATCACGTTATTAGGAAGCAATTGCAGATAATTGTGCCGGGTTCTTCGAGAAAATTTCCAAATTTCATACACTCCAATCGTGTTGGGTGAGAAATGTTGGGCATCGAGAAAAAAAAAATTCTTCGATCTGCAAGAGTGAAATGAACTCGCGATAAATGTCTCACAAAATCATCATATTTCTCGACCATCTCGAATTTCGTGATTCCGGTCGTGATTTTTGTATCATATTAGCAGAAATGCATGCAATGATGCGAGATTGATCGGAAAAATATGGTGTTTGGAAAAAAGTATTTTCGATAAATGTCTCACAAAATCATCATATTTCTCGACCATCTCGAATTTCGTGATTCCGGTCGTGATTTTTGTATCATATTAGCAGAAATGCATGCAATGATGCGAGATTGATCGGAAAAATATGTTGTTTGGAAAAATTTTTTTCGAACATCTCGGTCGATGAAATATGGAATGACTTCGAAAACGCTGTTTTTCGACGTTTCACTAAACCGAAACGCGTAAAAACAGGTGTTTCGCCCGCATCACGTTATTAGGAAGCAATTGCAGATAATTGTGCCGGGTTTTTCGAGAAAATTTTCAAATTTCATACACTCCAATCGTGTTGGGTGAGAAATGTTGGGCATCGAGAAAAAAAAAATTTTTCGATCTGCAAGAGTGAAGTGAACTCGCGATAAATGTCTCACAAAATCATCATATTTCTCGACCATCTCGAATTTCGTGATTCCGGTCGTGATTTTTGTATCATATTAGCAGAAATGCATGCAATGATGCGAGATTGATCGGAAAAATATGTTGTTTGGAAAAATTTTTTTCGAACATCTCGGTCGATGAAATATGGAATGACTTCGAAAACGCTGTTTTTCGACGTTTCACTAAACCGAAACGCGTAAAAACAGGTGTTTCGCCCGCATCACGTTATTAGGAAGCAATTGCAGATAATTGTGCCGGGTTCTTCGAGAAAATTTTCAAATTTCATACACTCCAATCGTGTTGGGTGGGAAATGTTGGGCATCGAGAAAAAAAAAATTCTTCGATCTGCAAGAGTGAAATGAACTCGCGATAAATGTCTCACAAAATCATCATATTTCTGGACCATCTCGAATTTCGTGATTCCGGTCGTGATTTTTGTATCATATTAGCAGAAATGCATGCAATGATGCGAGATTGATCGGAAAAATATGTGGTTTGGAAAAATTTTTTTCGAACATCTCGGTCGATGAAATATGGAATGACTTCGAAAACGCTGTTTTCCGACGTTTCACTAAACCGAAACGCGTAAAAACGGGTGTTTCGCCCGCATCAAGTTATTAGGAAGCAATTGCAGATAATTGTGCCGGGTTTTTCGAGAAAATTTTCAAATTTCATACACTCCAATCGTGTTGGGTGAGAAATGTTGGGCATCGAGAAAAAAAAATTTTTTCGACCGGCAAGAGTGAAATGAACTCGCGATAAATGTCTCACAAAATCATCATATTCCTCGACCATCTCAAATTTCGTGATTCCGGTCGTGATTTTTGTATCATATCAGCAGAAATGCATGCAATGATGCGAGATCAATCGGAAAAATATGGTGTTTGGAAAAAAGTATTTTCGATAAATGTCTCACAAAATCATCATATTTCTCGACCATCTCGAATTTCGTGATTCCGGTCGTGATTTATGTATCATATTAGCAGAAATGCATGCAATGATGCGAGATTGATCGGAAAAATATGTTGTTTGGAAAAATTTTTTTCGAACATCTCGGTCGATGAAATATGGAATGACTTCGAAAACGCTGTTTTTCGACGTTTCACTAAACCGAAACGCGTAAAAACAGGTGTTTCGCCCGCATCACGTTATAAGGAAGCAATTGCAGATAATTGTGCTGGGTTTTTCGAGAAAATTTTCAAATTTCATACACTCCAATCGTGTTGGGTGAGAAATGTTGGGCATCGAGAAAAAAAAAATTTTTCGATCGGCAAGAGTGAAATGAACTCGCGATAAATGTCTCACAAAATCATCATATTTCTCGACCATCACGAATTTCGTGATTCCGGTCGTGATTTTTGTATCATATTAGCAGAAATGCATGCAATGATGCGAGATTGATCGGAAAAATATGGTGTTTGGAAAAAAGTATTTTCGATAAATGTCTCACAAAATCATCATATTTCTCGACCATCACGAATTTCGTGATTCCGGTCGTGATTTTTGTATCATATTAGCAGAAATGCATGCAATGATGCGAGATTGATCGGAAAAATATGGTGTTTGAAAGAAAGTATTTTCAATAAATGTCTCACAAAATCATCATATTTCTCGACCATCTCGAATTTCGTGATTCCGGTCGTGATTTTTGTATCATATTAGCAGAAATGCATGCAATGATGCGAGATTGATCGGAAAAATATGTTGTTTGGAACAATTTTTTTCGAACATCTCGGTCGATGAAATATGGAATGACTTCGAAAACGCTGTTTTTCGACGTTTCACTAAACCGAAACGCGTAAAAACGGGTGTTTCGCCCGCATCACGTTATTAGGAAGCAATTGCAGATAATTGTGCCGGGTTTTTCGAGAAAATTTTCAAATTTCATACACTCCAATCGTGTTGGGTGAGAAATGTTGGGCATCGAGAAAAAAAAAATTTTTCGATCTGCAAGAGTGAAATGAACTCGCGATAAATGTCTCACAAAATCATCATATTTCTCGACCATCTCAAATTTCGTGATTCCGGTCGTGATTTTTGTATCATATTAGCAGGAATGCATGCAATGATGCGAGATTGATCGGAAAAATATGGTGTTTGGAAAAAAGTATTTTCGACAAATGTCTCACAAAATCATCATATTTCTCGACCATCTCGAATTTCGTGATTCCGGTCGTGATTTTTGTATCATATTAGCAGAAATGCATGCAATGATGCGACATTGATCGGAAAAATATGGTGTTTGGAAAAAAGTATTTTCGATAAATGTCTCACAAAATCATCATATTTCTCGACCATCTCGAATTTCGTGATTCCGGTCGTGATTTTTGTTCAATATTAGTAGAAATGAATGCAACGATGCGGGATTGATCGGAAAAATATGTTGTTTGGAGAAATGAAATTTCGAACATGTCGGTCGACGAGATATGGAATGACTTCGAAAACGCTGTTTTGCGACGTTTCACAAAACTGAAACGCGTGAAAACGGGTGTTTCGCCCGCATCACGTTATTAGGAAGCGATCGCAGATAATTGTGCCGGGTTTTTCGAGAAAATTTTCAAATTCCATACCATCCAATCGTGTTGGGTGAGAACTGGTGGGCATCGAAAAAAAAAAAAAATTTTCAATCGGCAAGAGTGAAATGAACTCGCGATAGATGTCTCACAAAATCATCATATTTCTCGACCATCTCGAATTTCGTGATTCCGGTCGTGATTTTTGTATCATATTAGCAGGAATGCATGCAATGATGCGAGATTGATCGGAAAAATATGGTGTTTGGAAAAAAGTATTTTCGATAAATGTCTCACAAAATCATCATATTTCTCGACCATCTCGAATTTCGTGATTCCGGTCGTGATTTTTGTATCATATAAGCAGGAATGCATGCAATGATGCGAGATTGATCGGAAAAATATGTTGTTTGGAAAAATTTTTTTCGAACATCTCGGTCGATGAAATATGGAATGACTTCGAAAACGCTGTTTTTCGACGTTTCACTAAACCGAAACGCGTAAAAACGGATGTTTCGCCCGCATCACGTTATTAGGAAGCAATTGCAGATAATTGTGCCGGGTTTTTCGAGAAAATTTTCAAATTTCATACACTCCAATCGTGTTGGGTGAGAAATGTTGGGCATCGAGAAAAAAAAAATTTTTCGATCTGCAAGAGTGAAGTGAACTCGCGATAAATGTCTCACAAAATCATCATATTTCTCGACCATCTCGAATTTCGTGATTCCGGTCGTGATTTTTGTATCATATTAGCAGAAATGCATGCAATGATGCGAGATTGATCGGAAAAATATGTTGTTTGGAAAAATTTTTTTCGAACATCTCGGTCGATGAAATATGGAATGACTTCGAAAACGCTGTTTTTCGACGTTTCACTAAACCGAAACGCGTAAAAACAGGTGTTTCGCCCGCATCACGTTATTAGGAAGCAATTGCAGATAATTGTGCCGGGTTCTTCGAGAAAATTTTCAAATTTCATACACTCCAATCGTGTTGGGTGGGAAATGTTGGGCATCGAGAAAAAAAAAATTCTTCGATCTGCAAGAGTGAAATGAACTCGCGATAAATGTCTCACAAAATCATCATATTTCTGGACCATCTCGAATTTCGTGATTCCGGTCGTGATTTTTGTATCATATTAGCAGAAATGCATGCAATGATGCGAGATTGATCGGAAAAATATGTGGTTTGGAAAAATTTTTTTCGAACATCTCGGTCGATGAAATATGGAATGACTTCGAAAACGCTGTTTTCCGACGTTTCACTAAACCGAAACGCGTAAAAACGGGTGTTTCGCCCGCATCAAGTTATTAGGAAGCAATTGCAGATAATTGTGCCGGGTTTTTCGAGAAAATTTTCAAATTTCATACACTCCAATCGTGTTGGGTGAGAAATGTTGGGCATCGAGAAAAAAAAATTTTTTCGACCGGCAAGAGTGAAATGAACTCGCGATAAATGTCTCACAAAATCATCATATTCCTCGACCATCTCAAATTTCGTGATTCCGGTCGTGATTTTTGTATCATATCAGCAGAAATGCATGCAATGATGCGAGATCAATCGGAAAAATATGGTGTTTGGAAAAAAGTATTTTCGATAAATGTCTCACAAAATCATCATATTTCTCGACCATCTCGAATTTCGTGATTCCGGTCGTGATTTATGTATCATATTAGCAGAAATGCATGCAATGATGCGAGATTGATCGGAAAAATATGTTGTTTGGAAAAATTTTTTTCGAACATCTCGGTCGATGAAATATGGAATGACTTCGAAAACGCTGTTTTTCGACGTTTCACTAAACCGAAACGCGTAAAAACAGGTGTTTCGCCCGCATCACGTTATAAGGAAGCAATTGCAGATAATTGTGCTGGGTTTTTCGAGAAAATTTTCAAATTTCATACACTCCAATCGTGTTGGGTGAGAAATGTTGGGCATCGAGAAAAAAAAAATTTTTCGATCGGCAAGAGTGAAATGAACTCGCGATAAATGTCTCACAAAATCATCATATTTCTCGACCATCACGAATTTCGTGATTCCGGTCGTGATTTTTGTATCATATTAGCAGAAATGCATGCAATGATGCGAGATTGATCGGAAAAATATGGTGTTTGGAAAAAAGTATTTTCGATAAATGTCTCACAAAATCATCATATTTCTCGACCATCACGAATTTCGTGATTCCGGTCGTGATTTTTGTATCATATTAGCAGAAATGCATGCAATGATGCGAGATTGATCGGAAAAATATGGTGTTTGAAAGAAAGTATTTTCAATAAATGTCTCACAAAATCATCATATTTCTCGACCATCTCGAATTTCGTGATTCCGGTCGTGATTTTTGTATCATATTAGCAGAAATGCATGCAATGATGCGAGATTGATCGGAAAAATATGTTGTTTGGAACAATTTTTTTCGAACATCTCGGTCGATGAAATATGGAATGACTTCGAAAACGCTGTTTTTCGACGTTTCACTAAACCGAAACGCGTAAAAACGGGTGTTTCGCCCGCATCACGTTATTAGGAAGCAATTGCAGATAATTGTGCCGGGTTTTTCGAGAAAATTTTCAAATTTCATACACTCCAATCGTGTTGGGTGAGAAATGTTGGGCATCGAGAAAAAAAAAATTTTTCGATCTGCAAGAGTGAAATGAACTCGCGATAAATGTCTCACAAAATCATCATATTTCTCGACCATCTCAAATTTCGTGATTCCGGTCGTGATTTTTGTATCATATTAGCAGGAATGCATGCAATGATGCGAGATTGATCGGAAAAATATGGTGTTTGGAAAAAAGTATTTTCGACAAATGTCTCACAAAATCATCATATTTCTCGACCATCTCGAATTTCGTGATTCCGGTCGTGATTTTTGTATCATATTAGCAGAAATGCATGCAATGATGCGACATTGATCGGAAAAATATGGTGTTTGGAAAAAAGTATTTTCGATAAATGTCTCACAAAATCATCATATTTCTCGACCATCTCGAATTTCGTGATTCCGGTCGTGATTTTTGTTCAATATTAGTAGAAATGAATGCAACGATGCGGGATTGATCGGAAAAATATGTTGTTTGGAGAAATGAAATTTCGAACATGTCGGTCGACGAGATATGGAATGACTTCGAAAACGCTGTTTTGCGACGTTTCACAAAACTGAAACGCGTGAAAACGGGTGTTTCGCCCGCATCACGTTATTAGGAAGCGATCGCAGATAATTGTGCCGGGTTTTTCGAGAAAATTTTCAAATTCCATACCATCCAATCGTGTTGGGTGAGAACTGGTGGGCATCGAAAAAAAAAAAAAATTTTCAATCGGCAAGAGTGAAATGAACTCGCGATAGATGTCTCACAAAATCATCATATTTCTCGACCATCTCGAATTTCGTGATTCCGGTCGTGATTTTTGTATCATATTAGCAGGAATGCATGCAATGATGCGAGATTGATCGGAAAAATATGGTGTTTGGAAAAAAGTATTTTCGATAAATGTCTCACAAAATCATCATATTTCTCGACCATCTCGAATTTCGTGATTCCGGTCGTGATTTTTGTATCATATAAGCAGGAATGCATGCAATGATGCGAGATTGATCGGAAAAATATGTTGTTTGGAAAAATTTTTTTCGAACATCTCGGTCGATGAAATATGGAATGACTTCGAAAACGCTGTTTTTCGACGTTTCACTAAACCGAAACGCGTAAAAACGGATGTTTCGCCCGCATCACGTTATTAGGAAGCAATTGCAGATAATTGTACCGGGTTTTTCGAGAAAATTTTCAAATTTCATACACTCCAATCGTGTTAGGTGAGAAATGTTGGGCATCGAGAAACAAAAAATTTTTCGACCGGCAAGAGTGAAATGCACTCGCGATAAATGTCTCACAAAATCATCATATTTCTCGACCATCTCGAATTTCGTGATTCCGGTCGTGATTTTTGTATCATATTAGCAGAAATGCATGCAATGATGCGAGATTGATCGGAAAAATATGGTGTTTGGAAAAAAGTATTTTCGATAAATGTCTCACAAAATCATCATATTTCTTGACCATCTCGAATTTCGTGATTCCGGTCGTGATTTTTGTATCACATTAGCAGAAATGCATGCAATGATGCGAGATTGATCGGAAAAATATGGTGTTTGAAGAAAAGTATTTTCGATAAATGTCTCACAAAATCGTCGTATTCCTCGACCATCTTGAATTTCGTGATTTCGGTCGTGATTTTTGTCTAATTTCAGTAGAAATGGATGCAACGATGCGGGATTGATCGGAAAAATATGTTGTTCGGAAAAAAGTATTTTCGATAAATGTCTCACAAAATCATCATATTTCTCGACCATCTCGAATTTCGTGATTCCGGTCGTGATTTTTGTATCATATCAGCAGAAATGCACGCAATGATGCGAGATTGATCGGAAAAATATGTTGTTTGGGAAAAAGAATTTTCGATAAATGTCTCACAAAATCATCATATTTCTCGACCATCTCGAATTTCGTGATTCCGTTCGTGATTTTTGTATCATATCAGCAGAAATGCACGCAATGATGCGAGATTGATCGGAAAAATATATTGTTTGGAAAAAAGTATTTTCGATAAATGTCTCACAAAATCATCATATTTCTCGACCATCTCAAATTTCGTGATTCCGGTAGTGATTTTTGTATGATACTAGTGGAAATGGATGCAACGATGCGGGATTGATTGGAAAAATATGTTGTTTGAACGAATAAATTTTCGATGATTGTCTCACAAAATCGATGGTATTTCTCGACCATCTCAAATTTCGTGATTCCGGTCGTGACTTTTGGATGATACTAGTGGAAATGAATGCAACGATGCGGGATTGATCGAAAAAATTCGTTGTTTGGGAAAATGTTTTTCGAACATGTCGGTCGACGAGATATGGAATGACTTCGAAAACGCTGTTTTTCGACGTTGCACAAAACTGAAACGCGTAAAAACGGGCATTTCGCCCGCGGTACCTTATCGTGGAGCAATCGCTGTTGATTGATCCGGTTTTTCCGAAAATATCTTCGAATTTCTCACAGTCAAATCTTGTGGGGCAAGAATTGTCGGGCAACGAAAAAAAAAAAAATTTTTCGATCGGAAAGTTTGGGATGAATTTTCAATAAATTTCTCACAAAATCGTTGATTTCTCGACCATCTAGAATTTCGTGATTCCGGTAGTGTTTTTTGTATGATACACGTGGAAATGGATGCAACGATGCGGGATTGATTGGAAAAATATGTTGTTTGAACGAATAAATTTTCGAAGAATGTCTCTCAAAATGGTCGTATTTCTCGACCATCTCAAATTTCGTGATTCCGGTCGTGATTTTTGTTCAATATTAGTAGAAATGAATGCAACGATGCGGGATTGATCGGAAAAATATGTTGTTTGGAGAAATGAAATTTCGAACATGTCGGTCGACGAGATATGGAATGACTTCGAAAACGCTGTTTTGCGACGTTTCACAAAACTGAAACGCGTGAAAACGGGTGTTTCGCCCGCATCACGTTATTAGGAAGCGATCGCAGATAATTGTGCCGGGTTTTTCGAGAAAATTTTCAAATTCCATACCATCCAATCGTGTTGGGTGAGAACTGGTGGGCATCGAAAAAAAAAAAAAATTTTCAATCGGCAAGAGTGTAATGAACTCGCGATAGATGTCTCACAAAATCATCATATTTCTCGACCATCTCGAATTTCGTGATTCCGGTCGTGATTCTTGTATCATATTAGCAGAAATGCATGCAATGATGCGAGATCAATCGGAAAAATATGGTGTTTGGAAAAAAGTATTTTCGATGAATGTCTCACAAAATCATCATATTTCTCGACCATCTCGAATTTCGTGATTCCGGTCGTGATTTTTGTATCATATTAGAAGAAATGCATGCAATGATGCGAGATTGATCGGAAAAATATGGTGTTTGGAAAAATTTTTTTCGAACATCTCGGTCGATGAAATATGGAATGACTTCGAAAACGCTGTTTTTCGACGTTTCACTAAACCGAAACGCGTAAAAACGGGTGTTTCGCCCGCATCACGTTATTAGGAAGCAATTGCAGATAATTGTGCCGGGTTTTCCGAGAAAATTTTCAAATTTCATACACTCCAATCGTGTTGGGTGAGAAATGTTGGGCATCGAGAAAAAAAAAATTTTTCGATCTGCAAGAGTGAAATGAACTCGCGATAAATGTCTCACAAAATCATCATATTCCTCGACCATCTCAAATTTCGTGATTCCGGTCGTGATTTTTGTATCATATCAGCAGAAATGCATGCAATGATGCGAGATCAATCGGAAAAATATGGTGTTTGGAAAAAAGTATTTTCGATAAATGTCTCACAAAATCATCATATTTCTCGACCATCTCGAATTTCGTGATTCCGGTCGTGATTTATGTATCATATTAGCAGAAATGCATGCAATGATGCGAGATTGATCGGAAAAATATGTTGTTTGGAAAAATTTTTTTCGAACATCTCGGTCGATGAAATATGGAATGACTTCGAAAACGCTGTTTTTCGACGTTTCACTAAACCGAAACGCGTAAAAACAGGTGTTTCGCCCGCATCACGTTATAAGGAAGCAATTGCAGATAATTGTGCTGGGTTTTTCGAGAAAATTTTCAAATTTCATACACTCCAATCGTGTTGGGTGAGAAATGTTGGGCATCGAGAAAAAAAAAATTTTTCGATCGGCAAGAGTGAAATGAACTCGCGATAAATGTCTCACAAAATCATCATATTTCTCGACCATCACGAATTTCGTGATTCCGGTCGTGATTTTTGTATCATATTAGCAGAAATGCATGCAATGATGCGAGATTGATCGGAAAAATATGGTGTTTGGAAAAAAGTATTTTCGATAAATGTCTCACAAAATCATCATATTTCTCGACCATCACGAATTTCGTGATTCCGGTCGTGATTTTTGTATCATATTAGCAGAAATGCATGCAATGATGCGAGATTGATCGGAAAAATATGGTGTTTGGAAGAAAGTATTTTCAATAAATGTCTCACAAAATCATCATATTTCTCGACCATCTCGAATTTCGTGATTCCGGTCGTGATTTTTGTATCATATTAGCAGAAATGCATGCAATGATGCGAGATTGATCGGAAAAATATGTTGTTTGGAAAAATTTTTTTCGAACATCTCGGTCGATGAAATATGGAATGACTTCGAAAACGCTGTTTTCCGACGTTTCACTAAACCGAAACGCGTAAAAACGGGTGTTTCGCCCGCATCACGTTATTAGGAAGCAATTGCAGATAATTGTGCCGGGTTTTTCGAGAAAATTTTCAAATTTCATACACTCCAATCGTGTTGGGTGAGAAATGTTGGGCATCGAGAAAAAAAAAATTTTTCGATCTGCAAGAGTGAAATGAACTCGCGATAAATGTCTCACAAAATCATCATATTTCTCGACCATCTCAAATTTCGTGATTCCGGTCGTGATTTTTGTATCATATTAGCAGAAATGCATGCAATGATGCGAGATTGATCGGAAAAATATGGTGTTTGGAAAAAAGTATTTTCGATAAATGTCTCACAAAATCATCATATTTCTCGACCATCTCGAATTTCGTGATTCCGGTCGTGATTTTTGTATCATATAAGCAGGAATGCATGCAATGATGCGAGATTGATCGGAAAAATATGTTGTTTGGAAAAATTTTTTTCGAACATCTCGGTCGATGAAATATGGAATGACTTCGAAAACGCTGTTTTTCGACGTTTCACTAAACCGAAACGCGTAAAAACAGGTGTTTCGCCCGCATCACGTTATTAGGAAGCAATTGCAGATAATTGTGCCGGGTTTTTCGAGAAAATTTTCAAATCTCATACACTCCAATCGTGTTGGGTGAGAAATGTTGGGCATCGAGAAAAAAAAAATTTTTCGATCTGCAAGAGTGAAATGAACTCGCGATAAATGTCTCACAAAATCATCATATTTCTCGACCATCTCGAATTTCGTGATTCCGGTCGTGATTTTTGTATCATATTAGCAGAAATGCATGCAATGATGCGAGATTGATCGGAAAAATATGGTGTTTGGAAGAAAGTATTTTCGATAAATGTCTCACAAAATCATCATATTTCTCGACCATCTCGAATTTCGTGATTCCGGTCGTGATTTTTGTATCATATTAGCAGAAATGCATGCAATGATGCGAGATTGATCGGAAAAATATGGTGTTTGGAAGAAAGTATTTTCAATAAATGTCTCACAAAATCATCATATTTCTCGACCATCTCGAATTTCGTGATTCCGGTCGTGATTTTTGTATCATATTAGCAGAAATGCATGCAATGATGCGAGATTGATCGGAAAAATATGTGGTTTGTAAAAATTTTTTTCGAACATCTCGGTCGATGAAATATGGAATGACTTCGAAAACGCTGTTTTTCGACGTTTCACTAAACCGAAACGCGTAAAAACGGGTGTTTCGCCCGCATCACGTTATTAGGAAGCAATTGCAGATAATTGTACCGGGTTTTTCGAGAAAATTTTCAAATTTCATACACTCCAATCGTGTTGGGTGAGAAATGTTGGGCATCGAGAAAAAAAAATTTTTTCGATCTGCAAGAGTGAAATGAACTCGCGATAAATGTCTCACAAAATCATCATATTTCTCGACCATCTCGAATTTCGTGATTCCGGTTGTGATTTTTGTATCATATTAGAAGAAATGCATGCAATGATGCGAGATTGATCGGAAAAATATGGTGTTTGGAAAAAAGTATTTTCGATAAATGTCTCACAAAATCATCATATTTCTCGACCATCTCGAATTTCGTGATTCCGGTCGTGATTTTTGTATCATATTACCAGAAATGCATGCAATGATGCGAGATTGATCGGAAAAATATGTGGTTTGGAAAAATTTTTTTCGAACATCTCGGTCGATGAAATATGGGATGACTTCGAAAACGCTGTTTTTCGACGTTTCACTAAACCGAAACGCGTAAAAACACGTGTTTCGCCCGCATAACGTTATTAGGAAGCAATTGCAGATAATTGTGCCGGGTTTTTCGAGAAAATTTTCAAATTTCATACACTCCAATCGTGTTGGGTGCGAAATGTTGGGCATCGAGAAAAAAAAATTTTTTCGATCTGCAAGAGTGAAATGAACTCGCGATAAATGTCTCACAAAATCATCATATTTCTCGACCATCTCGAATTTCGTGATTCCGGTTCTGATTTTTGTATCATTTTAGCAGGAATGCATGCAATGATGCGAGATTGATCGGAAAAATATGGTGTTTGGAAAAAAGTATTTTCGATAAATGTCTCACGAAATCATCATATTTCTCGACCATCTCGAATTCCGTGATTCCGGTCGTGATTTTTGTATCATATTAGCTGAAATGCATGCAATGATGCGAGATTGATCGGAAAAATATGGTGTTTGGAAAAAAGTATTTTCGATAAATGTCTCACAAAATCATCATATTTCTCGACCATCTCGAATTTCGTGATTCCGGTCGTGATTTTTGTATCATATTAGCAGAAATGCATGCAATGATGCGAGATTGATCGGAAAAATATGGTGTTTGAAAAAAAGTATTTTCGATAAATGTCTCACAAAATCATCATATTTCTCGACCATCTCGAATTTCGTGATTCCGGTCGTGATTTTTGTATCATATTAGCAGAAATGCATGCAATGATGCGAGATTGATCGGAAAAATATGTGGTTTGGAAAAATTTTTTTCGAACATCTCGGTCGATGAAATATGGAATGACTTCGAAAACGCTGTTTTTCGACGTTTCACTAAACCGAAACGCGTAAAAACGGGTGTTTCGCCCGCATCACGTTATTAGGAAGCAATTGCAGATAATTGTACCGGGTTTTTCGAGAAAATTTTCAAATTTCATACACTCCAATCGTGTTAGGTGAGAAATGTTGGGCATCGAGAAAAGAAAATTTTTTTGATCTGCAAGAGTGAAATGAACTCGCGATAAATGTCTCACAAAATCATCATATTTCACGACCATCTCGAATTTCGTGATTCCGGTCGTGATTTTTGTATCATATTAGCAGAAATGCATGCAATGATGCGAGATTGATCGGAAAAATATGGTGTTTGGAAAAAAGTATTTTCGATAAATGTCTCACAAAATCATCATATTTCTCGATCATCTCAAATTTCGTGATTCCGGTCGTGATTTTTGTATCATATTAGCAGAAATGCATGCAATGATGCGAGATTGATCGGAAAAATATGGTGTTTGGAAAAAAGTATTTTCGATAAATGTCTCACAAAATCATCATATTTCTCGACCATCTCGAATTCCGTGATTCCGGTCGTGATTTTTGTATCATATTAGCTGAAATGCATGCAATGATGCGAGATTGATCGGAAAAATATGGTGTTTGGAAAAAAGTATTTTCGATAAATGTCTCACAAAATCATCATATTTCTCGACCATCTCGAATTTCGTGATTCCGGTCGTGATTTTTGTATCATATTAGCAGAAATGCATGCAATGATGCGAGATTGATCGGAAAAATATGGTGTTTGAAAAAAAGTATTTTCGATAAATGTCTCACAAAATCATCATATTTCTCGACCATCTCGAATTTCGTGATTCCGGTCGTGATTTTTGTATCATATTACCAGAAATGCATTCAATGATGCGAGATTGATCGGAAAAATATGTGGTTTGGAAAAATTTTTTTCGAACATCTCGGTCGATGAAATATGGAATGACTTCGAAAACGCTGTTTTTCGACGTTTCACTAAACCGAAACGCGTAAAAACACGTGTTTCGCCCGCATCACGTTATAAGGAAGCAATTGCAGATAATTGTGCCGGGTTTTTCGAGAAAATTTTCAAATCTCATACACTCCAATCGTGTTGGGTGAGAAATGTTGGGCATCGAGAAAAAAAAAATTTTTCGATCGGCAAGAGTGAAATGAACTCGCGATAAATGTCTCACAAAATCATCATATTTCTCGACCATCTCGAATTCCGTGATTCCGGTCGTGATTTTTGCGTCATATTAGAAGAAATGCATGCAATGATGCGAGATTGATCGGAAAAATATGTTGTTTGGAAAAATTTTTTTCGAACATCTCGGTCGATGAAATATGGAATGACTTCGAACACGCTGTTTTTCGACCTATCACTAAACCGAAACGCGTAAAAACGGGTGTTTCGCCCGCATCACGTTATTAGGAAGCAATTGCAGATAATTGTGCCAGGTTTTTCGAGAAAATTTTCAAATTTCATACACTCCAATCGTGTTGGGTGAGAAATGTTGGGCATCGAGAAAAAAAAAATTTTTCGATCTGCAAGAGTGAAATGAACTCGCGATAAATGTCTCACAAAATCATCATATTTCTCGACCATCTCAAATTTCGTGATTCCGGTCGTGATTTTTGTATCATATTGGCAGGAATGCATGCAATGATGCGAGATTGATCGGAAAAATATGTACTTTGGAAAAAAGTATTTTCGATAAATGTCTCACAAAATCATCATATTTCTCGACCATCTCGAATTTCGTGATTCCGGTCGTGATTTTTGCATCATATTAGCAGGAATGCATGCAATGAGGCGAGATTGATCGGAAAAATATGTACTTTGGAAAAAAGTATCTTCGATAAATGTCTCACAAAATCATCATATTTCCCGATCATCTCGAATTTCGTGATTCCGGTCGTGATTTTTGTATCATATTGGCAGGAATGCATGCAATGATGCGAGATTGATCGGAAAAATATGTACTTTGGAAAGAAGTATTTTCGATAAATGTCTCAAAAAATCATCATATTTCTCGACCATCTCGAATTTCGTGATTCCGGTCGTGATTTTTGTGTCATATTAGAAGAAATGCATGCAATGATGCGAGATTGATCGGAAGAATATGTTGTTTGGGAAAATTTTTTTCGAACATCTCGTTCGATGAAATATGGAACGACTTCGAGAACGCTGTTTTTCGACGTTTCACTAAACCGAAACGCGTAAAAACGGGTGTTTCGCCCGCATCACGTTATTAGGAAGCAATTGCAGATGATTGTGCCGGGTTTTTCGAGGAAATATTCAAATTTCATACACTCCAATCGTGTTGGGTAAGGAATGTTGGGCATCGAAAAAAAAAGGAAATTTTCGATCGGCAAGAGTGAAATGAACTCGCGATAAATGTCTCACAAAATCATCATATTTCTCGACCATCTCGAATGTCGTGATTCCGGTCGTGATTCTTGTGTCATATTAGAAGAAATGCATGCAATGATGCGAGATTGATCGGAAAAATATGTTGTTTGGAAAAAAGTATTTTCGATAAATGTCTCACAAAATCATCATATTTCTCGACCATCTCGAATTTCGTGATTCCGGTCGTGATTTTTGTGTCATATTAAATGGAATGCATGCAATGAGGCGAGATTGATCGGAAGAATATGTACTTTGGAAAAAAGTATTTTCGATAAATATCTCACAAAATCATCATATTTCCCGACCATCTCAAATTCTGTGATTCCGGTCGTGATTTTTGTGTCATATTAGAAGAAATGCATGCAATGATGCGAGATTGATCGGAAAAATATGTTGTTTGGGAAAAAGTATTTTCGATAAATGTCTCACAAAATCATCATATTTCTCGACCGTCTCGAATTTCGTAATTCCGGTCGTGATTTTTGCGTCATATTAGAAGAAATGCATGCAATGATGCGAGATTGATCGGAAAAATATGTTGTTTGGAAAAAAGTATTGTCGATAAATGTCTCAAAAAATCATCATATTTCTTGACCATCCCGAATTTCGTGATCCCGGTCGTGATTTTTGTATCATATTAGCAGAAATGCATGCAATGAGGCGAGATTGATCGGAAAAATATGTACTTTGGAAAAAAGTATTTTCGATAAATATCTCACAAAATCATCATATTTCCCGACCATCTCAAATTCTGTGATTCCGGTCGTGATTTTTGTGTCATATTAGAAGGAATGCATGCAATGATGCGAGATTGATCGGAAAAATATGTTGTTTGGAAAAAAGAATTTTCGATAAATGTCTCACAAAAGCATCATATTTCCCGACCATCTCATATTCTGTGATTCCGGTCGTGATTCTGGTATCATATTGGCAGAGATGCATGCAATGATGCGAGATTGATCGGAAAAATATGTTGTTTGGAAAAATTTTTTTCGAACATCTCGGTCGACGAAATATGGAATGACTTCGAAAACGCTGTTTTTCGACGTTTCACTGAAACGAAACGCGTAAAAACGGGTGTTTCGCCCGCATCACGTTATTAGAAAGCGATCGCAAATAATTGTGCCGGGTTTTTCGAGAAAATTTTCAAATTTCATACACTCCAATCGTGTTGGGTGAGAAATGTTGGGCATCGAGAAAAAAAAAATTTCTCGATCGGGAAGAGTGAAATGAGCTCGCGATAAATGTCTCACAAAATCATCATATTTCTCGACCATCTCGAATGTCGTGATTCCGGTCGTGATTTTTGTGTCAGATTAGAAGAAATGCATGCAATGATGCGAGATTGATCGGAAAAATATGTTGTTTGGAAAAAAGAATTTCCGATAAATGTCTCAAAAAATCATCATATTTCTCGACCATCTCGAATTTCGTGATTCCGGTCGTGATTTTTGTGTCATATTAGAAGAAATGCATGCAATGATGCGAGATTGATCGGAAGAATATGTTGTTTGGGAAAATTTTTTTCGAATATCTCGTTCGATGAAATATGAAATGACTTCGAGAACGCTGTTTTTCGACGTTTCACTAAACCGAAACGCGTAAAAACGGGTGTTTCGCCCGCATCACGTTATTAGGAAGCAATTGCAGATGATTGTGCCGGGTTTTTCGAGGAAATTTTCAAATTTCATACACTCCAATCGTGTTGGGTGAGAAATGTTGGGCATCGAAAAAAAAAAAAAATTTTCGATCGGCAAGAGTGAAATGAACTCGCGATAAATGTCTCACAAAATCATCATATTTCTCGACCATCTCGAATGTCGTGATTCCGGTCGTGATTCTTGTGTCATATTAGAAGAAATGCATGCAATGATGCGAGATTGATCGGAAAAATATGTTGTTTGGAAAAAAGTATTTTCGATAAATATCTCACAAAATCATCATATTTCTCGACCATCTCGAATTCCGTGATTCCGGTCGTGATTTTTGTGTCATATTAGAAGAAATGCATGCAATGATGCGAGATTGATCGGAAAAATATGTTGTTTGGAAAAAAGAATTTTCGATAAATGTCTCACAAAAGCATCATATTTCCCGACCATCTCAAATTCTGTGATTCCGGTCGTGATTCTGGTATCATATTGGCAGGAATGCATGCAATGATGCGCGATTGATCGGAAAAATATGTTGTTTGGAAAAATTTTTTTCGAACATCTCGGTCGACGAAATATGGAATGACTTCGAAAACGCTGTTTTTCGACGTTTCACTGAAACGAAACGCGTAAAAACGGGTGTTTCGCCCGCATCACGTTATAAGCAAGCGATCGCAAATAATTGTGCTGGGTTTTTCGAGAAAATTTTCAAATTTCATACACTCCAATCGTGTTGGGTGAGAAATGTCGGGCATCGAGAAAAGAAAAATTTTTCGATCGGGAAAAGTGAAATGAGCTCGCGATAAATGTCTCACAAAATCATCATATTTCTCGACCATCTCGAATGTCGTGATTCCGGTCGTGATTTTTGTGTCAGATTAGAAGAAATGCATGCAATGATGCGAGATTGATCAAAAAAATATGTTGTTTGGGAAAAGTATTTTCGATAAATGTCTCACAGAATCATCATATTTCTCGACCATCTCGAATTGCGTGATTCCGGTCGTGATTTTTGTGTCATATTAGAAGAAATGCATGCAATGATGCAAGATTGATCGGAAAAATATGATGTTTGGAAAAAAGTATTTTCGATAAATGTCTCACAAAATCATCATATTTCTCGACCATCTCGAATTTCGTGATTCCGGTCGTGATTTTTGCATCATATTAGCAGGAATGCATGCAATGAGGCGAGATTGATCGGAAAAATATGTACTTTGGAAAAAAGTATCTTCGATGAATGTCTCACAAAATCATCATATTTCCCGATCATCTCGAATTCCGTGATTCCGGTCGTGATTTTTGTATCATATTGGCAGGAATGCATGCAATGATGCGAGATTGATCGGAAAAATATGTACTTTGGAAAGAAGTATCTTCGATAAATGTCTCACAAAATCATCATATTTCTCGACCATCTCGAATGTCGTGATTCCGGTCGTGATTCTTGTGTCATATTAGAAGAAATGCATGCAATGATGCGAGATTGATCGGAAAAATATGTTGTTTGGAAAAAAGTATTTTCGATAAATGTCTCACAAAATCATCATATTTCTCGACCGTCTCGAATTTCGTAATTCCGGTCGTGATTTTTGCGTCAACTTAGAAGAAATGCATGCCATGATGCGAGATTGATCGGAAAAATATGTTGTTTGGAAAAAAGTATTTTCGATAAATGTCTCACAAAATCATCATATTTCTCGACCATCTCGAATTTCGTGATTCCGGTCGTGATTTTTGTGTCATATTAGAAGGAATGCATGCAATGATGCGAGATTGATCGGAAAAATATGTTGTTTGGGAAAATTTTTTTCGAACATCTCGGTCGACGAAATATGGAATGACTTCGAAAACGCTGTTTTTCGACGTTTCACTGAAACGAAACGCGTAAAAACGGGTGTTTCGCCCGCATCACGTTATTAAAAAGCGATCGCAAATAATTGTGCCGGGTTTTTCGAGAAAATTTTCAAATTTCATACACTCCAATCGTGTTGGGTGAGAAATGTTGGGCATCGAGAAAAGAAAAATTTTTCGATCGGGAAGAGTGAAATGAGCTCGCGATAAATGTCTCACAAAATCATCATATTTCTCGACCATCTCGAATGTCGTGATTCCGGTCGTGATTTTTGTGTCAGATTAGAAGAAATGCATGCAATGATGCGAGATTGATCAAAAAAATATGTTGTTTGGGAAAAGTATTTTCGATAAATGTCTCACAAAATCATCATATTTCCCGACCATCTCAAATTCTGTGATTCCGGTCGTGATTCTGGTATCATGTTGGCAGAAAAACATGCAATGATGCGAGATTGATCGGAAAAATATGTTGTTTGGAAAAATTTTTTTCGAACATCTCGGTCGACGAAATATGGAATGACTTCGAAAACGCTGTTTTTCGACGTTTCACTTAACCGAAACGCGTAAAAACGGGTGTTTCGCCCGCATCACGTTATTAGGAAGCGATCGCAGATAATTGTCCCGGGTTGTTCGAGGAAATTTTCAAATTTCATACACTCCAATCGTGTTGGGTGAGAAATGTTGGGCATCGAGAAAAAAAAAATATTTCGATCGGGAAGAGTGAAATGAACTCGCGATAAATGTCTCACAAAATCATCATATTTCTCGACCATCTCGAATTTCGTGATTCCGGTCGTGATTTTTGTGTCATATTAGAAGAAATGCATGCAATGATGCGAGATTGATCGGAAAAATATGTTGTTTGGAAAAAAGTATTTTCGATAAATGTCTCACAAAATCATCATATTTCTCGACCATCTCGAATTTCGTGATTCCGGTCGTGATTTTTGTGTCATATTAGGAGAAATGCATGCAATGATGCGAGATTGATCGGAAAAATATGTTGTTTGGAAAAAAGTATTTTCGATAAATGTCTCACAAAAGCATCATATTTCCCGACCATCTCAAATTCTGTGATTCCGGTCGTGATACTGGTATCATATTGGCAGAAATGCATGCAATGATGCGAGATTGATCGGAAAAATCTGTTGTTTGGAAAAATTTTTTTCGAACATCTCGGTCGACGAAATATGGAATGACTTCGAAAACGCTGTTTTTCGACGTTTCACTGAACCGAAACGCGTAAAAACGGGTGTTTCGCCCGCATCACGTTATTAGGAAGCGATCGCAGATAATTGTCCTGGGTTTTTCGAGGAAATTTTCAAATTTCATACACTCCAATCGTGTTGGGTGAGAAATGTTGGGCATCGAGGAAAAAAAAATATTTCGATCGGGAAGAGTGAAATGAACTCGCGATAAATGTCTCACAAAATCATCATATTTCTCGATCATCTCGAATTTCGTGATTCCGGTCCTGATTTTTGTGTCATGTTAGAAGAAATGCATGCGGTGATGCGAGATTGAGCGGAAAAATATGTTGTTTGGAAAAAAGTATTGTCGATAAATGTCTCACAAAATCATCATTTTTCTCGACCATCTCGAATTTCGTGATTCCGGTCGTGATTTTTGTATCATATTCGCAGAAATGCATGCAATGAGGCGAGATTGATCGGAAAAATATGTTGTTTGGAGAAATTTTTTTCGAACATCCCGGTCGATGAAATATGGAATGACTTCGAGAACGCTGTTTTTCGACGTTTCACTAAACCGAGACAAGTAAAAACGGGTGTTTCGCCCGCATCACGTTATTAGGGAGCAATTGCAGATAATCGTGCCGGGTTTTTCGAGAGAATTTTCAAATTTCATACACTCCAATCGTGTTGGGTGAGAAATGTTGGGCATCGAGAAAAAAAAAATATTTCGATCGGGAAGAGTGAAATGAACTCGCGATGAATGTCTCACAAAATCATCATATTTCTCGACCATTTCGAATGTCGTGATTCCGGTCGTGATTTCCGTGTCATATTAGAAGGAATGCATGCAATGATGCGAGATTGATCAGAAAAATATGTTGTTTGAGAAAAGTATTTTCGATAAATGTCTCACAAAATCATCATATTTCTCGACCATGTCGAATTTCGTGATTCCGGTCGTGATTTTTGTGTCATATTAGAAGAAATGCATGCAATGATGCAAGATTGATCAGAAAAATATGATGTTTGGAAAAAAGTATTTTCGATAAATGTCTCACAAAATCATCATATTTCTTGACCATCCCGAATTTCGTGATTCCGGTCGTGATTCTTGTATCATATTAGCAGAAATGCATGCAATGAGGCGAGATTGATCGGAAAAATATGTACTTTGGAAAAAAGTATTTTCGATAAATATCTCACAAAATCATCATATTTCCCGACCATCTCAAATTCTGTGATTCCGGTCGTGATTCTGGTATCATGTTGGCAGGAAAACATGCAATGATGCGAGATTGATCGGAAAAATATGTTGTTTGGAAAAAAGTATTGTCGATAAATGTCTCAAAAAATCATCATATTTCTTGACCATCCCGAATTTCGTGATTCCGGTCGTGATTTTTGTATCATATCAGCAGAAATGCATGCAATGATGCGAGATTGATCAGGAAAATATGTTGTTTGGGAAAAGTATTTTCGATAAATGTCTCACAAAATCATCATATTTCTCGACCGTCTCGCATTTCGTAATTCCGGTCGTGATTTTTGCGTCATATCAGAAGAAATGCATGCAATGATGCGAGATTGATCGGAAAAATATGTTGTTTGGAAAAAAGTATTGTCGATAAATGTCTCAAAAAATCATCATATTTCTCGACCATCTCGAATGTCGTGATTCCGGTCGTGATTTTTGTGTCAGATTAGAAGAAATGCATGCAATGATGCGAGATTGATCAAAAAAATATGTTGTTTGGGAAAAGTATTTTCGATAAATGTCTCACAAAATCATCATATTTCCCGACCATCTCAAATTCTGTGATTCCGGTCGTGATTCTGGTATCATGTTGGCAGAAAAACATGCAATGATGCGAGATTGATCGGAAAAATATGTTGTTTGGAAAAATTTTTTTCGAACATCTCGGTCGACGAAATATGGAATGACTTCGAAAACGCTGTTTTTCGACGTTTCACTTAACCGAAACGCGTAAAAACGGGTGTTTCGCCCGCATCACGTTATTAGGAAGCGATCGCAGATAATTGTCCCGGGTTGTTCGAGGAAATTTTCAAATTTCATACACTCCAATCGTGTTGGGTGAGAAATGTTGGGCATCGAGAAAAAAAAAATATTTCGATCGGGAAGAGTGAAATGAACTCGCGATAAATGTCTCACAAAATCATCATATTTCTCGACCATCTCGAATTTCGTGATTCCGGTCGTGATTTTTGTGTCATATTAGAAGAAATGCATGCAATGATGCGAGATTGATCGGAAAAATATGTTGTTTGGAAAAAAGTATTTTCGATAAATGTCTCACAAAATCATCATATTTCTCGACCATCTCGAATTTCGTGATTCCGGTCGTGATTTTTGTGTCATATTAGGAGAAATGCATGCAATGATGCGAGATTGATCGGAAAAATATGTTGTTTGGAAAAAAGTATTTTCGATAAATGTCTCACAAAAGCATCATATTTCCCGACCATCTCAAATTCTGTGATTCCGGTCGTGATACTGGTATCATATTGGCAGAAATGCATGCAATGATGCGAGATTGATCGGAAAAATCTGTTGTTTGGAAAAATTTTTTTCGAACATCTCGGTCGACGAAATATGGAATGACTTCGAAAACGCTGTTTTTCGACGTTTCACTGAACCGAAACGCGTAAAAACGGGTGTTTCGCCCGCATCACGTTATTAGGAAGCGATCGCAGATAATTGTCCTGGGTTTTTCGAGGAAATTTTCAAATTTCATACACTCCAATCGTGTTGGGTGAGAAATGTTGGGCATCGAGGAAAAAAAAATATTTCGATCGGGAAGAGTGAAATGAACTCGCGATAAATGTCTCACAAAATCATCATATTTCTCGATCATCTCGAATTTCGTGATTCCGGTCCTGATTTTTGTGTCATGTTAGAAGAAATGCATGCGGTGATGCGAGATTGAGCGGAAAAATATGTTGTTTGGAAAAAAGTATTGTCGATAAATGTCTCACAAAATCATCATTTTTCTCGACCATCTCGAATTTCGTGATTCCGGTCGTGATTTTTGTATCATATTCGCAGAAATGCATGCAATGAGGCGAGATTGATCGGAAAAATATGTTGTTTGGAGAAATTTTTTTCGAACATCCCGGTCGATGAAATATGGAATGACTTCGAGAACGCTGTTTTTCGACGTTTCACTAAACCGAGACAAGTAAAAACGGGTGTTTCGCCCGCATCACGTTATTAGGGAGCAATTGCAGATAATCGTGCCGGGTTTTTCGAGAGAATTTTCAAATTTCATACACTCCAATCGTGTTGGGTGAGAAATGTTGGGCATCGAGAAAAAAAAAATATTTCGATCGGGAAGAGTGAAATGAACTCGCGATGAATGTCTCACAAAATCATCATATTTCTCGACCATTTCGAATGTCGTGATTCCGGTCGTGATTTCCGTGTCATATTAGAAGGAATGCATGCAATGATGCGAGATTGATCAGAAAAATATGTTGTTTGAGAAAAGTATTTTCGATAAATGTCTCACAAAATCATCATATTTCTCGACCATGTCGAATTTCGTGATTCCGGTCGTGATTTTTGTGTCATATTAGAAGAAATGCATGCAATGATGCAAGATTGATCAGAAAAATATGATGTTTGGAAAAAAGTATTTTCGATAAATGTCTCACAAAATCATCATATTTCTTGACCATCCCGAATTTCGTGATTCCGGTCGTGATTCTTGTATCATATTAGCAGAAATGCATGCAATGAGGCGAGATTGATCGGAAAAATATGTACTTTGGAAAAAAGTATTTTCGATAAATATCTCACAAAATCATCATATTTCCCGACCATCTCAAATTCTGTGATTCCGGTCGTGATTCTGGTATCATGTTGGCAGGAAAACATGCAATGATGCGAGATTGATCGGAAAAATATGTTGTTTGGAAAAAAGTATTGTCGATAAATGTCTCAAAAAATCATCATATTTCTTGACCATCCCGAATTTCGTGATTCCGGTCGTGATTTTTGTATCATATCAGCAGAAATGCATGCAATGATGCGAGATTGATCAGGAAAATATGTTGTTTGGGAAAAGTATTTTCGATAAATGTCTCACAAAATCATCATATTTCTCGACCGTCTCGCATTTCGTAATTCCGGTCGTGATTTTTGCGTCATATCAGAAGAAATGCATGCAATGATGCGAGATTGATCGGAAAAATATGTTGTTTGGAAAAAAGTATTGTCGATAAATGTCTCAAAAAATCATCATATTTCTTGACCATCCCGAATTTCGTGATTCCGGTCGTGATTTTTGTGTCAGATTAGAAGGAATGCATGCAATGATGCGAGATTGATCAAAAAAATATGTTGTTCGGGAAAAGTATTTTCGATAAATGTCTCACAGAATCATCATATTTCCCGACCATCTCAAATTCTGTGATTCCGGTCGTGATTCTGGTATCATATTGGCAGAAATGCATGCAATGATGCGAGATTGATCGGAAAAATATATTGTTTGAAAAAATTTTTCTCGAACATCTCGGTCGACGAAATATGGAATGACTTCGAAAATGCTGTTTTTCGACGTTTCACTGAACCGAAACGCGTAAAAACGGGTGTTTCGCCCGCATCACGTTATTAGGAAGCGATCGCAGATAATTGTGCCGGGTTTTTCGAGGAAATTTTCAAATTTCATACACTCCAATCGTGTTGGGTGAGAAATGTTGGGCATCGAGAAAAAAAAAATATTTCGATCGGGAAGAGTGAAATGAACTCGCGATAAATGTCTCACAAAATCATCATATTTCTCGATCATCTCGAATTTCGTGATTCCGGTCCTGATTTTTGTGTCATGTTAGAAGAAATGCATGCGGTGATGCGAGATTGAGCGGAAAAATATGTTGTTTGGAAAAAAGTATTTTCGATAAATGTCTCACAAAATCATCATATTTCTCGACCGTCTCGAATTTCGTAATTCCGGTCGTGATTTTTGCGTCATATTAGAAGAAATGCATGCAATGATGCGAGATTGATCGGAAAGATATGTTGTTTGGAAAAAAGTATTGTCGATAAATGTCTCAAAAAATCATCATATTTCTTGACCATCCCGAATTTCGTGATTCCGGTCGTGATTTTTGTATCATATTAGCAGAAATGCATGCTATGAGGCGAGATTGATCGGAAAAATATGTTGTTTGGAAAAAAGTATTTTCGATAAATGTCTCACAAAATCATCATATTTCTTGACCATCCCGAATTTCGTGATTGCGGTCGTGATTTTTGTATCATATCAGCAGAAATGCATGCAATGATGCGAGATTGATCAGGAAAATATGTTGTTTGGAAGAAAGTATTGTCGATAAATGTCTCAAAAAATCATCATATTTCTTGACCATCCCGAATTTCGTGATTCCGGTCGTGATTCTGGTATCATATTGGCAGAAATGCATGCTATGATGCGAGATTGATCGGAAAAATATGTTGTTTGGAAAAAAGTATTGTCGATAAATGTCTCAAAAAATCATCATATTTCTTGACCATCCCGAATTTCGTGATTCCGGTCGTGATTTTTGTATCATATCAGCAGAAATGCATGCAATGATGCGAGATTGATCAGGAAAATATGTTGTTTGGGACAAGTATTTCCGATAAATGTCTCACAAAATCATCATATTTCTCGACCATTTTCGAATTTCGTGATTCCGGTCGTGATTTTTGTATCATATTAGCAGAAATGCATGCAATGAGGCGAGATTGATCGGAAAAATATGTACTTTGGAAAAAAGTATTTTCGATAAATGTCTCACAAAATCATCATATTTCTCGACCATCTCGAATTTCGTGATTCCGGTCGTGATTTTTGTGTCATATTAGAAGAAATGCATGCAATGATGCGAGATTGATCGGAAGAATATGTTGTTTGGGAAAATTTTTTTCGAACATCTCGTTCGATGAAATATGGAATGACTTCGAGAACGCTGTTTTTCGACGTTTCACTAAACCGAAACGCGTAAAAACGGGTGTTTCGCCCGCGGTACGTTATCGTGAAGCAATCGCTGTTGATTGATCCGGTTTTTCCGAGAATATCGTCGAATTCCTCACAGTCAAATCTCGTAGGGCAAGAATTGTCGGGCAACGAATAAAAAAAAAAATTTTCGATCGGAAAGTTTGGAATGAATTTCCAATAAATTCTTCACAGAATCGTCGTATTCCTGGACCATCTTGAATTTCGTGATTCCGGTCGTGATTTTTGTCTAATTTCAGTAGGAATGGATGCAACGATGCGGGATTGATCGGAAAAATATGTTGTTCGGAAAAATAAATTGCCGATGAATGTCTCACAAAATCGTCGTATTTCTCGACCATCTCGAATTTCGTGATTCCGGTCGTGATTTTTGTTCAATATTAGTAGAAATGAATGCAACGATGCGGGATTGATCGGGAAAATATGTTGTTTGGAGAAATAAAATTTCGAACATGTCGGTCGACGAGATATGGAATGACTTCGAGAACGCTGTTTTTCGACGTTTCACTAAACCGAAACGCGTAAAAACAGGTGTTTCGCCCGTGTCACGTTATTAGGAAGCAATTGTAGATGATTGTGCCGAGTTTTTCAAGGAAATTTTCAAATTTCATACACTCCAATCGTGTTGGGTGAGAAATGTTGGGCATCGAGAAAAAAAAAATATTTCGATCGGGAAGAGTGAAATGAACTCGCGATAAATGTCTCACAAAATCATCATATTTCTCGATCATCTCGAATTTCGTGATTCCGGTCCTGATTTTTGTGTCATGTTAGAAGAAATGCATGCGGTGATGCGAGATTGAGCGGAAAAATATGTTGTTTGGGAAAAGTATTTTCGATGAATGTCTCACAGAATCATCATATTTCTCGACCATCTCGAATTTCGTGATTCCGGTCGTGATTTTTGCTTCATATTAGCAGGAATGCATGCAATGAGGCGAGATTGATCGGAAAAATATGTACTTTGGAAAAAAGTATCTTCGATAAATGTCTCACAAAATCATCATATTTCTCGACCGTCTCGAATTTCGTAATTCCGGTCGTGATTTTTGCGTCATATTAGAAGAAATGCATGCAATGATGCGAGATTGATCGGAAAGATATGTTGTTTGGAAAAAAGTATTGTCGATAAATGTCTCAAAAAATCATCATATTTCTTGACCATCCCGAATTTCGTGATTCCGGTCGTGATTTTTGTATCATATTAGCAGAAATGCATGCTATGAGGCGAGATTGATCGGAAAAATATGTACTTTGGAAAAAAGTATTTTCGATAAATATCTCACAAAATCATCATATTTCCCGACCATCTCAAATTCTGTGATTCCGGTCGTGATTCTGGTGTCATATTGGCAGAAATGCATGCAATGATGCGAGATTGATCGGAAAAATATGTTGTTTGGAAAAAAGTATTGTCGATAAATGTCTCAAAAAATCATCATATTTCTAGACCATCCCGAATTTCGTGATTCCGGTCGTGATTTTTGTATCATATCAGCAGAAATGCATGCAATGATGCGAGATTGATCAGGAAAATATGTTGTTTGGGAAAAGTATTTTCGATAAATGTCTCACAAAATCATCATATTTCTCGACCGTCTCGCATTTCGTAATTCCGGTCGTGATTTTTGCGTCATATCAGAAGAAATGCATGCAATGATGCGAGATTGATCGGAAAATATGTTGTTTGGAAAAAAGTATTGTCGATAAATGTCTCAAAAAATCATCATATTTCTTGACCATCCCGAATTTCGTGATTCCGGTCGTGATTTTTGTATCATATTAGCAGAAATGCATGCTATGAGGCGAGATTGATCGGAAAAATATGTTGTTTGGAAAAAAGTATTTTCGATAAATGTCTCACAAAATCATCATATTTCTTGACCATCCCGAATTTCGTGATTCCGGTCGTGATTTTTGTATCATATCAGCAGAAATGCATGCAATGATGCGAGATTGATCAGGAAAATATGTTGTTTGAAAGAAAGTATTGTCGATAAATGTCTCAAAAAATCATCATATTTCTTGACCATCCCGAATTTCGTGATTCCGGTCGTGATTTTTGTGTCAGATTAGAAGAAATGCATGCAATGATGCGAGATTGATCAAAAAAATATGTTGTTTGGGAAAAGTATTTTCGATAAATGTCTCACAGAATCATCATATTTCCCGACCATCTCAAATTCTGTGATTCCGGTCGTGATTCTGGTATCATATTGGCAGAAATAAATGCAATGATGCGAGATTGATCGGAAAAATATATTGTTTGGAAAAATTTTTCTCGAACATCTCGGTCGACGAAATATGGAATGACTTCGAAAACGCTGTTTTTCGACGTTTCACTGAACCGAAACGCGTAAAAACGGGTGTTTCGCCCGCATCACGTTATTAGGAAGCGATCGCAGATAATTGTGCCGGGTTTTTCGAGGAAATTTTCAAATTTCATACACTCCAATCGTGTTGGGTGAGAAATGTTGGGCATCGAGAAAAAAAAAATATTTCGGTCGGGAAGAGTGAAATGAACTCGCGATAAATGTCTCACAAAATCATCATATTTCTCGATCATCTCGAATTTCGTGATTCCGGTCCTGATTTTTGTGTCATGTTAGAAGAAATGCATGCGGTGATGCGAGATTGAGCGGAAAAATATGTTGTTTGGAAAAAAGTATTTTCGATAAATATCTCACAAAATCATCATATTTCCCGACCATCTCAAGTTCCGTGATTCCGGTCGTGATTCTGGTATCATATTGGCAGAAATGCATGCTATGATGCGAGATTGATCGGAAAAATATGTTGTTTGGAAAAAAGTATTGTCGATAAATGTCTCAAAAAATCATCATATTTCTTGACCATCCCGAATTTCGTGATTCCGGTCGTGATTTTTGTATCATATCAGCAGAAATGCATGCAATGATGCGAGATTGATCAGGAAAATATGTTGTTTGGGAAAAGTATTTCCGATAAATGTCTCACAAAATCATCATATTTCTCGACCATTTTCGAATTTCGTGATTCCGGTCGTGATTTTTGTATCATATTAGCAGAAATGCATGCTATGAGGCGAGATTGATCGGAAAAATATGTACTTTGGAAAAAAGTATTTTCGATAAATATCTCACAAAATCATCATATTTCCCGACCATCTCAAATTCTGTGATTCCGGTCGTGATTCTGGTGTCATATTGGCAGAAATGCATGCAATGATGCGAGATTGATCGGAAAAATATGTTGTTTGGAAAAAAGTATTGTCGATAAATGTCTCAAAAAATCATCATATTTCTAGACCATCCCGAATTTCGTGATTCCGGTCGTGATTTTTGTATCATATCAGCAGAAATGCATGCAATGATGCGAGATTGATCAGGAAAATATGTTGTTTGGGAAAAGTATTTTCGATAAATGTCTCACAAAATCATCATATTTCTCGACCGTCTCGCATTTCGTAATTCCGGTCGTGATTTTTGCGTCATATCAGAAGAAATGCATGCAATGATGCGAGATTGATCGGAAAATATGTTGTTTGGAAAAAAGTATTGTCGATAAATGTCTCAAAAAATCATCATATTTCTTGACCATCCCGAATTTCGTGATTCCGGTCGTGATTTTTGTATCATATCAGCAGAAATGCATGCAATGATGCGAGATTGATCAAAAAAATATGTTGTTTGGGAAAAGTATTTCCGATGAATGTCTCACAGAATCATCATATTCCTCGACCATCTCGAATTTCGTGATTCCGGTCGTGATTTTTGCATCATATTAGCAGGAATGCATGCAATGAGGCGAGATTGATCGGAAAAATATGTACTTTGGAAAAAAGTATCTTCGATAAATGTCTCACAAAATCATCATATTTCCCGATCATCTCGAATTTCGTGATTCCGGTCGTGATTTTTGTATCATATTGGCAGAAATGCATGCAATGATGCGAGATTGATCGGAAAAATATGTTGTTTGGAAAAAAGAATTTCCGATAAATGTCTCAAAAAATCATCATATTTCTCGACCATCTCGAATTTCGTGATTCCGGTCGTGATTTTTGTATCATATTAGCAGAAATGCATGCAATGAGGCGAGATTGATCGGAAAAATATGTACTTTGGAAAGAAGTATTTCCGATAAATGTCTCAATAAATCATCATATTTCTCGACCGTCTCGAATTTCGTGATTCCGGTCGTGATTTTTGTGTCATATTAGAAGAAATGCATGCAATGATGCGAGATTGATCGGAAGAATATGTTGTTTGGGAAAATTTTTTTCGAACATCTCGTTCGATGAAATATGAAATGACTTCGAGAACGCTGTTTTTCGACGTTTCACTAAACCGAAACGCGTAAAAACGGGTGTTTCGCCCGCATCACGTTATTAGGAAGCAATTGCAGATGATTGTGCCGGGTTTTTCGAGGAAATTTTCAAATTTCATACACTCCAATCGTGTTGGGTGAGAAATGTTGGGCATCGAAAAAAAAAAAAAATTTACGATCGGCAAGAGTGAAATGATCTCGCGATAAATGTCTCACAAAATCATCATATTTCTCGACCATCCCGAATGTTGTGATTCCGGTCGTGATTATTGTGTCATATTAGAAGAAATGCATGCAATGATGCGAGATTGATCGGAAAAATATGTTGTTTGGAAAAAAGTATTTTCGATAAATATCTCACAAAATCATCATATTTCTCGACCATCTCGAATTCCGTGATTCCGGTCGTGATTTTTGTGTCATATTAGAAGAAATGCATGCAATGATGCGAGATTGATCGGAAAAATATGTTGTTTGGAAAAAAGTATTTTCGATAAATGTCTCACAAAATCATCATATTTCCCGACCATCTCAAATTCTGTGATTCCGGTCGTGATTCTGGTATCATATTGGCAGAAATGCATGCAATGATGCGAGATTGATCGGAAAAATATGTTGTTTGGAAAAAAGTATTGTCGATAAATGTCTCAAAAAATCATCATATTTCTTGACCATCCCGAATTTCGTGATTCCGGTCGTGATTTTTGTATCATATCAGCAGAAATGCATGCAATGATGCGAGATTGATCAGGAAAATATGTTGTTTGGGAAAAGTATTTTCGATAAATGTCTCACAAAATCATCTTATTTCTCGACCGTCTCGCATTTCGTAATTCCGGTCGTGATTTTTGCGTCATATCAGAAGAAATGCATGCAATGATGCGAGATTGATCGGAAAAATATGTTGTTTGGAAAAAAGTATTGTCGATAAATGTCTCAAAAAATCATCATATTTCTTGACCATCCCGAATTTCGTGATTCCGGTCGTGATTTTTGTATCATATTAGCAGAAATGCATGCAATGAGGCGAGATTGATCGAAAAAATATGTACTTTGGAAAAAAGTATTTTCGATAAATATCTCACAAAATCATCATATTTCCCGACCATCTCAAATTCTGTGATTCCAGTCGTGATTCTGGTATCATATTGGCAGAAATGCATGCAATGATGCGAGATTGATCGGAAAAATATGTTGTTTGGAATAATTTTTTTCGAACATCTCGGTCGACGAAATATGGAATGACTTCGAAAACGCTGTTTTTCGACGTTTCACTGAACCGAAACGCGTAAAAACGGGTGTTTCGCCCGCATCACGTTATTAGGAAGCGATTGCAGATAATTGTGCCGGGTTTTTCGAGGAAATTTTCGAATTTCATACACTCCAATCGTGTTGGGTGAGAAATGTTGGGCATCGAGAAAAAAAAAATATTTCGATCGGGAAGAGTGAAATGAACTCGCGATAAATGTCTCACAAAATCATCATATTTCTCGACCATCTCGAATTTCGTGATTCCGGTCGTGATTTTTGTGTCATATTAGAAGAAATGCATGCAATGATGCGAGATTGATCGGAAAAATATGTTGTTTGGAAAGAAGTATTTTCGATGAATATCTCACAAAATCATCATATTTCTCGACCATCACGAATTTCGTGATTCTGGTCGTGATTTTTGTGTCATATTAGAAGGAATGCATGCAATGATGCGAGATCGATCGGAAAAATATGTTGTTTGGAAAAAAGTATTTTCGATAAATGTCTCACAAAATCATCATATTTCTCGACCATCTCGAATTTCGTGATTCCGGTCGTGATTTTTGTGTCATATTAGGAGGAATGCATGCAATGATGCGAGATTGATCGGAAAAATATGTTGTTTGGAAAAATTTTTTTCGAACATCTCGGTCGACGAAATATGAAATGACTTCGAAAACGCTGTTTTTCGACGTTTCACTGAAACGAAACGCGTAAAAACGGGTGTTTCGCCCGCATCACGTTACCAAAAAGCGATCGCAAATAATTGTGCCGGGTTTTTCGAGAAAATTTTCAAATTTCATACACTCCAATCGTGTTGGGTGAGAAATGTTGGGCATCGAGTAAAGAAAAATTTTTCGATCGGGAAGAGTGAAATGAGCTCGCGATAAATGTCTCACAAAATCATCATATTTCTCGACCATCTCGAATGTCGTGATTCCGGTCGTGATTTTTGTGTCAGATTAGAAGAAATGCATGCAATGATGCGAGATTGATCAAAAAAATATGTTGTTTGGGAAAAGTATCTTCGATGAATGTCTCACAGAATCATCATATTTCTCGACCATCTCGAATTTCGTGATTCCGGTCGTGATTTTTGCATCCTATTAGCAGGAATGCATGCAATGAGGCGAGATTGATCGGAAAAATATGTACTTTGGAAAAAAGTATCTTCGATAAATGTCTCACAAAATCATCATATTTCCCGATCATCTCGAATTTCGTGATTCCGGTCGTGATTTTTGTATCATATTGGCAGGAATGCATGCAATGATGCGAGATTGATCGGAAAAATAGGTTGTTTGGAAAAAAGAATTTCCGATAAATGTCTCAAAAAATCATCATATTTCTCGATCATCTCGAATTTCGTGATTCCGGTCGTGATTTTTGTATCATATTGGCAGAAATGCATGCAATGATGCGAGATTGATCAGGAAAATATGTTGTTTGGGAAAAGTATTTTCGAAAAATGTCTCACAAAATCATCATATTTCTCGACCGTCTCGCATTTCGTATTTCCGGTTGTGATTTTTGCGTCATATCAGAAGAAATGCATGCAATGATGCGAGATTGATCGGAAAAATATGTACTTTGGAAAAAAGTATCTTCGATAAATGTCTCACAAAATCATCATATTTCCCGACCATCTCAAATTCTGTGATTCCAGTCGTGATTCTGGTATCATATTGGCAGAAATGCATGCAATGATGCGAGATTGATCGGAAGAATATGTTGTTTGGGAAAATTTTTTTCGAACATCTCGTTCGATGAATTATGAAATGACTTCGAGTACGCTGTTTTTCGACGTTTCACTAAATCGAAACGCGTAAAAACGGGTGTTTCGCCCGCATCACGTTATTAGGAAGCAATTGCAGATGATTGTGCCGGGTTTTTCGAGGAAATTTTCAAATTTCATACACTCCAATCGTGTTGGGTGAGAAATGTTGGGCATCGAAAAAAAAAAAAAATTTTCGATCGGCAAGAGTGAAATGAACTCGCGATAAATATCTCACAAAATCATCATATTTCTCGACCATCTCGAATTCCGTGATTCCGGTCGTGATTTTTGTGTCATATTAGAAGAAATGCATGCAATGATGCGAGATTGATCGGAAAAATATGTTGTTTGGAAAAAAGTATTTTCGATAAATGTCTCACAAAATCACCATATTTCTCGACCGTCTCGAATTTCGTAATTCCGGTCGTGATTTTTGCGTCATATTAGAAGAAATGCATGCAATGATGCGAGATTGATCGGAAAGATATGTTGTTTGGAAAAAAGTATTGTCGATAAATGTCTCAAAAAATCATCATATTTCTTGACCATCCCGAATTTCGTGATTCCGGTCGTGATTTTTGTATCATATTAGCAGAAATGCATGCAATGAGGCGAGATTGATCGGAAAAATATGTTGTTTGGAGAAATTTTTTTCGAACATCCCGGTCGATGAAATATGGAATGACTTCGAGAACGCTGTTTTTCGACGTTTCACTAAACCGAAACAAGTAAAAACGGGTGTTTCGCCCGCATCACGTTATTAGGGAGCAATTGCAGATAATCGTGCCGGGTTTTTTGAGAGAATTTTCAAATTTCATACACTCCAATCGTGTTGGGTGAGGAATGTTGGGCATCGAGAAAAAAAAAATATTTCGATCGGGAAGAGTGAAATGAACTCGCGATAAATGTCTCACAAAATCATCATATTTCTCGACCATCTCGAATTTCGTGATTCCGGTCGTGATTTTTGTGTCATATTAGGAGAAATGCATGCAATGATGCGAGATTGATCGGAAAAATATGTTGTTTGGAAAAAAGTATTTTCGATAAATGTCTCACAAAATCATCATATTTCTCGACCATCTCGAATTTCGTGATTCCGGTCGTGATTTTTGTGTCATATCAGAAGAAATGCATGCGGTGATGCGAGATTGAGCGGAAAAATATGTTGTTTGGAAAAAAGTATTTTCGATAAATGTCTCACAAAATCATCATATTTCTCGACCATCTCGAATTCCGTGATTCCGGTCGTGATTTTTGTGTCATATTAGAAGAAATGCATGCAATGATGCGAGATTGATCGGAAAAATATGTTGTTTGGAAAAAAGTATTTTCGATAAATGTCTCACAAAATCATCATATTTCTCGATCGTCTCGAATTTCGTAATTCCGGTCGTGATTTTTGCGTCATATTAGAAGAAATGCATGCAATGATGCGAGATTGATCGGAAAGATATGTTGTTTGGAAAAAAGTATTGTCGATAAATGTCTCAAAAAATCATCATATATCTTGACCATCCCGAATTTCGTGATTCCGGTCGTGATTTTTGTATCATATTAGCAGAAATGCATGCTATGAGGCGAGATTGATCGGAAAAATATGTACTTTGGAAAAAAGTATTTTCGATAAATATCTCACAAAATCATCATATTTCTCGACCATCTCGAATTCCGTGATTCCGGTCGTGATTTTTGTGTCATATTAGAAGAAATGCATGCAATGATGCGAGATTGATCGGAAAAATATGTTGTTTGGAAAAAAGTATTTTCGATAAATGTCTCACAAAATCATCATATTTCTCGACCGTCTCGAATTTCGTAATTCCGGTCGTGATTTTTGCGTCATATTAGAAGAAATGCATGCAATGATGCGAGATTGATCGGAAAGATATGTTGTTTGGAAAAAAGTATTGTCGATAAATGTCTCAAAAAATCATCATATATCTTGACCATCCCGAATTTCGTGATTCCGGTCGTGATTTTTGTATCATATTAGCAGAAATGCATGCTATGAGGCGAGATTGATCGGAAAAATATGTACTTTGGGAAAAAGTATTTTCGATAAATATCTCACAAAATCATCATATTTCCCGACCATCTCAAATTCTGTGATTCCGGTCGTGATTCTTGTATCATATTGGCAGAAATGCATGCAATGATGCGAGATTGATCGAAAAAATATGTTGTTTGGGAAAAAGTATTTTCGATAAATGTTTTACAAAAGCATCATATTTCCCGACCATCTCAAATTCTGTGATTCCGGTCGTCATTCTGGTATCATATTGGCAGAAATGCATGCAATGGTGCGAGATTGATCGGAAAAATATATTGTTTGGAAAAATTTTTCTCGAACATCTCGGTCGACGAAATATGGAATGACTTCGAAAACGCTGTTTTTCGACGTTTCACTGAACCGAAACGCGTAAAAACGGGTGTTTCGCCCGCATCACGTTATTAGGAAGCGATCGCAGATAATTGTGCCGGGTTTTTCGAGGAAATTTGCAAATTTCATACACTCCAATCGTGTTGGGTGAGAAATGTTGGGCATCGAGAAAAAAAAAATATTTCGATCGGGAAGAGTGAAATGAACTCGCGATAAATGTCTCACAAAATCATCATATTTCTCGACCATTTCGAATTATGTGATTCCAGTCGTGATTTTCGTATCATATTAGAACGAATGCATGCAATGATGCGAGATTGATCGGAAAAATATGTGGTTTGGAGAAATTCTTTTCAAACATATCGGTCGACAATCTATGGAATGACTCCGAAAACGCTGTTTTTCGACGTTTCACTAAACTGAAACGCGTAAAAACGGGCGTTTCGCCCGCATTACATTATTAGTAAGCAATCGCAGATAATTGAGCCGGGTTTTCCGAGAATATTTTTAAATTTTATACACTCCAATCGTGGTGGGCGAGAAATGTTGGGCGTCGAAAGAAAAAAAAAATTTTCGATCGGGAAGAGTGAAATGAACTCGCGATGAATGTCTCACAAAATCATCATATTCCTCGACCATTTCGAATTTCGTGATTCCGGTCGTGATTTTTGTATCATATTCGCAGAAATGCATGCAATGATGCGAGATTGATCAGGGATATATGTTGTTTGGAAAAAAAAACTTTCGATAAATGTCTCACGAAATCGTCGTATTCCTCGACCATCTCAAATTTCGTGATTTCAGTCGTGAATTATGTATGATACTAGTAGAAATGAATGCAACAATGCGGGATTAATCGATGAAATTCGTTGTTTGGAAAAATGTTTCCCGAACATGTTGGTCGACGAGATATGAGATGACTTCGAAAACGCTGTTTTGCGACGTTTCACAAAACTGAAACGCGTAAAAACGGGCATTTCGCCCGCGGTACGTTATCGTGAAGCAATCGCTGTTGATTGATCCGGTTTTTCCGAGAATATCGTCGAATTCCTCACAGTCAAATCTCGTAGGGCAAGAATTGTCGGGCAACGAATAAAAAAAAAAATTTTCGATCGGAAAGTTTGGAATGAATTTTCAATAAATTTTTCACAAAATCGTCGTATTCCTCGACCATCTTGAATTTCGTGATTTCGGTCGTGATTTTTGTCTAATTTCAGTAGAAATGGATGCAACGATGCGGGATTGATCGGAAAAATATGTTGTTCGGAAAAATAAATTGCCGATGAATGTCTCACAAAAAAGCGTCGTATTTCTCGACCATCTCAAATTTTGTGATTCCGGTCGTGACTTTTGTATGATACTAGTGGAAATGAATGCAACGATGCGGGATTGATCGAAAGAATTCGTTGTTTGGGAAAATGTTTTTCGAACATGTCGGTCGACGAGATATGGAATGACTTCGAAAACGCTGTTTTTCGACGTTGCACAAAACTGAAACGCGTAAAAACGGGCATTTCGCCCGCGGTACCTTATCGTGGAGCAATCGCTGTTGATTGATCCGGTTAGTCCGAAAATATCTTCGAATTTCTCACAGTCAAATCTTGTGGGGCAAGAATTGTCGGGCAACGAAAAAAAAAAAAATTTTTCGATCGGAAAGTTTGGAATGAATTTTCAATAAATTTCTCACAAAATCGTTGATTTCTCGACCACCTTGAATTTCGTGATTCCGGACGTGATTTCTGTTTGATATCAGTAGAAATGAATGCAACGATGCGAGATTGATCGGAAAAATATGTTGTTCGGAAAAATAAATTGCCGATGAATGTCTCACAAAAAAGCGTCGTATTTCTCGACCATCTCGAATTTCGTGATTCCGGTAGTGATTTTTGTATGATACACGTGGAAATGGATGCAACGATGCGGGATTGATTGGAAAAATATGTTGTTTGAACGAATAAATTTTCGAAGAATGTCTCTCAAAATGGTCGTATTTCTCGACCATCTCGCATTTCGTGATTCCGGTCGTGATTTTTGTATCATATTGGAAGTAATGCATGCAATGATGCGAGATTGATCGGAAAAATATGTTGTTTGGAGAAATTTTTTTCAAACATATCGGTCGACAATATATGGAATGAATCCGAAAACGCTGTTTTTCGACGTTTCACTAAACTGAAACGCGTGAAAACGGGCGTTTCGCCCGCATTACATTATTAGTAAGCAATCGCAGATAATTGAGCCGGGTTTTCCGAGAATATTTCCAAATTTTATACACTCCAATCGTGTTGGGCGAGAAATGTTGGGCGTCGAAAGAAAAAAAAAATTTTCGATCGGGAAGAGTGAAATGAACTCGCGATGAATGTCTCACAAAATCATCATATTTCTCGACCATTTCGAATTTCGTGATTCCGGTCGTGATTTTTGTATCATATTCGCAGAAATGCATGCAATGATGCGAGATTGATCAGGGGAATATGTTGTTTGGAAAAAAAAACTTTCGATAAATGTCTCACGAAATCGTCGTATTTCTCGTCCATCTTGAATTTCGTGATTCCGGTCGTAATTTTTGTATGATACTAGTGGAAATGGACGCAACGACGCAGGATTGATCGGAAAATTGCGTTGTTTGGAGAAATGATTTTTCGATAAATGTCACACAAAATCGTCGTATTCCTCGACCATCTTGAATTTCGTGATTCGGGTCGTGATTTTTGTCTAATTTCAGTGGAATTGAATGCAACGATGCGGGATTTATCGGAAAAAAATGTTGTTTGGAAAAACAAATTTTTGATGAATGTCTCACAAAATTGTCGTATTTCTCGACCATCTTGAATTTCGTGATTCGGGTCGTGATTTTTGTCTAATTTCAGTAGAAATGGATGCAACGATGCGGGATTGATCGGAAAAATATGTTGTTTGGAAAAAAGTATTTTCGATAAATGTCTCACAAAATCATCATATTTCTCGATCGTCTCGAATTTCGTAATTCCGGTCGTGATTTTTGCGTCATATTAGAAGAAATGCATGCAATGATGCGAGATTGATCGGAAAGATATGTTGTTTGGAAAAAAGTATTGTCGATAAATGTCTCAAAAAATCATCATATATCTTGACCATCCCGAATTTCGTGATTCCGGTCGTGATTTTTGTATCATATTAGCAGAAATGCATGCTATGAGGCGAGATTGATCGGAAAAATATGTACTTTGGAAAAAAGTATTTTCGATAAATATCTCACAAAATCATCATATTTCCCGACCATCTCAAATTCTGTGATTCCGGTCGTGATTCTGGTATCATATTGGCAGAAATGCATGCAATGATGCGAGATTGATCGGAAAAATATGTTGTTTGGAAAAAAGTATTGTCGATAAATATCTCACAAAATCATCATATTTCTCGACCATCTCGAATTCCGTGATTCCGGTCGTGATTTTTGTGTCATATTAGAAGAAATGCATGCAATGATGCGAGATTGATCGGAAAAATATGTTGTTTGGAAAAAAGTATTTTCGATAAATGTCTCACAAAATCATCATATTTCTCGACCGTCTCGAATTTCGTAATTCCGGTCGTGATTTTTGCGTCATATTAGAAGAAATGCATGCAATGATGCGAGATTGATCGGAAAGATATGTTGTTTGGAAAAAAGTATTGTCGATAAATGTCTCAAAAAATCATCATATATCTTGACCATCCCGAATTTCGTGATTCCGGTCGTGATTTTTGTATCATATTAGCAGAAATGCATGCTATGAGGCGAGATTGATCGGAAAAATATGTACTTTGGGAAAAAGTATTTTCGATAAATATCTCACAAAATCATCATATTTCCCGACCATCTCAAATTCTGTGATTCCGGTCGTGATTCTGGTATCATATTGGCAGAAATGCATGCAATGATGCGAGATTGATCGAAAAAATATGTTGTTTGGGAAAAAGTATTTTCGATAAATGTTTTACAAAAGCATCATATTTCCCGACCATCTCAAATTCTGTGATTCCGGTCGTCATTCTGGTATCATATTGGCAGAAATGCATGCAATGGTGCGAGATTGATCGGAAAAATATATTGTTTGGAAAAATTTTTCTCGAACATCTCGGTCGACGAAATATGGAATGACTTCGAAAACGCTGTTTTTCGACGTTTCACTGAACCGAAACGCGTAAAAACGGGTGTTTCGCCCGCATCACGTTATTAGGAAGCGATCGCAGATAATTGTGCCGGGTTTTTCGAGGAAATTTGCAAATTTCATACACTCCAATCGTGTTGGGTGAGAAATGTTGGGCATCGAGAAAAAAAAAATATTTCGATCGGGAAGAGTGAAATGAACTCGCGATAAATGTCTCACAAAATCATCATATTTCTCGACCATTTCGAATTATGTGATTCCAGTCGTGATTTTCGTATCATATTAGAACGAATGCATGCAATGATGCGAGATTGATCGGAAAAATATGTGGTTTGGAGAAATTCTTTTCAAACATATCGGTCGACAATCTATGGAATGACTCCGAAAACGCTGTTTTTCGACGTTTCACTAAACTGAAACGCGTAAAAACGGGCGTTTCGCCCGCATTACATTATTAGTAAGCAATCGCAGATAATTGAGCCGGGTTTTCCGAGAATATTTTTAAATTTTATACACTCCAATCGTGGTGGGCGAGAAATGTTGGGCGTCGAAAGAAAAAAAAAATTTTCGATCGGGAAGAGTGAAATGAACTCGCGATAAATGTCTCACGAAATCGTCGTATTCCTCGACCATCTCAAATTTCGTGATTTCAGTCGTGAATTATGTATGATACTAGTAGAAATGAATGCAACAATGCGGGATTAATCGATGAAATTCGTTGTTTGGAAAAATGTTTCCCGAACATGTTGGTCGACGAGATATGAGATGACTTCGAAAACGCTGTTTTGCGACGTTTCACAAAACTGAAACGCGTAAAAACGGGCATTTCGCCCGCGGTACGTTATCGTGAAGCAATCGCTGTTGATTGATCCGGTTTTTCCGAGAATATCGTCGAATTCCTCACAGTCAAATCTCGTAGGGCAAGAATTGTCGGGCAACGAATAAAAAAAAAAATTTTCGATCGGAAAGTTTGGAATGAATTTTCAATAAATTTTTCACAAAATCGTCGTATTCCTCGACCATCTTGAATTTCGTGATTTCGGTCGTGATTTTTGTCTAATTTCAGTAGAAATGGATGCAACGATGCGGGATTGATCGGAAAAATATGTTGTTCGGAAAAATAAATTGCCGATGAATGTCTCACAAAATCGTCGTATTTCTCGACCATCTCAAATTTTGTGATTCCGGTCGTGACTTTTGTATGATACTAGTGGAAATGAATGCAACGATGCGGGATTGATCGAAAGAATTCGTTGTTTGGGAAAATGTTTTTCGAACATGTCGGTCGACGAGATATGGAATGACTTCGAAAACGCTGTTTTTCGACGTTGCACAAAACTGAAACGCGTAAAAACGGGCATTTCGCCCGCGGTACCTTATCGTGGAGCAATCGCTGTTGATTGATCCGGTTAGTCCGAAAATATCTTCGAATTTCTCACAGTCAAATCTTGTGGGGCAAGAATTGTCGGGCAACGAAAAAAAAAAAAATTTTTCGATCGGAAAGTTTGGAATGAATTTTCAATAAATTTCTCACAAAATCGTTGATTTCTCGACCACCTTGAATTTCGTGATTCCGGACGTGATTTCTGTTTGATATCAGTAGAAATGAATGCAACGATGCGAGATTGATCGGAAAAATATGTTGTTCGGAAAAATAAATTGCCGATGAATGTCTCACAAAAAAGCGTCGTATTTCTCGACCATCTCGAATTTCGTGATTCCGGTAGTGATTTTTGTATGATACACGTGGAAATGGATGCAACGATGCGGGATTGATTGGAAAAATATGTTGTTTGAACGAATAAAATTTCGAAGAATGTCTCTCAAAATGGTCGTATTTCTCGACCATCTCGCATTTCGTGATTCCGGTCGTGATTTTTGTATCATATTGGAAGTAATGCATGCAATGATGCGAGATTGATCGGAAAAATATGTTGTTTGGAGAAATTTTTTTCAAACATATCGGTCGACAATATATGGAATGAATCCGAAAACGCTGTTTTTCGACGTTTCACTAAACTGAAACGCGTGAAAACGGGCGTTTCGCCCGCATTACATTATTAGTAAGCAATCGCAGATAATTGAGCCGGGTTTTCCGAGAATATTTCCAAATTTTATACACTCCAATCGTGTTGGGCGAGAAATGTTGGGCGTCGAAAGAAAAAAAAAATTTTCGATCGGGAAGAGTGAAATGAACTCGCGATGAATGTCTCACAAAATCATCATATTTCTCGACCATTTCGAATTTCGTGATTCCGGTCGTGATTTTTGTATCATATTCGCAGAAATGCATGCAATGATGCGAGATTGATCAGGGGAATATGTTGTTTGGAAAAAAAAACTTTCGATAAATGTCTCACGAAATCGTCGTATTTCTCGTCCATCTTGAATTTCGTGATTCCGGTCGTAATTTTTGTATGATACTAGTGGAAATGGACGCAACGACGCAGGATTGATCGGAAAATTGCGTTGTTTGGAGAAATGATTTTTCGATAAATGTCACACAAAATCGTCGTATTCCTCGACCATCTTGAATTTCGTGATTCGGGTCGTGATTTTTGTCTAATTTCAGTGGAATTGAATGCAACGATGCGGGATTTATCGGAAAAAAATGTTGTTTGGAAAAACAAATTTTTGATGAATGTCTCACAAAATTGTCGTATTTCTCGACCATCTTGAATTTCGTGATTCGGGTCGTGATTTTTGTCTAATTTCGATAGAAATGGATGCAACGATGCGGGATTGATCGGAAAAATATGTTGTTCGGAAAAATAAATTGCCGATGAATGTCTCACAAAATCGTCGTATTTGTCGACCATCTCAAATTTCGTGATTTCAATCGTGATTTTTGTATGTTACTCGTGGAAATGAATGCAACGATGCCGGATTGATCGAAAAAATATGTTGTTCGAAAAAATAAAATTTCGATGAATGTCCCCCAAAATGGTCGTATTTCTCGACCATCGTGAATTTCGTGATTCCGGCCGTCATTTTTGTTCGATATTAGTAGAAATGAATGCAACGATGCGGGATTAATCGATGAAATATTTTGCTTGGAGAAATGAATTTTCGATAAATGTCTCTCGAAATGGTCGTATTTCTCGACCATCGTGAATTTCGTGATTCCAGTAGTGATTTTTGTTCAATTTCAATAGAAATTAATGCAACGATGCGGGATTGATCGGAAAATTATGTTGTTCGGGGAAATAAATTTTAGATGAATGTCTCACAAAATCGTCGTATTTCTGGACCATCTCAAATTGCGTGATTCCGGTCAAGATTTTCGTTCAATATCAGTAGAAATGGATGCAACGATGCGGGATAAATCGGAAAAATATGTTGTTCGGAAAAATTTTTTTCGGACATGTCGGTCGCCGAGATATGGAATGACTTCGAAACCGCTGTTTTTCGACGTTTCACAGAACTGAAACGCGGGAAAACGTGCATTTCGCCCGCAGTACATTATCGAAAAGCAATCGCAGTTGATTGATCCGGTTTCTCCGAGAATATCTTTGAATTTCTCAAAGTCGAATCTTGTTGGGTACGAATTGTCGGGCAACAAAAAAAAAAAAATTTTCGATCGGAAAGTTTGGAATGAACTTTCGATGAAAGTCTCACAAAATCGTCGTATTTCTCGACAAACTCAAATTTCGTGATTCCGATCGTGATTTTTATTCAATATCAGTTGGAATGAATGCAACGATGCGGGATAGATCCGAAAAATATGTTGTTTGGAAAAATGAATTTTCGATTAATGTCTCACAAAATCGTCGTATTTCTCGACCACCTTGAATTTCGTGATTCCGGTCGTGATTTTTGTATGATACTAGTGGAAATGGATGCAACGATGCGGGATTGATCGAAACAATTCGTTGTTTGGAAAAATGTTATTCGAACATGCCGGTCGACGAGATATGGAATGACTTCGAAAACGCTGTTTTTCGACGTTTCACAAAACTGAAACGCGGAAAAACGGGCATTTCGCCCGCGGTACGTTATCGGGAAGCAATCACAGTCGATTGATCCGGTTTTTTTCGAGAATATCTTCAAATTTCTCACACTCGAATCTTGTTGGGTAAAAATTTTCGGGAAACGAAAAAAAAAAAAAAATTTAGATTGGAAAGTTTGGAATGAAGTTTTGATGAAAGTCTCACAAAATCGTCGTACATCTCGACCATCTCCAATTTCGTGATTATGGTCGTGATTTTTGCATCATATCAGAAGAAATGCATGCAATGATGCGAGATTGTTCGGAGAAATATGTTGTTTGGAAAAAAGAATTTTCGATAAATGTCTCACAAAATCATCATTTTTCTCGACCATCTCGAATTTCGTGATTCCGGTCGTGATTTTTGTATCATATTCGCAGGAATGCATGCAATGAGGCGAGATTGATCGGAAAAATATGTTGTTTGGAGAAATTTTTTTCGAACATCCCGGTCGATGAAATATGGAATGACTTCGGGAACGCTGTTTTTCGACGTTTCACTAAACCGAAACAAGTAAAAACGGGTGTTTCGCCCGCATCACGTTATTAGGGAGCAATTGCAGATAATCGTGCCGGGTTTTTCGAGAGAATTTTCGAATTTCATACACTCCAATCGTGTTGGGTGAGAAATGTTGGGCATCGAGAAAAAAAAAATATTTCGATCGGGAAGAGTGAAATGAACTCGCGATAAATGTCTCACAAAATCATCATATTTCTCGACCATTTCGAATGTCGTGATTCCGGTCGTGATTTCCGTGTCATATTAGAAAAAATGCATGCAATGATGCGAGATTGATCGGAAAAATATGTTGTTTGGAAAAAAGAATTTTCGATAAATGTCTCGCAAATTCATCATATTTCTCGACCATCTCAAATTCTGTGATTCCGGTCGTGATTTTCGTATCATATTAGAAGGAATGCATGCAATGATGCGAGATTGATCGGAAAAATATGTGGTTTGGAGAAATTTTTTTCAAACATATCGGTCGACAATCTATGGAATGACTCCGAAAACGCTGTTTTTCGACGTTTTACTAAACTGAAACGCGTAAAAACGGGCGTTTCGCCCGCATTACATTGTTAGTAAGCAATCGCAGATAATTGAGCCGGGTTTTCCGAGAATATTTTTAAATTTTATACACTCCAATCGTGGTGGGCGAGAAATGTTGGGCGTCGAAAGAAAAAAAAAATTTTCGATCGGGAAGAGTGAAATGAATTCGCGATGAATGTCTCACAAAATCATCATATTTCTCGACCATTTCGAATTTCGTGATTCCGGACGTGATTTTTGTGTCATATTAGAAGAAATGCATGCAATGATGCGAGATTGATCAGAAAAATATGTTGTTTGGAAAAAAGTATTTTCGATAAATATCTCACAAAATCATCATATTCCTCGACCATCTCGAATTTCGTGATTCCAGGCGTGATTTTTGTGTCATATTAGAAGAAATGCATGCAATGATGCGAGATTGATCGGAAAAATATGTTGTTTGGAAAAAAGTATTTTCGATAAATGTCTCACAAAATCATCATATTTCTCGACCATCTCGAATTTCGTGATTCCGGTCGTGATTTTTGTGTCATATTAGAAGGAATGCATGCAATGATGCGAGATTGATCGGAAAAATATGTTGTTTGGAAAAAAGAATTTTCGATAAATGTCTCACAAAAGCATCATATTTCTTGACCATCCCGAATTTCGTGATTCCGGTCGTGATTTTTGTATCATATTAGCAGGAATGCATGCTATGAGGCGAGATTGATCGGAAAAATATATTGTTTGGAAAAATTTTTCTCGAACATCTCGGTCGACGAAATATGGAATGACTTCGAAAACGCTGTTTTTCGACGTTTCACTGAACCGAAACGCGTAAAAACGGGTGTTTCGCCCGCATCACGTTATTAGGAAGCGATCGCAGATAATTGTGCCGGGTTTTCCGAGGAAATTTTCAAATTCCATACACTCCAATCGTGTTGGGTGAGAAATGTTGGGCATCGAGAAAAAAAAAATATTTCGATCGGGAAGAGTGAAATAAACTCGCGATAAATGTCTCACAAAATCATCATATTTCTCGACCATCTCGAATTTCGTGATTCCGGTCGTGATTTTTGTGTCATATTAGAAGAAATGCATGCAATGATGCGAGATTGATCGGAAAAATATGTTGTTTGGAAAAAAGTATTTTTGATAAATGTCTCACAAAATCATCATATTTCTCGACCATCTCGAATTTCGTGATTCCGGTCGTGATTTTTGTGTCATATTAGAAGAAATGCATGCGGTGATGCGAGATTGAGCGGAAAAATATGTTGTTTGGAAAAAAGTATTGTCGATAAATGTCTCACAAAATCATCATTTTTCTCGACCATCTCGAATTTCGTGATTACGGTCGTGATTTTTGTATCATATTCGCAGAAATGCATGCAATGAGGCGAGATTGATCGGAAAAATATGTTGTTTGGAGAAATTTTTTTCGAACATCCCGGTCGATGAAATATGGAATGACTTCGAAAACGCTGTTTTTCGACGTTTCACTGAACCGAAACGCGTAAAAACGGGTGTTCCGCCCGCATCACGTTATTAAAAAGCGATCGCAAATAATTGTGCCGGGTTTTTCGAGAATATTTTCAAATTTCATACACTCCAATCGTGTTGGGTGAGAAATGTTGGGCATCGAGTAAAGAAAAATTTTTCGATCGGGAAGAGTGAAATGAGCTCGCGATAAATGTCTCACAAAATCATCATATTTCTCGACCATCTCGAATGTCGTGATTCCGGTCGTGATTTTTGTGTCATATTAGAAGAAATGCATGCGGTGATGCGAGATTGAGCGGAAAAATATGTTGTTTGGAAAAAAGTATTGTCGATAAATGTCTCACAAAATCATCATTTTTCTCGACCATCTCGAATTTCGTGATTCCGGTCGTGATTTTTGTATCATATTAGCAGAAATGCATGCTATGAGGCGAGATTGATCGGAAAAATATGTACTTTGGAAAAAAGTATTTTCGATAAATATCTCACAAAATCATCATATTTCCCGACCATCTCAAATTCTGTGATTCCGGTCGTGATTCTGGTATCATATTGGCAGAAATGCATGCAATGATGCGAGATTGATCGGAAAAATATGTTGTTTGGAAAAAAGTATTGTCGATAAATATCTCACAAAATCATCATATTTCTCGACCATCTCGGATTTCGTAATTCCGGTCGTGATTTTTGCGTCATATTAGAAGAAATGCATGCAATGATGCGAGATTGATCGGAAAGATATGTTGTTTGGAAAAAAGTATTGTCGATAAATGTCTCAAAAAATCATCATATTTCTTGACCATCCCGAATTTCGTGATTCCGGTCGTGATTTTTGTATCATATTAGCAGAAATGCATGCTATGAGGCGAGATTGATCGGAAGAATATATTGTTTGGAAAAATTTTTCTCGAACATCTCGGTCGACGAAATATGGAATGACTTCGAAAACGCTGTTTTTCGACGTTTCACTGAACCGAAACGCGTAAAAACGGGTGTTTCGCCCGCATCACGTTATTAGGAAGCGATCGCAGATAATTGTGCCGGGTTTTTCGAGGAAATTTTCAAGATTCATACACTCCAATCGTGTTGGGTAGGAAATGTTGGGCATCGAGAAAAAAAAAATATTTCGATCGGGAAGAGTGAAATGAGCTCGCGATAAATGTCTCACAAAATCATCATATTTCTCGACCATCTCGGATGTCGTGATTCCGGTCGTGATTTTTGTGTCAGATTAGAAGAAATGCATGCAATGATGCGAGATTGATCAAAAAAATATGTTGTTTGGGACAAGTATTTTCGATAAATGTCTCACAGAATCATCATATTTCTCGACCATCTCGAATTTCGTGATTCCGGTCCTGATTTTTGTGTCATATTAGAAGAAATGCATGCAATGATGCAAGATTGATCGGAAGAATATGATGTTTGGAAAAAAGTATTTTCGATAAATGTCTCACAAAATCATCATATTTCTCGACCATCTCGAATTTCGTGATTCCGGTCGTGATTTTTGCATCATATTAGCAGGAATGCACGCAATGAGGCGAGATTGATCGGAAAAATATGTACTTTGGAAAAAAGTATCTTCGATAAATGTCTCACAAAATCATCATATTTCCCGATCATCTCGAATTTCGTGATCCCGGTCGTGATTTTTGTATCATATTGGCAGGAATGCATGCAATGATGCGAGATTGATCGGAAAAATATGTTGTTTGGGAAAAAGAATTTCCGATAAATGTCTCAAAAAATCATCATATTTCTCGACCATCTCGAATTTCGTGATTCCGGTCGTGATTTTTGTATCATATTAGCAGAAATGCATGCAATGAGGCGAGATTGATCGGAAAAATATGTACTTTGGAAAGAAGTATTTTCGATAAATGTCTCAAAAAATCATCATATTTCTCGACCATCTCGAATTTCGTGATTCCGGTCGTGATTTTTGTGTCATATTAGAAGAAATGCATGCAATGATGCGAGATTGATCGGAAGAATATGTTGTTTGGGAAAATTTTTTTCGAACATCTCGTTCGATGAAATATGGAATGACTTCGAGAACGCTGTTTTTCGACGTTTCACTAAACCGAAACGCGTAAAAACGGATGTTTCGCCCGCATCACGTTATTAGGAAGCAATTGCAGATGATTGTGCCGGGTTTTTCGAGGAAATTTTCAAATTTCATACACTCCAATCGTGTTGGGTAAGAAATGTTGGGCATCGAAAAAAAAAAAAAATTTTCGATCGGCAAGAGTGAAATGGACTCGCGATAAATGTCTCACAAAATCATCATATTTCTCGACCATCTCGAATGTCGTGATTCCGGTCGTGATTCTTGTGTCATATTAGAAGAAATGCATGCAATGATGCGAGATTGATCGGAAAAATATGTTGTTTGGAAAAAAGTATTTTCGATAAATATCTCACAAAATCATCATATTTCTCGACCATCTCGAATTTCGTGATTCCGGTCGTGATTTTTGTGTCATATTAGAAGAAATGCATGCAATGATGCTAGATTGATCGGAAAAAACTGTTGTTTGGAAAAAAGTATTTTCGATAAATGTCTCACAAAATCATCATATTTCTCGACCGTCTCGAATTTCGTAATTCCGGTCGTGATTTTCGCGTCATATTAGAAGAAATGCATGCAATGATGCGAGATTGATCGGAAAAATATGTTGTTTGGAAAAAAGTATTGTCGATAAATGTCTCAAAAAATCATCATATTTGTTGACCATCCCAAATTTCGTGATTCCGGTCGTGATTTTTGTATCATATTAGCAAAAATGCATGCAATGAGGCGAGATTGATCGGAAAAATATGTACTTTGGAAAAAAGTATGTTCGATAAATATCTCACAAAATCATCATATTTCTCGACCATCTCGAAGTTCGTGATTCCGGTCCTGATTTTTGTGTCATATTAGAAGAAATGCATGCGGTGATGCGGGATTGAGCGGAAAAATATGTTGTTCGGAAAAATAAATTGCCGATGAATGTCTCACAAAATCGTCGTATTTCTCGACCATCTCGAATTCCGTGATTCCGGTCGTGATTTTTGTATCATATCAGCAGAAATGCATGCGGTGATGCGGGATTGAGCGGAAAAATATGTTGTTCGGAAAAATAAATTGCCGATGAATGTCTCACAAAATCGTCGTATTTCTCGACCATCTCGAATTCCGTGATTCCGGTCGTGATTTTTGTATCATATCAGCAGAAATGCATGCAATGAGGCGAGATTGATCGGAAAAATATGTACTTTGGAAAAAAGTATTTTCGATAAATATCTCACAAAATCATCATATTTCTCGACCATCTCGAATTTCGTGATTCCGGTCGTGATTTTTGTGTCATATTAGAAGAAATGCATGCCATGATGCGAGATTGATCGGAAAAATATGTTGTTTGGAAAAATTTTTTTCGAACATCTCGGTCGACGAAATATGGAATGACTTCGAAAACGCTGTTTTTCGACGTTTCACTGAACCGAAACGCGTAAAAACGGGTGTTTCGCCCGCATCACGTTATTAGGAAGCGATCGCAGATAATTGTCCCGGGTTTTTCGAGGAAATTTTCAAATTTCATACACTCCAATCGTGTTGGGTGAGAAATGTTGGGCATCGAGAAAAAAAAAATATTTCGATCGGGAAGAGTGAAATGAACTCGCGATGAATGTCTCACAAAATCATCATATTTCTCGACTATTTCGAATTTCTTGATTCCGGTCGTGATTTTTGTATCATATTGGAAGTAATGCATGCAATGATGCGAGATTGATCGGAAAAATATGTTGTTTGGAGAAATTTTTTTCAAACATATCGGTCGACAATATATGGAATGAATCCGAAAACGCTGTTTTTCGACGTTTCACTAAACTGAAACGCGTAAAAACGGGCGTTTCGCCCGCATTACATTATTAGTAAGCAATCGCAGATAATTGAGCCGGGTTTTCCGAGAATATTTTCAAATTTTATACACTCCAATCGTGTTGGGCGAGAAATGTTGGGCGTCGAAAGAAAAAAAAAATTCTCGATCGGGAAGAGTGAAATGAGCTCGCGATAAATGTCTCACAAAATCATCATATTTCTCGACCATCTCGAATGTCGTGATTCCGATCGTGATTTTTGTGTCATATTAGAAGGAATGCATGCAATGAGGCGAGATTGATCGGAAAAATATGTACTTTGGAAAAAAGTATCTTCGATAAATGTCTCACAAAATCATCATATTTCCCGATCATCTCGAATTTCGTGATTCCGGTCGTGATTTTTGTATCATATTGGCAGAAATGCATGCAATGATGCGAGATTGATCGGAAAAATATGTTGTTTGGAAAAAAGAATTTCCGATAAATGTCTCAAAAAATCATCATATTTCTCGACCATCTCGAATTCCGTGATTCCGGTCGTGATTCTGGTATCATATTGGCAGAAATGCATGCAATGATGCGAGATTGATCGGAAAAATATGTTGTTTGGAAAATTTTTTTTCGAACATCTCGGTCGACGAAATATGGAATGACTTCGAAAACGCTGTTTTTCGACGTTTCACTGAAACGAAACGCGTAAAAACGGGTGTTTCGCCCGCATCACGTTATTAGCAAGCGATCGCGAATAATTGTGCCGGGTTTTTCGAGAAGATTTTCAAATTCATACACTCCAATCGTGTTGGGCGAGAAATGTTGGGCATCGAAAAAAAAAAAAAAATTTTCGATCGGGAAGAGTGAAATGAGCTCGCGAAAAATGTCTCACAAAATCATCATATTTCTCGACCATCTCGAAGTTCGTGATTCCGGTCCTGATTTTTGTGTCATATTAGAAGAAATGCATGCGGTGATGCGGGATTGAGCGGAAAAATATGTTGTTTGGAAAAAAGTATTGTCGATAAATGTCTCACAAAATCATCATTTTTCTCGACCATCTCGAATTTCGTGATTCCGGTCGTGATTTTTGTATCATATTCAGAGAACTGCATGCAATGAGAGGAGATTGATCGGAAAAATATGTACTTTGGGAAAAAGTATTTTCGATAAATATCTCACAAAATCATCATATTTCCCGACCATCTCAAATTCTGTGATTCCGGTCGTGATTCTGGTATCATATTGGCAGAAATGCATGCAATGATGCGAGATTGATCGGAAAAATATGTTGTTTGGAAAAAAGTATTGTCGATAAATGTCTCAAAAAATCATCATATTTCTTGACCATCCCGAATTTCGTGATTCCGGTCGTGATTTTTGTATCATATCAGCAGAAATGCATGCAATGATGCGAGATTGATCAGGAAAATATGTTGTTTGGGAAAAGTATTTTCGATAAATGTCTCACAAAATCATCATATTTCTCGACCGTCTCGCATTTCGTAATTCCGGTCGTAATTTTTGCGTCATATTAGAAGAAATGCAATCAATGATGCGAGATTGATCGGAAAAATATGTTGTTTGGAAAAAAGTATTGTCGATAAATGTCTCAAAAAATCATCATATTTCTTGACCATCCCGAATTTCGTGATTCCGGTCGTGATTTTTGTATCATATTAGCAGAAATGCATACAATGACGCGAGATTGATCGGGAAAATATGTTGTTTGGAAAAAAGAATTTTCGATAAATGTCTCACAAATTCATCATATTTCTCGACCATCTCAAATTCTGTGATTCCGGTCGTGATGTTCGTATCATATTAGAAGGAATGCATGCAATGATGCGAGATTGATCGGAAAAATATGTGGTTTGGAGAAATTTTTTTCAAACATATCGGTCGACAATCTATGGAATGACTCCGAAAACGCTGTTTTTCGACGTTTCACTAAACTGAATCGCGTAAAAACGGGCGTTTCGCCCGCATTACATTATAAGTAAGCAATCGCAGATAATTGAGCCGGGTTTTCCGAGAATATTTTTAAATTTTATACACTCCAATCGTGGTGGGCGAGAAATGTTGGGCGTCGAAAGAAAAAAAAAATTTTCGATCGGGAAGAGTGAAATGAACTCGCGATGAATGTCTCACAAAATCATCATATTTCTCGACCATTTCGAATTTCGTGATTCCGGTCGTGATTTTTGTATCATATTCGCAGAAATGCATGCAATGATGCGAGATTGATCAGGGATATATGTTGTTTGGAAAAAAAAACTTTCGATAAATGTCTCACGAAATCGTCGTATTCCTCGACCATCTCAAATTTCGTGATTTCAGTCGTGAATTATGTATGATACTCGTGGAAATGAATGCAACGATGCCCGGATCGATTGGAAAAATATGTTGTTCGGAAAAATAAATTTTCGATGAATGTCTCACAAAATCGTCGTATTTCTCGACCATTACAAATTTCGTGATCCCAGTCGTGAATTATGTATGATACTAGTAGAAATGAATGCAACAATGCGGGATTGATCGGAAAAATAAGTTGTTTGGAGAAATGAATTTTCGATAAATGTCTCACGAAATCGTCGTATTTCTCGACCATCTCAAATTTCGTGATTCCGGTCAAGATTTTCGTTCAATATCAGTAGAAATGAATGCAACGATGCGGGATTAATCGATAAAATTCGTTGTTTGGAAAAATGTTTTCCGAACATGTCGGTCGACGAGATATGAGATGATTTCGAAAACGCTGTTTTGCGACGTTTCACAAAACTGAAACGCGTAAAAACGGGCATTTCGCCCGCGGTACGTTATCGTGAAGCAATCGCTGTTGATTGATCCGGTTTTTCCGAGAATATCGTCGAATTCCTCACAGTCAAATCTCGTAGGGCAAGAATTGTCGGGCAACGAATAAAAAAAAAAATTTTCGATCGGAAAGTTTGGAATGAATTTCCAATAAATTTTTCACAGAATCGTCGTATTTCTGGACCATCTTGAATTTCGTGATTCCGGTCGTGATTTTTGTCTAATTTCAGTAGAAATGGATGCAACGATGCGGGATTGATCGGAAAAATATGTTGTTCGGAAAAATAAATTGCCGATGAATGTCTCACAAATACGTCGTATTTCTCGACCATCTCGAATTTCGTGATTCCGGTAGTGATTTTTGTATGATACACGTGGAAATGGATGCAACGATGCGGGATTGATTGGAAAAATATGTTGTTTGAACGATTAAATTTCCGAAGAATGTCTCTCAAAATGGTCGTATTTCTCGACCATCTCAAATTTCGTGATTCCGGTCGTGATTTTTGTTCAATATTAGTAGAAATGAATGCAACGATGCGGGATTGATCGGAAAAATATGTTGTTTGGAGAAATGAAATTTCGAACATGTCGGTCGACGAGATATGGAATGACTTCGAAAACGCTGTTTTGCGACGTTTCACAAAACTGAAACGCGTAAAAACGGGTGTTTCGCCCGCATCACGTTATTAGGAAGCGATCGCAGATAATTGTGCCGGGTTTTTCGAGAAGATTTTCAAATTCCATACCATCCAATCGTGTTGGGTGAGAAATGGTGGGCATCGAAAAAAAAAAAAATTTTCAATCGGCAAGAGTGAAATGAACTCGCGATAGATGTCTCACAAAATCATCATATTTCTCGACCATCTCGAATTTCGTGATTCCGGTCGTGATTTTTGTGTCAGATTAGAAGAAATGCATGCAATGATGCGAGATTGATCAAAAAAATATGTTGTTTGGGAAAAGTATTTTCGATAAATGTCTCACAGAATCATCATATTTCTCGACCATCTCGAATTTCGTGATTCCGGTCGTGATTTTTGTGTCATATTAGAAGAAATGCATGCAATGATGCAAGATTGATCGGAAAAATATGATGTTTGGAAAGAAGTATTTTCGATAAATGTCTCAAAAAATCATCATATTTCTCGACCATCTCGAATTTCGTGATTCCGGTCGTGATTTTTGTGTCATATTAGAAGAAATGCATGCAATGATGCGAGATTGATCGGAAGAATATGTTGTTTGGGAAAATTTTTTTCGAACATCTCGTTCGATGAAATATGGAATGACTTCGAGAACGCTGTTTTTCGACGTTTCACTAAACCGAAACGCGTAAAAACGGGTGTTTCGCCCGCATCACGTTATTAGGAAGCGATCGCAGATAATTGTCCCGGGTTTTTCGAGGAAATTTTCAAATTTCATACACTCCAATCGTGTTGGGTGAGAAATGTTGGGCATCGAGAAAAAAAAAATATTTCGATCGGGAAGAGTGAAATGAACTCGCGATAAATGTCTCACAAGATCATCATATTTCTCGATCATCTTGAATTTCGTGATTCCGGTCCTGATTTTTGTGTCATGTTAGAAGAAATGCATGCGGTGATGCGAGATTGATCAGAAAAATATGTACTTTGGGAAAAGTATTTTCGATAAATGTCTCACAAAATCATCATATTTCTCGACCGTCTCGCATTTCGTAATTCCGGTCGTGATTTTTGTGTCATATTAGAAGAAATGCATGCAATGATGCGAGATTGATCGGAAAAATATGTTGTTTGGAAAAAAGTATTTTCGATAAATGTCTCACAAAATCATCATATTTCTCGACCGTCTCGAATTTCGTAATTCCGGTCGTGATTTTTGCGTCATATTAGAAGAAATGCATGCAATGATGCGAGATTGATCGGAAAAATATGTTGTTTGGAAAAAAGTATTGTCGATAAATGTCTCAAAAAATCATCATATTTCTTGACCATCCCGAATTTCGTGATTCCGGTCGTGATTTTTGTATCATGTTAGCAGAAATGCATGCTATGAGGCGAGATTGATCGGAAAAATATGTACTTTGGAAAAAAGTATTTTCGATAAATATCTCACAAAATCATCATATTTCCCGACCATCTCAAATTCTGTGATTCCGGTCGTGATTCTGGTATCATATTGGCAGAAATGCATGCAATGATGCGAGATTGAGCGGAAAAATATGTTGTTTGGAAAAAAGTATTGTCGATAAATGTCTCACAAAATCATCATTTTTCTCCACCATCTCGAATTTCGTGATTCCGGTCGTGAATTTTGTATCATATTCGCAGAAATGCATGCAATGAGGCGAGATTGATCGGAAAAATATGTTGTTTGGAGAAATTTTTTTCGAACATCCCGGTCGATGAAATATGGAATGACTTCGAAAACGCTGTTTTTCGACGTTTCACTTAACCGAAACAAGTAAAAACGGGTGTTTCGCCCGCATCACGTTATTAGGGAGCAATTGCAGATAATCGTGCCGGGTTTTTCGAGAGAATTTTCAAATTTCATACACTCCAATCGTGTTGGGTGAGAAATGTTGGGCATCGAGAAAAAAAAATATTTCGATCGGGAAGAGTGAAATGAACTCGCGATAAATGTCTTACAATATCATCATATTTCTCGACCATTTCGAATGTCGTGATTCCGGTCGTGATTTCCGTGTCATATTAGAAGAAATGCATGCAATGATGCGAGATTGATCAGAAAAATATGTTGTTTGGGAAAAGTATTTTCGATGAATGTCTCACAAAATCATCATATCTCTCGACCATTTCGAATTTCGTGATTCCGGTCGTGATTTTTGTATCATATTAGCAGAAATGCATACAATGACGCGAGATTGATCGGAAAAATATGTTGTTTGGAAAAAAGAATTTTCGATAAATGTCTCACAAATTCATCATATTTCTCGACCATCTCAAATTCTGTGATTCCGGTCGTGATTTTTGTATCATATTAGAAGGAATGCATGCAATGATGCGAGATTGATCGGAAAAATATGTGGTTTGGAAAAATTTTTTTCGCATATCTCGGTCGACGAAATATGGAATGACTTCGAAAACGCTGTTTTTCGACGTTTCGCTAAACCGAAACGCATAAAAACGGGCGTTTCGCCCGCATCACGTTATTAGGAAGCAATCGCAGATACTTGTGCCGGGTTTTTCGAGAAAATTTTCAAATTTCATACACTCCAATCGTGTTGGGTGAGAAATGTTGGGCATCGAAGAAGAAAAAAATTTTCGATCAGGAAGAGTGAAATGAACTCTTGATAAATGTCTCACGAAATCATCATATTTCTCGACCATCTCGAATTTCGTGATTCCGGTCGTGATTTTTGTATCATATTAGAAGGAATGCAGGCAATGATGCGAGATTGATCGGAAAAATATGTTGTTTGGGGAAAAGAATTTTCGATAAATGTCTCACGAAAGCGTCGTATTTCTCGACGATCTCGAATTCCATGATTCCGGTCATGATTTTTGTATCATATTAGAAGGAATGCATGCAATGATGCGAGATTGATCGGAAAAATATGTGGTTTGGAAAAATTTTTTTCGCACATCTCGGTCGACGAAATATGGAATGACTTCGAAAACGCTGTTTTTCGACGTTTCGCTAAACCGAAACGCGTAAAAACGGGCGTTTCGCGCGCATCACGTTATTAGAAAGCAATCGCAGATATTTGAGCCGGGTTTTCCGAGAATATTTTCAAATTTCATACACTCCAATCGTGTTGGGCGAGAAATGTTGGGCATCGAAAAAAAAAAAAAAATTCTCGATCGGGAAGAGTGAAATGAACTCTTGATAAATGTCTCACAAAATCATCATATTTCTCGACCATCTCGAATTTCGTGATTCCGGTCCTGATTTTTGTGTCATATTAGAAGAAATGCATGCGGTGATGCGGGATTGAGCGGAAAAATATGTTGTTTGGAAAAAAGTATTGTCGATAAATGTCTCAAAAAATCATCATATTTCTTGACCATCCCGAATTTCGTGATTCCGGTCGTGATTTTTGTATCATATTAGCAGAAATGCATGCAATGAGGCGAGATTGATCGGAAAAATATGTACTTTGGAAAAAAGTATTTTCGATAAATATCTCACAAAATCATCATATTTCCCGACCATCTCCAATTCTGTGATCCCGGTCGTGATTCTGGTATCATATTGGCAGAAATGCATGCAATGATGCGAGATTGATCGGAAAAATATGTTGTTTGGAAAAAAGTATTGTCGATAAATGTCTCAAAAAATCATCATATTTCTTGACCATCCCGAATTTCGTGATTCCGGTCGTGATTTTTGTATCATATTAGCAGAAACGCATGCAATGAGGCGAGATTGATCGGAAAAATATGTACTTTGGAAAAAAGTATTTTCGATAAATATCTCACAAAATCATCATATTTCCCGACCATCTCAAATTCTGTGATTCCGGTCGTGATTCTGGTATCATATTGGCAGAAATGAATGCAACGATGCGAGATTGATCGGAAAAATATGTTGTTCGGAAAAATAAATTGCCGATGAATGTCTCACAAAAAAGCGTCGTATTTCTCGACCATCTCGAATTTCGTGATTCCGGTAGTGATTTTTGTATGATACACGTGGAAATGCATGCAATGATGCGAGATTGATCGGAAAAATATGTTGTTTGGAGAACTTTTTTTCAAACATATCGGTCGACAATATATGGAATGACTCCGAAAACGCTGTTTTTCGACGTTTCACTAAACTGAAACGCGTAAAAACGGGCGTTTCGCCCGCATTACATTGTTAGTAAGCAATCGCAGATAATTGAGCCGGGTTTTCCGAGAATATTTTCAAATTTTATACACTCCAATCGTGTTGGGCGTCGAAAGAAAAAAAAAATTTTCGATCGGGAAGAGTGAAATGAACTCGCGATGAATGTCTCACAAAATCATCATATTTCTCGACCATTTCGAATTTCGTGATTCCGGTCGTGATTTTTGTATCATATTCGCAGAAATGCATGCAATGATGCGAGATTGATCGGAAAAATAAGTTGTTTGGAGAAATGAATTTTCGATAAATGTCTCACAAAATCGTCGTATTTCTCGACCATCTTGAATTTCGTGATTCCGGTCGTGATTTTTGTCTAATTTCAGTGACAATGAATGCAACGATGCGGGATTTATCGGGAAAAAATGTTGTTTGGAAAAACAAATTTTTGATGAATGTCTCACAAAATTGTCGTATTTCTCGACCATCTTAAATTTCGTGATTCCAGTCGTGAATTATGTATGATACTAGTAGAAATGAATGCAACGATGCGGGATTGATTGGAAAAATATGTTGTTCGGGGAAATAAATTTTCGATGATTGTCTCACAAAATCGTCGTGTTTCTGGACCATCTCGAATTTCGTGATTCCGGTCAAGATTTTCGTTCAATATCAGTAGAAATGAATGCAACGATGCGGGATAAATCGGAAAAATATGTTGTTCGGAAAAATTTTTTTAGGACATATCGGTCGATCAGATATGGAATGACTTCGAAAACGCTGTTTTTCGACGTTTCACTGAACTGAAACGCGTAAGAACGGGCATTTTGCCCGCGGTCCGTTATTAGCAAACAATCGCAGTTGATTGATTCGGTTCCTCTCGAGAATATCTTCAAATTCCTCACACTTGGATCTTGTTGGGTGAGAATTGTCGGGAAACGAAAAAAAAAAAAAATTTCGATCGGAAAGTTTGGAATGAACTTTTGATGAATGTCTTACAAAATCGTCGTATATCTCGACCATTTCAAATTTCGTGAATCCGGTCGTGATTTTTGTTCAATATCAGTTGGAATGAATGCAACGATGCGGAATTGATCCGAAAAATATGTTGTTTGGAAAAACTAATTTTCGATGAATGTCACACAAAATCGTCGTATTCCTTGACCATCTCAAATTTCGTGATTTCAATCGTGATTTTTGTATGATACTCGTGGAAATGAATGCAACGATGCCGGATTGATCGAAAAAATAAGTTTTTTGGAGAAATGAATTTTCGGTGAATGTCCCACAAAATCGTCGTATTTCTCGACCATCACAAATTTCGTGTTTGCAGTCGTGATTTTTGTTCAATATCAATAGAAATAAATGCAACGATGCGGGATGTATCGGAAAAAAATGTTGTTTGGAAAAATAAATTTTCGATGAATGTCTCACAAAATCGTCGTATTTCTCGACCATCTTAAATTTCGTGATTACAGTCGTAATTTTTGTATGATACTGGTGGAAATGAACCCAACGATGCGGGATTCATCGATAAAATTCGTTGTCTGGAAAAATGTTTTCCGAACATGTCAGTCGACGAAATATGAGATGACTTCGAAAACGCTGTTTTGCGACGTTTCACAAAACTGAAACGCGTAAAAACGGGCATTTCGCCCGCGGTACGTTATCGTGAAGCAATCGCTGTTGATTGATCCGGTTTTTCCGAGAATATCGTCGAATTCCTCACAGTCAAATCTCGTAGGGCAAGAATTGTCGGGCAACGAAAAAAAAAAAAAATTTTCGATCGGAAAGTTTGGAATGAATTTTCAATAAATTTTTCACAGAATCGTCGTATTTCTCGACCATCTTGAATTTCGTGATTCCGGTCGTAATTTTTGTATGATACTAGTGGAAATGGACGCACCGACGCGGGATTGTTCGGAAAAATGCGTTGTTTGGAGAGATGATTTTTCGATAAATGTCTCACAAAATCGTCGTATTCCTCGACCATCTTGAATTTCGTGATTTCGGTCGTGATTTTTGTGTCATATTAGAAGAAATGAATGCAACGTTGCGAGATCGATCGGAAAAATATGTCGTTTGGAGGAATGAATTTTCGATAGATGTCTCACAAAATCGTCGTATTTCTCGACCATCTCAAATTCCGTGATTCCAGTCGTGAATTATGTACGATACTAGTAGAAATGAATGCAACAATGCGGGATTAATCAAAAAATGATATGTTTGGAGAAATGATTTTTCGATAAATGTCTCACAAAATCGTCGTATTCCTTGACCATCTCAAATTTCGTGATTTCAATCGTGATTTTTGTATGATACTCGTGGAAATGAATGCAACGATGCCGGATTGATCGAAAAAATATGTTGTTCGAAAAAATGAATTTTCGATGAATGTCCCACAAAATGGTCGTATTTCTCGACCATCGTGAATTTCGTGATTCCAGTAGTGATTTTTGTTCAATTTCAGTAGAAATGAATGCAACGATGCGGGATTGATCGGAAAAATATGTTGTACGGGGAAATAAATTTTCGATGAATGTCTCACAAAATCATCGTATTTCTGGACCATCTCGAATTTCGTGATTCCGGTCCTGATTTTTGTGTCATATTAGAAGAAATGCATGCAATGATGCGAGATTGATCGGAAAAATATGTTGTTTGGAAAAAAGTATTTTCGATCAATGTCTCACAAAATCATCATTTTTCTCGACCATCTCGAATTTCGTGATTCCGGTCGTGATTTTTGTATCATATTCGCAGAAATGCATGCAATGAGGCGAGATTGATCGGAAAAATATGTTGTTTGGAGAAATTTTTTTCGAACATCCCGGTCGATGAAATATGGAATGACTTCGAAAACGCTGTTTCTCGACGTTTCACTGAACCGAAACGCGTAAAAACGGGTGTTTCGCCCGCATCACGTTATTAGGAAGCGATCGCAGATAATTGTGCCGGGTTTTTCGAGGAAATTTTCAAATTTCATACACTCCAATCGTGTTGGGTGAGAAATGTTGGGCATCGAGAAAAAAAGAATATTTCGATCGGGAAGAGTGAAATGAACTCGCGATAAATGTCTCACAAAATCATCATATTTCTCGATCATCTCGAATTTCGTGATTCCGGTCCTAATTTTTGTGTCATGTTAGAAGAAATGCATGCGGTGATGCGAGATTGAGCGGAAAAATATGTTGTTTGGAAAAAAGTATTGTCGATAAATGTCTCACAAAATCATCATTTTTCTCGACCATCTCGAATTTCGTGATTCCGGTCGTGATTTTTGTATCATATTCGCAGAAATGCATGCAATGAGGCGAGATTGATCGGAAAAATATGTTGTTTGGAGAAATTTTTTTCGAACATCCCGGTCGATGAAATATGGTATGACTTCGAAAACGCTGTTTTTCGACGTTTCACTAAACCGAAACAAGTAAAAACGGGTGTTTCGCCCGCATCACGTTATTAGGGAGCAATTGCAGATAATCGTGCCGGGTTTTTCGAGAGAATTTTCAAATTTCATACACTCCAATCGTGTTGGGTGAGAAATGTTGGGCATCGAGAAAAAAAAAATATTTCGATCGGAAAGAGTGAAATGAACTCGCGATAAATGTCTCACAAAATCATCATATTTCTCGACCATTTCGAATGTCGTGATTCCGGTCGTGATTTCCGTGTCATATTAGAAGAAATGCATGCAATGATGCGAGATTGATCAGAAAAATATGTTGTTTGGGAAAAGTATTTTCGATGAATGTCTCACAAAATCATCATATCTCTCGACCATTTCGAATTTCGTGATTCCGGTCGTGATTTTTGTATCATATTAGCAGAAATGCATACAATGACGCGAGATTGATCGGAAAAATATGTTGTTTGGAAAAAAGAATTTTCGATAAATGTCTCACAAATTCATCATATTTCTCGACCATCTCAAATTCTGTGATTCCGGTCGTGATTTTTGTATCATATCAGAAGGAATGCATGCAATGATGCGAGATTGATCGGAAAAATATGTGGTTTGGAAAAATTTTTTTCGAACATCTCGGTCGACGAAACATGGAATGACTTCATAAACGCTGTTTTTTGACGTTTCACTGAATCGAAACGCGTAAAAACGGGCGTTTCGCGCGCATTACGTTATTAGAAAGCAATCGCAGATATTTGAGCCGGGTTTTCCGAGAATATTTTCAATTTCATACACTCCAATCGTGTTGGGCGAGAAATGTTGGGCATCGAAAAAAAAAAAAAAATTTTCGATCGGGAAGAGTGAAATGAACTCTTGATAAATGTCTCACAAAATCATCATATTTCTCGACCATCTCGAATTTCGTGATTCCGGTCCTGATTCTTGTGTCATATTAGAAGAAATGCATGCGGTGATGCGGGATTGAGCGGAAAAATATGTTGTTTGGAAAAAAGTATTGTCGATAAATGTCTCAAAAAATCATCATTTTTCTCGACCATCCCGAATTTCGTGATTCCGGTCGTGATTTTTGTAACATATCAGCAGAAATGCATGCAATGATGCGAGATTGATCAGGAAAATATGTTGTTTGGGAAAAGTATTTTCGATAAATGTCTCACAAAATCATCATATTTCTCGATCATCTCGAATTCTGTGATTCCGGTCGTGATTTTTGTATCATATAAGGAGGAATGCATGCAATGATGCGAGATTGATCGGAAAAATATGTTGTTTGGAAAAAAGTATTTTCGATAAAAGTCTCACAAAATCGTCGTATTTCTCGAACATCTCAAATATCGTGATTCCGGTCGAGATTTTTGTATGAAACTTGTAGAAATGGATGCAGCGATGCGGAATTGATCGGGAAAATATGTCAATCGAATAAATAAATTTTCGATTAATGTCTCACAAAATCGTCGTATTTCTCGACCATCTCAAATATCGTGATTCCGGTCGTGATTTTTGTATGAAACTCGTAGAAATGGATGCAACGATGCGGGATTGATCGGAAAAATATGTTGTTCGGAAAAGTTTTTTTCGGACATATCGGTCAATCAGATATGAAATGAATTCGAAAACGCTGATTTTCGACGTTTCTCTGAACTGAAACGCGTAAAAACGGGCATTTCGCCCGCGGTCCGTTATTAGGAAACAATCGCAGTTGATTGATCCGGTTTTTTTCGAGAATATCTTCAAATTTCTCACACTCGAATCTTGTTGGGTAAAAATTTTCGGGAAACGAGAAAAAAAAAAAAATTTCGATTGGAAAGTTTGGAATGAACTTTTGATGAAAGTCTCACAAAATCGTCGTACATCTCGACAATCTCCAATTTCGTGATTATGGTCGTGATTTTTGTCTAATATCAGTTGGAATGAATGCAGCAATGCGGGATTGATCGGAAATATATTTCGTTTGGAGAAATGAATTTTCGATAAATGTCTCACAAAATCGTCGTATTTCCCGACCATCTTGAATTTCGTGATTCCGGTCGTGATTTTTGTTCAATATCAGTAGAAATGAATGCAACGATGCGGGATTGATCGGAAAAATATGTTGTTTGGAAAAAAGTATTGTCGATAAATATCTCACAAAATCATCATATTTCTCGACCGTCTCGAATTTCGTGATTCCGGTCGTGATTTTTGCGTCATATCAGAAGAAATGCATGCGATGATGCGAGATTGATCGGAAAAATATGTTGTTCGGAAAAAAGTATTGTCGATAAATGTCTCACAAAATCATCATTTTTCTCGACCATCTCGAATTTCGTGATTCCGGTCGTGATTTTTGTATCATATTCGCAGAAATGCATGCAATGATGCGAGATTGATCGGAAAAATATGTTGTTTGGAGAAATTTTTTTCGAACATCTCGGTCGATGAAATATGGAATGACTGCGAAAACGCTGTTCTTCGACGTTTCACTGAACCGAAACGCGTAAAAACGGGTGTTTCGCCCGCATCACGTTATTAGGAAGCAATTGCAGATAATTGTGCCGGGTTTTTCGAGAAAATTTTCAAATTTCATACACTCCAATCGTGTTGGGTGAGAAATGTTGGGCATCGAGAAAAAGAAAATATTCCGATCGGGAAGAGTGAAATGAACTCGCGATAAATGTCTCACAAATTCATCATATTTCTCGACCATTTCGAATGTCGTGATTCCGGTCGTGATTTCCGTGTCATATTAGAAGAAATGCATGCAATGATGCGAGATTGATCGGAAAAATATGTTGTTTGGGAAAAGTATTTTCGATAAATGTCTCACAAAATCATCATATCTCTCGACCATTTCGAATTTCGTGATTCCGGTCGTGATTTTTGTATCATATCAGCAGAAATGCATACAATGACGCGAGATTGATCGGAAAAATATGTTGTTTGGAAAAAAGAATTTTCGATAAATGTCTCACAAATTCATCATATTTCTCGACCATCTCGAATTTCGTGATTCCGGTCGTGATTTTTGTATCATATCAGCAGAAATGCATGCAATGATGCAAGATTGATAGGAAAGATATGTTGTTTGGAAAAAAGAATTTTCGATAAATGTCTCACAAATTCATCATATTTCTCGACCATCTCGAATTTCGTGATTCCGGTCGTGATTTTTGTATCATATTCGCAGAAATGCATGCAATGATGCGAGATTGATCGGAAAAATATGTTGTTTGGAGAAATTTTTTTCGAACATCTCGGTCGATGAAATATGGAATGACTGCGAAAACGCTGTTCTTCGACGTTTCACTGAACCGAAACGCGTAAAAACGGGTGTTTCGCCCGCATCACGTTATTAGGAAGCAATTGCAGATAATTGTGCCGGGTTTTTCGAGAAAATTTTCAAATTTCATACACTCCAATCGTGTTGGGTGAGAAATGTTGGGCATCGAGAAAAAGAAAATATTCCGATCGGGAAGAGTGAAATGAACTCGCGATAAATGTCTCACAAAATCATCATATTTCTCGACCATTTCGAATGTCGTGATTCCGGTCGTGATTTCCGTGTCATATTAGAAGAAATGCATGCAATGATGCGAGATTGATCGGAAAAATATGTTGTTTGGAGAAATTTTTTTCGAACATCTCGGTCGATGAAATATGGAATGACTGCGAAAACGCTGTTCTTCGACGTTTCACTGAACCGAAACGCGTAAAAACGGGTGTTTCGCCCGCATCACGTTATTAGGAAGCAATTGCAGATAATTGTGCCGGGTTTTTCGAGAAAATTTTCAAATTTCATACACTCCAATCGTGTTGGGCGAGAAATGTTGGGTGTCGAGAGAAAAAGAAAATTTCCGATCGGGAAGAGTGAAATGAACTCGGGATGAATGTCTCACAAAATCATCATATTTCTCGACCATTTCGAATTTCGTGATTCCGGTCGTGATTTTTGTATCATATTCGCAGAAATGCATGCAATGATGCGAGATTGATCGGGAAAATATGTTGTTTGGGAAAAAGAATTTTCGATAAATGTCTCACAAAATCATCATATTTCTCGACCATCTCAAATTCTGTGATTCCGGTCGTGATTTTTGTATCATATTAGCAGAAATGCATGCAATGATGCGAGATTGATCGGGAGAATATGTTGTTTGGGAAAAAGAATTTTCGATAAATGTCTCACAAAATCATCATATTTCTCGACCATCTCAAATTCTGTGATTCCGGTCGTGATTTTTGTATCATATTAGGAGGAATGCATGCAATGATTCGAGATTGATCGGATGAATATGTTGTTTGGAAAAATTTTTTTCAAACATATCGGTCGACAATATATGGAATGACTTCGAAAACGCTGTTTTTCGACGTTTCACTAAATCGAAACGCGTAAAAACGGGTGTTTCGCCCGCATTACATTATTAGTAAGCAATCGCAGATAATTGAGCCGGGTTTTCCAAGAATATTTCTAAATTTTATACACTCCCATCGTGTTGGGCGAGAAATGTTGGGCGTCGAAAGAAAAAAAAAATTTTCGATCGGGAAGAGTGAAATGAACTCGCGATGAATGTCTCACAAAATCATCATATTTCTCGACCATCTCGAATGTCGTGATTCCGGTCGTGATTTTTGTATCATATCAGAAGGAATGCATGCAATGAGGCGAGATTGATTAGAAAAGTATGTTGTTCGGAAAAAAAAATTCTCGATAAATGTCTCACGAAAGCGTCGTATTTCTCGACGATTCCGAATTCCATGATTCCGGTCATGATTTTTGTATCATATTAGCAGGAATGCATGCAATGATGCGAGATTGATCGGAAAAATATGTTGTTTGGAAGAAAAAATTTTCGATAAATGTCTCACGAAATCGTCGTATTTTTCGACCATCTCGAATTTCGTAATTCCGGTCGTGATTTTTGTATCATATTAGAAGAAATGCATGCAATGATGCGAGATTGATCGGAAGAATATGTTGTTTGGAAAAATTTTTTTCAAACATATCGGTCGACAATATATGGAATGACTCCGAAAACGCTGTTTTGCGACGTTTCACAAAACTGAAACGCGTAAAAACGGGTGTTTCGCCCGCATTACATTATGAGTAAGCAATCGCAGATAATTGAGCCGGGTTTCCCGAGAATATTTTTAAATTTTATACACTCCAATCGTGTTGGGCGAGAAATGTTGGGCGTCGAAAGAAAAAAAAAATTTTCGATCGGGAAGAGTGAAATGAACTCGCGATGAATGTCTCACAAAATCATCATATTCCTCGACCATTTCGAATTTCGTGATTCCGGTCGTGATTTTTGTATCATATTCGCAGAAATGCATGCAATGATGCGAGATTGATCAGGGAAATATGTTGTTTGGAAAAAAAAACTTTCGATAAATGTCTCACGAAATCGTCGTATTTCTCGACCATCTTGAATTTCGTGATTCCGGTCGTAATTTTTGTATGATACTAGCGGAAATGGACGCAACGATGCGGGATTGATCGGGAGAATATGTTGTTCGGAAAAATAAATTTTCGGTGAATGTCCCACAAAATCGTCGTATTTCTCGACCATCACAAATTTCGTGTTTCCAGTCGTGATTTTTGTTCAATATCAGTAGAAATAAATGCAACGATGCGAGATTGATCGGAAAAATATGTTGTTTGGACAAATAAATTTTCGATAAATGTCTCACAAAATCGTCGTATTTCTCGACCATCTGAAATTTCGTGATTTCAGTCGTGATTTTTGTATGATACTCGTGGAAATGAATGCAACGATGCGGGATTGATCGAAAAAATTCGTTGTTTGGAAAAAAGTTTTTCGAACATGTCGGTCGACGAGATATGGAATGACTTCGAAACCGCTGTTTTTCGACGTTTCACAGAACTGAAACGCGGAAAAACGGGCATTTCGCCCGCGGTACATTATCGGAAAGCAATCGCAGTTGATTGATCCGGTTTCTCCGAGAATATCTTTGAATTTCTCAAAGTCGAATCTTGTTGGGTGAGAATTGTCGGGCAACAAAAAAAAAGAAAATTTTCGATCGGAAAGTTTGATATGAACTTTTGATGAAAGTCTCACAAAATCGTCGTATTTCTCGACCACCTCAAATTTCGTGATTCCGATCGTGATTTTTGTATCATATTGGAAGTAATGCATGCAATGATGCGAGATTGATCGGAAAAATATATTGTTTGGAAAAATTTTTTTCAAATATATCGGTCGACAATATATGGAATGACTCCGAAAACGCTGTTTTTCGACGTTTCACTAAACTGAAACGCGTAAAAACTAGCGTTTCGCCCGCATTACATTATTAGTAAGCAATCGCAGATAATTGAGCCGGGTTTTCCGAGAATATTTTTAAATTTCATACACTCCAATCGTGTTGGGCGAGAAATGTTGGGTGTCGAAAGAAAAAGAAAATTTTCGATCGGGAAGAGTGAAATGAACTCGCGATGAATGTCTCACAAAATCATCATATTTCTCGACCATTTCGAATTTCGTGATTCCGGTCGTGATTTTTGTATCATATTCGCAGAAATGCATGCAATGATGCGAGATTGATCGGGAAAATATGTTGTTTGGGAAAAAGAATTTTCGATAAATGTCTCACAAAATCATCATATTTCTCGACCATCTCAAATTCTGTGATTCCGGTCGTGATTTTTGTATCATATTAGCAGAAATGCATGCAATGATGCGAGATTGATCGGGAAAATATGTTGTTTGGGAAAAAGAATTTTCGATAAATGTCTCACAAAATCATCATATTTCTCGACCATCTCAAATTCTGTGATTCCGGTCGTGATTTTTGTATCATATTAGGAGGAATGCATGCAATGATGCGAGATTGATCGGATGAATATGTTGTTTGGAAAAATTTTATTCAAACATATCGGTCGACAATATATGGAATGACTTCGAAAACGCTGTTTTTCGACGTTTCACTAAATCGAAACGCGTAAAAACGGGTGTTTCGCCCGCATTACATTATTAGTAAGCAATCGCAGATAATTGAGCCGGGTTTTCCAAGAATATTTCTAAATTTTATACACTCCCATCGTGTTGGGCGAGAAATGTTGGGCGTCGAAAGAAAAAAAAAATTTTCGATCGGGAAGAGTGAAATGAACTCGCGATGAATGTCTCACATAATCATCATATTTCTCGACCATTTCAAATTTCGTGATTCCGGTCGTGATTTTTGTATCATATTCGCAGAAATGCATGCAATGATGCGAGATGATCGGAAAAATTTGTTGTTTGGGAAAAAGAATTTTCGATAAATGTCTCACGAAATCATCATATTTCTCGACTATCTCGGATTTCGTGATTCCGGTCGTTTTTTTTGTATCATAATGGCAGGAATGCATGCAATGATGCGGGACTGATCGAAGAAATATGTTGTTTGGAAAAATTTTTTTCGAACATCTCGGTCGACGAAATATGGAATGACTTCGAAAACGCTGTTTTTCGACGTTTCACGAAATCGAAACGCGTAGAAACGGGCGTTTCGCCCGCATTACATTATTAGTAAGCAATTGCAGATAATTGAGCCGGGTTTTTCGAGAATATTTTCAAATTTCATACACTCCACTCGTGTTCGGCGAGAAATGTTGGGCATCGGAAAAAAAAAAAATTTTCGATCGGGAAGAGTGAAATGAACTCGCGATAAATGTCTCACAAAATCATCATATTTCTCGACCATTTCGAATGTCGTGATTCCGGTCGTGATTTCCGTGTCATATTAGAAGAAATGCACGCAATGATGCGAGATTGATCGGAAAAATATGTTGTTTGGGAAAAGTATTTTCGATAAATGTCTCACAAAATCATCATATCTCTCGACCATTTCGAATTTCGTGATTCCGATCGTGATTTTTGTATCATATCAGCAGAAATGCATACAATGACGCGAGATTGATCGGAAAAATATGTCGTTTGGAAAAAAGAATTTTCGATAAATGTCTCACAAATTCATCATATTTCTCGACCATCTCGAATTTCGTGATTCCGGTCGTGATTTTTGTATCATATCAGCAGAAATGCATGCAATAATGCGAGATTGATAGGAAAGATATGTTGTTTGGAATAAAGAATTTTCGATAAATGTCTCACAAATTCATCATATTTCTCGACCATCTCGAATTTCGTGATTCCGGTCGTTATTTTTGTATCAAATCAGCAGAAATGCATGCAATGATGCGAGATTGATAGGAAAGATATGTTGTTTGGAAAAAAGAATTTTCGATAAATGTCTCACAAAATCATCATATCTCTCGACCATTTCGAATTCCATGATTCCGGTCATGATTTTTGTATCACATTAGAAGAAATGCATGCAATGATGCGAGATTGATCGGAAAAATATGTTGTTTGAAAAAATTTTTTTCGAACATCTCGGTCGACGAAATATGGAATGACTTCATAAACGCTGTTTTTTGACGTTTCACTGAATCGGAACGCGTAAAAACGGGCGTTTCGCGCGCATCACGTTATAAGAAAGCAATCGCAGACATTTGAGCCGGGTTTTCCGAGAATATTTTCAAATTTCATACACTCCAATCGTGTTGGGCGAGAAATGTTGGGCATCGAAAAAAAAAAAAAATTTTCGATCGGGAAGAGTGAAATGAACTCGCGATGAATGTCTCACAAAATCATCATATTTCTCGACCATTTCGAATTTCGTGATTCCGGTCGTGATTTTTGTATCATATTCGCAGAGATGCATGCAATGATGCGAGATTGATCAGGGAAATATGTTGTTTGGAAAAAAAAACTTTCGATAAATGTCTCACGAAATCGTCGTATTTCTCGACCATCACAAATTTCGTGTTTCCAGTCGTGATTTTTGTTCAATATCAGTAGAAATAAATGCAACGATGCGAGATTCATCGGAAAACATGTTGTTTGGAAAAATAAATTTTTGATGAATGTCTCACAAAATCGTCGTATTTCTCGACCATCTTTAATTTCGTGATTACAGTCGTAATTTTCGTATGATACTAGTGGAAATGGACGCAACGATGCGAGATTGATCGGAAAAATATGTTGTTTGGAGAAATGAATTTTCGAACATGTCGGTCGACGAGATATGGAATGACTTCGAAAACGCTGTTTTGCGACGTTTCACAAAACTGAAACGCGTAAAAACGGGCATTTCGCCCGCGGTACGTTATCGTGAAGCAATTGCTGTTTATTGATCCGGTTTTCCCGAGAATATCGTCGAATTCCTCACAGTCAAATCTTGTAGGGCAAGAATTGTCGGGCAACGAAAAAAAAAAAAAATTTCCGATCGGAAAGTTTGGAATGAATTTTCAATAAGTTTTTCACAGAATCGTCGTATCTCTCGACCATCTTGAATTTCGTGATTCGGGTCGTGATTTTTGTCTTATTTCAGTGGAATTGAATGCAACGATGCGGGATTTATCGGAAAAAAATGTTGTTTGGAAAAACAAATTTTTGATGAATGTCTCACAAAATTGTCGTATTTCTCGACCATCTTAAATTTCGTGTTTCCAATCGTGATTTTTGTTCAATGTCAGTAGAAATGAATGCAGCGATGCGGGATTGATCAGAAAAATATGTTGTTCGGAAAAATAAATTCCCGATGAATGTCTCACAAAATCGTCGTATTTCTCGACCATCTTGAATTTCGTGATTCCGGTCGTGATTTTTGTGAGAAACTCGTAGAAATGGATGCAACGATGCGGAATGGATCGGAAAAATATGTTAATCGGATGAATAAATTTTCGATGAATGTCTCACAAAATCGTCGTATTTGTCGACCATCTCAAATTTCGTGTTCCCAATCGTGATTTTTGTTCAATGTCAGTAGAATTGAATGCAACGATGCGGGATTGATTGGAAAAATATGTTGTTTGGAAAGATGTTTTTCGAACTTGTCGGTCAACGAGATATGGAATGACTTTGAAAACGCTGTTTTTCGACGTTTCACAGAACTGAAACGCGTAAAAACGGGCATTTCGCCCGCGGTACGTTATCGTGGAGCAATCGCTGTTGATTGATCCGGTTTTCCCGAGAATTTTTCCGAATTTCTCAGTCAAATCTTGGTGGGCAAGAATTGTCGGGCAACGAAAAGCAGAAAAAATTTTCGGTCGGAAAGTTTGGAATGAATTTTCAATGAATTTCTCACAAAATCGTCGTATTTCTCGACCACCTTGAATTTCGTGATTCCGGTCGTGATTTCTGTTTGATTCCAGTAGAAATGAAAGCAACGATCCGAGATTGATCGGAAAAATATGTTAATCGGATGAATAAATTTTCGATGAATGTCTCACAAAATCGTCGTATTTGTCGACCATCTCAAATTTCGTGTTTCCAATCGTGATTTTTGTTCAATGTCAGTAGAATTGAATGCAACGATGCGGGATTAATTGGAGAAATATGTTGTTTGGAAAGATGTTTTTCGAACTTGTCGGTCAACAAGATATGGAATGACTTTGAAAACGCTGTTTTTCGACGTTTCACAGAACTGAAACGCGTAAAAACGGGCATTTCGCCCGCGGTACATTATCGGAAAGCAATCGCAGTCGATTGATCCGGTTTTTCCGAGAATTTCTTTGAATTTCTCACAGTCGAATCTTGTTGGGTAAGAATTGTCGGGCAACAAAAAAAAAAAAAATTCTCGATTGGAAAGTTTGGAATGAACTTTTGATGAAAGTCTCACAAAATCGTCGTACCTCTCGACCATCTTGAATTTCGTGATTCCGGTCGTAATTTTTGTTCAATATCAATAGAAATAAATGCAACGATGCGGGATTGATCGGAAAAATATGTTGTTTGGAGAAATGATTTTTCGATAAATGTCTCACAAAATCGTCGTATTCCTTGACCATCTCAAATTTCGTGATTTCAGTCGTGATTTTTGTATGATACTCGTGGAAATGGACGCAACGATGCGGGATTGATCGGAAGAATATGTTGTTCGGAGAAATAAATTTTCGGTGAATATCCCACACAATCGTCGTATTTCTCGACCATCACAAATTTCGTGTTTCCAGTCGTGATTTTTATTCAATATCAGTAGAAATAAATGCAACGATGCGGGATTGATCGGAAGAATATGTTCGGAAAAATGAATTTTCGGTGAATGTCCCACAAAATCGTCGTATTTCTCGACCATTACAAATTTCGTGTTCCCAGTCGTGATTTTTGTTCAATATCAGTAGAAATAAATGCAACGATGCGGGATTTATCGGAAAAAAATGTTGTTTGGAAAAATGAATTTTCGGTGAATGTCCCACAAAATCGTCGTATTTCTCGACCATTACAAATTTCGTGTTCCCAGTCGTGATTTTTGTTCAATATCAGTAGAAATAAATGCAACGATGCGGGATTTATCGGAAAAAAATGTTGTTTGGAAAAATAAATTTTCGATGAATGTCTCACAAAATCGTCGTATTTCTCGACCATCTCAAATATCGTGATCCCGGTCGTGATTTTTGTATGAAACTCGTAGAAATGGATGCAACGATGCGGGATTTATCGGAAAGAAATGTTGTTTGGAAAAACAAATTTTTGATGAATGTATCACAAAATTGTCGTATTTCTCGACCATCTTGAATTTCGTGATTCCAGTCGTGAAACATGTATGATACTAGTAGAAATGGATGCTACAATGCGGGATTGATCGGAAGAATATGTTGTTCAAACAAATAAATTTTCGATAAATGTCTCACAAAATCGTCGTATCTCTCGACCATCTCAAATTTCGTGTTTACAATCGTGATTTTTGTTCAATGTCAGTAGAATTGAATGCAACGATGCGGGATTGATTGGAAAAATATGTTGTTTGAACAAATAAATTTTCGATGAATGACTCTCAAAATGATCATATTTCTCGACCATCTTGAATTTCGTGATCCCAGTCGTGATTTCTGTTCGATACTAGTCGGAATGGATGCAACGATGCGGGATTGATTGGAAAAATATGTTGTTTGGACAAATAAATTTTCGATAAATGTCTCACAAAATCGTCGAATTTCTCGACCATCTCAAATTTCGTGATTCCGGTCGTGATTTTTGTTCAATATCAGTAGAAATGGATGCAACAATGCGAAATTGATCGGAAAAATATGTTGTTTGGACAAATCAATTTTCGATAAATGTCTCACAAAATCGTCGAATTTCTTGACCATCTCAAATTTCGTGATTCCGGTCGTGATTTTTGTATGATACTAGTAGGAATGAATGCAACGATGTGGGATTGATCGAAAAAATATGTTGTTTGGAAAAATTTTTTTCGGACATATCGGTCGACGACATATGGAATGATTTCGAAAACGCTGTTTTTCGACGTCTTACTGAACTGAAACGCGTGAAAACGGGCATTTCGCCCGCTGTACGTTATTAGGAAGCAATGCAGTTGATTGATCCGGTTTTTCTGAAGATATCTTTGAATTTCTCACAGTCGAATCTTGTTGAGTAAGAATTGTCGGGCAACGGAAAAAAAAAAAAATTTTCGATCGGAAAGTTTGGAATGAATTTTCAATAAAGCATCACAAAATCGTCGTATATCTCGACCATCTTGAATTCCGTGATTCCGGTCGTGATTTTTGTTCAATTTCAGTAGAAATGAATGCAACGATGCGGGATTGTTACGAAAAATATGTTGTTTGGAAAAATTGATTTTCGATGGATGTCACACGAAATCGTCGTATTTCTCGACCATCTCAAATTTCGTGATTCCGGTCGTGATTTTTGTTTGATACTAGTAGGAATGTATGCAACGATGACGGATTGATCGGAAAAATATGTTGTTTGGAAAAATAAATTTTCGATGAATGTCTCACAAAATCGTCGTATATCTCGACCATCTCAAATTTCGTGATTCCGGTCGTGGTTTTCGTATGATTCTAGTAGGAGTAGATGCAACGATGCGGGATTGATCGAAAAAATATGTTGTTTGGAGAAATTTTTTTTGAACAGGTCAGTCGACGAGATATGGAATGCATTCGAAAACGCTGTTTTTCGACGTTTCACAAAACTGAAACGCGCAAAAACGGGCATTTCGACCGCTGTACGTTATTAGAAAGCAATCGCAGTTGATTGATCCGGTTTCCTCGAGAATATCTTCAAATTTCTCACACTCGATTCGTGTTGGGTCAGAAATGTCAGGCATCGAAAAAAAAAAAAAAATTTCCGATCGGAAAGTTTGGAATGAATTTTCAATAAATTTCTCACAAAACCGTCGTATTCCTCGACCATCTTGAATTTCGTGATCCCGGTCGTAATTTTTGTATGATACTAGTGGAAATGGACGCAACGATGCGGGATTGATCGGAAAAATATGTTGTTTGGAGAAATGAATTTCCGATAAATGTCTCACAAAATCGTCGTATTTCTCGACCATCTCGAATTCCGTGATTCCGGTCGTGATTTTAGTTCAATATCAGTAGAAATGAATGCAACGATGCGGCTTCATCGATAAAATATTTCGCTTGGAGGAATGAATTTTCGATAAATGTCTCACAAAATTGTCATATTTTTCGACCATCTTAAATTTCGTGATGTCGGTTGTGATTCCTGCACCATATCAGTAAAAATGAATGCAACGATGCGGGATTGATCGGAAAAATATGTTGTTTAGAAAAGTAAATTTTCTATAAATGTCCTACAAAATTGTCGTATTTCTCGACCATCTCAAATTTCGTGATTCCGGTCGTGATTTGTGTACGATATTAGTAGAAATGAATGCAACGATGCGGCATTGATTGGAAAAATATGTTGTTTGGAAAAATGAATTTTCGATAAATGTCTCACAAAACTGTCGTATTTCTCGACCATCTCAAATTTTGTGATTCCGGTTGTGATTCCTGCACTATTGTGGTAGAAATGAATGCAACGATGCGGGATTGATCAGGGCAATATGTTGTTTAGAAAAATGAATTTTCGATAAATGTCTCACAAAATTGTCATATTTCTCGACCATCTTAAATTTCGTGATTCCGGTTGTGATTTCTGCACCATTGTGGTAGGAATGAATGCATCGATGCAGGATTGATCGGAAAAATATGTTGTTTGGAAATATTTTTTTCGAACATATTGGTCGACGAAATATGGAATGACTTCGACAACGCGGTTTTCCGCGTTTCACCGAACTGAAACGCGTAAAAACGGGCATTCCACCCGCGTTACGTACTAGGGAAGCAATCACGGATGATTGTTTCGGGTTTCTCGAAAAATTTTCTCGAATTTCATACACTCGAATCGTGTTGGGTGAGAAATGTTGGGCATCGAAAAAAAAAATTTTCGATCGGAAACTTTGGAATGATCTTTCGATGAAAGTCTCCCTAAATCGTCATATTTCGAAAATATTTGAATTACAAGATGAATATCTTTTTTTTTTTAAATAAAATACAAAAAAAAGTTAAAAATAAAAATTTTATGTGAGAAATTTTTTCTCATTATCATTATCATTATTATCATTATTATTATTGTATTTGAATTGATACTAAAACATATCCTTGATATATAATGAATATAAAAAAATTTTTTAAATGATTTATTTTTGAATATTTCAAAAATTGCAATAAAAAAAAACACGAAATAAATGAGAAGGACGAGGAAGAGGAGGAGGGGAGGGGGATCGGTAAATCTGATAATTCTTTTTTAAATTTATAATTGATGATTAAATATGTGTATGAAAAAATAAAATTTATTGATATAATAATGAGATGAAAAGGCTCATTGGGATATGATATAACAGTGAATTAAATTTCAAATTATGGGGATATAAATTTTGCGATTTAAATCACGAGAGTGATTGTATTGAAATTAGGTATTCACAAAAGAAAAAAAGAAAAAAAAACAAATAATAAATATAAAATAAATAAATATATACATGAACATTTAGATAAATAAATATATGAATGTATTTAGTGTACATATAAAAAAAAAAAAAAAAAAAAAAATCAGAAGATGGAGAAGAAGAAGAAGAAAAAAGTAGAAAAAGTAGGGAAAACAGATAGTAAATGATAAATCGTACATGAATAAATTGTATTTCAATATGAAATAACGAGCAAAAAATATTATTAATTGTTGAAATAATTTTTTTGTTTTTCCTTAGAATTTTCCATCACACAAAAAAAAAAAAAAAAAAACTTTTCATTACTGTCGGAAAATAAATTATCTCGTTGTATTTTGTTTATTTTTTATTTCTCCAATACTTTTTTTTTTTTTTTTTTTTGTCTCAACATTACTATATATTTTTTTATTTCAAAATATTTTAAATAAATTTTTTTTTATTCAAAATTCTCAAGTGTGCAATGATATGTTGAGACTTTTAACATTCTATATGAATATTCAAGAGCAAAATTACACCCACGGGAGTTTCATGGTATGTCTTCAATGAAGAAAAATAAATAAATAAATAAATAAATGAATAAATAAAACGAAATGAAGCAAATATGTATGTAAACTTAAAAAAAAAAAAAAAAAAAAAAATTATATAAAAAACACATGTAAAAATAATTATTTGAATACATAATATGCATATATTATATAATTAAAATAAAAATGTAAGTATGTGACTGTTTAGATTGTTATTATATAAAAGTCTCACTAATTGCGATAATTATTATACGCAACGGAAACAACGACAAGTGAATATGTCATTAAAAATTTGAAAAAAAAAATTTAAAAAATAAATAATAATTAAAAAATAAATAATAATAATAATAATAAATTGATGTACGAAACAATATATTATATAAGTGTAAATTGTAAATGAATTTTTATTTTTATTTTTTCGTTTTCATAAATATCCATTCCTCATATTTTTTACATTATAAATAAATTATATCTGAATACGTCTTCACAATATAAAACAAAAAAATATATATATATATATACATATATAATGATAATAATAAGAATAATAATAAAATATAACATTTACATGTATTTAATTTCAAACATGCAGTATATAAGTACATACGCGTATACAATATACATTATATACATACAATCCACATTTTTACACGTATAATATTTATAATAAAAAAAATTTGTTTTTTTTTTCTTTCATTTCTTTATACTATTAGCAGTCGATAAAATAGTTCACCGGGTTCGTTTTGACAATTGATTCGCTATTCCTTCTCTCTTACTGTCTCTCTCTCTGTTTCTCTCATACACTCATCCTCGTTCCCTCTTTCTCATTTCATCTCACAAATTTTTTTTTCTCCCTTTTTCTCGACCCGTTCTCCCCTCTCGCGGTAAAATTCAACGACCCGACTACCCTCCAGTTAGCAACGCAGTGAAGATGGCAAGCTAGACGGCAATGCGCGGCTCAATGGAACGAGTGGTAGGGTGAGGGACGGCGAAGGGGAAGAGAGAAACGATGAGAAGGGATCGAGCAACGCTTCGTTATATGGCGTGAGTCGGCCACAGTCGGCAGCTTGTTATACAGTACTGTGCGTCCTTTCGTTCTGTTCACTTTATATACATTACGAGTGTAGTTGTCGGTTTTATATTAATTTTTTTTTTTCTTTCTTTTTCATCATTCACGCATTTATTGTGATATTAATATTTATATAAATTAATTTAAATAAACACAATATAAAAATTAATTTCTTTATTGAATAAAATACAATATAAACAATGAATAAGTAATATAATTGACAAATAAATATGCTATAAATGTGTAATAAAATTTGGAATAAGATAAAATTTAAGTTCTACATGCGAACATACAGTAATAAATAAATAAATAAATAAATAAAAAATTTAAATTACAAACGTCATAAATAAATCTTGTGTGAAATTTTATCGATTGATATTTACATATTATATATATATATACATTTTTTTTTTTTCTTCATTCAAATCCAATTTACATCGAGGGAGTCACATAATGAACTCCCTGGCGAGAAGTCTGGCCTTCCTCTGCTTGGGTATGAATTTTGAATAATAAGATTTTTTTTTTTTTTTTTTTTCAAAATAAATTTTCATTAGTTACTACTATTAATATCAATTAAAATAAATTATACTGATATTTATATTTATGATTGCAAATGGATTGATGTAATGAAAATATTTTGGAGAAAAAAATAATAATAATAATAAAAATAAAATAATAAAGTGCAAATGTGAGATTTTAAGAAACAGGAGAAAAAAAAATTTTAAAAAAAGGCGAGTATTGATTAGGCCTATGATTTCCTTTTGGTCTAATGCTTTAGGGTTTTTGTTCTCGGCATGTGGTGTAGGGTATATGTTCATCGAGGGATGAATCATAACCATTGGTGGCTGTGATTACCTTCGAATGCCCCATTCGGTCGTATTTTTATTCATTTTTTTATATGTACGTTCTCTCTTCTCTTATATATATATATATATATTTAAAGAGAAAAAAGAAAAAAAAAAAAAGAGTTAATGTATTAACAATACATATATGTATATAATTTTTATTTTATTATGCATTCGTTTTACTTCATTCCTATTTCATTCATTTACCACCCTCAGACTCTCCAATTAATACCGTAGTAATACACTTTTTTTTTTAAATATTTTTTATTCTTTTTTTTTCTCTCACTTTCTTTCTTGTTTTTCACGTTATTGGATTCATCTCGCGTACACTCTCACCCTTCCCACTATTTTATTTTATTTTTTCATTTTATTTATTTATTTATTTATTTTATTTTTTAATTTTTTCTTTTTTTTTTTTTTTTTTTTTTCAACCCTTACAGTATATATTCCACTCGTGTATTTCAACACATTGGAGGGATAATTGTACTGTTAATTACTGACGTTGGTTGAATCGTATTTACAATTGACGTAGATAGAATATTTTTCACTCCAAGTCACATACGAATATACGTACACGGATATTTTATTTTTTTGTCTCATATTTAAAAAAAAAAAAAAAAAAAAGTAACAATAATAATAATAAATATAAAAATCAATATTATTTTATATTCAAACTAAATTAATTACTTTTCCCCAATTGTCGTTAATTCTTTTGACATCGGTGAATTTCAATTTGCATATATATAATATATTTTCTTGTTTTTGTTTCGTTTTATTATTATTATTATTTATTTATTATTATTATTTTTTTTTTTTTTCATTTTATTTTGTCAACGGCACTTGGAAAAGGGGCGAGAGAACACGCGGGCGAGAGGGTAGTCGGGGAAAAAGAGATGGATGGGCGGAGGAGGGAAGGGGGAGAGAGAGGTCGGGGTCGGTCGGTTTGGAGTGAATGGATTGGACAAAAATAGGGGGCAGGGAGTTTATGCCGGATTAGCACGTTCAATATATATACATATACATATTTAACGTGTCTGAGCTGTACAGAGAACTGCGATAATATTTCTCACTTTTATTTGCACATCAAAGTGGATACACAAAGAAATCAAATAAAATAAAATAAAATAAAAATAAGGATAATAATAGAGGTAAAAATAATATATATATAGTATATATATATATATATAGATAAAAAAAGAAAATACAATGATAATAATAAATAAATGGATAAAAAAATAAAGAAAATTAATTTTTAAAGCAGAGAATGAGAAAGAAAAATGTGCATGAGGACTCATGGCAATGAACTCTATCATTTATATATATATATATATACATTGGCACGTTCTATACACACATGTATGGCAAGAGCACGCGGAAATCCCGACCGATATTGAAACATTGGCGGCAATAGTGGTTGTAGTGGTGGTGGTTTTACTGAGTGTGAGAGCCAGAATCAGAAATAAAATACGTAAAAAGAAAAAAATAATAATAATAATAACAATAATAATAAAAAGATTGTGCCGATAATGGGTAGTGGGGCGCGGTCGTTTAACAAAAAAAAAAAAAAAATCCACCCTGGGTCCTCTCAGATTCTATGTGATATATATATATATATATACATACCTAATGTTTTTCGGATCTTTTTATTATTCACCTGGATGACGTGATGAACCGGTTTTATAAAAGAAAAAAAAATCGCTTGGGATAGAATTAGAAATAGCAATGAAAAATCTAAATGTATGAATATTTCTTATCCTATAATTTCTTTTTTTTTTCCAACAAAGATAAAATGAAAAAAAAAAAAGTTATAATATTAATAGTGATAATAATAAAGGGAGAAATTTTAAAAGATGAATAAAAGAACGGAGAAGATGATAACGATGATGAAGCGTCAAACCAGTATCGTTTAGCATTTTATGCTATCGACTTTTGTTAAGCTGTCGAAAAATAATAAACTGAAGCATAATACATACATATATATACATATATATATATATATATATGTAATGTATATATATATATATATGTAATGTATATATATATATACATATATATATATATATATATGTAATGTATATACATGTGATAAGCATATGTTACTTTATTTTTTTTTTTTTTTCACCATCGAAAACCGGTTCGAAAAACTTCACGACGCTGTAAGTGCACACATCCCAATTGGTTAAAACACATAAAAATAATAATAATAAATAAAAAAAGTTTAAATAAAAATAGTGCAAAGTTAATAAGTAATTATATTTATTATTATTATTATTATTATTATTATTATTATTATTATTATTATTATTTGTCTTTTTCAATTGCACAAAAGCGAATGAAAGAAAAAAAAAAAGTTTAATTAATTAATACGAATTGAGGAATATCGATAAAATCAATGAAATGAAATACATAAATATTTATTGCTTTTAGTAAATATTTTATAAAAATTTTCTTTATCATTATAATTAAGAATATGAATAATATTTGTGCAATACTCGAGAGATTTAAATAAAATAAATAAATAAATATTCACATATTCTTTAATTACAAATCGACAATTTGTAATAGCCAAATGATAATGAGTGATGTAAATACACGTATATACGTCGTGGCACTTGAGAATTGTCGATTGCACGCGGCTTCTCACTATAGAAGGAACATATACCACACGCACATACATACATACATACATACATACATAAATAAATACATATATACGGTCTACATAATACTGTGCGCCATTCATCTTAGGGGCCCGGGTGCTCCTAATTACACGTCTCGAGTTGCGGATGAAAACGGCCGGTGTTGCTTTGAAAGGGGCCATACCACTACTACAACAACGACGACTACTACAACAACTACTACTACTACTAATACTACTACTAATACTACTACACATGAACCCATGGTCATGGTTATAATGTTGTTGGCCAATTCTCTCATTTTTCTTCTTCTTTCTCTTCTTCATCGTCTTCCACATTTTGTTTTTTTTTTTTCCTCTTATCCACTTTAACCTTTTCTCTCTTTCCCTCTTGTATTCGTCTTCGAAAAAAGAAGAAAAGAAAAATATCTGTTCTATCTCCTCTCTCTCGGATACCCCCTTTCCAACGTTGAGTACCACTACTAAGGTTTCTTTATACATTACGTATATATCAGTATTCACATGTATATCAACTGTATACAGTCATAGATATATATATTTTTTTTTTTATTCAGCATTGTATCACATTATTAAGCCACTTGGCCTTAACCAAAGTTTTGTTATAAATATAATAAATTAATAAATTAATTAATTAATTAATGATGATAATTATTTAATGTTATGAAAGGCTAATGTATTTTTTTTTCTTTCTTGAAATATTTTATAAAAAGCTTTTGAAACGATTTGTTTCTACGAATGAATATATACAATGATTTTTTGTCGGTGTATATATTTATATATAAATGAGATTGTTCATATATATATATTTGTGTGTGTGTGTGTGTGTGTGTGTGTGTGTGTGTATATATATATGTTTGGTTACGTGATATAGTTATTTTATTCGGAGAATAGATGACATGTGGACCTGATAAGATTTTTATATTCAGTCGAGGGATGAAAATCTTTTCATGATAAAAATGTGATGGTATAAAACGTGAGAAATGAATATATATTTATATATATATATTTACAAAAATATATGTATAATGATGAATGAGAGAAAAGCAAGAAGCCAATTGTAAATATAAAAAGTATATCACAGATAACTCGTTTGTATCTTGAGGATGCAGCTTTTTCCGGTCCATCATATTTTACTTCGAGGAAAAAAAATATATACATAAAATACATATAAATATGTGTGTATGTGTGTGTGTACTATTTTTTTTTTTTTTCCAAATATTTTCTCAAAATAACTTTTCGCCACGCCCATGCACTATCTCATGAAGATTTTTTTTATACAGAGGCCAGTGGATCACATGAGGATTCACTTGAATTTGTTTTTTTTTTTTTCATCTTCATTTATGTTTTTTCTTTTGCTTTTTTTTTTTTTTTTGCGGACGAAAGATCTTTGCCGCGATTGGCGGTAAAGTTGTATTCGCATGATGATGGTCTTTAATATTTTCTTTTTCTTATTTGCTTCTTCTCATTTTTTTTTTCTTTTCTCCTTTTTCTCTTGTGTTGAGTATTACTCTGTCTTGTACAATTTTAACTTCTTCTTCCCATTATTTTCTTTATATCTCTTTTATTTTGTTTTTGTTTTCTTTTTTTTTCTTACAATTTTCATGAGAAAATAAAAAAACCAAAATAATAATAAAAAAATTTTTTTAAATAAAAATTGTGGGGCTTTTCGTTATTTTCAATGTGTGGAGTACGCGAAAATTTTTGCATCGTCAACGACGCGCAACGACGCATTCGCTATCACGCATGGTTTGAAATAAAAACAAAAAATAATATCTAGGTATACATTTCAATAATATAAAAAATAAAAATAAAAAATATACATATGTACATTTGCGTGGCTGTCATTTTTCTACTGGAGAAATCTCTTCAAAGTATAAACAGTAGCATTTTTACGATCCACTACCAAAATTGCTATAACTCTCATTTTTTCTTTTCCTTTATTTTTTTTTCTTTCATATTTTTTTTTTTTTTTTTTTTTTCAAGTTTGATCCAAACATTTTGTGTGCCGGGTTCGCCAGCTGGTGAGAAACCATATTTTTATGACGTTTATGTGTGTTTTTCTCTTCTCTTTCTTCCGTATATGTGTGAACTCTATTTTTTTCTGTCTTACTATATACACACACACACACACACAAATGTTTTCTACATGGTAGTATTTTTTTTTCAAAATGAGAAAAGAAAATAGAAATGATGAGCATTACACACATTTCGATTATATCAAAACCAAAGTAATATTTAAAATTTTTGGATTGGATATTATTACGTTAATGAGAATTTAATATGAAATCTATGATGCAGTTGGTGACACTCAGGTATTTCAATTATCTTATCGAGTTTACCCCTTTTAAAATCATCAGAGTTTTGCAATTAAATTCATACTCACTCTCTCACTCATTCTCTATCTTTCATTTTCTTCCCCTCGTCTCTTTCGTTAATGAATTTTGCACGATGAATTCATCAATTCCGCCAATAAATTTGTCATTATCAATCATTTTATATATAAAGTTATTGATTTGATAAATTTAGTTTACTGTTTTGATACAAAGATCAAAAGTAAAAACACAATTATCATTAATAAATATTTAACAATTAGAATTAATGATATGTTGAATAATATTTTTAATGTAATTGAATTTTAAAATGAAAAATCAAAATAATAAAAATAATAACTAAAAATAATTTTATTTCAATAAAAATAATAATTTAATTTAATTATATATATGAAAATTTTATAATATATATCAATAACTATCGGGCATTTTTGTGTATACCTGGAATTGAAATTTTCGAATTAGGCGAGTAGACGGTTTTGCAATTGGAGGGGGTGCGTAGAGCGTGAGTGAAAAAAATTGTAAAAGGGGAGAATGAGAAAGAGAATTGGAAGCGTATAATGTGCTTGTGTTGGAAGAATAAAAGGGGAGAAATAACAAACAAAAAAAGAATGAAAAGGGAGTTGAGACCGTTTCGTCTGATGGATTTATGGGCCAGCGTGTTGCGTGGTCGACTGTGGTCCACAGCATTTACCGGCCACGATCTCAAAGTTTTATAGTATAGAGGGAGTTAGAAATGCCGTTGGTCCTCTCAAAGTCACATTTAATGCAAAAATAAAATAACACAAAACAAGAAAAGATGAATATAAAAAATAAAAAGTAAAAAAATAAAAAAATAAAAAAATTAGAAATGAAAAAAGAGTGTGTGAGAGAGAAAGTAAAATCCTCTCAGACCGATTTTTCTGCTTCTTCTTCTCTTTCTATATACACATTTGTATTGTGGAATGATGACGATGAAATCCCCACTTCCACTTTTTCCGTATTGCCTAAAAGCAACTCGAGACTTAATCCCAAGAACTTAGAAAGAGAGAGAGAGAGAGAGAGAGAGAGATAAAAACGTCGTGCGCATTTTCGATCGCCGCGATGTCGCGCACCTTCATCTCGTTATTCCGCCACTGATGCGCAAAAACAATGGACAGAGAAAAAGTCGTTCTCATCTATATACTACTTGCTTTTAACTATTTTTATTTAACAATGATATATATATACATATATATATTTTCTTTTTTTTTTTTTTCTTTATATTTCTCTCATTCTTCGTGCATTATTTCATATTTTTTTTCTTCTTCTCTACTGTTCTCTTTTATGGTTGATTCGAAACGACGGATTGAAATCACGAGAGCTGGTAAATTTTTGTCACGGTCCGTTACGATCATAAATTGTTAAGGGAATAAAATAAAAAAAAAAAATATATATATATATATATATATATATATATATATAATAATATTATGAAAAAAGAATGGATTGGTTGGTTGAACAAAACAAAAATAATAATATCGAGGGGTGAAAAACTGGAACTTGTGATATACATACCCCACATATAATTCATGTAAGCACAAAAGAAATGAGGGGGGCATTTAGTGAATCAAGATAATTTCCACATTACACATATATACGTATATATATATATTTACAGATATTAAAGTATACAATAAATTATGTTTTAACATCTCCGGTATAGTCTAGTGGCTATGATATCTGGCTTTCACCCAGGAGACCCGGGTTCGATTCCCGGTACCGGAAAATTTTTTGAACTCTAAACGAAATAATTTTTTTCTTTTTATCAATTATATACATATTATTTATTTATAGTAGTTTTTTTTTTTTTTTTCATGAAAACAGAATATAATTTTTAATATATTGAAAATATTCAATCATATCGATACCATCAAATAGGAGCTTTTACTTGAATTAATAATATTACAATAGATATCATGAATGTGAAAAACGTGAATAATAATAATAATAATAATAATGTATGTAATGACGTTACATATGTCGTGGATTTGTATGAATTATTTTATATTTATATGAGTATTGAAAAATTTTGATGTGAGTTTCAATATTTCTCATGGGAATGATTTCATGTATATTTATATTTATTATTGAATTTATTGAATATTATAAATTATTATTTTATTTATTCATGACTAATCAATAAATATAAATTAATATATTAATATAATAATAATTAATAAAAAATATATTAATAATATTGATATATATATATATAATTGATATTGCAGTTGGACTTGCTCATGGCCAAGGGGGTGAACTTTTTTTTACTGTTAGTCCAGCTGATCATTCAGTAGTTGAAGGCTCACCAGTACGTTTACGTTGTGAAACACAACCAAATACTGATATAAAATATTCATGGAAACACGAATCACAAATTATCATACCAAGTCCACGACGTCATCAAGTTGGTGGTGATCTTTATATTACACGTGTTAATCGGATATTGGACAGTGGAAATTTTGTTTGTATCGCTCATCATGAGACAAGTGGATACACCATCGAAAGTTCACCAGCAAAAGTTGACGTACAATGTGAGTATTTTTATCAATTTTTCAATAAAAACAAAAAAATTAAAAAAATATATTTCTATGTACATATTACACAATTGTGTCTTTCTTCATAATTATTACACACACACACACACACACACACATATATATATATTTTATTTCTTTCATATACACATGGAAAATGATTATTGTTTTATTTTTATTTTTTTTAAATTCTTTTTCGTTTTCTCTTCTACAATTTTTTTCCTCTTCATTTCACCTCAGGCAATAATATATAAAATACCGAGACTATTCTGTACATAAGGTCTTTGTCCAAATAAAAAAAAAATAATAATAATAATGATAACAATAATAATATCTTCCAGTGTTACTCGCCCTTTCGTGATCGTGACATATTCTATATCGATAATATAATATGTACGTGTATACAATTTTTTATTCTTCATCTTTTTATTTATGACATATTCATATATATATATATATATATATATATATATATATAACTGTACACATATGTTTTATATGTGTGCGCATTTTATAACATTGACAATGGAAAGGAAGTTGTTGAATGTGAAAGCCGATGTGAGAGACACAAGAGTGAAAGAGAGTGAAGAAGATAGTGTGGGATAAAAAGTATGAAAGAGTGGGAAGGGCTGATGAAAAGATGATGGTGGAGGAGATTTTATTATATGGCATATGTGTTGTGTATATAGTATATAACACCCTATCTATGCGTACACGAATAATTAAAATTGTGTATTCACAGTGTTCGAATATTTCAAGTCAATCTGTATATTAATAACATTCATGGAAAATAAACGAAAGTATCTTCAATCATTGTATTATATAATTTTTTTTTTCTTTCTTTTCTCTACATGCGGTAATAAGAATGAAAAAAAAAAAAAAAAATTGTATGATTACTTCAAGTCAGTCGCAACACTCTATAGGAAGAGGGAGTAATTTAAAAAAAAAAGAAAAAAAAAAAAGAAAAATATGAAAAGAAAGGAAAACCATCTGTTCGAATTTTATTTTTATATTTATCATTTTTTTTTTTTTTTTTTTTTTTGCTTTCTGCCTCTTTTCATCTATTTGTATCGAATAAAAAAAATTGTTTCAATTCCCTAGTGGAATATTTATTGGTGAAAAAAAAAAAATTAATAAATAAGATGGAAAAATAATGAGATCTAAAATTATGATGATGAAAGAAAAAAAAAAAAAAAAATTAATAATATAAAATAAAATAAGTGGAAAAATAACAAGTATCTTCGATTTTTATCTTATATATTTTCGATTTCTCTTTTACTATCAAATTTTTTTTATTTTTTTTTTTTTTTTTCCGTTTCATTCACGATAGGGCGATGATTTACGAAATCAAACACATTTGGGTCAGCAAATCTCAACATCCACCGTCTTTTTCATACCCCCCTAATTTCTCGCGATTCCATTTTCGTTTTTCCTCCATTCTCTCGTTTTTTTACTCACTTGAATTATCTAATTTTCAACGAGAATAAAGGAATGGCGTGCAGTATATTGCAAACGTGCTTTGAGTGTCGATCTTTCTCAAATGAAAAAAAAAAAAAAAAAGTAATAATAATAATAAAAAAGTAAATAAAAAATAAAAAATCGAGAAAATAAAATTTTCGTCTGGAATACAAAACAACATGCGTGACTTCGATGATAATTGAACAACAGAATTATAATTATAAATATTTTTCGTTTTATTTTTTATTATTCTTTTCACACTGTTTATTTTCATTCTCAATATTACCCATTATACTTTTATAAAAATCAAAAAACAAAATTAATTGTATAAATTTTCAATTGTCAATTGTTCGAAAAAGTCAAATGATCAAAATTTTTTTCAAACTACAATATATTATTCATTCAATTGTCGAGTGATTTCACGAGTGAAAAATGTACAGAGAGAAAAAAAAAATGAATAAAAAAATGGAATGGAGGAGGGAGGGGGAGAGGAAAGAACGAGGTATTGGATATACAACCATCGTCACGATAAAATTGCACGCACACATGGAACTTCAGGTTCTCTATCTTGACAGTTATACGACTGCCTCATCGACACACACATACATACATATGTGGATATATTTTATAGATATAACAGAGTGGATATCGAATGGAAACAAACTTGGCGCTTCCTTTCATCTTCATAGTTATATATATATATTTATCGGAAAGAGAATGTCAGGCTCTGTGTCGTTTCGTTATCGTAATTGTCGCGACATGAAATAAACGTAAAATAAAGAAAGAAAGAAAAAATAATAATAAATAAGTAAATAAATAAATGTATAAAAGAAGAAAATAGAAAAATTAAAGAAAATTTATATGTGAGTGCAATTAAATCTGACTGCTTGATGTAGAAAATAATAATAATCATAATAATAATAAAAAAATAAAATTTGTTATTATATATTCTCATATTTATTTTTAATATACAATTCTCATATTTCTAAACCCTTGAACGCTGTTGGTCATCAACACTGCAATTATTTCAAATACATAAATATTTTATTTATTTATTTATTTATTTATTTATTTATTTTTTAATATTTTCTCCCATCCTTCAACGAATGATTTGCATTCCTTAATGCACGCATGATACCGTGTTGGGGGTTGAGTAAATTATTATTATAATTCGTTCAGGTAAAAATGGGAAAAAAAAAAAAAAAAGAAAAAAACAAAAAATTATATAAGAGTAGAATAGGAAAATGAAACGACGACAAGTCATTATTTCGCATTGATACTCATCGATTTCAGTAATTATTATTATTATTATTATTAATATATATATATAAATTTATTTTGTTTCCATTTTTTCCTCTTTTTAACATTTACATATAGATATTTTTATCTAATTTATTATAATTCAATGTTGCACACAGTACAAAAATCCAATGAATGAAAGAATAAATGAATCTCTGTGACTTTATTCAATGAATTCAATGAATTCAATGAATTATCTTCACTGAAATTTTTTTTGTACTCAAACAAATGATGACACTAACTATATATAAAGATTGAATGAGAAAATACACAAATAAAAAACAAAAATCAAAGTGATAGAAAAATTAAAAAAAAAAAAAAAAAAAAAATCCATCACTATTCGCATATACAATATCGATGGAAATTTATAAAAAGTTATAAATGCATCAGGAATAACTACCATACTTTTCTATAAAAACTTTCATTGAAAAATAACAAAAAAAAAAAACAAGAAACAAGAAACGAGAAATGAATAAAACAGAAAAAAATTACCAAAAAAAAAAAAAAATTTTTTTTTTTCCCTCATACTCATCACACTAGCATCTTAATGTAGATATATATATATCTACACACATATATGATATGAGTATGTATTTCGTGTGGGAGAAGCGAAAGAGAATGATCGTGCCACGTCTGGCCCCCAGAGTTCTGGAGAGCCATAAAACTTTATGGTGCGTTCGCATCGACCGAGGCCCCCAAACTTCTCCCACTCGCCCCATTCTGTGTTAGTCGCTATGGCAACGCACCACGCGCAATCCCCGATGAACAACTACATATAAATATATATATATATATATATATGTGTAAAGACACATACAACCCCAGTCATCCCCCATCCACCTAAGCAGACATCTTTCGTTCCCCCTGAAACCCATTTCTCTCTCTTCTAACACCCCCTTCCAATTCTTCTTCACTCTCCCTCCTTACATTTCTATTCCTCTCTTTTGCTACCTCTTTCCACTCACCCTTCATCTTCGCTTTCTCTCTTTTTTTCCTCCCTTGTTCATATGAGACTCACCAATATAAACCCAAGCACGCAAGGAAACACCAAGAGAGAAGATGGTTCACGCTTTTACTCACTCATACGTAATTTACACACGAAGTGCAAGTATACTCATATACATACACGTGATATGTGACGCATAGGATGGAGGCAGACTGTGGAGCGTCACGAAACTTTACGCAGGCTCGAGCAGGCTCTTTCGCTCTAATTTTATATATATTTATACTCCTCGCTCTTTAGTTGTCAAGTCACTTCACTCTGTCTCTTGCTTGTTCTCTCGTTTCTTTCCTTCACTTTTTTTTCTCGGTTTTTTATCCATCTCACTATTTTTTTTTTTTTTTTTTTTTTTTTTTTTTTTTTTTTTTCATTGTACGTATGTGAAGTTTGTATATGTAGTAGTAGTAGCAGTGGTAGTAGTAGTAGACATCGGTATATGGAATATGAGAATAGAATGCGAATAATGTATAAGGGACTCACATCATTTGCAATGACGTCTGCTCTTATCTGACTTGTAAAATCGTGGGATAGCTAATTTTCATTATACACCACGTTACAGGTGGATGCACATTATTTCATTTACTCGTTTGCATTTAATGTTTATATACAATAAGCGTATAATTGTTGTGTCTAATGTTGTAAAGGGATATTTTTTTTTTTTAAATGTTTATTTGGTTTTGTTTATATTTATATATTTTTTGTTCTTTGTATAATTGTGTATAGTTTATTCATGCCAGGGGATTGTTTGATCTTCAGACAGTTGAATTTCTAAACAGATTGAGGGTAAATTTTTTTTTATTTACCAATTATATTTGAGGGAAATAACAAAACAAAAAAAAAATTTTTTCAATGGAATTTTTACAGATGAAATAAACAATTATACATGTATAATTATTTTTATTCGTTTACTTTATTTATTGGAATTTTTCAATTAATTTTTATCGTTTTTATTGTGTTTAAAATGAAATATTAATTAAATTAATTGATTAATTAATTTTTTTGTTTTTCACTTCAGAGTTGTATAATAATATTGTAATATTTGTATTCTATACTATTTTTACGTATACGAGCAAACAAAAATTATCCAAATTTTTTCTCATGACTTATTTCATTTTTCTTTCGATTTTTTTTTTTTATTTTTTATTTTTTCATTTGTTTTCCATTCTATTTATTTTTTGTATTTACACTAAAAAATAGCGGTATATAAATAAAAAAAAAACACAAAATAATAATAAGTATATGTATATGTGTACTGTAGAGAATAAATAAAAAATTTTAAATAGCAAAGGGACAAAATATTTTACTAAAACAAAAAAAAAAATGTATGCAAACATTAGACAATAAAGAGACATAGTTGGAACGTAATTATCATGCTCTCTCGCCTCTCTCAAATATATATAATATATTTATGTATATTACCTCATTATACGAAGATTTGAGACCGCAAAATTTCTCGCAGAAACAACAAACGGCAAACATAGAACTAAATTCATGTAGATATATATAGAGATGGTAAAGTGTACTCGACAATTTTACCCTCTCATAAAATTTTTGCGATGAGAACTTGGAACTGACTGTGCAAGACCACCCTGACATTCGTTAGAATTTCTCCCTTGTTCTCCCTTCCACATTTTTTTTTTTTTTTTTTTTTTCTATTTTTCATTCATGTGTGTGTGTGTGTATGTTTGTTGTTTTTTCTTTCCCCCGCTTCTTTACTCTCATTCTCTCGTCAACGAATTTTATTTTCGGCACTTTCCTTTCAACTTTTCGTTTCCTATTCGCACACTCGTTTACAATCAACTAACTATATATAATATATACGCACGAAATTCATCTCTCTTACACATTTATTTATATATATATCATTTCAAATATACATTCGACGTCTTTAAAAAAAAAAAATTCTTTTTTTTTTATTTTCATCTTTATTCCATTCAGTTTGTTTGTTTGTTTTTGTCCCCCGTGTGATTTGGATTTTTTCCCCTTTTTATTCACAAAAATATTGTACAGTGGAATAAAATACGGAGAGTATGAGAATAATATTGAGACGCGCGTTTATATATTGAAATCAAACGATGCAGTAATAGTACAAAATGAAAATTGTCGTGTATCCACGTGTATTTGTATGTTTGTATGTGTGGGCGTGTGCGTATATTCGTGTATTGTACTCAATCAATGATATTGACATTTGTCTCCTCTTTTTTTATTATTATTTTTTTCCCCTTTATTATTCCATTTCTACATTATTAATCATGTGACATTGAATAAATCAAAAATGTTAATTGTAAAACTTCAAATATTTTCATTTTATTTATTTTTTCATATAAATAAAAAAAAAATAAAATAAAAAAATAATAATAATAAAATAAAATACGAAAAATTTTCAATTTATTTTTCCATCAAATTTTATTCCATCAATTTTTTATCATCATTCGTATTTTATCCTCTATTTAAACATAAATAAAATAACATTTACCAACAAATAAAATACAATAAATTTTAATTATTTTATACCTATACAAATTGAAACAAAATAAAAATAAATCAATTCAATACAATTTTATCCAATTTATTAATAATACATTACATTTTATGATTATTTATAGACAAATGTAAACTTGTAAAAAAAAAAAAAAACAAAAAAAAATAAGAGAGACCTACTACACAAGGGAATAAATAATAATAATAATAATAATAATAAATGGCGTTGCGCCCTTAAGCCTTTGGTCGTTCATGGCGGGACCTTTGATCTCGCGCTTCGTTTGTACGTTTAAACGCGCGGCTTTCCCAGTATCAAGAGTTTACTACCACCCACTACGAGAGTGCAAGAAGGTCCGAGTGTGGGTGAACGAGTGAAATAAAAGGAATAAGAGTAAAAAAAAATAATAAAAATAAAAAATACGAAAAATTAAAATATATATATATATATATATATATTTGGAAAGATAAAGAGCAGGTACTCACGTAGTACTTGGGTGAAAATTTCATCGTTTAAAGTTAAGAGACCTTAAAGAAAATGCGACGATTGTTAACGAGTTTTTTTTGTTTTTTATTTTTCAATTTATTTTTTATTTTATTTATTTATTTTTATGTTTCTCATCTCCCTTACTGTCCCACTTGAAAAGGAATTCTTGAGTTTTTCATTCGCTTATTATAACACCATTGTCGTAGTATCGTTTAATTAAGTAGAAAAGAAACAAAACAAACAAAGAACAAAAATACAAAAATAAAAAAAAAAGAAAGATTTTTATTATTTATACATAAAATTGCTAATGAAGTGATATATATATACACCGTGTCCCAGAATCACTGGTCCATCCGAATTTTTTTTTTTCGTTTAACAATAATGTTTAACAAAAAAAACTAAACGACAAAAAATTGATTATTATCATATATTTTCGTATCATATTAATTTTTTTATACATAGGATTATGTGGGATACTCTATATGTGCATCTCATCAAATCTGTCTCATAGTTCAATTACTTTTACTAAAGGTGGAGAAAAAAAAAAAAAAAAAAAAAAAAAAAAACCGACAATGAATGAAGCTCTAAAAGAATAGTAGACATTGGAGGTGATGAAAACAAAAGGGGATGCAATTTCGTCATGTCAAAAAAGAGAGAAAAAAAAAATAATAAATAATGCGAATCGATTGTTTTTTGTATAAGTGGTTGAGTTGAGTGGGTTTACACACACTCACACACATATATATATAGAATGTGCATTTGCTTTGTCTGACAATTGTCTCTTGTAATTTGTCTCTGTTCTTTTAATTTTGTTTTTTGTCTTTACATACGTGTTTTTTTTTTTTCACACCCTGTGTTGTTTTCTTCTTCATAATTTTCTTTTTTTGTGTTTTTTCCCCTTTATTTTCCACAATTCAATTCGATTAATATCACCACAATGACAAACAAAAAAAAGCGACCCGTTATCAGTTAAGCTTTTTATTTTGTTCGTGTGTCTCTCTGTACAGATATCACAATAGAGAAGTCAAGAGATTGCGATGATAAAAGAAATACACACACTCGTAAACACCCAACTTTTGTATATATATCATCAAATTCACAGATAAAAAAAAATAAAAAGAAAAATATTGTCGTGGCAAAATCGATCTGACTTCCTCACTTGTGCCTCCAGGATATTTCTAAATAAATAATCATTTAATTTTTTTTTTCTCTCTCTTTCTCTCTTGTCTCTCGTCTTTTTCAATTTATTTTATTTTTGTTCACCACCGTCCACCTTCATCCCATTTACATTAATAAAAAAGTTTATATGAAATAATAATTTTATCTGATACATTTTTTACTTTGAAAATAAATTTAAATATTTTAATTGATGATTTAATTATTATTATTATATATATTTTTTTTTTCTGATGTAGGGATTAGCGAATCATCTGTGGTGTTGGAAATGCCGAAATTCTCATCGCCATTGAGAGTTGGTATGGAGATAGAGTTGCGTTGCCACGTGGATGGATCCGGTGAAATGAGATACGAGTGGTTCAAGTCAGTATATATGCATAACAATTGTATAACATTACGCTCTTGTATTTTCTATACTCACAAGATATACCAATACCATTAATTATCCAAAGTTTACGTACATATCAAACTGAGTTTATGAATAAAACAGTGATGATGTACAGAACATGAAACTCTCGTGAATATAAATTTATATAAATATATAATATGAAACGTCAGACATTTCGAATTGTATGGCCATTAGTAATATTACAATATTTTAATTATTCGTAAATTAAAAAAGTAAACAAAACCAAATTATAATAAAAATCAACTATTGAACAATTTTTTTATTTTTTATTATTTATTATTGTAATTGTTATTTTATTTTTTGTTTTTATTTCAGGAATACCAAGAGTTTAATTACTAATGAACGAGTTGAATTGAAAAAAAAGAAAAAACTTCATATCCATAATGTGAGTGTTGAGGATAATGGTGTTTACACATGTTTAGCACGAAATGAGGCTGGATCATCGCCAATCAATCAAAATTATCCATTGATAATATCAACAAATGATACGGCAACAATTAAAGTTGTACCGCAAAATATTATTGTTAAACGTGGTGATGCTGCATCGATGGATTGTGTTTATGAAAATGCTGATGCTGTTGAATGGTATTACAAAGAAATTGGACCACTTGGTGATGAAGATGAGAGATTTGTTTTTGATAATGGTACACTTTTAATACGTCACGCTGAACATCATGATCAGGGTATTTATGCGTGTCATGGAATACGAGATGACATTGAACAAATTTACACTGCTGAATTACAAATTGCATGTAAGTCAAATAATTATTATATTTAATTATTTATTAATTTAAATTTTATATTTAAAAATTTTCACTGTCTCATATTGTTTCAATATTTGATATCCAACGTATTCATAAATCAACGGATTAAAATAAAATAAAATATTTTCATTGTATAATTTTTATAGATTTACATAATCTCTCGGATGCTTCATTTGAACCAGCATTGATTCAACAATTGGCAGTTGTTGGTGAAGGACAAGAATTACAAATAAGTTGTTTGGAGCCAGCTGGATCACCAACACCACGTGTCTATTGGCGTGATCCAAATAATCATATAATCAGTGATTCAGGAGCAGTGAGAGTTCAAGATAATACATTGATAATTGGTAAAGCACGTGTGAATGAAGACGATGGTAATTATACGTGTGTTGCTGAAAATCTCAGTGGAATGACGGAAATGACGGTTCAAGTTATTGTATCAACTCCATCAATTTTAACAAGCTCACCAGAGTCAGTGACAGTGATGGAAGGTGATCCGGCAACACTTACGTGCTCTTATACGGGAATGGAATCTCCAGTTACGCACGTTCATTGGTTAAAAGATGGTGAACCATTGAAAGAAACAGGTGGCCCAACACGACATCGTATCACTGATCGTCATGGAAACGTGACACTTCACTTCAAGTCAACTTATCTAACAGATCGAGCTAATTATGCATGTGAAATAACAACCAAGGGTTTTCCATCATTGAGATCAGATCCAGCCGCACTTACTGTACGTGAAAAACTCAAATTTTCACCCTTGCCAGTTGATAAAAAACTCGAACTTAATTCAACAACAAGAGTTTATTGTAAAGCACAAGGCGCAACAAATCCAAGTGTAAGATGGATTAAAGAGCGTGAGGGTGAAAAATTTCCCGAACACGTTCAAGATATTAATGGGACATTGCATTTTAATGGTGTCGTTGAAAGTGATAAAGGCCATTACATATGCATTGCCACGAATGCACAGGGTTCAATCAATCACACTATTGAGATTGAAGTTGTCAGTAAGTAAAATAAATATAAATAATTATCCAATAAATTTTACCACTAATATTTTATATGAAATTTCAAATATAAATATATATATTCATTTTATTACATTTAAATATCAAATTCATTTGTTTAGTTGCACCAAGATTTACTCAAGTACCACAAGATCCAACAGAAACAGTGGAGGGCTATTCTGTTATGCTTCATTGTGCTGCTGAGGGTGACCCAACACCTCAAATACATTGGGACAAAGATTCACGATTTTATAATCTCGATGATCCAAGATTACAGGTATTGACAAATGGCAGTTTGTACATCAAGGAGGCTTATCTCAGTGACGAAGGAAAGTATGGATGTACAGCTGGTAACAGCGGGGGATTGAAGAGGATTGAGGTACAGCTCAATGTCAAACGTAAGTCTTTCAAACTATTGTATAAATCTTAAAAATACCATGGTAAATCAGGTAAAACGACGAGAGGAATATAAAAATAAAAATAGTAATGTTAATACGTATATGAATAAAGATAAATGACAATAAATTCTTTTCTTTTTTCTCCCAACCGTATACAGCGGTTGATGGTTATCGTTCGGATATGGATATGGACAATTATGATGGATCAATGATGACGAAAACTGTAACAATAACATTGAGCGTTGCCGCAGCTTACATGGTTCTTGTTGTTGGTTTGATGGTGTATTGTCGCTATCGACGAAGACGCAGAAAGCAACAATACTTGCAGGAACAAGTAGAAGGTATCTATTGTACTGTTGTTAAAATTAAATTTGTCAATTATAAATTAATATTAATTAGTTAATTGAAAATAATTTCATGGTATTTTTGATATTTAAATTTTGTAGAAAAATTGGAAAATGGTGATATTCATGAAGAACAAACTGAGTTGAAAGAAATGAATCATAAGACAAATGGTGGAAAGAAAAGAGATAATCGTGATTCACATCGAAGTGATGGTACGGAAACGGCACAAAGTCAAAGCAGTAATTTGTCGAAAAAATCAAAAAGCAGTTATGATAAACTTGCGGTATCACGTTCAAATTTACGTGATTTAAAACCACTTGGACGTGGTGAATTTGGCGAAGTATTTTCAACAAAATATCAGATTGACGGTGAAAAAGAACAGATTGTTATGGTTAAAAGTTTATTACATACAAAAGATGAAAATAATTTACAAGAATTCAAACGACATTTGGATTTTCTTCATAAATTAAATCATGAAAATGTCGCTAAATTAATTGGATTATGCCGTGAAATAGAACCGGATTATATGATTATTGAATACACTGATTGGGGTGATTTGAAACAATTTTTAATTGCATCAAGAAAAGATGAAGTGACAAATTCAAATCCTGATGTAAAACCACGTGCACCACAACTTTCAGTTGCACAAATTCTTGCGTTAGCTAATCAAGCTGCTCGCGGTCTCAAACACATTGCCGACAATCGTTTAGTACACAAAGATATTGCTGCACGTAATTGTTTAATTGCAAGTAATCTTAGTTTAAAAATATCAATGACATGCATGACTAAAGAGCCTTATCATCAAGAATATGCTAAACATCGTAATCAAGTTATTCCATTGCGATGGTTACCGTATGAGGCTGTTTGGGAGGATGAATACTCAACAAAGAGTGATGTCTACTCATTTTCATGCTTACTATGGGAAATATTTCATCAGGGTGAATTACCATTTAATAAACTCAACGATGATTCAGTGTTGACACAACTTAAAGCTCATACTCTTGAATGGAAAGCTCACAAAGCCGCACCGCCGGCATTACAAGAATTACAGAACAAGTGTTGGTCAATTGATCCACGCGAAAGACCGACGTTTGATGATATTGTATCGAAGATCGGGGAAATTGTAGTTGATAGTTGTTTGTAAAACCACACGTACCCAGACACATAAACACATGCGTATGAGTGGAAAAACAAATAGTGCAACGAAAACTGCAATACAATTTTTTAATATTATTATTCTTTTTTGTTTTTTTTTCTTTTTTGTTTTTTAGTTCATTCATTATATTGAATGGATTATAAATTTTTCACTATTTGAGAACGAAACGTGAAATGATAATGAATATTAGTATTTTATAATAGGCCTGAAAGGTCCCAACGGCTAATTGACACTGCCTCTGTCCATTAATTAGCGCTAGATAATTTTTCTATACTATCGTAAAAATAAGAAAAAACAAAAAAAAAACAAACAAAAAAATCAATTTGACCTAAGATAAATCAAATATTTATATGAATAAGTGTAATGCGACTTTTTTAAAAGAAAATTTTCTTCTTCTTAAATGTAAATGTGAATGTTTGCCTCACATGATGATAAATCATTTGATAAGTAATTTAGTGTGATTGAGTAGTGTTAGGTGAAGAAGAAAAATAAATAAATTAATATTTATATTTACCTATTTGATAATAATGCTTTATAAAATAGAAGAACAGGTTAAATGAAAAACAAACAGAAAAAAAAAAACTTAAGAGAGACTTCACAATGTAGTATTTTATAAAATAATGAAAACAATTTTTTTTTCTCATTTTTTTTATTTTTATTGATAATTATACACTAAGATTTTACATCGAATATACTCAATATTTGTAAATTAATATAAAATTTTTTCGGAGTCGGATCAATTTTCACATTGCAAATATTTTTAATATATTCAAAAAATCCGACTTGAACAGTCCATTGAAATTGCATGCATTACAAAAGTATCAATACGCGTCATATCATAAATTCAAAAGTCAAAAATTAAATGAAAAAATTATTCAAAACATTTTTTTTATATATTTTTTTTTTTTACTTGCGTACTAAAAACAAGTGAGAACAAATGAAGAAAATGAAAAATAAAAATACGCAACGAGTAAATGAAGAAACAAGAAAATTTCTCATTCTTTATTTATTTATTATTATTATTTTTTTTTCTTTTCATTATTCAATAAATTCGTGGTTAACAATGAATAGAAAGACAAGAGTGATTCATCATTCATAAGTTATCACAAACACGTGTTTGTATATACCGACAATTATAAATGTAGTCTTAAATTTTTAAAAAGGAGAAAAAAATAACGTAATCAATTGATGCTTTTGTAGATTTATTATCGAACAATCATTGTTCTTCCTTGTGAAAATAATCTTTATGATTATTTCAATGGCCTCCATAATAATTATCTAATTAAAACTATCTCTCTCTCTCTCCTCTTCTTCGTCATTTGCCTTCAGCCCTATTAAATTCTTCAAATAATATTTTTTTTTATTCATGTAACTGTTTTTGATTTTTTTTAAACTGTTTTTTAATACGTTGAATTAATTAATAGCAATTGATAATACATTTATATTAAAATAGTAAAGAAGAAATGAATGTTTTTCACTCTAATTGTAATACTGTCATAATTTCTTTTTTTTTTTTTTATAAATAACTAAAACAAATATACATATATATATATAATAATGCAACGATAATATAAATTGTATAGCCGTATGAGTAAAAAAAGAACAAAAACAAAAATGAAATTCGCGAATATGTATATATATATAAAATGCTTTGTTAACGAACCAAAATTATTTATAGATAATCTCAAACAAAAGATTAAAAAAAAAAAAAAAAAAAAAAAAAAAATTTGTACGAATTAATATCAGTGCATATTAATATTAATAACAAATATAAATAAATTTGCACTTAATTCATCGATTGGCTGCCAAAGGAAGTGACTGAATTAACACAAATAATGAAAAGAAAGAAGAAAAAAAAAAAAAAGAAAAGAAAAAGAAGAAATGAGTAATACAATTCATCGCTCCTCAATAAAATTCATCATAAATAAAACAATAATATATACATGCATATATACATATATATATATTTAATCAAGTTACATATATTCTTCAATAATTCATGTATCAGAAATGAATATAAACACAATATAGATCATGCATGTCCTTAACAAATGAACTGTGCAAATGCATATCGCATATTAATAGAGAATGATATCGTGCATATTCATTGTTATCATTGTTGGGATTGATCATATGAAAGAATGACGATTTCCAAATATCCATTATTAATTTATGATACGTCATTTTGCAAAGTTCATCCAACCCTTCATTCTGCCTCTCTCTCTCTCTCTCTCTCTCATCTGTAATTATATATGAATACACTGATTGAGAGATATATAGTTGATACATTCCCCAGTGTAGTTGAATAATTGAATAGCGGTAGCAGGAATGAATGAGATGATTCCACTTCTCATCCACTCACACCCTTATCCTGATTTACTACACAACCAAATCCATATCGTCCATTCAAATATACAAACGTTCATCCCCTATATCTCTAGTCATATTGAAATACACGATGATGATAAACAAAAAAAGTATAAAAACGTATTGAATTGATAAAACGGATATAATTATAAAATATTCATTTAGGCGACTTTTTTTATAATTTAGTAATACACGTAGATACGAAAATACAAAAATAAGTAATGATAAATAATAAATAAAAGTAAAAAAACGTAAACAAAGAATAAAAAAAAAAACAAAAAAAGTGAAGATAATAGTAATAAAAACTGGCGTTTTTTTTTTTTTTTTTTTTTCGAAACAGTATTCTGTAAATATTTATACTTTTTTATGGTTTACACTTTTTAATCACGAAAAAAAAAATGGAAAATACATGTGTTATATGAACAAGTGAATGATACAACAGTGAACGTCATAAAATGTGTCTGTTATTTCTTGATATTTTTATTCCCTCAATCCTATTATTCAACAATAATTATTAAATAATTTTTTCATTTGATTTCTAATAATGAGATAGTAAATAATATTTATTAATTTGAAACACTAAATGTTTATATACGGCAATTAAATTTTTCAATAAATAAATATAATCACATAATATTAATAAACTATAAAAATTTTTATTCATATTTCTATTATTAAATAAAATAATATATAAATGTTCAGGTAAGTAGAAAAAGTCATTAAATAATTTTATTACCTAATCAAATTTATTTTGACTTAATATTTTTCATAGTACAATCTATAATTCTATAATTGATTTATAAAATGACGCAATTGTAAAATGCAAAAATTGATATACAAAAAAATATAAATACCGCATTGAAAAGAGCGATCGATAAATACAAAGACGAATCACATATGAAAATTAAAAAAAAAAAAAGAAAACCAATAATAATAATAATACTAACAACAATTAAAAAACATCGGGATAAAAGGCAATTGTACGATGATTGAATCTATGAATAAATGCCAAATTATGAAACGTAGTGATGCAAAGAGTATGATTTTTTAGTAATGCATATACAATATATAATATATAATCACATATATATATACAAATATATGTATATATATATTTATTATTTTTTGTTTATTTTTATTTTTTACTTTTTTTGTTTATTTATTTTTTTTTTTTATATAAAGTCTAATGAATTAATTGTATATATTGTACTTAATTCATTAATACGATAGCAGCCTCACTCTCTAATAGTACTAAATATAATAATGGTATAATGCAGTAATTATTTTGTTAATATATATTAACATTTTTTTTAAATAATAAATTTTCAGAATAATTGATAAACAATTCTACATGTATTTTATTTTTGTTTTTGTTTTTTCTTTTTTTTTGTTGGTGTTGATGTTGTTGTTTTATTTGTTTCATTTTTTATTTATTTATTTTTTTTTCCTTTTTTTTTTACTTTTTTTTTTTTTTTTTTTTGTTTAAATGTTTATCCATATAGTAATAATCACAATAGCGTATTCTGAAAAATAGATTAGGATTCCGTAGGCAGAGGGCTGAGACTGAGTATTTTCATGTTCAAAGTATTATCATTATTTATTTATTTATTTATTTATTTATTTATTTATTTATTTATTTATTTATTATATAGCCCTAATACATCGCGTGTGTCTAAAGCACGTGAAAATTAGAATAGGAAGAAGGGGGAGAGAACAAATGAGTCCAAGCATCACCGTTTTGAAATATTATATCTTGTTGTTTCATTTTTTTTTGTTTTAATTTTTTTGTTTAAATTCTAAATTCTCATCTTTTTTTTCTATCACGTGCAACCAATTTTAATTGTTAATCACAATATTCTATAATTATTAAATTGGATTTATTGCACATCGAACTCGTGGAGATATTTGGATTGCAAAAAAAAAAAAAAAAAAAAACAAAAACAAAAACTAAATAAAATATGATAAAATTTTCGATTACTCATTCAATAGAAATTTTATATATGATTGATCATTTTGTTATCATCATTCTAAATAATTATTAAATTATTCGTGATTTCAATTACGTATAAAATGTTTAATTATTTATTGGTAAGTTCTTTTTTTGTTTTGGGTTGCTAATAGTAGTATCGCGCAATATGGGAAGATTGGCTCGGTTCACTCGCTCAAAATATCTCAATCACTAATTCAAACACTCTTTACGATGGACGTTAAAAACAACTTTTTTTTTTCTCTCTCTTGTTTTTATTTATTAATTCATTTATTTATTATTATTATAATAATAATTTTTTTTTCAATTATAATTCTCTGCTTCTCTGCCCAGGGAACCCGCTATAACAGGGCACTATGAACAGCAGTCCGCCGATTAAGTGACATTTTTTTTTTGTTTTTTTTTTTCATTTTTTTTTCTCAACTACCACAATCATTCGATTTCACGTACATCCAAAAACGATTCTCACTCTTTTATTTGATTGTTTATTTTTTTTTTCTTTTTTTTTTTTTAATCGTTTACTCTCACACTCGTTTTATTCAGTATTTTTTTCGCTCTATCATTGCACTTATGTAAAATATACACGTATTATATTTTGCTGTAGTAAAAAATTGTTGAAAGACAAAAACAAAATATTATTATAAAGGAAAAAAGAATATTTATTTATTTATTATTATTAATTTTTTTTTTTTTCTAAGTACTATGCGCGTCATAGGTGTTAACAATTTATTGAAATATTTGGATATTTAATTTCATCACAACACACAAGAAATAATTTGGTTTCATCTATTTTTTTTTGTTTTGTGTTCATATTTCATTATTTTTCATGATGATCAATATTATGGCGCATTATTTTTTATAATGAATTAAAATATAAATACAATTGTTAATAAAAAATCGTATAATAATTTGTAATATGTATAATTGATAATAAATAGAGGCAGTTTATTATATTATAATCAACGCAAATCGAGCGAATTATGGAAAATAGAACATAATACATGTCAAATTTGTTTCAATAATTATTGTATATGAAAAAAAAAAATTGGAAAAAAAAACAACGAAAATAGTTTTAATGTTGATTGTAGTTTCTAAGAAGATGCATTGTTGTCTTTACATTTGAAAAATATCAACAATATATGAAATATAAATAAATTATATTTGGAATGTTTTAATCAAGAATGACATTATAAAATTGTGTAACATTAATTTTATTTTATTTTATCATTATCATTATTTTTTTTTTTTGTGTTTGCATATTTTTTATCATACGTTTTGTTTCAATTTTTCAACTTTTTTTTTGTTTGTAATAATAAAAATGCAAATTGATAATTCAGTAAATATAAAATAAAATTGTTACGCTATTTAGTTTTTGAAAAAACCCTTTTACGCAATTTCATTTTATTATTATTATTATTATTTTTTTTTTATTATTTATTCAGCATATCCAAACCTTGCACTATGCCCTGCCAAATATATGCCACCTACATCAGCAGTCATTCTACATCAGCCACAATGAATCACTACTGTATCGTTTTTGTTTTATATTCGTGTTATGATATTTTTACTGTACTTTATTTATTATTATAATTATTATTTTTTTGGTTTTTTTAATTATTTAATTAATTAATTAATTAATAGACGTGCCATGTCTCTCTATCTCAGCCTACTGCCAACTACTTATCTCGAGTCATTTTTCTTTCCCATTTCTTTTTTTTGTTTTTTTTTTTTGTATCATCTCGTGTTACAAATAGTTATGTTTTTATTACTATTATTATAATAATAATTATTTTTTTTCTCTCTTTTTTCATGTTATCATATAATATAATTAGCGGCAACTGTATATCATACAATTAATGAATTTTTTTCATTTATCAATGTTCACATTTTCACACCACTAATGTTTTTTTTTTTTTTTTTTCTCAGTACGATCATCAGATGTATATAAATGAACAAAGCGACGCAATTTATAGACGTGAACGTTTCAGTATTCGTCGGAAAATTTGTCTTGTTTTTTTTTTATTTTTCTCTTTAATTTTTATTTTTTCCAATGCGCTATTTAATGCACCGCTGTTCAAGTAGGTAAGTCAAGGCCCCAAATGGCGACTCTGGCTCTCTTACATTGAATCACATGTCGTGGAACTCGAGTGTTTATTTATTAATTTTTTTTTGTTTTTTTTTTTATTTAATGTTTTATTTCGATGATAAATTTCAGAGCCGAAGAGCACAACATCTGTGTGTTTGTGTGTGTATATGTTTTTATGTTCATATGTATACGTGCGTGTGTATATTTTTAGCCTAGATATTTATTTTTACATGACAACTAGAAATATCCAAAAACGTAAGATTTATTATTCAATTTTTCAGTTTTTAAAAAAATTTTTCTTTTTTTTTGTTTAATATATATTTTTTTTTTCTACCCTTCTTCTCTCTGCTTTTACTATTTAAACAACAACCATTTAAGTGTATGGAGAAACAGTGAGAATTCACAACGATTAATTGCGAAATCGAATTGACGCCAGAGTCGCATTCGAGAATATTTTTTTTGTTTTTTTAAATTATATATGACTGATCTCCCAACATTATTATATAACACACGATGCTGATACTGCCGCTAGAACATTTTTCAGCCCAGTCTAATAGTTACAGTAAAAAATAGCATAAACGGCACTGTATTAGGAAGAAGCAAAATACATGTTACATTCTCATTTAATCATCATTGGTAAATGCATTTTAGTATTTTTTTCTTTATTTTTGTATTATTATTATTTTATCTCTCATCTATTTCTCGCAAGACGTTATTTTTTTTTTTTTTAATTTTTTTTCCCTCCTCATGTTATTCTATCGTCATTATTAATAATATTAATGTTATCCCCGGATCGTTATAAACAAGTGGGGATATATGAAACATTTTTCTTTTTTTTCTTTTTTTTTTTATGGATAAACATTATACCAACATTTGTTTTGCTCCAGATTTATTTTTCGTTAGATAGACAGGCAAAAATGAGTCCCTCATTTTTTTTTTTAATTCTCTTTCCTCCACTCTATTTTTTGTTTTTTTTTTTTGTTTTTCTTTCATTGATTTATTACAATACAAAAGAAGAGCAAAGAAAGTTCTATTGCAATGAATCGAACGATATCAACTTCCAAATTGAGTTTTATTTGTTGAATAAAACTTTTTATGTTTCATAATTTTCTTTTATTATTTTTTATTTTGAGATCAATGGCACACCATTTAATACATCTGTGTATATATATATATATATATATATATGTATGAGGAAGGAACTTTTTCTCAACGTGACAAGTATAATTGGATACAATGATATTGTATCTTGAAATAATGTTCATCAACATTTTATTTAATATTTTTCTTTTATTTTTCAGTGACTGATTAGAGATGTTAAAGTGAAGTTGGAATTAATCCTAATCATACTTTTGCAAGAAAACTTTTCTTCGTATTTCAACACTAATAGTTATTTTCTAACTTTTAGGTACTAAAAATTTATTACATATATATAATTTTTTTTTTTTTTTTTTAATCCTTATTTTTTCACAATTCATTTCATTTGTTTCTTGTTCAAATGTGACATACAATTTCGTACAACTTGCCTAACTTATAAAACTATGACGCTTAAAAATGATGAATTTTTAACATCTAGATTTTGTTTTTCTTATTAATTAATTATTATTTATTTTTTTCTTTTATTAATACTCAGATCAGATAAATGAGTCATCATAACTGTGTATGTCCTCTACTTAGGCTAGATTCCGACGGAAAAATATATTTATAAAAAGTTATAATATTAATATACGTTTCAAGCGTTCTATGTACCGTTGTTCCTCTAATCTTCTACTTATAAACTAAGCTTTTGTCATCAAAATGACACTCGCCGCCATACATAATAGTACTGTCATCTCTAAAAGCTCCTGTTAGGGAAAAAGGAGCCAAAATCTATTTATTTATTTATTCAATAGTATTTTAATTAATTAATTTTTTTTTTTTTTTTTTTTTTTTCATTTTCCCATCATTTCCACATTGTCATGATAATAACCAGCTAAAACCTCTCTATAATTACACACACAATAATAACTCGCGTAAAATTATTGGAATCAAATGGCGCATATAAAAATTGGATATTTCAATTTTTTTTTTGTTTTTTCTTGTTTTTTTTTTCAAAAGAAAAGAAAAAAATATATATTTCGATATATTATTATTTCTTATTATATTTTTTTTCTTTCTCTCTTTTTCTCCATTTCAATTCAGATCAATCATTAATAATCACATGATTATTTTAATTAATGTACACGTTTGCCTATGAAACTGAATATTTTTTTAAATAAATAAAGGCAATTACAGTTAATTTTTAGTTTAGAGTGCCCATCACACAGTGCAATGAAATTCATTTTAATAAAATTCAGTTGCACGCGCCACTTTATTCCAACATTAGCACAATATATCATTTCAAGCAAGTGTCCCCCCAACCAGTGTGTCATCAACATGATAATTAAAATGTAGTTAATAACATTCATCATCTCTCATTAATTGAATTGTGCTTGTTCATGTATATATTTACGTGGATAACATTCGACTGTTAATGTTGTTTATACATTTTTTGTCTTCTATTTAATTAATTAATTGATTAATTTTAATTTTTTTTGTTAAATTTGTGCAAGGGGTCACTTTCTTATGAATAATGCATACCACCGTTTTGTGCGACTCTAACGATAACCATCACAATATGACCAACGGTGCCTATTTTACAATTAATATCTTTGGTATCATGCCTGAGTCATCATTCATCATTTAAAAAATCTATTAAACCGATCGAGTTTATCTTGGATACGTCACAAATATTAAACATCAAAAAATTGTCATTCAACAAATGAACCTCATGAAAAATCTAACGATTCACTTTCTATTTGTCTAATTTGTTTTCACGTTTTTTTTTTTCATCTTTTCATCTGTTAATTTTTTTATTTATTTGTTATTATTATTATTATTATTTTCATTCATTATTTAGATTTCATTTGATGAATAGAAACTAAAAAATTTGTCCGATTGAAATCAGCGATTATTAATGTTTACGGTATATTTTTTTTTTTTTTAGTAAGCCAATGAATTTATATTTAATATGAAAATGAAAGAGGGATAAAAAAGAAAAAAAGTAGTTGAATAGAGTAATATGTTATGTAATATAATTGAAAGCACTTAACAAATGAATTGTATGAGAAAATAATCATTCACTTTGTGATCACAATGTGTGTCAATCTGTCTTTATAACTTTTTATGATTGCTAATCATTTTTGTTGTGTGTGTGTATTCACATCGTGATCACGCAATATTTGTTTTGAATTCATCAAAATGTCAATAATTATTTCCATTGTAATTGAGTAATATTATATAAATAACGAGATTGGAATGAGAATTAAATATAGTGTATTAATAATTAGCATGCAAATTTTGTTGCTGTAATTTTCACGTTTCAATGTTCATATAACAAGTGAAAATTTCATATTAATTTCCAATACATATTTATAAAGCTTTAATAATTATTATTATTTCACACATTGGACAAACTTTTTAGAATCAATAATAATTATAAATTGAATGAAAAGAGAAAAAAAAAAATATATATATATAATAAATTATAAATGCCTGCACATGATAATTTTCATTTGAGTTCAATATGTGTCGTCGGTTCCACTGATACCAAATTCAGAATATCATATTTCTCATCGACACAATATTTTTATTATAATTGTCATTCATTATTATTATTATTATTATTATTATTTTTTTTTTTTCATTTTTCATTTCCATTTATACAATCATAAAATCATCGTTTTTTTTTCTTTTATATGAACTTATTTTGGTTAGGCGAACCCGTGGTGAATTTATGTGATTTTATTTTATACAAATATCTATACCGTAAATAACCATCGGTGTAATTTAATTTCATTTTTGTTTGTGTCTTTTTATTTTTTTGTATTTTGGGTCAACAACACATTAAAAATAACATATATTTTGTAAAATTTGCACGAATCTATGATATATTCTTGCTTTTTATTTCGTTATCAAATTGAAAAGTGTTTATATTTTTGACAAAAATTCAAACGTCATATGAATAATAGAAGAAAAAAAAAAAATTATTCTGAACGTAATAATAAATAACAATGATGAAAAATTTGTACTGTTGGTAAAAAAAGAGAAAAGAAAAATATATGTATATATTTAGTAAAAATAAAAGAAAAAGTCAAAAAAATTTGTGCTGTATGCAGCCATTTTTTAATTGGTAAAAAAATTATTTAACAAAAACAAAGGCTCGGTCTGATTGAAAGCATTTCAGTCTTTATATTTGTCGATTGATAGAAAGATGCTATTACAACGAGCCTTTGCCTCTCTTAATTTTGTTCGTTCGTATGTTTTTTTTTTTTTTTTTTTTTTTTTTCCATCCAGCAAGCAAATTAATCAATTTTTTTCTTCTTTTTCCCATTAACTAAATGACTTATAATAAAAATATCCGAATCAAGTTTGTAAATCACCGTAGTCGGATTGTGTGTGACATGTGCGTGTAAGAGTCGAGCATAATTCAAGTTCTATTGTTCACAAAATATTATTCATGTTCAAATTTTTTCTCGTTATGTTTGTTTATTTCATTTCATATTTTTTTTTTTTTTTTTTCTCACAGTTGACGAGTGAGTATAAGGTAAAAATTGATTTTTCCATCAGTAATTTCATTCCACATGAAATATAATATTCAACTGGAATAAGAAAATTTCCATCATATAATGGATACCAATTGAAAAATATTCATTAACAAGTAGAAAAAATTGTTTGAAACTAGATTTTCTTTTTTTTTTTTGAGTTTTTAAATTTTTTTTCTTTTTTATTTACTAATTTTTTTTTTTTTTTTTTTTTTTTTTTCGAAGATATTTATAATTTTTCATCTCTAATTCCCATTGAATTTTCAATAAATATTCAATACACATCCAATGTGGCACTCATGGTGATTCTTACATGGAATCTCTTATACTCAATCATTTAAATAATTTCAATTTAATTTTAATGTCATGGATAATTGTTACGAAATTAAAATTAAAAGAAAAAATAAAAATAAAAATAAATAAATAAACTGATGTCAATTATTTTACAGTGTGAATAACTTTCACAGCACCGTGTATGTGTCGTATGAAAAATTAATCACACAATTAATAAATGCTCACATAAAAAACTCGTTGGATTCAAGCAATTGTAACAATAGAAATTTTATTTTTAATTTCAATCCATGCGACCTTTTAATATAAATTTCTTTTTTTTTTGTGAACAAAAGAGCTTGTTGCCACGTGTGTCAATCTTTTTAAAACAATCGAGAGCAAGAGAGAGAGACAGAGGGATGGAGAGAAAGAGAGAAAGAGAGAAAGAAAGAAAGAGAAAGAGAAAAATAGAGCATTTAAGTTTTAATGCTACTCCCACGATTTTTTTTTTTTTTTTTTGTGTTTTTTCATTTCTTATTCATTGTCTAGAAAACATTTTCGTCATATAGAATATATCACATACGCGTTACTTCTAAACACACTGAAATAAGAAGCACTTTAAGATAGATTTCTACACACACCATTCTCTAACATTCTATCTTTCATGTTTTATTTCATTCATTTCCCAAATAAATTGGAAAATAAACGATTTATCTGTTTCTCTTGGCCATTAATAATTGTTCATACATATCACTTGTGTAATTGCTGTATACGTTGTGTAAATATGTAATTATATATATACATTGAAGTTTCATTACCTCGAGAGTTCTTTGACCCTTTTTTTTTCTTCTCTCTCTCTCTCTTACTCTAGTTATTTTTTATCTTTCTTCTTTCACTCTTTCACTTTATATTTGCAGTCTCTCACACTTTGTTGTCGTCAGTGTCAACGTCAATTACGTATATTTGCGTGTATTTAGTACACCTTTGTTTTCAAAATATTCAAGCAAACTTAAATTCAATCGTGGGAATTTCAACGTGTCGCAATGCATTATATCATTTATAATAAAGTATTCTACTCGTCTTGATTATTAATTAACATTGGATAACAATTTTTTTCTTTTTCTTTTTTTTTTGTTTTCGCATGCGTGACTTTTATCAAATTATTTACATTTGAAAATTTATCATTTGCAATTAAACGTTTGTGATCTCCACGAAATTTATACAATATTAAAATGTAAAATTATTTTTTAAAATATATATTACAAAATAAAAGAATAAAGATTTATTGAAATAATACATTTAATTCAATGATAAATTAATCGTATTATATATATATATATTTTTTCCTTTCTTATTGTACAATTAATCGTGAATTTCTTACACATAAAAAATCAGGCTTTTACTCTCTATATTTGGTATGTATGACGAGAAAATATATATGTGTATCAAAATTATTGTGGATTCCGTTTTTTTTTTTATTTATTTTTTTTTTTTTCCTTTATAAATTTTACATCACTCTATTTCATGAAAAAAAAAATTTATTTCATTAAATTTTTTATTTAACAAAATTAACATTCACTGAATAATTAATATTAATTACACAGTATATATTTTTTTTTTTTCATTGATTCAATTATTATTGCATAGCGAGCTGCTGATGCATTAGTGATTTTTTTGTTGCTCATTGGTGCAGAATATTTGACCGGATTCGTGAACTTAAAACCGGCACAGTGAACATTATATGGGAGAATATAAATGAAAAATAAAAAAATAAATAAAACATTGAATTTAAATAACATTCAGCAATCAAATGAGTAATGGCATTTTTATCCTAAATAAGCTGAGCAATCTACCGTTATCGGAAATTCCAATAATACTGTTACACAATATATAAAGTTGAGAATGTAAATGTTCATTTTTTTTTTTTTTTTTTTTTTTTTTTTTATCGTGTATGTGTTATTTATTTTTGCAATTGCAATTCACTGATACAACTGTACAAATCGAGGAAATATATTAAATAAATAAATAAACAAACAAACGAAAAAAAAGAAACGACTTGTGACACGAAATTGTTCTCTGATGATAAAATTTATTCTCACAGCTATGAAATGTCTAGCAATGATACATGTTCATTTTAATTATTGACCTATTGATATTCAATAATGACACGTATAAAAATAAAATAAAATATAAAGATAAAGATAAACATATTCCGGACAATTCTTTGACACATTCAAATTCAACAATCAATTATTGATTGGAAATAAAAATTATTGCAGAAATAATAATTTAATAATAATAATAAAAAAAAAATAAGTGGAGATCACTGCACGTAACTAGAAAATAACTGTAGTTAATATTTATTTGGTAAAGTTAAATTCAATTAAATCACATTCGCGTATTATTTGTGCGAACGTAAAAATTAGTTCGCACTTTTTTAAAAGCAAAAATAATGATAAAATATGTATATTGTCTCGACATGGATTTTGCAACATGTAATATCGAGAAGGGAAAAAAAAAAAAAACAGAAAGATACAATTACAAACACACACAGACACACACGCACTTTATCATCATATACATACACAAATGCTCCTAACAAATACGTATAATAAAAAAAAAATTCTTTATATATATATTCTATAATGTTTTAATTTCAATGTTCTATTGTGGAGCCGACGATTAATGAATCAATTGAATTGATTTTTTTTTTTAATTAAATGCAGTTATATATGGACACTCCGAACATATTGCTCGATCTATGAGAATAAAAATTATTCACGATTTATTAATAATTCGACGATATATAAGAATTGATAATAAATAGTAAAATTATAATATAAAATAATATATCTAGTTTAACATAAATATAAAATTATCTCTCATCGAGTACAAATCACTGAAAATATACCACCAAAGATTTTTGACGTATTACAAATATTGAATAAACGAAAAAAAAAAAAAATAATAAATAAAAAAATAAAGATGAAAATTGTATGTGAAAGAATATTAATGGATTATTTGTCGCACAATAAATGGTAAATGATGTTTTTTCTGTTTTCATTTTTTTGTCTTGTGTGTAAATCGAGCAGCACACAACCGATTATACAACAGGCAGCATAAGTGTCGATAGGAAAAATATTTAGTACCCCTTTTCATCATCGAAAAAAAAAAAAATAATAATAATAATACCAGCACGTGTGAACACACACACTAGAGAGAGAGAGAGAGTGAGAGAGAGAGAGTAGTAGCCCGTGCCTACAATAAAAAAGAAAAGCATACACGCGACAATAGAGAGATGTTTTGTTTTTTATCTTCACATTACCGACTTTTATAAAATATCTAAGCCCAAAAAACACACCCTCGTTTACTCTATATTCTCAATTATAAGATTCAGCCACAAGTCGCACAAGCAATTGAAAAAATAATTGGAAACACGTATATTATCCCGATTTTGACTTGGCAAATATTTGAAATATTCGATTTTTAAAGACTATACATTTCGAGTACGTGTTAAAGGATCATTAGAGATTATAATGTTAACATTTTGCTTGGACTATGATCTGTAAATAAAGCTGCATGGTGGCCTAGGTAGCGGTGGTGATTCATCTTTCATTGGTAATAATGTTGGTGGTGGTGATGGCGTAGAGGAAGGAGGCGATGGAGAACTTGACGAGACGCTGGATGGTGGCGATGGTGATTCAAGTGTCCTCGCACCTGCCAATTCACGACTCGATTGTCCTCCAGATGTCACGCCGCGACTCCTATTTGATGTCGCATTGTGACGATTTCTTCCTGGCCGTCCTAAACTTCGATGACGGCCGCCTCCCTCCTCACTTGTTTCTCAGAGATAAACTTTCTTTACGCTACGCGTAGTGGCAAAACCATCATTACGTCTGTATGCATCACCTTGGTGTGACCTCAATGTTCCAAAATTGTCTCTTGGACCACGAAAGCCATAGGCGTCGGGAAATTGGAATAAAGTTTCCGCTGGTGTTGGCGGTGGTTTTCTCATTGTTCCCTTTGGTGAATGCAATTTTGGTGGCTGTGGCATCAATACAGGCTCTGCATATGTCACTTCTTCTTGAGGTAACAGCTTTGGCTCGGGTGCTAATCTACTGTTCAAATGTAAATCAAATAATCAAGTAACAATATTATATTTATTAATGTTAAAAAAAATTTTATTCTAATCAACGAGTGAAAATTTTTTATTTTTATCAATTTATTTTGTATTATTTTTTTTATGTCGACTTTTTTAGATTTAAATCCAATTGAAATTGAGAAAAATTGTTCTAATTAATTTTTATCATTGTCTACCATTTGTCTCAGCCACTTCCAATTATGTATCATATGCTGGTGATATTATTAAAATTTAATTTTATTATTCAACGTCACGTTCATAAATTATATTTCACCATATATATATATATATATTTTTTTCTTCTTTACCGTTAGATTAATATATTATTGTATATATCAAATAATTATAGTCAATATAAATTCTTAATATTTTTGTAATATAATATTTAATATAAAAGTGAACCATTGGAATTTCAATTTTCATCGATTATAAATTTTATTCAATCAAACTGTAATATTCTACGAAAAAAAAAAAATATTAATCAATATCGATATCAATTTTCAATAAAATATTTGAAATAAAATTAAATTTATAAAAAAATTTATTTCTCATAAATGAATTTCATTGAATATTTGGTTTTTTTTTTCACGTTGAAATATTTGATAAAATTAAAATTTAAAAGGAAAAAAAGAAAGAAAAAAAAAAGTGAATGCAGTAAAAATATACAATACTGACCTAGTAACATTTTGTCGCTGTTCAAAGTACTCATACTCTGTATCTGGATAAGGTAAATTGTCATCCTCATCTTTACGACACTTGCGGCCACACAAATAACCCGCAATAAAACCAACGAATAATGCGGCCAGTGCACCGGCCACAACTGCCAATACTAGAGTCTCCACCGAGTATTGAGGCACGGGAGAATCTGCTGCCGAAACTTCCGGACCTAGAATAAAAAATAAAAAAAATAAAAAATCATTTCATACAAATGAGTAAATTACAATAAATAAATTGTCTTGAATTATTATATTAATAATTGGAAAAATAAATAAATAAATAGTAGTGGATATTGGTAAAATTACCAGAGTTATTCTGCTCCTCATCCTGCATTATATTAATGATTTCACCTTCTTGCCCATCTTTATTCGATATCATTGAATCTTGTGGGAATTTATTTTGATTTGATGATATTGCGCCAACACTGCCCGCATCTTTGTTCAATGATTTACTTGGTGGACATGACGCATGACTACCAGTCGCAACACTCTGAAGAAATCTCGTTGCATTAGTGGCAGCTGGTCCAACTAAAGCACGACACTTGCCTTCTTCTTTATCCCAAGCGCAATAAGGATCTTGCAATGCGACACATTCACCGCATGACAATATTCTATCGCTGTAGCAACGATGTAGTCGCAATGCTTGAACTTGACTGTCAGCAATAACAACCAATCGACCATCCTCAAGACCGTCACCGGCTTGAGATGCTCGAACAACTTTTATTCCACGTACCGGAACTGACGGTGGAAAAGCCTGAATTTCTTCAATTACCACTGGACTAACACGCTCGTGTGAATCCGCTGATTCAGCATTTATAGCTTTTATAACTTTTCCATTATCTGTACCGATAAATAACACGTCGTAAGTTTTTCCACCTGGTGTTTTTACTTGTGGATCAACGGCAATTTGCGTGAATCTATAACTTTGAATAAAAAAAAAAAGAAAATAAATAAAATAATAAAGAAGTGATTTAATTAATTTTTTTTTTTTTTAAATTTTTTATGAAAAATATTAATTGATATTTATATTTACTGAAAGCTTGTGCGAATAACAATAGGTTGACCGAAAAAACTTGGCACAGACTCGTCCATCAGTGAATGAGTTTTAATAAAATTCAATGTAAGATCTGGCAATGTACGCGAATCATTTACGCATTGACCAGGCCTTGGATCGGGTACTTTGGCACTCTGTACGGGTAACCAGTTTGAATTTGAGGCACTTTGTTCCTTAAAATTGCCTTCAAACGTATCGGAAATGTCTTGCAATGAAAATGCACAAACGGCTGAGCCACTGATACTGTTCACTGGCGTTGTAAATGTGCCATACATAAGTTGTGCTGACACAGTACCATATTGACCAGATATAAGGTCCGTTGTGGATTCTTAAACATTGAAAAATTGAAAATTTTATATTAAATTTTATTAAAAATTATTTTATATTTATATTATTATTAAAGTTGAAAAACTTACGTATTTCATTGAAATAAAATGGAAAGTCACCGGTGACAGAACAGTTGAGACGGGACTTGAGAAATGATGTCCATCTATTGCGAAAACGATGTGGACCACCACGGTCGTATTTACAAACTCTTGCAACTCGCGAGTAAACCGCCTGTAATAATAGAACAAAAACCAACGTGTACATACAAATTCAAGAATGAATTATTATATAATATCTGTCTCTTTACAATGATTTTACAATGAAATTAATTTATTACTTTTTTTTTTTTCAAATATTGTCATTACCTTTCCGCAATTGATGTATTCAACAGCTGTTTCACGGAAGAAAAAATAAACAAAGTCACCCTGAGTCATTGAACTGACGAAATTCGGTGCTGAAAAAAAAAAATAAAATAAATAATAATAATAATAATTAGTAATTATACAATATGTAATTAAAAAAGATAAATTTTTTTATTTTTTTAAATAAAAATTTTATAATTTTAACACGAGTTTATTATTATAATTATTACACGAGTCAGTAGTTGAGTCAAGTATGCAAATGACATTATTAAATTGTAATTCAGTATATAACAGATTTAATTCTTGTATAAAAAGATTTTTTTTTTTTTTTTGTTCTGTTTTAATTATTTAAAACTCACCATTGAGACTCATTGAGTCATATTGCTCAGTTTGAAGTGGTTCCCTGTATATAATTGGGTCCATTCCCGAAAAATCAGCAACTGTACCCGTATAAAGTTCACCATCAACATGAATAAATGTACTATTTTGTTGTGGATCGTATGGACATAATGCCTGACCCGCTTTTTCACTTGCCATCGTATAATTTCCACTGTGCACAACATAATCACGGCACATTGGTTTAAAGGCATTTGTTGCGCATACAAGAAGATTTGATGAGCCTGTTTTCGCCAATATTCTAACATAATTCTGACAATTTTCTTCATCTTTACCCTTTACAACACACATTTTAACATCTATCTCGGATGAATACCACGTTAATCTTTGTTGCTCAGTTAAGTCGGTTAGGCTCAAATTGTGCACCAAATTTCTGTAATATAAAAATAAAATTTTTCCTTCATTATTTTTCTCCAATATACATATTTTTTTAATCTTCTGAAATAATTTCAAGTTATTGGTTATTATAAATATAAAAATAAATTTAAACATAATAAATTATTTATTCAAGATGATTTGTTTTTATCTATCAAAATTTTTATACTGATATAAAAATCTTCAAGTTGTGTATATTGAAAAGTTTTTAACGAGATCATTACAAAATCCATTGAAATGTTGTTGAGTAGTTTGTGGAAAATAATGATCATTTCATTCGTTAAAAGCTCGAAAATCATTGAAAATTTCATGTACACGATAAAATTGAAACAAATTAAAAGAAAAAAAAAAAAAAAAAAATTAATATTAATATTAATATTAATGAATAAACGTATAAAATATAAAATTGTGAATAATTATTATAAAATAAAATTAAATAAATTTATTTATATTTTACATTTTTATATTATATTCAAAATTATATACATTTATAATTTATTAAATTCAAAAAGATATGTAAATCCTCAAGGAAATATAATTACCTTCCACCAACGAGGAGGTAGTTACCATCTCGGAGCACTAACCGGAAGAAATCTGTGTGCGTTTCATTTCCGGTAAATCTAAAAACATCCTCAGCACCTGAAAACACAATTACACATGCATATAAATATATATATATATTAAATATAAATTATATTCATACAATTAATTACACTGACATCTTAAATATAATAATTATACGTCCGTTAATTAATCTCTCTTTTATTTATACACAATTTTTTTATTTTTCATCATCCAATTTATCAGAATAATTATAAATTTATTTCTATATGTACATATACAACACGTGCTGTAAATTAAAAATAAACAAAAAATTTAAAAAAAAATGAGGAGGGAGGGGAGAGAATAAGAAAAAATATATAATAAACAAATGTAATTAAGGTCAATGAGAAGATATTGCAATAAAAGAATTCTCGAAAGTGCCATTGACCATCGCAACCAGACAAAAATAAATTAACATGAGATATATATATAGATACTGCAAGATAAAAATATAGAGATAAATATATATATTTATCTGTATACCCAAATTGTATATATGTATAACAATTTGCAAAATAACCCCAGACAAAATTTCTAACCGAGATTGTACATAATTTATATACCGGAAATTAAATGTGTTATGTATTGATATTACACAAGATTATATACCCACTATCTTACACTTGATATATATATATATATATATATATATATATACATAAGTGTGTATATAGTTCTAATAATGAAATAATATTGCCTGCTACCTATTGGTGATTAGTATGACTTATATAAACTCAATCAATTAATTTTCACCAGTGCCAAAAATGTTTTTTTTTTCATTATTATTATTGGTATCAATTTAACTTTTTCTATCAATTCTCCCATTCTCCATTTCACGATGGAAATTATTGATATACAAAATTTCTTACATATTGTCGATATTGTAAACAAAACACGACAAGAAAAAAAAAAGAAGAAAAAAAATAATAATAATAAAAAGAAAATGTATATCGAATTGTCACTTGACAGATTAAGATTACGTAGATGTCAAAACATAGACAACGCTAAAGGAAAGATGTGAAAAACAAATATATATCTAATGTCAGGATGTCGCGTGTGGTCGTAGCAATCTCAGTTGCGCAAACTTTTGTGGGGTAAAGTTTTGGTCGATTTAGAAAATATCGAACGACAAGTTTCTCGTCGTTGCTTTTCATTCTTCTCTGTCACTCCTATTACACACTTACTCTTTCCTTTTCTCTCTTACATTTTGCTCTTGCTCAGGGTGAGTTTTGCTCGCCAAGTTGATTCACCTCTATTCCGAGCGTGTGCTTTTCTTCTATATATATATAGACGCGTCCCAACGGTTTCCAACCAACTTCGATTGGACTCGGGCACGTTTATATGTATGCATTTATTTATGTATAAATATATACATATATATAAAGGCTGTATGGCTAATGCGTTATATATATATATATAATAAAGTACCTTTCGTGCATGCAAAAGCGTGCACAAGTGGATATATTAATAATGTAGCAGAAGGCGTGCGCGTGTACCTCTTGCTAAAATGTAATCTCTGTCCTTCCATTTTTGCCTCATTCGATTCTTTATTTTCCTTTTTTTTTTATTACTATTTATTTATTATTTATTTATTTTTTTTTTTTCTTTCTTGTCGTCATACAACAGAGTACTGTGTGCCCCCCCTTTCACATATTTTTCAATGGAAATATATGAATAAGTTTCGGTACGTGCACGATATTTCATCATAAAATCAGTACGAGCACTCTATGAAAAAGTGAAATGTATAAAATATTATTGTTATTATTATTATTTCTATTTTTTTTCTTAATTCTAATTATAATTATTATTTATTATTTATTATTATTATTATTATTATTATTATAAAATGAATAGATTCAGATGAAGTTGAGTTTGAATTATTAATGTGGAATAATTTTTTTTTTCATGTTACCCATTGTGAAATATGAATTTTTGAAATATTCATAAATATGATTTATTTTCAATCAATATAAAATTTTCACAGTAAATATAATAATAAATATAGAATAATAATAATGACAATGATAATAAATATTTTATACACGTGCATATTATATATTTTGATATTTCAATATAATTTTCATCTGCTGCAGATGTATAAATAATTTTATGTGAAAATTTCTATTTTTGCATAGATGAATTTTTTTTTCTTTTTTTTCTTTTTTCACAGAAAAATTTAAAAAAAAAAAAAAAAAAGTAAGAGAAAAATTATAATTTTAATGCAATGTGTCTTACATTTTTATAAATCTTATTATCTAACTTGTACATAAAAATTTTATTTCTCCTCAAAATTATTGATGAAAAATAGAGAGGAAAAAAAAATAAATAAATAAATAAAAAATTTACATGTACACATAAAAAATTGAAAAATGGAAACACCAATTCATATTCTTAATGGCAGTATAAAAAAAATACTTCCATTTGAAAGAGAAAAAAAAAAAATAATAAATAAATAAATAAATCAATAAGATGAAATAAAATAAAAAAGCTAAGACAAAAATCAGATAAATTTCTTTGTGACTATAACTACAAATTGTTCGTTTTTCTTGAATATGTTTTTTTTTTTTTTTTTTTTTTTTTTTTTTTTCACAATGATATTTGGTCAATTTACGATATTGGTTTGATGTAAAAAAAAAAATATATATATATACATACAGGATGACGTAGTATAGTGGCATAGTAAAGAGAAAGGGGATTTTCTTCAGAGATAATATTTGAAGTGATTTCAATTCAATACGTAGTGATTTGAATACAAAGATCTATCGGGTCTGGCAACAATGAATGAAATTGAACTTTATACATTCGACAACGATTGGTAGCAAGACACACACACACACATACACTACTTACACATACATATCAATATACAAATATACCGATAAAATCCATGTGTGCACAACGATTTACCAAGGAATCAAATAAAACGGATTTAAAAAAAATGAAAAATGAAAAAAAAAAAAAAAACGAAATAAAATAAATTATACAAAATCATATAAAATAAATAATTGTATTTTGATTAAATAAAAACCCAACAATAGAAAGTAAATTCTCTACATTTTTTTTCATGAATTTTTTATATAAAATATCATGTGAACAATTTGTCTAAACTTCGCTCCTTTTTTCTATTTTCTTGCATACCAAGAAAAAGTCAAACTATACAACAATAATTTTGACAAAGTTTGTTTGAAGTTGAATTGGAAAATATAATGTAAAGTCTTATGGTCAAAAATTCCAAATTCATGTTTACACTCGCTATTATTTCACGTATGAGCTGTCTGACAATATCGTGACACTTTCATTTTTTTAAATTTTATTTTCTCATTCGTCCACTTTATCAAAGTAAACACGTAAATTCTTTACGTCTCTACTCACTCATCACACACACTCACCCATATATATATATATATATATATTTATAACAAATATTCAATGTAAAATTGAGCAAATACAAGTTTAAAAAAAAAAAAAATTCACACGCGTGAAATATCTATCAATCAACCGATTGATTTCAACTGTACGAATGAAATTGATAAATGTTTATATATATATGAAGTAACATTGAATGTGGCGTCACGTCGCGGTGAAATTGACGGAAATGGGAATATATATATATATATATATATAGACAGATGTAGAGTTAGAAGAGAAATAACAAAACGATGAAAATGACGCTGGGAGGTAAAATGAAACGAGGCGCATCGTGTGCTATCGGAAATAGACAGGTCGAACTGTCTGTAACAGTCAAAAAATAAAAAATAAAGGAAAAAAAAAGAAGTCCCACGAGTAAATGAAATAAAAAATGAAGCAAAACAAGAATGAAAAGCGAGGAGAATTTTTTAGTTCACTTGCTTACATTCATCGCAACACAACATTGCACTTGGTCACATTTATAAATATATATATATATATATATGTATATAGTTAATATAAGAAATATCGATGATATATACATATATATATTTTTGTATGTAGTTGCAATACCTGTGCAATGCAGTGTAAAAGATATTGAAGGAGAATGTGAGAGGAAGATATGGAAGAAATCTATTTATTTATCACTTTACCGCAAGAAGACTTCCGCTTTTACTTCAACGTTTAACTTGTATATGTACGAGTCATCTTGAACGTTCAACAGTACAACTTTATCGGTTTACACAAGTATACACGAGGCTTATCGATGTCTATATATATATATGTATATGTGAGATGTAAGATGGTAGGATATATTTGTTCATGATAAAGTAAAGATTTTACCACGACGAGTTTATTTATTTACTTATTTATTTTATTTATTTATTCATTTTTTTTTTTTGGGAAAAAGTGTCACCGAGTTAAGTGCTCGGATGGTGGCAAAAATCCGAGTGAAAAACTTTTGGCATGATTGGTATATGTTATATACACATGAGGCGTCTTTCAACTCGTTGAACAAATACACTATATCGATAAGTGAAGAAAAGACGTGTGTCTTTTATTATTTTGTTATTGTTCTTTTTCATTTTCTTTATCATTATTATTTTTTTTTTGTTTTTTTCTATGTTGAGTGTCAACAAAAATTGTTTTGTTTTGCGTGTAGATATAGAGAAGAAGTGAAGAAAAATAATGAATAATTATGATAGAAATAATAGTTATGGTATTGCGAAAAAAAAAAAAAAAATAATAATAATATAATAAATAAATGTATTGAGAATAAATATTAAAATGTTGATTGTTTATATAATTTTTTTTTTTTGTTTCTTGATTTATTTTATCAAGTTATAATATTTATAGATGATAAAAGAAATAAAAAAATAAAAAAAGAACAAAAAATAAAAAGTAAAGGAAGGAGGTGAATATAAAGTGAAAAATTTTATTTGATTTGTACGACTGTAAAGTTAGAGAAAAAAAAAAAAAAAAAAAAAAATCTTTTTTTTTATTCTGATAGTTTGAAATTCGACGTTTTATATGAAGAGTCAAGTGAAAAAAAACTGGATCAATCTTCAATTTGTGAAGAATTTAATTTTAATTTTTTTTTTTTTTTTTTTTTTTAGTGAAACGAAAGTTAAAATTTAAAATCGGTATTACAACTAAAATTCTGTACGATCAATAATATGAAAATGACGCTGCATTAAATTTTTCTTTTATTTATTTCAACTGTTAAATAAATAACACTAAAATAATTTCCTATGTATTAATGATTTATATGATAATACTGTTGTATATATATATATATATTGCATGACAAATTGCAATGTAAAACGCATCGATGGATATTGCATAATCTCTACTACTGTAATTGGAAATACATGACTATCGTGAAATAATCGAGATTTGACAAGACTTGTCTGATACATCAGCGCTTCATGTTGATACATATCACAAACACTAGAATGATATAATAGTTAATATTTATAAGACAATTGACATACAATTGATCATTAAAATTCCAATTAATATTCATTTTTATTATTTAAAAAATACAAATATTCACATTCATAAAAATAAAAATTAACAAAATAAAAATATTATTGAATTCATAATAAACTGGATAAGTAAATGCAAAAAAACAAAAAAAAAGAAAATAGTAATAATAATAATAAAATAAAAATAACAATATTTGAAATTGGATAAGAGTGAAAAACAAAAATAGTCATAATTATAATAATAAACCACAAAAGGAAAAAAATTAAATGACAGGGGAGAAAGAGAAAGCCCCATCTTTCCCATTTAGATCTAGAGCATACCCCGCGTTTGCATAGTAATCGTCTCATGATAATAGTACCTGATGTACATTTTCTTTTATGGATGGTTTCGCGTGAGCAACCCAAAAAACAAAACAAAAAAAAAAAAAAGAGAGAAGAAAAGGAAAAAAAAAATTCTGATACGCCCACCAACAATTTACACGCACAATGGTACTATTCCAATTCGAAGAATCACATTTAAACAAACGTATATATCTCTATATATATATATATATAAAAAGAGGAAAGAAAAATATATACATATATAAAAGAATTAAATGAATAAAATAATAGAAATCAATACTTTCAATCAATAGATTAAAATTCTCACGGAATATTTTTTTTTATTATTATTTTTAATCTCAATTTTATTACGATTTTGTTATTATTTCTTTGGATTATTTATATTCCATGTGACAAGATGAATTGGAAAAATTTCCTATCAAATTTGATTGTTGATGATTACATAAGAATTAATAAAATTGATACTGGGAAAGAGATGAAAAAAAAAAAAAAAAAAAGAGATTATGCAATTGTCTTTTATATTTTTTTTATATAATTGACAAAATAATTCAAATAAAAAATTTAAACTTGTCCAATACAAATATATATAGAGGTATATAAATATAAAAAATGAGTATAAACAAGTATATGTGGATGAATATATAGAAGTGGTAGCGGGAAATCGATCATTGAATGTCGCATCATATCGACGACGTCTCCGGTCGTAATGATAATTCGGATGGATGGACAGACATTTCCCAAAGGATGAGACGATGGATTTGAAAGGGGATGGGGAGGATCGAAGTATACAGGAGACACGTCAACGGCACCACAATAATGTTTAGGGATGATGGAGCAATCAGATGAATGTGGTCACGCGATATATTCACCAAAGCAATAGAGATAAATGTATATACAACGATACATATACGTATATGGTATTGCTTGACAGTTTTGTCCGATTGTTTAATATATACCAATTGGTTATGTCAACAGGTTGTAACTTGAAAAATCATATATAATAATAATAATAATTCAATATTATCGTATAATGTGTAATATTTTATTATTAAAAATTAAAAAAATTTAATTTGTATCATCAAAAATTTTTATAAATCATAAAAAAAAAAAAAAAAAAAGTTAAATAAATTCTGATGAAATAAAGAAATTATATTTGTATATAAAATTCTTGGAATGAGGAGAAGGTAGGATTTGTTACATGATAAATAGTTTGCAACTGGAAAATGAGTCAATTATTTTGTTCGTAGTGAATAATAAAAGAAAGAAGAAAACGAAGAAGAGGGAGAAGAGGGAGAAGAAACAAAAAGAAAATGATGGAGATTAAATTATCTATTTTATGAACAAAGTGTGTGTGTGTGTGTGTGTGTGTGTGTGTGTGTATATATATATAAATATAGAATACTGCAATGCTCGAAAAGTTGCTGGAAAAAAAGAGCTGCAATTTTAATAAACTCACTTTCATATCGTTTTCTCAGTTATTCTTTTTCTGTCTACCTCATTCTTTCTCTTCCTACTTCATTTTTCACTTCGTCTCATCCCTCTTGATTCTTTCAGGAAGTTGAGTATAGAATTTATATTTATATAGATGTGGTATATGTATGAGTGTATATATATATATATACTTGTAGTATAGTATAAGCTCGTAGGTAATACAAGAATGTTTGGACGTAACGAAACGAAAGAAGAGCGTATAATACAAAATTGTGTTATGTACGTATAGACTTGTGAACTTTTCGTGCGTGACTTTGCTGTATACTATATATATATATATACAACCTCGATTTCTTTTGCGATACATATGAAACACCATCGATTTATGTATGTATGTGTTATCATACATCTACGATAAAGCGTAACAATTTCAAACGACAAATTGATGCAATCATGCAAGAAAATTGGTGGTGGATAAAATGAATTGAAATAAAATATTTACAATGCAAACGATATAATAAAATATATAAACTGATATGCATATGAATTTTTTCACGTGTTATTTATTTTAAATAAGATGAGAATTTTTGTGTTTTTGTTTTTTTTTTTTTTTTTTTCAAAAAAAATTTGTACATGCGAGTAATTTTCTTTTTTAGAATGAACAAACAAAATTAATTATATTACAAGAATAGAGAGAGAGAGAAAGAGGAAAAAAAACAGTAAAAAATTTTTTTTACGTGTTGAATTATGAATTTTTTCATTCTATTTAATTCAATAATTAAATTTCTGACGTGAAACGCACAGTTTAGAGAATGAAAAATTCCGGAAAAAAAAAAAAAAAAAAAAAAATTAATTAAAAATACATGAGACAATTATTTATTTATTTTTTATTATTATTTTTTTTTTTCATCTAAAATATCTCTCTGATGTATTTATTAAATAATATCAATGGAATATCAAATGAAATATTGTGAAAATAAAAATTAAGAGAAAAAAAAAAAGAAAAAAAAAAAGTTTATTCACAAATTTCATAAATCTCTTAATGAAATATTTAATTAAAATCAAAGTAATCGTAATACAATATAAATCCTATTGTGATTATAATTAAAATAAATTTATTACATCATGAGATGTTGTTGATATTCAAAATTTAATTAGAGGAGAATAGTCAGGTGTCAATTTAACACAAAAGACTCAGACAATAAACACAAAAGCACACGACTGTAACCATATCTCATTCACAGGTATGTCATCACTCGGGTCCCATACCAATCTAAAACTGTCATCGCAATATTCCACATTGCATCACAGTGTCAGTAAATAAAACTCAAAGTATTCCATTCACACATAGATATACATATGTACATCATCTCTTCTCTTATATTCATAAAGAAGTGTTGGAATTGCAAAGGCAAACGAATATTATACCAGAAATGTATAGTGAAAGTCCGGTAAACCCAAAAAGGGATGAAGGTTTTGAAATTGTTGTCCATTCGAAAACGCGCAAACCATATATATATATATATATATATATATATATATATATATATATATATATAAACATATAAAGTTGATGGAACATTTCCACGAATCTCTGCCGTTTCACCTCGTTCTGAATTCCGTTTCAATACCGCGTGCAATGTCTGCTCATACATATATATTCTCCAATACTAATGCGTAGTAAATATCTCCATGATGTATATATATATCAAAGTGTGCGAAGGCGCGTTTCTTGGCGGTAGATACGTTCCGCAGTAGGCGAAATAGAATGCCCGGAAGGTATTTGCGAATTGAACGCCCGAGGTGTATAATACCCAATGGCTATATATATATACATATATATATAAACTGTATATTAAAATATATATGTACACATATACACAAGTGGTGAAACATCAACTCTAGTTATCGTTTATATATAGTTTAGTTTCCGTCCCAAAACACATTCATACATACATATATATATGTAATAATAATGAATATTTCCCCAAGGAGTATCTGCCAAGATACATTTATTGATTTAACCCAAATATATTATAGATTTATATAAATATGAAATATTGAGATATAATTATAATCAAGAGATTGGAGTGAAAACAAAATTTAAAAAAAAAATAATAATAATAATATTAAATAAAAAAAATTATGTAAACAAATAATTAAATAATAAATACAATAAGTTATTGTACTTTTTTTTTTTTAAATAATAATTTTTTATATATAAATACAATTATAATGTGAAATAATCACATTATGTAAAATAGCTGTATTCTATCATTCTTCCTCTCTCTCTCTCTCGTTCCCATCGGCTCCAAAGTGTCTGTTTAGCACTTGGGGCCATGCTAGATACACACATATGTATGTATGTATGTATGGATATCTATATCTACTTCCGGAGGGACGCTAAATAATCCTCGGGATAACGGAAGGACAACGATAAATTTCACGAGGCCGCTGGACGCCGATTAGATACCACTCACACTGGGGAGATGGTACCACTCTCTTGCTTTCACTCACTCACTCATTCACTATCAATACTATCTCTCTCTCTCTCTCTCTCTCTTGCAAGTGTATGTATATTTTTTCTTCAGTCGCGATATGAGAGAGAGTCGAGAATGCTCGGCAAAATTATAAATTGCCATGTCATTTCCTACTGTTACCTTATTTGTCACTTTAACTGAGCAGTTCTTGCATTGATATGTAGAGACTCGTCAATATGTCTATCAAATTGATAAGTCACTTGTATCACACTGGATTTATAAAAGTTTATATACATATGTGTAGGATGAATTTTCGTGATACTTTATATATATTTGTTTTTTCTTCTCTTTTCTATATTTTATATAATTTGTTAATAATAAATGGATTATCATTTATTTATTATTAGTAGAATTGCATAAAATTTTTAAAAATATCCATTACGATATATATAATTTTTATATTTAATAACTTTTTAAACAATAGTAATAAATTTTATTCTTACACAATTTGATTCATTTGAATTCAAATGAAAATAGTTATATTTTGATAATAAAGACGATGAATTTCACTTCATTAAATATTGAGTGTCGATAATAAGAGTGGAGAAATTAAAGTTTTGTAAAAGTTTATTCTTTCTCACTTGTCTCAGTTGTTCATTCACTGGAAATAAAAGAATCTTCATCGAGGTTTATTACTCCAAGACAATAGAAACAAATGACATCGAATACCGAAGGGCATGCGGTAAGTACAATTCAAAAAGTTTGAAAACTAAGAGGGATCTTTCAAAGAATATATATTTTAGAACAAAGAGTTGTTTCAATTACCGCAGATATCTTGCATCAATTCTAATGCCAGAAAAGCGGAAGAATAAGAAAACTCTAAAGAAGAAAAAAGAAAAAAAAAAGATTCTACATAATATATCGGAGAATACTAAGAATGACAAGGTCAGAGAGTGTGTGTATTGAATAGATCGTTCGTGTTATTATCATTATTATCAATATTATTATTATATTTTTTTCGTCTCTCGATTTTTCTCATTCTTCACATACTTTATATCCCCCTCCATTACCACTCCCTTACTCACCGTTCTAAAATCCTTTCATTCTCATTCTATCCCAATTGTGTTCTCATACTATCCTCTTGACTTTTCCTTCTTGACGACACCGATTATTGGGGTAGGTTATATACACTTTTATATATATATATATATATATATATAGTACATTTGTTCATGCGCAGAAGAGACCATCACCATCTTGTCAAGAAGGAAATATCGAAAGGAATTTTCCAGACCATCGACAATTCAGTTGTTAACGTTCAACTTTGAAATTCTTACTTCAACGAGCAAACTCAACCCTCATCGTCGTGTCTTCATTGTAAATCCACTCATTTTAGTTTACATATCACTTAAGATAGAGAGAAAGTGAATGAATAAGACAAAAAAAAAATAATAATAGCAATAAAGACACAGATGAAATGGAAGAGGAAAAAAAAAAAAAAAAAAAAAAAAAAAAGAAAAGAAAAGAAAAGAAAAGAAATACAATATTAAAAATTGGAATAAAAAATTGTATAAATAAATATCTATAGAATATGAATTTTGATGTATTATTAAAGAATGATGAATTATAAAAATAATTATTCACCACCAGACTAAATATTCCGTAATGTTTTATATAGTAAAATTAATTAGTTAAAAGTAAATGTCAAAGAATTCACTGTAATTTAATCTTAAATTAATTAGATAAAATTAAAATACAGTAAAAAACATTATTGTTATCGCTAATTAATTTGTTATTAGTGCAATAAATTAACGTAAGGAAGAAGACACGAACGAAAAAATATAAATGAAGAAAATGTAGAATAAATAAATTAATTAAAATGAAAAATAGATACTTGGACAAAAGCAGAAAACATAAGTCGTAAATGAATGCTATAAAATGTTAGTTGAATATACACAATAGATATATATATACATTGTATACGTGTTAGTTGGTAATTTCAGTCAGCTGTGATAGTATATGTAAGTTGTTATACTATTTGCAGTAAAATAACGCATTTCAGACGTGTACACATATGTATAATATACTGTGCAACATCTGTGTATATATGTTTATGTGTATATTTAATTGTATGTGCTGTCTCTTAACGCTATTTAGTAGTGGTATTTACGTTATGTACTTGAACACTATCAAGTAAAATTGTGAGTCAAAAGCTCGCGTCCACACCAACACACACTCACAAATTCATACATGTATTTATATTGAAAGTCTATGTGTACTTATTGCTCTACTTTGAATTTTTAACAACAATCAATATTAGTTATAGAATTGAAAATTTCATAATAATATCCCGTTGCTTTCAATCATTTCTATCAATTTATCATCAATATTTTCCAAGAATTTAATAAATTCTATATAACTAATTGAAAAATTCATTGTACCAAGAAAAATTTCTTTTTTTGTTTTTTTCGTTCGATAGTTATTTATAGGGATTTATGATTATACATAAGAAAAATAATGAAATGTTCATTTATTATAATTTATAAACTAAATTGTATTATATCGAAAATATAGTGATTAGTAAATAAATATTAACTTTAATTAATATAAAATCTACCAGAGATGAATACAAATTAGATCAAAATATATATATTACAATTCTTTATTAAGTTGAACATCCAAAATAATGGAAGTTGAAAATGATGGAATAATTTATCTTTTCCATCATTATTGGAAATGAGTAATTGAAATATAATCCCAAGTAAAAGTTGAATATCATTATATTAAATGCATTAAAATGTATCATAACAAAAACAAATGGAATTTATCTTTTTAAACGTTAAATTAATTGAAATATAATTATTCCGAGTTTGTTCAAAAATTTATTTTCGCTTCAATAAAATAATATTATAAAATAGGAACAAAAACGAAAAAAAAAAAAAATTTAACTAAAGAATACAAGTTTTACTTTAATAAAATTTTGTTTTAGTATATTATCAAGAAAAAAAAAAGCAAAAAAAAAAAATTCCAAACTATGTGAATTAATTTTTTCTACTGTTAATAATAAAAATATTAATTATAACAATGCATAAGACTAAATGTAGAAATGTCTAAATTTACCATACAAAATGAATATATAGTGCACCTACAATATAATCTCGATGTTGGATAGAGTTAATGGAAAATTAAATCGAAAATTATACACTTGAGTAATCGAATCTCGTTGCATAACTGTATCATTTGTAGTTATTTTAAAATGTATCACAATAGGATATTAATCGAATAATTATATAATTATTTGTTATTTCAAATTTTTCCTCCTCCCTCTCTTCCTCTTTTTTTTTTTAATGGAAATTCATTTTTTTTCTCTCCATGTTTTTTAGTAATGACAGGAAAATTAAATTCAATTTGAATGTATTATTTATACTATAAATACGAAAAAAAAAAAAAAAGTATTTATAGGAAGACGTATAATTTAGAAATAATTTAATTCAATAATTCTTCAAACACTAGTTGAAGATATATAAATATGAAAAGTGCTAAAAATTGATGATTTATTATTAATAATATATTGGTAAGATTAATTGTAATTGAAAAGACTTTATTGATTCGATCGTTAAATGCGATTTAAATTAAATTACTTCCTGATTCCCTTTTTTTCTTTTCTTTTCATTACTTTTATTCAATATTTACTGAACTGCAGTAAATTGATGCACTTGAATAGAAATTTTGCATGAGTAATACATCTATATAGATCAGTGCAGTGACCGAAAATTCTAATGTAGTGGGTGTTACCTCTTAATACTAAGATAAAAAATATAGTGAAAATTTGAATTAATTATTTACTGCGAACTTGAATTATTAAATAAAAATAACGATGGAAATTTTTTTTCATTTATTTGAAATAAATTTAATTATTAAAATTTTTAATATAGAAATTTCACATATTTTTAATACAATATTTTTATTAATATACATTTTTTTATGTAATTTAAGTAGAATATAATAAACTTTGAAAAATAAACCAGATGGACATTGAAAAAATGAAAGAATAAAATAGAGAAAAATAATAAGTCGATTCGTGGGTTATTCGCTTATTAACAAGCTATTTCATCCAACAAAATGCGAATCGTTAACATAAAGTTTCATCGTTTAACCTCATTCTCGTTGTCAGCGCTATTTCTGAAAATCCTTATTGCACGGTCGCTCAAGCGTTTAGAACCTACGCTTTAAACTTCTCTCAATTAACCCTGTGCCGCTTGCATGCGTCAAGCATTATATTTCAAAGCTAATAATTACGTTATAATATTACATATAATATTTCAATTCATTTTTCTGTACAAAATATCATAACTTCAAATATCCCAATTCTATTCACATTCATTTGCTTTTGTCAGATATTAATGACTAAAATTACTTAAATAACACAAACTTTAACATTGAATATTACGATAATTTTCTCCCTCTTCAAAACTTGTCGATCACACAATTAAACTCAAATGATATAATATAAAGAATATTATACCACAATATACCATATAATAATTAGTGTGACACGAACACATTTACTCATTCGTTAAAGAACATTGAACGCTGTTAATTTCGTCAAGAGAATCCACCTCTTGATTCGATCACTGTATTCTCGCGCCGCCACATTATCCAGAATCCGGAAACATTCTCGTCAAATTACCCCGCAGGGTATTCACACAAGTACTAAAAACACAAACATCATGTATTTCAAGTATCTCTATATGTGAATATATAGATATAAATACACTCGGATAAGAGACGAAAAAATTTTAGTTGGCGGTCATTTCTACGGGCAATGCAACATTATCGTAACCAATTGGCAAATTGGATTGGAACAATTACAGAGGAAGAGAGAAGGAAACACACATATACATATATTAATATATGTTTGTATATGTGTGTGTGTGTGTGTGTGTGTGCGTGTGTGTGTGTGTGTGTGGTTAGATTCGCCCTAAGGGCCATCTCTGAGTGCCGCATGACGAACCCCTCAGTTTCTCCATTCCGCACCGCCCCTGGTAGAATTCCAAGAGGGACTGGATGTTACATAGATGGTAGGGGAAAGAGTCCACCATCGTGCACTGAGGGGGTCGACGCTTCGATCAATAACACGCCGCGGCGTGGCGCTAGTACACGCGACTCTATATATGTTGCTGCAATACTCTGCGTTATGTGTATATGAATACATATATGTGTCTATGTCTGTGTGTATATGGTACGTTTCTACTTTGCTCATCCTGCTGACACTGTCCCCTGCCTCATCTCTTATGAATCGTGACTCATTCTCTATAAAAACATATCGAACTCTGTGTGTGTGTGTGTGTGTGTGTTGTGTGTCTACGTTTATATATGTATGTATCACATTCCGTTTTTTTGCCTCCCTTTTTTTTTTCTCTTCTTTATTATTCCTTTTTTTTTTTTTTGTTTTTTTTTTTTTTTTTTGTATGAAAGAGACATATCGTCCTAACGTTTTCATTTTACCAATCACTCTCCTTGGCGTCTGAGAAATGTAACTCGCAGTACTTCCGACGAACGATGACCGATATGGTCTATCATCTCCGAGTCTTTTTGGTATACAAATAAAATGAGAGAAAAATAGAGGATGGAATAAAGAGGAGAAATAAATCCTCACACCTTTTACACACTATTCTTCGTTTGTGTAATGTTGTCGTGTTCGAGAAATATTGGTGGGATTCTATTTTCAATTTGCAATTTTATTTTCTCACAGAACGAAAACGATGCCCACGATGACTTCACATTATTCTTGTGTCTCTCCGTATGATAAATTTTTTTGTTTTCATGAAAATAAAGGAGATCATTTTTTTTTTTCTTTTTTTTTTTTTTTTCATGTGATTTTTAAAAATTTATACAGAAATATATAATAATTTTGTACAATTTATTTAAAAATTGAATGATTAATATTAAAGTAAAATTGAAAAATCTTATAATTTCCTATTGTCATCTTTTATAAGATTCAAATTAAATGAAATTATTGATGGCCAATTTTGCATTGGAATATTTACTATTTATAAAATTGATACTTGCTCCCTTATAAATTAAATATCAGAATTAGAAAAAACAAAAAAAAAAAATAAATTCTATACAAAATCATTTTTTCAAAATAAATCAAAATTATTAATTATCAATTATAATTGAAGTTTAACATTAAAAAAAAATTTGAACAATATATATTATTCCATTTTAATTCACTTTAATATTGTATTACGACGAATAATATTAAAGAAAATTTTAATACATCCAGTATGAATTTATATTTATTTGTCAAATGTATAAATACATATTCTCATGAGTTAAAAGTGCTTTTTGAAATATGTCTTCCATTGGATTGTTAAGTACATATGAAAGGACATTTTCACAGTGACATAGAGTGAATCTCGGGTCAACTTTACGACTGCCGGTGAAATAGAGATAAGAAAATGCTCAGAAAGATACATATACATATATATATATATATATATATATGTATGAGTATATGTGTATTAAATGTATATACGAGTATTCAGTGAATAGTATACGTGTATATTTGTGTTTGTATGTTTAGTAAACTTGTAGCGTAGTGTACAACCACAGTGTAGAGCTTTTTGGTACTTTTGCAGACCCATTTACGTCTCGCTTACATTTAATCTCAAGCAAATAGCTTTACACTAAAGATTACTATTAACCTCAATCTCAAAAATTCAATGGTAATATTACTGTTGAATTTTCTAAATTTATATATAAAATATAAATGTATACATAATTAAATTATATTTAAATAAAATATTTATATTGAAATAAACAAACAGATAAATATTTTATAAAATTAAAATAAATAGAATAAATTAAGTGGGTAAAATAAACCAATGAAACAAATGGTATATTTTTATTACCATCATTATATTCACGATTAAATTGTGATTAATTAAAAAAAGGAAAAAAAAAAATAGATATAAACACATACACATAGACAGATAGAAAGGACAATAATCTGTTTTTTATGTTTATTTCAAAAAACATAGTGTTGATATTTATTTATTATTATTATATTTTTTTTATTTCATGAGAAATAAAAAAATGAAATAATATTTCATCCATCATACTCACAATATATCAGGACATATATATATATAAAAAAGGGAAACTCATGTACTTTATTATTGTAACATTTATGTGTTCAATAAAATAAAATATAGTTTAATAATGATAATGATAATAATAATAATGTACTACATGTTTTGTATTATTACACTACACATGTGGATATATAGATATTGTGGAATAACATGATGGTAAAATGCACAAGCGTGAAGTACTTCACGGTATTGAATTTCATTAATTAATTAATCAAAAGGGTCGATGATGAAGAGGGTTGTGATCAGGAGGAAAGAGAAACATGGGATACATGTGGGAACACATGTTCATTTAGCTATTTCTATATTAGTGATTATTAAATTGACAATGATCTACAACATGTCATATTTGATATAGAAAAATTTAATGTTATCATATGTACATATATATATTTTTTTTTTCAATATTTACCATAATTTAATTTTATCAAAAAATAAAAATAATAATAATAAAATAATATATAGGTATCATGTATCAATAAATTATTTTATAACGATCCAGTTTGAGATAGAAAAAAAAAAATTACACGAGAGAAAAATAAATGTAAATAAAAAAAAAAAAGCAAATGGAGGATGTACAGTAATTTCTATCACGAGTTCAAACGATTTAAATATTTTCTTTGAACATATTTATGTCATGTCTGTAACAAAATATAAATACATTTATAGCTTTCATCAATTTCAATCCACAAAAGTTAAAATACAATAATAAATTCAAATGTTAAACGTCTTCCAAATTAATAATATATTAATATAACATTTTTGTCTTATATTTTGATTTACATACATAATATATATATTGGTTTATCTTTCATATAATATATTTATTACGATTAATTAATGAACATTGAATCAAATCACCAAATATTATTTGTATATTCAAAATATATAAATATATTAATTTATGATTATTGATAAGATGTCAAATACATCATTAAATTTATTTCAACCAAGTAAAGTCGAACCATCAAAAACAATCGAATTGTTCTATATTTACAATTTAAATGACAAGTACCATATATACAAATGTATACACTGAACAAAATTCCACACTGTTAAATACAATAAACCACGAGATGTAACTGGATAAAATAAATAAATTAACATTGTGTAAATTCACGCGTTTGAGTATTTCTCCGACTACAATATTGAACGAAATCTAAAATTCAATTATAAATTAATCAATTTAAAAAAAAAAAAAAAAATTAATTTAAATACCAAAAAGAAAGAGAAGTGGTGAGAGTAGATTTAAAAAAGAAAACAAGGGATAATTAAAAATGAATGAATAAACAAAGTATAAGAAAAGAAGAAAAAAAGAAAAATAAATAAATATTTTTTGTGAAAAAAAAAAAAAAAAAAAAAGAGAAAGATTAAAAAAAAATATATATATTTTTTTTGATTGTGTATTCGGATTTATTATATGTGGGGCAGTATGGGATCCGATGAGATACCCCACAGTTTATCATGTATTTACAACAGCATCACACGTTTTTAAATTTATTTCAACAAAACGATATAATCGAATATGGACGACACATTTTACGCGCGATTTTTGCGTTGTCAAGATATTTTATATCGTTATAAACGCTACGCTATTTTTCATGTCACTCTGTATACTATTACTGTACACATTCACATAAATATAGATAAATAGAGAGAGGACGAAAGTGAAAGAGAGAGAAAAAGAGAGCAGAGTTCAACCCCCGTAGCCAGATCCGCGCGCACCAGATGACAAACGACCGACGGATGATCAAGGGGCCACGCCACGTCTTCAACTTTTACTGCCAACGCTTTAAAGCAAAAAACTTTAAGTCTCGTTGACTTTTCAACGACCCTGAAAGGATACGCGACAAAGACTACACAAAAAAAAAAAAAAAAATGAATAAAAAAAAAATAAAAAGATAAAATATAAAAATATAAATTCACATAGTGAAAGAATCTACGTCGCACTAACATATTTAATTTTATTCATTCAATGTCCATTCACCAGTTGACTTATGGCAGTGATAAAAAAAAAATTTACACCATAAAAAGTTTCATGTATAAATAAAAAAAAAATAATAATAATAATAATAATAATGATTATAATTAAAGTGATATGACATTGTAAAAAGTATTTTATATTAAGAGACAATGTCATGTGGATGATTTTCATGAGTAAATAATGTGTTTTATATAAGTATGACCTTTTTTTTTTTTTTTTTGTTTATAACTTTTACCATGAAAGTTAATATTATATTTTAGTGATAACTACTGTTACACTTGGGATATATAATCTCGGGTCACTTCACACCGTAGAATATATTTTTAATTTTTATTTTCTTGTTTAATCTCTTACTGATGCATATTGCAACTTATTCACGTATAAGTTACACATTTTTTAATTTTATAAAATTTCATTATTTGATATAATAATATATAATTTATTTTTGATTATTTTTTATTAAAAGTTTTAATATATAATTATTTCAATTGATAAATTGAAATATGTAATTTGAGAATAAAATTAATTCACAATAATTTTTAAATAATTATTAATACATAACGTTATGTAGAGGAAAATATCACTAGATATTTGACGTTTATACAATATAATCTAATAATAATGAAAAATATCTATGACACAATGAAAAAAATAATAATTTAATTGTGTTTATTACTATTTTGTGGACATAATAATTTATTTATAATTACATTTTTTTTTTTTTTTTTTTTTTTTTATACTAGCACTTCAATAATAGATATTATAAATTACATAGATTACTTCAATTATAATTATCAAGTTAAAAGTAAATAAAATATTATATATGAAAAATAATTAACATCAAGATAAAAAATTAATATATTTAAATTACAACAATTTTCATCTTGAATAAAATTAAAAAAAATCAATTAAACTCTTTATTCAAAATAATAAACAATATTTAAATTAAAAGTTAAAAAAATTAATAATACACGTCCAAATAAATATATTTGTAAATGTGTATTTTTATTTATTTATTAATATTATCATTTTTTTTTTCTTTTCTTTCCTGTCATTGACAGCAATAAATTTTCTAAATACCAAAATTCCACTCACACGTATCGACAGTTCCAATTCCCTATTAGTCATTATTATACTTTCTTCAAAATTCTTTATGTACATATTTTGTTCATATACACGTTGAGTCATATTGCCCCTGAGGGTGTAATTTAGCGGACCAAGTTGTGTGGAAAGCGACACGCGTCACGTCACTTGTATAACTTTTGCGCGGTTATAGATGTGGGCGTTAAGTGAAAAGTAATAAGCCACACGAAAAGGCGAATGCGCCACAGGCAACCCCACAATCATCTTTCTCCCTCTATCCTACATATATATATATAAAACCTTCCTCACCTAACGTCGTCGACTTCTCTACCACGTTTCTTCAGCCAGCACGAAAAGACGGATGGCCAAAGAGTGGCAAGGAAATAAAGAGGAAATAAGTATAGTATAAGCGGAAGGAAAGAAAAAAAAAAAAATAATGAAAAAAATATATATAACTAGAAAAATACGAAGAAAAAAAAAAAAATTTAGCGCCTGCAGTTGGCTTTATTAAAGTGACTCTTCAATCATACTTTTTTATTTAACAAAAAAAAAAATAATAATAATAATTATAATAAAATCTATTTTTTTTTTTTTTTTAGTGAAAGATGAAAATAAATAAAATATTTAATAGTTTAACTATAATTTTGAAGTTTATATCACGTTCATTGGATGAACAATTAAAAATTCATAGATATGATTTTATTTTTTTTATTTTATATGTGATTTATGTATGATATAATTTTCCGAATTTACAAGTTTTCGTGTATTTCACATGAGAAAGCCAAATGATAATTCGTAAGATGAAAACCGTATGGGAGTGTGGAGTTGAAGTCGTAAATAGGAAAGTACTGCTCGTATTTTCAAAAGACATTTTCCACAAAACATCTCCGCGACTCGACGAGCACGTTGAAAAGCATTATATATATATACCGTCACATTGGATGCATAATATATGAGCCCGCAGGTGTTTTACCAAATGCACCTGGCATTTTAGTACCACTGCATATATAAGTTTTTGAAAACATATCAGTATCACGCATCGTTTCACAATTGTCACGCTTGCATTGTAATCATTTGATTATAAAAATAAAAATGAGAAAAAAAAAAAAACCAAACAAACAAATTATAATACTTGGATAATTATTATTAAGAGTGAAATAACGACACAATCGGATCTATATAATAATTCAATAATAAATATAATAAATATCTCCACTTACACAAATACAATTTATTAATTATTATATCTGTATTTATTAATTCTCACTCATCTGTACCTGAATATCCATTTTTAGAAACAAAAGAAGAAAAAAATAATAATAATAATAATAAAACAGCAAAAATACTAAATTTGTTGTGACAAACAGAATGAAAATAAAAAAGTAAATTACTTAAAAGTTTTTGTGAAACAAGAAATACTGTGAATTATTTGTTCCAGTTTGTTTCGAAGCTCAATAACATAAACCCATGTACATACACAAATATATACATATATGTAACAAAATTCTAATAATGTACATGTGGTAATACACACATGTATACGTATAAATGTTGGGAAAATTCTTCCCATCCCCGTCACTATGTGATGTGAGCAAAATACAAATTGGTAGCGTCACGCCAAATGCCTTTTATACAACGCATAAAACACTAAAACTTCTTGTTACATGTAACGTGATGTATTCTACATATATAAAACTGATATCACACAAAACCGTGCAATATACATATACATATATACGAGTATTTAATACTCAATAATGTAAATAAAAAGTTGGCCTTGAGGACCGTGTCGTAGTGATATTTCCAATGACAGCAACGATAAAGTCAAGAAATCCCAGTATAAACTTTATCGTCACAATTCCCCTTCCTCAAATGCTGCGTGTATTCTCTTTGCATATATATAAGCTCATTATATATACATATGTATATATTATATGAGATGTTATTTAATGAAACTGTTATCAAGAAATAAGTAGCGTTAACTTTTAATTACACCAATAAAGATAATAATAATAATAATAATAATTATTATTATTATTATTATTATTATTATTACTGATATTATTTTAAATAATCATTGCTTTATATTTTCATAAATAACATTATATAATAATTATAGAAGTATTTAAAAATATTGAAGAGAAAAAAAAAAAAAATTATATTTATACTCGTTCATTCAATGATTTATTTTGAATAATCTCAAATAAATTGATATTGATGACATAATTTTATATATTTTATTTGAAATAAATTTTTTTTTTAATTTAATTAAAAAAATATTATAATAATAATGAAACAAAAGAAAAAGAGGGAAAAAATTATCATGATAAAAAGATAACGATGAATTTAAATAAAAAAAAAAAAATTTTTATAAATATATTTATATTATATATAGATTATAATAATATTTTTCATATTGTCGTGTATTTTGTTATTGTATAGAAAATTTGTCGAGACGACACACTGCGCGTCAGGGTTTCCAACACCGCAGGCGGTTCAATTAGTGTCAACCACGTGAAACTAGCAATGCGAGGAGCATTGAAAGACGGACAATGCACTGCTGTATTTGGAGTATTATACCGGCCTACTATACATATACATATATATACATATATATGTATAATAGTGAGACAAAGTTATATGTGTATGTGGAAGGATAACCAACGCTTCATATGTATATAGATAAATGTAACACCATGAACGGTGCTTTTCTACAAACGATATGCATGTCTTCTCTACTCTACATTGCCACTATGTACATGCTCAATAGTGAATACCATTTGCCTCAGGCAAATTATCCCCTTTGTCTTGGTTAGCCACATAACGTTGTATTTCGCTCACTCGGTCTAGTTTAGAATTACTCACTGTTTCTATATATTACGTATATCCACACAGTGTGACACGTGAGAGGAAGACACGAGAGGATATGAGTGAGATTGAGAAATTATATCTTATACATATGTAAATTAGAAATAAACAAAAAATATATAATAAGGATAATTTGTATCTAAACATGAACACACAAAAAAAAAAAAAAAAAAAAAAAAAAAATTAGTGACACTTTTTTTTTCTGAGGAATTTTTTAAAACTTTTAATTTTTTTTTTTTTATTTTTTTATTACTAAATTATGAAAAAAAGACACAAAAAAAATTCATCATAACTTCGTAGAGCCTTGTGATTTTTCACTTGTTAATTTTTACACTCAAAACCATATGGGACAAAAAAAAAAAATAAAATAGAATTGTACGTATGTGTGTGAGTTGGTAAGGCTACAAAACGGCTTATTGTTACACACTCACTCACACACACACACATATATATATATATATATATATATATAATTCTCTACATAAAATTTGAACTTTTGAAATTTCACGAGTCTCTGAAGTGATATGAGAGAACATCTCGTTGACTATTCCAACCGGAAAGTCAGAAGAAACATCAACGGAAATGTATGGATGTATGTATGTATGTATGTATATATGTATATATATATATATATATGAAATGACTTTGGAATCTGGGCCGGCGATTAATCTTCGAAAGCTTGAAGCCCTCGAGCCGGAAGAGAGAAATACAAGAAGAGAATTGAAAGCTGTATAAGGTTAAATCTCTTTGCTCTCTTTCTCATTTGGAGCAGAGAGATGTCAGGAACACACGCCGTCTAGTTCAAATTCGAATAATTTCCGAATGTAACGACCTTTACATATATACATGCAACAACAGTTCCGCTTTGAATTTATATCTACATATATATACATTTATAAATATGATTTTATATTTTAAATTTGTCGTCTTTATATATATATATTTTTTCTATTACTCTTTATTCATTTTTTTCATTTTTCTTCTTTATCTTAATCTTCTCTCTGCTAAAAATTATTATTATTCATTTTTTTTTATATATATAATAGAAAATTTTATATTGGAACTATATTTATTTCGATGTTTTGGACTGAAAACAATTTTACAAAACTATGGGGGACGATCCATCTCAAACTTGGTGGCGACAACTTTGCCAAATAAAGAAGAAAAAAAAATAAATAAATAATAAAAAAAAAAAAAAGTAAATGAAAATGAGAAAAGGGAAAAACTTTCTGATGCATCCTCCTCTCTCTTCTTACTTGTCTAAAGAATTTATATCGTAGATACGGAGCATCATGAATGTATTATATATATATTTATTTGTGTGTGTGTGTGTGTGTGTGTGTGTGTGTGTATAAATATCTAGTGTTTGCATGGTCGCAAGTAAAAGTTTTTACTTTCTCCGTTTGATATACCAAATGGGTGTAGAGTAATGAACAAACAGAAAAGAAAGAAAGAAAAAAAAATAAAAAATAAAATAAAATAAAATAGAATAGAATTAAAATAAGATAAAAATGAGGAAAAGTGAAGAAAAAAAAAAACCACCTGGGTCAAGGTTTCTTTTATTTATTTATTTTATTTTATTTTTTTCATTTGATTTTTTTTTTTTTTCTTCCAAACTTTTCTATCCATTATCGAGCATCACCATCTATATTCTCTCTCTACTGTTGTTCTCTCACTAATTTGTTACTTGTAAATAGTAAAAATACCATGAAAAAAAGTGAGATTGAAGTGTGTGAGTGGAGGTTACATTTTTAAAAGTTTTTTATGTCGATGAGAGAAATATATATATATATATATATAAAAAAAAAAAAGTATTATATAGGTTTGGGATGAGAATTCATGATGAGAAAAAAATAAAAAAAAAAAAATGTAAATGGGAATTTTTAGAAGTAGAAAAGACGTTGATAGACACTTGGCGGTCGTAATTTCGAAGTTCCACGATGGTGATTCATTTAATGTACGTCCATTTCGCCTAGCAATAAGGACATTTCTCTCATCTATAAACTATCACCAACCTCTATTGCTTACGTTGAAGGCAAGTGAAATTTTCAAAATGCGCGCGTCAAGGAGACCGTAAAGCCGCAGCTCGTCGTATAATCGTTTAAAGTTTAACCAGCCATTTATATATGTATATATATATATATATATATAGTTGGGCTCACATGAGACTTTGTTGAAGGAGGTCATTAATAATTTTACTACATTCTCATGGATGCGTATGTATATACACAAGTTGTGCGCTTGTCACATTGGACAACCCCATCGTGTTCCACTTTTTTTCAGTTTTTTTTTTATTCTTTTTTTTTTTTTCCTCCAACATTTTTTTCCTTCCCATGTACATGCACACTCAAATCCCCACCACCACCACCACCACCACGCACAGTTTTGTTACATATGATTGCTAAAATGAAAATAAAATATTCATTTATATTTATAAAAATTAAATAACTATCATTATAATTATATAAAAATAAATAAAACAAATGAAAAATAATACATTACTTGAAAATAATAAATAAATAAAATATAAATGAAGAAAAAAGAGTAAAAAAAAAAAAAAAATTATATATAATAAAATACAAAGACACAATATTTAAAAAAAAAAACATTTCAATCAACCTCACACGTATTTTTTCATACATAATAAATATGCAGGTAACTAAATATATATATATATTTTTTATTTTTTCCCTGAAAATATTCAACGTTATATATACACATATATGTGTGGTTTGCCAGCATACATATTCTTGGCACGTCGAATCATGCAAAAACGTGACATCCGCCCTGAAGAAAATAAACCGAATGCTTGGTACCTCTCGGTGAGCCAAGCACCACGCGCCGCACAAAATATAACCATCTATCTATATATTATATATACATACATACATATATATATATATATGACAGTGAACTTTATTACGTAGCCGCGATGTCGGTGCACAAGGCTTATATTCATATTCTGCAAAACCATGTTTTTGCAATGTATCTCTTCAACTTATATCCCAACTGTACAAGTATGATACGTGAGTAAAAGAGAACGCGCAAAAGCCCCAACGAATAAAGACTATGGAATATCATCACCAAGTTAAAAAAATAATATATATATATATATATATATATATGTGTGTGTGTGTGTGTGTATGTGTGCATAGAAAATTGGGAATGAGTAAAAGGGATTAGGGTAGAATGAGATTGAAGTTGAATAACGTGGAGGGTAAAGTACACACTGAGTGTACGTGAATCTCATGGCAGCAGTCGCCAACTCTCTGCCGCCCACCCTTGGGCGTTGTGTCACGCGAGTGTCCCAACGACACGCGAACCCATTTCAATGGTAATAAGCCACCGACCAATCATTCAGTATGCTAAATATGTATGTGCATGGGAGAGCCATCTCCGCGAGAGACGTGCCAATCAATTAGTGACGCGCGAGCGCTATCACAGACGAGAGTGTATAGACAGAGGGTATGAGGAGAGAGGGTGGATATAGAGAGCGAGATCGTGTACTGGCGAGGATTAACTATATGGATTTGAATCGTGTACAGGGAGACTCGATGCTGCAGGGGCAAGAGGGAAAACGGGGCAAATGCACTACAACACTTAATGCAACCAGGGTAATATGTGATATATATGTATATAACTGTTGGTGATACGTCAAGTCCATTGAAAGCAAAGGGATTTGAGGTGAAACTCGGTTGCATTCTATATAACCAAGTGATCTCCATTGTGATTGAACGACAGTTGATTGTATATATATATATTTATATATTTATTGATTTTATTTTTATCTATTTCTTTTTTTTTTTTTTTAATTTTTTAATTTTATTCTTCTTCTTCTTGTTCTCCTTTTTTTTTTTTTTTCTCTCGAATTGAATTAATTTTTATTGATATGAATTCAAATACAGTATTATAGTAATTGTTTTTATATACACACACACATACACACATAGTCAGTGAAATATTTTATATTGTTATTATATATTTATATTTTGAACAATTGATAAAATATTATTTTCAATATTTCTATTAATATCTTTTTTTTTTTTTTATATTTTGAGAATAAAAATTAGATGAGTAATTTACAATAATTGATAATAATTTTTTTTTTGGTTTTTTAACTACATACAATACAAATTACTGACAATTAATTTGAGAAAATACCAAACAATTATACATGATAATACCAATTGATGTATTACATATTGATGATGAGTAATTGATACAGTATTAAATATACATAATGAAATGTCAATCGTACAGTAGATAATTACTATTACGATTGTATATTGTAGAATGACACTCGTGCTTTGGTTTATACAATAATAATAATTATTATTATAATTATTATAATTATAATAATGATTGTGATGTGTAGAACCGATGGAAAATGTGACAATATCGGTCACATTTGAAAGGTACGAGAAAGAATATAATATATACATAGAATATATTATATATATATGAAACAAACGAAAGTGTATGTATATATATATATATATATATGTATGTAAAACTGATGCTGTGCGCGCTTTGAGAATTTGATCGAGCGGGAGCGGTATAATTTGCGCTTCACGCTTGAACACTCGATAGAGTGCAATGCGCGTCCAGCTTGGCGAGGTGTAAGGTTTATGATAGCAGACCACTTTGCCGCAGTAACCAGATCGTATATGTACATATGTATATATGTGGATGTGGACGTGTGTGTGAGGGGGAGAGGTGGAGAGACCATGATCGCACTTGCCAATGTTTTTTTTTTTTTTTTTTCTATCATTTTATTTGAATCAACAAAGCGTGCAATTACGCGCGTATAGATTATAATAGAAAGAAAAGAAAAAAAAAAAACAGGCAATCAAAATAATATTGAAAAAAATATATCGACAATGTGATGGTAACAAATTTCTCTTTACTCTTGTTCTTTATTTTTTTTTTTTATTTTTTTTTTTTTCTCGATATTAATTACTCAATCAAACTTGTTCACTAAATGGAAAAATTAACAGAATGAAGAAAATAGTAATAGTAATAATGAATATATAAAATGAAAAGAAAAATTATTTTAAATTGTTGCTTTTTTTTTTTTTTTTTTTTTTTTTTTCATTATATAGGGAATTTTTCAATTAAATGAAAAGATTGAATTTCATCATTATATATTTTTATTTATTTATTTTTTTTCCCCTTCTCCAATGAAAGAATTGATAGTGAACTTTGATCGGTATTCGTACACAGTACTTTTATTTTATTATTATTATTATTATTATTATTATTTTTTTTTTTTTTTCATGTTGGAGAGGGTTATATTGTGGTAAAAGAATAGAGTCATCACCCTCAGTATCGCGGCTTGGGATAAAAGCTTTTGCGCAGAGTCAAACAGTCAGGGAGGAAAATACAGGAAGAATAAAGAAAAAAAAAAAAAAAAAACAGAGGAAGAGAAAAATAAAAGGAGAAAAAATTTAAAAAAAAAAAAAAGGCCAACTGCACGCGGTATTCCCAAGCGGTCACCCATCCAAGTACTAACCACGCTCAATAATGCTTAGCTTCAGTGATCGGATGAGAACTGGCGTGTACATTATGATATGGTAGTTGACATACTATCAATAAAAGTCTGAATCAGTATATATTTTAATATATCCTAATATGTATACTCATAATTTAAATACGAAAATATATCAGTTATTTTTAGTTTGAAAGCAAATAAATTCATTCATTTTTTTTATTTTATTATTATTTTTTTTTTTTTCAATGATACCTCGATATTAATTTTATATTCATCAATTTTTTCAATATCAATATTAAATATCTGACTTTATATATTTTACATAACTAATAAAAATATAATACTCGAGGCACTTTAAATTGCATCAATTCATCTTTTAATATATATAATAAAGTTTTTTTTTTTTTTTTCCAATAACAGATAAGAGAAATGAGAAAGAAGAAAGAAGAAAGAAGAAAGAAGAAAAAAAAAAATAAAAAATAAAAAATATAAAAAAATGAGTAAAATAAATTTGAAAGTATTTCCGCAAAGTCAAGAGGCACGAGGGTACATGTACCAATTGGACGATTGCAATCATGAGAAGCACTGGCTCGTTGACCCCAGACACAATTGTACGTAGTAACCGCGAAATCAAGACTTTTCCTATATATACATTTTAGATAGGAATAATGAAAAATAAATGAAGTTATATATGTATGTAGATAGTTGTATATAATACGTGCAGAGCGAAAAATGAGACAAAGTGAATACAGACCAAGTGTATCCTCAAGTGCCTAGTAGAAAAAAGGCCTAACGACCACCCAGCCCCAACATGAACGTTTGTGTGGCGAATTACAGTAAAAGAGGTATCCCAACGTATGTACCATTTACATTTTCCCTTATTTTTTTACTTCTTATATAAAATCTACCCCTACATATACAATTATATATATATTTATATATATGAATGAACCGACGATATTTTTCTGGGTCCCTCGCACAGTAAATTTTACTTCTCCCATGGGAAAGTATAAGAGAACGACGATATATTCCTCTCTACAGACATCGCTGCCATTTTCAAGTAGGCGTATTGTATATGTGCAATGTGCGTTACTTATACACACGCTCACAGGCACATTCCAAAAGGGAGAAACTAAAAACCAATGAGAAAAAAAAAAACTATATATAACGAACATGAAACGAACCAGAAAAAACAAAAAAAAAAAACAAATAAATAATTTAAAAAAAATAAAAGTAAAATCAACGATAAATGTGTTTTTTTTTTGTTTGATGTAATACTTTTTCCACTTCGAAAAAGAAAAGAAAAACAGAAAAAAAAAATCACTGGCATAAAATAAATAAAAAAAAATATATATATATAAAAGAATAAAGTTAATAATGATTATAATAATAGAATAAAAATAAATCCTCAGTGATGATTGAGAAGATATTTTACATTCGTAACGGAAATTCAACTTCATGTCTTCAAACACACGTGCATATATAGCAATGACTGGTTGCATCGCATCTTATGCACATCACGAAATCCAAATGTAAAGGATTTACGTTGCTCTGTCGTGTACATATATCTACATCCTTGCAAATACCTACACGCATTTACGTTTTCCGGTATAACATATATATATATATATATATATATATATATATATATATATATATATGTATATGTATATGTATATATTGGTTTACAGTATCACTAACTATATTTGACAGTGCATATAACAAATAATCGGAATGCACATGTTTAAATGTACTTTGAATTTGAGTTTAGGATATATGTGTTAATATAATGTGCATTTAACTCGCAAAATCTCAACATAAATAACAACGAAATTACTTAGGATACATATTCTAATATATATATATACAATAACTTCTGATATATTATGTATTTCAATGAGATTACATAGATATATAGACACACGCTGAATCCATTCGAAAAATTTTATTTATTTATACAACTATAGTTAATGATAATTAAATGTATATAAAAATATAATTTGAAATTCATTCATAATTCATCATTGTATTGTTTTATATTTAGAATAAATTATATATTCATCAATATAATAAAATTATTAATTTAAATTTCACAATTTAAAATGTAAAGAAGAGAAGAAAAAAAAAAAAAAAAAAAAAAGAAATAATAAATAAATCATTACTTTTTCTTTTCATTATAATTAAATAAAAGTTAATTGGAAGAATCGCTTTCCCCCCCCCCCTTTTTTTTTTTCTTTTGATTACATATATTTCAACAGAATTTAACTGAATTGTACTAGATTTCGAATAATTACAATACAGTAGATAGAAACGAGAGAAGAAACGCGCGGGGGAATATAACAGAAGCAAAGTGGAATGGGTCCACAACTGGTGGAATAAGTCGGCGTGCATTTGACTTTCGGATCAGGTATCGCGGTTGGAAAGACACTGGGGGTATGAAAAAGACCACGAGTAAATGGAACAAATTCATATATATATATATATATACTGAGAAAATTAAAGCAAGTGAAGAGAGTGAAAAAATATAACTACGATGTGCACAGACAGAGTTGGGTGTTGGTTGGTGACTTGGAATAGACTGAGCGCGAAGCTCAATATTAAAAGCAACAAAGAATAAAAGGGAAAATGAGATGGTGAATGAGTGATTCAGCTCGAGACGTTGATAGGGGGGTTGCACTCGGGTCGTTAAAGCTCCTAATGAGACCCCACCCCACATTTACCCTTCTCTACTAACTCCACACCCCCTTCTGTTGCCTCACAGCCCCTCATTCTCTTACCCTATCGTCTCATTTTCTATTCTCACTCACACAGTGTCTATTTTACCATTCTACCCATTCCAATTTAATCTCTCTCTTTTTCTTTCACTTCCTATCTCTTCTACACTGCTACTGTTAAATATAAATGTTATAGTGAATACTCTGTCTATTTCTCTCTTGCATTTTGTCGCCATCCACAATATTCTATTCTCATTTATCTTCCACACTATTTCAATCTCGTTCTCATTCTATCTGCAGTCGGTAAATGTAGACGGAGGTTTACAAGCAACTTCCTGAGTTCTTGGGAGATTCTCCGATCCTCAGACCCTCTGACGTTTTTCCCCTTCGTCCCCCCATTCCCTTCTTCTAGTTTCTCTCGGTCTATAGTCAACCCCATTGCCCGTTACCTCTTGTCGCTCGCCGTCTCATGTCGAGGGATTTAAATAAGGAAAAGTAAGACAGAGAATGACTGGAGTGGGATGAGGTGAACACGTAAGCAGTACGCAGTTGTAATGTAATCATGCATTTAACTTGCTGGGTAGTGATATGCCAAGTGAATGAAGAAAAAAAAAAAAAAAAAAAAAAAAAAGAGAAAATTAAATGGCAGGGATGAAGGGAATACAAGAAGAAAAAATAATAATAATTTTTTTTTCTCGGCTTCGTTTTAATACTTTTAATTTGTCGTTTATTTTTACACTTTTTTTCTCTCTCTCTCTCTCTACTTAAATTTATTTAATACGTGCTCTGAATAGAAGTAGGAAAAGAGTAAGAGAGGAATTGAGTCAATGAAGAAAGAAAAGAATATTAAATAATTCATCAATAGTAAACGGATTGATGAAATAACGTGAATTAATATAAAATATTAGTTAAATAGAAAATATAAATGACATTGAAAGTGTGTGAATATAATAAAGAAAATTAAATTAAATTTAAAAAAATAAAAAAATTGAATCAATAAGAATACTAAGGAATGTTGAGGGTTTACCACCACCACCCCCATTTACCCAACCCCATTCAACCACTCAATCGACTCGTCGAAGAGCTGAGTGAAGTTCGTTCACGTGCACATTCTCGAATTGTCGATCGTATAACCGAGTGAGATAGAGTGAAAAAGAATGAAAGAAAGATAAAAAAAAAAAATAAAAAATAAAAAAAAATGCGTGAAACGAAAGAGAGACTTTTAGGACCTTTTCTGTCTCTTTTTTCTTTTTCGTGACAACTTTTTTGCTCCACTTCAATACAGATTACACAGGACACCAGATCATACGTATATATATATAGATAAAATATAAATGAACACTATAGACTAACATCATTGACTATATATATATATATATATGAATAGAAATTGATTTTGAGACAAGTTACACGAGAGGATTAATTCGAGAAAGGCTTTCAAGTTCGTACATAATTAATGAGAAGGGAGAAAACTGTGAGAGTAACATCTGCACATTTGTATAATCTCTTGGTATTTCTGATGAACTTTTACTATACAAAAGTTAGTGATGTTAATCTTTTGAATTTGATAGAAACATTTTTATCAAATACTTTGTCAAAGCTAGAAAAAGATGAGGTACTGGAGGGGAAAAAAAAGAAGATGTGACGACACGATAGTGAGAATACGCGAGACGTTTTATTTATATAATTTTTTTTTTTATTTAAAAAAAAAAAAATGATAATGAAAAATGAAAAAAAAAAAAAAAAAAAAAAAAAAAAAAGTGTGAGAAATGGATTGCAGAAGAAAAATGTGAGAGTAATAAAACAAAACTAGAGTTTCACTATTTGAAATGTAACTCGAAGCCTGAACAAACGCGTTGAAACTTGAAAATAAGAGAGTGTACATAATTGACGGTAGAAAGAGCGTACTCAGTTCACCGGCAAATAACAATACAACTCTGGAAGTAAGTACAGATGAGTACACATCAGAATAGAGTATAAAATTTCCACCTTTTTTCACATATACATTTTCGAGTTTGTCTATTTTTATATTATTTAGGTATAAAAATATATGTAAACAGAGAATGTACTCGTTTCATCATCGTGTGTTAATAATTTACTCTGCACTAAAAACAAAAACAAAAACAAAAACAAAAACAAAAACAAAAAAAAAACAAAACAAAAATAAAAAAAAATCATCGCTTCTTTTATAAATTAATTTTACATTATGATTTAGTGAATTACACGAGAAAATACATAATGGCTCTACCAATTTATCCATATAAACAAACAATTTCTTTTCGAATAATTCGAAAAAAAAAATATTTTATTTTCCATCATTTATCCAATTAATATTATACATTTTATTATTATTAATATTTCATAATTTTTCATCAATAAAATAATATAAAATATTTCTATACAAAATTAAAATCAGGAAAATATATCAAAATATATTCCAAATTGAAGTAAATGAGTTCAATCCACGTCTACACACAATTTATACAATCAATATTATAAAATAGAACGCAAGAGAGATATTTCAAAGGAAGCAATGGAACACAACACAAGACAAAGCGAAACAATATTAAACATATATATATACACGAGGTGTGTGTTTCTTTTACATTCTTCATCGTTGTCGGTGAGGTAACACACACTGTCCTATATGTATACCATCAATATTGCACAAGAGAGCTTTGTAAATTTTTTTTTTTCTGCAAAACAAAAAAATAATAATAATAATGTAAAATGAATAAAACAAGGTAAAGAAAAAAAAAAAAAAAATAGCACATCATCGGCTTTTCTGTCGAGCCGATCCCTCTCGCGACGCGTCAGACGCTCCAGTCCGACCGTACTTCACGCTTCGTTAGTCAACGCATTTTCAGTCCTCTCTCACTCTCTGTCATTCTTCACACAGAGATACATACACACGTACATATACACCATCATCATTGTCCCTTCCACTCATTTCATTTTCCAACAGATATTTTTCCTCTTTACTCTCATGTGTATGTGAGTGTGTTATATGTATCATCACCTTTTTGTTCATATACTCGATGCCACATCTCAACCCTCTGTCCAAACTTTCTTTTTTATCAATATTCATATTGCCGGACAAAAAAGCCAGTTGTTCTACTCATTCCACAGTTAACACTATATATATATATATATATATATAATAAACTTTCACAGCTTGTCTTTTACATAGTTTTTTTTTTTTGTTATATTTTTTATTCATTTATATATACTCCTTTTTCTCCTTTTTTTTTTTTTTTTAATTTATTTTATTTTGCCTAGAATTTTGCTTACGTGACAAAGCCACGCTCGGGAAAATTGGATGTACGTCTGTCTTTGTGAACATTGTATATTCATCATGAATTAAAAACACGTGTATAACAAAGCCACAACAATGAACTTAAAAAATAAAAATTAGAAAAATTAATAATAATAATAATAATAATAATAATAATAATAAAATTGTTTAAAATATAAAAAAATTAATGAAATGAAACAATGAAAAATAAATTAAATGTCCACCATTTGTTTCTTCATGTTTTATCATGTGTATTCAAGACTCCCTTTTTCAAAGTAATCTCTTTTGTCATCTTGTCAAGAAACAGTTTGTTTTCACTTTATATTCTCTCGCGACTGAAAAATATACGTATATATATATGTGTGTGTGTGTGTGTGTGTGTATGTATAAATAAAATAATGAAAAATATAAGAAGCAACGAAGACCTTTATATCTACATTTATCTATCATATATCTATGTGTGTTTTTTTATTTGAATGTGTATATGGACAAAAAAGAAAAAAAAAATAGGAATAAATAAATAAATGAATAAATGAAACATGAAAAAACAAAAAAAAAAAATTGTCGCGTGCTGTCATCCACAGAAACCACCACTTCAATAAAAATACACGAAATATAAAATAATATACATATATGTGAATATAAAAATTTTTTTTGAATGAATAAACAATTATAACGGAACAACGGAGTATTGTGAAGCGCAATATTCTATATTTTCCACTCCAATTTTTTTTTTTTATAAATAAATATTTCATGTGAACTGATAGAGTAATAATACTAATAATAATATAATATACAGTGACAGATAGACATTTACATTTGAGAGAAAAAATTTATATATATATTTTTATTTTTATTTATTTTTTTGTTTTTCAAAAATTTTCAATTATTTTATATAATTATTTTTCATCATATTAATTTGAATTGCAAAATTTTATTCTACCACAATAGATATTATAAATTTTTTATTACTTGTTTGAAATGAAAAAAAAAAAAAAAAAAAAAAAAAAAAAAATTTCATTAAACATTTCATTAAATTTATCAAATTGTTTTAAATAAACATGCATTATTTTAAAGAGTCATGATGTATTTTTAAACTCAAAAAATTGTATTATTTTTAAAATATCATATAATACGTACACATAAAAGTATATATTTTATTTATTTTTTATGTTTTTTTGTTTTCAATTGCGATTTCGTAGCTTTTAGATTGTAATTACAATGAGAGAATAAAAAGTGTATTGTTGCAAAAAAAAAAACAAAATAAAATAATATGAGCCAGTATAACATGATGTTCAATGTTCACATTTTCTACTGCCACGTATCGTTGATGTAGGTAATAAAAAATCTCAATTATTCTCTACATTTTATTTTATATTTTTCTCATTTTTATTTTTTTTTATTGTTATTGTTGTTGTTGTTTTTTTTTCTCCCCGATTTATAACACCTTTTGTATTCAAAAAATCCAATAGAAAAAAAAAACTTTTGTCACGTACACGAGAAAAAAAAAGTGACAAAGCCGATGATAATTTTGAAAAAAGATATATAAAAATTATTCAACACCTGTTGGACTTTTTTTGTTTTTGTTTTGTTTAAACAAAAGAATCCACATAATAATATAATTAAATAAAATTTAATTATTTTCTAACTTATAGATAATAACATTTAGATTAATACACACAAAATTTCGTAGCAAATTAGTTCAGATATTAAACTTGAATTACCAAACACAAATTCACAATCGATTGCCGACTAATTAATTACTTAATCAATTAATTAATTAATTAATTAATGTTGATATAATTTATATATATTAAAATATTTACACATATAATTATACGCACGTATAGAAATGTATTAATTGTAAATTATAAAATAAACAATAAACAATTATAATGATAAATATTTATACTTGAATTAATATAATAAATAATTCATCAATTATAATAATTTATTGATGAATACATAAGTGGTAATATCTGTAATAATATCTGGTATTCAATTCCAAATTCTAATAGTGTCAAATGCAAACACAAATATAAACATATATTATATAGAATATATATATATTAATATGATAATTCAGCACATGTTTGTGCGATACGTTTGATGCTTGACTGTGTATCGCGTGGGAATACTCCAACTTGACACGCTCACACATCATTCTATTGTTAGATAGAATCATATCACAATACTCGCAAATATAATATAATATAATAATAGATTTATTTTGATATTTATATAAGTAATATGTCTCACTAAAATCAATACAAATATAAATGTTTGACCTATCAACACATCACTATATTATACATTATGATTTACATTTTTTTTTATTATTATTAAACTATTTCATAATATTCCAATATTATTCTACATTAATTTTTTATCTCTCATTTACTTTAAAAATTATAATATAAATTTATTTTATCACAATATACATAATAACGAATATACACACACAATTTTATAATTTATCTTAAAGTAAATAATGTTTCTGATAAAATGCAAAATCCACTGGATAAAATACTAGATTGACCCACAGTATTTTCATGAATACTTTGCTGTAGTTGACGCGCAATTTACCGTACAATGAGCTTTCGAATCCGGATATCATTCGTAACAGTTAGGGGGGTTAATAGCTAAACAGAAGTATCACGGGATTTCCTCGGCTTTCTGCTTCACATCTACTCGCCCTTTTATCCCGTTATTCTCCTCTGTGCAACATAACCTTGTCTCAACGCAGTTTTACCTCCTTAACCTCCACAATTCATCCTGTCTCTTTCTCCCACTTTAGTTCATTCTCATATGCTTTTTCTCATACATTCTACTTTACAACTATCTACATGTGCTAACGTTAAATTCAGTATTATAGAACTGTGAGAAGAATAATAATAATAATAATAATAATAATAATAATAATAATAATAATAATAATAAAATTGATAAATAAACAATTCATAATCTTAAATTGTTACGTAACAAATTGTCAATATAATTATTGCACACTTGAATATTTTATATACATATAAAAATTATCTACCGACATTATATCATTGCAAAAAAAAAAAAAAAAAAAAAAAAAAAAAAATTTATCAATAATTAAATTAATTTCTATTATTTTATTTCATGTAAAATATAAAAATTTGATTATTCGAAATTTATTTTGTGAATACAAATTTTTTTTTTTTTCATTAAATAAAATTACACGAATACATAAAAATATTTATTGAAAAAAAAAAAACAAAAAAAAAAACTAATAATAATAATAATAATAAAATAGCAGCATAAAACAAACGAAAAATTCAATGTAAAGGGAATAAAAAAAAAAAAAAGAAAAAAAAAAAGGAAAACACAACGGCGGAAAAGTTTATAATTAAAATAATACTAAAATTAAAAAAATTACAATACAAAAGAAAAAATTAATATGAATAATTGAAAACAAAAAAAAAACAAAATAATAATAATAATAATAATTAAATAAAGTTGACATAAATGATAATTAACCGAGTTACTTGTCAAGCGCAATGTGATTGTTAGAGATGACTAAACGACCCAAGAATATCGTAAACAATACTTTAACTACGATTAATACAATGCCACTGCGGTAAAATGTTGGAATGCAAAAGCGTAGGGTTATAAGAGACGCGTCAACCGTCCACAAGGGATAAAGAACTGGCAAACGCCCCTACGGAAAAGTTGATGGAGACGCCTTTAACGCGAGACACACACTCTCACTCTCTCTCTCTCTCTCTCTCTCTCTCCATCTCACATTCTCTTTCCGTCTCTTTATTATTATTTATTATTATTACTATTTTTTTTTTTTTTCTGATTTTTATTTCTCCCCCATAATTTACCAACGCTTGTATTTAACTATATCAAACTGACAGTGAATAAATATGAGCAAAATAAAATCATATATATAAACACTCACACATGGAATCATAAAATAATAATAATAATAATAATAATAATAATAATTAAAAGCACATGCGGTGAAAAAAATTTTTTCTTTGTATTTGAATTCCACATATAAGTAACTTTACATTTATTCATATTTTTTTTTTTTTTTGCTTACAATATTAAAGGAAAAAAAAACAAAAAAGAAACAAAAAAAATTCTACGTCACATACGAACACGTATGTATATATAAACATATACATAAATAAATTCTACACAGGGATATAACACAATATAATATGAAATTGAACTGATAGAATCGAAAAATCTTTCAAGAGAAAAAAAATATATATATATATATGGATGAAAAGTGAATATCAGTAATAACGACTGTATAAATAAAAAATAAAAAATACACATGTGAATCGTTGTATCAAGGGTGACTTTGACCATCTTATGTATATAAAAAAAACCCGAGAAATAATAAACAAAAAAAAAATATATATATATATATATAAATAAGAAGAAGATTTATAAAAGAGGAAAAAAAGCGTAGATGACGAATAAAAATATATACCATCTCCATTTTCGTTTTGGCTATTTCACAAACATCTTGAACATTTCGAAAAAGACTGATACACGTATACACGACCAACCACCACATCGTGTCTTCTGAGGCGTCAGACGTAATTTTTTTTTTTCTTTTTTTTTTCTTTACTATCTCGCCCTCCCTCTATTTCATTCTTGTACACGAGCCTCCATGGATCGATCCCCGAATCGCGAGCATGTGCGGCAAATCCCACGAAACCCCACGGCGCATTCAACGCTGAAATGAAGAAACCCCGTGGTCTCATCCCATTTTTTTTTTATCCTCGCCCTCACAACTACATAAATACTCAGACACACACACACACACACACACATATATATATATAATGTCGTAACTTCATATATCCACACGATCGCCTCACCTCCCACTTTTTTTTCTACTCCTGATCAAGTCATATCGATTCTTATATATGAGGAACAAACTCTTATGGCCTTCTCATACTCTTACACATACATACACACACTCACATAAATATATATACTCACATCTTATATATAAGAAAAAAAAAAAGCTACATAGACACAATCTCACAAATCCAATCGCGATGCGCTTTATAAGATTAGATACACGCTTCTATATAACCTTAAATATAAAAGTAAGGAAAAATTTTGTCATGAAATGACGCAAAAATCTCATACGAATATAAAATACCCATCCTATTAACAATCCGTGTTTGCATAAAAAACAAAAAACAAAAAAAAACAGTAAAAAAATCCGTTGAATTATTTGCTATTTAATAAATAACTCAATTCAAACAGGGGAAAAAAAAAAGAAAAAAAAAATATAAAGAGAAAAAATGAAAAATTATTATAATATTGAATCATGAGAAATAATTAAACAATATTTAATTACAGTATTTAAATAATATACAGATAAACAGTAAAATAAATTTAAAAAAAAAACAAAAAAAAATAAAATTCGAAAATAAATATTGAGATAAATTACGTTAAATTTAAATACACACCATCATCTTATTTAGAATCACGATAATCTAAATGCGTGTTTTAACCTCACTGATGCTATTTCACCATCCACCTATTCATCTCACTCATTCCTCTATATTACCACGCCAGTCTCAGGTCGTCAAACTATTTAACCTCCCCTTTTTCCTCTTTCCACTTCTCAACAACCAACCCCACCCAAGAGTAGTACGATTTGCATCGTACCGCAATATAAACGCGACAGATACGCTCACTCTCATTCCCTCCCTCCCTCCCTCCCTTACTCTTAAACTTCTATCTTCACCATCTCTATATCACCAGACCCAAACATAACGGTAGTATATATATTGTGACCTCTAGAGAACGTGGCTTTATTCCACTCTCTTTCTCATTCTCTTGCTCTCCTCAACTCCCGCATTTTATCTCTACGTCTGTATCTCTATCTCTCACCATTGCTTATCTATAAACTCACACATACACTACAAAGTGACTTAACTAAATACACTCTCAAAAATGTGTGAAAACGTGTGTGTGTATGAGTGGGTGTATATGAAAGACGAAGAAACAATTCCGAGTAAAAGCATATGATGACAAAAGAGAGAGAGAGAGTTGAGGAGCATGCGAAAATGAAGAACTTTCAAGAGTATACATATACATATATATATATATATCTATTGATAATGTCTAGTGACTTCAAGTAGGTGTAGAATATCGTGATGTATATAGTTTTAGTGAGAATAGTTTCTCCACCCGCTAAAGTCTATACTCACATTGGCACTTCTATTGCCAGCCGCCATTTCCTCCACCTCCTCAATCATCTCCTCTTTCTCTTGCGTCTCTCATTCCACTGCCTTTTGCTACTCGTCCATTAACTCACGCTCTCTCACCGTCATCCGCGTTCATCTAACACCAATGGGTGACCCCCAAAATTCCACGTGCATAACTTTGTGCTCTTTTGGCTTACCGCGTCAGGGTATTGATCGCTGTTCGTAGAAGTGAGAGAAAACCACTCGGGCATTCTCGTGAACATTCGCTATCGTTATATATATATATATTCGATTTTGCCCTTTTCCCCACCTCTCATACACTCGCTCTCTTTCTCATTTTCTCCAACATGGCGACTATCCGACCGTCACGTGGTTCGTAAACTCTGGTGCAGCCCAAGCACGCTCCAGCGAATGATGCACCCAACACCCCCGCAGTCACTGCCACCATCATCTCATCCTCATTCTCAGCTTTATCCTCTCAACCCCTTTACATGTATATCTGCACTACGTTTCTCTTTATGTTATCCTTCTTTTCGTTCGTTCGTTCGTTCGTTCGTTCGTTTTTTTTTCTTTTTTTATTCTTTCTCACAGTCGACGCACTATAAAGCTTCTAACGTCCATTCTTTCTTTTTATTATGCCCATCGTCGTGTCTTTCTCACGTCTGCCATGACTATATCTGTCACGTCCTCTACTATTTTCCCACTCATTTCTTTTTTTTTTTTTTTTTTTTTTTTTTTTTTTTTTTTTTTTCTTATTTTGTCAACGTCTACGTTATTTCATTTCTTATGCTTGTCTGTTTTACTTCTCTCTCTCTCTCTCTCTCGATTTTTTATCATCATTTATTAAATGTGTAGTACACATTGTGTATAAACAGATTTTTGAAAATAAAAAATATAAAAAAAAAAATATCATTACTCTCCCCTCTCCTCTTCTTATATGAATTGATGTATTGGAATTAGTGATAACTTTATAAATAATTTGATGAAATATTATGAAATTGAACAAAAAAATAAAAAAAATTGAATTTTTTTTTTGTTTTTTGTATTGATGTACGTAAATTTGAAACGCGATATCTTGAAAAATATTCATTGTACACTGCTCAGTTTCAACTTTTTTTTATCTATAATTTTATGTAAAAAAAAACTCCATTACATCACGTTAATTAACCACAAATATATAGTTTCTGTGATATACAATAAAAAAAAAATTAAAAAAAAAAATAATGAAGTGAACTTTTTGTACTTTCATCGAAGTATTTTTTGTTTTTTTTTTTTACTAAAATTTACCCGAAAATATAATCAGAGAATGGAAAAAATACATCAGTTCTGAATATATATTTTATGTGAGTCTCGTTTTTTCGAATTTTACAGATTGGCCTACATGAAATATACAGTTCTTAGATATTGGTAAACCACCACTGAGATAAAAAACATTGGGATGTCATTTTTCTTCTATGAGAACATAGAAAAAAAAAAAAAGAAAAAAAGTGCAGTGTACGAACAGTGAGAGTGAAAGAGTGAAAAGACAACGACTGATAGATAAAGGTGGTGGAGAGTAAAGATAGAAACGATACGATACGGAGGAAGGAGATCATGGCGTACATCGAAGTATATGGATTATATATGCAGGACGATGCATGCGACATATCTCGCATATATATAAGCTTTATATATACTTTGATATATATGCGTATATCTACGTATTTTGTGGCTATGGTAGATCGAATTGAACGCATGACTGGATAAACCAAAGACATCGTCAGCTGGTCAATACAATACAACGAAGAATTATTGATGCACGACAGTTGGTTGTCTGATGAATAAGCAACTGAGATTGATAGATATTGATTGAATAAATAAAAATATAAATAAATTTCACGAAGCAAGAGAGAAGAATAATGCAAAAAAAAGCAAACAGGGGGATAAAAATAAAAATTGAACAAATCAAATATTTATTTGTTTTTCGTATTATTGAATTGCACAGAAATAAATGAGAAAAAAATTTTAAAAAAATATATTGGATATCTTTTTTTTTTTTTTGGGTAATATTATGTTGAAATATAAATTTTTTATTTTTTTTTTTTTTCATTTACATATTATAGGGACATGAAAATAGTTTTGTGTTACACAAATTTTAACTTGAATTCATGACTGTTATTTTTTTATTTATGCGAAATTCAATGCAAAAATGTTCTTTGGATATCGTGTAAATAGTTGGAAAAACTTTGCTAACCGATACACATATGAAAATGAAAAAGCGGGAGGAAGAGAAAAAAAAAACTAATATCGGACGACTACGATTTTAGTTCAAGTATCGTTTCACTATCTGTCGTGTCACGTCGTTTGCCCATGTGTATTAAAATACTCTATCACTTATATATTTATCTCTTTCACTCATCACAATTTTTTTTTATTATTTTATCATTATTATACATATATATATATATATATATATATATATATATATATATATATGTATATATTTATTTTTTTCATCCTTTATATTTTTTCACATTCAATACAGGCGACGTCAATGCCGATATCTCTAGGGTGGTACAATACCGTTCTATACTGATGATAATAAATGCAATGAAAAAATTTATGCACGAGATCAATACGTATATGTGTGAAAAAAAAAAAAAAAAAAAAAAAAACAAGAGAAAAAGAGAGAAAGAGAGAAAGTAAAAAAAAAATCGTTTTTTTTTATTCTATCAAATGTGAGTGTTTGTTGAGTCTCAATAAGGAAAAAAAAGAAAAAAAAATGGAACACGTTACTGAGCGATGGGATAAAGAAGAAAAATAGACGATGAAGCCCAACAAAAAAAAAAAAAAAAAAAAAAAAAAAAAAAAAAAAAAAATGATGATGATGATGACAAAGACGTATAACAATAAAAATAAATAAATAAAATAATAAAAAATGGAAAAAAAAATAAAATTGTATGAGAATTTCTTAAGCTCCATACGGTAACATTGAATTTCACAGCAGATTTTCTTCACTAATTTTTTCCATCATTTTAACAATATTATTTCATCGTTCTCGGGATTCTCTCTTTTTTTTTTATTTTTTATTTTTTTACTTCTTCTTCTTCTTCTTTATTGTTATCATTATTATTATTTATCATTATATTTTTGTTCTTTTAACGACATATCGGACGAAAAGAAGGACGAACGCTTTTATCCCGGACAATAGGACAATACCAGAGATAACCTGCTCCGCTTTATGTCGCGCATTGCCCGGTTTTATTCGCGTATCTCTCTCCATTTTCTTTTCTGTCTCTCTTTATTCGTTTTTCATTTATCTTTTTTCTCCCCCTCCTCCTTGGACTTCTATTGCCACTTTTTTTTTTCTCTCTGTCCTCTTCACTCTTGCATTGTCTGACGTTTTGCAATGTCATGTCGACGTTATACGTGTACAATTCTCTATATTTTTTGTTTTTTTTTTTTTTTATCCACTATCTACATTTTTCTTTAGTATATTTTTACACCAGTGTACAATGTGAAGTATGAAAAAATATAATACCAAATAAAAGTGCATATGAAAATATTTCAGTGAACAAATACATATGTACGAAAATAAATAAATAAATAAATAAATAAATAAATATAAATATAAATATAAATATAAATTTAAATTTAAATGTGTTAATATATTTGGATGTATAAAAAAGGAAAGGAAAGCAAGCGAACGATCGAATTCAATATATAAAGAGAAAAAAAAAAAGAATAATAATAAAAAATATAATCATAATAGAAATGAGAAGGTGAATGATGTTCTTGATAGACGCCAATTGAGGGTGATGATGATCGAGTGAAAATAAGGAGGATCTGGATGAAGAGAGGCAGATTGAAAATACGAACGATGATAAAACGTAAAAAAAAAAAAAAAAAAAAAAAAAAAAAAAAAGAAGAAGAGATAGAAGTGGAAAACGAAAAATGAAAAAAAAAAAAAAATGAAATGAAAATAAAAAGCACTTGATCAATGAGAATGTACGCGGGGACAAGGGAGTTAAGTCGACATTACATTGACATCGTAATCGACGGTTTCACTGGATTCATCGACAGAAGTGTGTGTTATTTTCCAGAGGTTAAAGTGGCGCGTTAGAGTTGAGTGCTCATGAACATATATAAGTACTATATACATGTATGTGTATGTATACACATTGAACTTGTCATAAGGGGGGAAAAAAAAGAGAGAGAGAGAGAGAGAGCGAAAAAAAAAAAAATTTTTTTTTTTATCGTTGCAATGTGGCAAAGTAATAAAAATAAATAAATTACGAGGAAAAAAAAAGTCAAAAAAAAAAAAAAAAAGTCAAAAACAACAAAGCAGAAACAAATATAAATAAAAAATAAAAAAAAAATAAAAAAATAATTTTTTTTTTTTCCATCACAAACTTGAGATTGAGAATTTTTTTAAAAATAATACCATCATTAAAATTTTTATTACTATTATTATAATTAAATTTATAATAAAAATTGAAAAATTAGTATTGACTTTGTCAACTGTTCATCTTACGGTTCAATAAATAAAATATAAATAATATCATGAGGGTGGAGTGAAGATAAGCTCGAATAAAAATAGTGAGAAAAGACAAAGAAATATATAAAATAATAATAAATGAATAAATAAATAAAAAAAATAAAAAAAATAAAGAATAGGATAAAAAAGATAAAAATAAAATAAAATAAAAAGTAAGTGAAGTGGAAAAGGGAAGAAAATACGAAAAGAGTGAAGGAGAAAGAGAGGATAAATAAAAGTAATATATATGTATATAGATAGATAGATAGAAGTGGAAGTGGAAGTGGAAGTGGAAGTGAAGAGACGCGGAATCAGCAGCGTAGACAACGGATTTGTATCGATCTTGCCGCACTGCACACGGTCGATTAGACGCGGATTGCATACTGTCTCAAAATTTTCACTAGATCGACAGAGAGAAAGACAAGTAAAGTAAGGTACAAGCCAAGTTGAAATAAAAAAAAAAAACAAATAATAATAATAAACCCCCCGAAGAATAGGCAGTAGAAGCGAATATATATAAAGATGAGGCTTGAGTAGAAAGACATAAGAGAATGAGAGAGGGACATTCATTGTTAACTCTCAAGAGTGATAACCCACCGAGAGAAACAGTTTTTCCCTTTACCCTTATACAGTTATACAATGGAGCGCATGCGTTCACCGCCATTATTTTTCCCTATCGACTTGGGTTTTCGTTTCACGTGGACACAAAGTATAATCTCACACAGTTTATTTTTTCAATTATTCATCTATTATTGTTACATTTTTTACACTATTCATATTTTATTATTTTATTTAACAATTCACAATGCACATTTATATATTTTGATTGTTCATCTTCTCAAAATTAATCGTATGGAATATAAAGAAATAAAAAAAATAAAAAAAAATAAAAAATCTATATACATTCACAGTTTAATTGTTTTTATTTAATAAATTTTTTCTATTTTTTTTATTTTTTTATTTTGTGTTTGTTCTAAACTTTTTTGTTCTTTTTCTACTTTTTTTTTTTTTTTTTTTTTTTATGTTACGATTTTTATTATTTTTTCTGTCAGAATGACAATTGACAAAGGCAATTCTATCCAAACAAATTGATTGGACCACGAGTGGTCCGTAGATTTGAATAATTCATACTTTTTCTTTTAGTGATAAACCAATTTCAATACGAACAATTTCATAAACCACAGACAACGACGTGGTTGGACTTGGTTCGAGGGGATGATGACGATGAAAATTAACGGATAAGGGTGCGATATATATATATATAATATCTGTATACATAAAAATATGTGCGCGCACGTGTGAATACGATACATATACGTTCATGATCATACTCAACCCCACTGCCACTCATATTTATCTTTGCGCTAGAAGAAATATAAATACAATTTTTCAAATTGAAACGATTGCCACTTGCTACTCAGCCACCGAGTTATATATCATCTATGTATACATATGAAGGAGGAGGGTTGTTTGTTTATCTCTACCTTTCTTTTTTTTTTTTTTTTTTTTCATTAGAGTTTGATCTACTACGACCACATGATCTCTTCTATCATTTCTATCTAGATGTCATTAGTTTTTTTTTTTTTTAAATATTTTTTACGAATTTTAGGGAGGAGGAGAGAGAAGGGGGGAGATTATTTTATGATCATGTTTCGTTTTTATGATTAGTAAAGAAGGGGGAATGATGTAACTATCACTAATGGAGTTAAAAAAAAAAAAATTTGCTTGGATACACCATTTTCTCTCTATTTCTCGTCTTTTTGACTTTAAAAAAAAATAAAATCATTCAATTTCTTTCAAATACAACCCTCTCAACGTATAAAAAGCTTTATATTTATATATTCATATCTTCATTTATACGTGTATATGTATGAGGAAAAAAAAAAAAAGAGCAACTTTGATGAATGTATGTGTGTATGTGGGTGTGTGTTGCGATGTTTCTCAAAGGAATTCTTTGAATATATAGAAGTTACTGTATTCATCAATAAATTATTATTATCGTTGAAATTTTTCTACAGTACACGAGTATATTTTACTCATGATATAGTGAACGTAAATAATTATATGAATTTTTATCTATTTTCATTATTATAATTTGACGGTTATTTATACAGAATCATCAAAAATTATAATGAAAGGAAAAAATAAATAAATATATAAATAAATGGAAATATAAAAAATTATCTTGAATTGCTCGATAAATATTTGCAGGATGTGTCGGCGAAAATTTAAGAAAAAGAAAATATGGATGAGACAATAGGAATGATAATAATTTTTCTGTTTCTTAATTGGACTTATATCAATTATAAAAATTTACGACAAAAGTTTATTCTTTTATTATAATTTTTTTTTTTTTACTAAAGATAAATAATAAAAAAATTATGATAATTATATTGTAATTTTTTTTCTTTTTTTTTTTTTTTTTTTCATTTCTCCTTTTATAACTTCAAACCGACGTTCATCATCGACTTTTCTCGTATTTACTGAGCTTTTATATTTAATGAGAAAAGCATCTTAGCATCGTGAGATCAATCTTCATTATTGTATTAATGAAAATTGCTTGATATTCACAATTCCATCGTAAAAATTAAATTAAGTTTAATTCCACTTAATAATTTCTACAGCTTTATTAACATTATTTTTCCAATTATTTTTCATTATTATATTTATTTAAATACTCATTGTATTTTTTTTTTTTCTTTATAATCAATAGAATAATAAAATAAAATATCTGTATTATTATTTAAAATAAAAAATAAATAATAAAAATTAATTTTATAATGACTAATAATAAAGATAATAAAAGATAATATTTATATATTCATACGTTTCATTTGATTATTAAATTAAATTTCCATTTATTGTTGACACATGGTCAAAGTTCATTGGTGTATCCAGGTGCACTCAGTATGGTGCACGTATAAAGTCGTAAAACGAGGTGATGATGTATAATAATTCGCCAGGTATATACACAACACGGTAACACCAGTCGGTGTCACGTGCGCGGGACACACTTGTTTCTACCTTCACTTCAACAATCCCCCCCCTCCCCCCTCCCCCTTTTTTGGTTATTCATATACATGCACGTGTATATCAATGATAGCATGTAATTTTAATACAATGACTTAACGTAATTTTGATAGTATCACGCGACATTTTTTATCTCAATTACAATTTTTTTTTTTTCTGATTCAAATTTACGTGAAAATATTGATCTTGAATATTCGATTTTTATTATTTCTGTACGAGAGAAATAATGAAATAAATATTTATTAAAAATTTAAATAAAATAAAATAATTTTTTTCACTATTGAAACATTTGATGATGAAAAAATTATATTTAATTTTTATTTGAATAAAAAATTCGTTGAAATTAAAATTACAAAAATTATTATTAATTAATAAATGAATTAATTTTTATATAATCGAAACAATTTCGGGTGAAAAATTTTAAGTGAATAATTCATTACGGTATAAGGTCTTGTAAATAATTGTAGGTATACGTGTTTACTCTGAATAATTTCATTGCCCATGACAATTTAATTCTCATGAAGCAACTTGAGTATACAGTGAAAAATGATTTGAAATTTAATATTCCAGTGATGAGATTCTACAATCTATCATTAAATTAACACTTGTCAGTGTATATAAATTCATTATATTTACTCATCAAATTTTAAATAATTTATCATATACAATTTCAGATATTAATTAAAATCTATCCAACACCAACATCATTTGAAAAAAATATATCTTATATTTATTCATTATACTGTAAATATATTTATAAATATAATCAATCAATTTTTTGCATGTAATTTTACGCAACTTTTTATAATCCGTATTAATTATATTTATAATAGCAATGACAAATTAATTCACTACTTGTTAATCTCACTGAAATATTAATTCCCTACATGACATTTTATTTTATTATTATTATTTTTTCTTTCTTTTATGCTTGCAAATAATATTATAAAATTATAGAAATATTCTCTTACTACACGTAATAAAAAATTTGAAAAAAAAAAAAAAAATGAAATAAAAATTTTATTCAATAAAAATTTAATAAAAACACTTACCAAGCTGAACGGACATTTTTGGTCGTACATTCTCCTGCCATGCGGCAATCGCAAAGCTGAGCATGGCGATGGCCCAGCATACAAAGAAAAGTTGTCCAATTGCCGGCCGCATTGCGACCAATTGTCACGCACTTGATGTACAGTTGAAAAATCCCAACAAAGGGATAAAACAAAAATAAAAAAAAATAAAAAATAAAATTTCAAAGCGTAAAGTACACACACACGCACACACACTTCACAATGATAAAGTTTATCACGAATTAAATGAAATAAATGAAAAATGCGAGATGGAAAAGTGAAAGAGGGGGAAAATTCTCAGAATGTCATGAGCCCAAAGAAAAAAAAGAAAAAAAAATCAAAGTAAAAAGTGAAAAAAAAAACAAAATATATTGAGGATAAGGAGAGGGTCGGGACAGGGATGGGGGAAAGGAGGGGAAAGGGAAGGGGGAGGGAAAAAAATGTGAAGTGTTGAACGAACGTGTGATCACGCGTATGTTTGCGTTTGATGGCCGTATTCGCGTGGATTTTGCGGCCCTCTCTCACTCGACGAGCGTGGTCGTCGCGATAGTTGAGAGGTCGCTCGTGATAACGTTCGTCCAGTGCCCATTCATCCTGTCACCGTTCACTTTTTCATCTTTTTCCTCTTATTATTATTATTATTATTATTATTATTAATGTTTTTTTTCATGTATATTTTTATTAATTCAAACAAAATCACTTTTTGTATATTCTCAACTTTTTTTTTTTCTATCTTTAATTTTTTTTTTTTATTTATTTCATGTTCTCACGCACTTTTTTCCATTTTTATTTATTTATTCTTCTTAAAATTATCCGAGATTAATAACGTGATTCATATTTTTGGCAAGTCTGTTATTTTCATTCTATTCATATGATGATTTACAAGAGATGAAAAAAAAAAAAAGAAAAAAAAAGAAAAAAAAAATTTAATATAGAAAAAAGAAAAGAAATAAATAAAATTGATAAACACCGTAACACATTAGCATATAAACTCACAAATATCACTCGCACAAATACATAAACGAACACGCACACGTAGAGACAGATGCGCGCGCAAAGAAAAACAAACACGCGTGCGCGTATGTAATTAACTCGATTGTTTATTACAATGTAAATTGTAAATATATACACGTAATTATGTGTGTATTAAAAATTCGCGGCGAACAACGGCCGCAGCCGTAAGTGTACGACGACAATGACACTATCTCGTTGATAATGGAGAGTTGGCGCTGTTATCGCAAGCACCAGAGGGCCCTTCCATAGAATAAAATACAGGACACGCGCGTTTGATCGTACGCTCAGAGTGCGACTGCGTACTGTTTACGTGCCGGCAAACTAAACTCACGATTTGCCGAACAATAGTAGTAATAGCCGTAGAGTGGGGAGAAATACAAAACAGTGTAGATGAGAAATGAGTAAAGAGTGGGGAGAAATGATATAACGGTAGCCACACTCGGCAAATCGTAGTACGAAAAAAAAAAAAAAAAAAAAAAATAGAAAAAAAAATAATAATAATTTTTCGGGTGAGAATAAATGGATGAGACATACGCCACAGACTTACACAACGGAGTGACGTATAATTAGTTAGTTACGAATGATTTTTAAGTGACATTGATAAAATTGATAAAATATTTAAATATATACATTGAAATTACTGTCGTACAAGTCACTGTTGAATTTTCACGCGTAACTGAATGAGATTTACTATTAACATCACAAATATTATATTATCAACGTAATTTTATATATCACTCTCTCTCTCTCTCTCTCTCTCTTTATTATAATTATTTTATTTAATTTTTTTTTTTTTTTAATTTTTCTTCTTATTATATTCACTTCAATTAATAAACACTTTATTGTAGTTCATCATCACTCTCTGTCTTTACTATTTTTCACACGCAATCCTTGATGTCATTTATCTGAAACAAAAAATAAAAAATAACAATAAAAAAAAATAATAATAATAAAAATTATTAAAATTATAAAAAAATATCACCAACAGAAAAAAAAATCCTCACACATACAAATAATATAAATATATATTTATCAAATAGAAATAAAACAAAAAAACAACCAACTAATAAACTCAACACGCGTCAATTAGATATACCTTGATTAAACATCGACATGCACGTGTATTAAATTGTACCCAATGGAATTGCGTATACACATTATGAAAATGGGTGGGTGGGATGTGGCACAAGGGGTGATGGTAAAGAGAATACACCAGTGAGACGGATATGGAATAGGGCGCGATGAAATTAGGCTGCAGATACGCTACTAATACACACCAGAGACTGTACCACAAAATATACATATATAATATATATTGAGTGGAATAATACACTATTGTTTACTCTCTGTTCATGTAACATTGCAGATATAACCCAAAGTCGATAAACTCTACCGGATGATCATTGTCATCCATTTGATATGACTTGTATTCGCCATTCACCCACACCCACTTGACATTATATATACACAAACACACACATACACACACACACACACATACATACATATATATAGATATATATGTATATTTATGTATGTAGTGGACATGGTGGATGCGTAATAGTTCATTGTAAAGGCGGAATATACAGCTCAGGAATAACATACGACGGTAAAATCCTTCATGTACGACAATCACGTGGGTATAAGTGAGTCTGCGTATGTCGGTACTTTGTCTTTATCAAATATATCTATACACAGACACACAGACACACACACACTTTCCCTCTCCTTCTTTTATTTACTCAACATCCTCTTGATTCGTCTTTGTCGTTCAATTTCTCAATCGTATTTTCTGCTTCCTCACTCGTATACACGCAAAGTCATTGAATTTGTCACGGGCGCGGCTTTCATGACTTCACATAATCACGACACTATAAAATATTCTGTACATATGTCTTTGATACAATATTTACGATATATCAATAAATATATGTCAATATAGAGTAGTGGACACGGTAATATTATTGACAGTTGAAGTGGTAATATATATTTATGCGTATATATGAAATTTCTATTGATATGTCTGACTAAATTTACGTATATACTACTTATTACGGTTGAAAAAAATATTTTTTATATAAGATTTTTTTCCGTCAAATTATTATTATTATTATTATTATTATTTATCAATGTCGTGGAATCTTTATCTATATCTATTAATAAAATTATATTTTATACAAATTTATATAAATACACACAATAAAATATAAGAGAATAAAGTCATCCGTAGTAACATTGAAAACATTTTTTTTTTTTTTTTTTTTTTTTTTTTCGAAATAACTCAGATAGTCCAATTAAATGAAACTTGACTTTGACATTTGAACAAACAAAAAAAAAAAAAAAAAAAAAAAAAAAAATTCCGTGATAAGTAATAATGGGATTTGCTGTGTACTTTTTACTCGTCTTTAATCACATTATCTCTGATGTCGACTCTTTCGGTTTTATATTTCATTTTATTATTTTTATTTTATTTCATTATTATATTTTGTTATTTACTAAAATTTTTTTTTTTTGCTTTTTTTGTTTTTTTGTTTTTTTTTTTTATATTCTACACTGAACTACCTAGTGTTAGAAAATAAAAAAAAGTGAGCGTATTTTCGCGAGATCAATAGTCAAATACACATACACACACAATCGTATACGCAGAGTCGAGAGTAAGCTCGGATGGAAAATGTCGGGAATGCGGTTTGCCATGCGAAACCGAGAGATACCTCCATCCAACCATCATCTAGTATTATATATATATATATATATATGTATATAATAGTTTCTGCCTTTTGTATGTATATTCTCGACCAGTTACGTCCCAACCCAATGGCGTATCCTACCGCGCGCCACCTCCCAAATGTTCCAAAAGTACCGCGGTGATAACGTATACACGGGACGGTGTATCTACCAATATATCGGCTCGACTTCACGTGCAACCAATCAATTTTCAATTATCGCACGAAATACATTCGTAATCGACCAGCTGCCGGTTGAACAAACTGACAATAAATACATGAAAAAATAATGAAAAGAATATATAAAATTGAATTTTTTTTTTTTTTTCATCTTCTTCTTCTACTCTTTTAATATTCAATAATTTTTATTTTATACTCCTCAATTTTTCTTTCATCTTGACAATGAAAAAAAAAAAAAAATAAATAAAATAAAATAAATTAATAATAAAATTAATAATTAAATAATAAAATTTTTGTAAATAAATAAATAAACAAAAAAAGCAATACATAAAAAAAAAAAATAATAAATAAATAAATAAATAATAATAAATAACTATGGATATCAAAGCGCTATTCGTACTATTTCATTTTTTATTATTTATCGTACATAACTGACATTGTGTTTAACGATGTGTTATCTTGATCATATCGTGCACAATGCGTATACACGCCAATTGTTTATCATGATACCAATATATATATATATATATATATATATATACATATCAATATGTGAGGAATGAAAGATTGGTTGAAGCAATAGGATCGGGTGGATCGATATTTTCACGAGCACATGTTTACAATTTTTTTTTTTTTTGGTTTCTTTTCATTTATTTATTTCAGATAAAAACGAGAGAAAAAAAAAAAAAAAAAATATTAAAATAAAAATATCGCAATATATTCACAACACTTTTCGGTATTTTATCTATCGCACTTGGACATTCATTCATTCATTGAACAGGAAATCGACACGTGTGTGTCTGTGTGTGTTTATACATTCCAATATTTTGACAGCATTCACACGTATACATCGTCACATTTGAATACAAACACACACACACACACACACACACTTTATATATAAATATATCAATATAATAACGATCAAGTGTGTTAAATTCCAATGATTTACATATATTGAAGATAAAATATTTTACCTTTAATACACTGATATATTATTTACCACACGTTTCATTCACAATTGATGATTATATAAAATAATCTCATGTTCCAATGATGATGGCCCCCATGACTCTATGTGACATTGCTTGAAATACCCATATAATTTATGAGTATTATAAGTCTAGTCTCGTGAACATTATGTGAAATTGAATGGGCAACCGGCAATGACGCGACACTTCGTGTTAAAGTGTCTAATGAGCCGTGAACGGTGCGTCACATTGATGATTGAAACAGTGAAATAGAGGGGAAGAAAAGAGAGATAGAAAAATTGCAAATCGTGACTAGAAAGTGGTTGTGAATCAAACGAGGGTGAATATATACACCCCTATTTTTCTTTTATTTATTTATAATAATTATAATAATAATAATAATTTTTCCCCATTCACTTGGCCTATATTATTTTATTCTTTTTTTTTTCTTTTTTTTTTCTTTTTTTTTCTTTTTACTTTTTATTTCGGCTATTGAATATCAAATAAATTATTTTTCTTTGAAATTTATTTTACCAATGACAATGTGTATTTAATTGATATTAATAATTCATTTATTACAATTGATAATATAATTTATATTGAGTAATAATGTGAAATAATATTGGATATTTGGTGTATTTAATTGTTTAATAATATTAAATATTTGTGATAAATTTAAATCGTATTATATATGTATATGGTAAATGAGATATTATAATTTTTATTTCAATTAAATAACATATATAGTAATATAATATTTGATTATTTATAATTGGATATTTCAATTATTCAATGTACATGCACTTTGAATATTTCAACAATAAAATATTGATTCAAATATGGTAGAGATAATATAATGAAATTAATATTTTTATATTGAAAACTTAATTAATTCATTAAAAATTATCTGATTTTTTTTTTTTTTTTAGATAAAATGTTATGTGAATAATTGTCCAGGCAAATATGATATTTCATTTATATTAAAGTTATCAATTCTCAAAAAAAAAAAAAAAAAAAAAAAAAATACTCGGATAAATTAAAATTTATTATTATAAATGATAATTACATGTTTTCACCGAATATTTCAATCTTAATTGTCCTACTTATAATAATCAAATTTTATCAAAGAAATATATTGATAATAAATTTAATGATAATATTTCATACTTAAAAAAATTTTCGCATACAAAAATCTAATAATAAAGAAAAATTCCTGAATGAAAAAAAAAAAAATAAAAAAATAAGATTAATAATAACGGAAAATAAAGAAATTTCGTAGAATAGTTTTATGATAATATAGCGAAAGGAGATTGCAATTGGAAACGGATAATCGTGTACTATCGTTAAAGTCTTGAGTTGTAGCTTGAGTAATTGATAAGGATACCCGACCGATATCCGGATTGAAAGAACACTGAGAATGAAAGAAAAAATAAAAAAAAAGAGGACGAAGAAAAAAAAGAAGTAGAGAGAAAAAAAAAACGAAATAAAAAGCGATAAATAAACGAGAAAAGTTGGGAAGAAAAGTGGAAATAAAAATATTGCATCATTTTCTCATCTTATCTAAAAATCTGTACGCGTTCAAAAAATAAAATATAAAAGATACGAAGGATAGAAAGGAAGAAATAGATAGACAAATAGATAGATAAAGGGAGAGAAAGTGAGGGAATAGGGAAGGGAATGAAAGAAAAGAAAAGAAAAAAAAAAAAAGAAAGAAAGAAAAGAATGGGCATTTGGCAGAACAAAGAATTGACAATACGTTGGTTGAGTGAAGAGAGGGACAATTGGCATTTCAAGCGGGTAACTGTGTACACACATGCATACACATGACTACACACACAATACGAATTGAATGGAGAGACGATTGCGCCGTATGAGGGCACCAAGCGAATGAAACAATTTCAGTTGGTATAGAAGAAGAAGAGAAAAAAAAAAAAAAAAAAAAACCGCTGTGGTTATGTAAAAAAAATGAGCTAAGGTAAGTTTGAATAGAGAAAACTGTGAAAAATCTTGAAAAGTCTTCGTCTTAAAAGATCAACTATTAAAAAACAAAACAAAAAAATAGTGAGATCATTAAATCAAAAGGGAATATATAGTCGAAAAAAAAAAAAAAAAATATATACTCACACACATACACAAAATGATGTAATTCATTTATTCATAATCATAACAAAAAGATTTTTATTATAAAAGAAGAAAAAATAAATAAAAATGAAAGAAGAAAAAATATATATATATATATATAAAAATATAATAAATTGGAATATAAATGAAATATTACTCATATATCTATCTATATTTTAAATATAAAGTTCATACATAAAATATTCAACTAAAACTTAATAATATAGTCATAACTAAACATTAATTTAAATACAAGTACATAAAACAGTGACAATATAAATTTATAACATCAATGAATCAATATGAGCATCTTATAAATTTCTAAATCACTGAATATAACACAACACTCGTCCGTCATCACACTCACTTATGCATAATAATAAAAAAAAAACAAAAAAAAACTTTTCCCCCTCCACACAAAATACATACACATAAATACCAATAAATAAACATAAGATAAATAAAATGCATAAAGTAAACGATCAAAAAAAAAATAATAATAAATAAATTAATAAATTACATGTATGCGCTTTAAAATCTCAAGATAAAAAAAATTAATAATAATAATAAAATATAAAAAAAATCGATCAAGATGGTGAAGTGCGAGAGTCTTCTGTATTTTACATTGGACAAGATACGTGATTATCCTTAGCAGTATTGGAGAGCCTCTCACGCGATTCTCAACTATATATCTACGTATATATAGATATACATACGTATACAAGCGAAACGGTAATGAATCGACCCAAGCCATAGCCGACTTTCATAAAGAAGAGTCTATACGTATCTCTGCAACTCTATCATCGTCTTTCTCACCCGCAAAATAACCGAGTGAGAAAACACATCTCATTGCGCACGTTGGTAGAGTAGCCACTACTTTTACTACTACTACTACTACTGCTACTACTACTACTACTACTGCAGCTGCACTACTATATCCCACTGCCAAGCCAAATGAAATACCTATTTACTTCCGGCATGGGCGGTAACTTCGTTACGTCACTTCCGACTTTCGGAAAGTAAAGCAATGGGAGAAGCGCGGCCCGTGTGTCAAGTCATCTAACGGATTATGGTATACAGTGGCCTATCCCACTTCCTCTCTCGCACACTCATTGATTCACTCACTCACTCACTATCTCTCTCTTCTAATTTTTCCTTCCTTTTTTTCTTTCATTCGCTCTCTTGATTTTCATGAACCCCGATGTCGTGCACTGTTCTCCACTAATTCAACTCCAATTACAAATTTAAAAATTAGAAAATAATAATAATAGTAATAATAATGATGTATTTTTTGTTTGTTTGTTTTTCTTCTTCCTCTGATTCATTTGGTAGATTTTAATTACATTGTAAATTCAAAAACATTAACGAAATTAATTGCATTATTTATTTATAAAAATGTATAATAATATATTTATTTTTTAGATTTTTAAGAAAAATAATAATAAAAAAAAATAATAATGAAAAATTTAATTTATATTATTTTATGTATGACAATTAAATTTTTTATATCTATACATAAATAATTAATATAATTAATTCATTATAATTGTATGATAATTCAATTTATTTTACTTTCAATTAATATTAATTAGATATAATAAGAAAATATTTATTTAAAAATTGTATACTGTCAATTTATAATTAATGAAATTGTGATAGATTTACAGTGTACACCTTGCGATTTTTATTTTCAAATACAAAAAAAAAAAAAAAAAAAAAAAAATATTCATATATATATTTTTTTTATTCTTGCAATATTCACGTTTCATTATCTATCAGACAAGCGCATACAAAAATATTTGAGATAGTAAAAAAATAATACAAAAAAAAAAAAAAAAAAGATTTATATATATAATTGATGCGATTGTACACCCACGTTTTGATGTATCTACATCCGGCCAACGAGTGGGTAGAAATGCGGATGAACACAAAGAGAATACGGACGACGGGGTATTGTGTAGTATGGGGAAACCGTATTTCAACTCTGAACGATTATATATAAATGTATATATATATATATGTATATATGTATATATATAAAGTAGGGTGGGATAGTAAAGAGGGTGTGGCACAGGGGCATCACTCGAATTTCCCTTTAGTCTCGACGGACAGAATAAAGGGCATTCGAGAGCAGAATATATAACGAGGATAAAAGGAAACTGTAATGAAAGATACGCGAGTAAAGTCAAAATTCGATCGATAATATAAAAGTTTAAATTAAGGTAGTGAATAATCAAACAAAAGTGTATGCATATAATAAATTAACAATATCAACCAAAGTAATACTTAATTATTATTATTGTTAAAAGCACTCAACCATGTCCAGTAGTTTTTTTTTTTTGTTTGTTTTCTATTTTATTGTGGACACATTGATTTTTTTTTCTCCGTCTTCTCTGAACAAAAAAAAAAACAAAAATAGTAGCACAAAAAAAAATTTTTTATAACAAGTCCAAAAGAAATATGAGAGTATAAGAAAAAAAAAATTATTCATAACAATAATAATACAAATAATAAATAAAAAGGTGTGGCAACAACACGACAGTGGCACGAGACATCGTCCTTTGTTCGTTACAACACTCTAGACGTAGATACTTTTCGTTTTTATTTTTATTTATTTATTCAACTTTTTTTTTTTCCTTTTTTTTTTCAATTATCACATATAAAACTTAATCTTGAACTTGTATCTTATTTTATATTTTATTTTTTTATATTTATAAAATGAATTATATAAATAAATGTATATAAAAATCTTTACTTTTATTAGTAATTCAAATAAATTTGATCAAACTACACAAATGAAAAGAAGCCAAACCGGCATGTAATTGTATCTAAAAACAGAGTGTGACATTGCAAATTGTAAAATAAATAAATTCAATAATAATTTAATTACGTTACTGTACAATTGTGATAATGCAACGATTGTATTTACAATTCAAAAGTTTCAAATGACAATTACGGCAAATGTGAAAACAAAGGACATTGAAAAATATATGAGTATGTGTATGTGAGCATAAACTCTTTCTACTGTATTTGTGGATAATGGGCCACGGTGTATAGATATAAGAGTGAGAGGGCAATAGAGAGAAGAAAGTAGGAGAAGTATACGGTTGTATATGCAGTGGCAGTGGTTATATAAGTGTGGGCACTTTGGTTATCGAGGTTATCGCGGGTTTTTATCTGATATGTGCTTGCAATTTCTGTCGCACGACCATGCAAACGCACGCCTTTTTTTTCACCTCACGCATATAAACACATTTATTTATGTACGTATAATATTTCAATTGTACGTGTGTGTACACGGATATATGTATATTAATGTGTAGGAAAAGATTGGCCCACATTATTGCAATCGTTGGTAAACCTGTGTAGACATTGTACAGTAATTGCGTACACTCTTGTTGCACACACGCAATGTATCGTGTAAAATTAAAGCAATTTGTTTCAAATCGATTTTAACTTAACTACATTCCGGAATTTTTATTATAAATATATTATTGCAATTTTCCTCTTTCCTCTTATTTATTATTATTACTATAATTATTGTTATTACTTTTTTTTTTTTTCTAAATTCTTGTATACTGAAAAGTAAGTCAACGTGAATTATTACAATTAATATGAATGATAATTTGCAAATTTTTGAATAATGTAAAAAGTTTGATTTTCTTTTTTTTTTTTTTTCCTTTTTATTATTTATCATTTTCTGTTCATTTGAATTATGGACATGAATGAAAAAAAAAACCTTTTTTTTTTTTAAAGTAATTAGTCCATGAAGATGTTCTTGTTTCGATATAATAAAAAATTTTATATGAAAATAATTGAATAAATAAATAAACATATAATATATCGCTTCTGTGAATTTTTTTTTTTTTCTAAATATATATGAATAATCCTTTTATTATTTTTTTCATTTTATGTAATGGACATTTCGCGCACTAACAAGCAGAATATTTTCAAAATGATTTCGACTATACCGTTAATTTTTTTTTTTTTTTTCAATTCTATTTTTCGTCATAATTTTTATATTTTTTTTTTTCCTCCTTTTATTTTCAATTATTCAAAAATTTTATTACATGCAGATGCGCGGTTGTACGTTAAATAAATAAAAGAATTTTAAATGAATAATAATACATTTTTTATATGCTCGCAGGCAAATTAAACCACATAAATAAAAAAAAAATCCATCTCCTTCCCCCATACCCACGTCTCTACTTCCCTCTTTTTTTTTTTTTTGTTTACTCTCTCCATTTTTATTTCAATATATTTTCATATTATTTATTATTGGAAATAACAATGAAATCATATATATTATCAAATTATTGTAGAATAATTTATATGTATCGATGTAGAAAAAAAAAAAAAAAAAAAAAAAAAATCGACGATCAAAAATTATGGATTAAACAAAAAAAGAAAAATCAAGAAAATTGTATGTATAATAAATTTATCATATATGTATTTGAATTTATATGAAATAATAATAATAATAACAAATATTTAGATGAAATATAAAATACAAAAATTTATGTGCAGGAATGAGAAAAATAAATGAATAGATGAATCGAATCGTTTAGCGAAGGATTATATTTATTTCCTCTCTCACTCTCTATCTATCCCTATTGAAAACATAAAAAAAAAAAAAAATATAATAATAATAATAATTTCCCCAAATGTAGCCAGTAAATACGAATAAATTTTTTTTTCTCTCTTTTTCATTCTCTTCTCACCATCTCTTTTTCCTTCGTCTACACAAACTGTTCGCTTAATCCCCTCCCCAAACACCACTCAACCACCCCACTACTACCCAGCCAAACCCAAGAATTTTAGTACAGTACAGAGCAGTAAAAGGAAAGCCATTCCGTCTCGTGATGCTCAAAATAGGCGCTGGCTAAGCACATCTGTATACATACGGAATATATCGACGTCAAATACTCATGTGTTTGTCTGTACGTGTACGTGTACGTGTGTATGTGTAGAAATGTACGTGAACGTCACTCTTCGCGACTTCCGGAAACGATAAATATGTATGTACACACAGGGAATATATATATATATATATATATATATAGAATTTCCATCCGTACAATCTCCGTTCTTCTGTTACCTCACGTGTTTACACGTATGATATATGTTAACACATTGAGGTAATTGCATCGGGTATGCATTGACTGTTGCTTTTTAATTGTTATTCTACTAGTACAACCACTATTAGTACCATCACTAGCTGTAATTATACAATTTCCTTATTTATTTTCTCTCCATTTACTACTTTAAACAATATAATTATTCTTTTGTAATATTCATTGATATTAATTAATTGAAATAAAGACAAAAAAAAAAAAAAAAAAAAAAAGAATATATATATATATATATTTGAATAATTATAAATGATAATATATTTATAATAAATTATTATTGATAATATTTATTTATAAAACAAATGTATTATTTTTAGATAATTTATAGATATAAATATTTTTGAATGGAAAAAAATGTTGATATACAAATTAAATATCTATTTTATTCATTTTATTTATTATTTTTTTTTTTTTCAATATTTTAATTTAACTAAGAATTATTGACATACTCAAAAAATAAATAAATAAATAAATAAAAATAAAAATATTTTTTATATTTTTTATATTTTTTAACATCTGAGAATATCGACAAAAACTTCGATACCCCAATGCAGTGTATATTGAGGCTTTTGTGAAGTTTTGCAGTAAAAATTCAACAAAGTGGGAAGTACAAATTTTATTTACGATTGAGTGAGCGTGAACGAAGCGAGGTGAATGCCATTCGGTTTATTCAAACTCCAGGTGGCAAGAGTTTGAATAATTTTTTATTTTTTATTTAGCATTTTTATTGTTAATATTATTATTATTTTTTTTTTTTTTCACTCTTAACTTTTTTTTTCTTTCTACTTCCTATTCCTTCCTGCCACCCACTGATTTCCTCCCCTTTTATCCTATTGTCATGTTCAATTTATAAACTGAATTAATATTAAAGAGTGAAAAAAACTTGACAATCAAATTATTCTCAAATTTCCCACTTATATTACCTAAATTTATATATAATTCATTTGTTTATCAATATATTATTTTATTGTATAATAAAACAAAACGTCACATCTTAGAGAAAAAAAAAAAAAAATGAAAATAATAATTAAATGTTTTTAAACATTTTTTAATTTTTTAAAATATAAAATTATCACACTACGGTGGAGTATAAAGTTATTAAACTGTCACGATGAGCTGGCACGTGGCTCATAAAAATCATTGAATCACACGGCCATATCATATATGTATATACATATATACCTCTTTTACATAAACGTATATAAGAATTATTGCTACATAAAAACGGAATAGGAAAAAAGCAAAAAAGCAAAAAAAAAAAAAAAAAAAAAACAAAGAGAACAGCATTTTGACGAGAAATTTCATCAAAGAGAACGATAAATGTTATTTACGACAAAATTGCAAGCAGAATACATGAAAAAAACGAAAAAATATATATATAAAAAAAAAAAAAAAAAAAAAAAATTTGAAAACGACGAGCGATAGGAAAAATCTTTTCAATTGTAAAACGACAATTGAAATTCCCTCTGTTCCAATCAAACTCCAATTTTTCGTGTCGACTCTCGGTGCGATGGATAATGGATAAGAAGGAAAAAAAAAAAAAAGTATAATAATAATAATAATAATAATAATAATAATAAATAAAGAGAAAATAAGTGACAGTAGAAGCGAAAAATAAAAAAAAAATTATTGAAATAGAAAAGAAGAAGGAATAGAAATTGTTTTTACAATCTTAAATCAGACAAAAAAATTTATTCATGACATATATATATATGTATGTGTGTGTGTGTGTGTGTGTGTGTGAATAAAAAAAAAAGTGAATTGACGAATTAATCTTGAGATTGGACTCCTGGCCTGTATTGCATCCGCATTGCGGTCGTAAGCGTGAGTGCCTTCCCAGCGGCCATGTTTTAATAAATCTGTCAAAATACACAATGAAATACACACATAAACACAGATACGTGCATATATATATTCACATATACGCGTACCCGCAATTGTTTGTTATAGCCCTATTCACTTCATCGGCATTATATTTCACTTTATTTGAAAATTAACGGTACAGTTGTGTGTGTGTGTGTGTATGTGTGTGCATACAGTATATACGCATATATAATTTGGCCAATCAAGCTTCAACGTGTCAAATGAATGTGAAAGATCGTATTTGTAGTGGTCTACCCAATTGCAACAAATATTTCTATATACAATTTTTTTTTGTTTTTTTTTTTTCTTCAAACGATAAATGTCTCTCGTTATGTGACCTGTACACACACGTATAAATATAAAATATCATAATACGTCAAATAAATTAAAAAAATATGAATAAATTAATAAAATCCAATTTTACGGATAAAAATGGAAAAATCATTTAAATTATGTAACAGTTAATTAGCGAATATTATTAATAATTTTAATTATTTCATATAATTATATCACTTGATATTATTTTTGTAGGATGATAAGGAAAAAATTTAAAAAAAAATATAAAATAAAAAGAAAAATAATAATAATAAGAAGAAGAAGAACGTGATGATAAACAATCAGTAAATGAAATATTGTGAAATAATTTTCATTATAATAAACTCAATTGACTAAATTTTATTTCATATATAAATATTATTTTTTTTAATTTTTACTATCATATCACTTATGCAATGACCTGATCAATCAGTAGACGAATTGAAATGGTAGTGGAATTAAAAATATGTCTAAACCCGCACAATTGAAACAGATCCCATTTTCACTGTGTCACACACACATACACACATCTATATATATATATATTTTTTTTATGTTTGTTAACTATGTACACGCGCACACATGTGTATACATGACTGGTAGCCGGACGTGTTCTCATTAATTTTTGTCTTGCCATGCGATGTGTGGGGACGAGAATTCAACGCAATAACAAAACAAAACCAAAAAAAAAAAATTTCCTAGTTTCCTCTCTATTTTATTTATTTATCATTTTTTTCCGTTTCTTTTTTTTTTCACCTTTTTCTCTTTCACAGATGTACTTGACGGACAAATGGCTTTAATTATTGATTGACAAAATACACACACACACACACACACATACATACATACACATATATACATATTGATAAAAATAAAAATTTAATAATTCATATTCAAGAATATATTTCCATATCGTCCAGTGCGATTGGTATTTATGTATTTTCCCTACATTAAAAAAGAAAAAAAAAACCGAAGACAAACCCTCTACACCACACATTTATATATACAATATTATTTCTCTTATTATTTATTTATTTTTATTATTATTTTTTTGTTTAGTTCTTCTGTAATTTCTTTATTACCCGTCACTTTTATTCCACGCATCTCCTTTATCCTCTCGCCTTATCTGCTATTCGCATTTTTTTTTTTTTTTTTTTTTTTTTTCGTTAAACCCTCATTTTCTTGCTAGTTTGTTCCACACACGAGAATTGCCAGACACGATGAAAAATAAATTCACCTTCACCGTCAGGAAAATTGCCATTCGCTGGTACCACCACCACAACCACCATCGCCGTTTCATACTCCAGGGCAAAATGCATTTTTCACGGGACTTATATTCGCAAACGACAAGATTACGTTTTTAGTATTGTACAATGTGTATAAGTCATACATAAATATAATTCAATTCTTCCCTTTTTTTTTTTCCAGTGGATTTTCATAAATTTATATTTGTGTATTACGCGTACATACAAGGAAAAAAAAAAAAAAAAAACAAAACAAAAAATTCTTTTCAACGATATAAATAGAAATAATTTGAAATAAATAAATTCATCGCATTGTACCAATATAAAAAAAATATACATACGTGTACATCAATATAAATCTCACTAACAAATAATAATAATAATAATAATAATAATAATAATTTTGTGAATTCTGAGATAGGAAAAATATCGATGGACTCCGTCTCACGCTCTGTTTCCATTAATCTCAATTGGCAACTACTTTTACGACTGTTATTTCTCATATATATATATATATATATATATATATAAATATTTTTTTTTCCTTCTTCGTCCCATAATAGAACCCAAATAAATGACAATTGTATCGTATAACTTTATATATATAAGATCTCGACCACGGCAAATGAAAGATCCCGTTCTTCAATCTCGTGACTTGCCCACGATTGTTGTCAGGCCAATGACATATATATATATATATATATATATATATATATATATATATATAAATACTGTAACTAATTCATCCCTGTCTTTCGTTTCGCGTCGCGTTGCCACGCCAAGTGCGCGTTGAGTCAATGGGGGCCAATGAACTGTAATAAATAAATCCTCCTCCCTTTTTATAACCTTACACCACCACCACCACCACCAACACCATCACTGTCACCATCACCCCCTTCAACTTATAAAATATGTCACAGAATTTTCAATTAAAAAATATTTTTTTCATAATATTATTTATTCAATAGTTCAATAAGTCCATGTGTATATTTTATTAATTTATTTTTAATTTTTTTTTATATATTTTCTCTTTTTTATTTTTTCAACTTCTACTTTCAACTTTTGTCATTTTCAAATTTGTTATTATTATTAATATTGTTTAGGCGATAATTGAATGTGGAGAATACTTGGGGAAGATTATATTATATATTGAAGGGAAATGAACCTTAAATTTACGTATTTCCAACCTAAAATATATACCGGAGGTGAATTTTCCTCCCATTTGAGATAACCACTGAAAATTTCATAAAATAATCCGGAAAGAAAAAAAAAAAAATCATTTCAAGGGCCGCAAAAAATTTAATATTTGTATATTCATTTTTTTGTCTGTTCATTGTAGAAAAAAAATAATAATAAATAAATAAATAAATAAATAAATAAAGACAAATTCTCTATAAAATTAATTTTAATGGTAAAAAAAAAGAAAAGAAAAGAGAAAAAAAAAAAAAAAAAAAGTTTATTAGTATATCAAACAATTTTATATGGCGATTATAACCCACCGGATATTTATTTATGAAAATAATTGAATAATTAATTTCACTTAAACGCATTAATAAAATAAAATTATTTACGACTGTACATTTTTTTTTTCATTCATAAATTATGTGACAAAGAGAAATAAAATAATAATAATGATAATAATGATAAAAGAAAAAAGAAAGAAAAAAAAAATTGCAACCGAATATAACTAAGTCAATTGTTGCAATTGAGAGGGTATTCTTTGCGGTTCGCAGATGTGACGTATTAATGCTGGTAGAAATGAATGGATATTAAAGTTGAAAGGAGGGGGTGAATGTCTACCCGAGAGACATATATATATATATTTATTTATTTGTTTGTATGCGAGTGTGTATGTGTCTTGTGTCTATCTACAATCTAAATTCGCTAAGCCGCACTGCCGTATCACATACACACACCCCTACGGTGACCGAACATTTACCATAAAATTGATTCAAAATTCAAACGAAAATTCCCACTGCGATGATAAATATCACTATATACATAATAGAATTATATATTGAGATTGGAATAAGATGATAAATATATATATATATATTTTTTTTTTCTTTTCTATTTTATATGACACGTGAAAATAACTGGATTTACCAATTTCTCACGAATTGCACATTATACTTTTTATGACAAGTATAAAGAAATAGGTTCTTTTTTTTTTTTTAATATATTTTTAGTAGGTAAAGTTATTAATTTTACAAGAGTTTAAAAATGATAATCAGGTATGCGCATTTTCTTTCATTTATGCTGGATAATTAACAAAAAAAAAAAAATTTTTATACTGAAGCGAATGAAAATTTTTGGTCTTACTTATTTATAAGTTGATGTTAAAATTCAAGTTTATTTCAACAGCAAAAAAATAAACGAGTATATCGATATTGGATTTTTTTTTTATGAGCATAAAAAAAAAATGTAAATGAATTAAATTGTGTGTGAGTGTTGACAGTGGACACGATCGAACGAAACTACATTGAGTTAACGGGACATTTGAAAAAACTAAATAAATTTTAAGAATGATAAAAAAAAATTAAAAATAAAACAAAAAAGAAAAGAAAATGTGTATAACTCATAGTGTTCACGCCCGACAAGAGGGGTAATGAACTCTCTGTGGCAGTCTGGTCATTGTGAGAAAAAGTAAGAAGAAAAAAATATATATATATATACACATATATGAGAAAATGAAAGTAATACACGACTGAATGATCGATGTTATAATGAATGTATACAATTAATTGACATATTAAATATTCACTTATAATATTTATAAATATGTAATTATTAAAATAAAAAATAACTAACCGCAATGCAGTAAACAACACTGATGAAATACACAGGATTTACCACCGTCGAGAATGTCGTGAATTGAGGGTTGAACGGGGGCTGTCCGTGTCCAGAAGCACCGCATAACCAACGCTCTTGTTGTTCTATCTCACCATATTAATTGAATAACCTTACACTTGAAACGTAACACCACAATTATTTACACTCACTCGTAACACATTACCACGCATTTAACTTGTGTTATGTACGCGTTTAATTGCGATTAATTTTCACGGTGTGACAAATATTTCGGACACGCAGGACTACGAAATCAATGTGTAGATGTTACCCACTTCTCAACTGTCTCTTTTGATTCTGCGACTGCGGATGTGCCTCGAATATTCTGCCATCTTTCGGCTTATTTTTCAGCTACACGAATTTATATATGTAAGTATGCGCACATACAATGCGCAGTATCACAGCGGGAAAAATTTTAATTGAAAATATCTCACAACATTGGACGGTGATAATTACATTTACTAATTATTTAAAAAAAATTTTTTTTTATCAATAAAAATCTTTTGTTTACTTTATTATCTCAATAACTGTTTGATTTATTAAAGAATCCAATAATTTTGATTATTTTTGATTAATAATTATCCTTGAAAAAAAAAAAAAAAAAAAAAAAAAAAAAAAAACTTACTGTTAATTATATATATTTTTTTTCTTTGCATAAATTATTCAATTTTATTGTTTTAGTGTTTTAAATAGGATTACAATATATTTAAAATTTATTATTACAAGAATTGTACAAGCAAATATTTATCTTGGGAATAATTTTTCTCTCTTTCATTCATTTTATTCAATATATTCAAATTAATTCATATTAATTTATAAATAATAAATTTTAAATTGTAAATGTTTGTGTCTATCTAAATGATTTCACACAGCGCCATAATATTTCACCTACATGATAATAATTATATTTATTAATTAATAAAGCGTGGCATAATTCGATGTTTATTATCCCATTTTAATATTGAATATGCTCCGGTTTAATCAGTACAAATTCACATATTCTATACCAATTTCTTTAATTTATCTTATTTATTTTATTTATCTTATTATTATTATTTTTTTTTATTAAAAATTATCCAGAAATATAATAATTAATTAACCGAATTATTATTATTATTATTATTATTATTATTTAATTATTACTTTTTATTATGTACACGATAAGGAAAGTCTTTTTCTATTATGTATATAATTTAAAATTTTTATTATATTTTGATAAGGCTCTGTTGTCCAGCCTGATATACGTTATAAATTAAGAGAAGTCATTGTGGAATGTTTTTATATGGATATTGTTGAATTATAATTACGCAATCTTAATTATATTCATATCATTATCATCATTATACAACAAAGAAAAATCTATTTGTTTTTTGTTATGCCAATCTTATATTTAATATAATCGTTTTTGTCACTGGCGGTACATTTTTTATACGCTGTCAGTCTTATAATTATATTAAAAAAAAAAAAAAAAAAAAAAACACCAGCGGCCATTTGTGATTCCTGATAACAAAACCTATTATTAACAGTAAACCACCGACTCACTATATTATAATACATTTCATCTATAAAACATTGTTCATTACTCATATCCATATCAAGTACATAATTATGACATTAGTTTTTATTTTATTTAAGCTGGACGGGACACGTATATCATGCTGAGTTTAAAGAAAACTAAAATATAAACAGGAAAAAAAAAAAATTATAATGAAACAAATTTAATTAATATTAATGTCCTAATTGATATTAATGCCATTTTTTTTTTGTTTACTAAATAAAAAATGCACTTGAATTATTTACGTTTTGTCAATTGAAATAAATTAATGTTAATTATTGTAAAGTGTTTATACGGTGATATTGAATTTTAGTTCAGTTGCCAACAGTGTACCCGATAAATCTTAAGATATTATATTAACATTTCAAAAAATATATATTTCATGTTAAATCATGATTCAGTAATACATTAACCATTTTTATTCTATATTACAATAACATGAATTTTTCTATTCAAACTTATTCTCAATTTATTTGCTTTTATTTTTTTCATTGATATCTCTCTCTCTCTCTCTCTCTCTCAGCCAACAGTGTCACATTTTTATTTGTTTTTGTTTTTTTTTTTTTGGTATCAAATCTAAATGCACATTCTATCCGACAATTTTACACAAATATATAGTATATATATATATATATATATATATATATATATATATATATATATATATATTTTTTTGTGTGTAATTAATTAATTAGTTTGAATTAATTGAATTTGTTGCGAGCTGTATTTTCTTCATTTTCATGAGATTCACATCATTTGTTTGTTAATTTTATTCATGTACACGAATAAATTGGATATATGAGCTCTACAAATTATTAATGCACATGTTTATTTTTTCTTTTATTTATGTATATAATTTATCTCCATTATCTTATTTGGAGTATATAAGTCACGAAAATTTTTATAAATTATATAATCGGTTTTCTTTGTTTTTTCCTTCTTGTTTTTTGGCCAAGCAACAGATTACCAATGACTCGTATAATTCGTAAAAATATGTGTGAAGAACTATGATACAATTTAAAAGTTGGTAAATATTTTTGATGCCCTTATTCCATAATTTTTTCCCCGTCATCTCGTTATTTCCTCCGTGGAATAATCGATTTTCACAACTCATACAAATTCTTTTCAAATTTTATATCATATTAATTTTGTCATAACAAAAGTTAAATTCATATTACAAAGATATGTACAATTATGATTAGCTTCATATTTTTTTCTTGTATTTTTTTTTTTTTTGTTCTTCTATTTGTTTCGCTTCGGCATTATCAAATTCGAGAAGCGTATGATTGAAATAAACAAAATTTTGAAGTGTCAATGTAATTTATACATTGAAACCGGAATGTTCTATTCGTGATTTGTTGTTTATATATGTGCATATGTGTGTGTGTGTGTGTATAATAGTACCCATACGAAAAATAGTTTCAAATTAATATCGATTGAAAAATTAATTGTATGTGCACAGATAACAATTACACCAATACATTATACATATACATGTCTATTTAACAAAATTTTATTTTGTGTCTATACCCGAAATTTTTTAAAATAACGACGGTACATACTGAAAAATTGTCTTGATATCTATATGCATAAATATACATTATATTACAGGTATAATCATAAAAAATGGTATTTCGCGCTAATCGACCCCAGCAAAACCTTGGGATCCCTCGATAGCTTTAATTAGCTTGTCCCTGAGTTGTTGATAGCTCTCGTATGGTGGTAAGTCAATTCGATTAAAACTAAAAAGTAATAAAAAATCATTAATTAATAATAATAATTTTTTTTTTTATGTTAAACAAATCAGAGTAAAATAATTGTATAAATTATATCAATAAGTAAGAATAAATTCAAAAATCTTACCACGTGTGAGCTCTTGGATAATTTTCAGGTGTTCCCCATTTTTCAATTGTAAATAATTGTGGTCCATTACTACCGTATAATTCTTTAAAACCATTCATCGGTACACGCGATGTACCAGTTACAAATTGTAATAATCTTGCACGCATTTCGTTATTAAATGATAAAACTACACGCCAAAACCATTGAACTGTTATATGATTTGCATGATAATCACCCTTGTACAGTGTATTTTTCTTCCAATCTTTCACATCAATATGCTGTATACCACACATAAGAAGTTCCAATTCATTTTCATCAAATATTTTTACAAATGCCAATGGTACTAATGCATTAAAACCTTCCAAAAATGCATTCATTTGCTCTTGAACACGTGATACAAATCTCCATTGTATTACTAAACTTATATACTCATCTTTATTTTCATCTGTTACAGGAATATTTGCGCCATTTGATTTTAATTCGCGTTGTGACGTGTGACCAAAACTATCTTCATCAACGCAAAATGTCAGTTCTAATTCACTAGGATCATTTTCTTTAATCCACAATAATGAATTGTAATATTCAGAATCAACACTCTCCATATCTTTAAGATCAATCGCTTTTGCCAACATCATTTTATAAAATGGTCGTATAAAGAATGCTATTATCAAATGAACATTATATTTACTTATGAATAAATATATAAAAACAAATAGTATATTTTATTCAATATTATTTGACTCACCATCTAATAATTTTCCATGATAAACCGCCATACCAGCGATACGTCCAATAAATTTGAAATAATTTAAATGCTCTTCGTTGCATACACCCGAAAACGGATTTATTTGTAATGTATAATTGTCCCTGTATTAATTATATAGTATCATTATAAACATGATATATATTATTTTACAATTGCTGAATTGATTTTAATTTTCTTTACTTACATAGCAGAGTATTCAAATAGACCATAATACGGATTAAACATCTCCTTTGATAAAAGGAAAAACCATTCACGCGCTAATCCACCATAATCAAGACCCACTTCACCTTCAAACTCAACCCATAATTTTGTTTTCAATATTTCTACTCTATTCACAGAACTGATGATACGATATGAGTCCTCTAAAATATTATTACGTGCCACTTTGATCTCAAATTTATTCGGTACATTACTCTGTAATTATATAATCAAATCCAATATATATTTTTTTATTATATCTATTATATTTATTACATTTACACAAAGTCTATAACGAGATATTGAATTACTTACAGGTTTTCTCAGCTGTGATTTCAAATATTCATATTTGAGTTTATAATCTCGAGAGTATGGAACAGCCTGGAATAAAATAATAAAAAAATTACTTTATCCAATGAAATGAATAAATAAATGGTAATATAAAATTTGAAAAACTCACTGGCCCAGCTATTTGAGGATTGGACATACGCGGATCTTCCCATTGTGTTGTTCTTGTATCTAAAATAATTAAATTAATAATAAATAAATTATTTAATTTTCTATCAATGAGAGGAAAAAAAAAAAAAAAAACAAACAAAAAAACTAATGAAATAATGAAAAATCATACTATGATCGATGAAAAATATTCGTCCATCAGTATGAACACGTTCCTCCCATCCTTCAGGTAGTGGTCCAAGTAAATCTAAATCACTTCTTGGAGTAGCCGAAGGCACATTGTGATTAGGCATTGGACTTGGCCTACCAGTTCGTGGATCGACCCACGTGGTAGCGCGCTCGTTATGATCGATAAAGAACATTCGTCCATTTGGTGCTAATTGCATACTCCAACCTGGCGGCAGTCCATCGCCATTCGGAATTGGCAATGTAGGCTTTAAAATATTTCATAATTTAAGGAACAACAAAAATATTAAATGATAAATTTTAAAAATTCATTAACTCGACTTCAATGATAAATAATATTACGAAAATAAAGCAATTAATTATAATATATATATAAATATACAATAAAAATTAGTACTCAATATCAATGAATTACGTACTTGTTCGGATGAACGTCTCGAACCTGCTGGACTGTCCACATTATCATCACTCTGTGGGCATACAGTCAAAAAAAAATTTTTTTTCGTTTTTCGTTTTTTTGTTTGTTTTTTCACTAAAGGGATAATATTAAATTGATATTTGCACTACCATTAAAAATATAAATCACTTCTTTCACACATTTTTTGAATATTTACAAATATAATACGATATTATGAGATCATCAAAGAAAAAAAAAAAAAAATTTATATTCGCATGCAAATCGTGAAGAAACAATACAAATATTGTATATTTAAAAAAAAAAAAAAAGATTAGAGTAATGACAGGATTTCGGATCCGATGGGTAGATGAAAAAGAAAAAATGAATTTTTCGAAAAATAATATGAAAGCATTAGTTAGATTTAAGCGAATGAAATCGCGAATACCTGATCATCGCATTCTGCAAGATAGCCACCATGGTCAACAGATTGATCAGAATCCGTAGTGGAAATATCCCCAACATCAATTCCCCTGCTATGTCCCACCTCATTCCCATCCTCACTATCTTCAAAATTGCGTTCGTCTTCTTCACGAGACAATTCCCGTTCCTTTCATACATACACACACACACATGCAGTCATTTTCTACATATCACATGCTACTTTATTTAATGACGTGTAATATTAAATTATTCAACTCTAACGCGTGTAGTTTCATTCAATAAAATGAAATTAATTACAATTTTTAATTCAACATCACAATCCCGGTGGATTTAATGTCATGCATATTTTTATATTATTTATTATTTATTTATTCTTATTATTTTACAATTAATTTAATTGTCTCCCAATTATTTAACAAGCAAAACTATGCCAAGAGACAATCGGATTATTCAACACAAAACGTATTATTGTTAACATCAATGCTAAAGAATTAATTATTGCACAATGAATTATAAAACTACGATAATGTATTAATCAAATATTAGGCAACTTTATCTGGTATGAGTGGTAACAACTCATAATATTTACACAATTTTTTATGATAGATGAAGAAAAAATAATTTTTTTAAATTTTTGTTTCAATGAGAATAATTCAACTTACTTGACTAATGGCAGAGTTTCGATGTTGTCTACTTTCAGCATCGTCTACACTAATATGAAATCGTCGTTGGAATTCAGTAGCTGCAGTATCTAAACTTCGTTGTTCATTACTTACACCCCCTGTCGGTACTGCATTTTGCCTGAAAATAAATAAAAATCCGCCCACATATACGAATTACACATTGAGACATACAAATTTAAATTTAAATAATAGAATAATTGGAAATATTCCATCCAATATTTGATATTATTTTTAAACTCACGCAGTTGGTCTTTCCCATTGTGTAAATCTCGCTATATGATTTACGTAATAAGTTCTGCCATTAGCGTCTTGTCTTTCTTCCCAACCTACTGGCAAGGGACCAGTTGATGGCGCCTTACAATAAAAAATAAATATAAAAATTATATAATTAATTATAATTTTTTTTTCATCTTTGGAAATTTTTTCTTTCAAATCGTTACATTTCAATTACCTCTGATGACTGTGCCATGGGAATATCATTTGCAGTGGGACTAGGTTGATCGAGCATCTCCCATTCACCAGAATCTGGCGCAATGTCACCGTCATCATTATCTCTAGTTGTTGAATCAATTATATAAGCGTGATACAATTCCAACGTTCCTTTTATTTTTGGTCTTTGACTGGAATGACTGTAAAATCAAATGAAATAATTCATGTATATACACTGATGATTTTTATTCGATAAAATTAAATTAAACATTTACCTGCGTGGACGAAGTATATATTGTTTTGCTGTAATTGTCCTACCAGGTTGTTCTTTAGGTAAATTCAACAAATTCAACTCTACCATTCCCAAAAAATCATCTCGCGTTAATCTATTTTCATCGAAAACTTGGAGTACTAATTTATGTTCTGCTGGTTTTACCTAATAATCAGATTAAAAATATATATAATTTTTATACTTCATATTTATCATTATACAATATACAATAAAAAATTAATAAAAACTCACTCGAAATATGAATTCTTCATCCCAAATAGGATTTAAAGTCTTTTTCTTAGTTTTAGTAAGTACAGAATCTACGATTTCAGCCCCTTGCAATGAATACAAACCAATTCTGACGTAAGGATCACTTGCACCAAATATATCTTTTTTTGCCAATTGATGACCTGCAACAACTCGCAATCTTAACCTGCTGGTGGATTCATCATTCTGCAATCAAAATACAAATAGTAAAAAACAAAATTACAATAAAAAAAAAAAAAAATATGTATATATATAATTCATTACACCAGTAAAACTATAAAATTATAAAATATCGATTGCACACAGTGCAATTATGGATAAACATGCAATGTCAACACTGATATAATCAAAAAATAAAAATAAAACTCAATACAATTAAATCATACTACATAAAACTTTAAATGTACAATCAATTCATTTTTTTATACAAAAAAAAAAAAAAAAAAAAAAAAATATTATTCCCCCCTCAACTCCATAAACAAATAACCTGTTATATTTAATAAAAAATAAATAAATAAGTAAATATATTTTTTTTTAATTCATCCACAGTGTAATGTGTATTAATATAATATAATAATATAAAAATTCAACATTAACGGTTTTTAATTGAATGACACCTCTTGCAAATTGATTAACGACATAACGTTCCAACCTCTACTTGTCAAAAAACGTCACACAAAAATTACATACACTGCCTTCATCGACACCGGCCGTTGGAATATATCCATATATATGCTCGTCTGCCATTAATATTGTGGACATATATAATATTTTTTCCGTTATTATTTTTATACGCAGTTCACAATTTTAACAAGAATCACAATTTCATATGTGCCATGAAACCTATTTTGTGTTAACCCCACTGTCTCTCTCGCTCTCTTTCTCGTACTATTTTTCTCTCTTCTTCTCTTCACAACTTGATTGTGCAGGACGGATATGACATACGCAATTTAAAGATGGCCGTCTCCGTCATCTCTTTATTTTGAATATTTAAAAAAAATATACATCTATGTACACATGAATAACAATTATTATAATTGTGTATTGAAAAACTTTTTTACTGTTTAATTATATTATATAATTATATAAATTATTTACTATTATACTATATTATTTAGATATTATGATAATTTAAATGATGAAAAATAAATTATTTTACAGCAATTGCATAGAATAAAATTCAGTATTTTACTAAGAATTGGCATCGCAAACCAATTGAAAAACTAGAGGAAAAAAAAAAGTATAGATTTTACTCATGTGTACAATAAAAATACAGATGAAGTGGATTCACTTAAAATAAGAAGAAGAAGTATTTCAAATGCGTCGCAATACAGTAAAGTATAAAAAACGTCACACAGGATTTACTTATGGATTTTGTGGATTAAGAAACCGTAAAAATGTGTGAACTTTCTCTCTTAGTGAAATACAAAGTTTTCATGAATGATCGACCACACCCATTAAACAAATAAACGTGCAAATGCTTTTTAAGATGATATTGTTGGAATTCTAGTTGTACATAAATAGAATTTTCATTTTTTTTTTTTTTTTTTTTTTTTTTTCATTTTATAATTAGTATTTAATATATTTCAAAGATAATACGTCATTAGGAAAAACAAAAAAAAAAAAAAAAAAATGAAAAACATCATCTCACTGTGAGTTGACCAAGAGATAATCTTGTAGGTCGTGGTGGTGCCGCATTCTCATATGTTATTGTCGATCTCCTTCTACTATTCCAGGTATATGCTCGTCGTCTTGCAGGTGGTCTTTCAACTCCAACATACATTGGATATGTCAGTGTGCCAGGCATTATTCCAATTGCGATTTAAACAAAAAGAAAAATAAAATCTTCTGATTGATATTAAATCACGTTAACTTATTAGAAGCCGCACAAATAATTTTAATTGATTTAAATTAAATGATTTTAGAGATGAATAAAATTTCAAGATCACAATTCAATTCAACGCAATCCTCACAATTTGTAAATTTTCATATCGCAAAAAAAAAAAAAAAAAAATTCATTATTTAACATTGAACATTTAATTCAAGGTTTCATTGTGAAAGTATTAACTGCTAATAGTAATTCATTATTCACTGTAAATAACAATTTAAATAATTGAATTTTCAATCACTGTAAATCACAAACACAGTATATATACCATAAAATCTACAATTACTTTATATGATTTCATTTTAAATATGTACGTAGTCTACACTTCCCACGGCTATGAAGTGATAACAGTCTGGTTTTTTAATTCCAAACTGTGATAACACTGAGATTGGATAAAAAAAAATAATAAAATAAGAAAAAAAGACTGATACTTAACAAACTTAGATAATTCTACAATGAATATCTTCATATAAAGTGACGCGATAATCTCAATTAACGGTAATATGAAAATCGTTACGCTATGAACAAGGTCATGAATGATAAGAGCCAATCAAGCGGAAGTCATAATATTCAATAAATTTATGATTGAACTTAGAAAATTTTTTTTTTTTAAGATTGAGAAAATTTATAATTCTTTCATTATATTTTTCATTCTGAATTCATCATCATGGTCATTCATAAATTATCTTGTACGATACGAACAATAGTAAAATAATTCTAATACATCGTACGTGACGTCAAATTAAACATAATATAATTATATCACAATGTATAATTATGCATGTATTTATAATAGAAATAATCATGTGTTGCTGTATATAGAATCTACTGTGAAAATAGATATTATAGCCTGTATTACAGATAAATTAATAAATTTGTATTCGCGCCATGTATTTTGTTGAGATATCTCATGAAGGACATATAAATGACGGTCCATATTAAAAATCAATGGACGTATAGTTTCGTTATTTATAATTCAATATCGACATAGAATTTTTTTTTATCATAATGAAATGTCTAAATTAATAATAGTTTAAATAATGAACAAAGCATGGACACAATCATAATTGAAGTTGAAATTAAGAAAGAAAAAAATATCATATTTTAACTTTAAACTTGGAACATCGAATTTGTAACCATAATATAATAATTTCTCATTTTTATTCAATAGAAAAATTGTGACGCAGTCAGCTATTTTCTTTATAATGTACAAATTCAATTATTTTATTTTATTTTTATTTTCTTTTTTCTTTTTTTTTTATGAGCATAAATTTTTCAGGTAATAGCTCATTGGAAAATATATCGTCATTGTCATTTCTTTCATTATGAATGGAAGGTATATTTTTTTTTGTTATTTTCTTTTTGAAATTCAACGTTTAAACGTTTACATAGAATATAGGTGAATTACTCAATATATACCTGCATTACTTTAATGTAGTTATATTTGTATATATATATTGAAATAATAATTGAATTCATTAGATTGAATATCATCTGGATTTTTATTTTGGATAAATTGATTTTTTTTTTTCTTCCTATTTTCCAGTAGAAATAATTATACGTATACGTATTTCAAAAAGAATTTTAACCATTCATTAGCTTACGTTAATTTGTCCATAATTTTATATTATCACTATATCCAGTCACTGTGAATTTTGTCATCAAATTCCCGTATATTGCTAAGAATCATCACAATGTAAAGGAATTACGAATTTCGGACCGAATGGTGATCTATACGTAATACCCACATCAGTAAAAACTTTATTTGGCAATGCCAAATTGCATAAGTACAATCTGCCATTGTCTGGACAGTGTGACAATGGTAAACCACCAACAACACTAAATTTACTCAAAATACCCGGTGTCCCGGTGGAAGGTGGTTCAATTGCTAAAACGGGAGCTCTATTATTATTTACCCATTTGGCAACAATTGGGGATTCACTAACCCATTCAGCATTTTCTTGTGGATGCTCTTCAAAAAGTGCTAAAATAATAAGATCAACCATCGGTGGTAATTTTTCTACTTTTGTCTCAACTTCATTTCCTGTCATTTTATATAACGATAATTCCTGCAATAGCGAAACATTTTCAGAGTTCTCAACATAAACAACCGTTTTTACACCGTGAGTTGAAAGTTGACGGGCACAGTTAACGCCAGCAGCCCCTGAACGGTGTGGTCCACACAATGCTACAACTATGGGCCACTGATGAGCATTTTTTGGATTCAATCGATGTGCACCACCTAATAATTGAAGTATTATTTCCGCTCCCGCTCGTCCCAATAATTCAACCTAAAAATAAATGTTATATTAGATATATATTAAATCTTTATACTATCTTAATGATTAACCAAATTTATATTTGTTATTACTCGTCGTTCCCAACTGATTCCTAATCGATCTGCTGCACCAATTAATTGTCGATGAAGATCAATTGTGATACTTGGTATTACTAAACCGTCATCCGTTACATATTCACGTTCATCACTAGCTGGTACAATTATTTGTCTATAAATCGTGGGTGTAGGTACAATAACATTTTCATCGTGTCGATATTTACCACGATTATTCTTAAATTTCCGTACTATATCCGGTTTTTTAGAATTGATCTCTTTCCAAACAGCCTTTATATAATACATAAAACAAATGAATTATTACGATTCAATAATTTATTATATAATTTAGTTACAAATATATTTTTTTCTCTTACTTCTTTATTAAATAATGCTAAATTCTTTTCAAAATCAAAATCTTGATTTAATGACTGATCAATTGGCGTTCCAAAAGCTTGAGCATCCCTTTTTGGCCAATTTGGACGTTGTGTTATTCGTCTTGGATTCAATTTTGGATAAGTTTCAGCTGAAATTTTTCACCATATTTTACTGAACTTTTTTTATCACGTTATACTTTATAATAAATAAATATTTTTTATTTTCATGCATAATTACCAAGGCTAGTTTTGCCATTGGCTGATGGTTCCACTAGAGACTGATCTTCCGACTTTTTTGGATCGCATTGACTACTTATTGACGGTACAGATGATGGAATACATTCAGAAACAGATCTATTGGCTCTCTTTGCTATTGGCCTTTTTACGAGTACTTTACTTTGTGTTTTTATTTCTTTTGATTCTGCCTCCTCAGTTGATATAATTTCTAAATTTTGTATGCAATTTGCCCTGTAATATAAACAATAACATATATATATATTAAAAAAAAAAACATGAAGAAATAATAATAATAATAATAAAGATAAAAAATGTTTTTTGTTTATTTCATATCACTTACTCAATCGTAACCTGTTGTGAAGAACTTGGTACACCATTTTTAAATGCTTTGGATAATGTCACTGTTTGTCTATTGAAATTGACAATTTGACCCTGAAAAGTACCAAGATCATCTATGCATTTAATCGACACCATACACCCCACAAAATCTTGTGACATTGTTGCAAACTGGAATTACAAAATTACTATTATTATGAAATATATGAATGCAATGTATTACATGAAATATATCAATTTATTTATTTATTTTCAATTAATATTTATTATTCAGGGATTTATCGTGATTTTACTTATGGTAGTCAACATTTCAATCATAACATATGAGTATTATTAGGAGATGTCGGTGATTCAAATAACATTTTTACTTTTATACCTTTTAAATAAATTTCAATAGAAGTAATCTCATTCAATTTCACTCCACAATGAATGCATTAATATTTAAATATTATGTTGAGTAAACTGTGTGATCATTTTATTACACAAAAAGAAAAAATTATATAAAATAGGACGAGAGAATTTAGAAAAAAAAACAAACAGAGGTTAACAAGTTTTGGCTTCGTTCCAGAGACTAAGGGTCTTTTAGTAAGGGAGAAATATACAATATTTACGGGGAATGATCGTCAACGAAAAAAAATGTAAGAACCCCTAGCAGTATAACATGGAACTAAAAATATAAATATCTGTAAGTAAAGCAGAGCATCTATATAATCAACAATTATAACAGCACAAAAGGTTCTCAAACATTCATTTTCATATTATTTTCATCACTGTAAATATTATCTCCCTCTTAGTCTCTGGCAGCGTCCAATAATACCCTACATTATCAATTTAAATTACGAAACACGTATATCTGCGTAATTCAAAATTGCAGCAAATTCGTTTAATAAACATGGCTTTATATATGAAATATAAAGAATTATTCACCAATAAAAACAAAGAGGGTATAGAGAAATTACTTCAGAATGCTAATGCAGAAGAGGTATGATGGTTTTTCCAATGAAAACACACAAATATATATTTAAGTTTATTGTATCAAGGTTACATTTTATATTTGTTTATTTTGTCAACAGCTCACAGAATTAATTGTACCACGTATTTTACACAATAATGCAGTTCAAATATTAGATGATATTTTAAAAGTATTGGCCACTACAGATAATTCCGAGTTGAAACGTCGAAAAGTTGTAGAGTCCGTATTATCAGGAATAAAAAAAGCTGATATTTCAAATGCACACGCCAATACTTTGATTCTTAGAATTTTTGAGGATTTTTCAAAATATTCTAAAACACATCTGCTTTATTTTGTTGATTATTGTCTCAACAGCATTAGAAATAATGATGATAATTTTTTCAGGTAATTATAATGAAAAAAAAAAAAGCTATATTTATATGTATTGAAAAAATAATTCTAAATTAATTTTAATTATTTATTACTTTAGTTGGAAAGATATTTTGCCAGAAATATTGCAAATTTTGGAAGAAGAAAAATATGTTAATTATAAAGGTACTGAAATGAGTGGAACAGATTACAAATCACAAATAATATCATCAATTTGTAATCAGCCGTGGGCATTAGAAATACTCACGCCACTAACAACAATGTTCAATACAATAAGTATGGAACAAAATGATCATGGTACAGTGATACGTGCCGTTTGTAGTAAAGTTAGTGAAGTTAAACACAATGAACTTCCACCATTAGTGCATCAATTGCTTAAATTAAGTGATAAACAAGATGGTCGACTTGTTATTGGGACATTGCAAAAATATTTTTCAAATATTTATGCTGAAATACCCAATGATTCGCCAGATGCCATGGATGTTGACAGTATTGGGCATATAAGTTTAAACGAAGTACAAGATACTGAAAGCACCGTTTTATATCACATACGCCAATCGGCTCTATTAAATCAATCAAGCATAAAAGATTTTTTGCGACATTTAAAAAATATTATTAACGCACCAGAATTAGTTTTAAAACCATTCTCAATGTCAGTATTATTACTTGTATCTGATATTTATGAGGATCAAGTTTTTGATTTAATAACACATGCAATATCACGTAAAATACAAGATGACGAAAAACGTAATAGCGCTTGGGTAAAACAAATATTACAGGATAATTATCAATTAGCTGACATAGTGGATCAGATAATTGATAATAGCACTAAAGACCGTCATTTGGTAATAAAAGGATTGGTCGATTTGGCTTTTGCATTGATGGAACCGAAATCAAAAGAAAATGAGGATAATTTATTACATGAAATAGGTGTAAAAATAATCAAGAAACTTATGAAAATGAGACATGAAATTGGGCCAACTGTTATCCAAAGATTAGCAAGCAAAATTGTTGGTAGTGGCACATCCGTATCACAATATGTAGAATGTTTAAATTTCATGTGTCGAAAATCAACATTAATTGTCTTAGATTCACAAGCGTGGATATTAACATTGCTTGAACAATTGTTAGTAATACCAGGAGTAGCTGCTATTCAAGTTTTACAAGCCACACTACCACTCATGCGAGTATCAACGAGCATACGTGATTCATTGATATTAATATTACGTAAAGCTCTTTATCGAAAAGGCATTGATGTACGGAAAATGGCAGTAACGGGTTTTTTACAATTTCTCACAAATCTTAAAATTGAATCATTGAATTTTAGTCAAACATCATCCAGTACAAATATCAGTAGCACTTCAGGATCAATATATACTCAAGCTACTATTGAAAAGAATGTACGAGAGGTTACTCGACCAAATCCAAAACATAATTCGATATTTTGTCATGAAATTTTAGGAATATTAAAACGATGTTTTTGTCATGAGTATCAAGTACGACAACATTTATACAGCGGTTTATACGACACTGTTGTACATAATCCTGAATTAGCCGAATTCGTTATTGATATGTTATTAATAAATTTTTCAAATTATTACGAATCGGATGAGGACATTAAACCACCACTAAAATTTCATGATTGCTCTACAATAGCTGGAGCCGAGGCGATTCTTCAAGAACCCATTGGTGATCTTATATTTGCATTGCAAAAAATATATTGCAATGCGGCTCTAAAAGATACCCCATCAATTGATGAACTAAGTTTATATCTAGAATCATTGTGTCGTAGAATGGCACATGTAAAATTAGAACATTTAAATATTGAAGATCAAGAGGATTTATTGGATAATTTACCAAAAGTACAACAAAAGGTATTATCCTATAAATTAATGGCAACTACACTTGAAGCCCTAATTGCATTCAGAATTAATGCTTGGTCTCCAGAAAATAAAACAACTGCCTCTAGCATAAATAGTCTTTTTAAAGCCTATTACGAACTATACGAATTCAGTAAACGTGCAAGTAAATCTAAAAAAATCGATAGCAAAAAGAAAAAAAATAATAATACAACAGATACGACTATTAACAAAAAATCTCGTGGAAAAGTATTAAAATTGCCACCAACAATAATTGATATGGGTACTATTCGAAAAATAATTAGTTTGTTGTATGAACCTACAGTTCCGTTTGCTACTGAAGAACAAACGGCCATATTAAAAAATCGGGCTGAATTTCATATTTATTCATTACAAACGTGTATTTCAATATTTCAAAATGCAAAATCACTTCATAAATATGAACGTCTCAAACATTGGGAAAAATATAAAAAAGATTATTTAGAAATTGGTGGATTATTATATAAACATATTGTGGCAAATTTAGATTGTATTCGTGAATTTAATGAAGAAGTTGCACTTACAGGCTTGGAATGTTTTAAAGAATTTTGTGATGTTATGTGTACAACATTTAGCACAAAAATCCCAGAATTCTTGAATAAAATTGATCAATTTTCGTCATCTCAAGGAGTTGCCATTCAGTATAATGGACTCATATTCTCCATGCAAACTCTAATTGATACATATTACGAAGAAGAAATTGAAGTCGACAGTGCGATAAAAAAAATACCACTACTTATTTTCGAAATAATTTCATTGCTATTGCAAAAAACAATATTATACAATACAAAAATAGATCAAATATTTGAGTGGTTGAAAAAATTAGCGAGATCTGATAAGTTTGATACGTCAATAGCCATTATTATTTTACAACTTATAACTATGATTGAAGAACGTGATGCAGAATATGGAAAAATATTAGATGATATGTCTGTAGAATTGTGTAAAAAATTTGGTACAATTGATAATAGTGAAATAGACGTAAGAGAAGTTTATGGCATTCTTAACAATAATGCAATAATGCCACAAGCCCACACTATTTTCAATAATTCATTGAAGAATAAAATAAATAATGCTTCATGGATACTTGGTCGATTGAAAGCTGAACAAATATATGTGAGCACTGCTGGAATCAGTGATGAATCACATCGAGATGAATTAATAGTAAAAGAACGGAGTTTATGTCGACACTTGTCACATGTAATTCAAACACTGGAATCATTATCTAATGCCAGAATAAATCCCGGTCCAAATACAGACGCAACATTTAAAAACCTTCAAAATCTATACAATACTGTCAACAATCTCACTAAATATTTCATCTCAAAATCAACTGCTCAGAATCCAGCATTTCAAGCTGTTAAATTTATCCAAGTGGTACAGCTCGCTGGAAAACCATTAAAAACCACTTTTTACAATTTAATAACATACACCGAGGAAAATCAGAGTAGTACTCATAAAAATGATGTTCATGCTTTGCGCAATAAAGTATTGAAAGAAACTAAATTTATTCCAAAAGTTGTTTATGAAATTGAACAATTTAATAAAGAAATTTTGGCACTTGGGAAAAAAACAGGCACATCACTGGACACATACATCAAACATAGTATTACCCGTGACTTTCGAATAAAACAGGGTGAATTGGCAGAGGGACTTGAAAAACTTGATATAACACAAATGACAACACAAAAAACACAAAATGAACAAAATAGAGAAGAGAATAATACATCAACGGAACTTGACATTCTTGATACTACCGAAACTCATGAAAGTAGCACTGACTGTAGACAATCTCCACCATTGAAACGATCAAAACATGATGATTCATAAATGAAAGTAACACAAAAAAATTAATATTGAGATTTATAATAAATTCTTACTTTTTTAATTGAAACATAAATAAAAAAATTATTTACCATATATTAAATATCATTAATTTATAACTTTATTTATGCAACGAAATCAAGTGGTCTATTGAAGCCACCCTTACGATTCATATACTGTCGATATTTTCTTTTTAAAATGACGTGAACTGCACCAACATCATTACCATCAACTTTTTTTCCTTTAGTAGTATCAAAACCACAGAAACCCATCATTCTCATCATATCTTGTTCTTCAGGAGTTTTGCCTTGCAAATCAGCTTCTGAAAATTTAAATAATAATATCGTTAATAAATATATAAAATTTGAAATAATACACGTGAAAATTTTCAGTCGCTCAGTGGCACACCTGTAATATTTGGCCGTTCTGCAGCAGCAGCTTTATTCCTTGACTTGGGATGATCACGATCTCGAGATCGTGATCTACTGTATGATCTCCTATGTCTTTCACGATCTCGATCACGCGATTTTCCTCTATCTCTTTCCACAGATCTGTGAAAAAAAAATATTTAATTAAAATACTTGACTGTGTATCGAAATACTTATTATCTCTATGATAATTTAAAATTACCGTTTACGACGTTCTCTCGAGCGTCTTCTTCTTCGATCCCTATCGCGATCACGTTCACGCGAGCGTTCTCGTCTTCGTGGCGATGGAGTACGACTTCGTCCCATTATAAATATGGAATTATATTGAAAAATTTAATGTAGATATTCCATATATTTTCTCTTTAAATTATATACAATTGAAATAATTCATGTCAACATAGTAAACAACTACTTTTTCTAACCTCAATTCTCTACTACTTATTTTATCCCAATCATAAATAAGAAAAAGTTTGATAGATTCGAAACTTAAACATAAATTTTGGTAATTTTGTACCGACATCAACGCCTTTAGAAATGAGTTGCAAAATAGCGGCAATTCAAATCATCAGGTATGACGACAAGAGGACAACAACAGACAAGAAAATATTCAAATTTTCTTGAATGATATTTTTTTTTTTCCGAAAGATGCCAAGAAATAAGACCTATTCATCTTGTTTGCAATTTACGTTTCAAATTTGATTATTCCAATCGCAGTTCTATTAGAAATCCATATCCAACAATCCAACAAATACAAAGATACTTGTATTTATTCATTATTACTGTATTTGTCAAATGATAAAAAATCAGTAGTTGTATGAGCCCTCTGTGTTTTTAATTCAAAACTAATAGAGCTATTCGCACAAGTATCGCAATTTAGAAAGTGCAAAGTCAAAGTCATTGATGAAAAAAATTAAACTAACGCGCGTATTATCATTCGTGCACTCACTGTCATTCAGCTGCAGCAACACAAAAAAAAAACATCAGTAACTAACAAAAAAAAAAAAATAGCACATGAAACTGTCAACAGCTTTTCAACCTTTCTACGTATCGTAATTTTTTAAAATAACAAATATAATCAATAATGAAATTACGTGGATACACTTGTATTTAATATTGTAAATTATTGCTGTATTGCAAATGAAATATAAAATAAAAATTTAAAAATAGCAATTTGAAAATTGTCAAACTACCGCAACATGTTCGGGTATCATGTTAAATGTTATTCATCTGTCGCATTGTTCATGAATTTCGATTTTCTTTGACGTAATAATAATATTATTGCGTGTCACGTTTGTTAAGTTTGCAATTTCATATCAAAGAGGTCGTCTATTAAATTATAACAATGTGATATGTGATCCAAACATGCGTGCCCCTATTTCATATTATACCTGACCAAGTTGTCAACAAAATTTATACTTAGCCTTGAATACGTTGTAACTAATATTGATTAAATCCCGTGCAACAATGGAAACAATTAAATCACAACAGGTATGATTTTTATTTGTTGATATTATTCATTACATACTCATGTCCAAGTAGCATTTAATTTTGATGATGTTACAGAGAAGGAAGAAGGAACGAGGTAGATCATATAATTTAGACAGACAGATACCAGATGCACCAACAATGGAAGAATTTGAATGTCTACTTGGTGAATCACCAACGAATTATCCACGAGTTGAAGGTATTGAAAATATGGAGAGTGAACTCCATTCGGCTGCAATTGATACAGAAATTTTTGTAAAAGAAACTGATGTAGCATTGTCAACAGAAGAAAAAAAAGATGATAATGAGAATAAAAATATCAATATTGCAAGTGAAGAATACGCATCTGAATCAATCGACACAATTGATAATGGTGGTACATCTTTATCATCACCATCACAACCAGTAGAATCGTCGGTTGACAGTATTAATCAAATCCAAGATACAACATTGTCTTGTCAAATGTCGAAAATAGAAATAAAACCCAGTGCGCCATTATTCGATAAATTAGAAAAAGAAATTAATCCCAGTACTCACACTGAAATTTTCGAAATCAGTGATACATCCCATCAAATTGAATCAAAACAAAAATTTACAATAAAAACTCAACAGATTGAAACAAAAAATAAAATTATCACGCCATTTACTGATACACAGTTAGCAGCACTTTATGATAATAAAGAATTAATTCTAATTGATTCATTTATATTTGAATTTATCGATACACAATTGCGTAGCAATACAATACGTCAACAGCACCGACTTCACGAACTTTTAATGAGCTATTTACGCGTGAGAAATCATTTAATTCTCAATGCATATGAACTTGAGAATATAAAAAAAAATTGTAAGGAAGTACAAAAACAATTATGGCATTTGGATAAAGCATCCATTACAGAATCTGGTGAATGTCAAGATGGGAATCCAGTTAGTGCATCTCATGATTATTCAATAGCACATTTCAATCAACAAGCATTGAATACTCTCACAAAAAATTTATCAACTATCAAAGAGCTTTTGCACAATGGTCAAACGTTGTATTCGTATGAATCTGAAATGATAAAACTCCAAATTGAACACTATGTTCAACGAGTTTGTCTATCTTGCAAAGAATTAGCAACTTTACCTCAGAATGCACCTGTAAATTTAACGATTATTCAAATGCCATCGCAAACAATGCCAGAATTGATTGAATTACGAATGTGTATAACGATATTGTTCAATTTCCAGCGTCGTTTATTGAAAGATGGAAAATTTGTACTTGATTCACGTGAATGGCTATCCAAATTAGTCGCTGTACTTCTTCGTGTTGCCACTTGGCAAGATCATTTATTTATACTCAATCATGTTTTGAGATGTCCCGGTGGCGTAACTAATTGGGCAGCTAGTTTTATTCAAGTTCCAATTGCACCGAAAAATCGCGTACTCATGCCATCATCATTGAATGATCCGTATTTAGATCACATGATTGCCACGCTCGCAGTGATATTACTACCAGTGAAAGAGCGAGATAAATTTCTTGAACAAGTTCAAATATCTTTGCAAAACCATGAAAGTAATCCCAGTGATACAATATGGGTAATGCTAGATGAAGAAGGTGAGGAAGACGAAGATATTGCCAACATTGGCGCAAATTTATTTGAAAGTGATCTTATTGCATTACTCAATCAAATACCGATGGATAAATTATTCGAACAAATGTTATTGATTCATAAACAAGATAAAAATTATTATCAAGACAAAAAAAATATAACAGAACATCATATGCTACGAGTATTTGCATTTTCAAATGTACTCATTAAATTATTTAAACAAGGATTAAAAACCTATGACTCACCACGTTATAGACAATTGGCAAAAAGACTGAGCGCATTAATAAGAGATGTGGTACAATATGTGAGTGATCAGTGGGAGGCATTTGATAAAAATCAAGTGTTCGATCCGTCCATTATATTGAGACTTGAAACGGAATATAATTGTTTTTTCATACGTGCAACAATGTCAATTTTTTCATCACGACGATTGGGAGCTTGGCAATATCTTGCTGCTATTCCGTATGGTATAATATCGTCAAATACATTATGGAATATTTTTTATGCATTGCACATAGATTCAGTAGGTACTGATTCATTGGCGATGAACATAACTCCAGAGCAATGGGAAAATCAATTGAATTCATCTTCGTTACGAAAACAATTTGAAGAAAAATTGATAGATATGCCTGGCGACGAGTCATATTTTCTTCTAACAACATTCACAAATATGGCTATGGCTAGAACAGTACGTGATTATGATTTTATAAAAGCTACAACCATTGATTTATTCCAAATTGGTTTTCTAAGTGAAAAAACACAAGAATCATGTTCAAAAGATGCGAGATCACTTCTCTCAAATCTCACCAGTAAACATCCTAAATTGTTATCAGATATTTTACGCAAATTACGTGATAATTTTAATTCAGTTGGAAAATTGAGTTTATATTTATTTACGGAATTAAGTATTGGCAAATGGATACCATGCGAAAATGATTTGGCAATATTATCCACATGGTTACATCAAAATTCATTGGCGTCAACTGAAAGTCATTTGGCTCGATTGATTTTTTCACACTTGAATTGGGCATTGGATCGAAATGGTGATCTATTTTTACCATTATATCTTCATCATCGTGTTGCTTTATTAATTGTTGAACTCACAATTAAATATATACCTGAAACTCCAGCGCAAACTGGTTTATTTCTTGCGGAAGGTGTGAAGCAGGTGTCATCAATTATCAGACCGCAAAATAATGATCAGGCATTTATGCTATGGGCATGGGAAATGATGATACGACTACGTCTTCATCAATTAGATCAATCAGACTCTGATTGTCGTAAAGCTATAAGTAATCCAGCTGAAGCATTCTCACATGTTCCAGACTTGGATTCAGATGCCTCATTGGATGTCATTGTAAATGGTGTTCGTGAAAAACAACCAATTGCTTGCTATGCTGCAGTAATGATGACGATGTGGGGCCATTCAGTCCCGTTAATTTGCACAAAGGCTTTCAATCAATTATTAATTCTTCAATGTTTTCATAAATATCAACAAATCTTAATTGTCCTTCACAACATAATACCATTATTTATTGAATGTTCCGATTCATTATTGAAAAATGAAAAATTTGAAAGTTTAATTATGTCATTAGTTACGGCTGATAGAACGTACATGAAGATGGCAAAAAATTTTATTGCACCTGAATTTCCTGGACCCGTTATTGAATTTTTTTCTAATATGATCCAATCGCAAATAATTCATTACAAGAGGTATTGTAAAATTTGAATAAATTTTTTATGACATATTTATGCTTGTGTAAGTAATTAATTTTTCATCCTATTTACAGATATTGCCTACAAAGTCCAGAACCATTTATACGTTTATGGCTTGATATTCTGGTACGAATTCCCGATTGGAATCGCGACAACAATGTTATGCATTTGATGGACGTAGTAATTCGCGCTGCTTTTTTTAATATAGAATCACAAAAAACCACCGAAGATGTGTTCCAGAATCTTTTTTCTGTAAATATTCTAAAATTTTTTTTATAATTTTATTTCAAATCTTGTTCAATATAATTTTTTTTATAACAATAGCTATCATTAGAGGGAATTACCGAGGTATGATTTATTTATTATATTTGTGTTGATGAATAAGAAGGAAAAAAAAATTTATCCAAATATTTTACCACAAGATAAATCAAGGTTTTTTTTGCTGTTTTTTTTTTTTTATACAGAATCTTGGATTGGCCAAATCTTCAGGATCTATCGGATCATTTTTGAACTGGGCTACAGGCTCTGGAAATGTACCAAGTCTTCTAGGTGGATCATTACAATCAGTTTGGCTGGCATATCAGGTGCTTTATATTGAGCAACAGAATCGTGAATTAAAAAGTGGATTTTGGCGAGAATTCCTACGAGAATTATCGCAACAATCAAAAATATCAGTTGATGCAGCATTAAAACGTGCATGTGCAACAACAAAAATTGCTACATTCAATTCTAATGCATTGGCAATTTATCGATGGTCCCAGCAAGCATTAGATACACCAATGAATCATCCATTACTTCCACTACTGTGGCAAAATTTTTTTATGCTATTTCTCGCGCGTGTACCAAACACACTGGGAATGCATACGGATCGCGGTGGAATTGGCGATAAATTATTTGAAGGCATGATTAATTTGAGTTATTTAAAAAAAGTTAAAAAACGTTTGCATGATACGACAGAATATTTTCAATTGAAAGGTGAAAATGAAGTGGACGATGATGGCAAACAAATAACAGATGAAAGACGCGTATTTTACTTTAACGCGGCAAAATTTTACAAGACTCTTAGTCTTTGGTTAGAAGAACCGAGATTGCAAGAATCTGGACTTTATTTACCAGCTCTACCACCCCAATATATGTCCCAAAAACTTATTCTGTTAATTCAGGGTGACTATAGTCCATGGTTAGAGTATGTCGACTATGAGCAAGTTCAACGAATGCAATTGCAATCAGTACACGAGTGGCAACGAATTTGTCATCGACTTGTTGATGAAAATCAAGTGAAAATTGTTCCAACCCCAACAACACCACTAGAACCAACAGATCCAATTCAACGAATATATCGTCGATTAAGTACTTATGAAAGTGTTGAAGCACCACCATCACTCTGTCGTCAAAATACAAATATCGATTGCATATCACGTAATACACTTTATAATTCTGACCTAGTGATCAATGCTGTGCATCCACATATAAAAACAATTTTAGATTACGCTCAAACTTACAATCTAATGGTATCTGAACACACAGCTGTGGATTGTAATTTTTTGGAATTGATTCCCACGCTCTATCGTGAAATTGAGAGTCGTATTACTCTTCATGCTCTTTGTGATCCAGCACCAACAGGAAATCGACGCGCTCGCTCAGGTACACCACCCACTGTTCATTGTGCTGGGCCAGCGATAATAAGGATTAAAATATCTGAAGCACGTGTGAGTGAAGGTGTAGATCAAATGATTAGTCAAAATAGAGCAGAATACGAAAATTTATTGATAAAAGCTTGCCAACCACCTTCAAGCAAAGTAATTCAAGGTTGTGTTTTTATTGATCATTTGATTGCTTTACTTGAGCATGAATTGAATACAAATCGAACTTGTGAAAACACTGCCATGTTGAATAATATTCAAGAAAGTGGGGTGAAACTATTTTATAATTTTGTTGAATTTTATACTGAAGAAGCAGCTATATGCCCACCAACAAAACAACTCATCACTACGTGCATCGAAAAATTAGGGCAAATATTTATTAGCGGTGAAGAATGCGAGGGTCCAAAATTATTAAATACAATAATGCAACGACCAAATCTTGGTGGATTGCTTGGACCGCATTTTACACCAGTTGCCGGTGGGGCATCAACATTTTTACAAATGTATCAGACTATTGTAGATTTATCCACGAGCTCCAATGCTGATTTGTGTTTTGTTTTATTATCCAAATTTGACGTTGGTAACTGGTTAAATTATCGTAGACCACGTTTGAGTGAAAGATCCACTTTTATTGATCTTATATCAAAAGCATTATGCAATATCGGTCTCAATCCAGAAGATAATAAATTAATCTTACATGAATTATTCCGAAATCATTTGAGATTAGTTTTGCTTCATGAATTTCCTGAACATTATGGTGAAGTACTCAGTGCAATTTTAAAAGGAAGTGAAGGACAAAATTTATCATTGGATGTATGGCGTGATTTATTGAGTGCTTTGAGTGGAAGACCAAAATATTCCGCGGCAATTCATCCAAATAAAGTAAAAGAAGAAATTAGAAGATATGCCACTGAGCAAAGGATCTTATCGAGACAAGAAATTCATGATACTGCTGTACTTCTTAGCAAACATTTCATGAGAGAGAGATTACAATACGGTCTCTATGGTCTTTATCCAAAATATCGTGTATACAATGAGCCTTTAATAATGTTTCTCGGTATGATAGGCCATGCACTGGTTGTATTAACACTTCAATTTGATCGTGGTTCATTAGCAGATCAATTGTGTGATCAAATATGGCCAGTACTAAGTAAGATGTTTGCACCGTGGATTACACCATATTGGACGAGAAATTTACGTGAACCAACTGCTGCATGGATACAACAACTTACTGATGATCGATCAGTACTATTACCGTGGATAATAACTGATGGCCCACACGCTAATAAAACTGTTGCTATGTTTGTCGAGTGTATACGTTTTATAGTTGATACAATGCCAGCGTCAAGCAAAATATTGTGTTATTTATGGCAATTTTATGTTGCAAATTATGCACATAATTCAATTAAAGATCATATTTTGAATGTCATGCATGGGAATTTTTTGTCATTGCCGTGGGATAGATTTTCACCTGAAATTAATGATATTGAACTTATGGTAAAGGTAGTGGATCAATATTTACCGGATAGTCATCTATTTCTTGGTAGCGTTTTTATATCTATCAATTGGACTGTATGGGTCAATGAAATTTTAACTACTCAACCATTACCTATTGCCGCTAGGATGCACATCTGTCTTTTAAATTTATTCATTAAATTGTCTAATGAACCAAATGTGAGACAGGTAAATTGCTGTTTTAATAAAGATAGAAAGTGAATTGGTATCTAAATCAATATATAAATTATATATTTTTCTTCTTGTCACTGCATAGAACGAGAAAGCTGCTCAATTAGTTGTTGAAGCGGAAAAGTTTGCATGGCACTTGGTGGATTCAACGGCCTATGATCAAGTGATAAACTGGCACGTAATGAGCTGTGATCCACGTGTAATTCTCTCCACCGCAGGCAGTCAAACACAACCAATTGACATCGCTATAAACAAGTGAGTGTATTCAATTGGCTTTCATACTTTTAATGGGTCTCAGTTAAGAGTTTCTCGCTCAACCAATAAATTTTTCCAAACTAATAAAATTGCTCATGTGCAATATTTTTACATAGTTTGTTGAAAGTTGTTGCGGCCTATGACCCAACAGTGACCCACTTCCATCCAACGACATTGAAAAAACGTCAAATGTACGTGCGCTCATCGGTAAAACTTCTTGTCAATTGTACAACACGACACAAATCTCTCATTTCAACCAATATTAAACTTTTCAACGTTGCACTTGCTAAAATGCTTGATGAAATGGAAATTATAATTACAAGTACAGTATCAGAACCACAACAAGCAGCTGAGGCGGGGCTTTTAATAACAGAATTGTTACATGCAATTAATCAAAGCGCATTTTTGGTTGAACAAGTTCGTACCAGTTGGGCAAAATGGTTATCGGAAAAAACTGCTGCCAGTCCTGTACTACTTGGTATTCTTCGAGTCGTAGGAATAGTCGTCACCTCACCATCAACACTCGGTGAATTGATGGAAGCTGCACTGGAAGCTTATTTCAATCATAGCGTTACTGATGATGTTGCACCAACCTGGACGTCAGCTCTATCATTTCTTCAACCAGTTGTTCCACGACAACCACCTGTCGAGGGTGTTTTAATATCAGAAGGACGATTACTTGCTCTTTATGCTGTATTGTTGAAGCGGTTGCCATTCTGTCGTGATATTCGAGAGGAGGGAATGCTACTGGTTAATCTTGTTGACTGGATTGCTGCAATAAAACCATCGTAACTTTTTTTCTTTATTTACTACTTTATTGTAAATTAAATTTAAAAATTATGATATAAATATATATATATAATTTTTTATCTTTGATAATATTTTCAGAGATACAATTGAAACGAAATTTCCACTGTTGTGGGCAAAAGCATTTGAATTGGCATATCGACAATGTCAATACAGTGAAAATACAGTAATTGCCGCGAGATCATTGAAAAAACTTGCGCGAACATTGATGGCAGTTGCGGAGGATGCAGGTCAAGGTTGGGGAATCCTCGGTGCAATTGGTCTTAGAAAGGGTTCACAACTTTCGATAAGGTAATAATCATAATAAATAATAATGAAAATAGAATAAAAATAAATAAGAGAGTTTCTACTATTTCACTTTCTTTTAGATGCAAGTTTCTAGCACGAGCACTTGGAGTTTATTGCTTTGCACAATTGCCAGAGTCAAAATCGGAACAGCAAATCATTCGTTTTACGCCACATTCACCAGGAATAGCACCTTTAAAATCTCATGATACAGATTCACCTGATATACGGCCTAGTACAGATACAATAAAAGGTATTCAGTGTTTGGAAGGATTTATTTTAAATAAACAATATACCGAATTGAAAGGTGATATCGAACAAGCCTTGAAAATGATACGTGACTCAACAAATTCACTTCACAATTCAGTTGCAATTGTTGGTTTACTCACAAGCGGACTCTATAATGAACAATATCTTCATATATTGTCAGATTAACTTTGGCATATGTCTACGAACATTAAAAATGTGCAATCTTATTTAAATATATTTTGTTTATGCATATGCTAAAAAATTCTAGTCATTAAATTATTATTATTATTTTTTTTGTTTTTGTATTTCTTCGTATTACAAATAATACAGTATCAAAGTTAATGAATAAAAATATACGTCTATATGTGTTTATTCTCTGGTATTTTTCGGTTTATAAACAATTCTGATTCGCAAAATCTACGATCTATTATTGTATACGTATTATAAATGGATATTGCTTCATTCATATTATTAAAAAAAAATTAAAAAAAAAAAAAAGGAGATTGCACCTGAGACTAATGAAAAATCACGAAAACTTTTATTGCTTAGCCTTGAAAAGGCTGTGATGTTTATTAGCAAATTTTCGTTACCATGTAAATATAACTCAAAAGTTTAAATATGTAGAATATTTATTGTAATAAGATAAAAATACAAATGTTTTCTTTCATTGTTACATAAAAATACAATTGTTTTCAAATATCACCAGTAAAATCTCAAATTCATAATTATTTAATTAATAGAATTTTTCACTGCAGTTCGCATTATTTCAGAAGCTTTGCCAGCGGGAAAATCAATAAGTGTACATTGAAATTGATCTTGAAATGCATTTTTGAAATAAGGTATAATATCTTGAATGGTTATTTCCGAATTCAGTTCCTTACTGAGACTTGTTACACCCTTACCAACAATACCACAAGGCACAATATGATCGAACCACTTCAAATCAATATTACAATTTAATGCGAGTCCATGAGTTGTGATATAACGACTGCCATGTATTCCAATAGCACAAATTTTTTTATCATCAACCCAAACACCCGTATCTGCAGACGTATTACTTTTGATACCAAATTCTGCACAAAGTCTTATAATCATTTTTTCAATTTGGCATACATACCATCTAACACTCGGTTTGAATTGCTTTAAATCAAGTATTGGATATGCCACTAATTGACCAGGGCCATGAAACGTAATTAAACCACCTCGATTTGTCGTGTAAAATTCAGCACCTATGTCTATTAATTTTTTGATATCATCCTTTGTATATTCTTTATTTCGAATTCCCACTGTGTAAACAGGATTATGTTCAATTAAAATTATAGTATTACGAGTATAATTCGATGGGAGACTCTTGTCGTGATGCTGTTCTACCAAAGCTCGTTGTAAATTGAGACCTGTTCCGTATCCCATACGACCGGCAAATAAAAATTTTACAATTTTTGCGTTCATAATTCCTGTCAATTATTATTATCTGTATGAGTCGGAGATTCTTTGTTTGTTTTCATTAATTCCAATTCTTCAGCTTTTTTTTGTATCGTTAAATATAACAATAATGAGACATAAGCATCAGTTGCAGCATAAGTTTTTTGCAATTCACTAAGTGGTAAAACATGCCATTTACTTTTTCGAACTTTGTCATCTTTACTTATTTTTTTTTGAAGTATATAAGCCGTGAGTCTTTCTAAACTCCATCTGCAAGATCGTTGATAAACTTGATTTGTCAAAGGACCACAATCAATACAATTTTTTTCTACAACTTGTTGCGCAGGAAATTCAGGAAAATCTCTACCCAATTTCCATACATCACTGAAAATATATTTATAAAAAGAAATATTAATACTTCATATTAAACAAAAAAAAAAAAAAAAAAATTACAAAATCTTACTTCTTTATGTTCACTCCAACTAATCTGACTCTAGGATGACTTAATAAGTGAACTAATGAAGTTGGCAATTTCTTCAAGTTATAAATATGAAATAAGTGACATGTATTTTCGGATACGCAAAGTTGTGCTAATGCCGTCTTTCCTGAACCAGTTTGAAAACTAAATGGCCACTCCAAATCAAATCCAATGGGGACAATATCTTTTGTGTATTTTTCAATTCGTTCTCTAATGAGACAAGAAATCAAAAATAATAAAATCACACTGTTGATCCTAATCGAAATTATAATTCTATATTTTATAATTATGTGATACTTACATGACTTGATCACATATAAGTGCACACCCCTCAAAATCTGTAACGTAATAAGTTTTCCCTTTGAAATTTATAGGTGGCAATTTTGATATATCAGGATCTTTCTGTACAACTATATCCGTTCCTAATAATTTCTAAAAGAAAAAAATCAAACAAACAATATATTATTTTGAGGAACACAATAACTTATGTTATGTGACTTTTGATGCATACAAATGAAGCATTACAGTTTCTTATTAATGAAAATTAAAATTTAATATAAATTAACCTTCTTTATTGTATCTGGAAGATTCTGTACTGAGCGTCTTGTTACTCGCCCCACTGAAATCCTTTCTTTCTAAAATTAATACAATATAATTAATAAAGTCTCGAATATTAAGAAAAAAAAAAAAAAAAACACAAAAGATTGACCTACTGATACCTACCTATCATATCCTAGAAAGAATATACATACACTAACCTCATCTTGGACTTCCGAAAATATAGGTCGGACGGTCGTCATAATGTTAAAAGCGCCGCAAGGAATGTTGCGTCAATTTGCTCCGTTATGTTTCTCTCATTTAACAATCATTTAAACCTTATGAATCCCAAATCTTTAAATATACGAAGAAATTATACGTTATTTTTCATATATATTAATATCATAAATGATTCAATAAATTATCTGTGGCAACGAAATTTTATTACATGCACGCACTCATTTATCTCACGATCTTGGCGCCACAAACATTCAAAGATTATTCTATTGCGATGGTGCTGCGCTAGTGTACAATTGTCACAACATACAAATAATTAAAAATTCATCCATACATAAATATATATATATGAATATGTATATATTGTTTTTTTTCATATGTTTTATATTTTTAAATCCAATTGTAGTATAATAATACTATCATTATAATGCATTAATAATCCTTATTATTTATATTGAAGCAATAAGAAATGTAGGTTAAGAATGGGTGATAGCAATATATATTTGTGAATAGATTTGAATTGTCTGACGAAAGCAAGTGGGTCATCATTCATCAATCATCAATTTTACTCCAGATTTTTGATAATTACTTATTTCCTTTTTTTGAAGATTTTCTGTTTTTATTTTAAATTCACTTCCTCTATATAATCAATTCGTTTTTCATGAAATATACAAATAAGAATAATAATAATAATTACAGAAAAATTAGGGAAAGTTGTGAACGATGTCATAAAACAAAAGTTGTAATGATTATTCTTCCTTTCCATCATACGCAAAATTGTCTATTTAATTGTCCACAATATAACCCATATATTATTTTTTATAGTATAAATATTAGAAAAGATGTGTGTAGCGTTGAATATACTTGAAATATCAGTAAAAGTACAAGCATTTTTTCATAGCACTTCCTTTCTTCTTACAGATCAACCGATGCAGTTTCACTTTCTCACTCACTGCGGTCTCTAATACACGTTTTTGCTCCCAATACAATTCTATAGGTCAATAATCTGATATTTCAAATATTCAATTTGCAATACGTTGTATATATCAAATATAACAATGATATGTAGCGGTTTGAATAATTTTATAATCATTTACAATCAATCTTGAGATCCCCACTTTTATATTTGTACTACTAACTTGATAGAGGGAGAGTATCTGAAGTAGAAAAAAAAAAAAAAAAAAAAGAAAAAAAGTAGCTGAAACACGCGGCATATAAGTTTCCAAGTAAGAAAGAAGGAGTGCTCATTCGGTCAGCAGAAGTGCTATCACTAGTTATTACTTATAGAGTAGAATCAGAATTCTAGTGAGGTTTTTTTTTTCTTGTTCTCCAATGATTTTTAGCTAGATAATTATTTGAATCTATTGAGCTACCTCATCATACAAAAATCAACCCCATGATTCTACTTTTATATCAAAATTTATTTCTATTCTTATTTTTAATTATGATTTTTTAATATCAACAATGTGTCAATTTAAATATACAAAACAATAAATAATTGTTTATATTGTTATTTTATTATTATAATTTATTATTTATTTATTATTATTATTATTATTATTATTATTTTTTTTTTTTTCGTTCTTTTGTTAAAATCAAGAAACAAAAGAGAGATGAGACTTGAAAATGGATTATTAATTGTGTTGTATTTCATCATTGGAATATCAGAAATCAGCTCAATGATGAGGAACGAACATGTAAAACCATCCGGTAAGTTCCAGTCATTATATATCTCATTATTTTTGTCACTTAATTTTTTCTCTCTTTGATAAAAATAAAATGTTCAATTATCGCAACAAATATTTACACTCGTGCAATTGTTATTTCATTTTGATTCATAATAAAATAAAAAAATAAAAAAATAAAATAATAAAAAATTTTTATCCCGTGTCAATTTGAATAACGCGATTTCACGTGATAATTTCAATTTTAACGCTCAGTTATATTAAATCACCATAGTCTATTTTTTTGTTTATTTTTGTAAATCTGTCTCGTGAAAATAAACTTTGCAAAGCAGCCACGGCGTGAAGCCGTACACACAGAATGAATTTTTGAATGGCAGAGTGCGGTCGTCCCGCAGCTTCTCAACGTCAACCAAGGATGCAGTTGGATGGCAGGCGCTTGTCAACTATGAAGACAACTGGAAGAATATTTAATGGCAAACCTAGTAGACGTGGCTCATGGCCTTGGCAAGTTTCACTACAACTTTTACATCCAAAACTCGGATTCATCGGTCATTGGTGTGGTGGAGTCCTCATTGAATCATCGTGGGTGCTCACTGCTGCCCATTGCATACACAAGTATAACCACTTTTATATCATGAATTGAAACGTAATGTCATTCATTAATAAATACACATGTATAAATATTAATCAATATTATAATTTTGATATCAATTAATTTATCGATTTATCATTCAGTGATTTATTCAATTTACCAATTGGCGCACTGTGGACAGCAGTTATTGGAGAATGGGAATTGGACTCTGGTAGTCATGGATCAGTGAGGATTCCTGTTGAAAAAGTCATACTCCATGAACAATTTAATAATCATTATCATGACATTGGTAAATATTCAAAAATATTACACGATAAAGAATAAAAATAAAAAATTTATTTCAAAATTGGCCGATTTATTTTTCAATGGTTGTTATTATTAATTTTTCTATTTTTGAGCACTGATGAAGCTGAGTAGACCAGCACCACTTTCAAAAGTGATTCGAACGATTTGTTTGCCTGAAGCAGAAGAGAAACTCACTGGTAACAATTGTGTTGCGTCCGGTTGGGGTCGTGTTGGACCGTCACCTTCATTGTCTACTGCTCTTTTAGAAGCCAATATTCCCTTGCTGAACTTGGATGTATGTAAAAAATCATATGGTGGCTCAGTGATATTAAGAGATAGTCATCTATGTGCTGGACACGTGGATGGATCATCAGGCAGTTGTGTTGTAATTTAATTTACATTTATAAATTTCAATATTTCATAAATAATTTTTATAAAATTAAATAATACATGTAATGTAATTTATAATAAATAATACCGAATTGCAGGGTGATTCTGGTGGTCCACTTCAATGCCGACGTATTGATGGTGTTTGGCAATTGGCTGGAATTATATCTTTTGGATCGGGTTGTGCAAAACCAGGTTTTCCTGATGTTTACACAAAAGTACAATATTATATCGATTGGATCAAAAATACAATGAGCAACGATGCTAATATTTAAATTAATATTTTATACAATTTATTATTTATCATGATCAATTATAATTTGTAAATACTCGTGTATATATATACATATAAAAAAATTTTATTTTTATATTATCAATTGCGATTTGATTTATATTACATGAGAAAACTTTGATAACATTCACTTTCCAATAGGCCAATTTTCAAAGTGAAAATCGCAAACTTCACTTAGTACATAAGATAGATCTACATATCTATCTATCCATCTATTTATCTATATATATTATCGAGAATAATACTAGTTTTCCAAACCGTTCATCTTTCACCGAAACTTTCACGTCTGTGCGTGGTCGAGCGTAAAAATGAATACATATATCATTATTTATCTCATTCATCTCAAAAATTATATTGACGAAATTAGACATAACAATATAATATGTTTGATATTTTTCAAAATAAATTGCAATGTTTAACTATATACACGATTCAGAAAACAGAAGATTCATCATAAAATATAAAAATCATGTGTATAATTTTGAGATAACGTAAATTCTATATATTTCATGAATAACAAATGGGAAAAAATTCATGAAGCGATGAAAATCCATTTCTATTGTAATTTCAACGCAACTCTCATGTATTCACAATCCATCCATTTCATAGACAATCTTGTTTTACATGAAAAATTATTCAAACAAAAAATACAATTATTATTAGTAACGAAGAGACAAATATAGATTTTTATCAATATATAATTAATTTTATCTACATTAATAATTTTATTATTGTCAAAAATAAATATTTACATGGTCATATAAAAAAAAAAAAAAATCATATTTACAATAACGTTAAAAGGAAATTAAATTTATATCATCGAATAATCAAATGATTTTCACTTGTAATCAATTTATCTACAAATTCAGTACATAATTTCTCGAGGATGCAAGTTCTAAGTGCATATACATTAAACAACTATAACTATATACATACTGCGAATGATATGATACATGTACATATTATATACAAGAGAAAATTATTCAAAGCAATTGATTCAATAAAGAATATGATTATTACACTTTTTTTTTTTTCTTTTTTTTTTCCTTTATTATTATTTTACTTTTCATATTTACAATGATATATGAAAATATATACAACAGATCTAATCAGTAATATGTTGATAATTAGATAAAGTTATTGAATATAGTAAATATATTTGCTGCTGTTATTGTCATCATACACTGATAATCGTAAGAAAATTAATTTTTACTATCAAATTTTTTTTCTTTTTTTTTTTTCAGACATTTCACAATATTAGCTCGATAATATAATTGTTCATATATATTTTATAATATTTATTCATCAGTGTGTATTTATAAATTTAAATTGATCGAAAAATAAATATATGTATATATTATTTAAATGTAATAAGCACTTTTATTTAACTGATATGAGATAAAATTAAATGATATATCATATATGTGGTAATAAATGTAAACGTAGTTGAATAGGTAGTAAAATCCTAGTGATAGCTTATTAATTAATCCCATTAGCTGATTAAAATGTTGCAATGAGCGATGAAGAGTGGGACGTGTAATGAATAACAATAAGTCAGATAAATACAATATATAAATATTTATATATATATATATATTTTTATGGGTAATAAGTAAATAATTTTTTATTATTAAGAAATATATTATTATAAATTATACTTAATGAAATTAAATGTTCTGTGTTGAGAAACAAGAAAATTGTGTATTATTAAAATCTCATGGGAAAACATGAAGATGGGAGTGTTTGTTAGTTGTCAAATATTTCATTTCACATAAACATCTAACACTAGAAGTTGATTAATGAATTGAATTCACATTGGCTCTGTTGTCAATTCAATTATTTTTTATATGAACAATTTATATAATTATTGCCACGCCTTATACCGATTATTGTAATTACAACAAAGATATTATGAAAATTGTAAAATGTAATGAAATAAATTGTCATTTATAAATAATATTTAAATGTACATTTCAGGGGTAGCTTGAGAATATTTATACGTGCATAGACGTATATACAACGTATATTATTTATATAATTTATATTTGTAAGAATTGAGAAGAAAAGTCATGTATAAAAATAAGATGAGAAAAAAAAAAGTCAATTTAAATGTAAATAGAAAATAATTGTAATTTGTTGTTTTTTTTGTTTTTTTGTTTTTTCATTGTGAATTATTATTGAAATAAAAATAAAAGAAGAGAAAAATACTGTATGATTCAGGGTATAAATCAAAAGTAACTACATCCCTGATATTCATCAGAATTAGTAGGTGGCGATGTAATTCAGAGAGAGGGAGAGTACCCGCGTTTGCGTGTCTCTCTGTGAACTAATGTGAACCAGTCGCAGAACAAGCACACACTTTCATCGTATCGTGTTTGGAGAGAGGAAAGTGAATGCTTGAAAAGTGGATACATCTTGAGAGCAGTTTATCTTCAATGTTGCATTGAGCCGTCATAATTAGAAAAAAAATAATAGAAATATTCTACGTATATATTAAACATTTCATTGGTGAGAAGTGCAAATTTTGTTGAGCAAATAAATTAATTATAAATGAAGGGAGAAAACGAAGATTGAGTAGATTAAAAAATTTTTTTATTTTTCCAACATTTTATTCTATTAAACAACAAACGATACACACAGTGAAGCAGAAGGGGAAAGTCTTTTTTTTTTTTTTTTCTTCTTTATTTGTCACTGAAACAGCGTGTGAGCGCGATCACAAATATTCTCAATATTTTATTGAATCAAATTAAATAACATATTTATTATTAATTTATTTATAATTATATATTGATCTTAATACTTTCAATTGTTTAATTTTGTTTCCTCTCACTTTTATTTTGTATTACCTTGAAATACATAAATACATAATGAACTGAATTTCACGCATGACTTTTAGACATTGTAATATATCCGTCATCTGTATTTTCAATTTCATTTATGTGAATTAACTCGATTGTATGTATCTTATAACGAAAAACGTGTCTTGAAAAAAAAAAAAAAAAAAAATACATATATATATTTATATCAATATGTATGTTGAATTGTTTCTCACTCTATTTCACTATACTATGTATATTCACCCTCGGGGCTATTCGTGCCGTCCAATCGGCGTCATGTTATCATCGATCGCGCCTTCCACGGTGCAATGGACTCTTTTATAACTATCTGATTATATTCACGGTAAATTTAAAAATCCTAGAATATTTCGCAATACAGTTTGCTCGTTTTATTTTTCTCACCAATCACTATCACTTAATTCAATCTAAAAAAAAATTCATGTGCAAATATTTTTTTATCGTTTTATTCTACATTGATTTTTTTATTGATAGATAATATTCATCAAAATTATTCATAATAAATAATAATACTATTTATAATAACTATAATATAAATTTTTTGTTAGTTTAATTAATTTTTGTAATTTTATTTATTTTACAGATAGGAAAAAATAAAAAAATAAGTAAAAAATGGATGCAGAAGCAATAACTATTGCAGCACCACCAGCAATACATGTTGGTCCAATTGTCAATCCTGTTTCCAATGAGACAATATCAATTGTGATTCCTTTGTCAGCACAATTGGCAACAGTAGCACGAACAAATATTCAACCATGTCAAAATTGCAATGACAAGTCTGAGATATCAAATAACACTGAAACACAATCGCATTCTCAAATGACAGATTGTCAAATACAATCAGCAAGAGTGGAAAAGTCAAATCTCACATCAATTTTTCAAAAAGCTGACAAGACAAAAGGATGTCCATTTCCTACGTGTTCTCGATATGGACGTGCTTTCTCCCGGGCTCACGATTTGAAACGTCACATTGCCCGACACGAAACTAGAAATGAACGTTTGTGCGGCCAATGTGGCGAAAATTTTCCCAATGACGCAGTGTTTAAACGTCACATTCATATTCATACAGTATCTACAATCAATGACGAATCCGGAAATAATAATACAAATAAATATGCGTGTCATATTTGCAAAAAACGATATACCCAAATCAGTAAATTAAAAGCACACATAATGACTCATTATAAGGTTTCTACTACATTTGTTAATATACCATTGTATTTATATCATATTATTCATAATAATTATAATAAATTATTAAATATTACAGGATTCAATGGCAAATATTTGTTCTCTATGTGCTAATCAATATGAAAGTGCTGAGAAACTAGAAGATCACATGAAAAGTCACATAACTAATATTTTAACAACACAAAATTCATTAGAGACTTCTGTGCCATCTGCACAAAATACTATTGATGATGATAATGATGATTTCATGCTTGAGGAAATGCTTCTGTTGAATAAAAATCCTCGTGTGCCAATAGCTAGTCAATCATCAGACAATAATTCAGCCTCATCATCATCATCATCATCATCACCACCATCAACATCATCCGGGAAAATTCGTTGTGATTATTGTTCTAAAACATTTAAAACCAAGTGGACACTTAGTTCACATGTTGCCGCACATGAGGGCCGATTTCAATTTGTTTGTTCGCGTTGTGGCAAAAAATTCGTAAGAAAAAGCCATTATGATGGTCACGTTCGTTCACACGAGGCAGCTAGACCCTATGTATGCGATCAATGTGGCAAAACTTTTAAAGAACTCAAACATCGACGAGAGCATACCAAAAGAAAACATCCAAGCAATCAAAATGCAATACAAAATTTGTTGGATAGTATTAGCGCTTGTGTTGCTGAAGAATCATCAATGGAACAAACCAAGTTCACTCTTCTTATGCCCATGAACTTTACCACATAAAATTAATACTCAAAAAATTTAATTAAATAAATTATCGAATTGAGTGCCATGTATATAAGTGAAATTCGAGAAAAATTATATTAAATAATTTATTTAAATTAAATTAAATTATATTAAATTTTTAAGGTGTTTATTAATTTATATTTTCAGCAATAGTTAATAACGCGAATATGGCTCAATACATTTGGCTCGGTTCGTTTTTTAAAATAATATCTTGACAAATGTCAAATTCTTTTGTTCTGTCATGAAGAACCAATACAGACATTTTATCTTTTACTAAATTTTTAACTGAAATAATTCATTATTTTATCGATGCACACAATGCTCATGGCTATATTAATGTGATTGCATCCATTATTGAAACTCGATGAAAATAAATCAAACGCTCCATTTCTGGCTGAGTTTAGAGAGTTTTTAAATAATAAAAAAAAAAGGAAAAGAAATAAATACCGACGAAAAAAAAAAATAATAATAATAAAAAAAATTCCAACAGGAAACAGAGATATATATATAATAAATAATTTTTTTTTTTTCTTTTTAAATGAGTGCGTGTAAACGACGTAAGATTACATCAGCATGTTGGAAAGCCGGAGATGGACCAAATACGAGATCGAAAGTTTTTACACTGGATACATTACCGCCAGAAGTACTGGAAATGGTTCTTAAATTCTTACCATATCAGATTGTTGCAACATCCGTTCGTCTTGTGTCCAGGTAATAGTTGAATAATTTATAAATGTAAATTAATTAATAAAAATAACCATTATTGTCTCAACAAAATTTTCAGGCAATGTTTGATGGTGGCTACATCAGTATTAAACGGTGCTTTCTTTTCCGCTGGTTATCGTCTAGATGCCGTGATAAACTCTACAGAAGCAAGCAAGTCAGCAGTAAAAAACGAAACGGATCGACTAGCATTAAGTCGGGCATTCAACATATTGGAATTAATTCGATCACAATATAAAATGTTGCGAGCTGTAACATGGCGTTATACTCATCCACCGCGACCAGAAAAATTTCCCCGATTGTGTTTCTACGCTGGCCGTCTACTCGATGAACTGAATAATCTTCTTCATCTTGCTCGTACCCGACCAGCAGCACTTATTGGGCCACACGGTCCCGATTCAAATGTAACTGGATTCTTGGCTCTTTGCAAACGTTTCATGAATTATTTCGAAAAAGTATCGGAGCGTCGGTTAAACAGGTAGAACAAATAAATATCTCGGAAATTGTTCTTCTTTATAACTTGCTTCCCTCATTAATGAAAGATCAACTCTGGTGTCCGGCTGTAAAGCTGTCGACGTATTGGACTGTCTTGCTGAGGGTCGTCAACTTCTTGGATTTCGTTTGACAACGGGTCGTGGTAATCGGGGTCATGTGCTCTGCATGCAACTACGTTACGTGATGAGACGTGCATGGTTCACATGTTTAGAAGTATCGTGCGCCGCTGATGAAACTTCATGGAGGGACGAGCAACGATTCATGTATTTACGACTGCGACGTCTTGTAGGGAGTGTGAATGAACATCATTATGAAAAAGTCCATTACGAGCGAGAATTAGAGCTAAATCCAAAGACATGGCCATCACCAAGACCACCATTGGCTTCAACTTATTCCGGTTATGGTGAATACGGCGGACAATTTTACTACTACGGTAACATGAATAAATATGCCTATGCAAATAAATTCAATAAACCAGCTGAATCCGAGGATTACGAAGAACACAATAATGATACGAATGATGAAGTTAAGACAACGCCCACATTCGATCTGATTGTTGGAATAGAATTACGTTGTTCCCCTGAACTCGCACCATTGGCAGTACGATCATTATTGAAAAGCGACGATGTTGACAATCGACCTGTCTCACACAATCCCGAGATGTATTTAAAAATGAGCATTACGTGCCCTGCTTCAATGGCCAATAGATTACCAGGATATTTTACCTGGGAACAGCGAGCACCGCGTCGTGGTCGAAATAGTATCTCCTGAATTCAAAATAATCTATCTATTATAATAACTGGACAAATAGATTAATTATCTATTACCGAACACTTGCCATTGTTGAATTATACATTCTTATATGTCGGATATTAACTTTTTATCTATTAACCAATGTTATATGAGTAGCATAATTGAATTTAATGAGTGCATGATGGGTGAAAGAATGATATACTATTTTTTTTTTTTTTTTTTTTTTTCTGACGAGAATATTGGCCCATGTTTTTTTTGTGACGATATGTATTTGGATTGAAGAGGATAGTTATTGAGAAGCAAATATTGCCTCAACATAAAAAAATAATCCTCTTTTTTTTTTGTGTCTTAATTTATTTATACGTGATTAATAAATGTCTGAGTATAATTAATTGCTTCTTATCGCCATTGTTACATTTTCTTCGGATTCAAATTGTTGAGGTGCCCATGCAGCTTCATTCAATTTTTTTGCCCGTTCCTCCAAAATATTGTACATAAAATGATTCAACACAATTCCTTGAGGCAACGCTACGCCTTGAAATCTGTGAAGAGATTCGCCGGTATCATTCTGAATTTTATGAATGGCTGTTAATGTAAATCGCCCGACAATATCTGTATTTCCCACCATCGGTCCTTTACTTATATCAATATGGTCTCCGGCTCGGTATAAAGTAATTTTATTATTATTCTTTTCTGCAATATTGGGAATTTGTTTCAATTTAAATGGATTTTCCTCAAAAATCATTAAAGCAACATCTTGATTGACTTCTAAACGTTCAATTGGTAAGCTGTCATTAATTAATTTTGCGCATAAACCGGATAGTGATCTCATTTCAGCTGGAGTTGGATTCCAATTTGGCAATTCCAAATATACATCGTAAAGAAAACTTCCTGATTTAATATTGGGCGAAGTAAAACTGTGTAAATGACACACAATGTCATCTTTAAATGCTGAATCAATTGTTGCACCAAGCATAAATGAACACGTTCGCCAAAAAGCATTATTCACTGCATTATTATTCGGTGTTCTCATAGTTGAAAGAGTTAATGTACAATCTTCAACTAATGGTTTGTGCATATCCCATGGAATTCCATCAACACTCGCTAATGCTGACATTTTAGTTACACCTTCTGAAATATGTTTTGCACAATCATGTGGCGTTGAAATATTTTTATTCATCAATAAAGTCACTTCATCTTCAGGACCCTGATAAATTACATTGATTTTCTTTATTCTTCCAATTGCTTCACGTTGTCTTTGTTTTTCATCATCAAACAATTTATTTCGCCTTTTTTTTGCTTCGGCTTTTGTCAATGAACTCATACATCGCGAATAAATTTGTGAATGAAGTCGCAAAGTGGCTGAATAAAATTTGGTATACCTAAAAACATTATTTAAATGTAATTTAATACGTCAATAACTTGATGCAAACAATTGATAATTATTAATCGTGTTTTTTTTTTAGATCAATTTCTCTTCCACTTACCCTTGAATCATTTCGGAATTAAAACAACAACACAACGTACACTTCTCAGTTCTTGATTCAACAATTTATTTTATAGATCATTGATAATTAACTGTATTAATGCCAATAAATGCCTCGTTAAATGTTATCACGAATATTTTTTAATAAACTGCACGAATATGCATTTAAAATAAGGTTATGTTTGAAAAACCTATAAATGCGCCGAAAGAGTGAGTCAAGCCCCTATGTACATACATATAGTTTTGAACACATTTCCATGTGTGAATGAGATATATAAGAAATTATATATACAAAAGTAAATTCATAATAATTTCCCAAATTGGTATAAATTAACAATCCTTATTGTCATCTATTTTAGTGCATAAATAATTGTACAGTAATATGAAAAATTTTTAATGATATTTTCTTCTGTTCAATTTAAATCCTGTTAAATTCATGCAACGAATACACAGTTTTATGTTGAATTATTGAAAAATTTGAATTCAAAAATATTTTCTTCTTTCAAGCTTACTGCAATAAGTTGCAGATAGCACCAGTTGAATAATATACATTTGTAATCGTGATATTCTGTTTATGTCTACATTCTATTAGCCATTATTGAAGTGTGGTAAGATCTTCATTTTTTCTTGTTCACCCACTCACTACTACATATAAATTGTCATACTCATCATTCATTCGCCATAAATACAAAATTATGTGTATTTGTTTATACGTAAACCGCTTGTGAAAGACGAAAAATTTTTATTATTTGTTTGATATAACTACTTCAATAGAGTTATTGATGGAATTTATTGTTGTAAAGTTTATCATCAATTTGTCTATTCAAATTTTATAAATTGATTTTGCACATTATTCAGGTATATTAAAAAAATGTACATCGATGTAGATGAAAGTATTTCTATCAAATATTCTGAAGACTTGATTGAATTATATTTTAGAAAAAACCTAAATAAATAAACAATAAATTATGTATTTTTTTATTTAGATATGAAGGTGAGAACGTGAGGTATATATTATTGTTAAAACTCAAGATGACCTAGAATTTTTATCTATATTGGATACGTTGAATATTAACCAACTCAGGGACATTGCGATATATTATTCACAAAATTTGATGGGGAAAATAAATGAAATATTGACAATATATTAACTATGTTTTCGAGTATACGAAAAATTATAACGCGACATAGTCGTAAATTAATTATTGGTGGTGCAATTGTTGGTGGATTGGTGTTCATATCAAAATATGGCCAATATAAAGTAAATGAATGGCGAAGACAAGAACTTCAACAAATTCTACAACAATCAAGACGTAGTCAACATTTTGAAAGTACAGAAAGATCATGTAATCAAACAATAATGAATCTTGCAGGTTCAATAAGAACTTCCATTTTAAAATCATTGGATAGCGAACCAGTTATAAATGACCTTAAGAATGGAAGTTGCGATAAAATAATTGCATGGAATCAATTGAAAGTTTTTTCAATTTCAAAACCCGTTGCAATAATTTATGCTCATGTTATGTTTGTTTTTACATTAAAAATTCAATTGAATTTAATAAGTGCTAATATGTTTAAAAATTCTCAAAAAACAGGAGAAGTTTTTGATCTTGATGATGCAGTTCAAGAAAAATACATGACTTTAGGCAGTTACTTTATGGATGAAGGAATACACAAATTAACGAAATTTATAGAAAATATAGTAACAGAAATTACTGATTCTATAGCATTAACTGATATATTAAATTTCAAAGATGTGGCACAACTACATTGGCACATTATGTCACGTATATTAGCTGATGAAGCTAATAATCCTATAAAGAATCTAACAAAATATATGTTACCAATGACTGAGAAGAGTGAGACAAATGATTCATTAAATAAAATAATGGATGTTACTGTTGATTTAATAGAAAGTGATGAAGTACAATCTCTCATGCAGTCCAGTGTTAGAAGTGGATTTGTATTACTTATAAATCGTGTATCAAAGTTTTTTAATGAACAATATGATAATGGTGACGTAAATACTTCAAGTATGTCAAATGGAATAGATTTTGCATTGAATAATGGAAATAATTGGACACAGGCTGAACCGTATTTTAATTCATGTAGAATAAAAATGCCAATGGCAAAATTAATACCGATACTTAATGGACAAGTTCAAAGTATACCTACATTATATGATATTCATTCCGATTGGCTACATAATTTAATTTCTGATGAAAAATTAAAAATATTCTCAGCAAATGTTTATGAGGCATTTAGTTTTTAAGTGTTATTATTGGGAATAAATTTTTTTTTTATAATTATCACATAAATCATATAAAAATAGTTAGTACAAAAATATAATTGTAATTAGCTTTTCAAGCATATAAATCTTTAAATATAATTTTTATGGTGAATTCTTAAATAAATCTATATAAAATTTCACATGAAAAGATTATTGTGGATATTTCATTTCCGATTTTATTATTATCAACGTTATATAATTAGAAAATTAAGTTTTATCGAAACTAAATTCCATCAATTTTTTATCTTCGGAAAATATTTGACTAAATTTTGGCGCTTGGTGAAAAATAGCAATGGATGACGTACACGCACATAACAATAAATTATTCATCGTGTCTTAGCCGGTTTGTAAGTTTACACCTCAATGTAAGCCATTGTTTTACCGTTGATTGTATCTAAATCAAGTAAATACAACGTGGGGAAAACGTCTGAATTAATTAAAAGTCATACAGACCAACACATGGTTGTTACACACAATTCCCTATTTCGGTTAATTTAATAAGTGATATTCCTAAAATTTTATCCATTTTATTGCATATTATGGTTAAAAGCATTGCTAACTTTTCTACTATTACAGGTTATATTCACTGCATATGATTGTAATAAAGTAAAATGTGTGGAATATTTTGCTACATTTGTCGTATGACAGAAACAAATAAATTAATCAACGGGGAATGTGATAATGTTCAAGTTAGTACAACTTCTATATTTAATTTAACATAAATGAAATATCTAATTTATAAATATACATATTTACTAGATAAAAAAAAAATAAAAATTTTTATATTCAATTTCAGTGGCGTTTAATAGAAAATAATATAGCCAATCGTGGACCAGATTCACTGGCAAATCATTCGCAAAAGTTACATGAAGAATGGTTAGGTAAATTTATTGGTAGTGTATTATGGATGCAAGGTCCGAAAGTAATTTCTCAACCATGTATTGACAATGAAGGCAATATACTTTTATGGAATGGAGATATTTTTAGTGGACTTTTAGTATGTTTCTCATTTTTAATCTAATGATAAATTCATATTTTATTAGCACTTGGAATATTGTGATGTATTATTGCAATTGTACAATTATTTATTTTTTCTAGGCGACTGATAATAATTCTGATACACTAGCTCTCTTAATGAAATTAAAGTCCAGTTGCAATATTATAAAAACCATTAATTCAATTGAGGGACCATTCAGTATTATATATTTTCAAAAATCAACTAATTTATTATATTTTTCAAGAGATAAAATTGGACGACACAGTCTTTTAATAAAAGTGAATCAAGAAAATCAATCGCTTACACTATGTTCAGTGGCAAACAAATGTATTGATGACATTGTAGAATTACCAGCTATAGGTATTTTTGTCATTGATTTGCAATGTCGCGATATAAATCTGTCATATTATCCATGGGAAACAATTGATGAACAAGTTATGGATACTTTGAAAAAATTTGAACAACAAATTCACCTAAATATTGAGATTAAACTACCAATAATAGAAAGAATATGTGATAATATTATATTGGAACCAAATCCAGATGAATTATTGCCACTGGAAGAGTTATCAAATTCTAAAAATATCGATGAAACAATGAGAAATTTTCAAAATAATTTTGAAATATCTAAGCGCATTACACATCTTCTGAAACTTTTGAGAGAAAGTATAAAAATACGAGTGAAAAAAACACCAGAGTATTGCAAAAATTGTATAAAAGACGTTATAGCAAATAAGACTGAAATAAATTGTGGCCATCCGAAAATAGGTATTTTATTTTCAGGAGGATTGGATTCCACAATTCTTGCTGCTATTGCAAATGAATTTATACCTATCGGTGAAAGTATTGATTTAATAAATGTAGCATTTGAAAAAGCTAGAGGAACGACGGTAAATAATAACAAAAATTTTTCTACATCGACGAAATTTGATGTGCCAGATAGAAAAACTGGACAACAAGCATTAAATGAATTGAAGCAAATTTGCCCAAATCGAACGTGGAATTTTATCGAGGTGAATGTCAATCGTGCCGAATTACAAACATATTGTCAAGATCGAATTTGCAATTTAATTTATCCTTTGAAAACAATTTTAGACGAAAGTCTAGGATGTGCTATATGGTTTGCTAGTCGTGGTTCTGGTATTTTATCATCGACTAATGAATTATACGAATCATCTTGCAGAATTTTACTACTTGGAATGGGTGCTGATGAACTTTTTGGTGGATATACAAGACATCGAACGACACTTCGTCGTAATGGCTGGGAGGCATTAACTAAAGAATTACAAAAAGAATTAATGAGAATATCAGAGAGAAATTTAGGTCGAGATGATAGAGTTGTTAGCGATCACGGACGGCAATCTCGACTACCTTATCTTGATGAAAATCTTGTCCGATACGTTCAAAATCTGAAAGCTTGGGAACGTTGCTATCCAACAGAAAAATTATCAACTGGTATAGGTGATAAATTATTATTACGTCTCGTTGCGTATAAAATTGGCTTGCGTACTACGGCAAATTTCCCCAAGCGTGCCTTACAATTTGGCTCGCGAATAGCCGATAGTAAACAAAATGCAAATGATTTATCAAGCTGGCTACGATAAAGTCAACTTATAATCACAATTTTGGGGATTTTATCATTTACATTGTGTAACATGTTATATAATGACTTCATCAAGTAAGATGTGATTGTGAAATATAGTTGCAACTGAGAAATAAGTTTTAATATTTAATTAAATTTAGTGATGAGGCTATTAGTTTAAAATTTTATTTTACTAAACTCGATATGTTTTTTTGTTTTTTTCTTGATATGACCGACGTTATTATTTATAATCAATATGACCCGCGTAATTCAATTAAATATCACGTGATCAACGCATACAGCACAACCATGGATAAATACTGAATAGATTTTATAATTACGTGAGTCTGCACAAAGTTCAAGAGACTGAAAGTTTATACAATACTGTAGATGATATTAAATTTCACCAGTGCAGTATTGCTACGGGAATAAAAAATATGGATTCACATTTACTTATGTTAATTCCGGCATTGGAATATCATACAAATCATTCATCAAGTGTACGAAATGTTTATTTACGTCCTGCACCTAAAGGTCTTGATAAAGAATTCAATGATTTAATGACCGACAACGCTGTTGAATTTTTAGTTGATCTTGCTATCCATTTTGAAGATCGTGTAAATAATTTGTACAACTCAAGACTTCAACGTAAATCAGAACTAAAAATAAATCCACAAGTGCCAAAATTTGTCAAATCGCATTTTGATGATGACAATTGGAAAGTGATGCCGGTGAGTAGTAGACTGAAAAATCGGCATTTAGATCTTGGTGATGTAAGTCCAAGTAATTTACAACATTTTATTACTGCACTTCGAGCTAACGTCCAAGGCATTCAGGTTGACTTTGATGATGGTCATTGTCCAACATGGTACAATCAAATTTACGGTCTACATAATGTTTTAAGAGCAGTTGACAATTTATTGCCAGATGTTCCCGATATTGCCGAAGCTCCAATATTGATGTTACGACCACGGGCATGGAATATGATCGAGCATAACATGAGTGTGAATGGGAGACAAATACCCGGTCCATTATTCGACTATGGCCTTCATATATTTCATAATGGAAAAAAATTATACAAACGCGAATGTGGCCCATATTTTTATTTATCTAAACTTGAAAGTCACTGTGAGGCAAGATTGTGGAATGATATATTTTCTTGGAGTGAAACGAAGTTACAAATTCCTCGCGGGACGATAAAAGCTTCTGTACTTATCGAAAATATTCTTTCAGCTTTTGAAATAGATCAAATATTATATGAATTAAGATATCATTCACTTGGGTTGAATTGTGGAATTTGGGATTATTCGGCTTCTATCATAGCCAAATTTGGCGATAAAAAATCGTGTCTTCTTCCAGATAGAAATAAATATGTCCATATAAATCAACAATTTCTCAAGAAATATATGCAATTAGTGGTAAAAGTTTGTCATAAACGAGGTACTCATGCGACTGGTGGCATGGTAGCTCAGATGCTATTAGATAATGATGATTCTGGAATTAATCAAAAAATTATGAATGACGTATATGATGCAAAAATTTCTGAAATTAAAGATGGTGTTGATGGATTTATAGTATATGATGTTCGTTTGGTTGATACTATGAATAGTTTATGGCAACAATATGGTGGACCATATGAAAATCAAATAAATTATCTTGGAACTAAAGAGAAAATAACAGAAATTGATTTGTTAAGTTTTCCTCAAGGAGGTGTAACATTGTGTGGATTGAAGCATAATATATCAGTTACCATTTTATTTATTCATAATTGGTTAAATGGAAAGGGTCATTTTATTTATAAAGATGTCGTAGAAGATTCAGCAACTGCTGAAATATCACGATCTCAAATTTGGCAGTGGATACAACATGGAGCAAGATTGGAAGATGATAATCGAATTGTTACCCGACAATTAGTAACATATTATACTAAAATTATCTTGAATGAAAATATTAATACAGAAGAAATGGATATTGAAGCGACAAAAAATCTCACTATAGCAACTGATTTATTTTTTCATCTCATTAATTGCCGATACTTTCCAGAGTTCATAACAACATTCATTAGTAATTCCTATCCATTTAGAAAATTACATGCACATTTGTAATAATAAATAATATATATATATGTATATGTATATGTATATGTATATAACATCACATTTAATATACATATGAATAAACTGTTATGAAAATTTTTAATATCTCTTGAATTTTTCTCCTTTTCCATTTTGATGTGTACGCTGAAATATTCAAATATTTATCGCAAACAAATTTTCAAGGCAGAAAAATATACGTTTGTTTTTTAAAAATATCAATAGTTTTATTTAACGAACAGTACTATCTAACAATATCATTTTAAAAAATGTTGGAAAATTTTTTTGTTTATATATCCAATTAACAATATAGTGGAAAAATTATTTAAATTTGTTTATAAAATATTTATATCGCATTTACAAAATTTATGTAATTATATGAATTATTGATTTTCTTTTTTTTTTCTCGCCTTCGAAGTCTTCTGCACAATAGTTCAAAGCAAAATATGATTGGAATGTGATTGCTATCAATATCGGTTTACACCTAATAATTAGCATCAATTTTTTATTTTATTGTGCATTTCTTTGTTTAATGTTTAATAATTTCTTGAACAGCAGCGACAATATTGCGAGCGCTAATGCCAAAAGCATCAAGAAGAACATCTGGTGGTCCTGAACGTGGTACTCGTGGTACTGCGAGTTTTTTAACAATTACATTACGTTCAAGGGCAATTGCAGATGCAACAGCTTCACCTAATCCACCCTCGGGATAATGATCTTCAACTGTGACAATTCTACCACCGCATTCATGGGCATTTTTGATAATTGTTGCGGCATCTATGGGCTTAATAGTGAATGGATCAATCACACGGGCATTTATACCAGCTGCAATTAATTCTTCAGCAGCTTTTACTGCTTCATGAAGAGTAACACCCGCACCAATAATTAAAACTTGATCTTTTGCTGAAGATTTGACAATTTTTGCTTTACCAATTGCAAATGGTTCGTCATTTTTATACAAAATTGATGTATTTGGACGCGATGTACGAATGAAACATATTCCTTTTGTATTGGCAGCTAATTCAACAGCACGTTCAGTTGATACTGCGTCAGATGGATAAAATACAGTCGAGCCTGGAATCGTACGGAACATAGCAATATCTTCTAGACCCATTTGGGACGGACCATCTTCACCAATTGATACACCACAGTGAGAACCAACAAAATTTACGTTAGACTGAGAGATTGCACCCATCCGAATCTAATAAAACATTCAATTGAATAAAAATAAAAAAAAAATTAATTATAGATATAAAATAATTTTTTTCAAGCGGTTAATCATTTTACCTGATCAAATGCACGAGTGAAAAATGTGGCGAATGCTGATACAAAAGCAACCGTACGGTCTCTGCATGCCGCACCTATTGCAACACCAACGGCATTTTGTTCAGCAATGAAACATTCAATGAAACGATTTGCATCCACATTTTTTATTTTATCAGCGAATGTAGAATTTTTTGTGTCGCCATCGAGAGCTATTACTCGTGAATTGTTTTTAGCAATTTTCGCTAGTGCTGTACCATAAGCAAGACGAGTGGCTACTTTTTCACCTGAAGTATAATTTGGTGGCGTATCTAATTGAATATTGCTGATATTAATAGCTGGAACATCATCAACTAACGGCTTTTGTGGTCGAAGACCCAATGGTCCATTATTTTTAATTAAAGACGTTAAATGTGCAACAACTTCTTCCGCCTTATTACCAAGAGCCTTTCCATGCCAACTTTCCAAATCCTCGATATTAGGAAAATGTTTTCCTTTAAATGTCTTAGCGAGAATAGCAGTGGGACGGCCTTTTGTTATTTGTGCTTCGTGGAATGCCTGATAAAATGGAATCAAGTGTATTATTAAATTTCTGAGATTATATATAAAAAATTTTTATCAAATTGTTTTTACCTTCACGAGTTCCTGTACATCATGACCATCAACAACCAAAGCATTAAATCCAAATGCTTCTAAACGTTTGCGATAAACTTCCATGTTGTGTTGAAGAGAAGTCGGTTCACTTTGACCAAGTCGATTAATGTCGAAAATAGCGCAAAGATTGTCAAGCTTGTAATACGATGCGAAATGCAACGCTTCCCAGATAGAACCTTCGGCTGATTCGCCATCACCAATCACACAGTATACACTAATGGACAATAATAAAATATATGAATGAACGACACCATAGTAAAAATGTAAGAAATATTAATATTACAAAAAATACTCACCGATAGCTGGCCTTGTCGAAATTTTTACCGACGTACGCCATTCCAGCGGCAACTGATAAACCCTGACCCAATGAGCCAGTTCCAACATCAACGAAATTCAATCTTGGAGTTGGATGTCCCTCCAAATCACTATCAAATTTACGTAGATTTTGCAAATCCGCGACCGGGAAAAGACCAGCCTCAGCCCAAGCTAAATAAAAAATTGTTAAGTAATAAAATACATATTATCGTTTAAAAAATAAAAATAAGATAATTGTACTGAGGTATACAATTTTTTTTTTAATTTTATTATTTTACCGGCGTATAAAATCGGAGCAGCATGACCCTTGCTCAAAATAAATCTGTCACTGTTGACATCACGTGGTGCAGTCAATTTGTAACGCATTGTATGGAAAAATAATACCGAGACAATTTCTGCCATTGACGAACATGATGTTGGATGTCTGCAAATAAAAATTATAGATAAAATTACTAGAAAATTTGTTCATATCAATATTAATTTTAGATGAATTTCTACTTATAATGAAAAGAAAATTTAAAAAACAAAAAAAAAAACAAAAAAACTAAAATTATTTGACAGAACTAACTTTTATAATAAATGATAAATATTGTTAATCTCATAATAATCGGTATAAAGTTGAAAAAACAAATAGATAATATGATAAGACGCCCATGAGATTTCTCGTCAATATCAAAAGGTCAAATAAAAAATGGCCTTATTAAAAAACTATAAACACACAAAGGAAAACTATTCGTAGAACTTTTTAGAATTTTATTATCAAAAATATTGAATAAAATCATATAAATAATAAAATTTTCACCCGCTCTTGGAAGCTTCAGTTGCTTTTATACTTAATATACGGAGGGATTGTGCCATATCCCTTAATTTTTGTAATTCTTTATTAGTTGCCATTGTAAAAAATTGATTTTTGTAAACCTAAAGACTAGTAATAATTATAATTAATCATACACTCTATGATAGTTTGATACATACTAAATGTTGAAATATAATCCGCAAATCATATTGAATAATATTGCGCGTGTGATAGACCTTGATGACGTTAGAAATATCGAATGATCATTCCTCAACAACCGATTCTTATGCGGAGAAAAAAATTTGTGCGCGGCGCGAATATTTGTTAACTTTAAAAATTTTACATTTATCCATTTTGAATATTAAATTATTATATAATACACATGTATATTTTATTAATTGTTGAAAAGGACATTATTATTACTTCACTTGTAGGTGAATATCCAGTATAAGTTTTTACTATTGCAGTAATAAAGCGATTGCATAATAAATAGATACTGCGATTATTTTGACTGGTGATGATAATACAGCATATTTTTACATTTTATATTAATACATTAATTAATAGTCAATTTATTAATACATTATGTAATACAGAAAAATTCAATCAACAACAATTCATTAATTCATAAAATTCTCTCCTCTTTTTTACTATTCATTGTGTATTGAATTATATATTTTCCTTTTTAACACTTCCGGTGATGAATATATAAATATAAAAGTGGCTGGTACTTTATTTTACCTTGAACTAAGAGTGTCATCGAGTTGGTACATCTAGCGTTTTATTATCGATATATCTGCTATCAATATGTGAATGTCAATAACAAATACAAGGGTCACTCAACATGCGAATGTTCATTTGATTGAGGCACAAAATAAAAATTTAGTGTCGTAAAGAAAGATAAATAAAAAATAAAGAAATAGAATAAAAACCAAATAATAATCATTGATAGTAGCGGGATTTCAATCTTTAAAATTTTAATGGCACCACGTGAGTTAACCCAATTATAATCAACCAAATTTTCAAGGTTATGCCAGCCGGTCGAATCTTGTTTTCATCAAATGTATCGAATAACGATAGAAACATAAACTACGTTGATAATAATATTGAATTCTTGAAGAATCTAATTAAAATAGTAAATAGATACGTCACCATTACAAGGTTATACATTTTTTTCTATTTTTCTCTATTTTTTTCTATTTTTTTCTTAAAGATAATTTATGTATTATAATGATAATTACATTGAGTTAAATTTTTTTTCTTGTACTGGCTATAACGAACTTACCCGGATTTACTGGCTTGCGTGGCTGCGATGGAGTCAATTCTCAATTTATTAGCAATATCTTTCAATTCCTGAATGGTTTTGGATTCTGGTTTATGATAATTCGCCATTATTTCAAAATAATAATTATTAATTACAAGTTAATAATTGAAATAACAGATGGAATTATTTAATAATAAAATATCGACAATGCAAGGAGTCACGAGGAACGGAAGCTGAACAAGCTAAAGACAAAGTGAACTATATAATACATAACACTAAAAACACGCGATGATCATACATATACTCGTATAAAATGTATATTAACACGCGAATGTATGTGAGAATGCGTGATGGCTCGCGTGGAAATGGCGCGATTCAACATTCGAATTATTGCCGATAGATAGAGTTTTCTGGAAAAAGATGTCAGCACTTTGTAATATGTTATATATACATCATATGTCGTGTGACAGTTTATTTGACAGCTGATTGCATTGAAAATTTTAATTTTCATATTAAATAATTATATATTTTAAATAATTTTACATGCATATCATTAAATGAATTGTTAAATAAAATATTTTAATTCACATTCTACTTGTAATTACATTTTGGACTATTATTAATTGTGATCACCCAATTCATTCCAATGTGAATTAATTTTTTGTTCTGTTTTGTTCTGTTTTTTTTTTGTTTTTGTTTTGTTTTTTTTTTTTTTTTGGTAAATAAATCATGTATATATATATATATATATATGAATTATTACCAATTTAACTTATGTTGCAAATGGTGAAATATTATTTTTGCTATTTCAATGAACTTTGAACGTTGAATAATATGATTTATTAATTGAATAGCAAAATAGAGTAACAATGACACAGAAATACTGACATATATTATAATAATTACACTGGAAAGTGTAATTATTTATTGTATTCACAGGAATACCTCGGCAAAAATTCTAAAATATATTTACATAAAAATATTTTAATATTTGTATATTGATAAATGTTTATATTAATTGAAACAAGTATAATAAAAATTAATTCATCTCAAGTGTTACATTGAAAGCAGATGAACAATAATAAATATCTGCAATGGAAACTGTTGGAGGTGTTCCTCTTGAATGTCTAACTGCAGGTGAACTTAGTGGTATTTGGTCAGGATGGTCGGCTATGGGTGATCGTGAAGTTGTTAGAGAATCATCAGCAAAAGGGACACATGTAAAATTGGCTCATAAATTTTTAGCACACAGAAAAGGTTGGAATATTGATGAAGCTCAAAAATATTTTTATTCCGAGGCGGAAATATGGATAAATGAATTATTAAAAAAACGTCAAATCCATCGAGCTTGGCATATTCTAAAAAATCTGGTATATTTATACAAATTCTATTTATTATACTGTATAATTAATCACTTCATTGATGTTAAACTTTTATTGTTATTTTTTTGTTTGTTTGTTCATTTCAGGGTAAAGATCCACTCGTACGTATTTCTAAAATTTGTATGAAGTCAACTGAGCCTGAATTCCGAGATTACTTGGTCACCCACATTATGAATAATAATGGATTTACCGATGCACAAATTGAGGCCTGGCAAATTGTTAGTTGTTTAAAAAAATATAGGGAAAAATACAGGTTAGTTAATAAGTATATAAATTTTATTCTTTCCTTGATTTTAATTATAAATGTATACTTGAATATTTCAGTTTAAATAATGAATCAATGGCAAATATTTCCATTGATGAAATATTAAATTTATCACCAGATATAAAAGATTCATTGTTGACAGAGATATATTTTCATATTTATGAATCTTGTTTGGGAAATAAACTTAAAAATAATGTTGTATGGGATTATTTTTTATCTAATGATAGAATTGAATTATTAATCAAATGGATTGATATACAATATGATGATAATAAACCGAGTATTATTATAGATGAAAATGATCAAACAGAAATATTTAAAAATCTCAAAATTACCGAAGAAATGATTAATAATATTGAAGTATCCAATGCTTCTACACCAGTGAAAGAAATTCTATTTAATCATTTAACACAGTGAGTAATTTAAAAAATACAGAAAATAGATTTACAAGTATAAAAAAAAAAAAAATGAAAACAATAAATTAAATGTTTATTTTTGATTTGCTAGATACGGATTATTCACGAAGAAAGAGCAACAAGACGTGCAGCTTATTTTGTCGAGATTTTTTGGTGCAATGATCACACCATCAAAATTTGATTCAATTTTATCCAAAGAATCATGCAATTTAGATGTTGATAATTTTACATCGAAAATCCACTCTATTTTATATTATCAAATGATTAATGAAGATGAAATAAATCGTGAATTATATTTAAAAGATAAAAAACTATTGGATATATTTCATAGTATGGACCAATCAGATCCAAATATTCGAAAAATATTTCGTCGTGCAATTTGCCAAACTATCCACTATATATCTAATGATTTTGACAAATTTCTCGAAGATAATCATTTAATTACATTGTACCTTGTATTATCTAAATTTGAAGATATTTCAATGAGAAAAGAAAAATTCAGCACAGATAATACACAATTGACATTTGAAAATATTATCAACAATAAAAATGGATTAGTGGTTGATGATGTTACAATCAATTCAGAGATTATTGAAAAAGTGAAAAATTTGCCATATTTAATAAATGCAATAGATACCAATTCACATCGAAATAATATTACTATGTATCAACTTTTACACGGTTATGAAAATCTAAATGTACATGAATTGTTTAAGTGGCGTGAAAATAATGATATAATACCCAATTTTGCAAATGAAATTCTTATAAAAAAATATGGTCACAAAGAAAAATTAACATATAAGTATTATTTAAAAGAAGCAAGACCAAGTATGGCTCTATATGTTGCACAAAATTCTCACGATAAAATACAAAACAGCCTATCAGGAAAAGAGTAAATTTTTATATTCTAACTATTATTTTTTAATTAATCACTTTTAATGTATATACATACATATATATATATATATATTTTTTTTTTTTTCAGGAAATCACAAATGGCATTTTATGCACACATTTTTGGCCTGAAACACCTGAATAATCCCGAAATAATATGTACCTGTATAAGTTTTATTGAATTACTTGGAATCAACTCCGAATTTCTGAGGTTTCACACCACCGCAGCGATTTACATACAAAATCAATTGAGAATTTCAATACGTAAGAGCAGAATATTTTTTAATTCATCATTATAACTGGCAACTACATTTTTATCTTAACTATATAATATTATACTGCCTGATAAAAAAAAAGTTATACTTGAATATGTTTTTTTTTTTTTTTTTCATCATGAACTTTCAGATGACCTTCTCGAATCAATAACATACTATCAAAATCCAAAAGATTTAGCGACCATTATGAGTCATCTTGAGAACAGTTTTTACAACGAACTTACAGATATATCATTGAATAATATTTCAAATTTTGTTTCGTCCCTTAAATTGTGGCATTTTATTCTTCAATTTGCAAAGATGCATAATACAAAATTGCCATCAAAATTTTTAGAATATTTCGCAACAAATAATTTATGGTTGGAATTTGTTTTAACTGCAGATATTTTTCAATATCCACTGGAGCAAGTAAGAAATATAATTATATTTTTTCATTCATAAAATAATTAAATGAAAATCAATTAATAATATCAATATTTATTTTAGGTTCTAGAAAACGCTGCAAAATTCAAAAACAAAAGTATACGGGAACATCTACTGTTATCTTTGACAAATTTACAACTAGTCAAATCGAATACGTCATACAATGAAAAATTAACATCCAAGGAAGAGAAGGAATTTGTTTTACCCATAGTATCTACCAAACTCAATACAAATTACAATTCATCTCCATCTTCGTCAATTTGTGAACGAGATTCAAATACAAACGTCGAATCAAGTACAGATCCACTACAATTTTTCCCCTTAAATCAAACGATAGCACCATACGATCGTAACTTGTGGTTAATCATTTTAAAATGTCACTACAGCCAAGATCCACCTGGTGCTTTATTAAAGGTATCCCGGGAATATAAATCTCCAATTTTTATTGTAATAGCTGCATGCTACGAGCCATCATCAACATCAAGTTTTTGCTATTCTTGGTTAATAATATCCACGGAGAATGAAAATTTAATTGAAAAATATTCTGATTGTTTGAATGAACAAATATGGCCGGCAAAAAAAGTTTCGAATTTATTTCGAGAAATCATATCATTTGGATTTGTAGATACGATTCGAAGAGGATTGCAAATATTTATGCCTGAAAATCCATTATGTGAATTTTTCGAATTTTTAGTTCAATGCATTAAACACAATGATAATGAAATGTGCCAAAAACATTTAATTAATTTCATAAATTTATGTTCTGGATTGAAGAGGAATAAAATAATTGATTGGCAAGACACTGATGCGACATATTTAAACAATAAAAATTGGATTGCCACAGTTGCAATTGAGTGTATTTTAACAACACTTAATGCGTGTATGCCCAGTACTCTTATGCAAATTAAATTTCTTAATATATTTATTGAGCATAACTTTAATAGAGAAATGCACATTGATGGTCCAGATTTTCAGATGTTATTAAAAATTGTTGAAAATCTTGCAGTAACTGATATTAAAATTAATTTTGCCGCGATTGAATTTTCAGAAAATGAATACAATATCACGGGAGAAGTACAAAAATGTATTGAAAAGCTCATTGAGAATATGGATTTCAAATGTGCATTAGAATTATCAAATATTGTCAATTTGCCTTGTTCAAAAATAATTCTTGATCAATATCGACATGAATTTACACATTATATTAAAGAAAACGGTAAAATTGATGTAACATTTTGGAAAAAATGTGCCTTAGATATTGAAAAATATAATGTTGGATTTGAGGATGCAGTAAGATTTTTTATTAAACACGCTGAGAGTGTAGTATCATTCAAAGAACGTTATGAAATACTTAAACTTGCGTTGAAAACATTAAAACCAATTTCAAATGATCAAAAGACAATTGATACAGTCGAAATGGCCATGTGGAAGGCGTGTATTCTTGCTGGACCTGAATTAATTGAAATAACAGAGGAGAAAAAAATATTTAATAAATTAAAAACTGAATTATTATCGAGTGTGAGTAACTTGAGTGTTAGTTGTACGTTAGATGATTCTTCAGAACAAGAAGCAGTCAAAGTATTAATTGATCGTTTAATTGATAATGAAGATTTGGAAACGGCTCTTAGATTGAGTACAATTTTTAATTATCAACATAATGATTTGAAAATTTTAATACTTTGTCTAAGTGTTGCTGAAGGTGAAATTTCACCGTATGATCTGACCCCACAACAAAAGACCTTGTTACTTGAGCCAATTAATGGTAAACAGCAAAAATATTTGACATTGGAGAATCGTGGCTGTCGTCGATATAACTCAGATATATCACCCAATTCATTGAATTCATTGTTGTCCATCAAGAATATTACAGTCGGTACTGAGGTGACACAGAATGTAACACCCAATTCTACTTTGGAAAAAATACAAATTGATTGTATCGATTTGCTAGAAAAACTCGTGAATAATCTTCAGTGTGGATTAATTGTGGGTAAAAAAATTTTATTACTGTATAAACTCTCGTCGTATTTTAAAAGAAGTTATCAGACATTGTTGATATCACGAGACCCCATGGAAATGTTATATGAAATAACAGGAATAAATATTCCAGGGGTGGATCAATTGCTTTTAATCAATGACGGTATTACCGCTTATCAAATTAAAAATACTGATGTTGCCAAATTTTTAGTTGGCGAATGGCTACTACACATTACCCGTCAAGTCGAAAATGATATTCTTGATGATTCCGTTCACACATCAGGTTATTCATCAAATAAAAACTTGCATGCAATTGCTGAATTTTCCGCGGATGCATCAGTATTAGGATGGGAATTATTAAAAAATGCAAATTTACGATTGGGACATTCACATGGTACAAAACGAAATGTATCCGCATTGAAAATTATCATTGAATTATTTATTTTAGCACACGATTATTTTACTATTTCATGTAATATGGAAGGAATTGCATCTGTACTACGTAAATGCCAAATTTTTGTAAATACATTGCAGCATTTGAAACTTTGGAGTTTACTTGTGCGTCTTTTAACTGGCATTGGACGTTTCACAGAGATGAATTATGTTTTTCAAATATTAAAAGAAAATGATCAATTTGAATTTTTATTGAGAAAAGGTTTGGATAAATTTACTGGATTGAAAATGGCTTTACTAGAATTTTGTAAAAAACAATGTCCTGAAGACAAAGAATTATTTAATTTAGTTGCTCTACATTTCCAACTAAATAATGAAATTGCAATAATGTGGGAAAATGAAGCTAAAACTATTATTCGAGAATTAATTAAGGAAACACGAAAGGAAAATATGAAGTTATCCAATTTACAATCTGTAATTAAATTTATTAAACAAAAAAATGAGAAGACAGAAAAAAAATTGCAATTGGCAATGGCTAATTTTACTCATGCCACTGAATATTATTTGAAGGATAATAAATTAAATTTAGCAAATCGTTGCTCATCTCAAGCTCAATTAGTTGCGTTACAACTATCATTGTTCAATAATTCTGATCAAAATAATGAAGTTATGAATTTACTCAATTTAACAACTGAAGAAGTAAATAAAGTAATGTGTCAATCATTAACATTTCCACAAACTCTAATTCTCGTACAGGCATACAATCACAATGCTGACTGGTCAAGTATAATTTATCACAATGTAATTGTTAATGGGGAAATTCAATATTTAATGGATTTTTTGACATATAAACGACTTGTACCTACTATCGTTCAAGATTGCGCGTGTAGGTGAGTTGAGAATATCATTACTTTACTTCACTCAATACAAACACAATTGTTCAAAATAATAAATGTTTAATTTTACATGATCTTTGAATAATTTTTACAGATATCGAATGGAAAAAAATATTACGAGACAAATGATGATTAATATGGAAAAGTTGATTTGTGAATTAAATGATGTTGAATGTAAATATGTACTGGCTTCACAACTTGGATTTAAAAATATAATTGAAGCTATGATTTCAAATACTACAACTGGAGCATATTTACGAGATACAATATGGAAACAGGGATCCTATCCAAAAGAATTTATCGGAGAAAATTTTCGTGGTTGAATTTACTTATTGAAAAAAAAAAAAAAAAAATTTTTTTTATCAAAAATACCATATTTGTATATAATATAAATCATTTTTGTATATAATATATATATATTTCATTCCATGAATTTTTATAATATACGTTTTTTTTTTCCCAATAATCTGAATTTAATATATAAAATTAATAATCAATTTATATAATAAAATATTTATGTGGAAGATATTTAATACCTCTGAGAACATGTTTCATAATACCGCCAATTAAAGAAATAATTAATTTTTAAAATATAAAAAATAAATTTATGATAATAAAATTATCATATTACAAACAATTATACCACTATCACAGATAAATTAATCGACAAGCTACGGCAAATAATATACAATTATATTGGAAAAATAATTTATAGTTTAATTTGTTAAATTTAAATAATTACTCGGCACGTAGCCTTTATTTCCATCGCGATCTTCCATTAACCACCACGAGGTATTTTTTTTTTCATCATATGGTCGTATGAGTTTTAATGCTTGTCCTTTTTTAATTGATAGTGTTCCGGATATTGTACCATCAAAATTATATTGAGCATAATAAAATTTTATTTCTCCATAATTTTGACCACGATTTGGATGATTAATTGAAATATTTTCGTAATTTTGATTATGATTTTGCGAATTATTGATATTTAAATACCATGAAGATTGTGAACTTCCATTTAATGTATCAACACATTCATTTAATGGACTATCGAGTGATATGAGATTTTGTTTATTAACTTCTTTCACAGGTGAATCCAAACACATCAAATCAGGTGTGTTGATACGTGAATCAACGACGTCATTGTTGTTTGGTGAAGCGATTCGAGATTGGGGTAAAGGATGTAAAATATTACTCGGTACAAAGCCCTTCATTGCACCATTGTCAACGAACCATCGTGAAATATCACCCATTGGATCTTGTCGTTTAATAACAGCCACAATCGTACCTTTTTTTATTCCCAAATCCAATGACGATGTACTTATTACATTTTCTTTTGCAACAAATAATTTTTCCGGTGAATTTTTTGACATCAATACTGCTTTTTGCCTTTCACTTTGAGGTGAAACATCAACTGTGGCTTCTTCAACATTTGGATTAACGCCAGCAAAACTAAATCTTGATATTTGATTCCACAATAAATTATGATTAACTAAAAATGATTGATGAATATCTTCTAGAGTGACTTGTGTTGCAGATTCAGATAAATTTAAATAACGTTTCATTATTTTACCGTAAAATAATTTACGTGAATTTGCAAAAGCTTCGATACAGCGTGTCGTAATTTTTGTTGCTGCATCAATTAATACTGGCAATTCTTCTAACAATTGTTGATTCAATGCTTCATAATTATTTTTTGCTATTGCTAATTCATCTTGAATAATTCGATTATCTTTGTACTTTTCACTTTTCGATATTGCATTATCATAGTCCAGCAATTTATCATGTCGTTTTGTAATAAGTTTTGCTGGACCTTCAAGTAATGTAGCGAGGTTTGAAATTGGTTGATTTACACGTTGATCAATTGTGTCTTTAAAAATTTGTATAAAATCCCCCGAAACCAATACTCGTATATCATTATATTTTTTTATTTCTTGTACACTCACGCCATAGTGATATTGATTTAAATAATCCGATAATAATTCACCACAAACAGCTTCATCATTTAAATACGTAGTACATTGTTCAACATCAATAGCCAATTGCCATATGCACTTTTCAAGTGATTTAAACTGACGTTCAAGTTCTTCAAATTTTGGATCAGGTGGGATATTCGTTAAACCTAAAGTTGCAGATAATTTTGCAGTTAATCGACTAGATTTTTTTGCTACTGAATGCATATTTAATTTTGCCATTTTTCGCATTATTGTATCATCACTATCCAAATATTTTGATACAATATCCTTTCGTCTTTTGTATTCATTTATATGTGATGCAACGGCTGTCATAACTTTCCACGCTTCCTCAATGCCTTCTTTATCAGGATGATCATCTTCCGTACATTTAATTAATTCATATAACATTAATGGATATTTTAAAATCCTTTGCACGGGTTTAATTAAAATTGAACTCATATCAAAACACACAACTTGATGACGCAATGTCTCAATACCCTTATCAAATATTGTCATAATATCTTTATTTTCTTCGTATTTGCTGAGAAGAGATAATGCCGCTTCATGATTACCACAATATTTACCATAAACTGTTTGCAATTCATCAGCTATTTTTAAAAAGCACGGCGATATAGTTTGTTTATTTTCATCACAACCTTTCATCGCACGAAGTATCGAATCTAAAAGTTCTTCGGCCACGTGAATAATTTCTAAAATATTTCCAAATAGTATTGCAACATCAATACCACGCGCTTCCAATATACTTGGATTATATAAATTAAATGTTTCATATGTTACTTTTAAATCACGAACATATTCTTTCTCTGTAATAACTAATTCCGATATAACATTTTGTCTTTTATCACATCTTTTTTGTTTTGCCAATTCAATTTCATTGGATTCATCAATTTGTTGACGACACTCCGCGTCACGATGTTCAACAGGTCTGTCAGCGACTAATTGTTTCTTTAGCGGAATGGAACCTGGCACAGGTGCTGGAGGTGCTGGACGATGTGGTTCAGATAATCGTTTAGGTCTTTCATCTTGTTTTACCGCAAAAGTTTTTTCATGATTTCTTATAACAACATTATCATCCATAAAATCCCGTTCTGACACTTCATCATAATTTAATTGTAATTCTCGTGTCACATACGCGCGTGGACAATGACCTACATCACCATTTTTATTTTTAACACTCACCCAATCCTCATTTGGTATTTCAACAATAGTGATAATTTCACCTTCAGTAACACTTAAATCTCCATTCATTTGTGCATTAAATGTATATTCAACTTTGGCTAAATCACCGATGTGTAATTCTTCATTATTCGACAATTCACCATTTTTCTTATCAATCTGTTCAACTTCCGAATTTGAACAATTAACAATAATATTCACATATGATGTAGGAAATATTCCCTTTTCACTGTCAATTGTACCTTCTGCCCATTCTGTATCAATATGTTTAATAAGATGAACTACTTCACCTGCATTAAAATTTAATTCATTTGGAAATTGAGCATTAAACGGATATAGTGTAATTGCATATGGATTCACACCCAGTGGATTTAAATTATCTGTATCATTATTCAATAATGGCGAATTATTTATTATTACTTTTGGATTTGCAATTATTTTAGCGTCAGGAAATAAATCGTAATACGATGGTGCTGGTTCTTCTTCAGCGTAATTATTTGCTGTTGATGATCCAAAATCTTTATATATTTGTCCGCCATTAGCAATTGATTGTGGAAAGGAATACATATCTATTCCGGATGCTTCATCTATTTCATCGGCACAACTATCATCAATGTAAGTTATAAATCCTTCGGGAAACGTTCCTTCTCTACCGTCAGCAGTGATTCCACGAACCCAACCATCATCAACCATTTCCAATACAGTTACTATTTCTCCCTCAATTAAATCTAATTCATCATCAAGCTGAGCTTTAAGTGATGTATTTACTTTAGCTTTTTTCTTCACTAATTTTTTATCAGTTGGTTTCTGTAATAACATTTTTAGAGTAAATGTGAAAGTGTTACTGGGACTGGAACTTTATACTTTGCATTGTTATTAATAATTACTTTGAGTATCAATGGGTCCAAAAACCAAACATGAGACAGTGGAAAAATTCCACCTTTTGAATCAATATATCCAGAATACCAACCAGGTTCAACGTCTTTCACTCCAAAAATCAATTCTCCTAAAATTAATTATTCATTATAAGAGATTTTATATATTTAGATTAAATCCATTAAAAATTCATTAAAGTTCAATTATTTGACGAACCATTTACCTTTACCAAATGACAGATCTCCGTCTTGTTCACCGTGAAAATCAGCGATTGAAATTAATAAATTTTCTGAATCCTTTATGTTAGGTACATCGACTTTGTGTAAATAATTTGTAGGAAATTTTCCTGTTTTATTATAAGATTCACCATAACACCAGTGTTTATCAATAACTTTATGGATCTAAGAATGCAAATTATAATATTTTCGATTATTCAATCATATTATGACGTAATACCTATTTAAATGTTAATAAATATAAATGTGTATATATGTTAATACCAAAAAATAGTCTCCTTTTGATAAACTCAATTCACCATCGACAGTAGTGAAAAAATCATTTATAACTTTTGTCAAGAAACCAGATTCCATGATTACAAGTAGATATTATGACTGTTGTGTGATTACTGGATCATATTATTGTTGTGAAAAAAAACAGAGTTGTAATTGATCTGTATTTTATCATTCATATGACGTGGATGAATTCGAATGTAACAGCCATGGACAATAAAACAATATATAGAATCATCTGCAGATTGATTTGTTCATAAGCTACATTTATTTCATAGTAAAAACTGTGACCGTCAGAAGCCGCATTGCTTCGACATCTACAAGAGTAAATGAAATATTTTTAAAATTACAATAGTTGTGCTGTAAATAAATTTTTAAAAATTGTATTTAGTTGTATCCTTTATTCAGAAACAATAGAATTTATATAGGTAATTTTCTGAATAATAGATAGTGCCTGTAAATTCAAATTGCGCGCTTTAAAATATTATCATGTTATTTGCAAAGATCTGATTTGTTTGTATAAAAATTCGTAATAATAATTAATTACGTATAAAAATTAATAACAAAATTTTTCGAATAAATATTATCTGTCATAATTAATAATATTAAAAAGATTTAATTCTCACCTAGAATTTTTTTGTTTCTTGAAATCGTTAGGAGTTTCAATTTTTAGAGGTTAGCTGCATATTTATTATATAAGGGATCGCCCATGTGTGTTTTTTAGTTGAATAAACGAATTTCATATGATTGCAATTCCAAGTTTAAGAAATCAGAGTATCAGAACATAAAAAAGGAATGAATACTGATGATTCTAAAGAAAAAATATGTCATAGTGACTATCAACATAAGTTAGCTCAATGCATAAGTCCTACCACACAATCGGCAATATTTGTGAGCATAACAGGTAAATATGTGATTATTAAAATTATATTTAATTGTCTTATGAATATTATCAAAATAATTATTATATATCAAAATATTCTACGAATATAATTATAATTTTTTTAGCCGGTATTACGATTTCACTTCTCCTTAAAAAGTTGAAATTCGTGCCAACGAATATTGAAACGAGAATAGCATGTGGTGCAATTCTTGGTACTTGTATAGGATGTTACACAGCATCAGTTGTGAAAAAAAAATGCTATGAAAATATTGCAGATCATTATAGATATTAATTGTACATAATAATTATATCATATAATATATATCTATATAATTGAATATATATGCACCATGTTTCATATTCTAAGATTGAGATGCTTTGGAAAACGTATATATCCAATTTGTCAAATTCCATCTCAATACAAATTAATATTTTCAAAAAATGCTCAAGTACCATTGAGATTTGTACACAATTTCAATGAAACACCAACATTTGAACCTGTACATCTTGACACTGAATATAATGCATTGTCACATCAATTTTTTAATCCAAATGAAAATGGTCATGGTGTGTTAATTCTTCAGCCATATATAAAATGGGGCATTCGAAAAAAACGTCTTACTACTCCTCAATTACAATTGAATGAGGCTGTAGCTCTAATACAAACTCTTCCCTATTGGAAAGTGATTGATTCAATATGTATATCAATGATGACATTACGTAAAAAAAAATTATTGGGTAAAGGAAATTTAGAAAAGTTGGTGAACAAAGTTAGAAGTAATAAAGATATAACAGCTGTATTTGTCAGTATTAATTTACTGAGACACATACAGGTAAGTGAATTACAAGATCTTCTTGGAGTTCCTGTTTATGATCGCTATTCCATTGTAATTCAAATATTTCGTGAACATGCAAAAACACCTGAGGCAAGATTACAAGTGGCATTGGCTGAATTACCATATGTTTGGAAAAAAATTAGTGAAATTGCGGAAGATAGCGATGGTAGAATAAATTTAACTGAACGTCGAAGATTACTTTTACACGCACGTGAAGCAAAATTACGAACGGCATTAAATAAAGTAAAAGAGCATCGTAAATTAATGCGTAGCAATAGAACTAGTCAAAATATACCAACAGTTGCAATTGTTGGATATACAAATGCTGGTAAAACATGTTTAATAAAAGCATTAACAGGCGATGACTCGTTAATACCAAAAAATCAATTATTTGCCACACTTGATACGACTGCTCATCATGGGTATTTACCTTGTCGATTAAAATGTATATATATGGATACCATTGGATTTATTCAAGACATCCCGGATGATTTGATAGAACCATTCATCGCAACATTCGAGGATGCAATGATTGCTGTAAGTAATTTCATAAAATTAACACAGACCCATCAATAAATTATATTAAAATTACTCATTGATTTAATGTTTAGGATGTTATTGTTCATGTATACGATGCAAGTCATCCGGATAAAACAGCACAAATCAATCATGTCAGACAAACACTCAATGAAATAATGTCAAAATTTGAAATATGCAACAAACCGATAATAGAAGTTGCTAATAAATACGACATTGCACCGAGTGACAGTGTACCGGACGATGTCTTGGCAATTTCAGCTCTCAAGTCCACAGGTTACCATCAGTTAATTCTATTTATTATTTATGCTATTATTTATATATTCACTTTAATTAATTTACTTTCTATGTATTGATGTAGGTATTGATTTGTTACGAAAGCAAATAGAAAAGGATGTGTTGGCAGCAACTAATCGTCGTGCAATGAAAATTCGTGTACAATCGGGTAGTATTGCTGCGGCATGGCTCTATAAAGAAACAACAGTAAATTATGCTGAAGCTGATCCAAACAATCCACAATATTTATTGTTATCAGTTATTGTCACAGATATACAAATTCATAGATTTCGAAAATTTTTACGTCAATAAAAATATAATAATTATTTTTTATTATATGTAAAAAATTACGATTGAACATAATTTTTATTATTATTATTATTTTTTTTTTTATTCAATTAAATTTTTGTTTCTTATTGCAAGGGTACGAGATAATTGAATGACGAGAAACATCGGAAATGGCACGTTCTTTTATGAGAACTCGTGTATGTTCTCTTTTGTGAGCATACGTGTCACGTGCAGAACACGTGTCGTTCTTTTTGGAACATGATGTGAGTTTTTAAATATCAAACAAATGGCACGTGGTTGAGCAAAAGATTTAACATTTCTTTCTCTTTTGTTTTTTTGTTGCATCTTTTTATTGTCTTTATTTTCAATGATATATCGGACAAAGGGGAAAAGGAATAAAGTTATAAATACAATTCATAATAACATATTATTATTTTTTGATGTCCTGTATTTGTCGGTTGTTCTTTTTTTATTTACGTTTTAGTCACTCAATAAATTATCAATGAAATCAATAATAATAATAATAATAACTCTATCATATTATGGGAATAAAAATTTTTTTCTTCGGCTTTATTTACTCTCATATATTGTGCAGTAATGAAAATAAAGAAATATAAAGGGAGGAAAAAAAAAAAAAAAAAAATAGAAAGAATACGTCGGTGCATTTTCTCAAGAGGTTGGATTACTGAAGGATGAGTGGAGAGGATCGGGATCGAGAAAGGATCTGCGGTACGTGCCTTCGCAAATCGACAAGGCACATCCGTCTTCCATTCGTTTTTTTTTTTTTTTTTTTTTTTTTTTTCACTTCTCTGTTTTGCCCATCGAATTCTCCCCGCGAATTTTTATCGTTTCCCCATTTTGCTTCTACAAGGACGACCACAACAGTATTCTCCTCACTTAAAAAGCCAAATATACATATAAAATTAATACTAAAATCCAAGAGATAAAAAAAAAAAAAATGCAATCAAAAAGTAGAAATAGAGAATTTTAAAATAAATAAAATAAAAAAAAATTATAGACATATCCATTGTCAAGTATTCAACCGACAGTATTAACCCAATCGTAAGAACATTGAAATTCAAATTTAAATAGAAAATTTACTCCGTTGAAAAATACATACATACTTTATCCACAAAGTATACACGTACGTGTGTATGCACGTATGTGTACATATTCATCGACATTGTGTTTGAGGGCAAATGAAGAGAAGAGAAAAGAATACAAAGAGTATGATTGGCTGAGATACGGGGCGTGGGAGGATATTTCCAATCAAATATGTTTCTCTCACGCGAAATGGGTAGATAGTTTTAGGTTCGGCGAAGTTGCGCGCTCAAATAATGTAGGATGGTTAGTATATTATTGAGAGGGTAGCACTAGAGCGAGCGGGACAGAACAAGTAAACGCGTCTCGCTGGAGGGGTGTGGTGAAGGGGAGGTGGAAGAGAGTGAGGGTAGACCAGGCCGACAGTGGCGAAGACGACGGAGCCCAGTTGAGTCCCGTGAGTGGTCCGGGCGATATATAAAACTGCCATTGAGTGTCGCGAGGGTGCAGCGGGGTGCTCGGAGAGGGTGTGTGTGCGCGCCGAGATAAAAAAAGAAACACCAGCCAACAAAAAATAAAGGATAGATAGATAGTTAGATAGATAGATAGATAGATAGATAAATAGATAGATAGATAGATAATTATTATAATATAATAAACTACAGCTATTGAAAGACATTACTGTGGTGAAATTCAATGGTGAATTATCAATTTATAATATGTGAAATTAACTGAATTATTATAATTATTTCATTTGGATTGGAGTCATCACGTTTAATCTTTATATTTGTCTGACTCTTGGATACTCAGTACGGTCCGGCGCGAGACCTAAGCTGTCACTTCGATCGCCATTTTAGCGCCGTGGAGTACGGGAATGCGCGTCACCGGCGGATCCAATCCCGACTGAGATACACAATTCACACTCGTGTATATATCGTTCTTAACGTATCCCACTGTGTATCTATCATCTACGTCTACTCATGCCAATTTTTTTCTATATATTTCAACGTTGAAATTATTCAATATTTAAAAAAAAATAATAATTTTTATCCATTCAATAATAAGTATAAATTAGATATAAAAAAAAAAAACAATAATATATATTAATTATAATTGGAATGAAATTACATAAAAAAAAAAAAAAAACAAAAAAAAATTCAACGACAAAATATATTAATAATTATAATAATAAATAAAAACCAAAGTGAAAAGAAAATGATTTACTGACAAGTGAATTACGTATGAATTTAACTGAGAATAATAGACAACCAACAATCAAGAAACACGAGGAAAAAAAAAAAAAAAAAACAAAAATTATACAGAAGAAAGAAGAAATAGAGAGTAGTTTTTAGTGTGAATACGTATTATACAGATGAATATTATACATAAAATTCAATGTGTATGTGTGTGTACATAAATATATACGTGTGAGTGTATTTTATATATTGTGAGAAAGAGGAAGGGGCTCGAAAACTTTGTATAAAATTTTTTTGTTTTTTTTTATTATTCATTTTTCATCTTTTTCACCGTGTAATTATTCAATATTTTCCCCGTTTAAATTCCAATCTCATACGTATTTTCTTTATTTATTATTATTATTATTATTATTCTTTTTTTTTTTTGTCCACTTCTCCCTCTTCATTTCGCTTTCTGAATCACTTTTTTTTTTTTTCCTTTCTTTACCTACCGCGCGCGCTCCCTCACTCAATTCTTCATACAAACATATTTATAAGAATATCATGTGCTTGTGAGGACAATTAATACGTGAATATACACAAAAAATACACAGTACACGTTATTATTTTGCAATTTTACACGAAATTATACAAAGAAAATATACAAAATAAATCATAATAACATGAATAAGTAAGTAAAATTGGTGCCATCGACTCATGTCTCAACGTCAATAGTCGAGTTATATCTTTGGCTCAACAACGTGACACAAAGTCGTTTACATATTTTACGTGTGTGTGTGTGTGTGTGTATATTCATTGGCGCGCCTACAGTTTTTAATCACTTTCTACCCAACATAACAGACATGCACATTAATATTATATATAAATATATGTGTATATATTGAATTCGATCGTAGGGTGGATATTCGACCATTATAAACTCGACACATATACAGAGTTGATATTTCTGTTGTTACAATCACGAAGTGAATAAAAATAAAAATAAAAATAAAATATAATAATATAATTAAGTGTAAACTTGAAGAGAGGAATAATAATATAAAAAGAAGAAAGAAAGAAAGAAAGTAAAAAAGGGAAGAAAAAAAATACGTGAGATTATTAATAATAATAATACATTTGGGATTAATTAAAGTGATGAAAAGAAATTTAAAAAAAAAAGTATATATATATATATATATACATACAAAGTGAATTTCAAAGTGTTTGCATATCTGTGAAAAAAAAAAACAAAAAACATTTTATAAATTAAATATAGTTATAAATATTTGTCGTGTTATTATTGTGGAGTGAAATTGTGCAAGTATTTTGACATAGAAGAAAAGGAAGAACAAGAGAAAATTTACAATTTACAATTTATACACAAAACAAACAAAAAAAAATATATACATGAATACATTTATATACATACTCACACACACACAAAATCCACAACAAACGTACAAAAAAAAAAAAAATAAATAATATAATTCTAAATTGTGATGATAAGAAGGTGAAAGAAATAATAAAAAAAAAAAAAAGAACAAATAAAAAAATTATATACATAATCAAATTGTATATTTCGAAAATGAAAATAATTGTTTAGAGTGGTTTGGCTATTGCATTGGAAACATTGAAAAAACTACTACTATCACTGTATTTATACTCACACATACACACTCACACACAAATAATAAATATAAATATTGAAGAGGTGCAAATGCATGTGTGTGTGTGTGTGTGTGCATATTAGACAGACGTCGACAAAACGAAAAGAGCATCACAAGGTCAAGTTAGTGGTGCGAATCGAGGGAAGGAGAGAGAGAGATAAAAAAAAAGGGAGATAGCATTTACTAGCTCACTCGAAGGCATTTACAATTGTGATCAGTGTACTCGTGTCTGTTAGTGCGTGTGCAATACCGGTCGAGCGGCTCCAACGGGTCGTGTGTTATCGGCCAAACGAAAATATCCCATGGTAAAAGTGGTTAATCAGCTCCGTGGATAAGGGGGTTGTTACCGTTTTTTCAAGTGTTGCGAAAAAGGGATCGAAGGGCAAAACTGAGAAGCGCGTGGGCTCGACATGATTCTGCGCGTTTAGGTGAAACGGGCGTGTGCAGGGTGTAGAGAAGAAAGAGAAATCGAGAAAACGAAAGAGAGATAGAGAGAAATAAAGAAAGAAAGAAAGGGGTTTTATAGTGGTGTGTAACTGTGGGAGTGTTTCAAGTGTTCAGTGCGTGTCAGTGGAGGGAGATAAGGTGAAAGAGAAAGAGAAAAAAGCGAGGAAACATAAAAAAAAATATAAAAAAATAATAATAATAAAGGAGATCTTGGAACGATTTACGTTGAAGTGAAAGAATCTTACGAAGGAGGCACTGGAGGCCACGAGAAACTCGGTGAGTTTAACTAATGCACATATATTATTATTCAAAAATATATTTATATGAATAGAAAGATATGAAAAAAAAAATTAATAATAATAATAATAATAAATAAATAAAATAAATAAAATAAGAATATTTACATACAGTTGTTTTCAATATGTAAAATAAAAGTAAGTGCTGTTACATATAAGAGAAAATGAAATATTTTCATTCACAGTATTTTCGTTGAATTTTGTTGAAAATGAAAAACAATAATAATAATAATAATAATAATAATAATAATGAAATAATTTATGCACAAAATTACCGTTGTTAAATAACTCACGGTTGTATACCTGTCGTGAGACAGTTACCTGTAGACTTGGGTAGAACCTAAATATTATATATATAAATGTAGGATTATGGTTGAGGACGAATCGTGTATTTCACTCGGTCGCACGTTTATCTCAACGTAGAAAAATACGAGTTTGCTTTTGCTCAATATTCTCTCTTTTTCTACGTATCTGAATAAGATATACAGACATAAAAACGAGAGTTATACAACACGAGAGACGAGTAAAAATTTTTGGCCAAGAGAGTGCTATGAAAACTGAGAGCTCTACGCCATATAATGTTGAAAGAGGGAGGGAGGGAGGGAGGGAGGCAAGTGTAGGGGAAGTTTGCTATTGAATCACTCCTGCCATCTACTTTTTTTTTTTTTCGCTTATATATTCACGAGCTTTGTGACTCACACGAAAAATTTAACATTCAACCTGTCATTTTTATTTATTTATTTATTTATTTTTTTATCATCTTCATTATCATTACTCTTATTATTTTTCTTTATATATTTTTTTCATCAGTTTTTGTATTTTTATTTTTTACACAATTTTTTTTTTATTTTTTTATTTTATTATTATTATTATTTTTTTTCCAAGTGGTAAAATATGTATTACAGCATACCAATGTTTTTTTTTATTCTACTTATCATTAAGTAATGAGGACTCCTCGTCAGATTCGGTTGAAAAGACGATGACTATGTATTAAATAAATATATACATATATAAAAACAAATATACTCGTTGAATAACCTCTGACCATAAAAGAATGTTCATTACATTGTGCCTACCGTTCTATGTTTTCTCTCCAACTGTTTTATTTGAAAAATTTTCAAATTTTACAAATTCCTAACAATAGATTAAACGATTTCTTTAATATAATTCCCTCTTTATAACGTCTATCATATGTATATAAATATTTTTTACTACCTTTTTTTTTTTTTTTTATTATTTTTGTTTTTATCTTCATGAATTCCCCTCTCTGTGAACAGCATGGAATTCGATTAATCGGTCGTGAAGATCGCGCTCGCACGCGTATATATATATATCTACACGACATGTCTGCTGCTTGAACAAGCTTCATTCTCGCCTGTGACCTTCAGTATTGTAAATGGAGAGGCAACCGATTATTAATCGACCGTTTATCTGACAATTTTCGATTTAAACCTGATCGCAAATTGCTTTTGAAAATGCCATATAACTATTGAGACAAATATGTATAGTGGTAAAATTTAAATGTGTTATATAGGCATCTACAGATATAGGTAGGTAGGTAGGTAGATAGGCATAAGTAGTAGTAGTAGTAAACAGCAACAGCAACAGCAATAGCGATGGGCAAAAGTTTTTAGCCAGCATCAGCGGCGCCTCCAGTCAGGGTTCCCCTGAAATACGTCCTGCTTTCGTGGCTGCCGGCATTTAAGGCCGCACCTTCTTCCTCCCCTTAAATTTTTTTTTTTTTTTTTTTTTTTAAATATTATTTCTTCTTTTCTTTCCCCCATTCTGTCCTTCTGCCCTTCTCACTTTAATTCCCCCCCTCCTATTCCCTCTCATCACCCCTTGTCATTCCATGCTTCTCTCACTTCGCTTTTATACTTTATAAACCCACCGTTGCTTTTGATGCACTATGAATGACTAACAAAAACTCGTTTAGGATAGTTTTAAATGCTTGTTGTATTTCTCCAATCATTCGTACAGACCCCACAATTTCTCTTTTATTATTATTTATATTATTATTATTATTATTATTATTAAGTGTGCTATTATAATTATTTAAATATATATATGTGTAAAGAGAAAATATTTGCCTGTAATGATGATTGAATATATTTCAACAATTATATGAACAGTATAAATTTTTTTTAATGTTCATTATTATTATTATTATTATTATTATTATTTTTTTTTTTTTTTATGGCTCGTTATTTGTATGCGTGACGGTAGTGCAAATAATATTTATACAGAAATAATAATAATACTGAAATATGAAGATAAAAGAATAAAAATAAATTAAATAACGGTCTAAACGACACAATGTTTATGGTGAGTTGTCCATTCTCTTGTTTGTGTACAAAATATTTCATGTGCGTGTCTCAAGGATATGTTTATTAATTATTTTGTATAAGTATGTCGGTGTGGTTGGATTATTGCGCGGGTCCGGACATGTTTGCCAAACTGTAACCGGCCATCATTTTTGCTCTTTTAACGTATATATATATATATGTAAAGAATATTCAGTGTTGAGAATAATAATATATAAAAATGTATAACAAAATTTTTAAACGAGTGTGAAAAAAAAAAGAAACGAAAAAAAAAAAATAATAATATTAGTAATAATTATGAATAAATAAATAAATATTAATGTAATTAATATTTATTTATTAAATAATATAATTTAATTGTATTGTTGGAATTTATTATTATTTACGTAAAATATTTTTTGATTGGTGAATTTATATTTGTATATATTATAATTGTAAAGTAAAGAGAAAACGATGATGTGTCAATTGAAGACAAGAATTAAATTGATTATTAATGGATTTTACACATGCCATTTATAATAGAGTGAAAAAAAAAAATAATGATAAAAAAAGAAAATAATTGAAATATGAGGGATTAAAAAAAAGTGGAAAAATTAAAAAATTATATATTTATATAGATGAATAAATATTATTTGGAAAATAAATATTAAAGTAAATAATAATAATAATAATAATAATAATAATAATAATAATGAAAATGCAGTCAATGAATTTTAAAACAGGAAGTAGGATTAAACGAGTATACCTGAAATAACATATACGATCCACAGCTGGATTATCCAACGAATATTTGTCAAAGGAAATATGTAGTGTGTAACGCATGTTATCAAAACCACTTGGTTATATATATACACATATTATTATTATTATTATTATTATTATTATTATTATTATTTTAATACATAATTCTATCAAGTTGATCCAAAATAAAAATTTAATTCCCATTATAATTAATTATATCTGTGTATTTATTTATTTATTAATCTTTTTTTTTATTTTATTATTTTTTTTTTTATCTAATATAAAAATTAATTCAATAATATTTTGAAACAATGAAGAAAAAATATAATTGATATAATAATATTTCATTAATTATGATATTATTTATATTAAAAATTGAAAAAAAAAAAAAGAAATTGATTCATTAATCGAATTAATTATTTAATTGTATTTAAAAAAAAAAGAAGAGGAATAAGAGTAATATTGTTTGAAGAACAATTGTGAATTTGTATCTGTATATATATATTGTAAATGAATAATATGAGATGATGATATTGATGATGCAATAGGAATAAAGAAAATGGACGCTAGAGAAACTCATGGAGAACGAAACGGTTGGATATGTAATATGGAAGGATGAAGAAAAGAAATATATAATAATAATAATAATAATAATAATAATAATAAATCCTTCCTACTCCTTCGCTTGAGACTCTCTCAGCGGCGACCGTGATGGTGAACCCTCACCGTTAAACACACTCGTATAGTTGGAGTCCTAGATTCTTGAATTTGTATCCGTGAGAGTGAGAAAGAGAGGTGAAGACACGGCAAGATCCCAACGGCAGTCCCACGGGGCCCAACAAGAACAGTATATATATATACGTATATATGGCCGCTGAGACCTATTGCCCTCGCTCTCTTGCATTCTGTCTATCTTCTACTCTCTTACTGTGTCCGTCGTGGGTTGTTGAAGAGGAAAGGGGGAGAGAGGGAGACTCACCTCCATCGACCGTTGTTGAAGCGAAACAGAGAAAGACAATTCTCATCTCAGTTTCTCAGTTTCCTTTCTCTCGACTTTATATATATATATATATATATATAATCCCCTCGACTCCTCCTAGTCCTCTCGCCTCGTCTCCCTTTCATTCTCGCCTCGACAATGCATTTGAATCCAAATAAAAGCGTTGAAGACGTAGGTATAATCATGATTCTTTTTTTTTTTTTTTGTTTTTTTGTTTCAAATACATAATATAATTTTTAATTTTATTATAAATATATTTAAATATTTTATTGCGAGTCATATAATACACACGTGGATTTATATTGTATATAAAAATTCACGTGGGTCTGTGTACAAGTGACGAATGTTCTTGTTTTTATTTTTTATTTTTATCAATTTTTTTTTTTTTTTTCTATCTTCCACAACCTATACTTTGCTTTACTAATGTATTTAATTCCACACATATAAATGTTTTTTTTTTTTGTTTTGTTTTTTGTCTTTAGTCTTTAATTCTTTCCTTTCATCATCTTCATCATGAAATTTTTTTTTGTTTTTTTGTTTTTTTCTAGTCTTTTACTTTTTTCTGGGTGTCTATTGAATTTCGTCACGCTCAAATATCCCCCTATGCCATCAATGCCGACCTGTTTCCTATATTAGTATTCGCAAGAATCGTTTGTCGGATGAGAGAGATAGAGAGAGACAGAGAGAAAAAAAAAGACAGGGTATTATATGAATTGAGAAGGAAGTAGTGGAGATTGAAGTGGTGCTGGGGTAAGAGGAAAAGACGATGAGAGGTGATAAGAGCGACAAATAATTTGAACGAAGAATAATAAAGAAGAAGAGAATAGAAAGGAAAGAATTTTATTATTATTATTATTATTATTATTATTTATTTATTTTTAATAGGCACCAGGAAGCCGATCGACTAGTGTGTCGTTGTTGAGAACAAAGGGTCTGACCCATCCTAGAAGACAGATCGTGACAGAGTGAAATTATATATAAAAAAAGATCATGTGACTTGAGTAGAATAAAAGAGAAAAGGCAACAGTGAAGTTTCTATATAGATATACTTACGATAGACTCTAATACAAATCTTGCGATGATGTTTTTTGTCTTTCAGTTTCTCTTAATATTCTCATCTCACTCTGATTCGCGTGTCCGAACGTGCAGTATATATATACATATACATACACTCGTCAAGACGCTTCGGCCTTGGCTTCGGTCATTTTTTTTTTATAAAAATTTTGTTTTTGTTTTTGTTTTTTTTTTTGCTTTCTTGTTTGCTTCTGTTGTTTCTCCGCTCTCGCAACATTCGTCTACCTACAAACTAACACACACATATTTTTATATACATTTATTTTCGAATTTACGCACATACAACGTAGGTATGCTACGAATTCTGGATATTATGTATCCACTTTCGTCCTTTTCCTCTCGCCATCTCGCCCTTTTGCTGACTTGTTTTCTAAATTTTTTATTTTTTTATTTTTTTATTTTTTACTTATTCGTTTTCTTCACTTTTTGATCTTCGTTATTCTTGTCGTTCTTTCGTTTGCTTGGTGGGTCGTCGCATCCTGTCTCGCACTCTCTTTCCCTCGGGGGGCCTCTGGCCACAAGACATCCTTTTTTTTTTTTTTTTTTTACTCTCCTCATCTTCATCTTCATCTTCTTCTTCTTCTCTCACTTGTGTACACTCTTTCACCCTATTTCTCTTGAAACTTTTCAGTCCCTCGAAATTTCAGCCTCGATGTCTGTATTCCTCTCCCCAGTTGCCGCCTCCCCGCGCCCTTGGGCTTTCCAAACTTTGCCATCTCTCGGGCTTTAAAGACGAAGTGCCGTCTCGCCGACTTCACGGCATACTCTAACCATCTTATATCTTTTTTTCTTCATCTCTGACTCTCCTTTTTCTTTTACTCTCTCTCTCTTTCTCTTTCTCTTTCTCTTGATTTTATTCTCTTCTTCTCTCTTTCTACATCTGCCCGCCCTTGGTTTCTATCTCTGTTCCTCCTTTCCTTCCATCCTGAATTCCTTTCACTTGTACATTTTATGTATCGTTACTTTTGTTTCTCGTTCTCTTTGATATTCCCAAGACGCAACCGGAGATGCAGTTTTTTTTTCGTTTCGCACCTGTACAAGTCTCTTCTTCATTTTCACCAAATGCCCAAAGGCATAAATTTCCCAATAACGAGTCAATATATATATATATATATACATTGTATATTTCTTTAATCCAATTAACAGATTTAATTATAATTTTCTTTACAATCACAACAGAAATGAAATAATTAAAATTTTTAATTTTACCTTTTCAATTTAACAGTTAAAATTCGCCGTATTAGTTTTTATTTTAATTTAACTTTTTTAAATTTTTTATTCTTATGTATAATATGTATTTATGCGTGGATATTTGAATAATACATAGATATATATATATATAATATAATTGGCGGAATTGAGTAATTATATATCGATGGACGAGTTGTGAGTGATCCTATGCCAAAAGGTGCGAAGAGTATCACTCATCAAAAATTTTTCATGGCCTTTCGAGAGAAAAAAAAATAAAAAAAAAAAAACCAACGAAATGATGATTGATCGGCATCCATGAATAAAAAGCCCAACTATTTAAATTACATTTGGCATGATCGTTAGGTAGTGAACATATAGCCATGATCTTATTATATTATGTATATATGTATATATATGAATACCGTGAATTCTTCTTTCTCACGTTTTTTTTTTCTTTTTTTTTCTTTTCTTAATTTGCCTAGCACACACTCTCTCACACATTCTTATATATATATCATTTTATTTTCTTTGTTACTCTTGACTCGTAAATAGACTCGTCTCACGCTCGATCGAGCTATGACTAATCACGCACTGCCATAACTCTCATTCGTTGTCCCCCGTTTGTTCACTCACTCACTCACTCGTTCACTTTGATTTGATTTTTTTTTTTTTTTTTTTTTTCATTCTCACTACAATAATTTATCTCCGACACACAGTAAACTCAACGATTATACTTATCGGCCGGATTGTTTCATCTAGATAGATGAATAAATATAAAAAAAAAAAAAAAGTTATGATGATATGCAAGTTAAAATTCACTGTGTTTGTGTGTAGAGAAGAGGGGATAATAAATAATTGTGAGATATTGAAACAAACGAGAATTTTGGATGGTATGTGAATTTTAGGATGGAAGATAAAAAAATTTGAAAAAATTAAATTAATGAATATAAAATTGAAAATTCCATACAGAATTATCTACATTGATGCATTGTAATGATTATTTGTGGATCGTTGGGCATTACAATGTTCATTTAATAACCGGATTATTGAAATTTTGAGATTGATATGAAATTTCATTGTGGGATTATATTATTATGAGGAATTTCATTGGTAAAAGTGAGGTATGTCAAATGTATACATTGTCTACACATACACACATATTTATATATATGTAATTATGTATTTATGTATTTGTAAAATTGGAATTTGTCAACATAAATACGTGATGTAGAATTGGAATTTTATTAATGCACATCTATAAATATATAATATGTGAATTTAATTGAATATTCACTTTATATATTAATTAAAAATTAAATAGAATCTCGGTATTTATTTCAATATTATTCATTTATTGCATGTATATACGTAATATTCATTTTATTATTATCATTATTATTAATATTATTATTAATATTATTTATAATATTTATAATAATAATGATGAATTATTCGAGGTGTATTATGTAAAATTGCTCATTTGTAAATGAAAGTGATGATGAGAACTCGTATATTTTCTCATAAACTCCATTTTATTATTATCACTATTTTTTAACACTTTTGCTTCCTTTGTTCTTTTGCCGTCTTACATTTTTTTTTTTTTTTTTTTTTTTTTTCTTCTTCTACATGCATCTTTTGGCCGCACATACTTTTACACCAGAGTGACTGTGCTCTAGGTCGTTATCGTAGTCACTAGAATGAAAATTGTACAGTTTATTCATATTAAATACATTCCCTTGACCTGTTTTCCTTTTTACATAAAATTAAAATAATAATAATGGTTCAATATTGCAACAAAAAAAAAGAAAAAAAAAGGGAGGGGAGAGAGTTGTATCGAATATTTCTCTGCATTCTATCTTTCTCTCTATTCCTTTTTATTTTTCCCTCATCCCTTTTATTCATTAATTTGCATCCTCTGTAATCATTTTTATTTATATTTTCGTGATATTTTTAATTTTTATATACATGTATTTATCTATTTATTTATTTATTTATTTATTTATTTATTTATTTATTTATTAATCTATTTCACTATTGTCGTTTCCATTCGCTTTGTCGAAACATTTTTAATTCATTCAATAAACAAATGTGTATGTACGTATACACATACGTATATGTATAAACAACATTGAAATAAAAGCTCGAGTTAATATTTACTGAAATAGCAACAGGGGGGATGTGATGGAAAAACAAAAAAAAAAGAAAGAAAAATACAGAAAAAAAAAAAAAAAAAAAAGAATAAATAAATATCCGGCAAAGTAAATGGCGTAAAAAATATTCAAACATCATTATTAACAATAACAATAATAATATTAATAAATTTCTGCATATGATCAAAGCATTTTTTTTTGTTTTTTTTTTTTTTTCTTCCATTTCTCGACTTCCACTTAATATTCATTATCACGAAGACACAACGAATAAATTAATTACTCCAGTGATCAAACAATGTACACGAAAGTTCATAGATAAAATTTTAGAATGTATTATTTTATGTTTATATATGTATTTATTTGGGTGTGAGGGAGGTATAGAAGATGTGTATAAAAGAGAAAAAGTCGATTTGGTTGGAAGTTACGAGACGTGATACTATCCTCGTTTGCTCTCACTTTTTCATTCCATCTCTTTTTATGGAATAACTTTGTATCTACGTTGTGTGTAGTATTACTCGCTAAACTTTACGGGTATCCATGAGGGAATAAAAAGGTAGAAGAAGAAAAAAAAAAAGAAAAAAGGTGGTGCGAAGCGGGAGGAGGAACGAGACGAGATGAGAGGAGGAAAAAAGGAAAAAAAAAAATAAAAGGATAAAGTACAAATATATACATGCAGTCACGTTTGCTGCAAGAAAATACAGTGATACCTACACGTATACATATACACAGATGGGTAGTAAAGAAATGATATTAAATTTATGTATATTAAAAAGAAAGAAACAAAAAAAATCGTATATATGTTATATACATAACTTATATCTTTTGCACATAGTTTGTTAGTAATTGTATTGAGTGTAGAGAAATTAAAATTAAATTTGATAAAATATTTGATGGTGTTTCTTTTTTTTTTTTATCGATATGGGGATAAAATTGGAATGTATAAAACTCAGTTCACACGTTTATGCCCCCCCAGTACTATATATGATATCGTTTGTGATTGTATTACGTGTGTCATTGACTCATAATTTCTCCAAATGTATATAATAATACGTGTACATACGTATTTTATGTGCTCTCGATATAAATTTGGTATTTTTACATTTTTAATTTATTATTATTTTATTATTCATATGTAATGTGAAATTTTGAAATTTCAAATTAATATAAATTGTATGTAAAAACCATATATATATGCGTTTGATGATGATGATGATGAATAGAAAATAGAAAAAAAAAAAATAAATAAATAAAAATAAAAATATACAGGTACAGACATGATCCAGAGTAAAACAATTTATTACAAATTTATTTTTCGTCCCACATACGAATATACAAAATTGGAAATGTGCGTGTGTGTGTATACCGAAGTTTGTTTATTGAAAATACATCTTCAGAAGTTTTGACGTTGATAGTGAAAAAAAAAAAAAAAAAAAAAAAAAAAAAAAAAAAAAAAAATGTAAAAATGTAAAAATATACATAGAAAATTTTTTGTTGAGTATTGCGCATCAACGCCTTCTATATACATAAACTTATTTTTCGACATATATAAATATATGTAAACATATATGCGCAGCCAGCATAACACACACACATACATATATATATATATATATATATATATATATATATTGAATCGTATGTTGGAATTTTCCTTCTGAGATTTATGACGCCGCCGTTTGCCACGCCGTCGTTTCCGAGTTTATCGACGCGTGTCGGGTTCCTGACGAGGCGACAGTGGGCAAAGGGAATCGAGGGGAGGGATATTGGCAAAGGGGGTGTGTTATACAAGTGTGTAAGACAGAGTGCAACGTGAATGAGTGAGGTAAAGGAGATTGGGACAGGAAGGAAGGAAAACTGTGGCGGGGTAGAGACTTGACGACGACGACGACGATCGATCGTTGTGGGTCGCGCACGTGTTGCCGCTGGGATCCGCTTCAAGATGTTCACTTACTCTCTCTCACTATCTCGACTATTTCTCTTTCACTCCTGTTCGTGTTGCCTACACTGAGGGGCGTTATTTCCAACTGCATTGGGGTGTGTATCGTCGACAAGGGGCGAGGTCGCGCGCACGATAAAGAGAATAAGAAGATGATGAAGAAAACGAAGGGAAAGAAGAAGTTGAGGAGTAAATGTAAAAAACGGTGAAAACAAAAGAGAAAATGTCGAGGGTGCGCCGACGCGATGCCAATGCAGAATGCCATCACTGGATAGGAGGAATCTTTATATATATATTTTTTTTTTTTAGGGTAGAATGTGTAGCGAGGGATGCAAGAAAAAAAAAAAATATTTGAACACACCAGTGAACACTTATAGTGTCAGAGCTGTATGAGATTACTCCTTATAATTTTAACCGGTTTTTTTTTTTTTTCTCGTTTTTTTTTTCGTTAGGACATTGTATATTTATATTCAACCGTGCAAATTTAAACCCCTGCACGAATATTTTTATAATTTCAGAGAGACAGAGAGAGATTAATATACTCGCGAGTAGAGTTAATTTGTCTTAAGTTAATAAGATCTCATTCTCTCCAATTATTTTTTTTCCTTCTATCTCTTGGGTTTTTTTTTTTTTTAGATTAATGTTTAATATATAATTTGTATAATTATTTAATCACTTTTATTTTTATATTATATTTACAATTGATTTATAGTAATCACTGAAATTTATAATATTTTACAGAAATTTGAGAAAATATATATTTGTTTTGTGTTACGGTTTTTGGGGTCAAAGTTATGTTAATATTATTCCACCCCTTGCGTAGAGTGTGTCTCTCACTCATTCACTCACTCTCTAGTTAAATTATGTTTCCGTTGACTTGTGACGCTTCATCTTATTTGACGGTGGCAAAAGCCATGAGGTTACGAACGAGTTGGGGAGAAATGGGGAGGAGGGTGTGGACAAGTTGTCGTCACAATCTGTATTTTACATTTTGTTTTTACTGAAATATTATCATTGACAAATATCTATAACCATGTAATATTTATCATAATATTATTGTATATAGAGATATAAATTCATTTATTTAATTTATTTATTTATGAAAAAATTATTTTGTTTTGATTCAATTTTTTTTTTTTTTTCAATTATTTCTATTGGAATAAAATAAGAAAAATTGTCGTGAAAAAAAAAAAACAAAAATAAATAATAAAATTTATTTCTTGTGATTTATTTTGTAATTAAATTACGTGTCGCAATTTGTTGAATTGACAGGTATGTCGAAGGGGAATTGTGCGTGCGTGTGTATTTAATATAGTGGAATAAAGAAATTTTTCTTTTTTTTTTTCTTTTATTTATTTATTTATTTATTTATTTATTTATTTATTATTATTACTATTTTTTATTTTCATTGAATTATAATGTCAGCGGATTTTCAATAGATTCACTTTCTTCTCGTTCATTGTTGCGCAACGTTGAAGAATATTATTTGAAATAAAGTTAAGAATAAGAACGCGAATATATGTATATATATATATATATATATATATATATATAGTAGTAACTATTATATAGGCGACACTATTCCTCTGCGACACAAGTGGTATAATGGAGTCATTGAGATTTTGAGCACGCGGCAAGCGCGACACTCGGGTAATACGATGAGTCTGGTCGTGTTTCATTGACAAACGCCGTATGAATCGAAAGAATGTATATGCGCGAGCGCAATCGTGCAAGTGTATATACACACACATATATATATATATATATATTTTTTTTTATTTCTATATGTACTTCCATCTCACTTGGTCGTGTGTGATCTTCCGTTTCTGTAGATGGGAGGCCGCTACTGTATTTCCGGGGGCTATTCTATTCGCCCCCGACACCACGAATTTTTATACACACGTTATATATATTTTTACTCATACATTTTTACAATTCTTCCCCTTCTCTTTTTCCTTTACATTCTTGTGACTCTTTGTCGGTTATGACAACAAATCGTGCGTGTATATATTCGGCGTGTGGTGCCGATATCCTCTAGAATTGAATTTCCGTTTGCTAAATATATATATGTAATATACGACACGTCGTCAATTTTTTTTTCATCCTGCATGAGTTTGTTATTTAAATTAAAAAAAAAAAAAATAAATAAATAATAATAATAGATAAATAAATAAATGTAAAAATATTAATCTGATATATATTATATTTAAATTTTGTTTATATTTTATTGAAATAATTTTTGTGTCATTGTAATATTTCAATACACAAATTTGTCATTTGTAAAAATTTTTATTGCTCAATTTCTTTCATTGAAATTGTAATTTATCATGGGGATTTTGTATTGGACTTGAATGGTTGTATATATTAATAGTTATATAGTGTATATGTGTGTGTGTTTAACCAGTGGTGGTTGACTGTGGATGAAACTATTGAGATGTCTCTCTTGTATCAACTTGACGTTGAATCGATTCACATTGATCGCACTTGTCCATCGCTTCGACAACTCGGTTATGGAGTTACGGTATAAAAACCCGTCAGATACATACATATGTAAGTATAAAATGTTCGTATATGTATTAAATTTAACTGTCACATGAGTAGGGAATAGAATACATGTATAGGTAAGGTAAAACAGACGTGTACATGAGAGAGTACATTTTGCAATATCTGTATACATATATATATATATATATATATGGATGTATATTTGAATTGAATCGATTTAACTGCCAAAGTGACGCAAAATATTTGTCCCAATCTCTCTCGCTCTCTTTTTCGTTTTATTTTCTTTTTTTTTTTTTTCTTTTTCTCCAATTTTTTTTATTGCTCTTGCAACTGAATTATTGCCGTCGGTGTGAATACGATCGCTGTCGTTTAGCCATACGATCACACACGATTGTCTATACATATACACACATACGTACATTGTAATGTGAGGATACATTGAGAAATAGTCAATAACAGTTTCACGAATATTAGTCGATATTGATTAGTGAGAAAATAGATATAATTTACTCCAAAAATTTGTAATAGTTTTTTTTTTTTTTTTTTTTTTTCTGCGGATGAAAAACCAAAAAAAAATTCTTATTCACGTGCCGTGTTTATTTATATAAAATATTTATGATGTATAAAATTTATAATTATTTATTTATTTATTTATTTATTTTTTTTTCTCTATTCATGATATAAAAATAATTTTGTACTGTTCGACATTTATTATTTTTAAATCTGTTCTTATCATTATTATTGTGATTTAGGGGGTGAAATTAGGAACGGTGGGGAGGGTGGTGACTCAAAAATCGCATTCAGAGTCTGAAAATAACGGTAATTTATTGTTTCTATTTTTTTTTTTAGCGAGTGTCTAGATTAAATACGTAAAAAAAAAAAATTTAATCTGTATTTGTCGTGTTGGTTTTTTTGCGTATTTTTTTTTTTCTTCCACTATTTTTTTTTATTTCACCCTCGTAGATATACTAGTGAAACATGTGTATATTACACACACACACACACACACACATACATGTATATATGTATATATTTATATACATGTGTTATTTTTAACGGTGCCACGTCGACGAACTGACGCGGGGGAAGAGCAAATAAAGAAGAGTCAAGGGTATGTGTTGTATGTCGATGTGAATAATATATATATATTGATGTGTATATGTGATGTGAGAGACGCAGGGGCGTGGAAAATTCACGCGAGGCAAAGTCGAAGCGCGTTAAAATAAACTCAAGAGGATTTACGTGGCACTTCTCGACCCTGTAGACTTATCGTGAAGGTCTCGTAATGAAGGCAACACTGAACGCCGCGCACACTGTCGAATTGCTACAGGTATATATGTGTGTGTGTGTGTGTGTGTGTGTTTGAAAATGAAGAAAGTAGGGAAGGAAAGAACAAGAGAAGATGCAATATTGCAAAGTGGACGTGTGTGAGTGTTTATGTGTATTTATATATATATATATATATATAAGAGAAGAAGTGCAGATCTACCTTACCTGGAAGAATGTCGAGACATTCCTACGTGAGTTGTATATGAAGAGTTTGTGAATAAAGAAAATAAATTGTTAATAGTGTATGTATATATATATATGTGTGTGTGTGTGTAGTGTATGGCGGAAATAATTCGGAGAATTGATGAAGTTGACGAGTTCAATGAAAGAATTCATATAAATATCACACTGGTAGAAATGAAAAAAAAAAAAATTATATAAATTGTATTTATATTATTGTATAAGGTCTCTCTCTTTCTCGGTTTTTTTATGTTGATGTTGTGGATAATGACGGTGATTATCTGATGATGCTGATATAACAAAAGTTTGATATACATATGTAGTATTTAATATTTGATGATATATAATATATTATATTGAGTTATATATAAGAGATGACGTTAACGATAGAAGTTAAACGACTTTTACATATATAGAAGTTTATCGGTGTGTTATGAATGACAAAGTTTAAATGTCATTCACGCACATTTTTACCTCATTCCTTTTGTTCAATATATATATATTTATTATATGTATATGTATATATATGTATTTACATTAATGTGGCCGCGTGTCTTCAACTACTTTGGCATTTTTATTATCTCCTGTGAAGTTGTAAAGTTTATGACAGTTCTTCGCTTGCGCAAATTATCATTCGTTGAAATCGCATCGCTGGGTATATCTAGATTAGTGGGACAGTAGTTTGAGAATCTTCTTCTTCAATGATAGACAGTGATAGAGAATACAAAGGTGTGAGTTATATATATATATATATATGTATATGAATAGCAACAATATAAATGATGATGGTACCAAGTAGATTCCAAGACACGATTGAGAATACAACATTTCCACTTTACCATCTTTTTCTGACAGGCTTCAACGTTGAATTTCCAACTACCGTGATCTTTTGATACATGTGTATACATAAATGTACGTATGTATATATATATATATATATATACATATATATACATACGGAAATTCGTGGCAGGTACGGCGATAATGATAGACCCCCATGACAATCATGCCCAAGCGTTGGAACTTCCGTTTTCCGGTCTAGCAAAATTCATCATGATTTTTCCTCTTCTTTACAAGTACAGTAATAGCAGTAGTCGTAAACCATTTGGTGATTTAAAGATCACTATGCTGACAACTTTTAATTATCTTCAACTTTCTAATTACACTCATCGTATACATTTAATAAAAAAAATATAATAATGATAATAATAGTGAATATATAAATGAATAATGAAAAAAATAGAATTTTTTTTTTTTGTTTCTTATACTATAATATTTATATTCTATTTTTATTCTTGAAATTTTATTCATTGTATCGCAGGCTTTCATAGCTTTTATCATCTGATCAGATTAGACAAATAAATAAATAAATAAAAAAAGAAATAATAATAATAATAATAATAAACATAATCACATTAACTTTCTTTTTATTCATTTTTGTTTTTTTGTTTATCATCTTTTCTCTGAATTTTTATTTATATATTTTTTCTTTTCTCCTCCTTTACAAGACGATTTATGAAAGAAGATTATAAACTTATGGACGATCTCATATTACCGAATCCGTGTCTCTTCACCATGTACAACTGTATATATATATGTGTGTATGTGTGTGTGTGTGTGTACTTGAACAAAGTTAAATGACGGACTCGCGAGTTTCACAATGTCGAAATTTTGCCATACGACGTGATCCACAAATATTTGTCAAGTAAAATGCTCTTGTGTGCTCGTTAGATGCCCACTTTTACTTCAACAAACCCGTACTTTAAACTTCACCATCAAATCATCAGTTAGCAACATCTTGATGACATCATATATATATATGAGAACTTGGAAAAAAATAAATAAATAAATTAATAATAGTAGTAATAATAATAATAATGATAAATGAATGGGAGAAAAAAATAAAGAAAAAAAAAAAATACAAATATAAGAAGATAAAAAATTCTTGAATTCGTGAACAAGTTTTTGAATTAATTAATATATACATATAAATTATTTTTATTTTCAATTTTACTTTTCTACATTATTTTTAATTTTTTTTTTATTATTTTTTAAATTTTACTATTGTTATTATATATTTTTTTTTAATTTATTTTTTATGTTATTATATTAATACGTATGCAATAAAAATGTCATATAAATCCTACGATCCATTTTCACCTTTGATTCTTATGGTATATAGATATATATATATATATATATATATATACATAATAGAGGAAATGAGAGTTTGTGTCATCATTCGGGATCACTTCAATTCAAGTTTGTGTGTGTGCACAACGAAAGCGAGTCCATCATTCCCATGAGATTTCCAACTGCTCTTGATGTTGTCGTCGTCGTTGTCGTCGTTGGTGCTACGCGAGTTGAATAATTCGTTGACCAAGAAGACGACGAGACCGAATATCTAACTTAGTATATGTATATATATAGAACAAGTTCACAAACATACACACAAGTTTTCGTTTGGGTCCGTATTGATGTCGAAGCGGTTGAGTCCACTTGGACGTGCGGACGCGATCGACGCGCAGTGAACGTGAAACGAGATGACAACAATATAAACGTGAGTGTATGGAAAAAAAGAAGATAGATATAAAGTTAAATGTAGTAGTAGAGGAGTAGGTGGCAGTGGTAGTGGTAGTTGAAGTGTTGGAGGGGCAGAGATGAACGTACCGACCATAATAACGTCAACGAACGAAGGGGATACGAGTTCGCCTTGCCGCAGCCTTGCACGACTGGCCAACGACCGTAATTTTACACTCTTTCTTTCTTTCTTTCTTCCTCTCTTTTTCACTCTCACACCTCTATGTCTTTCTCTATCTTCATTTTGTATATATATATATATATATATAAGATCATTCTCTTGGCATTCAAACTTTTGCGTCAGTATAAAATGTACATTTATATAGAACGTTCTTTTCATTCTTTCATATTTTTTTTCTTGTTTTTTTTTTCATTTTTTCATTTATTTATTTATATATTATTATTATTCATTTATTTTCTTGTTTATTATTTTTTTTATTTATTTATTTTTTTTTTTTTTTTGTAATTCCTGCAATGTCACTTTTCCATTGGTGCATCTTGAATTCTTGTGTAGAATTGCAAAGGACTCAGTGGTCACACATAGAATTTCTTTATAGAAACGTTTAGACTTTATAGAAGACAATTTTGAATTTTTTTTTTATCGTTTCTCTTCTCTCTTTATCTTAGTTTCAAAAAATTTATATATATATATATATATGTATAGTATTGTACGTGTATATGAGCATGTGTGTAGATAAAAATTGAAAAGAACGAAGAGAAAAGAGAAATAAGATGGGTTTCGTAGGGAATTCGAGGTAACTCTTGGATAGTTGAAATTCCAATGTGAGATTTTATATATATATTTTTTCATCATTCTCAATTTTTTATTCATTTATTATTGTTGTTATTATTATTATTATAAATTTTTTTTCTTTCATTTTATTTTACAATTTGTCTAGTTTCACTTTGATATATAAACTCGACACAATACACAGTAAAATAAATTGAAATATTATAAATAATTATTTATTGTATTATAAAAATTTATTTTTCACATTGAGAAAAAATTTTTTTTTTTTTCTTTAAATTTAATCTACATGTAAATTGAATAATAATAATAATAATAATAATAATAAATAACGGTAAGAAAAAAGAAAAAAAAGAGTCAAGTGTAACTAAAGATTTGAACGAAAACGTATCCGTACTGCATTTCAAATACACAACTGTGTGATGTGTAAACATTATCTATGTGTATATATCTTTGTGTGAGACAGTGAGTGTTGTGTAGGAAAAGGAGGCGTATGGATCTCTCTGCCATATTGTGTTTGTATCTCTGTGTGTGTGTGTATATGTACGGTCTATGCTATCTAATGTACCGACAACGAACGGATGTCGCGATAACACGTTTCAGAGAATGTGCACGTCATGAACAATGAAGTGCATACGCAGTTGTACAGTGGGTGGAAACACACACACAATCTATGTATTTTGTAAATTGTATGTGTGTATGTGTAGAGAGTAACTCTCACTCTTTTTATTACACTCGCGTATACATCCACTGACATATATAAATGCCCTGAAATATAATTTTTTTTTTTTTTTTTTCAGACATTATTGTGAAGGTATAATTTTTGACAATAGTCTTGTTTCTTTTTTTTTTTTTTTTTTTTGGGTCTCACTATTCCTTTATCTCTTCTATTTATTTATTTTCATCCTTTTTTTTTTGTTTTGTTTTTTCTTTTCTTTTTTTTTTTTGTATAGTCACAAAGAATTTTTTTCGTTTATTTTGTTTTGAGTGTGATGTTAATTGTTCATTTTCAACTTTTTACATGGTAGGTGAATATAATGATAATAATAATAATAATAATAATAATAATTATTATTATTATTATTATTCTTTTATTCATTCGTTTTTATTCTTCTGTTTGAGAGAGATGAATAACAATGAAAAAGTTTGGAAAATAAAATATTCACTTTAATCTATCAGAGAAGTTTTTTTTTTTTTTGGGTTGAATATTTTCACCTTGAATTATCTGGTGCATTTTCCAAAATAATTCTATTGATTTTGTACAAATATAAAAATTCAATAGAGTTCTCGTTTCTTCTTTGTAAAAAAAGCAGAAAAAAAAAAATAATAAAAAAAATATTGAAGGTGTTGATAAATCGTGTAACAGACTTCTCATTTTCTCATTTCAACTTTGGGAAAAATATCACATTACTCAACTTCTCATCATCCCCTTATAACTTTTACCTCGTTTGTAATCATCGTTGTCGTTATATTACAACACGATACTTATCTTACATACGAAATCCTTCATTACTTTTATCCCTGTCAATGTTATCACATTAACTCACTTATGTTCTCAAATTTTATATTTATATATATATATATCTCAATATTATTATTCGTAAGAAAAAAAAAAACAGAATTTATTAATATTTTATTATATCAATTTAAAAATGAATTTTTCATCAGAAGATAAATAATTATATTGAATTTCATTCATTTTTATCATGTGTGTCTGTCTGTGTGTGTACGTCTCTATATCTCACCTCATTTTTCGATCTTGTTCTCTTTTTTTTTTTTTTTTTTTTTTTTTTTTGTCCTTTCACGTACGAAAATAAACCAGACGACTAGAGAGAAGTTTCTATGAGATTATTGTAACACGCTCCAATACGCTTCGATGATTTTACGAAGTGGTTTATCTATATAGAGTGTCTATATATTTTTTCATCTTTTTATTTTTATTATAATTATTTTTTATTTTTTTTTTTTGCTCGTTTTATATATACAGATTATCTTTCATGATGTACATGACGATTAGAAACTCGATCGCTCCCAGCTTACGTTGTAAAATCATTCACTATATCGAAATTTTATCATCAATTAAAAAAAAAAAATAAATAAATAATAAAATTCATTTATATACGTGTGAATATAGATAAAATTGTTCAATTTAAATTTAATAACTCGTTACATTGATATGTAATTTTGATTAGTACATGTACATACATATAAAAATATATATATATATTAATGATTGATAAAATATTAAAAATAGATAAAATTATTTGATAGATTAATTCATACATTTTTTTTTTAATGAAATTATGTACTGGTAATATCATAAATTTTTTCATATTCTTTTGCAATTTTTTCTTCTTCTTATTATTATTTTTTAATATGTACTTGAAAAATATTGCCTTATTCATATTTGATATGGATAATATAATCAATCTAATGGATTAATCTTCATGTCAGCGAGTGAATTGAACAAGATTGAGAGCCCACACGCGACTTTGAAATTTTTTTTTCTCTTTTTTCATTTTTCATTTTTAAATATAAAAAAGATTGATGAAATCCTTTCGGAGTGATTTTAATATAAATAAAATATATTATGTATCTATATTATTATTATTATTATTATTATTATTATTATTTGTGATAAAATAAAAATGTTTTTTTCGGACTGTATAAGAAAAGAAACAGAGATGAAAAAATAAATTTTATTCTGTAGAATTAAATTTAAAAATAAAAAAAATGAAATAAACAAGAAAAAAAATATATATTTAAATATACGAATTGTAGAATATTTTGTCGTGAAATATTTTTTTGGTACAAACGAGAAAATGATTGTGAGAAAAATGTAGTTATACACTTTATGTATATCATATTTCTTGGTCTTTTATGCAACACCGCATTCAATCGTGTCGCGACAAATATAAATTGTGTTAAAGAGCACCGACCATAAGATACATATCGCATACTAATTTTTATTCTATATATGTATATATAATATTTTACTTCTCACATGAAATGACATACGGTAGGATGAAACATTAATACTAGATATAAATATATTTTTTATTGAGGATTGATTACTAAAAAATTATTCAGATTTACCACTGTGAATGAGATTTGGATTTGGCTACATGCGCAACAATGTAAAATTGTTCATTGCACCAAGTCTACAAGTCGAGTTTGCAATTTTTTTTCTTTTATTATTATTATTGTTATTATTTTTTTTTTTTCTTTAATGTATACATCATAGTATTCATCCAAACTGACTCATCCACGTTCTCGTATTCATTCCACTAGTCTGCCTGTTGTCATAACGTTCGAGTGAATGTCAATCAACGGAGTTCAGTATCGTATTGCGATTGTTCGTTGAATTCCAACGTGAACGAAAAAATTTTTTTTTTTTTTCAGTTTTTATCCACTGTAAATATTTATTTTTTTATCCAGTTCAATTTTATTATTATCATTATTTTATATATGGAGAATGTTCATTCATTTATAGACGGTGTTTTGCTTCAAATACGCGCGTGTTATCTCAAGTGCAATGGCACTCAATTCACATCATCACGATATTTTATCTTCATCTCCATCTTCATCTTTCTTTTATTCTCTTCTATTCGTTTTTTTTTTTGTTTTTTACTGTGATATTTGTCATTTATCTCTTTTATTTTTCTCTAAATCTACTATTTCTCCTCATCTTTCTTTTTTATTGTCATTTAATGTTGATTTCAGTTGATCTCATTTCTGATCTAGTCGAGATAATTTTATCGTCTCATCATTCACAAAGTCATGATTATTATTATTATTATACCGTGTATATGGATAAAAATCAAATAGATAAAATATAAAATTATTGTTCGTATTTTTTTTTTTTTTTTGTCGTAAATCAAAGTGGTGTAGAAAAAAAAAAATCAATTTTTCGTATTAATTGATATTAATACAATTTATTCAATTATTCATCACGATTATTTCACCACTAATATCTATATTATTATTATTATTCCAATTATTATTACTATTATTAATATAATATTGTATAAAATTTATTTTTAAATTTGTGTGTCTATTGATATTTTCTTCTCTAACTTTTGTTAAAAATTACACAATGACTTGAAATATAAATTTAAAAAAAAAAAATTATTATTATTTATTGATTAATTTTTTGTTTATTTGAAATATTCTTTCACGTACACGTAGCAGGATATTTATGTTGAATTGAAAAGTAATTAATCACAATTAGCCACAGTGAATTCATATACATATACACACCCACAGTTTATTGTTATTATATGAATATGTTTTTAGTATTTAATTTGCATAAAGCGGGTGCCACTGCTGTTGTAATGTAATAAAGAAAAAAACCAAAAAATATCAGTGAATGCAAATGTGTGTATGTGTTTGTCTGTGTATTTATAAGAGAAGGTGAGTGAAATAGGTACAGGATTAACTGTTATTGTTGAAGGTTCATGTATATATATATACACACACACACGTACGCAAGCTCATACATGTAAATAAATGTATATATATATATATATATATATATCTGAATACAGAGAGAGAATATTTGTACTGGTTGGTACATGCATAACCAAATTTGACGATGATAGTGACTATAACAGTATGTATGAATATAATATATTACACAACAATAACGACGATGGATACATAGTAGGAGGGATGAGATATAGAGTGGGAGAAGTAAGGAACTAACGGAATATACATATGTATTATTATTATATATATATATATATATATATAATCCGTTGATTAGACTATAGAGAGACAGTGAGTTCAACCCTCTTTGAACAATTACACTACGGATTGTCTGACACTTATGACTACACTGATAGAGTGTACGCAATGACTGTGACAAACCACTTTATCTCACTCTAATTTTCTTTTTTCTCACTCTCTCACTCTCTTTCTCTTCTATAATCTTTATATATCTTTATTCTATTCTATTCAACATTCAATTGAAAATACTTCTCCCACCTTTTTACTCGTTTGTTTCTCTTTTGCTTTTATTATCTTCGTCTTATTCACATGTACTTTAATGCAACAGTGCCAAGTCACTCTAAACCCACACACATACACACACATTTATATATATATATATATATATGCAGAGATTTCATATATATGTATTATAAAGGATCATCACGAAATTTATGAATGTAAATCCATGAGAAATCCTGTGGAACATATCACAACTATTTTCACTCATTCCACTCCATTTTCTCATAACCTCGTACTCATGCTCTCCTTCATTTTCTCCTCTCTTTGTCAATTCCTATTCCATTCTCTTTTACTCAGTCATTCTTATACTTATACACACCTATATATATATATATATATATATATATGTATATATGTATATATGTATATATGTATTTGTGATTCTGCGCACAATTCACTTGCAAACCATTACGTCACAGATATATAATTCGATAAGCTCTTTCAAGAATATATACGAGTATGAAATTAAGGTGATGGACGGACAAGGGGGTTAGGTGGAGATACGGAGGGACGAATCAGAGGATTTTGTAATGAAAATGTATAAGTGATGGGGGCGTTTCCATCATTGAAGAGTAACAGGGATAAATCCAGTGTAAAGGTCTCTGTGCCATCTACCATTATCTCCTCTTTTACGTTTCCACTCGTCTTTTGCAATGTCGATCCGATTATTAGCTTACCACCAATTTATATATGTATAAGTTTTGCACTGGTTTTTCTCTGTGTATATGTACGTAGAGAAAGAGAGAGAGAGAGAGTGTGTGTGTGTGTGTATGTATGTGTGTTCCTTTGGTAATAACTACTACAGTCATAACTGTCACTTCCATTACACGAAAATGCTATTCATCATTAATATTTATTTATATGTATACATATATGTATGTTTGTGTGTGTTATTGTATTTATTACTCGTTGAAAATGGCCGATTATTCTGCTTGTTAGTATCTGTATATCTTCATTAGTGTCGGGCCGTTAATGTGAGCGCATTCGCCATATTATTCTCTTCTACCGTTGTGGTACGATCAAAACTAAATTTTTGAGAAATAAAAAATCGTGTATTAACGTTTAGTTAACCTCAAGCTTGAATAAGTGACGGTGATAGTGTAGTGAGACGAGCGATGGTAGAAGGGAGCAGGGGAGGGTATGTGTGTGTGTGTGTGTGTTTATAATGTAACATTCTCGTATATTCACGGTGGGTGTTTTATTGTTTGACTATGTATGTGTATTTAGTGTGTCTCTTTACTTTTCATACGCTCTCGCATTCAGTGAAGATAATTAATTACTCGTTGGATAGTTAATTAATCCTAGTGAATTGCAAGTCAAATGCGTGATTTGTCATGCACACATTTTAGATAGAGCGAGTGTATATATATATATAGACATTGAGATTAAATAATACGATGAATACTTTATCATTGTCTTGTTTAATTAATTAATTATTTATTTATTTATTTAATTTTTTTTTCTTTATTTCTTTTCTCTTTTATTTTACATATAATTTCTGAAGTTCAACGAATTCTAGACAATTATTTGTTTATAATCGAGTCATTTACGTCTCATTAAACTGCAAAAGTGTTAGCGAGAGAGAGATAGAGAGTTTGTAACTTGTTCCTAGTAATGAAAAAAAAAAAAAAAGAAAATAATAATAATAATTATAATAATAATAGAAAATTTGAGGGGGAGAAAAAAAAAATAATTATCTGAAATTTATGGTCTTGAAAATGTAAGACGATTAATAAAAGATAAATTTTTTTTTTCTTCCTTTTTATTTTTCATTATTATTAATTTTTTTTTTTTTTTTTTATTATTTTTTTTTCCGTGCGTCATTAGATAGACTGGAAGTTGGTAATTCACGAGTTACTTGTGTATTTTAAAATAAAATGAATGACCTCATCTTGACGCTCACTCACACAGTGGTTTATATATTCAGTCATTAGAACATTTATCACTGAGACAAATGGAAGGACATTTGTCCATTTGGAAAATTCCTTAACAGTATATTATGTACATATATGTTATATACATCAAGGTGAAAATGTAATTTGATAATGATGATGAAAATTAAAAAAGGTAAAGATGAAGATGAAGTTGATTGAATGGATTGAAAAAAATATTGAATGATGTAATAATAAATTGGAAAAAAAAAAAAAAGGGAAAATTTGAAAGCATAATTATGAATTATTTGTATTTATTTGATATTATTATTGAAGATTTGTCGGTATTAATTATAATAAAATTGTATTTGATAATCAATTGTGACATTGATAAAATAATTTATCAATACAGTATAAGAATTTATATATAACACTGATAATGTATAATAGATATTAATATATAATAGTCAATGTGCAATGGTAAAACATTATCATTGGGTTATTTACGTTAAGTGTGAATTGTGCCAATAGAATAAGTGTCTTTATAGTCGCAATCGATTGAATCGCGGGAGTGATTCAGATAGTCGTGATTCAACGATCTTATATATTTTATTTTATTATTATTAATTTTTTTTTTTGTTTTTTTTTTCTTATATTTCACAGCACGTGGTTTTGTACTTTGTATTTATGAGTGTATTTAAACGTTTATCTGTAGTCTCTTGAACAAATACTCGCATTCTTTCTCTTTTGTATGTATTATATATATATATATATTTTTTTTTACTCAACACCTTTTTATACTTGAATTACATTTTGCATTGAAATATTTATTCATTATGTGTTATAATAATTATTATTTTATTTTTTGTACTGTCACTTTAATCGTGCGTTCAGGTATTATCTGATATTATTAATGGAGAATAATTTATTTCTTTATTTTATTTATTTATTTATCTATCTATTTTTTTTTATTCTTTTGTTTATTTATATTTATATAGAAAAATATTTATTGTGAAATTATTGTATGAAATGAAAAAAAAAAAATATGACAAAAGTGTATTGAAAGTATTTTTTTTTTTTTTTTTTTTGTCGTTTAAAATTCTCTATTATTATTATTAAAAATTCATAGATATAAATTTCTTGATTTTGTTATTGTTGGTTTTTTTTTTTTTTTTTTTTTTTTTGTATCATATATTCATATCAATGGCTTCTCTATAGTGACATAACGAAGTAAATTATCCCTCCATCAGTGATTTTTCGAAAATTTCATGGCAAACTTGATATAAGGAAGGGAAAATGGTTATACCACATGAAGGTAATTTCATCTTCAAAGCCATAAAGTCAAGGATCTCTAACGTTTTTTTTTGTTTTTTTTTTTCTTCCTCTTTTTCTTGACGATTTTTGTTAAAGCTTCATCTTTTTTTTTTTTTTCAAATTTATTTTTTTCCTTGTGCTTTCTGTCTTTCTGTCTTCTCTCTCAATTTTTTTTTTTTTTTTCTTCTTTTTTCCTTATTATTTCTTTACATCTTCAAAAAGTCTTTGGGCGTATATGCAGCACCGTAGCATCGATCGTTCTCCACTCACTTCCTGTCTCTCCTCATGCCAATAGCTTTAAGCTTCTTATCCGTAGCACCGTGATTACCTACCGGTCGGTGAATGAGTATATATATATATATATATATATGTAACTTTTCGTCTATATATTCACTCCGTTTCTTCATTTATGTATCCACCATTACCAACTTCCCAGCGGCTAGTGTACGCTCATCCCCTGTGTCATCGTCCTCATCGTTTTCTTCATCCCCATTTTTTCCCCTGCCTTTTCTTTCTTTCTTTCATATTTTTTTTTTTCTTTTTTTTTTTTTTTGTTCGCTTCTCTTCACTGTACGTACTGTTGGGGTCTACTAATTTCGACTACCCCAGCAACTCAACTGCAGGCGGCAGGTTTCTAATCTCAATCCATGCGCCATCATTTTCCAACCCCTCATACAAGTTATTTTTATGTTGAAAAAAAAAAAAAAAAAAAAAAGGGGGAGAAAAAAACTTTTTTTTTTTCCCCTCGCACTTTTTGTTTCTTATTATCTCCCGCGATGACAAAGTTGGAAAATATCACAGTGTGAATATAATCAGTTTGGGTTAATAAAGGGAAGTACGTATTGACCTGTATAAAAATAGATTTGCAAGTAAAATTATAATGATAAAAACGAAAAATATCAGAGAAAAAAAAAATATATATATATATATTTTTTTTTTCTAAATGATGTTCTTTATTTTAAATTATTATTTTATTCCATCTCTGACAGTACTAGGTTCTATATATTTTTTATTTTACTCTTATTTCTATATAAAACTTGTATATGTACGTTTTGCCTCCTCCTCGTTATAACGTAATTGACGATAATTATAATACCGTTTGCCTGCACCGCTAAAATCCGCCCCGGTGTATTTTAAATACATGTATATGTTCGTGTCTCACGTAGAAAGGAGCCGCCGAGCCATGAAACGCCTCGACAGTTATTACGAGGCGAGATATTTTGTTTACTTCTCATTCTACCGCTCGTGTTGCTATTGCTGCTGCTGCTGCTGCTGCTGCTGTTGATTCTGTTGTTGTTGTTGATGTTGTTCTTATTATTATTATTGTTGTATTGTCATGTAGTTGTAAGTAGAGAGAAAATCAACGATGATGATGTTGAGAAAGGAGTGGGGAATTATGTATATACATGTAAAGTATAAAGAGCGTGAAACGGTGAGGGATGGAAAAAAAAAAAATACGATATGAAGGTTCACTTGTGTCGTGGGTTCGAATTTCCTTCATCTTTTTTTATTTTATTTATTCTGTTGTTTTGACGATGGGAAAAATTTAAAATAATAAAAACAAAAAATATTACAAAAATATTTTAATTTATAAATAATCAAGAGAGGAAAAAGTTTAAAAAATTAAAAATTTGATATTATTCGCAACTGGACTTTTTTTTTTTTTTATTCTTTTAATTTTTTTTGTATAAAGCACTCGATACAATGGGCGTTGGTGAGACTTAACAAAAATAATTATTGAAATTTCTCCATAGAACTTTAATGCAATATAGAAATAAACAAAAAACAAATAAATTTAATTGGATATTGAATTAATATATATATATATATTTTTTTTTTTCTTCTGTTATTTATATGTTGGAAATTTCTCTTGTGTTATCAATTTAGTGAATAATTTTCATAAAACTATAAGGAAATTTTTTTTTTTTTTTTTTTTGTAGACGTTATCGTTGTATAAGAGTAAAAACGTTAGATTAAATCCAAGGGTCGCAGGCGTTCTTAAGAGTTATAAAAAGAGAAATACTTCCTTTATAACTCCCTTTTAGTTGGTGCGAAAGACTTTTCGATCGTGTTTGAGAGCTGGATAAGTTTCGTGGCAATGGTAAAATGGGACGGGAGAAATCGATGAAGCGCAGAGATGGCCGGACAGTTATTACGGCCGGAAGTGGCATTTGTTCTTTCTCTCCTTTTTCTTATTTTTTTTCTTGTCTTTGCACGATTCTCAAGTGAAGCTTTACACAAACCTACTACTGTATATACCCACATACCCGGTTATATGAGAGTTTTCTCTTTCACACTCCTCTTTACTCACAGACTCTCTTTTTCCCTGTTTTTTTTTTTTTTTTCTTCTCATCATCTTCTGTACCTCTTCTCGTGTGTATATGCACGCGCGCGCGCGCTAATAAACCGTTTTCCCGCTCTATTCCACCAGACGTTCTACGTGACTGGGTGCCAAGACGGATTGCGAGAAACCGTGAGAAATTATAGCGAGAGTCGAATGATTTATTGAAAACGATCGTGTCGTCTTTCAACTTTTATTTATTATTTTAAAATTTTTTTGATATTTTTATTTATTTATTTATTTATTATTATTTCTTTTATTTTTTATTTTTTATTTTCTCGTTTTTATACATTAAATCGCGATATGAATTTTTTTTCAAAGTGTGATATATAAATTCATACAGATTATTCCAGTAATTTTATGATACCGATTATGTACGGATTAATATAAATATGTCGTGAAACGAGTGTGAATATTACTATCCATTTTCTTCGATTTTATAATGACAGGAAGAAAAAATATATTTATATATATTCTCATTTATTTCACATTATACGATGGTATAATATTTTTCCCTCAGTTATTTAAGAAGATAAGAAGGAGAATGAAAATTAACAATCCTCAACAATTCCAATATATATTTAAATATTAATGCCTATATGAAATTTTTTTATTTATATTTATTATTATTATTATTATTATTATTATTGATTCCTCTATAAATAAATTATTTAGCGGTGAAAGGAATTGATTGTTCAAGACGTGAAGGCATTTTGGGAATTGATTGAATTTTTCTTTCCACTACGTCAAACATTTTTCCATTTTTTTTTTTTTTTTTTTTTCCCCCTATTATTATTATTTTCATTTCAATTAATTGCGTTTAGAAAGCGTTGACATCGTCTCTCTCTTACTCTCAAATAAATTCAATCGATAAATATACGTACATTGAAGAAGAAAATAATTTATTCACGATCAGTACGAGAAACTTCCATAAATTTTCCCACAAATTTTTTTTGTTTTTTTCTTCTTCTATCCAACCACTTTATTTTTTCTCTTTTTTTTTTATCTTCCCTTTTTTTTTTTCTTTCTTTTCTTTTTTCTTTCACTATTATATCATTTTGCACTTTAAATATTTGTAAAATTATCACAAGATCCACTCGATAATTACAGCCATTGCAATGGTGAAAAAAAAAGAAAAAAAAAGTGAAAAAAAATAAATAAATAAATACATAAATAATAAAAAATAAAATATATATCGCGTGTCGAAATATTCTGTCACGCAAAATTTTTTTTTTTTTTTTTTTTGTATACAATAATGAAAAAGTATATGAGAAATGGGTGGAGGGATATAAATAAACAAAGTGAAATAAAATGAGATAGAGACCGGTGTGTGGACGGGTGTTTAGATACCGAGGGGAGGTGGATGAAATCTCGTGTGTTATGTTGACGCGAACAAACTCGTTCAGCTGTATGGTAAATTGCTTAAGGGCAGTGGGCCAAACATTATATACGCTTGAAATACAATGGCCCCAAGTGTATGATAAACAGTTGTTTAGTGCTGTGTACTATATATCGGTTGGGCTTATAACTATCTTAGGTTTCAATACCAAACACCGTAGATAGTAATTCCACATTAATACTGTCAAATACTTTATATATAATGACATTGATATAGTTACGTACTCAATCAATGTATTTAAATATACATATCGATAAATTAATTTATTGTGTATTTATACAAAGACATTTTTCTGATATTTAATTTATATAGGAAATAATGATAAGATAAAAAATGAAAAAAAAAAAAAAATAATAATAAATAAATAAAAATGTTTAATTATATTTGTAATACAATGAAATTTATTATATTTATTTTATCGTTTATTTAAATCATTTTATTTATAATTTTTAATTATAACTAATACTGATATGTAGGAGAAAATAAAAAAAAATAATAAATAAATTTTTACTGTTATTTTTTTTTTTTACTTTTTTTTACTTTTTTTTTTTTTTCTATAAAATCTGAAATTTTGTACATACCTCAACTAGTCAATTCGTGAATATATTAACGATGTTTGTGTATTGGTATAATGAAAATGTGAGTTTGTCATTAACTAAATGCGGTGGCGACACGCCAACAACAGTTGTATTGAGAGTTAGAACGTGCAATAGAGAGTGAAACACGATTTTCTTCCTCTTTCTCTATCACAGTTTCTCCAGTATATTATGTATATATAGATGTGTATTGGCGTTGTCTGTAAACAAAACGTAACAGTGAACGCACGCGTGTATTCACTCGCGTGGCTTCAAGCCATGGGATTTTGTCGTGTGTATTGCTATATAGCAAGTTGCATTATCTGTTGAGTGTGTTTGTCGTTGTGCGGTATACCACAGTAGAAAATTCACGTATAGAGTTTCATGTGTTGAAATCATTCTCGTTTTGTATCATTGCTGCTGTTTGATTGGATGGTTTACTATAGTTACTCTTGTTGTTCGATGTTTCCGCTTATCTTTCATGTTTTCATCAATGCAATACGCACATCTTATCACATAATTTCACAATCTCCATTTATACACTTTTTTTGTTTGTTTATAATCTTCAATATTTATTGAATAATTATATTTTTTGAAATTATATTATAATTATAATCTGTTGGTTATTGTTGGGTAAATATTTATTGATAATGAATTAAAAGACATTTTTTTTTTTTTTTTTTTTTTTTGAATTTATTTATCAAAATTGTGATCCAAGTAATTACTTTTGATTTGTATTTATAACGGACTTTTATAGATGACAAAAAAATTTTTCTTCGATTTTATCCTGGTTATTTATTTATTTTTTTTTTAATTTTTTTTTTTTCTATTTTTCTGCTGTTGCGAAGAGTTTGTTAACCAGACTCGAAGCGATTGCGATCGATTGGACAGGGTAATTAATTGAAAAGGACGAGGGAACGGTAATTGCAAAAAGAGTAAGTGAGAGAACAAGTTGTTTGTTGGTATTGTATATATGTAAACGTACAGAAAGAAAGAATGAAGAGGAGGAGAGGAGAAATATATTTCTTCGTTGTTTCTCATCGTGTGTATTCACTCCATATCGTCACTTGATGTTTCCGCATTACTTGTCCTCTTGCCAATGCACACAACGAGATTGTACTTGTTACAGCATTAGTTGTTGTTGTTGTTGTTGTTGTTATTATTGTTGGTGTAACTGTGATGATAGTCGTAGTGGGTAGTGGTAGGAGTCATTTACTGTATATAGTATAGTTGAACGCGCAAATGCTTGGCAAACGTGTATTCACCAGTTCTCAAGCAAACCAATGTCGTATAGTCAATTCTGTGATGGTAATGACGCAAACTGTTATTTTTATTTTCATGGAAAACGTTCTCCCGGTTTTGTTCATGCTCATCGATTTCGAATGGACGTTTTTTTTTTTTTTTCTTTTTTTTCTATTTCTGTTTTCTCATTTTTTTTTTTTTATTTATTTATTATTTTATCATTTTTCTTTTTATGAATAATATCGAACGGAAATGACTCAGCTGTAACGTAGATTTATATTACTGAAAATTGTAATTTATTTATATTGCAATTTTTTTTTTTTTTTTCTCTTCTTTCCACTCTGATGTTTATATCTATTTTTTTATTATTATTATTTTTTTTTTTATATTTATTTATCTTGTTTGATTTTTATTTTTATCTCGAGCAACAGCACTGCCAACAAATGAACTGTCGGCGTAATTATTTCTCTTTTACTTGTCACTTTTTATTTCATTTTATTTTTTTATTTATTTATTTATTTTTTTGTTTTTGTTTTATTTCTTCTGTATTCGTAGATTGCCCGCAATCTTTATTTGATTTGCTATTTATCACGCGTAGCACCTCCGGAAACCACAGCCACTGTAAGATATAAAATGCGATGGAAAGAAAAAAAAAATAATAATAATAATAAATAAAATTTGAAAAAAAAAAAAAAAAACAATATAAGTATATAGCAAATGAACATGAGAAAGAGTGAAAAATAAAAATAATAACGTTGCACACGCTCTCGCCTTTTTCACGGGTCAGACAACTTCCGGTGCCGACGATAATTCCAAACAGTCTGCGGTTGACGTTGCGCTGACCTTTTACACATACACACACATGGATATATATATATATATATATGTGTGTATATATTTTTACCAATAAACATATATATGTATGTGAATGTGCAACTATAGTTGTATATCTTTTTATACTTTTCATTCGCTCCTACGTGTATAACACCCGTTGTCATCTCTTTTTTTTTTTTTTTTTCATTTATTTATTTATTTATATATATATATTTTTTTTTCCCTCTCAAGCGACATTTACCTCTTTTGCCATAGCCACACGGGTTGCAGTACGCGCACACTTTTCCAATGGCATTGACGTTGGCCAAGGCATTTGTTTTCCCCCAAGCTCATTCTCGTCTCTCTTGTTGTCTCATACTTTTACTTACTCTCCTCTATTTCATTATTTTTATTTTCCCTTTGTTGTGGTCGACTCTTTTTTTTTTTTTTGTTTTGTTTTCTTTTTTTTCCTGTCTTACATTGAGGTATACGACGCGTTTCAACTAGCGAATACGCGCGTATAGAAATAGAAGAAGTATTGCACAACCGTAAACGTCCTCTCATCCTAGTCAACCGACCTCTGGCTATTAAATCTAAGTGGCTCAGGTCCCTAAATCCCAGTGGTAGCGCGATAAAAATACCGGAAATTACTTTGTACGACTTTACACGAGGAATTTAATGTGCCAGAGAGAAAAATCTTGCTTCAATTCACGCATCGTTTTTATATTGTGTCTCATGCGGATAAAATTGTACAATATATGGGCCAATAAATTTCACGAAGGGGTTTTTTTTTTTTTTTTCTTCTTTTCTTTTTTGACATTTAGGAAATTGTGAATGAAACACAATTTTTATACATAAAATTTAAAAATACAATTATTATTTTATTATTATTATTATTATTTTTTTTTTTTTGTTTGTTTATTATTATATTTATTTAATACAGTAATTTAATTATAAAAACTTATATATTTTTAATGTATTGTACGCGAGAATTTGTATATTTAATACAAAAAAAAATGTAATCCCAGATTGATATAATCTATTTATATTTAAAATAGTACAAACATAAAAAAAATTTCAAGCAGCTTAATAATAATAATAATGAATGAATAAATATTTTTACAATTCACACAATTTATAAATGATTACGTGTATATATATACATATATTTATGTACATATGGATGTAGGCGTGTGTAAAAAAAAAAATATATATATATATAAACGAATAATCACAATATATTATCCTATTGTGATTAAAATCCCCGAAACCAACATCATCAATATATATAAAATAATTTATATACAAACTAATTCGCATTGGCAAGGGGGACGCGTGCGTGTCACGAATTTCAAATAAATAAGTGAACTAATACACAAAATGATGACAGTTGTCGTAGAGGGTTCACTATTCTCTCCCTCTTTAATAATAATTTTTTTTTTTTCTTCTTCTTCTTTTTCATTCTTTTCTTTTGATTCGTCCCTTTCGATTTTCTCTTTATCGATTCTGTATTTGCGCAATGGAAATAAATAAAATACAAGGACCTCTACTGCATGTGTATTTGAAACCGTTATTTGTGCAATACAGTATATACACACATATATATAGATGAATACAATATTTTTCTCTTTTTTATTTCATGGTTTTTCTCTGGTGTCGACAGCGCATTATTACAAGACGATATCGACGTGACACACAACGTGACGAGTGCTTAGAAAATAAGTGAGAGACGATTTGGTCGATACCAATTGTTCCTCAGTTCAAATACATCCATATATATATATATATGTACCATTTCTCCCTTATATACACAGTAAAATGTCCGAGAGAATGAAACTCCATCGTGCACCAAGGGGACGAGGAAAAAATGTGTGGTGAAGGGCGAGAATTGTGTTGTCTATGAATGTCTAGGGAACATACGAGTTGGCAAGTAAAAAAGTATAGGATATATACTGTAAGAGAGATGGACACATAAGTGTAAACACCCCAATGCGCCTTAACCTCAATGTTCCCCCCGAGGTCTTTTGAATCGTGCGTATTGTAACACGTGAATGTGCAACTTAACAGCCACCGTATTTTTCTTTTTATTTCGCTATATCGTCCCCCTTTTCTCACTTAATTTATTTATTTTTCCTCACTATTCTCTCTATTTTTTACTCTCTATACCAACTTATTTTTTTTCTCTCTCTCTCTCTCTTTTTATTTCACTCCATTTATACTGTAAAGATTTGGTGACACATATATGTGAGTATATACACTATTATTTTTTTTTTTTCTTTCTTTTCTTTCTTTCTTTTTTTTTTTTTTTTTTGATACTTATTTTCCTGATGTGCTTGCCAACTCGACCACCACATTTTTTTTTACTCTGATTGTTTCATTATTATTATTGATTTTTTTTTATTTTTTATTTTTCCTTCCCTCATTTTCCATATATCAGTATTATTATTATTATTTATTATTATTTTTTTCTTTCTTCATTTCTCTTTCACCCTGTTCTGCAGATCGTGTTTATTTTTTTGTTTTCATTCTCCTCTTTCTTCCTGTTTTTTATTATTATTATTTTATTTTATTTTTTTTATATTTTTTCGCTTTCGCCCCTTTTCTCGCCTACATCCCTCTCATTTTTGTTTTTTTTTTTTTTTTTTTTTCATTTTATTTTTATTCACCGCACGGACCTTGGAAAATGCTACTCTACGCTTATTCGAATGGACGCACGCCTGTCTGTAAAAACGAAACATCTGCTCTTGCACGGAGGTTGAGCACGAATTGCAGAAAAATATATATTGCACATATACACACATATATACACATATGTATATATATATATATAAGTACGAATATCGGTTTTTTCTCCTCTTCCTTCCATCTCTTTCTTTCTTAACATACGTGGGATTCTGCATATATATATATATATATATATTTTTTGTTTATATATTTGCCAAGTTGGTTTATTTTTTGGTGAAAAAAATTCTCATGTCAAAACTCACGTCAAGTCGTCCATTCAACTTCCATCATTCAATATATTATTTTCTTTCTATTCATTATTATTATTATTTATTTATTTATTTTCTTTTATTTTTTTTTATTATTTAATGTTTTTTTTTTTTTTTTTTCACTGTCACTATTATCATTGATATCATTATTCTAACATTTGATATAAATTTATTGAATATGAAAAAAAAAAAAAACGAAATAAATAAATTATAATAATTTTTTTTTTTTTTAATTTTAATAATACGACGTATTTTTTTTTTTTCATATTTATTTATTCATAATATAGTGAATGTGAATTAAATTAAAAGAAAAAAAAAAATTTTGTTTCACAATAATTATTATTAAATTTTAATTAATTTTTCTTTTTTTTTCTTTTTTTATGTATATTTTATTGTCATTTGGGTGGGTCGTAGTTATTGGAAAAATATATTACGCCAATAATATCCTAATAATGGGTATTGTGAATATAATAATCACAATAAGATAGGGGGGGGGGGGGAGGAGGAGGACGAGGGTGAAACACGCGTATATATATTAAAATATGTATATAGTGGAAAAGTCGTTGGTATAATAATCTCAAGTCAACTGAGCTAGTAATATACCTGTATTAAATTTATATGCGTGTTTCAAGTATATATGTGTGTGTGTATATATCGTATACGTTTCTTCCTAGCAACGGGGCGGAGTACAAAGAAGTCCACGTAACCGAGGGAACGAGACATCCGGCTTTGTAGCTGCAATTAGCCTCGAGTACTTGTATCCGCGATTTTAAACAATAACCAAATGGACGTTAAGAGCAACGTCGACTCCCCACGACACCCTCAGGCAATATTTTGTATATATACATCGAGTATATATATATATAGTGATATAACAGGGTGGGACTTGTTGTCCACGAGTCGTGTATAGTTAAAATTTTTTTTTTGTTTTTCTCTTTATCTCGCGTTCTCTTTTATTTTTCATTAAAATCAATAATATACTTTTTTTTTTTGTTGTTTTTTTTCTTTTTTTTCTTATTATTATTGAAATTGTTTGTGTACAAGTATCGTGTGTAGGACTCCAGTGTATGTATATAAGTTGAAGTTTTCTTCAAATATAATAGCACTGAGTTTATTCTCGTGACGGAATTCAACGGATGCAAGAAGCAACGTCGCGTAGGGAGTACTGCTATATATACGTATAATCGTATATGTTAGTTGTAGCTCAGTGAGGCCCCGAAGCATGTGGGGACTTTACCACTTTATCTCCGTCACGAACAAATGGCGCGCGCATGTGCACGCCGCGACACGAACACAACAACCAGCGGTGGGCCGTATACGTTCTATACTCACAATGTTGTACCTCTACTATATATATATATATATGGTCAGGTTAGCATTGTGGAAAGGAAATTATATAGCGACACTGATTAACAGTGCGCGCAGCAAAGTCGGAATTAAAAAAGATATCGTGAAGATAGATAGTTCTAAGGGTGAGGAGGGGGTGGTGTGGAGTGACGCAATAAAGGGATCTCGGTGCAAGTTAGAGAAGAAAAAAAAAGAAAAAAAAAAATTTTTTTTTTTAATTAAAAATATAAAATTCATTAAATTCATATAGTCTCATTTGAATTTAATACTTGTGTTAATGTATTTTTATTTATTTATTTATTTATTTATTTATTTATTTATTTATTTATTATATGTATATATGTGTGTATTTGTGTGTGTGTGTGTATTGGATATTTGTGTATTGTCGGTGGTATACACGTGGATTTTACAAAACTGTATTTTGCTTTGGGAAAAATAATGTGACGTTTTTGTACACGAATGGTACATTGGCCAAAGAAAAGAGAGAAAGAGAATTGACTCTAGTACATACAGGACATAATATATATATATATATATATATATATATATAGAGGGGAATGGCCATCAGAGAGAGGGAAAAACCGGTTGCAGATAGTTCGCCCGTGCCTCACAGACGATACGGTTAATCTTCGCGCCAAGCTCTAAATAAGGAGATTAAAGCAAAGCGAGGGAGGAGAATCACGGAGAAAAAAAAAAAAAAAAAAGATAAATAAATAAAAATAACAAACAAACAAACAAACGAATGAAAAAAAATTGTAAGAATTATATAGACAATAATAATACTAAAAAAGAATAGAATAAAAGGAAAATATATATATACACGCAGGTATGTGTGTGTGTGTGTGTGTGTGTGTGTATATTTTATATATAATTGAGAAAGATTCTGTAGGAACATTGAGAAATTATAGACGGGATTTATTGTGTGTTCTTGTACACGTTAAAATCTTTATCGTATTTAATAAAACTTCATGTCGTTTTTCATGAGATGTATCCGCAAGTAATTGTAGATCACACGATGTACATTATAATAATAATAATAATAATTATTATTATTATTATTAAAGTAATTTATGTATATAAAATTATTTGAACTTCATGATGATTCTTTAATGCACTCGGTAATCCATTTAAATTCTTTATAATTTTTATTTATTTATTTATTTTTTTTTGTTTTTTATCATTTTCAAATCTTGATGAATTTTTTTTTTTTTTTTTTTTTTTTTTTTCTATTATTAAATGTTTATATGTATAAATTTTTTTCTGTTGTTTTTAAATATATATTCCATCGGCAAAAGACATGTCCATAATACACACTTTAACTTAACTTGATCGTGTGTTCCCCACTTTTTTCTTCCATCTCGTTTCCCACTCTCTTTTACTATAGAATTTTATATTGCCTCAAGCTTAATCCAAGTTTCACGTTGACTGTATACCTTATTACTTTTTTTTTTTCTCTTTCTCTTTCTCTCTCTCTCTCTTTCGATCTCTATTTCACACTCTTACACTATCGCAGTTAGACTTCTTCGAAATGTGGCGGCGCGCGTAATCACATTCGTTACTCGAATTGCTATTTTAAAAGGCAGTTTACCTCTATATGTATTTTTACACACACTACGATAACCGTCTGTTGCCAATACTTTTTTTTTTTTTTTTTTTTTCTCTTTCTCATTCAATTTCACATATACATCTATATCTATAAACATTCACGTATATATATTGCTCGTCGTTTTATTCACAGTAGCCAATCGTATTCTCTCACTCATATACAGATTTTTCTTTTTTGTTTTTTTTCTTGTTTTCTATTTTTTCTGTTTTTTTTTTTTTTTTTTCCTTTCCTTTCTCTTTCTCTTTTTCTTTATCCACTCGATTTTATTTCTCTTTTTATTTCATGACTTCTTGCACTTGTAATTTTTTTTTTTTTTTTTTTCTCACTTATTTTTTATGTTTTTCATCCACACTACTCTCGACTCACCTTTGCTCTCATACACCGCTCCAACCCTATACTATGCCAACATACCACAGTTTGCCATGTGTAAAGCAGCCACAACCACGTAACACGCTTGACCGACGAAGCCATTTAAATTCCATACTCGTACAAGAGAAAACTTTCGTTAGAACTTATATAAATGTAACTGCCGAATATATTTTTGAACTCTCTTTCTTCAAAACTTACCAAAGCGAAAGTCTGCATATGATATTATCTATATATATGTGGATATATGTGTGGGGAGAAAGGTGCATCATCAATTGCACACGAGTATTCGTGTTCGACTTTTATTATTTTACTTACCCAAGAAAAAAAAAAAAAAAAAAAAAAAAAAATTAAAAGAAAAAGAGAAAGGAAAGGAAAGAAAAAAGAAAACGAAGAATTTGAGATATAATAAAATAAATCGATAGCCTGAAAAAAATTCTCATAAAATATTTTTTTATTTCTCACAAAAGATACGATCCGACTTAAAGTGAACAATAGAAAAATTCTATCTATGTAATGAATCTCGAGTATCTTATTCAATATATATATATGAATAGAGTCGAATTGTTTGGATGTAGCGACAGGAAAGAAGAGAGATGTTATACTGTGTATAACATAACATAACATCCGGGTTTGATATTATTGAGACAAGCGGTTACTATATAGATATATACAGATTTTACCTGGTTGATTTTCTCATGATTGACTCGTGGCATGCGCGTGGCATTTGCGGTCTAATTAGCGACACAGTTTATCCTTAATTAATGTCATGCAATGCATGTGCACTAATATACCCGATTTTTTTTCTCTCCTCTACCCTCTCTCTTTCTCTTTCGTTTTTTCCCCTTATATTCCCTATTTTTATTCAAATAAATACTTTAATATTTATATAAATTTATGAAAGAAAAAAAAAATAAAAAAAAATGAAGTTTATCACATATTTATATAAGTTACATTAATAAAATTTTTAACTAATTAAATTTTTATATTATCAAATGAATTTATACAGTAAAATATATGTAAATACTATTGAAAAAAAAAAAAAAAATATATATATATATATATAATTTAATAATGATTTATATATGGGATACATTTGATAATGTATATCATCAAAATTGTCATGGTAGACCTCCCTGATCGTAAAACTCCTCATCGTTATCGTCATTTTCAACGATGAGAGAAGGTAAAATGGCGTGAGAAGGGAGTGGGAGTGACGAAGAAAGAAAAAGAATAAAATAACAAAATGAAAAGAAAAAATCAAAAAATAAAAAAGTATTAAATCACGACTCAGTTACTCGTATTATATGGTACGGCGAGAAAAAAAAAAAAAAATCATATATATATATATTCGAAGCTTTAGTATATACAGTAATATAAATATATGATCCACTTTTGTTGTGATTCTTTTTAACCTTGTGACCTGGCACTGGAGTGCCAGACAAGCAAACACCAACGACGCGATCCTGTCTCACTTTTTCATCTCTGGTAACGTGCTCGTTAAAATTATATATACATATATATATATATATATATGTATATACGGGTGTTCGAATGTAAGAGAAGTGGAAAATAGATGAGGAAGAACAACCGTGATGTATCAACACAGAAAAAGATGAAGAAAAAAAAAAAACAAAACAAAACAAAAATAACATGAAAAGTTGTGGGCTAAGGGGTAAAAAGGAAAAAAAAAAAAATGGCAGAGGGAAAGAGATAGGAGAAATATCTTTGTATTTTCAAAATGTACAATTTTATTTTTTTTATGTGAATATATGAAAATCCACGAACGTAATAAGTATATATTTCAATTCAGAGTGAGATAAAATGTAATTTAAAATGAACTTAAAAAAAAGAAAAAAAAAAATGAATATAAAGAAAGAAGGAAAAAAGAGAAATAATATAGATAGAAGGTAGAGAAAAATAATGTAACGTGAAATAGGAAGGTGATAGAGGAGAGAAAAAAGAAAAGCAAAGAGTACGAAACAAAAAAAAAATAAAATAATAATAATAATAATAATAATAATAATAATACAAAAAAATAATATAAAAATAGAAAGGAAAACGTTAAAGACACAAAAGTTGAGCACATTTGTTAAGAATAAGGAGAACGAAGTTATTCGTTGTAAAAGAAGAGTGGAATACCAACGAGAATACAGTTGGGTCGTAAGTCGAAAGACATAATAAAAAACGTGATCCACCATTTTCCATCTCGTTTCTTCTATCACTATACTACTACTACTACTACTAATACTACTACTACTACTACTACTATCGTGACTTGCACTCTCCTATGTGTAATCTCACCTACCGCCGTCTGCTCTCATCAATGTGAGTGCGTTCGTTCATATAAGATCATATAAACCTGTGCCTTTCATTTTGCTAAAAGATGAAAATATATATATATATATTTTTTTATTTTTATTTTTTATCATAAAGTTTGGAATACACGACGCTAGGCACCTGAATACCCAGTCGATAAATCGCCGTTGGTTTGTCGAGTTCAGAATTTTCTCATGTCCCTCTTCATTCTCGTTATATCGTATATACACACAGTCTCATCGTTTCTTCATTTCTCTCTTTATCTCTCTCTTTTTTTTTTTTCTCTTCACGTCCTTCCGCTTCCTTTTTCGGTGCGAAACAACAGTGTACAAGTGAGACACCAAGTATATATAAAGTCGCATTCCCACTTTTTTTTTTTTCATTATGTATTGCAGAGCAACCTCAATCACTAGACATTTTATGTATAAATAATATATATCATACAATTTAATGTCGTAATATTATCTTAAAAACTTTCGCCTCTTATATTATCATCTTTCAATCGATGATTTTTATTCAACCCTCCCACACACACGTGCAGGAATTCAATGAAATCCTCATTGACACTATTAGAAAAAAAAAAAAAAAAAAATTAAAAATTAAAAATTAAAAAAAATAACAACAAAAATGAGTGAATAAAAATATTAACATTGGACACCGAAATATTTGAGGTGAGAATAAAAATCAAATCCAACATAAAAGTGAAGAAAAAAAAAATAAATAAAAACAATAAATAAATAAATAAATAGATGAAATAATTAAAAGTCAGATATATAAATGCAATGATTTATTGATGCATGATCTTTCTTGTGCCCTCTGTAACATACGTCAAATGCTGTGGAAAAGTTTGTTGATACAAGCCTTGATTGATAAGAAGAATAAGAAAAAGAAAAATGAATAAATAAATACCTAATATATATATATATATATATATTTAAACAGATGTATATAAAATTTGAAAGAGTTGAGAGGGACTTCGTTAGCGTCAATAGTTTACACTGTACGAGTATATCACGAGTGATATTGTGGCAAGCTGTCGATCATGTTGCTCGCGCAAAACATCACGGGCATACAAACAAAAATAAAATAAAATAAAATAAAATAAAATAAAATAATGAACAAAGTATTATATACGTCTCTTTTACCGTCACGCATATCTCCAATGTTGTATCTTTGCAGTGAAATAAGAAGCGAAGAAAAAAGAGGAGGAGGAGGAGAATGAGAATGTGGAGATGGTGGATGTATATTTGTATTTACTTCTTGTGTATCGCGAATGGATATACATATCCCATACCAGAAGAGATGAAGAATAAAAAAATAAAAAAAAAATTATAAATTTTTTTTTTGTTTCTATTATAAATAAAATATATGTGGTGTATGTGTACCTACCACAGACGTCTTTTAAGATTGAATGCTGAAATGTACAGTGGAAATGGGAGGATAAGGAGGGAGAAATGGAGAAAAGGATTGGGTGTGAGTGTGAGTGTGAGCGAGAGAAAGAGAATAAACGACTTAACCAGCCCCTGAGGCAATCGCTGTACGGGAACCAGCTGAAATCAATCCAAAGTCACTATCGATTCTTCCCGTCTTCGTTCCACCTCCGCTCAGAGATGCTTCGTTAGTACACTCGCCCACGAGGACTGGTCCTCGTTAACTGTATACTTTGTATATATATATATATATATATATATACACTCTTACTCTGTTTTATACATTACCTATCCTATCTATCTATCTATCTATCTTGGCCCTTCTTCTATATGTATATGCGGCATTTATGTCCATCTTTCTCTTTTACGTCCATATATCTCTTTCTCTTTGTCTCATTTTACTCTTTGCAATGTTAATCGCCCTTGAGAAACATCACCCTCAAGCAATTTAATGTTAAAAACTCGCATAAGAGATGAGAAAAAAAAAATACATATATATATATATATATATAAAAGAAAATATTAAAAAATCTTGAAATGATAGAGTTTAACTAACATTTTTTTTTTTTTTTTTTCGCGAATAAATTTTATTTATGTACAATGAAAAAATTTTTTTATATCATTTTATTGTATACTTATAAAGACAATTGTTATACCGATGAATTAATTTTTTTTTTTTTTATCTTGTGTGATTTCAGGTGTACGAGGTGGATTCACGTGGTTATCGTCGTGAGGTGGTGGGGGGCGGCTGAAAATCCCCCCCGTAGAATAGACAAGTAGATTAGATATTTTTTTTTTATATATATTTTTATTTTTATTTTATTACAATAATAGTAAAGTATTATTATTGTTTTATAATTTTTTTTTTTGTTTTTTTTTTGTTTTTCGGTTTATTTCGTTTGAACGGTGAAAAGTGCAAGTGTAAAAAAATTTTATTCGCTATTTGTGAATCGAGTTGGACACGTGCGTGAATAAAGAAGGATAAAGCAGCAATGATGTGCATCATGAATTGCTGTCGGCAGCTGCCGTTTGTCCTTCCATCATTATTATTTCTACATATAATTGTATTACTTGAACAATCAGTGACATTGACAATTGCAACATCATCAGATATTATACGTCAATTTCACGATCCAGAAGTGCGAATGAATCATTTAGTTGTTGATAAAAATACTGGACGAGTTTATGTTGGTGCTGTCAATAGATTGTATCAATTTTCACCGGATTTACATCTGGTAGTTAAAGCAATTACTGGTCCACAAGAAGATGCATTTGATTGTTCGAGTTTTGATTGTCCACGTGAAACAGTAAAACGTAAAATAGATAATGTGAATAAAGCATTAGTTATTGATTATACAACAACACGACTTATATCGTGCAATAGTCTATTTCAAGGTACGTGTGACGTGAGAAATTTACATAATATTACGGATGTAGTTCAAAGGGTAAAGGATCCAGTTGTAGCTAACAATGCAACTGCTTCAACTGTGGCATTTATAGCCCCAGGACCACCTAATCCTCCAGTATCCCAAGTTATGTATGTCGGTGTGACATTCACGGCAAATTCACCGTATAGATCAGAGGTGCCAGCGGTTAGCTCGAGATCCCTTGATAAAGACAAAATGCTGAATATTGCAGAATCAGCAGTAACAACTGGAACACGAATATACGTTAATTCATTATCAAGAGAACGATATCCAATCAATTATATATATGGTTTTAGTAGTGAAGGTTTCAGTTATTTTTTTACAACACAATTAAAAGATACTGAAGCGACTTATTATATATCAAAACTCGTAAGATTATGCCAAGATGATATGCATTACTATTCATATACTGAAATACCAGTTGAATGTAAAAACGAACAGAGAAATTATAATTTAGTACAAGCGGCATATGTTGGTAAAGCTGGATCAGTATTAGCTGGTGCACTTGGTATTACCGCTCAAGATGATGTACTTTACGCTGTATTTGCTGAGAGTGATGATCCAAACAGTCAACGACCCGGTAATAATTCTGCACTTTGTGTTTATACATTGAAGAGTATACGACGAAAATTCATGCGGAATATACAGAAGTGCTTTAGCGGTGATGGACAACGCGGTCTTGAATTCATTTCGCCAAGTCACAAATGCGTCCTCACGGTGAGTCAACATTTAATTATTTATACATTATTCAATTATATATCATTACATATAGCAATAATTCTTCTTTTTTTTCTTCTCATCATTTGAAACACTTGAATAATAATATAAAATTATCCTCTTCTTCCGTACGTTTCTCCGTATATATATTTTTTTTTTTTTTAATGAATCAATAGATTTGTTCAGAATAAATTAATTATTATGCCCACGTGCTATACACACAATGTCGTGAGAAAAAATATAAATAAATAAATAAATAAATAAATATTAATTTGATTCAAATCCTTGTGGTGTTTACATTAATGGATAAATCAATTGGCGATGACTCCCGATGTCTCAACCAATGTATATATTTTACGTAACAGGTGGAATTGATGTAACCACCAACAATTAAACAACAACACACGTCTGTGCGTGTGTGTGTGTGTGTATATGTTATGTATAAATGTATTCAAGATCTCTTTCTCGCGTAAAGTAACATTCCAAACGTCTCAAACATATCATGCCACATGTTAAATCTATTACACTCAAACATTCTCAAGTATATGTACGCGTGTGTGTGTGTGTAATTGTATTATGTTATGATGAGACTTCGTGATTTGCGTGACGATGCATTGCAACATTAAATGTAAGTATAATAGTGTGTTGGGGTGTTGCAAATCATCCCTGTGGCGCCAACAATTCACCTATGAATCAACTCTATCTTCACCTTTTCAAACAACTATTGTCAATTAACCATTGACTTGAATGCGTAATTTTCAATTGTCAACACACGAATGAATAATTATATACCTACCTACTATTGTTCAATGACAATTACACTGTACTACTTTTCTCTTTCACTTTTTCATTTTTTTTTTCTCTTGATTTTTTTTTGTTTTGTTTTATTCAACAGTCATCGTTCATATTTGGAGGGATATTTTTAGATACAGATTGTTTTTTTTTTCTTTCTTGTGTTTCGGTATTTTTTTTATTTATTTATGTATTTTTTTTTCCTTTTTTTTTTTTTTTTTGGAGTGAGTCGAAAGAAAAAAGACCACCTGCTACACGTTGACGGGGTTGACGAGATGAGGGGGTGAACGAAAATGTAATCTAGAGGGTAGATAAGACGTATCGTTGGGGAAAAAGAAAAAAAAAAAAATGATTCTATATATAAATTTCTGAGAGAGAAAAAAAAAAAAATTATATACACGTCTATGCCTTTTTCTCATTTATAAAATTTTTTTTTTTTCCCAGTTTTTTTTCGGATTATGTGTACGTATAAAAAAAAAAAATATATATATTTTTTTTTCTTCTTTTTATTCTCGGTTTCTGTTCTACTCGAGTAACTCTTTCATTAGATGATTCAACAACCAGTCGTGGTATTTATTATTTTTTTATTTAGAATTTTTTATTCATATATATATATTGTTGGGATTAAATTCTCTTCGATTATGACGACCCAGACGAAGGATCAGCCAGTTGTATATTTTTTTTGTTTTTTTTTTTTTTTCTTTTTACGATTTTGGACTGTCGTGTTTTCAGTTGTCATAGTGTAAAATCAATGCGTTCGTTTATAATGTATAATGTGAGTCTTTTCCCACGCGTGCGTGACGAACAGAAAATTATTTGATTTGTCTAATTCAATGGACATTATCCGCAAGTGGATTGTTAATATAACGGAAGTAAAGGGATGAGTTTGCTTGATGGCTGATGGTAAAATAATAAAAAAAAAAAACATTTTAAGTGAATGAAACGACATTATAATGATCAAGGAATATTATATAGAAGAGATAGATTCAAAAAAAAAAGAAATTAATTATATTTCATCATAGTTAATTCGTATAAAAAAAATATTTCTGATTCATTAATGGTAATTACTTGGAAATAATTTGGTTGAAGACAAAAAAAAATAAATAAATAAATAAATAAATAAAAAAATATAAATATGTGTGTATGAGTATATAAAATTCTACAACTTTGTAGGGTTTTTTTAAATGAGAAAATACGAAACAGGTTGAGATGAAATTAATTAAAGGAAAATATTTATGAATACAAATTCCATGAATATTTTTTTTTTTTTTTTCTTTTATGGTTAAATATATTTTATTTATGTGAATCAATTGCGCGTAGTTAATATTAATATTTAGATATATTCACGTTAGTTTACAGTTTTACACTTTGCCATATTTTTCGCCTCTTATTATCCGCGTTTTTTTTTTTTTTTTTTTTTTTTTCTTCTCTTAGTTAATTATCGTCTATATATTTTTTTATTCATACCAACGCGGCCAAAAAGCACTGAATAATAAATGAGACACGTGCGATAAGTAAAATGTCTCGGAGTATTTTTTAATTTAAATCACAAAATTTTCAAAATTATTTTACAAGTTGTAATTTATTTATCCCGATAGTTTAACTAAAGAAAATAACACTGTATAACACTCTGATATATATATAAATATATTTGTGAGTTATGTATAAATCAAGTTTTCCCTTTTGCCTACCAAAGCGCAACACGAACGTCGTCGCAGCCCCGGGGAAACCTTATCTACTTCGATAACTCGATTAATTTCTCGGTGAGTGGGCATAGTACGATGCTGCCCGCGGATATTTTATATTGGCAATTCGATTTGCGCCTTGAAATTAGATATTCACCAAGAGAATCCTCCTTACATTATTTCGATTAATATATATATATATATATATATATACATAATTCGCGTTATGTATTCGTTCATTTTACTTTTATCATTTATTTTTTATTCTTCACTCTTTCCTTTTTCTTTACAATCATTTTTTTTTTTTTTAATTTTAATTTTTATTACTTTCTCCTAAAATTATTTTACCCTATATATAAAATTTAAAAAAAATATATAATTAAATTATTTTGAAATGATTGACAATTTTTTTTAAAAGAGATTTTTATTATTTCATTTGAATTTTAAGATTTAATTCTTTGTTTCAAATGAGAATTGAAGCAAATAAAATCATATATAATTCACTTACGAGTTGAAAAAATTGTTATTTTCGAGTATATATGTGTGTATTGTTGATGAAAGAAAAAAAAATACTAACAACAAAAAAAAAAAAAATGAAAAATGTTTTTTTTCTTCCTCTATTTATTGTGGTAGTGATGGTGGGTAGTATTCTCATTGTAGCAATGACTAACCTCAACATTAGTCCACGGGTCCAATTGTTTGCACCAGTCACATTTAATTCTCTCGTGACTGTAAAAAAAATTGGCCAAGTGCGCCGTACAACCGTTGCAATGAAAAACTTTGTGTCGAGAGTGAAAGAATGAAAAGAGAGTTGGATATATCTTGTGTATATAGAGAAATGATAGTAAAGGACAGTGTGAAACTTGGTAGTGTATGGGCAAGACGATGATGTAGGAAACTGTAGAGAGGAAGCAAAAGAAAAAAAAAAAAAAAAAAAAGGCGGGGGTCGCGCAAGTCATACGTTTGAAGGAAAAGCCATCCGCGCAAATTGGATGGTCCTCTCTCTTTCTCTCTTTTTTTTTTTTTTTTTTTTTTTTTCTTCCCCATCTATCCGCTATTCCACGTCTTTGTTACATATACCTACAGTAAAACTCTTAGTCGACAGAGATAGCAAACTGGATGCAATTAAAAAAGTTTCCAATGGAAATAATAATAATAATAATAATAATAATAATAATAATAATAATAATAATAATAATAATAATAATAATAATAATAATAGAGAGTTAGACGGAGAGAGAGACTGATGAAGAAAATCATTAGAAAAGAAAACAAAAAAAAAATGGGATTGTGCTTGTGCATCTGGCGCAAGAGTGAGAGATTGAGATTGAAGACGGTGATGTAGATGAATTTTTTTTTTTATATAATAACGAAAAAAAAGAAAAAAAAAAAAGTAGTTTATTTTATAGACACATTTTGTATTTTACCAGATGTGTTTATATATATATATAAAATGGATAAAAAATTTATTATATTAAAATTGTCCTGGAAAAAAAAAAAAAAAAATTTTTTTTTTTTTTTCCTTCTTGTTTTTCCAACATCGCAAATATATATTTTATGAAATGAAAAGTATTGGATATTAAATATAAATATTTGAGTAATAGGTAAAATCTTTTTATCATCCGAGAAATAAATGAACACACATATCTATACATATATATATATTTATGACAAGGGTGGGGCGTTATTGAGTCGATGGCATCGATTGCGAATATACAGAGAGAGAGAGAGAGATACATACACACGCGCACATAAATACACATACAAAAACTCGGGTATACGCCATTGCATTGAACTGTATTGCATAGTCGACGCACGCAACTCTCGCGCGCTTTCACTTCTAACCAACAACGAGACGATGGCGAATCGATATACAATAGCACTCGCGTTGGGTATATACAAGTGAATATATATATATATATATATATAATTTCGTCCCCGACCTCACCAAATTGTCACCGGAACAATTTCAAAGAGAGTCGATGACATACGCAAGGCCGAATTCTTTTTAATATAACATATTTATTCCAATATGTCAACATTTATATACTCAAATATCAATATATAATTTTTTTTTTACCTTTTTTTTTTTTTTTTTTAATTGACTACACTGTCAATTATACTTTCAATCTGACATTTATATAGTTATTTATTTTCTCAATGATATACAGGGTGTATTAGTATTATCGTGTTTTTATATCAATAATTAATTATAAAATTTATTCAATTAATATAAATAATTAGATTTAATTTGTTATATATATATATATATTTTTTTTATTTTTTATTTTGAGAAAGTCATTGTAATATTTTTTTTTGTGTTTTTGTGTTTGTAAAATATTTCAATAATATATCGTACACTCTGTAGATAGAATATATTTTATATTAATTTTATTGTGGTGAATGGCAAATGAATTTATATATGTGAGAGTGTATGATATGGCCAAAGGCCTAATGGTGAGGAGGCGCCTCGCGTGTCACTTCCGCTCAGTAGAATAATCTCGATATAGTCAAGAGATATCATTCAAACAGAACAACAACAACAAGTCAAGACTACATATGTGTGTGTATGTGTGTGTGTGTGTGTGGAGTGTGCGCACTACATATATAAATATATGTGTGTGTATAACCGGGTTAGTATAAGCTGGTTAAAACTGATGTTGAGTCCATATAACGCCCGCGCGAATGTATTGTAGCTTTCACTCGCCCTTCGAAAAACTACGTAATGCACAATATGCCGACTTAAATTTTTATTTTTACTCAAAGTTTTTTTTTTTTCTTTTTTTTTCTTTCTTTCTTTCAGTCAATTTCACTCCTTTTTGCTTCTATCTCGTTGTATTTGTGTGCACTCTCGCGTGTGGGCTTATTATAAAACCTTCAGAGACTTTCCATTGTTGTTTGGCAGGGAATATGTGCACATATGTATAGTATTGTGTCTCACTCTTTTTCTCTCTATATATATAAAAATCGCCTACATTGCTGACCGTTCTTATACATATATATATATATATGTGTGTGTGTGTGTAATGCCGTCTTTGACGATTCAAATCTTTCCAGAATATTTTTTTTATTTATTATTATTTTTTTTTTTTCTTCACCTTATCCCTCTGAGAGATTTTTTCATTTCACATGATTTTATCCCATTTCTCTTTTGGCATATATATATATATGTATAAATAATTCGACAAGAAGGGAGAAAGAGAGGAAAAAAAGAAAAATGAGTAAAATATTCGAGTATACGATGACAATAGTAAGAAAAAAAAAAAAACAAAAAAAAAAAGATAAATAAACAAAAATATATTTATGAAAATATAAAAATGGTATTTCTCTCAGATTTTATATTTTTGATAATGGAAAAGGAAGAAAAAAAAAAAAAATTGTGTGGAAAAAAAAAATTGGAATATAAGACGTTTTATTAATAATATACTTTTTTTTGTTTTCGAATCTATTTCTCTTACGCTCTGATTTTTTTTATTTATTTTTTTTTCTATAACAAATAAATTTTCTTTTTTATTATATTTATTTTTCTTTAATGCGGTTTTGTTTCTATGACGTTATAACCCAAACTTCCATTTCTTTATATACTTTTATTTATATTTATATACCCAATGCTCGTTTGTTAAATTGAAGAAAATTTTTGCGATAAAACGTCCAAGGCAATTCACGAGACGATGCGGAAGCTTTGAAAGTCTTTTTTTTCCCTTGCTGGCTAGAAAAGAAAATGATGAAGAGGGATAAGAGCAAGGTGAGGGGTTAGAGGAAGAGAGGGAACGGTTGGAAGGAAATGGTAGAGATGGAGGAGAAAAGATCTATAGGAGTGTATACTGAAAGCCGCGCGTTCTCCTACTATACTGCGCCTCACAACTTCTCGTAAATCAATCGAGGCGCTTACCATTTACCGCAACCCTTAAACCCACTCTTGTGTGTCCAATGGTCGCGTCTCATTCGTGTCCTCTGATGTTCCTTCCATTCTGTAATTTTATATACTGTAATGCACAATATTTATTCGCATTTTTATTATTTTTTCTTTTACTTGTAAATTGATTTTTTTTTCTTTTTTTTTTCTAAATTATTTTTATATTGAAATAATTAAAAAAAATTCTTTTTCTTCATCATCTTACATTTTAATATTAATTCATATTTATTTTACGTTTATTTCTTTCTTGTCTTATCTCCAATTTGAAAAAGAATTTACTCTTCTCCTCCTCCTCTTTTTCTCTTCTTCGTTTTTTTTTTCTCTCAAGTATTTACCAAAACGCGGCATAAGTAAATATACAAAAATTATTATTATTTTTCGTATAATAAATTGGAATTAACGTGTATCAACACGTATTATATTATAATAGGAATGTATTTTGTAATGGAAAATATTTTAGGAATTTTTTTCGTTTTTTTTTTTTTTCCTTCAATATTTTTTTTTTTTTTTTTTTATAAAATACTTAATGGAATATTATGGGGAATTGAAAGGTACGAGACTTGGGCTCTATTAATTATTTTTTTTTTCATCAATTTATTCAGGGACCTGTTATAAATTAAGTAAGAAAAAAAAAAAAAAAAAAAAAAAATATGAGAGATTATGCATCGCTAAAAGAAATAATTTTTTAATTTATTTATTTATTATTATTTTTTAAGGAAAAAAAAAAAAAAAAAAAAAAAAACCCCAAATATGTTACAAAACGTAAAAGCTTTTTTATGTTGTCCATTTGAATTTGCGTCTCGTTATTTTTTATCATAATTTTTTTTTTCTTTTTTTTTTACTTCTCTCTCTGTATACTTTGAATGTCATATATATATATATATATATATAGAGAATGAAAGGGAGAGATAGAGGGAGGGGAATGATAAGAATTCAATGTAGAGTTGTGAGATACTAAATGAAATTGAGACTCGAGTATTTCGCGGTGAAATTTTATCCATCGAAATCCGAAGGTATCCAAAAAGAAGATTGAAATAGACAAATAAAGTCAAAGAAGAGAAATATATACGGAGGAAGTGAAGAAAAAAAAAAAAACAAAAAAAAAAAAAAGAGTAAGAGATAAAATAAAATAAAGAAACAAATGAAAATATAAATGTACACACTGTACAATCGCGTGTGTTACACTCTCTACAAGTATAATATTCCTATATACTTTTTTTTTTTTTTTTTTTTTCCCCTCTTTATTCCTTTTACATGCAATTCATATAATTCTACTTTAATCTCGTCTCTTGTATATTACGCTTGTACATTGTAACGAATTTATACCTGTAAATCTCGTTACAGTATATACTCTCTTATACCATTAAATATCTATATACACATACATATCAACTCAATTTAAATGTATATTTATATATTTGAATTTATATTTTGCAATAGATGAAAATCAAAACATCAAAAGAAATTTTTTTTTTTTTTTTTTTTTTTTCCAGAATTTATTTATCATGTCATTCAAATATTTTCCAATAAATACTTTTTTATATACATATCTATATACAATTGTATATGTATATAGATTTTGTTTATGTGTATACCTCTAATTGCTACTGAACGCGGTGCATTTCATGCGCGATAATGAATACGTAGTCTGGTGTAGTTGAGATAATTAGGTGGCGGTTGGTCGAATTCTGAAAATGAGGCCACGTATACAATATACATATACATATACGTATATATATATATATATATATCGGTGAATGGCGAATAATGACAAGCTGATGATGATAATACCAAACGATCGAACGTAGAGAACGCAACAGGCCGGAAATATTGTGAAATATATAGATTGTAGATTGATAGGATTGTTGTTGCGCGTTTGGGTCTTTTGGCTTTGACTATATACTCGTATTTGACTATCTTGTACGACCCAAGCGTCGTTTATTGGCTCAGATTTTGTACATTGAAAATGAAAGTGTATTGGAACATCATGATGTTGCGAACGAGTATCAAGAGGAGAGTATAAGCTTTTTGTGTATTGACGATGAAGTTGGGATGGGTGAATTGGAGGGTTTCAGGGTTTTGTACGATAACGAATCTCGAGACTCGCTTACGCTTGAATAAATTCACAGACCTTCATTTTATACTCTTTTGTTTAGATCAATTGATTCGTGAATGTACAGTAAAAAATAAATGAAAAATAGTTGGGATAAAATGAATGCGAAAAAATGAGACGACCAAAAAAAAAAAAAAAAATATATAATAAAAATATATATAGTATAGAATGAAATAGTATAAAGAATTGATATATAATTATTCTTCATTTCATCCCATTTATTTATTCATTTATTTCATTTACAGTTTTATTCATTTATTTATTATTATTATTATTTTTTCTTCTTTTATTAATATCGTTATTTAAAAAAGTATTTTATAACAGACAATCGTATGAAAATGATTAATTACGTATTCACCATTTTATATTTTATTAATTGTAGACAATATTTATTCATTGTCTTTATATTCACTATTATTAATATTATTATTATTATCATTATTCATATTAATATTAATTTTTTAATTTATATTATTTTTCTACTTTTTTTATTGTTACAGTTTTTTTTTTGTCTTTTGTTTTTTTCTATATCATAAATACACATTTGATTCGCACATTCTTTATTGAATATATAAAATCTATGTGGTACAGGAAATTGGAATAATCGTTTATTCACGAGTATCGAATGTGGGAATATTTCGTTGCGGAAATCGACGGACCGGTAATTTATAGAGACGCACATTGGAAAATGTCGGTAGGCGCAGGTTTGTGAAATTTCCCGAGCAATCCCGATTAAACACGTTTCCCACCCTCTGTTTCAATCTATATACATACAATGTATATATGTATGTATGTATCTTCATGTTTATATATATATATGTATACATATATAATTGAACTATTTGTGTGACTACCTCATCCTAACCCACACTTTTTACTATCTCCCTCGTCTCCCTTTTCATTTTCAATGTAACCTCTCCCACACCTTTCTCTTTCTCCATCACTTACTCTCTAGTTCACAATTTACTTTATATATATATATACATGGCACATTGGTGAAAATGATTCGCGCGTCCCGTAACGCCTCAACACATTCGTACCAGTGTAATCAACTCACGATTTACTTCCGCGAGTTTCTAATTAGGTTTAACTATCCCTTCACATTGCCAATTTTGTATTTCACCATCATACACATTTAGTTGTATAGTATTTATTATATATATATATATATATATATGTGTGTATTTTTGGTTAATGAAAATTTACACAGTGTTATTGCAATTGTATTGGCTGAATTGGATATGTATAAGTGTGTATGTGTGGTTACTTTGTGGTGTATTCAATCGTGTGTAATTATTAAAGCAACGCAAGTACAGTTTGCACGAGTGTACACGTGAGCTTTTGATTTATTCTCTCTTCATCTTGTTTTATGTCGTAATAAATGTCCCAAAATTCATGATACAGAGAGAACGCATCGGATTAAGTGAAGCACTGGTGGATCGTTATATTAAATATAAATTGTACATCTATGTGTTTATGTTGGAATGGGTGTAACATATAAAGAGATTGAGGACAAAGTATAGAGCGAATATTGTGCATATTATCAGTACTGGAAATATATTCCAAATTAATTACGTTCCAATTACATTTACGTTTCATTTGTCTTTGAATCATTAAATCAATTTCAATTGAATGAAATTTATATGATAGATAAATTTTACAAAATATATCAAAAGTATTTCAATTTTTTTTTTATTTTTTATTTTTATCAAACATGAAAATAATTAGAATTATATTTCAGTAATTAATTTTGTTTCATTATACATTTTTTATTTTTTATTTTTTATTTAATATTACATTTATATAATGAAAAATTTTATTTCACACAATAATATTTTATAATTAATCTGATGTGACGTGTTATATTAAATCACAGATTAAAAAATTAATAGTATGTCATGCTTACATTGGATATTTTTATTTTATGCGGATGACTTGACATTTTTTTCTGAGGGTCTTTTTTTTTTTTTTTTTTTTTTTCTCTCGTAACAACGATATATTATAGTAATATAAAGAATGAAAAGCAGGAAAAAAAAAGAGATGTGATCAAAGATGATCTCTCTCTCTCTCTCCCTTTCGTTTTCTCTTCTTACTCTGTCTCACTCGGTCTTGTTCTCTTATACGGTCTGTCTACATTCCTACCTTCTCTACTATTTTTATTCAATGGAATTTTATCGTTTACTATACGGCTATGTAATTTCCTGCCAATAGGAAAATCGAAATTTTGCGCAGCTGAGCCACTATCACCACCATCACCACCACTACCACTAACATCATCCCCATATCATTCTCAATCTGCGAATATTCATTCGCGCCATTTTGCTTCTGCAAGTAAATGCAAAACTCGTCGTTGTCATTGGGCTTCATCATTGAATGGGGACGGACTGATTTTATTTAGGTTTTTTTTTTACACTCTGAATTTTTTTTTTTTTTTTTTTTTTTTTTTCTTCTTTCTTATTCTCTCGAAAGCTATTACCTCAATACTGACTGTGTCGTCGACATCTGAGCAGACAGATAGAACGGGTAAAAATGTGAGATAGTGAGGGAGAAAGAGAGAGATATGAAAATGTCTGGTGGTAATTTTCAATTTCAATTTTATCCTATTTCCGAATTCTCAGCTGCGCACCCTGAGAAACAGCTGAAGGACCGTACAATTGCGATGAGAACAAGTGGGAGGGATAAAAAGGGAAGTGTAGAGAAAAGAAAAGAAAAGAAAAGAAAAGGAAAGAATATACATATATATTATGTCATTACAAATATAAAACGATTTTTCTTCTAGCAATTGTGTCCTTGAATTTTCTTCAGAAATTCGTTATTCGATCATTCTTTATATATTTATATATATATATAAATATTTTCATTTATTTTTTCACCACACCCATTTTCAATTGACATTTGATAAATTTTCAAAATTTCATTTATATACACAAATTAATTTTTTATTTGATATTCCGATGAATATCTAAATTTTATTACGATATAAATTATTACATTAAATTTATATCATAATTTTTGATTTATAATAATTTATTTTATTTATTACAAACTATATAACATAAAACTGACATTTTTATGTGCACGCACGTACCCACACACACACACACGCGTATACTCATACGTAAAGATAAAAGTTATATAGTAGATAATATAAAAGTAAACTCAATAAAATGATTTTCTTCCAATATGTGGAAATACTTATGAAGGTTTTTTTTTTTTTTTCTTCGTCAAGAGAAATGTCTCTTATAAAATTTTTTCAATTGATGGAATAAAAGATCGTCAACGTCGACGATATTATTATTGTAAAATGAGAGAAAAAAAAAAGGGGGCGCCGAGGTGGGAGGTTGGATGAGATGGTAAAGTATATGAAAATACAATATATATATATATATATATATATATATATATATATATATATACATACAAAAAAAGAAAATATAGAGAGTATGTACATGTATCAACTGAATTGGAAAGTACAAGAGTACATGTATTTTTATATAAAATATGGACGAGGGTCTTACACATTTAGATGAAAAAAAAAAAAAAAAAAAAAATATGCAACAGGGCGGAAGTATTCAATGAAAGGATAGAACGTTGATAATATTGAATGTTAGTGATAGTATATTGTTGAATGAGTATACAGAAAATACTTATATACCCTTCTACCTATACATATATATAAAACTGCAGTGAAAAGAGAAATAGTGTGGCTTTTGTTGGTCCACCATTTGATGCTTCTATTCTTCTCATTTTCACAAACTCACACACTCATCATTCGATTTCGGACACACTAACACACACACACACACACACACACACACACACACACACACATGTGTATATAATATAATATATTACATGGGAAATAGAAAATATAATTGAAAGAAAGTGCGTGTGTATAAGAGCGAGTAAAATTCATGGTGGAAAATAGAATGTGAAAGAGGGACAGATATTGAAAGCACTTGAACAAATTTTCTGCCATTCCACCACGTTTTTGATGTACATTATACACAGGCACGTATTGGCTTGCAAATATACGCAATATGTTTTTTTATATTTAAAAAAATATATTATATATATGATGGTGTATACCTGAGTAATATATAGCACGACAGTTGTATACATGTATATATAGATCGTGCTCTTCTCACGCAGAAAAGTAAATAAACTACGCGTAAAAATGAAAATACAAGTGTACATGCACGTACTTGCGTATCTTTGTGTGTGTGTGAGATCGATTCCACACATATATATATATATATATATTGGACTTTGTATATATAACATGCGCTTACGACCACATTTATCAGTCACGAATATCCACACACTCATATACATACACGTACATAAAGTTTGAGTGTTCCAACGGGAATTTTTAACGCTACAATTTTTATTTTTATTCATTTTATTTTATTTATATTCATTACTCCGCCCTATTATAATAAAAAGAAAAAAAAAAATTGAAAAAATAAAGAAAAAAAAATATATATATATATGACGAGTAAAAAATAAAGAAAGAATAAAAGTGAGAAATAACAATTATATATGGGGTAATAATAAAAATACCCATCAATTATATTATACATAAAGAACATGTGTGATAAGTAACAGCAGTAATTTTAAATAATAATAATAATTTATTTTTTCACTGTAATTGAATTTTATTTATTATATTTCAAATTGTAGAGTTTATCATTGAACAATTTAATATTTAAAATTATGATTTTATACATTTTTATATATTATTGGTGTGAGTAAAATTTTAAATATAGAGAGAAAATGTATATGGACGAAGTAATAGCTAATACCATACGTCCTTTTGCCTTTATAGTCAAATAAATGTAAATTCAAACCATTTTGGCTCATGTGCATATTCAGAATCAATTGTTTACTTGTACATATATATATATATATATATATGTTACATTAACGATTTAGGGTTTCCCCTTCTAACGCTTAAACCCTCCACCTTCCAATCAAACTATTACCTATATATACATGCAGGATATACAGAGATCACAGACGTGAGTTTGAGGTGGACTATAGAGTTATAGGACGAGAGACCCCAAGCAAATCAACTTCAATCCCTCCATCTCTCTCTCTCTCTCTCTCTTCGACACAAGGAGTGAAATAAGCACATAACTATATACATTTATGTATATATATATATATATATATATATATATATATATATGCACATCAAATGCTTAAGTATATACAGTTATATATGGGTGTGTAGTGGAGGCGATATACTAACGTTGAGGTTGAATGAGAGATTGTACTCAAGTGAGTTAGTACCTTGAAGAGAATACTGTGCTATAAAGCAAACAAATGCCTGTATATATATACATATTTATCTCTCTCTCTGCGTGTGTGTGTATGTGTGTGTGTGTGTTCATACATGTTATCGTTGAGAATGATATGAGAAACTCGGAGATTGGTTTGTATAGTTTGTCGTAAATACGTGTGTGTAATTTTGGTGTTGAGGAAATGAAGGAAGTCGATGTCTACCACTTGATAATGATCATTATCTAGATATCTATATATATATGTATATGTTTATATTTTAGTGTATTTGTGCGATGTGTAGATGAGTTGGTATTATCAACTGAGTAATATAAATATCTTGAATTCAATACAGTGGTACAGTAAGTTGGTGATAGTGGACGATGGGTGTATAAAGTTTTAGAGTGAGGGACAGTAGCTTTTGTTATTTCATTTCTTTGATCCTTGACTATCGGTGAAATGAACGAACATTTTGCAATTGTTGATGTTGTAATGGTGATATGTGTGTGTGTGTGAGTGAGTGTATTGATGAGAAATAAAAAAAAAAAGTAAAAAAGAAAATTTTTTTTTTGTTTAATTTTCAAAAGTATCCTCTTGAATTTTATACGGAATTTTTTTTTTTTTATATTATTTTTCTATGTCTGGCATTTTCTCTTCCTCTTTTTCTCGTATCTCCCTTTGATTTCAGGGGCTATGTGAAGCACTACATGATACCTTTGTCATACGATAGTTATTTGCTGATATTAAATATATATATGTATGTATGTATGTATGTATATAATGATGAAAGAAGTAATTAAAAGTATACTGTGTTTCATTTAATGTATATAAATTATTGAAATAATTTCGAAAACATGCGAGATGAAATATTTAGAGTTGAGTTATATAATATGGAATTTAATTATATTATATTCTTTCAAAGACAATGTGAGTTATGTCAATGCAATAATAATTATAAAATAAAGAAAAAAAAAAAGAAATAATAATAATAGAAAAAGGTTATAAAATACTCACGATGAGTGTAGTGGATATTTTAATATTACGTTATTATTATTATTATTATTATATATATATTTTTTTCAAATTCTTCTCTGGATATCAAAATTATTTACTCATTATCTTTATTTATTTTTACTCTTGTGTCTTCTTCTCATTTTGATATTGTCGTGAAAATCGCGAATAGACAAAGTGAAACTTTGCAAAGTGGGTTTATTCTCATACTCGTGAATATTCGCTTGTATGAATAGAAATGGGTCGTCGCGTTTCTATTCGGTACGGGGAACAAGAAACCGCAATGGAACAGTCGAAGTATATATTCCTTTATAGACGTGTATATGTATGTATATCTAAAGGAATTTTATGGATGTATATTGAAGTAGAGAAAGAGGGTTAAACTCCCCGGGAACCGATTAATATTCATGATATAGCGATAAATGCAAAAGTATCGATGGAAATCGGTGCACCGTGTGTCCCGCCCTCTTCTTTCAATATCATCAGAGTTAATCGAAAATGCATTTTCGACCTAGTTTAAATACCTTCTATTATATTATTAATATATATGTATATATATATATATATATATTATGCTCACAAAATAAAATTAATAATTAATAAATTTTTAATGAGATAAAACTTTTGGGAAAATGATGAATATTAAGATTTATCAAGAGAAAAAATATTTTTTTAAAATTTTTCGAATGCCTACTTTGTGAGACTTTGATCATATATTTATTTATTTTTTCTGAAATATTTTGATACGATCAATTTTTTTTTTTTTTTATATATATATAAATCACAACATATTAAAAAAATGGTAATTAATTAATTATTTATTATTTTTATCTTTTTCAATCTGTGTATTTATATATTATAGAATTCTTATTATTTACCTGTTTTTTTATTTTTTTTTATTTTATTTTTTTTTGTGTCACATTATAAAGGTATATATCAGCGTGATATATAGTAGAAAAAAAAATAATAATAATAAATAAATAAATAAATAATTTTCTATATTTTTTTTTAAATACATAAACTATTTTGTATGAAATGTCCTCGCTCTAAATAACAGTCATTTTTCGCGATGAGTTGTAAATAAAATATCTGATGTAATTTTTACAATTGCACACGTGAATATACATATAAATTTAAAGAAAAAAAAAAAAAAAAAAAAATTGAAAAGAGGGAGAAGGGGGAAGTATAAGTGCTCGTCTTTGTTCGTGTTCGACAATACACCTGCTAGTTTTGTACTCCAATTTTATTTATATATATTTTTATTTGTTTCTTCGTCTCTGCACTTTTTGCATTGTAAAAAACCACGAAGAGAAAACAATTTCCTCGCGTCATTTTTTTGTTTTTTTGTTTTTTTTTTATTTTTCCCCACTCTTTTTCACTTTACTTCTTTAATTCATCCACTTGGTCGTGAATTATCTCGTGTATATCCGCTCGTTATAACCCTCTCCTCTCTTGTCTGTACTTCCTGTCGCTCTCTCCACTGCCTCTTTTTTTTTCTCTCTCTCTCTCTCTCTCTTTTATTACCTACAAGAACATGATGGACAAGATGAAATGTCTTGTTATAAATATCTATATACATTATATAAAAAAAAAAAAAAAAAAAAAAAAAACTCCTTAATCAGGATAAATTACAGACACGATAATAAAACAAAAAAAAAACAAAAAATGAAATTAACGTGAATAAATTTTATTCACTATAAATGATGTACAGATTTACTATTCTTCCATTTTTATTTCTTCATTTACATGTCTTTTGTTTTATTTATTATTATTATTGTATTTTTTATTATTTTTTTTCCATGATAAAGTTTCATATTTCTCTCGGGGTGCGGTGTAACGAGTCGCGTGATCTTCCGCGTTAGGGAAAGGCAAAAGGGGCAGGAAACAGCGCGAAAGAAATACACTGAATGTGTATATGTGTAAGTGAGAGAAACAAGAGAGAGAGAGATGATGGCACAAAAGGTACATATATATATATATATATGTATATAAAACCACGAAGAGTCATGTTACGGGTCGGAAAGGAGGGAAGATCACACAGGGGGCAATGCGGTAGATGGGATAGGCGGGTTACAAGGCGAGGAGATCGAGCACAGGCCATGTATCTTTTGCTATACAGTGAGAGACATGAAGAGAGAAAGAGTGAGAAAGAGAATGAGATTGTATACAGTAAGCGATGGTATATAACAGCATAAGTTGCATGAAACTGCTACTCTGGTTGGGAGCTCGCGAACTAACGTCAGTAGATAGAAGCCGGCAGCTGGCAATTACTAGCTGGAATGTCTGGGAACGCGTGGGATTCGATCTTGAAGGCCCAACTTGCGCTACGACACAAAGTCTCTCTTTACTCTCTCTCTTTCTCTCTCTCTCTCTTGTCCAACCATGTGTTCATCTTCACTTGCTCATTTTTCTCCTTTTTCTTCTTGCTTATTATATTATTTTATTTTATTTCATTATTTCATTATTTATTTATTTCTTTTTTTTTTAATTTTTTCTTGTTTTTTTCTTGTCTCTATTATTTTGTTACACACCCATATTTATTTGTGTATATGCAGTGTCTATTATTTTACGTTGAATATTTGCGTGATGGAATTTTATGGAGAAAATGATGACGATGACGGTGAAATGTTGTGGATCGTGGGGATGAGGTAAATGATGATGATGATGTGCGTATATATATATATAAATTGTTTTATTTCTATCTCATTGATTACGTTGTGATGAATTTTATCTTTAATATTGTAATATATTATGATGAGAGTGAATATATATAAGAAAAAAAAAAAAAAAAATAGATTGTACGGATTAAAAGGATATTTTGTGTTATTTTATACGGAGTTATCACCCACGTAAATATAAAAATTATATACGGATGTTGAATTTTTTTTTGTGTGTGTGTGTGTGTGTGACCTCGAATAATATTTCTAAAGGACGTTTTACATTTTTAGTTACGACCAATCGTTGATTCATCTCATATGTTTATTTATTTATTTATTTATTTATTTATTTATATATATACATATGAGTATAAATTATTTGTGAGTGTTGAAATATCGCGCGTGGCCATGCGCACGATATCTCTCGGGCAAATGACTTTCCCTTCTTTCTTCTTGTCACTTATTCTCTATCTGACATTCAATTTCTTATTAATCTTGACACACGTTCTCACCCACGCACAACGCACTCTCCGAAGAATTTAGTGTGACGTTTGCACACGAAGTGTTGATCTCTCCTACTTTTATTATTATTTTTTATTCTTTCATTTTTTTTTTTTTCTGTTAAAATAAACATGAAAGAAAAGAAAAGAAAAAAATCAACGAAATCAAGATTATAATAATATGGCGCATTTGAGGTGAGGGAAAAAGGGAATTGTTAAGAATAGAGGAGGGAATATAAGTAAAGACATGTGAGTGTTTCGATGTTTCAAACGACAACGATCAACATCTGGTAGAACAATTTGCCCTGAAGTTATATAGGCGAACGAATGGGCATAAACCGTAAAGATAAGGCGCACTGATTTCTCAACTTCCCTTTTGGGCCCCATTTACGCTCCACATCCTTCCTCATCATTTAAATATGTGTGTGTGTGTGTGTAAGTAAGTATTGCCATGTGTAATATAATGTTTACAAGAAGTATATATTTAATGTCAGTAAATGTATATAGTGTATATAAATGTGTTTTCACCTTGCGTTTGTATCTCTTGTAATCGTACTCGCACGCGTCTTTACAATACAAGTTTAAATTTGTTTGTTCATACATATACATTTATTATACACGAGTGTATTTGTTAGAATTGTTGTTTTCCGTTTGTATATTATCTAGGTAACGTAGATAATGTACACGTATTTATTATAACTGTTGATAATTAATTGTTGTTTTTCACTGTGTTTTCAATGCAGATGTGACTGAGGATTTTTTTTTTTTTTTTTTTTTTCTATCTATTATTACTTTACCCGGGTAAATATGAAGTTTAGTTTTTACTGAATGGATATTACGTGCACAGTTTTCCCAAGTGTTGAAATTTCGCGTGTGTTTGTATTACATATAAGAATGAACATTTATAATTTGCAGAAAAAAAAAAAAAAAAAAAAAAAAAATATGAATAGAATAAGAAAAATTGGAAATAAAAGAAAACAAAAATATTATGATGGAGACAGTGGAGCACACGCGATTCAATCGATTTTGTTTTTTTTTTTTTTTTTTCTCAATATTTGGGTCACAGTACACGAGGGGAAATCAAACGTGTATTGTATTTATTTTTATAATTGATTTAATGCAGTCGTGCGTGTAAACAAAATGAAAAACAGAAGAAAGAAAAAAAAATTGAATAAAGAAAAAGAAAAAGAAAAAAAAAAAAGATTAAATATATATTGATATATAATATAACTCTATAAATAATTTTATTGATTGAAGATTGATTCAATATTCATTACAATATTGTATATAGAAATAATTATTTAAATATTGAGAGTAGAGATATAAAGAAAAAAAAAAAAAAAAAAAAAAATAGAGAGAAAAAAAATGAGAAAATAAAAAATAATCAAATAAAAATGAATGAATGGTGGATTTAATGCTTGTGAATTTAATCACTCGCGGTAATCACGATTTACAAAGTCATAAACGTAACGCTCACAAGAATCTCCAACGAGCCGTGATCGACTTAAGTCGACGTTGAACGCTGGATAAAAGATGGAAATAGAGAATATAAAAGAAAATGAGATAAAAGATGGAGAGATGGAGAGAAAGCAAGGATAAGTGGAGAGGATATTTTTTCAGTCCGAGAGAGGATTACATCTGGCCATACGAAAGCACCGTTGAGAGTGCATCAGAGTGAGAAAGAATTAATAGGAAAATAATACAAAAGAAAAGAAGAACAAGAAAAAAAATATATATATATAAATGAACTATATTTTAATGCGCGTAAAGATCACAAGGATTGAGAGTAGATGGAGGTATAAGGTATTGTGGGATGATATAAAGATGATTTTGGTAGGGCGGTATACGGGATAATATTACGACGCTTTAAAATGCTAATTAGAATATTCCAATTAAAACGACGTTAGCTCGACCTTTCCCCCAATGTGGCGAGGCGCGTTCCGCCCGAGACTCATTCGTTCCTTTTCTCTTGCGTTTCTTGTTTTAAAAAAAAAAAAATTTTTTTTTTTTACTTTCATTCTTGTATTTTCATTTTTTTTTTTTTTTTTTTAATATGAATTCATACCGAGTTTGAGCTTTAAACTCGTATTCTTCAACGGGCGAATAATCAATGGAAAAAAAAAGGAGGGGAGAGTGAGACACGCGGAGGATTAATAAATTTTTATTCCCAATGCATTTTTAAAATTTTTTTATTAAAAGCTTCATATAATTTGTTAATTTTTTTTTTTCTTTCTCGTCTTTAATTGTTCGCAGAATACGTTTTATGTCTATTTCATCATGACAATTATTTCGGTGTTTTTGTTTCATTGTAATTAAATGTGAATGTAAAGGATTTTTTGTTTTTGTGATTTTTTTTTTTCTTTGTCTCCAATTTATTTATTTATTATTTTTAATTTGTTGTTTTTTAAATATATATATATATATATATTTATTTATTTGAATGTTATGTGAGAACGTGAAAAATTCTGGAAAGTAATCAAAGCAAGGCCGAATGTAAGTGAGACAAGGTTGTTGGGAGGTTGAGAAAGTCGCGAATTCCCAAGAGTCACATTTCCCACGTCTGCAATATATAAATGTATATATATATAATACATTGTTTATGTATAATATACAAATCATGAATGACAAAAGGGCGTTGTAATATACGGGTGAATGTTTGCAGTGATATATCTTTTATATCACATAAATAGTGAGAATAAAAAAAAAGAATGACGAAAAAAAAAAAAAAAAAACGAAAAAACGAAAAAAAATTCAAAGTATCACATAACTAATTGAATTAAAACGTTTTATTATTATTTTTTCTTTTTATTATACTCAATTTATATTATTTTACTATCACAATTTAAATAATATGAATGAGAATTAATGAATTATTTATGGTTAATGAAATTCAGTGATTTTTATTTGTAATTTTTTTTTTTTTTTTTGCTTATGATTATAATTATTTTCCACGTAGAGTAATCACATTGTCATTGGAATTCATAGTATAGTATTCATATGTAATTAACATATGGATTTATATATATTAAAAAATAATAATAATAAAATAAAAACGAATAAATGGAAAAAAGAAAAGGAGAGAAAGAGAATGAGAGAATTGTAAAGCTCTTTCGGTATCCCAGAAGCTCTTATATTTAATCCTCTTTACTCTTTACTCTTCTTGCTCTTCTCCCTCATCTACATTTTCGATTAATGCGTCCTCGTTTGTGCATTCAGCCTCTTTGAATATTCTATTTCTCATTTTCCCTCTTGCCGCTCTTTCATTCATATATATATATATATATGTTTATATACCAATATCTCAGAAGCCTTCACTTTCATTTTGTCGCATGACAACATATGAAAGCCTCCAAAATTTTCAACACTTCACCAATATAATTCTATTTAACCAAGTTAATTACAATTAAACCAATTAAAATACAAAATAATTCAAATGCAAAATAAGATAAATAAAACATAAATTAACAGAGGGTAAAATGAAGAAAAAAAAAAAAAAATTATATTCATACCAAAGTATATAAATAATATACTCATAATTATGTACACATTTATATATATATAATGTGTAAATTAATAATTGCATCAATTGGATTTCCATCACTGCCATGTGCACCTAATAATTTTGTGGCTAAATCCCACTTTAAATCCTTCACTCACTCATTACTGTCATAAATGTTTGGTATATTAATATATAATTTCAATGTGAAGACTACATGTCATTTGCACTCTTTTGTACACTCACACACACACACACACACACATGTATATACATCATCAATATGTGTATATAAAATACTTAGTACTTATTCACCATGTTTTTACCTTAAGGCATTGCCTCTGGCAACAATACCACACAATATTATCAATTTATTAATTTAAATTTTCACATTTATATTATCGTTATATAAAAAATTATTCATTAATATAAATATATATAAGTGGCAAAAAATAATTTTACAATACAAATACAATTGTAAATAATTTATTATCCAATTTCACTTTATCCATACAAAAAAATTATTATTATTATTAGTATTTTTTTTTCTTTGTCTCCATCAGCGAGAGAATTTCCAATATCCAACACTTGGCATCGGTTCTGTCTTACTATTTTTATCCTTCATATAAACGTTGAACGTAGAACATTATTAAAAATTCATTCCACCTCTTCAATGTTCACGCGAGCATGACAAGCGACGCGTAATAATGCATCGTCTTCTCATCTTCTTATTCTCATACTATATATTGTCTGTGTCTATAACGTTGGAAAAATCGTCTGGCATCTCACGACAACAGCGACAACTTCGTCTACTTTATCGTTATCATTTTTATATTTTTTTATTATTTTTTTTTTCTCTGTTCCACTTTACAATTTTCCTTCTTACTAATTCTTTGTTCATTCAACCACCTCTGTTTATAATATTTTTCTTTCACTTTTTTTTTTTCTCTCTCTCTCTTTCTCTCTGTCTCTCAATTATAAACAAACAATCACACACATACTTACAAACTTTTTTTATCTTTTCTTTCTTGAAAATATTCCCAATGAAATATTGATTATCACATTGACTTCCATATTGTGTATTCTCTATACTGATCATTTTTGATAACGAAAGAAAAAAAAAAAAAAAAAAAATTCGTCAAAGTCACAGTAAATTTGTCATAAATTTCTCAATGTGTTTTTCTATTATTTCAATACATTTTCTCTCACTGTCCATTATTTTCATTCACTTGAATATTTTTATTTCCTCTTTTACTATTTTTTTTTTTTTTTTTTCTTTACTGTATTTTTCAAATTATATTCCCAGCGCATTTTCTTTTAATATATATATATATATACACTATCCTATATCTATATCCATATCTATAAGTTGATAATATCCGGAAATACTGTAAACCGTGATATTATTTCCATAGATTCTCAATATCTGCTTGTTCACTCGAAAACATTCTCAACTGTGGTAACATCCTCTATATAGTCGATTATATATCCAGGCGTAACCAACATATGTTTGTGTATATATAGAGTGCGATTGGCCTCTTCATCCATTCCAGGCAGGCGTCAAAACGGAATCCGTTGGCTCTCATATATGCTATATATATATATATATATGTATATAAACGATGTGTATACGTGCATATTTCCGCGTTTATGCATCTCGTATTTGCTGCTATGAGCACTAACCGCGCACGGATGCTGTTGATGCAATCGTCCTTTCTAGCGTGCGCGTTCTATACCTTTAAATATGTATATATATATATACATACCACCTATTAAGAATATATTATATATATGTATGTAGGTATATATATGCTTATGTTATACGTTTGTAAAGTGAACGAGCTGTAAGAGAATAAAAGAGACTCCTCTGTGTGTTGTGTGTCTTCGCGTAGATTTTAAAAGAGTCCCCCGCGTTCACAACATTATCCGTGAGAACTTTCTACGCTTTGCGGATCTTGCAGAAGCTAAACGTGTATTATACACGTAATAGTTGTATATGTAGTGATAGTTACTGTGGGATGTACACGATGAAAGAGAGAGGGCAAGGACGCGTTGCATTCGGTGAGAGGATTTTATATGATGTTGAATAAGAGAATGGTGGGGGCGTAAATCAAGTTATATTTGTTGTTGAAATATATCTGTAACTATTTATTTTATTTTATTGCATCTTATGTTTCAAGTTTTGTATGATATGAAAAGTGCAATTATTCACATTTATCTGTCATTTTTTTCTTTTATTTGCTCCCATACTTTTTTGCTTTATTACACTTGTTTTATTCATGTTCGTTTGTTCTTTCTTGTTTTTTTTTTGTTTTTTTTTTATCGCGTTTTCCACACGATAATATGGGATATTTGAAAATCGACTGAAAAATATACGTGCTGGGCACTCAACGACCAAGTCCAATAGTAATCCTTATATAGCTGGACTCTGTGCGATAAGATTCAAACTGATGGGCATTGTCTGTAGAATTCGCTTTGAGTTTGTTCGATAAAAGCCATGGATTTGTACTCTTAAGTTACTTTACACTTTTGAATTATTATTATTATTTTTTTTTTTTTTTCTATTTTGGAAATTAATTTTTAATGTCATCCAATAAATTATTTTTGATAGATAATTTTTTTTTTCTTCCCCTTTCATTAATTTAAAAAATCTCGCCAAATTATTTGCTGAAAGTGAATTATTGTTATACATTAATAATGAATAATTAATAATTAAAAAATAAAAATAAATAATGATTTATAAATAAAAAAAATATATATTTATATTTATATATTGATGTGGATGTATGAGGAGAAAAATGAAAACTTTTTTTTTTTCTCTTACTCTCAGAAAAATTTTTTTTTTTTAAATTTATTATTATTATTATTTTCGTTCGTATATCCACAGGAGATTTTATTACTATTGACTAATGTCTATCGTTGTTGAGTACATTTCATGTGTGACAATGAAAGAAAAAAAAAAAAAAAAAAAAAAAAAAACCATCAAGTACATCATAAAAATCCATCTCATCTTGTCATACAAACAGCGCAATGAGATTCTGAAGATGTTCTCAGACATATTTATGTACAACGAACGGACAACAGACAGGTAAAAATATTTCCGCAATATATATCGTATGGATCACGCGTTTTAAAATATATATATATATATATGTATATATATTTATGTACATCATGTCGTTGATGGTCAAACGTGCATATAGGTATATATTTGTGAGGATATATCGATGAACGCCTTTACGTCTTTTATACTAGGCAGTCATATAGTCGTAAAAACGTGGCTGAATATGCGCCTGCGTACTCCTTAGTATATGAAATATCCCCAGGACACTACGTCAGGCAGTTTCGAAATGGCCCGGAGTTTCCGTTTTCTGCAACGACGACGTTTCCCTTCTCGTAAACCGTGAGATACGACCCCAGTGACGCGCTCTATATATTTTCACTGGTCAAGAATCTCATTCTCAATCCATTTACTATATATATATATATAATACATAACTCTTGATGGGTTGGTTTTATTTTCATCAATTATATTCTATATATATGATAGTAGTTGATATTACTCTTCAACAATTCACCTAATAATCACACGAGATAATAAAAATAACGAAGAAAAAATTGAAACAAATCAATTCTTTTTCTTATTTTATTTATTAATTTTGTTGTTTGAATAATTTTTTATGGACACTTGAATTATAATAACTATCACTAGAAAACAAAAATAAATAAATGATAAAAATAATAGTAACTAAATAAATTCTGATAAAATAAATAAATATTATATGCAAAATAAATAAATTTAAAAAAAGAAAAAATATTAACATTCAACTGTCACAATATTTGACAAGTAGAAAAAAAAATATATTGACATTTAAATATATAAAATAAATACTCCACTTATTAATTGAATACTATTTATTTATATTGATATATATTTTTTTTTTTTTTTTTGTAAATTTTTATCCTGTCATTCGAAAGTTTAGCAATGAAATAAATATTTGTATACTCGTATATGTGTCTGCGCATTATATATATATATATACACACTTATATTCAACGTGCGCGGCGGTCTAGCATTTGAAAAATGTAGAGGAGGGTCGCCGACCCGGACTGACCTGATGTGGTATATAGTTCTCTCGACCCTATATCCTCCTTCTCCTTCAACCAACCACCACCACCACCACTACCACCGTTGCCGCCACTCATCTTCTCTTATTTTTTGTTTTTATTTTTTACATTCTCCTCTTCTCTTTCTTCTACCGATTTCTGTCGTCGACTCTTAACACATGATACACGTAAAACTACGTTGAAGTTATTGCAAACCCACACTCTATACTCCTCTTACTCGTGCTCTTTTACCTGTATATAAATGCACTATATATTGTTTGATAATATAATATATATATATTTATTTATTTATACGATTTATCGTATCTTCTCTTACCAACTATCGTCACGAGCGGTATCCTCTCTAACGTGCTACTGTAATCTCGCACCGATATAAATCCTCTACAACCCTCTAGGGCATTAATCCTCGAGGATTGGTGACTCGCGGACGCGTTCAAACCAACTACACTACACTTTTTTTTTGTTTTTTGTCATATATATATATATATGTATAAGTGTATAAGTTTCTGCGTGTGTTCAATGCTTGACACCCGCGAGGCAAACACCAATAGAACGTTGTGCGTTCAATCTTTATTGTTGCATGTCAGTGAACGAACAGTGAACATGTATCAACACGTGGGATTAATTAAATCATCCAAGATTATTTACGAATATTGAAATATCAATAAATAATAAATAATAATGAAAAATAAAAATAAATAAATATTTGCAAAAAAAAAAAAAAAAAAAAAAAAAAATAAATAGAAATAAATATTTGAAAAAAATAAAAAAAAAAAGGAAAAAAAGGAAAAAAAAAATATATTGTGTCGTGTAGTTTTATTCAATTTATATATATTGACAATGAAATTTTCACGTTCTACATTAACTTATTTCACACGCGACAAAAAAAAAAAAAAAAAAAAGAAAAAAAAATATATATATATATGTATTCGAATTCTCATTCGTCCACTCGATTTTCCAACATTTTTTTTTATATCTTTCTTCCTCATTGCACCTTACTCTGCTGCCTCTCTGGTTTCACATGACATTCGTGAGTCATCGTCATGAGATTACGTCACGTCTATCGTATGCGCAACGCCCGAATGCATAACGGAATCTTCTCACATATATAAATATACACACACACGTATTTGTATTTTATATATCAATATATAGGTAGATAATACAAGCTGAAACTCTATACATATTTTCTTCATTTAAATATATATTTTTTATTTATTTTTATTTTTTTTTATATATTTTTTAATCCATACAAAATTTTTGCGGTCCATTAAAATTTCACGGTTATACATATATATATAGTAGTAATAATAATAACAATAAAAAATATATTATAAACAAAAAAAAATAATATACTCAACTCAGTCATTGTAGACTAAATATATATTCATCCAGCAATTCTGTGGCAACAATATTGTGGCAGGAACTCGTTTACCTCTCGTTTTATCTCTCGCCCTCTCTTTCACCCTCTCTCACTTTGTATTTTATATATATTGCCCTGTGTGCACGTTCGTTTGTGTTTGTATATAAACACAACTTGTATACGATGGAAGACACGCGATACAATTTGTTGAATTCAACGTACACGCGTCTCGTTAGTACTGTCTTGTTGCTTATGTGTTTTAACAAGAAATAAAAAAATAAATAAAAGAAATATATATATATATAAATAAAAATGATAATAAATATAGAAAAAATACATGGTATTTAGGATTAAAATGTGTGTATTATATCGATTAAGTTGTGGGTGTGGCTGGTGAAATTTCATAAGTGCAGGTGTGTATTGACAAGAAAAAGAAAAAAAAAAAAAATGATAACCTTTTCCAGATCTCGGGACTATGACTCCTATCTCTCTTTTCCCCATTTTTTTTTTTTTTTCTTCTTTCTGTTATCGTCTTGTATTCGTCTCGATACAAAAAAAAAAAATACATCTTAACATCTATCTATATACATTTAGTTATTGGTAGTTTTGTGAAGATGTCGATATACTCGGAGAAAGTTTGTCTGGCAAGAGTGTCCATTATCGTGAACTCGAAAATTCCAGGTGTCCCACCACCACCACCGTCATATTGTCATGTGTATGCATTACTGTTCTTTATACACACATAAACACACATTCATTTATATATGTATATATATATATAATTTCATTGTGTATTGTTTGTTCATTGAACATTTCCAACTATTGGACTGTACTTTATTATTGTCATTTTCAGTATCGATTCTTCAATATAAATTTTTTTTTTTTTTTTTTCTTTTTAATTTCTTTCTCTTTTTCTTTCAGATTTTCTTTCTGAAATACACACAAAAAAATATATATATATATATAACAATTGAAATAAAAGCAAAAAAAAAAAAGTAAAATTGAAATTAAATAAAATTTTTTCTTATTTATTTTTCATTTTAATTTTACATTACCAATTATAAATGAATACTTTGTAAACTTATTAAATACAGTTTGATGATAATTCAAGAAAATCCGTTGATCCGTCACAACTTTTAGTTATAAATGTATATACATTTTATTTTTATTTTTTTGTTCAACAACTATGACATGAGACAGTACGATAGTTTTGTATAAATACATATATATATTTATTATATATAGTGTGACTTTATCTATATTATATTTGACTCAATGCATTGGCGCTTTCCGTCGACTTAACGAGGCACTCGAGTCTCACAAGTCTCGACACCTCGATCACATCGATATTTCCACGAAACTACAGCTAAGGAAAGTAGCAACCAACTCACATTGCATATACTCACACAATACAATAATACACTATTTCCCTTGGGCATTCACTGCATTCTATATACATTTCCTTATATACCTATATACAATCATATACAAACATACATATATATATATATATATTAGTATGCTTGATTGTATATGCACAACTGTGAGGTGCTTGCACTTTGACGTTGCTTTTCTTTCAACAAGGTGTTCTCTGTGTCTAATGGATATGCACTTGGGGGTCTTTCTTTCTTTCTTTCTCTCTCTCTCTCACACACTTTCTGGACACGTTTGTGCATGTTTTGCCGCACAACGGCACGTCCTCACAACTCGCGTGAGTCCCACGACCTCTTTCCCCACTATTCTCTTCTTTACCTCCCTCTCGCTCTTTAAGAAATACAAAGACGAGGAGAAAAAAAAAATTGCAAAAAAAAAAAAAAAAAAAAATGTAAAATAATAAAATTGTAAAAACTATTAGTTATTTTACTTGTTGGAATAAAATTACTCTTGAGTATATTTACATTGTGAAAATACTTATTATTATATATAAATACACCGACATTGAGAGATAATAATAATAATAATAATAAATATTTTATTTTTAAATCAAAGAGAATTTTTTTTTTTTTTTTTTTTTTTTTTTTGTGTATCGGGAATGAAATATATAGATAATAAATTCTCATCCCTTTACGATTTGTAAATATGCATATGTTGAAAAAAGAGGGGGATGAAGAGAAAGAGAGAGAGAGAGAGTGAATTTATTTGAAATTGCCCTGAAGATATTGGGACGAATGACCACTCGGCAATTAATATGACGAGATGGTATTTGAAAAATTGTCGTGCGTGTAATGATAAATTTATGAGTGAAGGGGATGGATGGACTGTCGTTGTTTCATTTCACTTTTTATCTCACTTTTACTCGTTCTCTATACATGTATTTATATATCATATATATACACACATTGAATTGTCCGTGAATGGGATGAGGAGAATATCCAGTAATTATATTGCATAAGCGGGGTGAGTATTTGATGAAAGGTTCAAAGCCTATATACAAGGTATATATATATACAAGCGAAGATAACACAGGGAAATACTGAGAGAGATCAAATTAATTACACGGGTAGGAGATACGATTGCTCTTAGTGGATTGCCACGAGGGTTGGACATTGGTATATCAGAGGACTGTGTAAGAGACCTTTGAGAATTTAATGATTGGACATGATGATTATCATGTTTTTTTTTTTTTTTTTTTTTTTCATCCTGCCACAAATTAAATTTAAATATATAATTTTTTTTTTTTTTTTTTTTTTTTTTTTCTACTCAAATATTTTTATTAAAAATAATCACGATGTGATTATTTATTGTAGGGGGATAAAAAAAAATAAAATAAAAAAATTTGGAGAAAGTATTTTATTTATTGAGGTATTTACAAGTGAAACACGTGGGCGTAAAATATTTAAATTCAGTGATTATAGACATTGAAATGGAGATAGACAGTGAGAGAGACAGTGTCGTATTATATAGGGTGAAGGACTGTAACATCCTGTTAAAACTTGTTGGAGGGAGATGTGTGTGTGTGTGTGTGTTTATATATATAGCAGTAGCGAATGTTTCATGATGACCCTCCGCGACGCGCCACGAGAAAGTCGTGCGCTCAATCTTGGATGAGAGACCCTCATCATGCAATGTGGCTTGGATCGTTCTCCAACCAAGTATATATATATATAATAAATGGTCAAACGTAGTATATATAAAGTGCCTTTGAGTTTTAGGTCTTAGGTTACGTTCGTGGGTTTTGATCCTTAAAGGTACTGTCACGCCAACAACAAAGACAATACATTTCCTCTTCGATCTCTCTTTTACTTTCAGCGACAAAATCTTACATTATATAAATGTCTTTTAACTAAACTACATACACGTATTTGTGTGTATGTACTCTGTGAATCCCCGGGTATTTGTGTGTGTATGTAGGTAGGGGGGTCTTTCGAGGAGGAATTCATCTTATTTTTTGCCCATTTATTCGATTATTCCCCAACATCTTCACACGCCTTTTGTATATCACTCACACAGAGTAAGAGGAAAGACAACTCGATGTGTACACGTCAAAGAGAATAAAAAGAAAAAAGAAATATATATATATATATATATATATAATAAAATAAATATTACGTATTATTTTTCTCTTTAATCTTTTTTTCTTTATGAACTCTCTCTCTTGCTCTTAAAGTCTGTTTTTTTTTATTTTTTTTTATTTTTTATTTTTACAATTTGACATAAAACATTTATTATTAAATATTTATATATTGCATTTTGTATTTATTATTATTATTATTATTAGTATTGGATTTTATTGATTTGTATAGTTTTTGTTTGATTTAATATTTGAATGTAAATGTAAATATGAAATGAATAGGAAGGAAGAAAAAAATTAAATGAAAATTAAGGGCTAATAAAATAAGCGTAAAGTAAATGAATCAATGATTCACGCATGTGTGTGTTTATTATATATATATACATATATTGTATATATTTATATATTGAGGGGCTGGGAGTTCTCCGTCTCTGCTACGTCGCGACGGTCGAGGACAAATCGATACGACTATTTGTCCCGCGGGTGCAAAACGCGACGCAGATGTATACACTGATTAGAAATACTACGATATCAAAACATAATATTTCTACATTTATATAAACATTATAATATACAGTATGTAGATTGATGTGTAATAAAAAAAATAGGGGAAAATAATAAAAATTGTGGGAAATATTGAAAATTATATTAATTATTTGTCAATAGTTTATTTTATTATTTTATTATTATTGTTTTTTTTTTGTTTCCTTTTTTTTTTTTTTTTGGACTGATTTATTATGTGTGAGTGTTTGGGTGTTTGTGTCGTGAAGAAAAATGAATTTTTAGTACGTGAAGAAATGCGATATAACTTGGTTTTATGTAGATGTAAAAGTATATCCATAATTTTCAGTGGACACTGAAGAAAAAAGAAAAAAAAAAAAAGCAAAATAAAAAGAATATTGGGGTGGGATAGAAGGGTATAATAGTCGGATCGATGCCATATTTTCGTCGCAAATGGACCATCTGCCCCACCAAGTTTATGTTGTAAAGATGAACGAGGGTGTATACGTACACACATACACATAAGAATTTTTTTCCAAGATTGTTCAGTTCAATAATTTTTTTTTTTTTGTGTCATTGATTTTTCTTTTTCTCTTCTTTTCTTTTCATTGTATTATACGAGTTTATTATTTCAATGGTACTGAATATAAATATCAGACTTTTTAAATCCTCTTATACATATATATATATATTTTTTTTATTCAATAAAAATTCACGTAATACACAATTGAATATATAAATTTAATCTGTCGTATTGAAATTCGAGTATAAATACATTTACTTATTATTGAAAATTGTTTTTCATTTCTTTCGAATAATATTATTCATCTTTCGTTGTTTTTATGTATTTATTTATTTATTTATTTATTTATTCATTTTTTTATTACTATCACTCTATTATTACTTAAACAAATTACTATTTCATTCATTCAAGACTTGGTTTGTTATTTATGTACTGTCAAACTGAAGTTTTTTTTCTCCAATATCATTTTATATGTACGACGAAGACTATTGATATTTCTCAGTGGCATAGAGGACTTCCGGGAGATTCCAAGAGTTGAAGAGGACCCTTACACAATGTACACATTGTATTGAGAGAAAAAGAGCGAAAGAAGAAAAAAAAAAAAAGGAAAAGTTGGTGGATAAAATGTTAGGGGTAGTGAAATGAAATTAAGTCGTACCTGACGGAAGTCTACGGGGCTGCTATTGCTATTGCTACTGTAGCACACAAACGCCAGCGGGAATCAACTGAAACGGAAACGCAAAAAGAGTAAGAGAGAAAAAGAGAATGATACAGGAAGTGCAGAAAGTTAAAGAAAAAAAAAAAAAAAAAAAAAAAATGAAATGGAAAAAATGGAAAATCAAGAGTAGAAATAAAAGTAAATGAAGTATACGTTGATGTTCGCCTGAGGACAAATGAACTACAGAATATAATATAATATAATATATATATATATGTATATATTCCATCAACGAAGTGACTTTAGGCAAGAGAAAAAAAAAATATTAATATTATATGTTGGAAAATAAATGAAGAAAAAAGATAAAAAGGAAGAAAAATTAAAAATTATTATAATATCTCGGTAAATATTTCACGGTGGATGATTGAAATGAAATTATGTTAGAGAGGCTATTTAATGTGGTTATTTCGTCATTATATAAAGAATATATATATGTATATCATCCATTGAATTATTCATGTATACGTGTGCGCGTACATATGAACTTTGCACGTGTGTATTTATCGCTTCATCTAAAATTCTACATATATACACACGTTATTTATAAAATACATCATGATCGAAGACATGGCACGACTTTGTACGAACTCATGAGCTTAAAGAATGTCCAAACATCCGTAATATGATACATACACGAGTTTTTGTGTATACGTGAAATTGATGCCAATCATATCCATTTGTTTTCATCAAATATTTTTGTTTATTTATTATTATTACTATTATTATTTTTTTTTTCTTTCCCTTTCATATATATAAATAATTTTGATAATTAAATATAATAACGGTGAATACAAGTAAAAATATTTCTCATCATGTTAAATAATAAAATTAATACAATCATTTATTTCTATAATGATCGTGTATTATTATATTTTTTTTTTTTTTTTTTTTACCAATTTAACATCCGATTTTCTGCTGACCTACGACGCCACTAGTTGTCGATGACTGCAAAGTTGGCGTCGGAAAGGGCGCCACAGTTATCGACCCGACCATTATGTTGGCTGGCATATACATCATACATATATATATGTATATGTATATGTATATGATGAAGTGAAGAGCTAGTACTTTTGTTCATGAAAGTATATAACTATCGTACACCTACAGGACAACTTTTTCAATGAGGGATACACGTACAAACACGAAAATGAAACGCGTATGCAACTATCATCCTCCCTCTCGTCTCTCCCGCTCTTCACAGATGTTTTACTATTCGATAAAGTGGCCCATACTAAAAACAAAAAAAAAACACGTATGTGAATATTTTTCAAGGATGTTTCAGTATATCCAGACGATTGAGAGATCTCTCTGTGAAAAAGCAAAAAAAAAAAAAAAAAAAATCGTCTGTTTTTCATGTGCAAACATGAATTTCGTTGAGGACAAAATGCGACGAGGTAATCCACAGGGAAAGTTTGCGCTTGCATATGGTGAACGACACGAATTTTATCTCTATCCCTCTATCTTTCACTCTCACTATATATAAGCTTATCTTTTTTCTTTTTTTTTTTTCCTCCTCCTATGTAAATATGTGTGTGTGTGTGTGTGTGTGTGTGTATATCTGGACTACATACGCCACGACGAAAAGTGACCCGTGTCGTCGGCAAAACCACCCTCAACACAGGAGCCTCCAAACCCCGTTCTCCAGAGAATAAACAAATCCCTGGACGTTAGTGGGCTTTCCTTTTCCCTTTTTTTTTTTTCTCCAGCTCTTCCTTTATACTATCTGCTTTCCCTTCCTTTCCCCCTCTCCCATATTCCCTTTTCACTATTATAATGTTCTTGATTCGTCCGTCGTGATTTCTTTGTTGAATAAGTTGAACGAATTGAGAGGATGGAGTAAAGAGCGAGTGGTATAGAACGGACGAAAAGGGAAAAGGGGGAGGGGAATCGAATAGTATTTTAATAATGGTTTTCTGGTGATGTGGGTGTTTTGAATTTTATAATGTATATAGAATATATGTATGAGACAGGAGATGATTGGTAAAGTTTGAACGGATGTGTTTTGTTTTGTCCTGTTAGTTGAGAGATAATTTAATTGAACAATTGAAATATAATTTGTCAATATTTTTATCTATATAAATTTTTAATAATACATTTATTATTTATGTTTATCAATAATAATTTAGATATAATTATAAAATATTTTTCAAATATTATTTTTTTTTTTCTCTAGATATTAATATTGTGATGAATAAATTTTTATTATTATTTGAAATATTTCAATATAATATTACAATATGAAGATTCAAATAACAAATTTATATTGTGAATATATTTATGTGTGTGTGTGTGTGTGTGTACGTATATATTTCATGAAAATCGTAGAGAACGTCATTGTCATCGAGAAGAGTTGAAAAATCAGTCGATATGACTCGACATTTTTCAACGACCCAATTTTATCTTCAAACCGCAATTTTTATCCAAGTATCTTCCATTCGAAAGATTAAACTTCATCTGCTTCAACAAAAAAAAAAAAAAAAATTTTATTTTTTTCTTTTTTTTTTCAAAATAAATATTAAACCTTATCAATATCATATTCCCATGGATATCATCGACTCAATGACAATTGGCATTTCTCAATAACTAGAAAAAAAAATACATTAATTTATTATTCATTCATCTTTATTAATTTTCGTCTTTTTTTTCTCTTGTTTTCTTGTTTTTTTTTTTTTTTTTTTCTTTTTTTTAAACTCTAAAATGTAAATCATCCATAAGAATATAAAAATACGCTGTGGGCACATCATCAATATTAACCCGTCAAGTTGAATTCACCATCACGAAAAAGTTACTACATAACTGTACGAAGTGTGTGTGTGTGTGTGAAATCTATGGCTGATACTATTCTTACTACTACTACTGTTACTACTGCTGCTACTACTGGTTGAGTGAGTGAACAGATTTTCCCAGTAGTTATTTCCAAGTTGAAGCTCTCAGAGTTCATGACACGAGCAGACGAGAGAAGTAGAATACGCGCACGTTTTATATAAACGTTTGTGAAAGATAGAACGAGCGACCGAATACACAGATGAAATTCAACAGGGAGATTTTACTTGTGGATGGGCGTTTGACGTGGCGGTTCTACAGTTGTATTGGCCGGGCGTGAGCAAACGACCAAAGGATAGAAAGACCAGGATAGAAATTGAATGAGAGAATAGAGGGTGAGAAATATATATATAAGAAACAAGACAACAAAACGACACAACCACAGATAATATATATATATATATATATTATACCGGCTGTTGGTTGCATTATACGCAAGAGGTTATAGATGGCACGTAGAAAATGACCGGGAAACTTGACATCGTTGTGAGCTATATCCACACCATATGTGGCCACACTTAGTAGTACCATCCTATGTGCAAATTTGTCTGTGGTCCAGTTTACATTTACGTTTATATATATATATACATACTGAAATATATCATTCTATTATCAAATAAATATATATATGTACATATTTACTATAAATAAATATAAATCAGGGTATGCGTGTATTTAAAATGAAGAAATAAAATTAGAAATAAATATCCACTGTTGTGTATGTCAAGAGAGAATATAGTACTGAGGGAAAAAAAGAGAGAAAGGAAACGAGGGAAAAAAAAAAAAAAAAAAAAAAAAAAAAAAAACGAGATATAACGATAAAGACCTGAATGTTGTTGGTGTGTTACCCTGGGTTACTCAACTTTCACTCTTTCTCTTCATCCACAGTGACTCTGACTCGACTCACCCTCAATGAAGGACACTCAAAACTCTTCTCAACTCATCCATTTATATTACTCCGTGATACATACATCACTTCAACGGGAAAATACGTCTGGTTGTTGCCTCGGACGCACCCTCGTGTCTATTGGATTATCCAGTGGGATCGAGTGATGAAGGGGAAAGGGAAAAAATTATGTATATATATATATATATGTAATACGCACGCAAAGTATATGTTTTGAGGGGTGGAATAAGCATCTCGACACACAGAATTGAACGGGGGTGGTGGGTAGTGGAGAACGCGCTGGCGCACTGGCATGAACCAGACGCTTGCGGGCACAGAGTGAGGTTGTGCCGTTGTGCAAGTCTGGCGCAGCTTAGCCAGTCTCTTGAGGCACTACCTTTGTATATATATCTATGTATGTATGTATGTATGTGATGTTCTGCCCCACCTCGTGCAAGCCCGGACTAACTCGGGTATACCACCCCATAGCATTACCAACACAAGCTCCACTACCTCTAACGCGCCCTCGTCATTCGTTTCCTTCGCTCCTCTGCGAATCAATAGTGCGTACCTCGCTGTGGCGCCGCGCACGTTACGGGGGCGCGACGTCAACGCCCGATCACGTCCGAATACATCCGAGATGTTTTCTCTGCGATGTCTTCAGGTTTATATCAGGCTAAATTGACTGTATATGGGAGAAAATGAAAGAGAAAAAAAATATATATATATATATTTATATATAGAGAAGACGAGTCCATGAGTTTTATTTTATTTTTTATTTTTCGTTTTTTTTTTTGTTTGTTTGTTTTTTTTTTTTTTTTTTGTATTGATGTATGTGTGCAGTCAATGTCCAATCGACAAAGTTGGCGGATTCTTTCAGTCTATATTTCTCATTTTCTCTCGGTATTTTTTATTATTATTTTTTTTTTGTTTTTGTTTTTTTACATTTTTTATTGTTTTATATATAAAAATTCAATGCGCGTGAGAATTTTATTCCTTTATTTCTTTATTTCATCTATATCGAAAGAATGAAGCAACAAAAAAATAACAATTTAATACGTAGTGGTGGATTTTTTTTTATTTTTTTGTTCTGTTTGTTTGTTTTTTTTTTTTTTTTTTTTAATACCTCGAAATTTCACTCAGCTATTTTTGCTCTAAATGGTTTTTAAATGTAATGAGAAGTCCTAATGAAAGTTTTATAGGAAACTATTACAGCACGACTTGCAAGAAAATTCTGCTATTCCATTTTATACTTATATAAATGTATTTTTATTTTTTAATTTTTTTTTTTTTTTTTTTTCCACATTTTTCTATCCTTTCCACAGATTTTCATTTATATTTATATTTTTATTTTCATTTCGATTTATTTTCTCTCTCTCTCTCTTTTTCTTTTTCTTTTTCTTTTTTCTCTTTTTTCTCTTTTTTCTCTTTTTTCTCTTTTTTCTCTTTTTTCTCTTTTTTTTATTTTTTTTATTTTTTTAAAATTTTTTTCCTCAATGTCCCGTTAAATACGAATTGGCATTGAAGGGCAACGCTGGGGTTTATCCACATCCACTACGTCTATTCTATCCACAAAATCCATGAAATCGAATTTTACGTTATTCAAAAGTGCACCTGCATGAGCGTGTATATACAGTGTAGAAATGGCTGAACGGGTGGCAACAACGATGAAAACGGGCGTGTCCATTCACATCCACACACACACAGATATATATATATACATTCACGTACACGTGGAAAAAAAAAGAGAGACGAGTGAGGGATAGAGGAGAATGGGAAAATGAGGGGGGGATTTTTTTTTTTTTTTTCGATAAACGACTGAAAAGAATGAGGCCCACCCTGAGCCATCAACATCACAGACTATTGTATAATGTACTACAACATCTATAAAGGAAATGAAATTCATGTGATAATAGGCAAAATACAAATATGTATAAGAAGTATATACATCCTATTGCAATTTTTTTTACACCTAATGGATAAAAACAGTTCATAAAATTTGTTTTTTATTTCATTGATAATTTTTTTTTGTTTTTTTCTCTTCAATGGATAAAAACGTAAAGTGACATCACACCAAAAGCATCAAAAACACTATTTTAATAATGTTTGACACACTGCCCCGTTAATGTCCCACAGGGTCTAATATATCTCTTTATATATGTACTCGAGTGTTTATGTGCATGTGTGGGTGTGTGTATGTGTGTTTTCATTCCCTGTACTCATTTTTCCCTTCCATTCTTGCCATTATTATTTCCCCTAAATTACAATTGTTTACCCTCTGTCTATCCGTATATTAAATTTGCAGTAATATGTTTTGCTGGGCAATTATAATTTAGATAAATATATTTTGTAAATTATCAGAGTCATTGGGTGATTGATGTTTTTTTTTTTTTTTAGGGGATTTTTTTCTGTTGTGGATAGTGAATCTCGTAAAATTACTCGGATAATTTTTTTTTTTTTTTTCCTTTATTTATTTCATTTTTTTTTTTTTTCCTACTCTTTATCTTTCTTTTTCTCATTCGCTTACTTGCTCCAGTTTGATTCCACTTATTTGTGACAAGAGCTGGCTACTTGTCGTCGTTGTCATTCTCCACGTTGCTATGTTGAAAGAGAGTCATTGTTCCATTTTTACGTATGACACAGTTACTTTTTTTTTTTTTTTTTTTTTTTCTTTTTGGCACTGTGCCCCATAATGTTTAACTCTTTTTTTTTTTTTTTTTTTTTCATTCGCCCTCGTTCTGTGACTGCTTATAAAATTGTAGACTGCTGATATTTACCGTAGCGTGGAAATTTATTTTTTTATTTTTTTTCTTTCCTCTCTTGTCGTAAAATTGATTTAAACCAACGACGTACACTGCCACTGGTTGAATTTTGGCTCATTCTCTTCGCAATTGCTTTTCTTTTTCTCCCTCATTCTACCCATGTATTCTGTTTATATATATTTTTATATTTTTACTGTGAACTTGGAATTCACTAACAGCTGATCGTTGTAGAGAATTTTCTCAATGAATTTTTACTATTTCACGAATTTAAATGTATGATAAAATATTTTTAAAATATTTTTTTCTTGTTTTTTTTTTGTTTTTTTCTCACACATTCAAGATTTCTATAGGAATAAATATTAAACAGATATAAACAAACATTATTTCTTAGATGTAATGTAGAATCTGCTTTATATTTTATCTCAAAATTCTTCATCATTTCACTTCATATTTCACATTTGTGATTGCAAGCACGCACGACATTTCCTCCGTATCATTCACAAAAACTTTTATATATATATATATATATATCTGTGTGTATGTGTGTGTGCGCACGCGTATGCACACACCATTGATCCCCTTGGGAGATTATCCCTTGGTGAGTGTTCATCGTCCAAAAAAAAAACAAAAAAAAAAAAAACAAGTAAATAACAATAATAATAATAAAAACGTATTATATATATAATAAATTGAAGAAAAAATAAAATATTAGATGAAAAAAAGTGAGAGAAGAAAAAAAAAATTATGATAAAATCGCGGAAAAGTTTTCTACACCTTTGTAAGAACAGTAAAAGGAAAGAAAATATGCGAATATCGGAAAAAAATAAGAGTATGAGAGTCGTGTGTATATATATCTATACAATAAGAAAGGCGGAATTGAGGCAAAGTAATTTGCGAAACGTCAGGCACGTCATTCCTTTCGACAGGCGCGCCTTCAATGTTGCGAAGCCCCTTAATTGCCGTATAACCCTCTTTCTCCTTCGTCTCATATTTTTCTCTTATTTTTCTTATTTTTCTTTTTTTTTTTTCTTCTTCCTCTTCTTTTTCTTTTGTCTCCACCCTCCTACCTTTTTCCTCATAACCACCTGATTCTCTCATTTCTCCTAAAATTGACTCTGTTCTCGTCTAGTCTCTAACATTAAAAAAAAAAAACAAAAAACAAAAAAATATGATCATCCTGCATTTTATTGTCCGTAATATAAAATGATGCGCGTGGTGTTTCCTTGACGGCCAATGAAGTCCAACGTGCGCACATTTTTATACATCAGTTTCTCGGCTTCCTTTACTTGTCGATAAATTGAAGCCAACCTAACGCCAACTTGGTCTACGTTGTGTTGTGCTTTGTTCTGTTGTGTTGTGTTCATTCTCAACGCAATATAACACCGGGACACCCCTTTTTTTTTAAGTTAAAGTGGGTAAAGTATAATAAGAAAAAAAAAAATATATATATATACAAACATGTGTAACAACTTGAAGAATCTTATCGAAATTATTCACTTAAACTCATTTGAAAATTAATAGATGGATATATATATAAGAGAATGTTATTTTTACCCTCTCTCATCAATTGAATGTCAATGACAAAATTAAAATACTTTCTCTCCTTATCTTGGGATAAAAATGAAATTGTTTCTAAAGCTCCCTTGAGTATCTGTATATTCACTCTAAAATGTAAGAAAGGAGAAACGTGAAAGTCGAGAGAAAGGAATGAGAAGAGAGGAACAAAATAGATGAGAGGAACATTCCTTTCGTTGTTCTAAAAGAAAAAATAAAATAAAATAAAATACTAGGTATATATATATATAGTTGTAGAGAAAAGTGAAGAGAATAAAGGAGGAACAAGCCAGAATTGCATATATATATATGGCCCATCCGGATCGACTTCATGCACTCGACTCCCGGAATTCCGGCTCGATTTTCCGCATGAACGTACAGCGACTGCGCTCACCTTTTTCCTTTATTTATTCATTTATTATTATTATTATTATTATTATTATTATTTATATTATTAATTTTTTCTTTTGTTTTCATTTTATCTCAATCCAATCGAATATAACGATGTGTAGGGTAGGAAAAAATATATATATGTATACATGTCCATATTTGTATATGTATATATATATCAAATGCTTACAGCTCTTTACTAAATGTGCGGTGATGGATTGATGAGAAAGGGATGAAGATATATATATATATATATATGTGTTAAGCGATTTCATCAATGAGAGTAATCGTTTTTGTCTATCCTACGATGTATTTGGTCCTCATCCCTTTCATGTGTCCGACTAATCGTCAATCCGTTTGAATTTCCGGGATGTCACAGGTGCAAAGGATAATATCAATGCCCTATCTGAACTATCATTTGAACAGCCATTATTTTTTCCGTGATACAATTTTGCTATTTGCTCACTCTCACATTCAGACACAGAGATATTTTTTTTATTTTTTTAAAATTTTTTTTATTTTTCGTGTGTTCCCTCGTGTTTCCTTGATCACACTCATCTATTCACTGAAGATTTACAATGAATTGTGGCAAATATATATATACATAGAAAGTTAACGAATGGAAAAAAAAAAAAAAAAATAGAATAATAAAATAAAATAAATAAATAAATGAATATTCGCAGGGGAAAGAGAATGGGAAGTCACCAGTAGCCACCACGATAAATCTGTTAAAATCGATTGGTCATTCACGATTCGTTTGCAATACACAGATTTACTTCTTCCATTTTGGCAATGAAATAAACCCCTACCCCCTCCACCCCGACCCCCTCTTTTTTATTTTTTTTATTTGTTTCTATCTCATTTTTCTCTCACTTGGATACGTTACATTTATATACGTCGGTTTATTTAGTTTATTCCAAACTACATATTGTGTATATTCAGTTGAGTGACGAAGTGGAATTAGAACTACGTTGCATTGAGTGCATAGGCACGTGTCAGACATTCATATATATATATATATGCATAGCTATAGTGAGTGTCCACAATTCCTCTTGGCCCTCTTGTTCAGTGAGTGATTGGAGGTTATTCCATTTTCACGTGTTCGATAGTAGCAGATTGGAAATAGAGGGATAAACCTGAGAATATATATTGAATCACTATATATATATATATATGTATGTATGTATTTAGGTGGGGAATCTCTGGTATATTCCCCTACTATAGTGGAACCCATTAAATTCCTGAATGCTTTTTTGTTACTCCCTATTTCGTGAAACTGTCGACGAAATTGACAGTTGATTGGGGGATTTTAGTTGTGCAAGAGTGAGTATATAAATGAGAATGGGAAAAAAAAGTGAGAGTAACAGAGACAGATGAGAGGGAAAAATAAAGAGAGGGGGGGGGGGGGGTGAGGGTGAAAGCGAAAAATGTGGTGTGCGACAGGTGATAGAGAGTAGCGATAGAGAAAAAAAAAAAAAAAAAAAAAAAAATCAACAGGATAAAATGTTTCCGAGCGATTAATTATTATTGTCTCCAGTTATATATTCACATACTATTATATACTCTATATAATTTTTATGTATTTCCATTACATACACCTACATCATTACATTCATCTATATTGTCATCATCATCATCATTATCATCGTTATTATTATTATTAATATGTATACACATTTTTTTTTTTTTCCAAATTTCCTATTTCTATCGTATTCATTTTCATTTTTACATTAATTTAGTCTTTCATTGACTCTATATCTATTATTGAAATCTGGTATGCAGGAAAAAAAAAAATAATAATAAAAAAAGTCACATTTCATACAATACAATAAAAAAAAAAATTCTTTTTTTTTTTTTCATATATATGTGTATATTTGAGTATATATATGTTTGTTTGTGTGTTATGTGTTTTATTGATTGATTTCACAATTGGAAATTTATTGTTTCGTCAATTTATATTTTTTTACTCAAATGTTTCTAATATTACTGTTATTAACATTCCTATATATTTTTTTTTGTTGTTTTTCATATGCACAGAGTTAATAAAAAAAAAAAAAACGAAATTAATAATAATAATAATAAAATGAAAATATAAAAATCCAATTGCGGGAGAAAGAAATTAACCACGAGAAACAATTTTTCTCTGTGAAATGTGTGGGTGTTTTTTTTTTTTAGTAATTTTTTCCCCCATATTTTTATATATATATATGTACAAAAATTTTACATTTATACTTCTGTTTGTGAGTGTGAGTGGGTGTATATGTATTTGTATTGCAGTCTGATACTACTCTGCATCATCCCATTTACTTTTTTTTTTTACTTTGTATTTTTCTCTTTGTCGCTTAATGGTTCGGTGGGATAATTACTTATGCTAGCGGTGAATTTATACTACGTAGAATATTCACCTGTACCACTGGAGATAGAGAAGAGAAAACGATAGTATATAGCAAATTTATATGTATCTATATATTATGGTGGGATTCAAGCAAAGAGTAGAAATGAGAGTCGATCGAATCAACAAGAATGAGTCTCGAGAGGCAAAAAAGATTTTTTTCTCTTCCTTTCTTTCTTTTCTTCCCTTTCTCCCTATCTCTCTCTCTCTCTCTCTCTCATTCCCTCTGGTTTTTTTTTTAATTTCATTTTATTATTATTTTTTTTTTCACTATACCACTCGACAGGGTGAGTGAACTTTGGATGTGTAGGGGATGAAGAATCGCGATCTGGTTCTTTCCTGCTTTCCCCTCACGATTCCAATAACCTAAAATAATTCGTCAAACCTTTTTTTCTCACTCTTATATATTCTCTCTATCGTTTCTACATCTTTTTCTTCTTACTTTTTTTTTTATTTTTTTATTATTATTTTTTTTTCTTTCTTAGTTCATCCACATCACGATCAATCTGTCTTTCTCTCACTCTTACTTTATCCGACAAATCCTTTTATATAGGTATAACATTAAATAAATTGTTCTTTCTTACAATGACAATTCATATTACACATTCAATTATATTATTTCAATAGCTCTCGTAAAATATATTTTTAATTAATCTAAACAAAAAACAAAAAAAAAAATAAAACAAAAAAAATGAAAAAAAAAAATGAAAAAATGAAAATAATGGGGTGGATATTGAAAATTTATGTATTTGGATGTATATGAAAAAAAAAAAAAAAAAAAAAAATTAAAATGCAATAAAATAAAATAGATAATTTTTTTCTTTTTTTTTTTATTAATGTGTAGTTACGAGAGCACTACTTTGGTGGCATTAAAAATTCGGAATAATCACTGCGTGAGAGTGAAGGGAATTATACAGGATTCGGGTGCTCGTCGACAGATTCAACGCCGCATGTATATACGTTCCATATGTACAGTATGAGAGTTAATTCCCTTGTAGAAAAAAAACAAAAAGAAATAAAAAAAATAAAAAAAATAAAAAAAATAAAAACGAGAATGTGTAGGGTGAAAAAAAAAAGAAGATGAGGAGACGATGCCTAGTGAGCGGGAAACGAGGGCGACACTTGGGTTGGTATTGGAGCAGCGGGAAAGAGAAAAATAAAGGAGAAAGGGTAGTAACAACCCTCTCATTGGGATGGTAAATGGTAAGCTGGGTTTATAAGCCACGGGCGGGTTGTTGGAAGCCGACCCTGACGTTCAATACTTTCGTCTCTTATAAATTTTTTTTTTTTTTCTTCTCTTTTTTCCCTACTTTTTAATTTTTTTTTTGTTTTTTGTTTTTTTTTTTTCTCATTAAGCTGTGATGGGGTGCAATATTTGAATCATGAAAAAATTTTGATCTAGATAATTTGTAAATTTATTTTATTTATTTTTGTTAATGAAATTCATGTAAAAGAAAAAAAAAAACAAAATAATGAGTAATAATTTTGAAATAAAACATAAATTTATTATCATCATTTTCCCTTCAACTTTTGTTTCATTTAAAAATTGTATTAATATTATTAAAAAAAAAAAAAAAAATTAATAATACGATGAAATGTATAAAATACAACTAATCATCACTCATTTTATTATTATCAACATTTTATATTCACTTGCATTATCAAACCCCAAACATCTCTGTGTATCATGTATTTTTAATCAGCTCACTGACTCTCACATTTATATACATTTTTGCTTTATTTATTCTCTTCTTTATTTATTATTTTTTTTTTTTCAACGCATGTTAGCACATACAAACACAAAACCCACAGACACACACATATATATACACATTCGATCTTGATCTGAGGACTCGTCCACTGGGAATCGTTGGAGCATATTCCCAGGAATAGTAAGTTCACATATACATATACATATATATATACATATACATTCTCTCTATATCTCTCTTTCCAACTGACTATTTCCCTCCGGCAAAGAGTAAACTTCCACAACTCGATATCACATTCGCAATTTCGCGACGTAGGACATTGCACACACACACACACACAAATTATATAGTTTTTTTTTTCTCTGGCATCTATCCAGAACATTTCTTCTTCTAATACGTATTTACATATATGTATATATATATATATATATATAATTATAGTTTAAACATAATTTTGTAATGTCAACACTACAAATACATATATAATAGATCCTATGTTTATTTCATTCATCCCCTCCGTCTACTCCCCCGTTGGCTTTTTTTTTTGTTTTTTTTTTTTTTTTCATTATTATTTATCGTTTCTATCTGTCCAATATACTTGATGATATATTGTTGTTTCCACGTTGTCTGTTTGTCATCCTGTAGACAATATATATAATACGTTGACGTAACGTGTTTCTCGACACGTCTACGAGCTTGGCAATTTCGCTAGCGGTTTTGCACGGGATTCCAGTATAAATCCCGGTATCTATATTGGATAAATGTGTATATATAGATAGATGGATAGATAGTTGCGCGTGTCTTTTGGATGACGACGCGCAGAAAAGTGGAAAATATAATGGATGTCATATGTGGTCATGTACTTATACATTTTATTTTATTTTATTTTATTTTATTTATTTATTAATTTATTTTTTTTTCTTACCTTCGTCCTCTTTCACTTTTATATACACTTTTATATCCTTATATACGTATTTGATACATATATATTATGTATATATTGTATATAATGTGTATGTGTAAATGTATTCTGTGAACCATTTATGGTTGGCCATTGTTTCGCGCACGCTCCTGTCATAAAGGCGCGTATACACATGGAGAAAAGAGAAATACGTGAGATGGAATGAGAAGAAGAAGAAGAAAAAAAAAAAAAATGAGAGAAAAAAAGGGGGATGAAAGGGAATTGTGATGGTGGAAAGAATGAGAGGGAGAGAGTTGAAGGGGCGAAGCCAGAGGCTTGAAGAATATCTCATTCGCCGGATGTCGTGAGATACTCGCCGCTTTGTGTATGCTGTGTACTCATCTCTTTTTTTTTTTTTTATTTATTTATTTTATTTTATTTTATTTTATTATTATTTTTTTTCTGCTCGTTGTTTATTTCTTTATTATTATTTTTCCACATTCTTTCTTTTTATTTTTTATTATTAGTATTTTTTATTTTATTTTATTATTTTTATTTTTGGGTTTTTTTTTTTTTTGTTTACTCATAATTTCGCAAAATTCTATCACATTTTATATCCCATATTTTTTTGTTTTTTTTTTCTTTTTCTTTGGATTTACTTCTTTCGCGTTCATATACGATCATAGGATATTTATATGTGTATATAGAAACTTTGCCTGCACGACAACGATAACGGAAGTTAATATATATAGACAGATGATGAGGTTTTTTTTTTTTTTTTTTTTCTATCACTTTGTATTCTTTCTTCACTTCACTTTCTTGTCCACTCTCTTGAGTGATGAAGTGTAATTTCACTGGTCCACTCACAATGAACAATTTTCACTCTTATATCATATATAATTCTCTAACTAAAACGTTTGCAATTTTTTTTATTTTATTTATTATTATTTTCAATTTATTTTTCTTATTTACTTGCTACACTGTACCGTAAAATCCAACTCTTTATTACACTTATATTGTCTTTCTCTCTAGTTAATGTATGCACAGGAACATCACAAAATTCAAAACAAAAAAAAAAAAAAATAGGAGAAAAGAAAAAAAAAATATAGAATAAAATAATAATGGAAAAAAGAAGCGAAAAATTGCTCCAAAGAGACACACCACAGGTCTGTAATATAACTGATGTATATATATCTATATATATATATATGATGCTCCTCCTCTGTCTGTGTGTGGGTGTGTATTTCGCTTACACTTCCTCTCTATCATCTCTCGGGGATCCTTTTGCAGCATTCATCCAATCTCCTTGGTTGCCGCGTGTCTCAGAATAAAGGGAAAAAGAAAAAAAAAAAACCAAACATAAAAATAATAAAAAAAAAAACAAAAAAAATATGACGAAGAAATAATACCTGTGAGAGGGCCCAGCGAAAGAAAATTATTCCGAGAATTCGTCTGGTATGAGAGAAAGAGCAGATCGTTGACCTGCGACGTTGACGGAATTATTATTATCATCATCATTATTAAATTTTTTTTTCTTTTTTTTTCTCTTTTTTTCATCGTTGAAAATCGAAGAATTTCAAATATATATATTAGCAGATTTCAATTACAATTTATAATCTCACCGACTATTTTTTATATTAAATATTTTTCTCACTATTTTTTAAAATCTCATTATATCGACAAATAAAGAAAAAAAAATTAATTATAACTTTTTTTTTTCCAGCTTTTTTTTTTTTTTGTATTATATTTCTCTTATATTTAGAATTAAAATTTAAAAAATATACAATATATTGTCAATGTTGAATATTCTTTTTGTAAAACGATTTGTTCAATGATTTTGTAACGACATTAGACAAGTTCAAGGTAAATCACTATATATTATATATATAAATAGATGCATGTGTATATGTTTATAGGTAGATATATAGGCATAATCAATCTTGTTTGAACGCGTCATTTATGAGAGCAAGTGAGATGATGGTATCTAGTTAATTGCAGCGAGAAAATAACGTGCACTATTTTCTTCAAGCTCACACACATGTATAATCACATATATATATTACATATATATTTATATGTGTGTGTGTGTGTGTATAAGTTGCACAATCTGACAATCACACCCTTCTCTTCTCTCTCGACTCCCATTTCGTCTGCATCTTTCTCTGATACTGCGCCATTTCCATCCCCGTTAACCGGTCGTATTAGTTGGTCTCTCATTAAAATTGCAAGACTCTGAGAACTAGAGCTGTATACCCACGCTACATCGAGAGGGTTGTGTCTCGTTTGGTGTAGTACACTCTCTATCTTACTCTATCGACTTTCGTCTCACTCTCTTTCACCTTGCCCATTGAGAAACTTTCCCGAACACTTCGATACAGTCGGGTGCTTCGCTTCCGCGAACGACTCATTATGCTAATTAATTATTGTCGAGTGCACAACTTTGTACTGCAGTTATTGCATATATGTATTTATATATGCATGAATATATATATGTGTATGTGAGTGATATGTATGTAGTCATGGATATTAAATACATCTACATTATATTATATATTATAATATGTGTATGAGTGTGTATTGCGATTAATTTTTAATTTTTATACTTGTTTTTCACTATTTTCGTGGTTCTATAAATTAATTTTATTTTTTAAAAAAAATTTTTTTTTTTTCTATTTAATGACATTGCATATATATATATATAACTACAGTGTATATGAAATTTTTTTTTGGAAGAATTCAATCTACACGTAAATGGCCAACACTAACAAATTTTATTTCCAACAGTTATAAAAATATTATTAAATTTCGTGTATGTTTTATCTGATATTTTTATCGATTTAAAAAAAAAAAAAAAAAAGTTCTATATTTTTTTTTGTTTTTTTTTTTTTTTTTCGTTTTTAAAATATTTTCTGATGAATTCGTGTTGATTAAAAAAATAACACGAATCCAAATGCAAAAAAAAAAAAAAAAAAAGAAAAATAATAATAAAAGTTAGAAAGAAAAAAAATAAAAAAATATATCGCTTACGTGAATAAATAGATTTGTGGGGGAAAAAAAAAAAAAAAAATTGCAATGTCGAATAATAAAAAATAAATAATAAATAAATAAATAAATAAATAAAATGAAATTGAAATACACACAGATGGAAAAAAAAATATATATTTTTTATATGTGTATAGAATGGAATTTTATATATAACATCGATGAGTACGTGAGTTTTGTAAAAAAATCTTCTACAGCCCATCGACGATATAATCATCACGTATCTGTACGTGTATACACACACACACACACATATATATATAATGTCAAATGATCGATAGCAATTTCGTGAAAATTCAATTGACATCGTCAAGTTCTTCTCTTATATATGTACACGTGAAAAAATATGTGCGAGACATTGTCATATCAAATTTATATATAACGTAAAAGTCTTCAATATGCATACAAGAATAAACACGCTCGCTATGGAGTTTGAATATGAATATATATATATATATATATATATATATATATGGTATGAGATGAGGGACAAAAGGTGGTTCAAATGGTTGAGGGAAAATTGTATGACGTGGTTTCGAAATGATTTTCAACATAGCGAGTAGCCAATCATTGTGAATACACTGAAACACAAACATATTCATATGTATCTTCACCTCATTTTCTCTTTCTATTTCTCTTCTTGTTATTCTCCTCTCGATTTTTCGTTGTCGTCGGCATTTCAGTGAAAATAGCAAAGCGACGCGAGTGACAGCGCTTGCACAGGGTAGATAGAAATAGGGGATATATTCACGATCATCTAAAATTGCATGGCGTTTACTTCATGTATTCTAACTCTATATCACATTTGTGTGCGCTTCTATATCTGCTCATACGTCGTTTTCCTTTAGCTCTTATACCTCTCATCTCTACACTCACTCAACTTTGGCCTCACCTTTCATAATACTGTATATATATATATATATATATATTGCCTCTTTATCTATCCACTCACTTCCCATGGATATACGTTGTCGCTTCTACTGCTGTTGCTGTTGCTGCTGCTGTTGTTGTAGCTGTTGATGCTCTCAATAGAGCATCGTGTGTGGCAACGCGCGATATCAAGTGGCCAAAGACATTGAACAAACTGATGCGCGTGCCAATCGGTCATTTAGCCAGCTTTTATAAATTTACTATATATATACACAATAAATATATATGGATCAGGTGTAGAAAGTGGAAAAAAAAAAAAAAAACAAAAAACAAACAAACAAAAAAAAAATTAATAAATAAAAGGAAAAAACAAGGGAAATGAAAGAATAAATTTCTTTATTTTCTTATTGCTATTGCTGTTTTTTTTTCCTTTGCTCTCATTAATTTTTTTTTTCTCTCTCTTTCTCTTCTTTTATTTAATTTTTTTTTTTTTTTCTTTTTTTGCAATTCTCACGATCTTTATATTTTCTCTCTTAGTTCAATGAGATTTTAGTGGTAGCACACACTGACATGGCTGTTCAACACCGTACCAATACACGTGCCATGGCCTCATTTCCTTCCGTACTTGTAAATCTTGTATATCTCATATAGAGAGTGGCTTTTCGACCTGTTCACATCCCCTTATACTCTGCCTATTTCACTCACTCTCACTTGACAATTTCGTCTCTCCTCTTTGTCTATCCTCACCGCCCAATTTTCTCGCCTTTACCATCATCAACATCAACACCAATACCAACACCAACACCATCACCATTGCCACTATACCACATACTGTATACTCGTATATATTGCTCTTCCCTTTTCCTACCCATCAACGCGCCCTCTATACGCGATTGCGTACACATCCCCGGGACTTTCTGGTACGTTAGTTTATAACGTTAACAGCTCTTCGTAACGCTCCACACACTATTACAAATTTGCTTTTATCACATTATATATATATATATATATATATATATATATATATATATATATATAATTATATTGTACTATATGTTTGAAAACATTAATCCAACATCAATTGAATAAAGATTTTTTTATTTTATCAATGATATTTTTTATTTTTATATTTTATTCAATTTTTTTTTTTCTTCTTTTTTTTTTCGTCATATTGATCGATAACTTTATAAATTAATTTTTACACTTTCAAATAAAATTCAATGAGTAAAAATGTATAATAAAGAAGAATAAAATTTTTTAAATTTATTATTATTATATATATATAAATATATATTTTTTTAAAATAATTATTTTATTTATATGTTACAATATTGGATGTTGAATGATATTAAATAGAATATCGTAAATTAAATATAATTCTCAAATGCTTTTCTCACCTCCAACGTGTTTTGTGTAAATATCAAAAATAAATATACTCTATGTATTTACAGTGCAGATATCGACAAATATATATATATCAATCCCTGAGGAAGAGATGAGCGTCGATATTTGAAATCGGTATATTTACACTCCTTCACATTTACATTTCTATATATATTTGTTGTATTGTATCTACACGAAAATACGTAGGTATCACATTATTGAAGCACATGTGTTGCACCACAGCTTCTCATCCGTTCGACTGCATCGTTCGACCGCCACGTCAACGTGTGTCTATACGACGGCTGTGTATGTGTCTGTGCTGTGTTGCGTTGACGATATAAGCGCGTGTAATCGCTCCAGTGTCAATTGGACAAACTTGGCGCGCGTCGTGTCACGAATTATTCCCTGAATACCGTAGTCCATTAGTGTCATGTCCAGTGACCCGGATGGCACCCAGGCAAAAGGGTAAATTTAGTTTCAGGCATGATCGTGTATCTCAACATTATATATATATATATATATCGCTTTATGTTCCTGCTGCTCGTGATGCCACTGGTCAATCTCTAATTTGAGAGTAACGAGTAGATTTATCGTACAAAAGGGAATATATAAATATAAAAAATAAAATTCGAAGGGTGAAAGAGAGAATCAAAGAGATTGAGAAGAAATTAAAAAATAAATTTTTAAATATAATTATTATCGTTATTTTCATTTGTTCTATTTATTTATTTATTTATTTATTTGTTAATTAATTAATGTTTTTTTTTTTTTTTGTGATGAAGCAATTATTTTTTCTCATTCTCTACGTCTCTTTCTTCTCCCTATGCCTTCATTTTCTCTTTTAAATTATTAATAGTTTTGTAACGAAGGCAAATTAAAGTTTTCATTGAAAATGAAAATTCAACTATACTTCTCTTGGTGGCTTGAAATTCTAGATGTGTATATATATAAAGTAAATCATATTCTGATTGTTTGTATGTATATAAGAGCATGTCTGACGCACGCCTACGCATACCAAAAACATCAGCAAATTGTAATTGAGTTGGTCGTTTCAAAGTGCGTTGTGTAATTATAAACGATGCCGTTGCTTGCAATACTATACAACCAACTCAATCTCATTTATTTCATCAACATCACTACTCTATTTTCATTTTCCTTTACTCTTCACTTTTCTAACTAATTAACGTATGAATACATAGATAAAAATACAAAGAAGAAGAGAAAGTGCGGAAGATAGTGAAAAAAAAAAAAAAAAAAATGAAAAAAAAACAACAATAACTAAATAAAAATAAATTCAAACTAAAATAAAATTTTTATTCAATTTTAATTATTAAATACATGGATTTTTTTGTTTGTTTTTAAATGTCGATTTTATTTACTCTATAATTTTATTTTATTTCATAATTTTCCCTGTATATATTTCAATGTAATTGCAATGAAATTATTATTTATTTTCTTTTTTTTTCATGCAACGATGATGGACGATTAATAAACGCGTGTCTGCTACATAACATTTACATCGATTTCTTTACAAATTTCCTATCCCCCTCTTGCTCTCCATCTCATTCATCCCCTCTATAATTTATAATAATCAAATGTTGATTAGCAAACAAGATAAAAAAAAAAGTATATATAATAATAATATCGATGTGTGTGATTTATATACGATAATTATGTATTCGTATAATAAAATTTACACTCATACGCATATTTCGTATCACTTTAACTGTGAATGTATTCTATTAATTCAATGCAATTGCGTATTGATATTAACTCCTTTCACTCATATATCCTATACATAACAGCAATTATTTTTACGATATACAGATAGACTTTTTATCTATAGTAAATCTTGTAATTCAATATTTGGACATTATTAATGTACACATGAGCGTATAGATAAAGAAAAAAAAAGAAAAAGTCATAATAAATAAATAATTAAATATTAAATGAATGCAATTTGAATGGATAGAAATCACAACAGAAGAAACAAAAAAAAAAAATTAATCAATCAGATACAAATAAAATATATCAATAAACGAAAGAAAGTAAGAAAAAAAAAAAAAAATTTAATATTTCAATTGATTGATTAATTTATGTTTAACATTGAAATTAATATAAACATTTATATAAAAATGTCAACGTAGAATTTAACAATTTGTTTGAATGTATATATAAATTTATAAATAAATACATTCAACACACTCGATATAAATTAATTAAAAATTAATTGAAGAAATAAATAAATAAATAAATAAAAAAAAAGAGAAGAAGAAGAAGAAGAAAAAAATTGAAACGAAGATGAGTGTAGAATGGGTATTGGATAATTAACAACATCACTATTCAGCTTTGATATCGACATATAATCCTCTTAAGTGAGTTCCAAACGTTTGAAACGCTTACGTCCTTTAATCCATCCGACATTAATTAAGAACCAACTGGTGTATTCTCATGTTTCTTGATAGTTATATAGATACATAGATATATATTCGTCTTGTGCATTACTATTTTGTGCGATTGTGAATCCACAACACGATTCTCATACATGAATGCTCGTGTATATTCGTGACACTATAAATATATATATATATATATATTGCGTATATGAACACGTATGTGCATGTCTCGACAGGTACTTTGATGTCGTTCTCTCTAACGTAATCAAACGTCGACAACACGCGGCTGTGAATTCTCAACCCGCCGTTTGTCCGCACGTTTGAATCGCCACGCGTCTAAGATTCTCCAGATAATTAATTGTGATGATTATATATATACATAATAAAGTCTTTAATTATCATTGGAATGTCAAATATTCTGTCTTACAATTGTGAATATCATTGATTTCACAAAACAATTATTATTTATTATTATTTATTATTATTTATTATTATTATATTATTATCATTTAATCAATGAATAATGAATTAATAATTTGACAAATATTTCGAACAATTGTTTAACAAATTTTATTGGATATAAAATTGTTCAAATGTTATGTTGGGAAAAGAAAAAAAAAAAAAAATATATGTCATAGCAATTAAATTGTCATTTATGTATTCACGCTTTTTCTCACAGTGTCCATTGAATTTTTCCCAAAATTAAATCTCATATTTTATTTTATCGTGTTATTTTTTTTGTTTTTTTTTGTTTTTTAATATACATTCCGAAACAACGCCAAAACGATGCAATCAAGTCATCATGATAAAAAAAATTTTTTTTAAATAAAAAAAAAATAAAAAAAAAGGCAAACAAACAAATGTACATGTTAATGTTTAAACGCTTAAATGCAGTCAAGCTTTCTTGCTAATTTTTATGATTCAATTTAATTCGTGTTTAAAGTATATATATAAAATGACTTGTTTGTGTGGGTTTACGTTGTCGTTTATTCTGTTAATTTCCTAACAACCATTTTATTTTTACTATCAAACATTTTTGACGAAATATAAACACACACACACACACACACGTACGTATTTGCACACTATAGTAGAGAGAATGCAAATAATTATTCACGAGTGTGTGTATATTACACACATATACGTGGATAACATACTGAGGTATGTAAATAGCACTTGGTGTTCTTGATCCATCTCTCACTCTCATTCGTTCCCTTTCTGTTCTCATGTTAATCCTTCTCCCTCTCTTCCTTTTACATTCTCTATATATCTATCATATTTATACTGACACGATCCTCACATAGATTTAATTCTTGCGACGTTTTTCTCGCTTGTCCAATACACGTAGGTGTGTGTCGTGTGTATTTCACTTTTAACTTGTACCGGTGCCACCTCATTTCGTTCATATGGTGTAACCACACGTTCTTTCTCTTTTTTTTTTTTTTTTTTTCTTCTCTACTCCATACATCTCCCTATATTCCACATACTTTTATACATATACAAATATATATATTCGACACTGAGTAATCCCCAGAGGCGACACTCCACAATTTCCCACTGCTGTTGTCGAAACATTTTGCGGATTAGCTGATCAACTTCTTATACTCCAGAGAATATTTCGCAATTGAAATAAATCATTGACAGTCACTAATGTGTGGTCTATTTATTATTCATCCATTTATTTATTTATTTATTTATTTATTTCTAATCGGTTTTTTTATTTTGTTTGTTTTCGTCTGTGTTACAGAAATTACAAACTATCGCAGAGGATTTTTGTGGTTTGGATGTCAATACACCTTTGGGTGGACAGGAGCCAATGACAGCAGTTCCAGTATTGACTTTTACAATATTATTAACTGCAGTTGCAGCAACATCAACTGGTGATTACACTGTCGTTTTTATTGGCACAAGTAATGGCCATCTAAAAAAGGTAAGAAATATTTATTATTAATTAATATATATATATAATATTTTGTTATTCAATTGAAATAATTGGAATAAATAAAATTTATTTCTAAATATATAAAATTCACGATAAATTTTCATTAATAAAAATCAAATAATTGTCCGAGTATCAATATAAATAAATAATTCAACGTGTTAATAATAATAAAAATACCGAATTATTTTATCACGTCAATATTTTATCCTGATAAATATTCTCTCGGTTGAAAAGAGCCACACAAAGTCTTGATATAATTTAACAAAGATCTAGTACCAATGTATATACGAACAATTTTGCTAACCGCGCGCGTAAATTTTCTCTCCCCCTCGATTCACTTACTCTCTCTCTCTCTCTCTTTCTCTTTTTCTCATATACGTCATGTTTTCTCCTTCTTGCCATTTTACCTGTTCCAACACGTATCTTCACTCGTTCATTGCCACAACCCGAACGACTCGCCTACAATATCTTCCTCCCATATACCACGCGCATTTTCTTCGACCACCGACGTGCTCACCTCTATATCACTCTATTACAAAGTTTATATCTAACCGTATACGCGTTTAACTACAATCAAGTACATCACTGACAAGTAAATACATACAGTCTATATAAACATTTGTCATACATATATATATATATATAATGTATTGTGTTAGTAAATATTTATGGAAACTGACAAAAACATCTTCATCAACGTCATCCAATAAAATATGTACGTAAAATATTCCCAATAGTATTTTGATTAAACAACTAAAATCATCTAAATTATCCTCTTATAATTATAAATTAATTATTTATTTATTTATTTATTCAATTATTCAATATTGCAATTAATCATTGAGATATTTATCGATTAAACATTGTCATTGTTGAATTGACAGAGTGAATAATATTGCAATGGATTATTGCGTGTAATATATAAAATGTAGTTGTAGTTTGTGGGTTTATTATGTTGAGATGATAGGAAGAGTATGCGTGTGATATATTTATGTAGAAATGAGGCGGAACGAGTGTGTAGTTACGTTACACGCTGATTACACGCACGTCGAAATACTCAAAGTTGAAGCGGTCGCGCGCGAAAATAAATGCGCACAAGAGAATATATATGTATAAAGATACTTTGTATACTGTGTGAGTGTAGATATGAACGGTAGTGTAATAATGTATATATTCGTGTGTGTGTTTGTGTGTAGTGAAAATGCGGCGCCCACCGTTTGATTCATTGCCGCACCCCGTGGGTAATCGCAAGGCGATTGTGATTAATTAACGAACGTGCGAGCGTAGGTAGTCTAGAATTGTTGAAATTGCAATGGGAGAAATATAAGTGAGAGGAAAATAGAGATTTAAAGAAAAAAAAAATTGTTCACAGTGGACTTTTACAGTTTTGTCTTTCACTCATCTCTATCTCTCTTCTTTTTTTTTCCTTCTCGTACCTGTTTTTTGTTTTTATTTTCTGTTCATTTTTCTACACTTTTACGTTGATATATTTATACGTGTGTGTCAGATTACGTTTAAATTTTTTTTATTATCAATAGAAAAAGTGAATTTTGATTTATTTTAATGAGAAATAAAGAATTATTTATTATTTAACATTCATGTGTCACATTTTTACATTTATTACATTTTTAATTTATAAACTACAGATAAAAATAATAAAATAATAAAACCAGAAATCATTGAATTGTTATTAATTTCAATTCAAATGGTTGCATTTTGATTTACGGATGAACGTTAATAATTTCAATTACATTATTGTACAAAATTCGAAAATAATGAAAATTATTAACATTCCCAATTATAAATTAATAAATATATAAATACTTTTTGATTATTATTCATCTCATTCATAATCACGTTCATTTATATTGAAAAAGTAAAGCAAAATTAACAAACAATGCAATCATTTGTAAATTAATTTAATTTATTTTATAATTTATAATTTATAATATAACATTATTTTATAATTAAAATTATTACAATATATTTACATATATATTATTTATTGAGAAAAAAAAAAAAAAAAAATTTTTTTTTTTCTCGCAACTTTTGATAAATTGAACAACCTATATAATAATAATTATAATAATAACATGCGGATTATTTCATTATTTATCATTCATATCAACGCAAGCAATGATTGATTGAATAGCAAAAAAAAAACCATTAAAAATAAAAAATTAAAATTAAATAAAGATTAAACCATTGACATCATCTTCAGTCACAAATAAATGATTAAATAAATAAATGAAATATAAATTAGTATATTCTCCATTAAAAATTAAAAAAATAATATATTAATGTAAAGTATATCGTATAATAATTATAAAAAAAAAAAAATAATCATGTACAGTATAAAATTATTATTTTATAATAGTAAAAATTAATTCTAATATATCCAAGTTGAATATTTTCATCGTAAAATTCCATCTATTCCATTTATAGTTAATACCAATTTCATATCTATAATTCTCTGATTGTGTATTATATAATGACCACAAATACATATATATGTAATGTTGGGTGGGAGCAAGGTGCATGAATATACCACGCTGTCACGCCCGATTTGATGCATAGTCCCGCATAACTTGTCCCGGAAGGATTATTAATTAATGATCGAACCCTATGACCGTTTCTCTCCTTCTCTTTGATCTTCACTATTCCTATTACCCTCTCTTTCTTTATATATATATATATATATATATATGTATATGTATATCTCTGATTTGCCCATCATAATTCTTTCTCTGTTTCACTGGTTATTCATCGTACACACCGTCTCACTTCCTCTCTCGCTTGTTCGTTCTTGTTAAGCCGCGTGTGGCGCACATCGGCGGCGCTCATTCTACCGCAAGTGCCGACTCATTTGGTTGAGCGGTGCGGGTTCACGGGTCACAGGGAGATGCCACGATCTACGACCACATTCGATTCAACCTACGTGACCGTTGGAGTGTGTGTACAGTGCATTGCTTGAATATTGCCGTGCGCGCGCGCTAAAGAATCGTGCAATGGTTCGATCATCCCGGACTTTACATTTGCAATTTTTTCACTGGGGTTTTTTTTTTTTTTTTTCTTTCTTTTTTCCTCATTTTCTTTTTTTTTTAAATGCCACTTTACCACCCTGCTATTTAATGTATTTATTTGATCGTATATTTTTTTTTTGTTTTACTTAATTTTTATTTATTTATTTATTTATTTATTTATTATTATTTTTTTTTTTTGTTTTGTTTTCGTTACACACGCAATTTGTGTTATAGTAAATGATGAAATATAAATTGATTATATGGAGACATTGAATAAATATACACGTAGAAAATATATAAATAAAATATAATAGAATATATCGTGTGTATAATAATACATATAAATCTGTATAATCAACACACAGTACGACTTTATTTTCTGATAATGACAATCGATTTCAATCCATTCTCTTCTATTGCACGTCATATACAAAATAAAAAAATCACAATGTACATTATATACTTTATATATATATATATTTTTACACGTGTATTTGCGTTAAAATTTTTCTTTGTCCATGTCATCAGACTGTTTTTACCCATTAGCGTTGAGTGTATATACATGTCACAATTTTTTGTTTTCTATTTTATTTCATTTTATTTTATTTTATTTTATTTTATTTTATTTTATTTATTTATTTATTTATTTATTTTTTTTCCACATTCGTCAATGTGTGAATGTGATGTGTGCATCAGTGCGAGTATGCATTTGGTGACAGAAAAAACAGAGAAAGATGGATTCATTGAGTGGGTGGGTGAGGAGGTGTCACCGATTTATCATATATACATACACAGTGAGTACAAACTAAAAAAAAAAAATTAATGGATGATCGATCATGTTGAAATGACTGTAGAATTTTTTTTCACCCTCACACCCTCGTTTTCTGTCTCTCCCCTCACCACTCCTCCCTTTTTCACTTCCAACATAAGTTTTATTTATTTATTTATTTATTTATTCATTCATTATTATTATTTTTTTTTTATACTATTTGCAAACAATTTTTTTTTCTTTTTTTTTTTGCTTGTTTCTGTATTTTTATATTTAATTGGACACGTTGGACACATTGGACCCAACTTCATTTACTACGTCACGAGATTTTTATTTATATTTTTATTTTGTTTCAATATTATGTTGTACATAAAAATTTTTATCTGCATGAATTTTATTTAAAATTAAATTTTCTCATCAGCCTCACGACAAGTTCACTTACTGACAATGACGTGTCATAATTGTGTCGGTACACATCACACATAAAATTTATTGATCGATAATATATACATCGTGTATATACCCTGTATGCAATGCAAGGACAAGCGGATAATAATAATAATAATAATAATAATAATAATAATAAAACAGTGAATGTGATGTAGAATTTTTAGATCGAATCTTTTGGGAGACTCATCGTTCTCACTGTAAATTTCTCGTGATCTTTGTTCCTTAATTCCTTTCTCTCTGTCTCTATTTATATTGTTTTTTTATTTTTCTCCCTCTTTGTCTTTCATTCTATATATATATATATATATTCTACCTTCAGCTTTATTCCCCCGGTGAGATTAATTTATCCGTTGATTCTATATACATCCTCCACCTTTTTGCTGATCGCAGTCTCTCGAAGTGGTCCTTAAATAATTGATGCTCGCTCTTGGGCAGAATATGCCGACTCACTTCAAACTATATATCCACTATGTATATGTATATATATGGGTTTACATGTTATATGAACACATTGCAAATGCATCTATAAATAAATGTTTAATACATAAATAATGAATGTTGTGGTCTAATCATGAGAAAATTTATTGTCGAACTATATAGAATGAAAAATGTATGAATTTTTTTTTTTTTTAATTTTCTTTCGTTTCAAGTTAAAGTGTATGCGTAATATTCTTTCATTTATTTATTTTTTATTTTTTATTTTTATATACATTTTTGTAGTTTATTTCCATCCTTCCTTTCTTCCTTTTTTTTCCTCCTTTTATACAATAATATTCATCTCTCTGATGTTATAAAATTCTTATATTCACATTTTAAAATATCAACATAAACTTTGGTGTCTTAAATGCAAACAAGACAATTCACTATTGGATTAATTATCCAAAAAATTCTGTAAAACATAAGATGCAAAAGCCACGTAAAGTCTTTATCTGTATACTGACCATATATACATACATTTATGTATGTATATATGTATACTTATATATGAATGACGACCAATTATACGAGCTACACTAATAGGAAAAGTTTAGTTAGAACAACACGTTTCGATTGACAACTTGGATTAAGTTTACTTGATCAAGTTGTTCAATCTGTGATTTAATACAAAATTAATTAAATATGACTAAGTCGTAGAATTAATAATATATATATATATATAATTAATTATTTAAATGATTATGAAAAATTAATTGTATTTTACACACTGTCATTTATAAATTTTTAAACAGCACTAAGTGAATTAATTGAGTGAATAAATGATGAATTTATGAGAATTCAAATAATAATATTCATTTATGTTTTTTGTTTTTTTTTTATCATACTTAAATTTACATATCATTAAATATTAAATAAGCCATGTATAGTATAATTTCTAAACGATTGCATTTAAAAATACACATTTTACCTCTTCAATAAGACAATAATAATAAAAATAGCTGAGATCATTTTTAAATGACACACTGCACAATTTAACTATTTTATTCATCTATTTTATATGCATATATATTTATAAAAGTATAAAAATAGTGAGAATCATACTCGTCACATGACTAATAAAAATTTGTATGAATATATAAATACACAATGCACACAACACCCGAGTCGTTTGACTGTAACTATTTTCTGTACGACGACTGTAAAATTTAAAGACACGATCGAACATTTTAAAAGTCCACTGTTCGTTCATTCGTTTTTTTTTTTTTTTTTTTTTTTTTTTTTCGTTATCTCATTTTTTTTATCCTCCTCAGTCTTTTCATTTTGCATTATTATCTTATACACGTCGCACACAGTCATCACCACTTGTTCTATTTATCGTCACTACACTATACATATATATAATATGACACAGTGTACTGGGTAATAACATTTCTGTCTAAAATATTTATATTTCACTCTGTTCATGCTGAACAAATGCGCATTATCTCACAGCGTCAATTTTATTATTACATTCGAGTGTATCTCAACAATTTATATGTAGATACAGATGTGATGTGTGTGTGTGTGTGTGTGTGTGTGTTTCTTTTTTTTTCTTCTTGGATTCTAAATTCGCTCTCGTGTATTTTATTTTCATTATTGTCAGCCATTTTCTCTTTTTATTATTATCGACACTTATACATACCTGTAATAAATAAATAAATATATATATATGTGCCCTTTTAAATTACCTAGAATTTTTTTTATCTCTTTCAATTACCAACAGCGTACATTTAAAATAATAATAATAAATTATATTCTATTAAATAAACCAAGTATTTTTCTCACATCTGTGAAAATTAAATACAATTTATTCAATTATTTCATCAGTGTATGGTATTTCTTTGAAGAAATAATCTACAAAAGACAATTATGAAATGGAGAAAAAAAAAATTAAAAAATTAAAAAAAAAAAAAAAATACAGAGCACACGAAATTAGTATAAATAGACGAAAAATAAAAAATAACAAATTGATAATAAAAAGATATTTTCCATTATGACATTCATAAATAAAGAAAAAAAAATATTATTATTATTTTTTTTTTTTTTCAAAAATTATATAATTATATAGTCCCAAGTCCTTCATCACTACCATCATCATCATCATCATCATCATCATCTCAACTTCAACATCAATAAACCTTTTATATTCAACGAAATATACGTAGAAATACAATTCATATATATTTTTATTTTATTTATATATTTAACTTCTTTGAGAGATACATAAAGATCGACGCGCTCACAGTCGTAAAGTGAGATTGAGTCTTTTCTCTCTATAACACCCTACAAGTCCCATCATCGCCTCTCACTGTTTCATCGCTGATGCTTGATCTTCATATACATTTATATACAGTATCCAACCGGATGTACATACATCTACACCCTTTATATAATTTTAATATATTATTATTATTATATTTATCGCTCAAGTACTGCTACGTAGTAGTAACAATCCGGTGTGCGGCACAAACATCTGAAGCAATTCGCGGTTGACCCGTTCTATAACCCCCTTTAACTACGTTTGTATGCGCACAGATCCGCATCGAATCTGTCATGGCATCTGCCAAGTTGTATTCTAACTTACCAACGGATTATTATATATTTATTTATATAAATATAATTGTTTGTATGTGTGATGTATTAAAATTCTTCACTTCCGTGATTGTGCACGCCCGCTCAATTCACACGTAAAATTATATGATATGTTCGACGATAGATTTGACATTATGATATTTCTCTCTTATTATTTTTTTTTTTGGGTATTTGATTTTTTTATCTTCATTTATTTATTTATTTATTTATTTATTTATTTAATTGAAGATAAAGAGCGATGATGATGAGATGAGAGGGGAGAAGGAAATTGTTGTATCTTTATCTGTGAGAAATCTTTAGTTTATTAAGATTGTTCGACATATTGGATAGACACATGATCGATTTTTTTTGTTTTTTATGTAAAAATATCAACGAGTACGGTCAAAAGGTGAACAATCATCTTTTAACACTCTCTTTGTTATTGCATTTTTTTTTTTTTTTCTTTTGTATTTCTTCTTCTTTGTAGTTGACTCTGTGTGTCTTTATACATATTCACTTGTATATATTTATCTTACAATCTCTTTATTTTCGTCTATTTATATTATATTATTATCTTTTATTTTATTTTATTTATTTATTTATTTTTTTTGGCATTTTACAAACGTAGTCATCAATAAATTCTCTTGGTTGTACGTCATGATGAGAAACGTGTCATGATTTTTATCTTTAGATTACACGTACATTAATATCAACCTCTCAATATTTCAGTTATAAATATCACTCTTATCTATATCATATTTCTAATATATAAGTTGAAAAAAAAAAAAAAAAAAAATCCCTTTATATAATTATAATCTTTCATTGAGATTATATTGACAATTATAAATGAATCGATTGAGTGAATAAATGAAAAAAAAAAACAAAAATATATATATATTTTTTTTTTCATGTTAAATATAATTGTTATCGAGTAATAATTTTATTTATTATGATAAATTATTGTTATTTAATTTATATTATATTGATATATTATATGTCGATATGTTGTATATAGCCAAGTTGTAATTATGTGCGTTTGGATGAGGTCAAGACGACTGATCAATCGCTATTGTTAACCCAAAGTGCATGATTATATATCTATATATATTTATATATACAGGTGTGCTCGTTAGACAATTCTCGTGAGACTATGTAATACTCGTTGAATATATACAATGTCGCTTCTCGACCTCACAACACCAATAGCGATTAATCAAAGTTAATATGGGTATACTCGTACTATGATTATATTTATTTACGCTCTCAAGAGAACAACTCGATTCAAGTGACAAAACCACATTTTAACAAAACACACACACACACACACATATATATAATTATGTTGAAAATAATTATTTTTATATATATAATAAATACGTGAATAAATAATATAAATTTAATCTACAATAATTATTCACAAGAAGAAGCAGAAAATAAAATAAAAAAATAAAAAAATACATATATTTATTTAACTGAATAACTTTCACTGAATCGTATTTATCTTTATTTTTTTTTCTTATATTTATATATATTGTACATAAGTGATTGTATTGTCGATTGCTATCAGGCATTTATTTTGTATCAAACGCCTACCGCGTTTACGCTATTATTAAAATGTTCTTTATCAATTTTATTTATATATTTATTTTCTTCCATTTATTTATCTTGAATTTCTATTCTGATTTTACGTATTTGTATACATAATTTTATTCATGTTTTTCTTTTACCTTTTTTTTTTTTTTCCTCGCGTAATTTTATTTACCGATTGCTATCGTTGCTCCGGGTGAACGAGAGAGGGTGATAGAGAGGAGTAAAATGCGGTGTGGCGGATTGTGTGCAGATCTCACGAGTGGTCTCACGCGTGTCTTGAGCCAGGACGACACGAGCCAACTTTGCACTGATCGCGCTAATATGATAACACTACACGCAGTTGACTTTTTGATTTATACATCCAGAATATATAATATTTATTATTATTGTCATAATTGTATTTATTTATGTATATATATATATTTATTTATTTATGAGTAAGAGTTGTATATAGTGGAGGAAAAAGCCAAAATAAAAGAAGGAATGAAAGAATAAATGGAAGAAAAATAAATGACACGTGGTCCAATTGCAAATTACACGTCTCTAATGTCGTACTCGCATTCAACCGCGTGACGTTGGATCCCTGGAGAGTCTGAATGCACTACAGTGGAAAACAAGACGTCTCAGTTCATGCCAAACATACGTATACATATATCTACGGATTATCTATATATTTGTATATGTGAGTAGAGTTGTATTTCTCAATTTTGTATTATACCCCGAGAAACGACGCAATCGAGTAGCAAGCACACGCCAACAACTTCTTCTTCTTTCTCTCTGCCACGTATTTCTCTATATTTCACATCACTCCCGGGTGTATACGTACACGGTCGACCGCATGAAGAAAAGGGTGCACACGTATCCATGTATTTTTAAATACATATATCTGTATATATGTGGATATTGATGTAGATGTAGTTGTGTGTGTGTGTGTGTGTGTGTGTGTTGGAAAGAAGAAGAAATGAGAATGAGGATACGAGAAGCTGTGCCATTAAAACTACTTGGGGAGTCACGTCGAGAGAAGTTTGTGTGAATATAAGCGAGACAAGCCACACGGAATGCCGTTGGTAAATTTTCTCACTTATATTCTCACACTCTTTCATATATCTCTGTATGTGTATGTGATTTTTTTTTTTATTTTTTATTTTTCTTTCGTTCTCTTTATCTTCGTCAGCGAATTTTTCGCGAGTATGCAGAATAGTAGAATGAAAATGAAGATGTGCATGAGACTAAAAATGAGTTGTAGTCAATGTGTGTGTGTGTGTGTGTGTAGAGAAGAGGTTTAATAATAATAATAATAACAATAATAATAATAATAGAGAACGGAATGGAAAATGAAAATATTTTTTTGGGTATTAGATTTCTGGGTTAAATAGATGGGTGAGAAAAGGATTGTGGAATTTAATTATATTTTATTTATTTTTCTGTCCTGAATTTTGGATGAGAGAGAAAAATAAAAGGGAGGCTTTACAATTTTTATTCGATTTTTTTTTGTACTCGATAAATGGAAAAAAATTTTTTATCCTCAAATATTTTTTTTTTTTGTTTTTATTGATTTTCATTAATATTTTTTAATATTACGTGATTTTATTATTTATCTTTGAGTTATTAATTAATATTTTATATATAATTATAGATTTATTGGTAAAAATCGTTTATTATTACGTACAATTTTTAATACGAGTATGTGATTTAATATATCAGAATAGTATTTTATTATTATTATTATTATTTTATTTTTTATTTTTTTTCTTGCAATTTAAAAGTTAAGACGAACGTCGAAGGGAAATTGAAAAAGTTTTTTTTTTATTCGTACAAGAATAAACGAAAAAAAAAAAAAAAAGAAATCAAGGGGAAAGAAAGAACGAAAAAAAAAATACGAAAAATATATAATAATAATAATAAAGAAAAAGAAAAAAAAAAAAAAATTTTTTTTAAAGTAAAAGCATCAACGTCTCGACATCGATGTCGTATAGACGTCGTCTCGAATGAACGAAAAGTCTCTCTCATGATTTTTTCCAGTACGATATTATGTATAGATATATATCTATCCATTTGGTCGATTCAATTCCTGATAATTTTATTTCATTTTGCTTGCCGTCGAGGGAATCGCAAGGACACTCATACACTCTCACTTTGATATTACATATATTCATCTCGTGCTGTACTTCCGGTATTATATCCACATATATATAGAAAATTATATATATAATCTTCTCTCTTTATCTTTCTTTCATTTTTTAAAATGGCCGTCATTTAATTTAAATTTCTAACGACCTTTTATCTCATTCCATACGCTCAATGTACTTGGCATTTCTCTAGTGGGTTTTAATCGTCAAATAATACATCACTCGACATTATATAGAACATTACAGAATATATTTATGACATCAATTAAAAATATACACACGTATATTTATATGATATGTGTGTATATGTGTGTGTGTGTTATATATACAGTGTGAAAGTCATTGCAAAATACATCACATTTTCTCGTGGTTCATCCAATCAAAATGGGTCACCCATGTAAATGCATTTGAATTCGTCTTGTCGTAGTTTTCGTACTTCATTTTCATTCTCGATTTACTTTTGCAAAAGTGGATTCTCGATTTAGATGCATTTAAATTTCCCAACGGGCATGCGAGTGATTTGCTTTCGACTCATATATAGATCTATGTATTGATCAAAGCTTCGACGAATTTGTGAAAAGTTGAATAAATCTCTCTACGGGAATTTCCATAAAATGAGGTCACACACGTTTCTAGACAAAAGTCTATATATAATATATTCTATTATTCACTAGAGACATTTTATATCCTGAAAATACATTAAATATTTATCACAAAAAAAAAAAAAAAAAATAAAAAAATAAAAAGAGTTTTTTTTTTCTTCTTTCTTTTTTCTTTTTTCTTTAATAATGTCACAGTGAAATAGTAGAATTGTTGAGTTACATTGCATTTTTATTCGAATTTTTTCATAAAAAAAAATATTGTTAAATAAAATTAAACATTTACATTCATACAATTTAAAATTATATATTAATCGATTTATATTTAAATTAAAAAAAATATCCATTTTTAATAATGACATTAATAATAAAATGAATATGTAAATCTATTGAATCTCTCGTATCATGAGTACATGCATAATTCAAGGTTTTTTTTTATTATTATTTTTTTTTTTTTCTTCTCTTTAAATGTCCGTTGACCTGGAAAAATTCTTATACGAGTCCTTGGACTTACTCAATATAGAAAATTACAGTATGAAATATACAGTGGAAAAAAAAAAAAGAAAAAAAAAAAACGTAATAATAATGTACAGTAGATAGAATAGAGAGAGTGAGAGGGAAGTAGATGGAAAGTGGGTTATCCTTCATGTGCTTGAATTGATTTCAACAAGTGACGAGATGATTCTCTCATTACAGTAAAAACTTTTTCAGTCTATGATAAACACAATGGCAATAATGAGAATCAGGGTAATATCATCGAAAAGTATATCGTATATAATAATAAAAAAAGAAAAAAAATTTATCAAGATCGTGAAGAATTTTGATTGTTAAAAAAAAAAAAAAAAAAAAAAATTCTTCATTTGACTTCAAGGAAATTAAATAATTTAGCTCAATAATTTTTTTTTTTTCTTTTATTCCTTTTTTTATTTATTTATTTATTTATTTTTTTTCATCATTATAAACGCATTCTCGTACATACATGGACATATATGTACACTGACGCTTGTCATACGCGATATGGCACACGCTTTAGTGATTGAGACAAGAGGAAGATTGAGAGAACACGTGAGTGTAAAAAAGAAACACTCACACATATATATATATATATATATATATAAATAACATGTGGATGAAGAGAAAGGAGAGCGGGTGGATACGAACACCAGAGCAATAATCATCGTGTTATTGCTGCGTCTCACTATACAACAGCGCGGATTTTAGCCAAACTTGGTGCTGTTGAAAACCCGGGTTAACTTTCACGTGAGGGTGTTACGTGCACCATTACACTTTTCACAATGTCAGTTTGTTGTTGTTAATACATATAATACTCGTATGTGTATATATAATATACGACCATAAGACACATGTATATATATATCTGCTTTTACTGCTTTCAACACTACACATGAATTCTCTTTTATATCAAAACTTCAATTTATCAAAAAGAAAGAAGAATGAAAGTGAGAAAAGAGGTGGAAAAAAAAACAAAAAAAAAAATTTTTATTTTCTTTGTACTTCTCTTACTTAATTTATTGTTATTATTATTCCATGTGAATATTGAAAAAAAAAAAAAAAAACATTATATTTCTCACCGGATAAAAATCACTAAAAATACTGAAAAATATTTTATATAACTTTTTGTATACTATTTTTATCTTTCTTTTTATTTATTTATTCATTTATTTATTTATTTATTTATTTATTTATTTTTTTGCCTACAAATTATTACTTTTAATATATATCTTTCTTTATTAATTTTTTTATTTTGTTCTCACATTTATTTCTATTTTTTTTTTTTTTTTTTCTGGTTTGTTTATTAATAAACCTCTTGATGCACGTGGAATATTTATAAGGCATAGAATTGTGAATACGATGAAAAGTTATTTATTTATAGATATGATAAATATAAAGACGGAAATATGAATTTCACACGTCAAATATATTTAATATTAATATAATAAAAATTCCAAAACTTTTTAACTGTATATGAATATATATATTATTTATTTATTTATTTATTTATTTATTTATTTTTATTTTTTGTTTGATTTTTCAAATGTTTATACGTGTACATGACAATTTACGCGTGGCGTCTTGTAAAATTTACGTATGTAAAAATATATATATATATATATGTATATGTGTGTATAAATATTGTAATCGTGGGTGCGCAAAATGACTATATGAAAAGGCAATGGCAAATGGTAAATAAATATACGTATATAAATTGTTTCGTTGACGCAAAAACAACATGAAAAAATAGACAAACTGTACAGTTATACGCCACGTGCTAAAAATAAATATTTCATAAAATCTATAGTCATTATATACATATATATACATAATATATAATAAGCATCAGGAACTCATAGAATAAACCCATACAACATAAACCCACGATCACTTTCCATCTCGTTATTACACACTATACATTTTGTATTTATTTTATTTACCATAATATTCATCTCTGTGTATATTTGTGTGTAATTTTTTTTTTTTCTTTTCAATTTCTTTATTTCATTTTATTACCCATTTTTATTTTTATTATTATTATTTATTATTTATTAATTTTTTTTTTTTTCATTTACATCACCTTTTTCTGGTTTTTTATTTTTTTTATTTTTCTGTTCTCTCAATTACTCGGATCATCGTCACTATGATGATGATGATATGTTTGTATATATACAGTAGGTAATTTATGCATATACCAATGGAATTCATTTTTAAACTGTAAGTGTGTGAAATTCCACCCGCAGAATTCTATGCGCAGTAGGTAAAATACAGCAAACGCAATACTAAACCGGTTTTTCGTTATATACCAAAGCGTGTAAATGTCTCATGTACACGCACGCACATGTATATGTATATATATATGTTTTTCATGTCAGGGATTGTCGTTGTTTTTTTTTTGTTTTTTTATCTATTATAGATACAGTAGTTATGTGATTAATCAATGAAAAATAAAAATACCCACGTGTGATCAATTAATATATTTTTTTAATTATTAAATATAAATAATTATTGGATAAATTTATAATATCATATTAGTATTTTACATTGAATTTTAATTTAATTTAATTCATGATTGGATTATGAATTCGATTAAATGCGATTCAATGAATAAATGATTTTTTTTTTTTTCTTTTCATGGTGCAATTTATGAATAGGCCAACAAATTTCTATTCACTGTCGGAAATATATATATTTATTTATAGAATTAAAAAATGAATATAAGAGTATATAGATAGTTGAGGGTTGAAGAGAGAAAATGGATGAAGAGTTGAAAGGTATCGAGGAGATTTTGCGAATGAAATTGCATGGCAGACTCTGGTCGTTTCTGACATGGTCAAAAAAAAAGGATAGAAAATGTGAAAATCGAATGATGAAAGAAGGGATAAAACGTAACAAAATAGTCTATAAAATCTATTTTCCCACATTTAAGTCTTTCATCTCTTCTTACACTGTTGGGACACGTTCTCTTGAAAATATCATTGAATTCGTTGAATCATTTTTATATCCTATTTATATATATAGATATATTTTTTCAATTGTCATTTTATATATATCCTTGAGGCGAGAGATAGCCAATATACAGGATGACTGGACTCATTCAAAATCCAGTTTTCCAAAACAAGAAAAAAAAAAAAAACAAACAAACAAACAAAAAATATCGATATTTTTTTGTTCATTTTATTTATAAAATATATTTATATATGTATATATATAATATACGTAAACATTTAATATACATGAATATATTTATTATTATTATTCTCAATTTTATTTCAAAATGAAAAAAAAATAAATAAAAAAATTACTCCGTATTTCTCATAAATAAAAATATTCAAATACACATATTTATATATGTATTAACTTTTTCGAATTTTTCATTCTCTTTCTTTGCACTCTATAAACAACTTTATTCACATATTCTTGTTTAATAGCGCTTAAAAAGTTATATATATATATGTATGTATGTATATAATTCTGAATATGAAACTGATTTACGAACCGCAGTGTAGTGTCAGTGTACAATTTCACTACTACATGTGCGCATAAAAATACACGAACTTATCCAAAGGTTATAGCAGGGCTTTCACCCCTTTTCCTCTTCTCCTATTTCTAATATATATGAGTATGTGTTGTGTATATTCTGATTCAATACTTATATACCCCTATACACGAGTAACAAAGTCTGAGTCGTGTTATATTGAAACGGAAGTCTCGGGATTTTTGGCACAGGTATACGTATAAGTGGAAGAAAGGAGTGTAGAAACCAGAGTAGAGAACAAAACTCGTGTGTATTATATAAGAGAGGAAGGAAAAAAAAAAAAAAAAAAAGACAGAGAGGGTGAGTTGTCCCAAACGCCTCGACATATTTCCAAGGTGTACAAGCGACAAAGGGTTGCGAGTTGAAGGGCGACGAGTGTGCGGGTGGCCTTTACTACTCTGCCACTGGCTCTCGTCTTTTGCCCCACGTGTGTGATGAAATACAGTACATACTTATATGTATACCTTTATCTATATATATATATATAGATATAACTGGTAGTGGATGAGAGAGTGCGCCCGTCGACATAGTAAGAGAAACGTGAAACAGAGACCTAAAATGGGGCTGGGCCCATGTCGGCTAATATATTACAAGGGCGAATAGCACGAAAGACATTATAATGTACGATCCTAGAGCCCCAGACGCCTCGCAACTTTATATATATATATATATATGTATGTATGTATGTATGTATGAATAGTGTGGAGGGTATGGGTGTGCTCTCTCGAGTTAACTCGGTCGGTCAATGTCTTCAAGCTTCGTGTTGAATTTTAAACCACCCACCAGACACGCCGGATATCGTTTCCTGTACAAATCGCTATGGTGATTTAACCTTTGTCATACATTTGTATGTATCTATATGCATATAAATATATATATAGAATATAGAATATAGAATATAGAATATGTATATTTTAAATCTTGATTCACTTTAAATTGCTAACTGATAGATATGCACTGTCTCTAACATTTGACCTTACTCGCATTTTATATTTTGTCAGTGTTTTATAAAATATAAATAACAATTTTTTTTTTTTTTTTTTTTCTTTATTTTTATTTCAATTTATTATATTTTATTATTTAATATGTTAATTTATTTATTATTTGTAAAGTGAGACGTAAAGGTAATTTAAAATTGCAATTGAATAATTTAAATAATATTATATATATTCAATTATTTTAATTTCTTTTTTCTTTTTTTTTTTTTTCTTTTTATCTTTTATTTTCTATTCTTATATCTTATAAATATATTTTTACGGCATCGCTTTATTGAATTAATTTAATCTCGACTTCTTTATTCATTAATTATAATAATTATTATTATTTTATTTTATTTTTTTATTTTTTTCTTCTCTCTCTTCAACGTCAACAACCGATACCAAATTATTGGAAATGAAAATTAATACTGTATATATGTATTTTATTGAATTAAATTAAATTGTAATATTTCTTTGTTTTACATTCACGTATAAATTAACGAAACAAGTACAAATGTATACCGCACAGAGTACAATTAAATCACGATGTATAACACACTCCGTCACTTCCCACCTGTTTTTTTTTTTTTTTTTTTTTTTTTCCCCTCTGTTCACGGTTCTCATCTCTCCCGAATCTGTTTTCTACCTTCAATATATATATATATTGTGTGTGTGTGTGTGTGTGTGTGTGTGTGTGTGTGTGTGTGTGTGTGTGTGTGTGTTGAATGAGCAATTCTCATCGAATTTTCACGCGTCGCCGGCGGCCAAACGCCAAAGCGCAATTCTATACCTATCCAACGTTGTCACTCGTCAGTATAATTCACTATCTCGTTCTCTTCCTCTTCCTCTTCCTCTCTGTCTCTATCTCTATCTCTATCTCTATACTACACTCTCTTTCCCATTTGCTCTCTCACATACATACAGTCAGACATACACACACACTCACACACACTCATTTGCTCAAATTTCTACTTCAATCTCTGTCACAAAATGTACCAAAGTTACTCATATTCCCCCTCTTTACCATCTCTATTTTTCTCTGTCTATTTATCACTTCTATTCTATCAAGCTTCTCATTATTACTATCACACCATGTCAAAAACATTAAATGAGAGACGACATTGATAAACAAAAATTTTGTTCATTACTACTAACGAATCGCCAACACACAAAACTTTACAATGTCATAATTAGAGAGAAAAAAAAAAAAATTTTTTTTTTTTCCTTCATTTATTTATCATTTCTTTTTTTTTTTCTATATATATATAATACTCTATCATATTTCATGTTGAATTCAACGTTCTAATGAGGAATATGTAGATATCACGTGTTATCCAGTGAATGTAAAAACTGAATATTCCAACCAGTGATATATAAATAATCACGAGACCCAAGAGCAAATGAAAAAAAAAAAAAGAAAAAAGAAGAAGAAAAAAAAAAAGTAATAATAATAAGCGATACAAGATGATTCATGGGTAGTAGTAGTAGTAGTAGATGGAGAAAGAGAAGGAGGAGAACAAACAAAAAAAAATATATATATATATAAATAAATAAATCAAGCGCGATTGAGAGACAAAAAGAGATAGTGTATATTGTAAAAGTCATGGACAAAAGCATTCGTTGGTCATATAAAATGTAATCGACAATTTCGTTTGCCTGGTATACTAATACACTGCCTTGCAAGATGAAGGGACAAAAGTCTCGTTGGATCCACTACTACTACTACTACTCTCTTCCTTCTCCCTCTACTTTATTCCTTTGGGAGAGGTAAAGAAACACGAATGAGGTGCGTGAGAGTGGGAGACTGTGGGAAATAGTGAAAAGAAAGAGACGAGAGTTGTCGACTGCTCAGATTTGTCTCTTCAACTCATACACTCGGTCTCATTCTCAACAGACAAATTACTCAACGAGACTTGCATTCTCAACATTTATTATTATTATTATTATTATTATCCTTATTATTATCATTATTATTATTATATATTTTTTTTGTTTATTCTATTCTTCCTTTTCATCGTCTTTCGTTCGCTCACTTTTTTTTTTGTTTTTTTTCTTTTTTTTTTTCTTTTCTCTTTTATATTGTACAAATAAGAAGGAAATGATAAATAAAGAGTCAATGTAGAAGTCATTTATATACGTTTTTATTTGATATTTATAACAAATAATAAGAATAAAGTGTAATAGGCGAGGGGACTTTATTATTTTTTTAATTTTTTTTTCGTTCCATCTATATATATATATATATATGTTTTTATTTTTTCTTTGTGCATTAAATATGATTCAGATTGATGGACATTGTGAGGGTAGTGGTTTGATATGGCAATAGCTCTTGAACGTCGTGGATATTTTACGCGACGAAAAACATGACAGTGGAAAATAAAAAAAAGAAAATAGGAAAACGGTATTATATATAGTGTAAAGTAAAAGAGTGAAAAAAAAAAGGAAAAATAATAATAATAAAAAGAAGTAATAGTGAAAGAGAGGAAGATGGTGAAGAATAAGAGCGTGAGTGTGGTATAGCTCACGACAAATTGATCATGGAATTTCTCATCGTTTGAAAGTCTCTTTTCGCGCGACGTTCACTCTCTCGTATTCACCCCATAAATCTTCACTCAGATCACGAAGTAGCTATGCAAAATATATAACAATGAAGCAAGTATGTGTTGGATAGATATTTTGTATCACGTGTAGAATGAGTTTGTGTGAGCTTGAATAAATATATAATGTAAAAAAATTTTTTTGATAAAAAATTTAAAAAAAGTTTTATCAATTTTTTTTTTTATTGCGATTCGATCTTTTAGGAGTAAAATTGTATAGACATAAAAAAAAATATATATTAATTCATCAATTATTTTAATTTTTAATATAAAAAAATGTATATATGTAACAAAACAATAAAAATAATGTGTCAAAATTGACTTAATATTTTTTTCTTGTTTTTTTTTTTGACTTTTTTATTTTCTGCTAATTCTGAGTCTGTTAAACGAATTTTATTGCCAAAACTACGTATGAAAGTTATGAATGTGAATATATATACGAAATGTGTTGAGAGAAGAGGAAAAGTAAAAGAGAGAGAGAGAGAGAGAAAGAGAAAGAGAAGTTGGTGAAGAGTTAAACGGAATCGTTTAGAATTGGAGACCGAGAGTGCCATGGCAAATTTCATTACAACGCGTCATTGGAAACTCTCACACGACGTTGTACGAGAACTTGATCCTTTTACTTCTCTTTGCTCTTACTCACTCTAAATTTCAGTCTATCACTCTTTCAAACACATATATACATGTACATATATTTATTATATGTATATATATATATATACATATTCGCTCTCTGTGTCCCCATCGAGTTTGACTGGATTTCAAATTTCTCTCATAAGAGAAGTATTGACGAGCGAGACGGCGCACACTACGGAGCTTAGTAGAAATTAGTTTAGAAATTTTCAAGCGTCCTCTTGTCGTCATCATTCGAATACCTAACACAGACACAGACACACACACACACACACTTATATATATTTTTGTATTTGCATATTGTATCACTTGTTCTCTCCCTTCTCGTTACAATCATACAATTGTATTTGTGCCAACATATTCGTGTGCCAACATTTACAGTAATTCCATGAGTTCCTCGACTTGATTCCTATGAAACAACGATATCACATGTATAATATAATAATACGTATATACATTTCAAGTTTGTTGTAATTTAGTTTGTCATTTCAATACTAATATTGTTGGAAAATTTTCAAATATATATATCGTCACGTTTGAATATTAATAAATTATGAATATATATATATATATATATTTTTTTTTAAATTATATTTTGTAATATTTTTACAAATTACAATTTATGTACATTTGTCAAATCATGAATTATATATATAGGCGGCTCATTAATACAATTTTCGCGGTCGCGTTAGTGAACATCTCGAGGGTAAATTGAACTCGGCTAACAAGCGAGTCAATTCGCGCTTATGCTAAAATGTCGTCTTTGTACATTCAATGGTGAATTCAGACGCGATATGGATTTTCAATCTCTATCTGTTTTAACTCATCTTGTTCCCTTAATTGTACAGAGATGTATGTGTTAATATACGTGAAAATTTATCTACTCAAACTCTGTGAAACGACGATGATTTATCTACTTTGTCTTCATGGTAATTTACACAATAATTGATCTTGAATGTACATAAATTCTTCATAAACTTTTTATTATAAAAAGTTCTTGTAATTGAAGAATATAAGGAGGAAAAAAATTTTAATAAAAAAAAAAAAATAATAATAATAAAGGAACATAAATGATATTAATTAAAATTTATTTTATTTTATTTTTTAAAATCAAGTCAATTAAATCAATTTAAGATTTGAAACTATTTATTATTATTATTATTTTTTTATTTATTTATAATTATATTTTTTTTCCAGTAAATTTTTCATGATATTTATGAGATTAATTCCACGAATAAAATTATATTATTTTAATTAATACATGTACCTTTATATTGTTTTAAATATGAAAAAATTGCAACATTATTTCATTTTGTATATTAAAATGTTGAGAATGTTATAAATTTATATGTCGAGTACGGTTGATAAGTAAGTGGAGTCTATTTTATTTCCGTTTTTATTATTTCACTTTTCTTTGTCCCTTTGTCGTGGAGCATCGTGAAATAAAACAGACTTTTATTATCCATTTCTTTCATTTCTCTCTCTTTTTTTTTTTTTTGTTCTTCTCGTTGAAATAAAAATATCAATAATATAATATAAAAAGTAAAATAGAATATTATACGACATATAACAAAATTTAATAATTTTTATTTATAGATATACACTCAATATATTTTATTTCATTGTAAAATAATTATTAATTTATTTATTAAATTGAATAATAATCTTTTCCGTTCATTCTTCGTAAAAGAAAAAAAATGACGGGTCTATCGTGTGACACGGGGTTGAAAAGTGTGTCAGACTAAATTTCTTTTTTTTTTTTTCTTTTGTTTTTTTTTACTTTTTTTCCCCTCTTTATTTTTCATCATGTACAATATATATTTTATATAATACTTAAACTTCTGCCTCCGTGTCAATTTTTGCGAGGGTAAAACACCAACGAGAGCAGAGTAAACAAAATAAAAATTATTAAGAGTGCAATGAACACACGCGTCTTATGAAAAAAAAAAAAATAATAATAATAATAATAATAATAAAATTGAAGAGAAAGTAAAGTAAAAAAATTCCACAAAGTGTAGAGATGTGTGAGGGAGAAGAAATGAAAGCAAAAGTGTACGTGTAAGCTCACACGATGATGATAATCGTAAATTTCTAAAGCAAAATCGATACAAAACAGCTGATGTTTATCGTACTTTTTTACCTTCACTTTTTTTTTTTTTTTTTTTTTTTCTTGATTGTTCTTATTCTTTTTATCCATATTCTCAAGACCATTTTGTTCAATGTCTCTCAATACACCAAACACCCCCCCAAAAAAAAAAAAAAAATAATAATAATAAAGAAAATAACATCATCACATTTTCACATGCGACCCGTGTGTACACTTGCGTCCTCTTAATATCCAACTACACCGTCTGTTACATTATTTACGTCGATAAATTTTGTGCTTGCACTTGAAAATCTTCTGTATATATAAAATAGTACTTGTATCAATTTTAGAGACTAATAAAGAGTGTAAGGGATAGAGAGAAAGAAAAAAAAAAAAAAGAAAATGAATTTTATTTTATAATGATTCCCTGCGATATTGAGCTGAGGGTTGCGATACACGCAATACTCAATGCATTAAAAGGATAATCAATTATGTGAAATAGAAATGATGTGGGTAAAATAGTGATGAAGTAAAATGAGAAATGCAAGAGATAAAATTGTGTATGTAATATATAAATGAAGAGAAAATGTTTTACAGGATATCTCTCTTCCCTATATAAAGATGAGAAACAAAAAAAGCGAGAGAGCTATTGTTTCTATTATCGAGCCACCCTGTATCGAGACCTAATGAATTGCATTATTGGAAATCCGGCATATAAATAAGATTAAAACATTAGAGATAGCCGACAGGCTCATTAATTGCTCGTATAATATACCATAGTCATGACGTCCATTCTATTATAAAATTTTCAATTTATTCTGCAACAATTTATTCATCAATGCAGTATAATATTCATATATTAAAATACACATATGTATCTTTATTTATTTATTTATTTATTTTTTTTATTAATTAATTCATTCATTTATTATCAAAATAATATACTCATTTTTATTTTTCATAATAAATCATTAATGATAAATATATATCACAATTATAAATAATTTATATATATTATTTAATTTATACACATAAATTCATTCAATTTATGTTTTTTTTTTTTTTTCTCCTTTTTAACGTATAAAATTTATAAAATATAAATAATATTCAACCAAAAATATTCTTCTATTCTCATTTTATTCTGATCTATTTATATTATTATTATTATTATTTATGTTCATTTATTATTTTTTTTTTCTTGTTCTTTAAGCTACTATAAGTGGATTAGACGGTAGAATTCGAATAGCAGCAATTGGCGTCGTTTCGCTTTTCCTTTTATCGCACTACTAACTATATATATATCAAAGAGAGAGAGAGAGAAAGAGGAAAAAGAGATGATGAGAGCGCGCCTCGAACTCTCGAGGCCCTGAGGTGAAATTAATTGGCCTACGAGAAAATTGCGGATGAGAATGCGAGAAAGAGGGAAAAAGTGAGAGAGTAAAGAGCTTTAACGTTCACCCTCACCCTCACCTTTACCCTTGCCCATCGCTCTATTTCCCTTTCTTCATCTACGTCCTATCGTTCTATTCCTCATTCTCTATCATTCCAACATATTATATATAAAAAGAGAGAGAGAGAGAGAAAAGGATTGGGCGTGTAGGTGAGGAATGAGTTGGAGAGGGAGGGGAAGCCACGCAAGATGAGTGAGAGGGCAAGAGGGTTATTCATTTTTTTCGTGTTTTTTTTTTTTTTTTTTTTTTTCTTTCATTGATAAACTCATCTCGAGTGCTTGGTCGAGACACTCCGCCCGATCTTAATTAAGACGTCAAGAGAATTTTAACCTCCGCTTCAAATCCGCCTATCCGATCGACTAAATGAATTTTTTTTTGTTTTTTTTTTTTTTGTTTTTTTCTGTTCCAGCCATTCAATCTTATTCAATTTTTATTTATGTTATATTTATTTATTTATTTATTCTTTTTCGTTTATTATTATTATTATTTTTTTTTTCTGTATTATTTCTCTTTGTATATTTAAACTCTTTTCAAGATTATTCAGATCCGCTTTTGCAATCGTTGAATAAAATTTCTCGTCTTCTCAATTAATTCGCGTATTATTTACAAAAGAAAAAAAAAAAGATGATAAAGTAGAAGTTGGAGAAAGGAAAAAAATTTATAGATATATAAATATAAATAAATATAAATGTAGATGTTTATATATTTTATATATATATATATATATTGTCGGCATTTACTTTGTAATTATCCAAAGACGACGCGACTACCACAAGTTTTCTCTTCTCGTCACTTCCGGTTTTATGCGCGGTGGCGCCTACTTGGTGTACGTCAAAGTGAAAGATATTGTACGTACGTAAGTTGGAAAAATTATATACATATATATATATATATGTATGTGTGTGTAATGTGTATTTGGCTTGGTAAGTTAAAGTAGTCAATGCGGGAATCTCAACGATTTCTTTCTCACAACCGCACACATCCCCCACCCGTCAATCGTTCACTGAACGGCACAAACCGTCCTGATAATTAAGACGTCCCGCTGTGCCTTTCGTTGCAAGTGGTGTTTCATTATTAATCGTCAGTGAATCTACTGATGAAACCACGGGAATCTTCATCCAACTATTTCACTACTTATATATAAAAATATATAAATATAAATACATAATTATCAAAAGAAACAAACAAACAAAAAAATTATATCACGCAAATTTATAATATATATATATATATATTTTTTTTTGTTCGATGAATTTTATTTTTATTCCATTATAATTAGTAATTTGTGTATTTTATATTTAATAAATTTTTTTTTTTTTCATCGTTTTTTTTACTTTTAAAAAAATTTAATGAAATATTTTTTTTTTCTTTATTTTTATTTTTACTGATTATCAAATAATCATAAAGCAAGAAAAAAAAAAATAAATAAATACCCATCTATCATATTTTTATCTTAGGAATTTTTTTTTTTTTTTTTTTCGTAATATCAACAATTACACAATCACGATCGTGTATAATAAATTGTTTTAGAACACATTTAATCTACACTAATTCAGTGAAACTGATTTTAATTGTCTCAATAAATTAAAATATAATTTTTCATCATTGTTATCTAAATGTATTTATTATTATTCTTTATATGAAATTTTATTATTTATATCTTCATATATGAAATAATAATTATTAATATAATCAAATAATTTTTATTCTATTCACACAATTATTTTCAATAAAATTATTAATATTTTTCTAAAATTATCACGTTCATATATATATTTATATATAGATATATAAATTCTAGACATTAAGATTGTCATCAGAATGAATAAATGACAATACAACTGGCGTGTTGGAACACAACTCTGCCGACTCGTTATATTATTATCTCATTTCCTGGATGAGTCATTGAAAACATTCAATATAGAGAGACACTACTAATATAAATTATATTTATATTATAAATATATACACACTATTTCAATGGCATTCGTAATATCTGTATACAATATAAATACACAATACATTTATATATTTCAAAATTATACACAATAATAATAAATATAATTTCACAACAATCTCATATATACTATATATAAGTTTTCATTTTATATATCAATGATAACTGGACAAATTATCGTAAATCGATTTACTGTCGAATGTACTTGAGCTCATCTCCAATATATTTCTCGCTTTTTTATTCTTTTATTTTATTATTATTATTATTTTTTTTTTTTTCTTCTTTACTTTTCATACCACACGCGTAGTCACATCAGAAATTACATCCATGATAGAATTCAACGTTGGCAATTCTCATTGTTTCAATTCAAGAGAGTTTGCAAAGAGGGTGACGTAGTTAGAATGTAAATGGTATATAGAATTATATGTATCTGTAAGTTATATATATATATATATATATATAGAATAATGTAACATTTGGTTGGGTTAATGGGCGACTGATGCTGATGTGTGGTAGATAGTGTGTCTCGCCCACGAGTTCGTTTGGCTTCAACGAAATTCACAAGAATTTTATAGAGTGAATAAGTACACGGTGGAAAAGCCCCAACGGCAGATCCCAGATGGATGGGCATTCACTGGGTGTAGTTTTCGTCGCGGTGAGACGGGGTGTGTATCTGTTTGTGTATGTGTGTGTGTGTATGTATGTAGAGTGAAAATACCATCTGAACTGCTGCGAACGATAGTGAATGGATGGAATCGCAACGGTGGGTTTTTGGGTGTATAAAACAGGAGAAGATAGAGCTAGAGCGAACACCGAATGCGGTCACAAAAGTCGACTTGGTGCAACTATCTCACCCTCAAAAGCAGCTCCACCATCTCTTTCACATTCTGTCTCGTTTTCTCTTTACTTTTTGTATCTATCTATCTATTTCTCTGTCTCACAAGGGAGATAGACCTCATTTTCATTCTAATACCAACGTGCATATGTATATATATATTTTCTCTTCGTTACTCTCTATCTCTCGGGTTCTGAGGTGAATGCGAATCGATCCGCCTCTCCCCGGGCACGCTTTGTTTCCCTCTACGAGCGCGCGGAATCAAACTAAATATATATATATATATATAGCATATTGCTCTCAGCGCGGAAAATCGGGGTTGCGAAATGCGAGGCCGTCGCATACCAGGGTCTTTGTTTCATTGGGCCAATAAATACCGTTATGATTGAGCAATTTTTCTCTCATGCTTGTGGGTAATTTTTATTTTTATTTCTATTTTATTTTATTATTTTATTATTTTATTTTATATTTATTTTTATTATTTTTTTTATTATTTACTCATTGTATATTTATTTTTATTGAACATCGGACAAATTCACTCGGTGCAATCACAGATTTATTTATTTATTTATTATATTTTTTTTTTTTTTCCCTTTAAACCAATATATTATATATTATACGGAGATATAAATTTAAACGAATTATTTTGTTGATCGTATTCAATATGCAGTTTGAATTATTTTTATTTAGTTTTTTTTTTTATTTTTTTTTTTTTCATTTTTATTTTATTTATTTATTGCAACAAAATATTACAGGTAATTCCACGTTAAATCGTATTAGGATTTTTTTCATTTCAATGATTACTTATAACAACATTCGATTGTATTTAATGCTTTTATTATGTATATTATCATTGTTTATTTTTATATATTTATCATTGATGATTGATCAATTACAATACATTATATAGAAATATATTGTGTCATACTTTCTATATAACTGTATAAACATATAAATTGTGTATTGAGTGAATTTACGTAATATTAAAAAGGTGGATATAAATAAACTCATTACAGAATTTTTCACAAATTTAATTTGCTATTTAATTTGCTATATCGTAATAATTATATAAATATTTTTTATTATGTCAAAAAGGTTAATAGAATTTTTTAATATTTATTTTCACTTCACATTTTTGTATGTAATTTAATAATTATAAAAATATATATATGAAATAATTGAATAAAATTTTTTTGTTTAAATAAGAGAAGAAATAAATAAATTTAATATAACATTTTAATGATTAATCCAATTAGCGACTGTAAAATACTGAATATATTAATTAAATGAAATAATTTTGTTTCAGGTGGTAGTTGAGAGTGCGAGTGTTGCACAGGAATATGGTGACTTGGAAATCGACAGTAAATCAGCAGTGAACTCTGACCTGCTATTCGACTCAGCACAACCGCCAATGCATCTCTATGTATTGACTGAGAAAAAAGTGTCAAAGGTGAAGGTGCAAGAATGCTCAGTGTACAAAACATGTTGGGATTGTCTTGGTGCTAAAGATCCTTATTGTGGTTGGTGTTCACTTGAGAACAAGTGTAATTTACGTAGTGATTGTCAAGATGCTGCTAAAGATCCACTTTATTGGATATCATATAAAAGTGGTAGATGTACAACAATAACATCAGTTACACCTTATCTATTACAAAAAACAACAGCTCGAACACTTGAATTAGTTATTGATAATTTACCAACATTAAATGGTGAATTTTTATGTGCATTTTCTGCACTTGATAAAACACTAATTACAAATGCTACGAGAAAATCATTTGGTGTTAATTGTACAACACCAAGAACTGATTTATTACCATCAATACCAACTGGTTATCATCATTTTACCGCTAAATTATCAGTTCGAATGACTAATGGACCGGATTTGGTCGCCACTAATTTTACATTTTTTGATTGCAATACCTATTCATCATGTACTGAATGTGTATCATCGAGTTTTCCATGTGATTGGTGTGTTGATGGACACAGATGTACGCACGATACCGCTGCGAATTGCCGTAATGATATTCTCGTCACTGGAATTAGTGTAAGTAATTAAGGAAAAATAATATAAAAAATATACACACTCACTCATTTATTAGCAGTTTAAAACTATGTGAATTTAATTATTAATCATAATTTTATTCGATTTTAATATAGAGAATGGGACCGAGTTATCGAAGTGGACCAGCATTTTGTCCAACCATCAATGCCACAGAATCTCAAGAAATTCTTGTTTCTTCTGGTATTAAAAAAGCCATACGAGTAAAAGTACACATCATTGGGGTGAGTTTTATATTGGATTGTACAAAAATAAATCCGAGATAAAAATAAAATTATTATTATTTTTTATGCTTCAGCAATTTATCATTCAAACACGATTTGTGTGTCAATTCAACATTGAAGGTCGTGTAACAAGTGTTAATGCAAGACTATTGGCTGATACAATTTACTGTGAAGAAATGGAATTTTCTTACACGTCTCGAACACCAAATATCACTGTACCATTTGCTGTGATATGGGGTGGTTCAAAACCCCTGGACAATCCAGACAATATTCACGTAGTAATTTACCGATGTCGCGACATGGCGGATAATTGCGGTATGTGCTTGGCTATTCCACCCAAATACGGTTGTGGTTGGTGTCAACATACAGACCGATGCGAAGTCAAGGAGCAATGCGGACGTGGTACTGGCGTATGGTTGGATAGAAACATGACATGTCCAAATCCGGAGATACACTCATTTGAGCCTATGATGGGACCGTGGGAAGGTAATACCAATATAACAATTAGAGGTATTAATCTTGGTAAAACATTCAATGACATTTATGGTGGTGTAACTGTTGCTGGTATAAATTGTCAACCGTATGAAAATCTTTATATACGAACAAAACAAATTACATGTCGTGTTGATGGACCTGGATCACGTGAACCAAAACTTGGTCCAGTTATTGTTAAAATTGAAAATTTTCGTGGTCAATCAAAGCATAATTATGAATTTGTAAATCCAGTAATAACAAATATTTCACCAAAATATGGGCCAAGAAGTGGTGGGACAATTGTTAAAATTACTGGACGATATATGAATGCTGGTAGTGAAATAAAAGTGACACTCGATGAATTGCCATGCTCGGTAATTAGTGCTGAATCTAATGAAACATTGTGCATGACAAGTGCAAGCGATACAAATAGAAATGCAACATTATTAATGGTATTTGATGGACGTAAAAGAACATATGACGGTTTCTTTGAATATGTCGATGATCCAACGATTGAGAGTGTTGAAAGTGGAGTAGGAGGACAAATGAAAATACCAAAAGGAATACCAGCGGGTGGTATAAAAATGTCTGTTACTGGAAAAAATTTGGGCTACATACAAAATCCACAAATGTATGTGTATTACGATGAAAAAATGTTTGTATCACGTTGTGATGTGTTGAGTCAAACGAGTATGGATTGTCGTTCACCAACAATCGAAGTGCCAGATCATGTGTTACTCGATGCTGAAAGACCATTAATGCTTGAGTATGGTTTTCGTATGGACAACGTTACTGGAGTACAAAATCTATCACAAAATGGCTTCAATCATTTTCTATTATATCCAAATCCAATATATGATACATTTGATGAAGAAGTGAAATATTACAAGAGCGACTATCTGACAATAAATGGCCAACATTTGGATCGTGCTTGTCAAGAGTCTGATGTTATTGTACAAATTGGTAGTACATTTTGCAATGTAACATCTTTATCGCGACAACAATTGACTTGTAGACCACCACTTTCACAACCACCGGCATTGAATGCTGACGGTTTGCCGGATAAACAGGAATTACCAGAGGTTATTGTAAATGTCGGCAATACTCTTCGTTTTAAAATCGGAAAGTTAAGTTATGCATTGCCAGCAGGATTAAATGGGCCACTATCAAAACCCGCTCTTATTGGTGTTATAGCCGCTATCGTTGCTCTTGTATTTATATTTATTGCTTTTCTCATTGCTTATCGACGAAAATCAACGGAAAGCAATCGTGTATTGAAAAATATGCAAGAACAAATGGATATATTGGAATTGAGAGTTGCTGCCGAGTGTAAAGAAGCATTTGCTGAATTACAAACGGAAATGACTGATTTAACTGGTGATCTTACAAGTGGTGGAATACCATTTTTAGATTATCGAACTTATGCAATGAAAATTTTATTTCCCAATGTGGAAAATCATGTGGTATTGCAATGGGACAGACCAGAATTGTCACGAAAAGAAAAAGGATTACGTTTATTTGGTCAATTAATCATGAATAAAACATTTTTACTGTTGTTCGTAAGAACATTGGAGAGCAATCGTTATTTTTCAATGAGGGATCGTGTTAATGTTGCGAGCCTCATCATGGTGACATTGCAAAGTAAAATGGAATACTGTACTGACATCTTAAAGACACTTCTGGCTGAGCTCATTGAAAAGTGCATGGAGGGCAAGAGTCATCCCAAATTACTGCTTAGGAGGTAAGTGTCATTATGAAAAAAACATCATCAACAAAAAAATATATATATATATATTTTTTTTAATCTTCTTTGTCCTTCCCACTTTGTATCTCTCTCTAATCTCACACTCATGTACACGAATTTATAATTTATGCTTGTGAAATCGTGTAATTTTATAGTATTATTTTTTTTTTTTTCTTCTATATTTATGGCAATGTACCACTTCCGTAAATGTAATAGTCACGGAGTGGTGGTTGAAATCTATTATTAATTTTTCCAAAGACATTATTTGTAATAAACACAATTTTTTCTTTATATAGATGTAGCTCGTTGCGGTTCAGAAATATTTAATTAACTCGTGAATATAGTTTATATTTTTTTTTCATAATTTAATATTAATTTGATTTGTTTTTTTTTTTTAAATTTTCTTTAGAACGGAAAGTGTCGCAGAAAAAATGCTGTCTGCGTGGTTCACATTTTTACTGTATAAATTTATGCGCGAGTGCGCTGGCGAGCCACTTTATATGCTATTCCGTGCGATGAAGCAGCAAGTTGACAAGGGTCCTGTTGATTCAATCTCATCGGAGGCACGTTATTCACTTTCTGAAGAAAAACTCATAAGACAATCCATTGACTTTAAACCAATGGTGAGTGTAAAAAATTCATTTTCATAATTGTTTATCAAATTTTTTCCACATTTAACGAGTAAAAACGCGTGTACTTCATATGCTATTATTTTTATTTATTTTTGTTTATGATTATTATAATAATAATAATTTTTTTTCTTCTCAGACCGTATACGTAACTATAGCTCAACAAACAGTCTTTAGTGGTCTGGATCCAAATACTGAGAATGTTCAAGTTAAGGTACTTGACTGCGACACGATTTCTCAAGTAAAAGAAAAAGCGTTAGATACTATTTACCGCGCCACTCCATACAGTCAACGACCTAGAAAAGATGATCTTGATGTTGGTAAGTTTGCCATTAAAATTTTACTACTGGCTCATGACTAATGTGTGCTTGTTTCTTTTTTTTTTTTTTTTTTTTTGTTTGAATTCTGTGAATTTATGAAATAGAATGGCGTACAGGAGCGTCTGGTCGTGTAATTCTCTATGATGAGGACTCAACAACCAAAACCGAGGGTGAATGGAAGAAGAGAAATACATTGAATCATTATCGTGTACCCGATGGAGCTTCACTCAGTTTAGTTTCCAAGCAATCATCAATTTATAATCTCTCAATATTGTCCGAGAAAACAGATAAATCACACAAATATGAAACTTTAAATCTGAGCAAATTTAGTTCAGCCAGTCCACCATTGTCACGCGCCACATCACCATTAAATCATGATCACGATGGTGGACTCAAAGTTTGGCATTTAGTGAAGCATCATGATACAGATGCTCAAAAAGAAGGTGAACGTGGTAATAAAATGGTCTCAGAAATATATTTAACAAGGTTATTGGCGACAAAGGGTACACTACAAAAATTTGTCGATGACTTGTTTGAGACTATTTTCAGTACAGCACATCGAGGCTCAGCACTGCCGTTAGCTATTAAGTATATGTTTGATTTTCTCGATGATCAAGCACTTCATCATGGCATATCCGACCCAGAAGTTGTTCATACGTGGAAAAGTAATTCATTACCACTTAGGTTTTGGGTCAATCTTATTAAAAATCCAAATTTTGTTTTTGATATTCATAAATCAAATATAGTAGACTCTTGTCTCTCTGTCGTGGCACAAACATTTATGGACAGTTGTTCCACGTCGGATCATAGGCTAGGTAAATTAATATTTATAAATTAAATTATTTTTATCATGAAACAAAAAAAAAAAAAAAAAAAAAAAAAAAATTAAACAAAAAAAAACCCATGGTAACAATAAATTAATTAATCAATTCTTATTATTTTAAATATTATAACAGGCAAAGATTCACCAAGCTCAAAATTGCTTTACGCCAAGGACATTCCAGTGTACAAAGAGTGGGTAGAGCGTTATTATTCGGACATTAAAATCATGCAGGCCATATCCGACCAAGATATGAATGCAATGTTGGCTGAAGAATCGAGGGTAATTATTTAAATGAATATAAATTCAAGTAAATAATTGAAAATAATTATATCAATTTAAATATAAATTTTTATTTACAGTCACACACAAATGAATTTAATACGAATTGCGCGTTATATGAACTTTATACTTACGCGAGTAAATACAACGAACAATTAATTGTAACATTGGAAGAGGATGAATTTTCACAAAAACAGAGGTTGGCATACAAATTGGAGCAGGTGCACAATATAATGGCAGCAGACGCTAATCCCTGATGCCCTGTGATACCAACCAAGCATCCAAGTAAACCGCCACGTCACGAGTGGCCATGCTGAGTCGTGATGCCAAGGTTATAACGGATATAATTCCTATGTGAATGAACTGGCCTAATATATATGGCAAAAAAAGATATATATAAATGTCGAATTCACGTGGTATATAGTCACGTGTGTGTGGATATATATATATGTGTGTGTGTGTGTGTGTGTGAGTATAGGGTGTGTTTGAGTGTCAACGACACCAGAAAGTCCATATTGTCTCTTTACGTCTCGTGACGTGTACGAATTTTACAAAATACACACATGCACAATTCAAAAGACTTTACATTTGAATGCAAAATGAACAATGGAAAAATAAACACAAAAAAAAAAAAAAAACAAAAAAAAAGGAAAGAAAAGAAAAATAATAATGAAAGGAGAAATGATAAAAGACAAAAGAAATAGAGAAAATAAAACTATATTTGAAATGCGGTAGATAGATACGTGAATAATTTCTTACATACGTGCATTGTGCACGACAGTAATCAACAAGTTTAAATAAAAAGAAAATAATAATTATAATTATGAATTGAAATAATATTTGAATTAATAAATAATTAAGTGGTGAATTAGATATTAAGTAATATGCTACAGGGAGCACATACAACAGAGTCTTCTGAAAGGCCGCTGGCTGGCAGTTGTGACGAATAATTATCATTGCATTCACCAGATAATGTACATAAGATACCAAAATAATGATATTGTAATAAGTTATGGATTAATTATATAATGTACGCTCGAAAAGTTGATGTACGACCAATTTCTCGGTCGTGCTATACGTAAATATACATATATACTATATATACATACACTCACTCAAACTTATATATATATATATACATGTATATGTGTGTATTTGGCTGCCGATAGACGATTAAGCGAATAATAATACAACAAATAATAAAATAATATAAGAAAAGGGTTTTTAATGAAACGAAAAATTAATTTGAATATTGATAATGTGATTTGATAATTTGTAAATTGTATAACTGATCGATCCGCGCCACGTGCCCGATGCGACTGATGATGACCTCTGATTTTAAATGTGGTCGGATTTTAACGAAGAAACATTTCCATCCACCGCTAATGGCTGAGAAAAAAAACCCGCCTGTCGATAAAAATTAATATAAAAAAAAAAAAGACATTATCATAATGAAATGAAATCCAGGCTGGGTTTTCTTTTTTTACAGCTTGCGATAATTAATTTATAGCGCTATAGATAAAATAATTGATATAATTATATTATATATACATTGAATGCTATGTCATATGTATATGTGTAAATATATACACGAAAAAAGAAAAGAAGAAAAAAAAAAAACAAAAAAAAAACAAAAAACCAACAAAAATAAAAATAAAACTGCTCTGGCACACACACATGTGTATTATGTATATAAAATATATGTGTGAGTGTGCCCTTCCGTAAATATTATATGATCGCGATATAAATATTATATATACATATATAAATTATATATATATTATATTAGACGCACACACATTCGCATGTGAATGATTGAAAATTCAATATTAAACGGGGGGGAAAAAGAAAAAAAAAAAAAAAAAAAAAAAAGTAACAATAAAAATTCCGTATGGGAGAAAAATAGAAAAATAAAATGAATCTTGTATGTAATATGATATTAGATATTAATTATATATGGACTGTGACCGCGTGCGCGAGGCCAGCTCTGTATGACGGTTGTGTTGAGTGTGCGTGCTTCCTTTTTTTTTTTTCCTTTTTTTTTTTTATCTACAATTCTAAATGTCCCATATATGCCATACAAAACAATATTTTCATCCTTTTATTTCTATATATTTTATTTTTTCCTATCTTTTTTATCCACATTTATTTGCATTGTCATTGAAAAACAATATCATCACACATCATAATCATAAATTCATAAAATTTCAACATTATTGACATAAATACTATCATTATCATCATCATTGTCATAATTATTATCATTATCATTGTCATTATCATTATCATTATCATTGTCATTGTCATTATTATCATCAACACCATCATCATCATCGAAAATCATATAATTGAAAACACGAGAGCTAGTTCGTGTGTAAATTCACCTTTTATCTCCTATAATGAACCACCTTGTGCCACTTCTCTCCTTGAATATGCTTCAACGCCTCCGTCGTCCTGTTGTTGTCACTCTTAATTATTGTAATATATATGAATAATAATGAATCACTGTTGAGTATTGTCTGAATTGTAATACATTGATATTGAATTGATATGAAATGATAATCATTAATTAACGTAACATTTAAAAAAAAAAAAAAAAAAATTCTTTGTCGATGTTTTTAGCCATATTAATGTGACAGAAATTCTTTCAATATTTTATGTTTAATTTATTTTACATTATTCCATTTATATTGTTAGTGCAAATTGAGCCGCGGTGCGAATGGATCGATGCGAATGCGGTTTACATATAATGATTGTTTCCAAGTGCGTCAATTTAATGTGCAAGAGTTGTTTGTGGAGAAAGTATTTATTGCTCAAAAAAAGAAAAAAAAAGAAAAAAATAAAGTGTTTTCCGGATTAATTGTGAAGAAAGAAAAAAAAAGAAAAATAATAATAAAGCGAATGAACTCGAAAATAAATAAATAAAATGAACAAAAAAAAAATGAAATTCAATGAAAAAAAAAAACTAGAGGCGAAACGCAAGCGGGAAAATAAGGGTAACACGGACGATTGGGAATAGATCATAGTAATATAAAATTAAACAACAAAAAAAAAAAAATAATAATCGAAAGAGGAAAGGAATATAAATAATAATAATTAATTTCGGCACGTAAGAAATAATAGAGGGCTATATATATACAAAAATAAATGATGTACCAGATATTGGCAATAATCCGGGGAAAGACGGACAAGGACGCTCTGATACGAAAATTTAAAAAAAAATACAAAAATACAAACAATCACAATATGGCGAAGTATATACAAAAAACAAAAAATAAATCCAAGACAATGAATTAATGAGGATCAATTCAATCGGCAAATTCCCGCGCGTTGCTAATGGTGTTGCGTTTTCAATCCCTTTCCTACGCACGCCAACTTCTAAATGGTACTAAATAAACCCAAAGTGCCTCTGGTAGATTTTTGGGCATAAGCTTGAGTAAACGACAAAAAAAAAAAATAAATAAATAAATAAATAATAATAAATAAAAAAACAGTAAAAAAAAAAATGATAAAGTGAAAGAAAAAAAAAAAATTTTTTAATAAATTAAAAAACAAAAAAAACTATAAACATTTATTAAACGATAATGACACAATTTAACTAAAATAAATGATAATAAACAATGAATAAAAAATAATAATAAATAAATAAATAAATAAATAAATAAATAAATAAATAAATAAATAAATGAAAGAAAGCAAAGGTAAAACAATCAAGTAATAAAGAAGATACATTATAATAAATAAACACAAAAAAAAAACTCTACGTGTGCACATGCGTATACATATCATGTTAATATCGTAATTTTGCGCGTGCATATGTATACCATGTGCATTGTGCATTCTAGCATATATAGTATTGAATAGATAGTCGATAAAGAAAAAGATAAAAAAAGATAAAAAACACAAATAGCCTAGTCTCTATGTGTCTGTGTGTCTGTCTTGTACCCCGAAGTGTCTTTCCCCGGCCGTCAATTCCTCCTGCCATATCTCTACGTGTCGAGCCTTCCTCCAACCTTTTTAATGTATTAAAAAAAAAATATATATATATATATATATATACATATATATATATTAATGGAACCTATCTAAAACCTACACTCCCAATCTCATATCCCGCTTTCTGGCAATTTACATTCGACGGCCCAAAAAAAAAAAAAAAAAAAAAAGAAAAAAAAATGAAAATTAATACGACAATTGTCATATACCAACGAGCTTTATATTCCACCCACATCATTCCCAATTTTCAATTCCTACAACCTTCACCCCCACCTCATAATTCATCGCGTCATTTATCCATGCTCATACCTCCTAATATCTCCAAAAACCTTTGCCACCATCACCCCTGAATCACTGAAACACTTTGATTGGCATCTTATTGCTGAATAAATATTATATCGATGGTTCCTTATTGATAATGAAAAAGATAAGAAAAAAAAAAAAAAAAAACATGTAAGACCCTCAATTTGTGAAATTCAACATAATAACGTGTGTAATGTCTATATTTTACCGAACCGTTCGTACGCGGCTTGCTGCCCAATAATCCACTGTCATAAGCGCTGGAAAAAAAAAAAAAAAAAAAAAAAATATACTGTGCTAAAATAATGTGCGCGTCTAAATTGTAATCGAGTATTTATTTATTTATTTTTTTTTCATATTCTCCGTTTTTTTTTTTTTTGTTTTTTCCAAGTTTGATTGAGTGAATTTATTGGAGAGGAATATTCAATTCTATTCACTTGATCGGAAACATGGAAAAAAAAAAAAAAAAAAAGGAAAATATGAAAAGAAAAGAAACGAAATAATAGTGACGGACGAATAAAAAAGGAAAAGAATTAGAGATGGGAGATTGTAAGGAAATGGGAGAAAGAGCGCGCATATGAACAACAAGGGGGTATGAACAAGAATCAACAAAAAATAAATAAATAAATAAATAAATTAATAAATTAATGAATATAAATAAATTAATAAATAAAATATATAAACGGTATGAATGTGTGAAACAAAAAAAAAAAAAAATTGTATGAATGTATTATTGGATTGTGCAAGACTGAGAGAGGCAGCGATAGGGGTTTATTTACGCCTGTCGATTGGGTTTTTTCCCCCTCGCCGCTCATTTTTACGTCATAATTATGAATTACGATTATACATAAAAAAAAACGAAAAGAAAAAAAAAACTGCATCCAACACACTCACACACATGATCTTAAAGTTATGTTTAACAATAGTCATTGTTCATTTTCAATCATAAACGCGATTATAAATAAAAGAAAGAAAAAAAAAATACAAACTTGAAAATAATCCTTTGCTACATTATTTTATATTTGTTTTTTTTTTTTTTTCTTCTTAATCGTAATATATTATATTAATATATATAAATAATACCATTTTTTAGTTATTCAATTTTTTTATTATTATTATTTTTGTATAAATGTGTGATTAATAGTATGAATAGTGTAATAATTTTGTATGTTTATTGAACCAAAAATAAATATTATTGATAATGATGAGAATTAATCACATTGATCATCTGATGTCTTAGTGTAGAGAGGCCCTCGAACTTTAACCTTATCATTTAAATTTAAATCGTTTGTTGTTAGTGTTATATTCTTCGGATTCGAGTGTAAACTGTGCGGTCCAACTGTGCTTAAAATTACAGGTAGAAGTATCAGACCATGCCAAATACCAAATATAATAACCATAAATAATATTTTGAAGAATGTTCGAAAGACATAAGCATCAGAGAATGCTAATAATGATTGTGCGAGCAATGTTGATCCAGCTCCGTACAATACCGCAGCGCCTATGTGTTCTACTGCTAATAGTGCTCTTGCATGGCGATTATTTTTATTATTTGCTGTGTGACTATTGAGAAATGCGTGAGCAACATGTGCAGCATAATCTATACCCAATCCAACTGCTAATTCAAGACCTGAAAAAAAAAAAAAAAAAAAAAAAAAACAGAAATAAAAATAAAAATCATCGATTTGTAGTTATGAATTTTTGTATTTAAAGTTTTTTGTTTGTTTTTTTTTTTTTTTTTCAATGAATGAAAACGTCAAATGAAATACATACCTATGCATGAGACAATATCAACAGACAATCCCCAGTAATACATAAAGCCACAAATGTCTACTAGCGTCAATGTAATACACAAAAGAATCCAAATGCATGTTTGTGGTTCGGCAATAAGCACAGCCGTAGTACCCATTACGCATATAATCGCTAAAATAATGTTCCGTGTGACCTCGCCGGCAATAACTTTGTCTGTGGACCATGCAGCAAACACCCGACTCCACACGGTCGCATAACAACTCAAATTGGCTTCTACAACTGCATGCTTTGAATTATCCATTGCTGGTATCCATTCTTCTGGTTTATTGAATGATTTGAATGCAAAATTGATACTTGAGAGTAATATTTTTGGAGCATTTTTTCCGCATGTTAAATTACCGTCAAACGCAAAATTGCCTTGATATTTACCACCCGTTTGACTGAATAAAAATTTTGATAAGTACAAATGAAATTCATCATTTAATAATGAATCATGTCTCATATCTGCAATAATATTGTGTCAATACTTGAATATCGTTTAGTTATTATCATAAATTTTTTATTGTAATAAATACCTTTATCGTAATTTTGTTGAATGAAATTTGAAAAATCTTGTGGCCACGTTTCAATACGATCAATTATCGACATATTTGCTAACTTTTCTGTTAATTCAATGATTTTTGGAAATTCAGCCATATAATCGGCTTCACCTAAATATATACCAGCTTCATAGCCACGATTTGGATATTTCTCATTGTGAATCGATTGATAATTTTTTAAATATGATCCCTCTGGTAGAAACCAATTAGGATCAAACCATTGCTCTAACTGGCATGTTCCTATTGTAGATACTACTATCAATATTACAGTAATTAATATAACAATTATTTTTCCAGGTCCAGTTAATATTACGCGTGAGTAAAACCAGTGTATCACATTTCGAAAATTGTTTCGACTCGAGTCAAATTTATTTGGCTCATACTCATCATGTTTTATACATGGAAACATTCCATTCCTTTTATTCTCCATTCTTTTTATGTCTAATGTTAAAAAAGCGACAAAAAATGTCACTTGGAGAAGGAACGTTACCATTACACCCACCGCCGCATAGATACAAAATGATTGCAGTGATGGAAGCACCTGAAATAATACAATGAAAAATTTTTCATAAGATTATTATTATTTATTTAAAAAAATAATAATAATGAATAAATAAATAAATGAATAGGAACTAAACTCACTGTTGATGCACCGATAATAAATGCCACTACATCCGTCAAAGAAGTAATGGAAATTGCAGCGCCAGCATGACTCAACATTTTAGCAATTCTTTTGTCAATTGACTTGGTATAATTTAATTCATCTAACAGTACTTCCTTCCAGGAAGCCATTATGATAAAAATATCATCGATACCAAGACTCATAAGCATAAATGGCAGAGATGAGTGGACGGGACCATATGGTACACCCAATAAAGAACATAGACCTACAGCAACGATAAAAGCACCACCAACACACATTAAACCAGCACTGGTTAAACAGAACTGATTAACAGTAAAAAAAATTATGATTAATCAATTGATGAAATATATTATTATTATTATTTTTTTTTTTTTTCAAACAATATAATTAGATATAAGTTATAAATTAACTTACTCGCCATTCAACCCAATTAAATCGCGATATTATCAATTGAACATAGATTGTCATGAGAATAACTCCTATTATAACTTTTTTTATATCTTGAAACATTGTTGATTCACTAACATCACCAAAACTACGTCCGGTTTCATAATATATCTCCAAAGAATGATTATGCTGTTCATTGGACAATTTCAATAGCTCTAAGCTTTCGTGAAATACATCTAAAAGAGCAGATTCCCATCTCAATACTTCAGTAGTTGTCTAAAAGTAGGGAATTTTCCTATTGATAAATTTATTTATGTGATAAAATTAAAATATATCGGTGCAATATGAAAAACTCACTGTACCCAATCATTAGTTCCAATATTATTTCCAGCATCATTCATATTGACTTTAGTAAAATCAAAATGTAATATCCACTGTGTCTTTACAGCTTTAGCACCAATAATTCTGCCCATATAATCCGTTGTAATATCGCCCAATAGTTCAGTATAATTTATAGGATGTCCTAATGTTGGGCTAATTTTTTCTGTATTAATTTTATGAAGTATATCTATTTTTGTTTGATTTAAAATTACTTTTGAATCGTAATTCCATAAATCGAGAATACTAAAAATTACACAGCCTTTCGGTAAAGTTGATATAATATCACAATAAAGTTTATTTAGAGCATGAACGCTTGGATCTAATTTGCTCCTATTCATATGAACTTTTGGTTCTTCATCAAAAAAATCATCTTCAATACTGCGTTTTCTCTTTAGAGTTCCACGAGAAAGTCCCGATATAATCGGCACTCTGAGAAAAAAAAAAATATAATAATAATATAGAAAGTTAATGATAAAAATTAAAATTTAAATACCCACTTGAAACACACGTCTGTCCAAAAGAGTTTTGGTTCACCATCAGTTTGCGCTGCTAATGCACGTTTTGTAATTTCATTCATTTCATATAGTACATGCGGTTCAAGCACATTATCAGCAGTGAAAATCATGGTTTCAATACGTTGTCCATCTTTGAATTTAGACATGAGCCATTCAGTGTCTTTCACAAAATCGGAATCTGGCGGTACCCACAATTTCAATGGATTTTTTTCTTGACGAAAACGAAATAAACCACCAAGACAGATCAGCACCACTAATGAACATCCAATAATCCATTTTATTGGGTGTCGTGCAATTTTCAATCCTAAACTGCATGAAGTAATAATCACCATTAAATTATTTCAATGAATTATAATAAAAATTATACTGTACACAAACAAATTGAATAAATTCGTACAATATTACCTATAAAAAAAGCGTTCTGCAACTGAGGAAACCTTTTTTGGCACACATTGCAAAAATTGACAGATAGTTTGACATTTCATAACTGGTTCATCCTCCATGATAGTTGACGTTACTACTGAAGTACAAGGCCAAATGAATATAGATCCTATTAATTATCTGTAATTATTAGTTAGAGTCCGTCATTATATTAATTACTGCACTTAATACAAGAATGTCACATATAAATAATATGTTGTTTGTTTCTGAGAAAATTCAAAAGTAAAAAATAAAAAATCTCTCGTATACTTCAGATAAAATATTTGACTGTACAATGATTGTATGATTTATTATTTAACCTTTGAACATTACTGCTACTATTTAAACAAACTGTATCAATCTCCATGTGTTTTGATGTATCCAATTCATCAGTTCTCATTCAACATTATTGATAAGAAGATGAATTTTAGACTTTGTTATTTCTTGATTTAATCGCACTTCATGCCTATTGTTATCGTAATCTCACAAAACAATTGAACTATTTTACGTACAGCGTTTGATTAATTTTTGCGTGACGTATTTAGCAAACATGGCGGAACCCGCGAAAATATAATTCACAATATAATGAGTGATAATATCAAAAATATTCATGATACTAATATGAATAGGTAATTAATTGATTTGATGTGAACAAATGCAACAATAAATGTATTAAAAATTAAAAAATTACTACAATTGAAATTATGCTCAAATAATTCTTTTAATTTATTTCTACATACATTTATATACATTAGAGTAAATGGATTTTGCACTAATTTATCAATTTATCTTCTAAACTGGGCAGAGGTTAAGGTTAAATTTTGAAAAATTTCAATCGGAAAAGATAGCAAAATGGAACTCGCTTATCAGAAATTTAATAGAAAAAATAAATATTTATGTATCATACAAAGCTTTTGTATTGTACTTGAAAAATCGTAATTTATTGATAATTATAACACTTTTTTATTTATTTAACATTGAAAATCCTGAAGTATATGGCCTCCATTTAATTAAGTGGGTCAATTTTGTCATCTTTATTTACCAATTTAATTTGTTTGAATTTGCAATTTTGAATAAATCAAACTGTTAATCAATCATTGAGGATGATAATTGTATTTGACTGAGGTAATGAAAAACATTATCTGAGAGTTAATATAAAAGCAATGAAGATTTTTCAGATTTTCAGTTTATATATTATCTTCTACATCATATAATATTTTTTTTTCTTCTATTATAAAAATAAAAATTAATTCAGTGATGAATTTTTTTCGTAGCCAAATATTAATGTACAATAATTGTATAGATTATTTAATATATTGAAATTCGATTATTTTATTATTAATTTAACTAAACATATTTATTTAATTCCAGTGATTGCACTATATTCATTATTGTTACTGTTGAAATATCAAATTCAAATGCTGAAACAATCAAAAATGTATCAACAGTCTGTCATACGTCTATATGTCAACAAATGGGTAATTGTAACAATTTATATTTAATTTTTTTAATTATTATATACATATATTTATTGAATTTCTAATTTGAAATTGAATTATTACAGCGACATCATTGATCAATAGCATGGATGAAAATGTAAATCCATGTGATAATTTTTACCAATATGCATGTGGTAATTTTCTTAAAAAGAATACAAATGGTAGAGAAGAAGGAAATTTTTTCACTCAAATGCGGAATCATATAAAACACCAATTAAAAGGTAAAGCAAAAAATATTTTATGTGAAATTAAAATTGAATAATTTGTACATTGAAATTGAAATTTATATTTCTTTTTATTTATTTATGACTATTTATTTTTAATTAAATTTTTTTATTATAAAGAAATTTTGGAATCGCCTTCATTGAGGAATGAAAATGTAGCGTTGAGAAAATCTAAACAATCATACAAAGCGTGTATGGATACAAATTCTATTGAGAGTAGAGGATTAACGGGACTCACGCAAATAATTGACAAACTTGGTGGATGGCCAATGACACTACCAAATAAAGTCGTGAAAGTAGAAAATCAATCGTGGCAAGATGTAGATTTAATTATCAGAAGTATTTTAGGTCACTCGCCACTTTTTACTTTGACTGCAACAGTTGATTTAAAAAATTCTGATAGAAATACTCTATGGGTTAGTTAAATGAAAAATGAAAATAATTTACTGATATATTTTATAAAGGAAAAAATGAATGATTATTATATTTATTTATTTATTCATTTATTTTTTAGCTCACGCCACCAATACCTTTACATGAAAACAACATTTTTGCACATGAATTTTTATCGAATAAAAATATAAAATCGACAGTGACATCATTTGGATCCCAAAAATATCGTCAATCCATCGTCGATACTGCTAAATTATTTGCCAATAATAAAAAAAACCATTCGAAAAATAATCAATTGAATAGTAGTCAATTGAAAATTGATGCTAAAAATATAAAAAATTTCGAAATGGAATTGCAAGATGTGAGTTTAAATGACAAATTATTTATTTTCATAAATTCAATATTTATTTTAAATTTATTCATGATTATTTCAGATTCTTTATGGTGGCAATGTTGGTGACGATCTTGAAAAGGCATACACAAAATTTACTATAAATAATTTTCAAAAAATATGTGATGCAAGATCTACACAAACTTCTAATGGAAAAGTATAAAAAATATAAATATAAATTTACACCTTAATTATTTTATTTTTTTTTTTTTATGACAATTGAAATATTTTATTTTCGTAGATTGACTGGTTAAATTATATTCAACGTCTTTTCATCGGTGTTCCCAATGCAAACATTCAGGAATCAGATGAAATAGTTGTCGTTGCACCGGAATATTTTAAAAAATTATTGGATCTCTTGGATAAAACTCCATCGCGAGTTATTGGTAATATTATATTGAGAGAATATTACTAATCTTACCAGAAAAAAAAAATATAATAATAAAAATAATAATAATATAATAAAAGATAAACTTATATCCATACAATCGTTGATGAAAGATGAATATTAAATTTGCAGTGAATTCAATATATTGGTCGGTCATCCAAACTCTTGCACCTTTCACGAATTCTGCATTAAGAAATATCACTATCGATGATGATTCTGCTGAAAAAACAAAGCCAAGATGGAAATTTTGTATTGAACACAATGGAATAAAACACGCACTTGCTCATGCTTTTACAATCCAATATTTTTCACCACATTCAAAATATTACGTACATTATTCGATTATATTCATATTAATTATTTACTTTTTTATCATCATAATTCACTGATTTTTAATTTATGCAGATTTTAGAACTGGTAGATGAAATAATTATTGGTATGAAAAATGATATTACTCGTGGTAAATGGTTAGATTTTCATTCTAAAAGTGGAGCTTTGAAAAAATTGTTATACATGAAAAAATTTATTGGATACCCAGATTGGTATGATGAAAAAATGAAGATATCGAATTACTACAAAGACGTGAGTCAAACCTTTTTTTTAGTTTATTTATTTTTTCGTTTATCATAAAATTGTTAGTAAAATTGTGTTTTTCAGATAAATATTGGAAATTATTTTTTTGAAAATACATTGGAAATATTGAAATATGATTTTCAAAAAGAATTAAAGTTATTGAGACAACCAATTGATAATAATGAGTAAGTTTTGTAAAAAAAAAAAAAAAAAAAAAAAACAAAAAAAAAAAACAATAACACATGAATAACGAAATTTTTTTATAATTTTTCATAGATGGGTGGGATATCCAACTGATGTGAATTCATTTTATTATTATCCAGCAAATTCTCTAAGTAATAAATTTATCTTTATTTCATTTGATGAATTCAATTGAATTTTTCTTTTCTTTCCAGCAATACCCGTTGGAATATTACAATTTCCATTTTTCAATCATGATTTTCCTGAGTACATATTTATTTTGCCCAATAACATATGAATTGTTATAATAAATTATATCTTATTATCAGAATATAGAATAGAAATATATCAATTACAGTGCTCTTAATTATGGTGCAATTGGATTTGTTATTGGTCATGAAATCTCGCATGGATTTGATAATATTGGTAGTCAATACGATGAGAAGGGTAACATTCGTAATTGGTGGTCAAACATAACGGAATCCAAATATGACAAAAAAGCTAAATGTTTCATAGAACAATTCAAAAAGTATGAAGTAAAATATAATAATGTCACATATCATGTAAGTTGATAATTATTTAAATAATAAATATAATTAGTATACATATGAAAAAATTTTCCACATTTTAATTTATATATATTTCATTTTAGCTTGATCCAAATCAAACATTGAGTGAAAATATTGCAGATACAACGGGTATTAGTGCACTTTATAAAGCCTTCACAATACACTCTAAAAAATATCCTGATCAATCAAATGTAAAATTAACAGGATTGCAAAATTTTGATAGTAAAAAACTCATCTTCTTGGCATGGGCACACGTAAGAATTTTATGGAAATAATTTTTTTATATTTTCAATGTAATTAATTGATACAATAATTTTTTTTTCTTTTTTCATATCAATGCAGAGTTTTTGTGCACGTCCAAATATCACTGATTTAATCGAGGAAATAAAAAATAACAACCACAGTCCTCTAGAATTTAGAGTAAATGGCGCACTATCTAATGTAGATGCATTTTCTGATACATATGAATGTGTTAAAGGTACAAAAATGAATCCTGTTGATAAATGTAATATTTGGCAATAGGAAAATTATACAAGGAAATTTATATATTATAACGATAAATAAATAAATTACAATAATAAATATTTTCATATTAAAATTATGAGTATGATTTTATTAGCCAAAATGGCACTAGTCACACGATTGTGCAATCATATACGCATATACATACTTAAAAAGTACACGCATTTAAATTACCTACCTAATTTTTAAATAGTCTAAAATGTCTATACGTATAATTATTGTTGGAAGCAGGAGCCAGAGAGGGATAGGGGGAATAATTTTAAGATACGTATGATGGCATGTGCGTGATCTACACTCTAAAAAAAAAAAATAAAAAAAAAATATATAATTTTAATTGTTATTATCTATTCATATAATATTCACAAAATTGAATACACATTTATGCATTCAACAATGAAAGAAAAAAGTAGAGAAAATGAAATTTAATTCATCAAGTAATTAACTTGGAATAATATATGAATATCACGATATTCATTATTTTATTATTACTATTGGTAAAATTATTGTTATAAAAAAAATTATGAGATAAAACATTCGCGTTTATACTTATTTATTCATCTTCGTTTTTTTATTTTTGTTTTTTTGTTTTTTTGTTTTTTTTTTTTTCGTATCACTATTCAGTTTTATGCCATTCAACTAATGTCACGCGTACATCAATTCCATCAGGCCTTATTATGTGCCATTTGAGCAAGACAATAAATAACAAACCAGCATGATGATGGTTTCAACTTAGCTTATTAATACATTAATAACATATATTTCTTACGTATGCTTAATTTAATAAAAATCAATCCGTCATATGCACACATACCAATAGAAAAAGAAATGAAGAAAAAACAAATAAATTTTTAGGATGATTTGTAGCATTGATAAACAAATATTTATAGGAACTTATTGATTATAATAAATTGATAATTTTAATTATGTTATATGTCGTTGAGATGATTCAATGATTGGCAAGGATTAATATTAGATAAATGTTCTTTGAATCTCCTGTATGCCACTTCTTTTTTCATGTTTTTTTTCTTTAAGTTTTGACTTAGCTATGATTACACCGTTGATTGTGATGCGTGGATAATTGAGACTAGAGTGATTTATTATTTGTTTTATCTTACTTGGATCATTAGGCAATTACGAAGCAAGTATTGATTTAAAAGCAAGAAAAATCATGATATTGAAGTGTAATTTATATTTTTGTAATATAAACGAAATACGTCAAAAGATCAACTTATCATTTGTGATTGAATATATATAAATGACATATCTTCGGTATTTTATCATCCAATTCATTCAACACACAGACGAAATTGCAATACTGATTTAATTGGATTTACATATATATTTTATTAATTGATTCATTTAATTTTATTCTCTGTTTCTTTTGATTTTTTTCTGATAAATCACTTATCAATGTCATTTTTATATCAGTTTATAAATGAATGACATAATGTAATTTAAAAAAATTATCAAAAAGAAAGTTAAGAGCACGTATGTTTAAACTCTTAATATCTGTATTTAACTGAATGATTATCGTTATCCGTTTTGTTATTAATGATTATTCATAGTAAAGGCTGGATTATAAAAATTGACAGATAGATAATGACGCAATCAAAATCAAAATGTTTATTATTATAAATTAATTCGGGCTCGGATCGGGAACCTGAGGTATATTTTTCCTTTTTACATTCGAATGTAAATTTTTATTTATTCATTTTTTTTTTTTTTCAGTCATTGGATGATTTTGTTATTTAAAAAAAGAACACACGCACATACACACCTACACACGCATCCATGAAGAAAAAAAAAAAGAAGAATATTGGAAGAAGTGGCTTATTATATGTACATTGTCGGACTATACAATTTTACTTTTTTTTCATTTTTCATTTTTTTTATCCATTATTTGTTTCATTTATCCTCTTCATTGGTGAAATGCACGACGAAAGATAGTGGAATGCCTGTCACTTAAAACAAAAAAAAGCAAAAAAAAAAAAATGTTATTAATATATATATATTTTTTCATTTCTGTATACTTCGAATTAGTATTATCAAATGATGATACTTTAAATGAGAAATAAAAATTTTTTAAATCACAGATGCCACAGTTTTTTAAATAAAATGGGAAAATTGAGAAGTTGTTATTGATTTTTATGCTGATGAGAAATAAAAGAACGAGTAAATATTGTTCGCAAGTATTTCGTAAATAAGTATCATCTGTTGGAATAGAAGAAAAATATGTATAATAATCGCTACATTAGATGGCAAGTTTTGTGCGAATACACATCAATAAACAAAAAAAAAATATATATATATATATATATATATCAAGATCAATGTGAAGATTACTTAGAGGCTATTAATTGATGAATCCGCGGCACTTATACTTGCACATTTGAAATCCTTATTTATCGTTGTGCCATAATAATTGTATATTTACAATTCTACTTTTGCAATCTATAATTTAGTGTTTCTTTTTATCTTCTTTTTTTTTTTTTACACTTATCGATTCGTTGCATTTGACATGCTTATTTAGGTACTTATTTTGCAGTGAAGCAAAAAAAAAAATTGAAAAAAAATTACATTATAAATAATTAAATTATCATAAAATTAAAATTATAGTTTTCACAATGCACCAATTATTTCATTAAAAATTATTTTTATGCATAAATTTAGTTTTATACATTGACAAAAAATTAATTCAATTTATTTTCCCTCATGTAACCTATTTTTTCTTTCTATCTTTTTGTATATTAGCAATACACCTGGTGTGACTTGGTAATATCAAGCGACAAGCACTGCCACAAGAGTGTCCTCACAATATATTTTATTTATCGTCATCGATTTTAAATGGATCATTGTTTCGCATTGTATTCAAATTGCAACAATATATTTTTTTGTTTTCATTTATTATTACTATTTTTTTTTTTTTTTTCCTGTTTTATTACTTAAAATATCATTGAAGCTAATTCTAATGTTTCGTATAAATAGATTCGACATTAAGGTAAACAACAAAAAAAAAAATATATATATCCTAAATCTTCATATTACATAAGCTTCTTCGGATTCTCAATTTTATTTGATCGTATATACGTAAGAGTTGTCATAAAAAAAACAAAAAAAAAAACAAAAAAAAACAAAATACACTTCATATATTATGATTAAGAACAAATTCAATTGCATTGTAGTGCAAATTTATTAATTATTTTGTTTTTGTTTGTTTGTTTTTTTTTTTTTCTCTTTTTATTCATAACATTAATGTTACGCATTGAAACATTGCATTCCCGTAAAATAGTATTGTCATTAAAAAATATTATATTTTTTGTATTTTTTTGTTTGTTTGTTTATTTGTTTCGGCTATTATCGCTCCTAGGTAGATTTGGCAAGCGTGCTCACATTTTTTATATTTATTTTTCATCATATTCATTCTGGAATGAATGATACGTTTTTACAATAATCTCCTAATAATTATTACATTAATTAAACAACTACGAAAAAATAGCACGTAATTTTTTCAAACGTATATCTCCTGCCAAATTATTTTTTCCATAAATCCATTTGAGATCCATACTACTATTGATATTATTAATTATCATATAATTATTCGCGAGTTTAATATTGTTGCAATCGTATTCCCTAAAATTATTCGTCGTATGGAGAAATCGTACGGCCGATGATAATCGTAGTTTGCTCACCGGTGTACTGAAGACCAGCCGTCGATTCTGCCGATTAATGCTCGAATTATTATTGTTATTACTATTGTTGTGGCAGCCCAATGATTGACGTTGGTTAGTGTTGCTCTGTAATTGTTTACCCTTACGGATATACTCAGTGCGAATTGATTTGGCCGTAGATCATTGTCGGTATGACTGTGGGGCAATGCCATTTCCTGGTGTCACGTAATCACCAATCATCAAGCTGGGATTGACCGGATAATGTGATGTGTTGCCGAGTACCAGCGATTGCTGGAAAGTAACACCAAGCTGTAGCCGCGAAAGACACGCAGACACACGAACGCTTTAGTATCATTTATCTCTTCTATTCTTTTTTTTTTTTTTCTATCTGACAATAAAACAACAATTGCTAAATATGATTGCTGAGTTACAAAGTCGCTTTTACTTTTTTTTTGTTTTTTTTTTTTTTCTCGATTAGATTCAAAATACTGTCTCGCTCTTATAATTATTATTGAATTGTGGAAGAAAAAAAAAAGTTATTTCCCGTCACAAGCTATATGATAGCGTTGTCATTATATTAATAATAATGATTTAAAAAAAAAAAAGAATAACTTCCAATATTTTTTATTTTTTTTTGTTATAATAGGACAGCGATTAGCGATATCGTGTTAGAGTGTGTCTGGCAAGCGGGCAGGTATCTCGTCGTATGAAATGATCAACAACTATTTCATTTGTCATTTATTTCTTTCTTTCTTTCTTTTTTTTTTTTTTTTTTTTTTTCGAATTCATACTATACTCACAGTTGCTGGTGATGTAAACATATTTGGCGTTATTCCACCGCCAATAAGCTGTGCAGCTTGTGTACTTGTGGCGGTTCCACCAATTCGACCACGTCCTGTACTTGATATTGAACCTGGATGTATATTTGGTTGACCCCCTGTTACACAAGCAAATTAAACGTACAATTGTTTGCCAAGCAAAATGGAAAAAAAAAAACCAAAAAAAAAAAAAATAAACAATAAAGGATAAAATTAAGAAATATTATAAAGATAAAATTAAAAAAAAATAATTTAATGTTTCTCAAAATAAAAATGAAAAAAGAAAAAAAAAATAAAAAAATAAAAAAAGATATATATTTAAATGATGAACATGCAAAGGATTGAAAAAGCGACTAAGCAAGCAAAATACTTTTTTTTTTTTTTTTTTTTTTCGAATAAATTAACATATTACTCATTACATTATTATAGAGCCGTTTATTGACACGGATTCAGTCTTACAAATTTACAAAACATGATTATCACAAGGGATTCACTGAAATATTTACAGATTCTCAGATAATTATACAGTGCCATATGGAAAAATATGTCATAAATAGTTGCAAGTGTGAAAAAAAAAAAAGTTTATTGTGAGTAAATGCATTATTTAATACATGAATTGAATAAAAATCAAAATGAGAGTAAAAAAGAAAAAAAGTTTCAAAATTCATTGATGAATGATTGAAATGAATTCATGACTATTAAATTATATTCTTTTCTTTCTGTATATATATGTAGTTGAAGAAACCGTAGAAAATATCAATGGCCGAAAAATATATAAAATTAAAATAAAGTAAATGAACGGATAATCTTAATAATAATATTATTTTTTATCTGTTATGTTGCAATATTTGTAAAAGTAAATCCAGTCGTTGAAACGATTGAATATATTGTGTCATTTATATATCGCCAACTTCAACTAGTGTCACATTTCATTTACAAAACTTGTATTATATTATTTTTCTTCTTTTTCAATTTTTATCTTTTCATTTTTCCACTATTTTGCATAATGCATTTTTATAAGATTATAGGGCGTATTAGAGGAGATTCAACTCTACATACATTTAAAAGTTGTTCATAATTTTTGGTGCATTCAATTGATATACTAAATATCTCCAATTACTAAATATAGAGGACAAACATACTCAGCATTTTTTGGGAGCACAATGTTAATACACTATTTATTTATTGAAATATTTTTTTAACGAATAGATGAATAAAAAAAAATTTTAATACCTTTATTTACCTTTATAAAGAGTAATGGTATATCGAGGGATCAAACCAAACCTTACCTAATGCTAGCAAATTACTCGGGTTCACTGCACCAGTGGCGTCCATTGACACCTCACCAAGACCATTCACTGACATTCCATTCACCATATTAACCGCTTGTCTTGCACCTTGAGCATCAAGTGTTGTCCAATATGATTCACTAGGCGATGTACTATTTAAACCAGATGGTAATTGTGCAACTGCTCCAGTATATCTGAAGTAAGGATTTTTCAAATCTAATGTATTGCTGCTGCTTTCAATATTAGTTCCCTCTAATTTTAAATCTATCGTAACATCGTAGGATTGTCTGTAATAATACAATTTATAATTAATTTTATTATGTAACCAATGAGTAATATTTAATTTTAATAATAAATAAAAATAATATATTTTTTACCTTTTATTAGCAATTAAAATGACTTTTCCTGACAATAATTGGCCACTTTTACAAAACAATGGATTTTCCAATAAACATCGTACTTGATACCAGTGAGTAAGTGGTTCCGTTGGTGCAGTACTTAACCAAACTTGTTGTGTTGAGCCAATAAATGCAACATCAAACCAAAATGCTAGACCATGGCATGTACCACTCTCTAATATATGAAAATCAACGTCTATTTCTATAATAATAAATATAAAAAAATATTATTATTTTTTATCAAACGTGAATATATAAATTTAATATTAAAAATAAAAGAATTATATTTATTTTCCCACCTATTTTGTGTAAATCAGTCTCATTAGCGGTTTGGAAATCAACCACATGTCTGACAGATTTGGCCATGCAAATGCGTATATCAAATGTGTCAACAATTGGCTGTCGGAAATATTCTTTAATGGCGTTAGCACGGAGTGATGAGAGATCAACACCATGGAAACAAGTTTGATACCAAAAATTAGCTTTATTAAATTGTTCCATATAAAGTGTCTCATCAGAAAATGGAGCTATGTGAAGATCACCTCTGGAAGGAAACATTCGTCCACCTAAAATTGAAAAAAAAAAAATATTAATTAATACCACGTGTAAATTGTCATTGTAAATACTTTGTAATAGTTTGATTATTATTATCAATATTTTTATTATTTTAATTTTTTTTCTTCTAATCACCTGGTTTAAGCCATTTTTTTGCATGAAGGTAAGTTTCTAGCATTCTTTCATTGTACAACATGTATCCCATTGGTTCACTGACTATACAATCAACACGATCGGGCAATTCAATTTCTTCAATTTTACCAGCAATAACGATTATTTTGTCTGAAAGATTATTGGCAGCAACTAATAATTCAGCATGATTTGCCATATTACTAGCTTCAACTGCATAAACTTTTTTTGCACCAGCTTGTTCAGCAAAAAATGATAAAATGCCAGAACCCGCACCAACATCCAATACAATTTTGTCTTTGAAATCTGATAAATTTCCAAGAATAGCACGTTGATATGTACTAGTTCTGATATAATCCTGCATCATATTTTGTTGTTGTGATAAGTATCCATAAAATTGAAAATACTGCATAGCCGACAAGTCCTCAGTTCTCTCATTGAATGCTGATGTACCCTTTCCATTTTTGAGTTTCAATATTTGGGAATGAAAGTTCCGAAAATCTGAATAAAATTAAATTTAAATTCAATAATAATTTTGAAAGTTTTTTTTTCATATAATCATAATAATGCTACTGACAATATAAACAAGTATAAATAACTTATCATATTTACTTTTTTTTTTTTTTTTTAAATATATATTCATTTACCTGATTCATTGGGAAATGTTACAAGTAAACTTTCAGCATCAAGTGTAAATACATAACTCCTTGAGGATACACGAGAGCATTCTGTTGTATGTGTTACTGGAAATTCCAATAATTGTTTCACCTCTTTCTCCGACCATTCTGCAAATATATTCAAATAATATTCATTATTCATTTGATTATCAATCAACTTTAAACTTTTTTTTTTTTTTCAAGAAGACATTTTAATCATATATTATACACGTGTAAATTAATATAAATGGATAATGTGTAAATTGATTTGAGTAGTTTATAAAGTAGAAATTGCGTATGTTATTATTTTTTTCTTGTTTTTTGTTTTGGATAATCATTACAGGTCCAATGTGCAGCCGACAAAGGATTGTTCTTACTTTGTCCACCTGATCCAAATAAAACATCAATAAAAATAATGATAAATTAAATAATTGTATTTCATTTGATTGCATAAATATATGTGTAGTGATGAAAATAAAATTGGTGAATGGAATACATTATGGAATAAAATTAATGGCAGTTGAAGAAAAAAGGAAAGCGAGTGTTCAGGCGTCTGATTTGAAGTGTGGTTAGGTCGCGTCTCGCTGGCGGTATATCGGCAGTATATTATCGATCGTAGTAATAATAAAAAATAAAAAATTTACCTGATACAATCTCAATGCTGAGACCTTGTGGATCATAATTAATATTGAGCGTCACCGGCTTATTATATTTCGGCGTTGACTGTCCATTGTTTGACAAAGTCGACACTGTCACCGCGCGAAACGCCTTCGCCATTTTTAGACACCGCGTGCGTTTTTGTGCGCTCCAGTCTTGCTTTCGCGGCCTTTTCACTTCAATCGTATGTTAAGTCGCGTAACAGTCACGCGTAACTCTTTACACAGCTGTCAATTATTGACAAATAAAAAAAATACTGATAATTTATAAGAAAATGAATGAATGCGGAACGGGGTCGTATATGATGCCGAAAAATTATAAGCCGAGATCGTACGATTTTCACAGTTCGGACCACCGACCAACCACCCCCGGCGCCGTTCACACACGCGCACGTTGCTCGCCCCCTTCCCCTTTAGTCTGCTCCCTCGTCCGATTCCAGCAATCCCAGCCCGGCCGATCGACTCCCAAGCAAGGCAGCAGCTTGCCAGGCCTTTGTTGCCCCCTCAAAGAACAAATGTGTGCAGGCTACGAGGTCCCGGGAATAATATCCTTCCGGTATGTATCCTTTCTCTCTACTTCCAATTAAATAATCTCACAATTCATATTATTCAATTGATTTTTACCTACCAAACATCACAGAGTATTCGAATTATCTAACTCCACAATGTTCAAGTATTATCTTTTTTATAGTTTCAACTGTAATGTTGTTTTCAATTATTTATCCGTATATATTAATGTTTTCCGATAATAAAGATTTATATACACATGCGTTATATCATTGGAAAAATTTTCATTTTTCTCTTAATTTATTGCGTGACACACAATGTTTTTTATGAATATTTCAAAAATTCGCGGGCTTTAGCAGGTCAATCGTGTAGCAGAGCGATTGGTAATTGGTGGATTTTTGACAATAAAAATTTAAACATGGCGGAATAATAAAAATATGGCGGGTTTTTATAGGTATAAGCATGCGCATCAGATGGCTAGAGCGTCATCTTGAATATTTTTTTCCCATCATGAAAACTAAAATCTGGCGTATTACAGATGAAAAAAAAGAAGAAAAAGAAAAAATAGGCGCGAGAGCGAGAGAGAAAGTGAGAAAAAACGAACGAACAAAGAAACATTTATTTACAATTACACATAAAATCCCCACTAAGTGCTCGTTTAGTTATAGTATTTCAAATTGAATTATTATCTATATTCAACTAATATGAAGCACATTACTTGACCGGTTAATAGACACAAAGAATAATTATACTTTCATTTAATTTAACGCACAATTTTTTAGTAGAAAATTTTTTTTTTGGTTATGTTTGGATTTAAACTGATATGTTATTATTGATGATTCATAATATTTTTTTAAATGAAAATAATACTAATCATATGTTTCGAGTGATCATTTTGAACGAAGAAATAATATAAAATTCAAAGATAAACGCAATTGAAGCAAAATGACCGGTTCACAAAATTATGTTGTTTCTCTATTGAATTATCCAACAACTCAACGAACATTAATTTTTGTATTTGTCATTTGTACAACAATATTGTTTATATTACTTAACAATATTCAACCGAAATTTTATATTGATGAAGCATTTCACATACCGCAAGTACAACGTTTTTGTAATGGAACATTTTTTGAGGTAAATAATTCTCGAATATTCGAGAAGCTAAATAACATTGTAATTTAATTTTTTGTCACTATTTAACATTCAATAAAATATTTTTATTTACAGTGGGACAATAAAATAACAACATTACCAGGACTTTATTTAATAACAGCAGCTATCTTAGCGCCATTTAAATTATGTACAATTTCATTTCTTCGTAGTGTCAATTTAATTGCTACATTTCTCAATCTTTATTGTGCGTATAAAATTTTATGCACTACAACATGGGCACAAAAATCAAACAACTCCACGAGTTATACTTGGTTACCATTAATAGTGTCTCTCAGCATAACACTCTTTCCACCATTATTTTTTTGGCATTTTCTATTTTACACTGATGTTGTATCAACCAATTTAGTGCTATTAATGGTTTTGCTACATCAAAAACAATGTTACAAAAGTTGCGCTGGTGTTGGTACGTATATAACTATAATAAATTAAATACTAAATACTCGGAAAGAATATAAAAAAAAAAATTGATTCTCAAAATTATATATTTCAGGTGGTTTAGCTGTCTTGGTTAGACAAACAAATATTATTTGGATAATATTATTGACTGGTGAACGTATTATAACAATAATAGAAGATCAAACACCACAAAGTATCTCTGCTCTTGTATCAAAAGGCATGTACGGTAGTCCCATGCATGCTAAAGTAAGTGATACATAAATTTTATAATGATGAGTTTAATATATAATAAGTTGACAATAATTTTATTTTTCAATTAAATAGTTGGTGTGGAATAACACTGCGTATCATTCACGACGTGGAATTGGTTCATTACTTGTGTTTATCAAAGATATTTTTGATAAGTTAAAAGGTGAATTAATAGTAATCGGTCTATTTTTGGTGTTTGTTATTTGGAACAGAGGAATTGTTATTGGCGATCGAAGTGCACACATAGCGACCATACATTTACCCCAAATTTTTTATTTTTCCGTTTTTTCATTTGTTTTTGCTTGGCCATACATGCTACCATATTGGCGTGAATTTTTCCAATGGACACGCAAACATTGGATTATATCCAATGTTTTATTGGTATTGATGACAATAATAATACATAATAATACACTAGTGCATCCATATTTATTAGCTGATAATCGACATTACGTATTTTATATATGGAATAAATTTATGGGTCGTTATTATATCGCAAAATATCTTGCGATACCAATTTATGCATTTTCAATTTACTGTCTTGTTTCATCTTTACGAGAAATGAGATTTTTGTCAAAATTATTATATATTGGGTGTATTTGTATTATTCTAATACCTCAATTATTACTTGAGCCTCGTTATTTTATTATTCCATACATATTATTACGTATGAATATGACAGAGCCCAAATTATGGCAAATATCATCTGAAATTGTGACAATATTATTAATTAATTGCCTTCAATTTTACATATTCATCACAAAAACATTTTATTGGACTGATCAAGAAGGTCCACAAAGAATATCTTGGTAAAAATAAGTATAAATTAAATTTTATTTTTTTTCTGTAAAGAATAATATATAAATTTTTTATACGACTGAAAATTGATATTTATCAGGAAGAGGTGACAAACATAAATCAATAGTACAAAATTTTATTACAACTAAGCGAGATCTTATATATTTCAAATATTTTATATTTTACAAAGATGAATTCTTATAGATTACGATCACTTTATTCATTTATTAGATATTATTTAAATTAAATAGTATCATAATATTCGTCCGTTTAATACGTATTATACAAATATAATACATGTTTCGAATTTCATTGTATTTATCCATTAACTTTCTCTCTCACACACTCTCCTTCCAATATGGAGAAATTCACCAATCAAATTAATTATTTTATGAAAAGATTTTCATTATTATTTAAAAATATTATCCGATATAATCGGACAATGCTTTTTTTTTTCTACAATTGCATTTTTGTGCAAATAGTATGTTCAAATCAATTCAATATATTGATGATTCAAATAAATATAGTATAACAATGTACATGTGTATTGTTTTTTTTTTTCTAATAATTAAGTCATGAGCCCTGGAATACTACTGTGAATTTCAAGCTGTCTTGCTGGAAAATTCATTTTTATGTTATATTATTACAATAATAATAATTATTATTATTTTAATTTTTCCAATCTCTTGTAATCAATTATAAATTGCACTTAAACTTGATTAATATTAAATCGTTATTATAATTGTGCAAAGGACACGATGTATTCGCTACACAAGTGATTATGCAAACATGCATATTTAAAAATTTATATGCATGTCAAATGCATTGATATATGAATTATTTTAATTCCATATTAATTATTGCTTTGTAATTTTTTATTTATTACATTACGATATTATTATTATTTTTTTTTTTTCTTGTGATTATTGGAAACATCACAATATATTATTAAATTTTTATAATTTTCTTCTTCTTCTATTTCATAATACGATGAAAAGAAGAAGAAGAAGAAGTAGTAATAGTTTTAGTAGTAGTGGTAGTAGTAGAAATATATTTTGGAAGCCAGATTATTTTTTTCACAGTATTGAATTAATTTTCTTATTGTTTTTGTATCCATCTCCAATTAACAATGAATGTGTGGGCCATATGATTATTTTACTATTAACTATACCGAAATAATGTTAATTATTAAATATTTGATAAACACTTTTTTTCTTTTCTTTTTTTTTTGTTTAACTGCACAACTCGGAAGCGCTCGAACTTTATTTTTTATCACTCATTAAAAAACTAAAATTTTTTTTAATAATATCCAATTAATTTAAAATGTAAATAGGTTAAATAATTAATAATAATGCGGCCGGATACATTTTGATTATTTTACGTTTTTTTTTTTCTATATCTTGGTTTGTTTTGTATGTATATTCACTTTTTCGTTTCTAGAGTAAAAGTATCGTCTTTCGAGACTCTCAATATTTCTCATTAGGAAAAAGATCATACAAATGATAAAATTACATAAATGGCCGCATATTTTATGTTCCATATACACAATTATTCTGTTCAATTAATAATATTATCGACAATGGGGTAGCTAATAAAGATAAACAGGTGAATGAAGGGGAAAATATATAAGGGAGTTTATATAGGCACTCGATCACATTGTTTGCTGAGATTTTTTTTTTTTTTTTGTGTGTGTCCCCCGACAACAAACACATGGACTAAAACTTTTAATGACACCATTAGAAAGTGAATTGGGGAGTAGGAAAAAATGAATCTCTTAACGTATCGTCATTCTAAATAATTTGGCATCATACTAATTGTTTTTTGAGATCAATAAGATTTGTAGAATGATAAAGTTTAGTATCTAATGGTGCACTAGGATGATTTTTTTTTGTTTGAGTATGCCACGCAAGCACTCGCGTACAATTATTCGCAAGTAATTCTATTTCATTTCGTTCAAATGGTGCTAAACTCTTTAAAAAACCGTCCTCCTCATATCCAGGTGTATATGGCATCGTTGCATTTGGTCGTTGAAGGAGAAATTTAACATTCACAGCAAAACTTGCCATATCTACGGGAAATTTTCGTCCAGCAATCCAACCATCATAAAATCCAATAAGCTTTCCATCTTTTACAATTGGTGAACTGATACCCAACTTTGTGCAAAGTCCCACGGGAAACATTGATACTTTTTTCGTTTTGCGTATCTGAAAATTCACAAAAGAAAATTAAAGTAAATGTATTCATTTTTTTTTGTTTAAATAATAATACTTTGATAAGCTTTTATGATGAATAAATTTTTAAATCCAACCTCATCAAATAAATCAAGATCATAAGTATTGTCATCGTCAGCAAAATAAAAAACGCCTTCTTTAGCATTAGCTCTAATCCATTTCAATCCACGATTACGATTTGATACTCCACGTGGTTTTGCACCAGTTTTGTTCTTATGATGCGCCGGCATTGGAGCTTAAATATAAATTATCATAAATTATAATATTACAGTTGAATTATTAAATAAATAATGAATGATTTATGTAAAAGTTGTTGTATACCTATGAGATGCTCAAACTTGAGACCTGTACGATTAAGAAGTTTTGTAACTGATTCCGTAGCTGTTTTCGCATCTTCAATTACTAACCAGTGAATATTATCAACTAACATAAGAGTATGTGCCATTCTAGTGAGTTCGGGAATTTGTTCTGGCCTTGTGTAAGTTGGTGTTATAATGTAAAGTGGCACTAATGAGGTATCAACTTTTTTTGTAGTCACAACACTTGTTGAACTAGACGTTATTGTTTTTTTTACTACTTCTGCTGTTGATGCTGTACTTAAACTTAATATTGATGTGTGACTCACAGATGATTCAGGATTTTTACCTCTCGTTGCTAATCCACTTTTAATTAATTCATCCGAAAGTTCTCGAATTAATTCATTACCAATATCAGGACTTAAACCCTTGGAATTTTGTACTGATCGTACAACTGCACGTATCTATTTAATTGAATAAACAACAAACATAATTTTATTTATTATTATTAATTTTTTTTTTTTCACACAAATATTTAACCGCAATATAATGTAATATATATTTTAATTGATATAAATAATTATTATTACCTTGGCTTCGGTGATTTTATAGAATCCATTGTCTGTGTATCCATCAATTGTATTGCTGGCACTGTAGGAAACAGCTGCAGGATCGACATTATTTAGTTGAACAGCCAATTGATCGAATCTCACACCAGTTGATAAATGATATTGATATATGAACAGGCATATGCCTACCAACACAACCATCCATATCTTTGCGGATGATTTTATCATGTTGATGCCTATAAATATGAATTATTAACGATGTACTTAGATATTTGATAAATTTGTTGGAGTTTTTTTTTTCTTTTTTATTTTTTCCTTCTTCGTTTATGAATCATTGGATAAAAAGTAGAGCTATATTGCATTCAATAATTTTATACTCCATTAATATTCAAATAATTCATCTCTCAAAGAAAATATTGATATATATATGAATTTATGTCTATAATTATTTATCAGTATGTCCGGGGATAGTGATGTTGACGCCCACTCAATGAAATGAATAAAAAATTTGATTCCCCATTTATTTTTTGATGCTTTTACCACTTGATAATGAGTCAGAAAGAAAAGAACAATAAAATATTTATATACAAAATGAAACTGAAAGTTTTGATAGTGTGTAAAAATATGTCACTAGTTATCAGTTGTTAACGTCATAAATTACTTTTAATTATCGTTCCAAACAGATAATAGTCGCTGATAATAATTAGTTCTCTTATTGAATGCCACCTTGAATTCATACGGTGTATATAAGTTTTTCAATAATTTGTTATTTAAATATTATCTATTTCTATTCTCTACATATACATACAAAAAAATATATTATGTCTATAATTTTATTATTTCAATATGAATTTATATTCATAAAAATATAAAGTTGAAAAATCAGTAAAAAAGTAAAATGAAAAAAAAAAACAAAAAACAAAAAACAAAAAAATTTCAATCGAATTGAATAATTAATTGTTGAATATAAATAAATAATAAAATATAATATGAAAAAATTCACAACAATATTGAATCAATATATAAAATAATTAATTGTTAATGGCGTAAATATACTCATGGGCAATCAAGACACTAAATGAGTTAGAATAATATTGTTTTATCTATATATAGAGATGTGCATGTTTCTGTACTTGCATGTATTTCAACTGAGATAGCGGATAGTCAATACAACATGAATTGCTCATAATGTACAATAGAAATTGCCTTGGCAAATGTCGCTTGAGAACAAATGTTTGCACAACTTGTTCTCACTCATTCACAAGTTTTTCTTTTATATAAATAAATAAATAAATAAATAAATTACGATATCCAACAAATTATTTTATTTTATATTAATTTGAATTTATTATTTTGGTTATTTTATAAATAAACAGTTAAATATGTAGATTTTTGTTGATAATACTAGGATTAAAATTGACTGTATAAGACATCGAATTTTATAAATTGAAAAAAAAAATGGATTATTCAGTGATTAAATTGAATAATTTATTTCTATCAATGCTAATCAATATTGACTGGATAAAATAATATTATAACAGATAATAATTTTAAAAAATGTTTAATTTTTATTTGTTTTGTATTAATGATAATATTGAAAATTCTTTTATTTATTTATTATTTTTTTTTTTTTCTTCTCCTTTATTGGATTAGTTCTCTTATTTTAGAAGACGAGAGGTGAGGACGCAACAACAGACGTAGTTTTATTTATACAGAGTATGTATATATATATATATATGTATATGTACATGTACATAGAAGGGTTATCGAATTTCGATTTGTACCAGTGGCTTTGGCCGTGTCGACATCGAACGGTTTGGTGATGGGAGGAAAAAGCGGAGGGTGAGGATGTACGACTTTGACAGTAGAAGATTGTGCACAAACTCGAAATGTGTTGCTAGAATAATTCCTATGTGAGATAGAGTTAGTATATATCTATGTATATATAGATACATATAGAAGAGAAAGATGCCAAAAATAAACTGTCTGACCTAAGGAAAATAATTCGCTAAAATAAATACCTAAATATTTCGCTTCACTTCACGTATGGAAATAAATGAAATAATATAATTATTTGTAATTTATTTATTCTTATTAATTTATAATAAAATAATATTTATTATTTAAATACATACCCGTATGCTATATACAATTATTGTTCCCTTTGTGTCCGTCTCGTCTTCGACGTAATTCAATTTTTTTTTCAGCCTGTCAAATTGAAAAATGAAACAAAACAAATATTATAAATTAATCTACAATTGTCTAAATTATTATTTTATCAATAAAATATTTACATGTGTATATGAAGGAAGACAAAAATAGAGGAAAACAAAAAAAAATTTTTTTAAAAAGAAAAAATTATGTTTCAATGATTATTGTATAGTTATAAATTAATATATAAAAGTCCATAGATAATATAAAAGACCGGAAATGTACATCCTTCTGATTGCAAGTTCACAAGATTATCACGTAATATTAATTCACGATGAAAAGATGTATGAGATTTTATGTCCTTAATTGTGTTATGATGAAGAGATGATTAATTTTTTTTTTTTTTGTGTGTAATTACCATTGCAGGACCTTCTTCATGTCATTAAAATTAAAAATACTTTGTGTGATTAACGAAAATAAATAAATAAATTAATTAATGTTGTGATTATTGTATTAAACAAAATTCAACAGGAATGACGAGTGAATTTTTTTTTTTTTTTTTTTTCTCTTTAATTTTACACAACTTCCGCTAAACTCTCTAACGATAAAATAATCATTTTTATCACAAAACCCTTTTTATTTTATTTTATTATAATTATTATTATTATTTTTTTTTTTGTTTTTCAACTTTTGTATGTATAGCTATTTTATTTGATGATATGGTGGTATTTATATGTCGAGAGCACTTTTTACAACAATATTCATTATGAATATATATTTTTATTGCAAAAAAAAAAAAAAAAAAAAAAAAAATGGAAAAACTAATTTTACCTGAACCATAAAGCCCCACGAAACTTTTCGTAGTCTTTTATTTTTACTGTATAACAATAATGAAAGCAAATAGCTTTCGCACTATGTACAATAAAAGCTTCACGCTCAATAAAATCCTATACCAAAATATAAATAATATAAATAATATAATAAATGTTTATTTCGTCACGTTAAAAAACTTGATTGAATGGTAAAATTATTTTTATGATAAGAAAACTGTTTGTGATATAAACTGTTTCATGATAAAGTCGTTAAAAAATATAAATTAACGATTGTATTAGTGGTAGTTGAATGGATTGATCAACGTGTTGATTATGTGAAAATACGATGTGCTCTATCACACTATTCACATGTAAATCAATTTTTTTTTTTTTTTTTTTTTCCCTTTTTTTCATTTTTTTTTTTTAATATTCTCATTATCACACAAAATCTCATATAATTATTACGTTAATTTCGAAATCACTCTCAACCATCGTTACATATAAACAATATCTGATTGTTTTGAGATTTCTTTTTTTTTTTTGTTTTTTTTTTTTTTTAAATTAGAACAATTCGTCAATTATTTTACTTATCGCATTATATAGAGTATAATTCATACAGTCATGTAATTTCATTTACTACTTTGTTTTCTCCACTTACACACACATTGTTATTAATCAATTCCTCTTAAATTTTGTTATTTAACAATAAAAATGGCAAAAAAAAAAAAATTATATCAAATTAAATGAATTCATGCGAATTCACAGTAAAACAATAAATAAACTTTTTATTATATTTTTCAAACGAGTATTTTTATTCTATAATTTTATTATTCACGTATTAGAGATATATTATTTATGTTTACACGCAATATCGTGGGTTTCTCGTACAGTGGAATTCTCTCTTAATACATATATACACACATACACACATATATATGTATATGAGAATGCAGTTAAGACCGTAAACCGCGACAACCGCAAAGTATAATCATCGTTGGGTTTGCTTATTCACGTATATGTATACATGTGGCAAACGTTTAAATTGCATTCCCAAATCGTATACGCATTGAATCATCCAATTGGGTATTTAATTCAAATTCAAATTACAATTCCACAAATATGTTCGTATACACGAGTGTATATATATATATATATACATATGAATTATCATACGTTCAATTACACATTATTAAATTGATATTTTATTAATTACTAATTATTTATTTAAAAATAATTAATTATTAAAATTACAACAGTTTGTTCGTTGATAATATTTTATTATTATTATTATTATTATTAATTTTTTTCATTATATAATCAACATTTGTCATAGACGTAATATATTCAATTTATGCATGAATGATCACGATAAATCAATCATATAATTTTATAATAATTATATCAATAAAAAATTTATGTCTATGACTATAAATAATTTTATTTTTCTTCTTCTTCTTCTTCTTATTGTTATTATTATTATTATTATAATTATTATTATTATAATTATTATTAATGTAATATTAATTTATAATTTAGGGAAATTGATTAAATACAAAGTAAATGTATGATGAAAATTTAATGACGTAAATGTATTTAATTTATTGTTATTATCAATGAGTTAATATTACCTATTAATTATGGAATAACTCCAAAATGTAGCTGTATCGATGTTTATATCTCTGAATTATTTGTCGATTGTTTTGTTGATTGAGTATTGTACATTGTTTTGTTGATTTTTTCATATTTTTTTTTTGCTTTTTGTTTTTTGTTTTTTTTTTTTTTAATTTATCATTATTATTTGTTTGAAATGGGAAATATACGAGAGTATTATTGCGACACAGACGAGTATACAAGAACAGGAAATATATATATATATATAGTTAAAATAAATTAAAATGTGTTTGTGAAAACAATTAAATGAAATAAAATAAAATAAAATAAACACACAGATTCAGTTGCACACACTCACTGTTGTGATGACACAGAGAAATAACTTCCCTCACTCGTCTGAGTAACACAAAAAAAAAAACAAAAAAAAATTTTAACTTGACACATTATTTATACGACAATTGGGCCTTGGTTCTGCAACACGTGAACAAATAGTCACTTTTTTAACATAGAATAAAAATAAAAATATTATACACAATTAAAAATATATATATATACATAAACACACACTTTTTATTTGAATTTAATATAATTTTTTAACTGTAATGAATTAAAAAACGAAAAACAAAAAACAAAAAAAACTGAAAAAAAAAATTACTTTTTTTTTTTTTCTCTATTTTTTATTTATAAAACATTTTGAAAATATTTTTGTATTTGTAATTAATATTTATTCAGTGTACATGTGTAACGTCGCGCCAATGAGAAACTGTGTACCTCGTTGTTTCACAAATGCACGCTATGCTGTGTATAAAATTCGTGCTATTATCCCCTACTATTATCCACATCTGGCGCGCCAATCCCACAATTCCCATCACCAATCAACATGCCCCTTGCAACGTCACGTGCACACACAGTCACGTGGCATTAGTAGCAACGATTGCGTGTAGTGGGAGTCACTCGACCGTATACTTCCCCCAAATTTTCTTTATATATAAGTAGTACCAGCAGCATCCGTGTGCCAAATTGGGGTGTTATTGTAATTGACTCCCTCGCGTGTACTTTTTGATTCGACAAAATACAAAAAAAAAAAAAATGCAATAAAAACAACAACATCAACAACCATAACAATAATAATACTATTAAAATAATATGAATAATTATTTTTTCTGCAATAATTTTTCAATTGCTTTTTTTTTTTTTTTTTTTTTCTTTGCATTGTTTAAATTAATATTCATTATTTCTTTCTCAAGTATCAATGGAATAATGTGAATTTCTACTTATCTTATCTTTTATATATTTTTTTTTTATTCTGTTTTATTTTATTTATTTGAATATATATTATTTATTTATTCGTGTTGATCAAAGAAAGACGATTCCTTCAGGCGCATGACGGTCAATGCAGAGAAAATGCAACTGTATCTTGAAGAATTCCGCATTTGGATATATTTTTATATAGACAGACAGGCAGACACACACACACGCATTCACACATATACATATGTCAATAAAATCTGTGTCATTCAAATAATCTATTGGATAATTAGTAAATAAAACATTTGTAATCGATTTTTTTTTTTCGTGTTTATATGAATTTTAAATGTACGATTCACCTTGAGACTTGTCACGAAATAGAATTGATTAAATTTAAATTGAAATAATAATAATTATTATTATTATTAAACAAAGATACACATATGGCAACTTGTAGAAATTGCGAGTTTGAAATTTCTTTTATTTTTTAACTATGAATTAAATTTCCTAGGTTTTTTTGTTTATTTTTTATTTTTCAATATAATTAAATGATACGGAAATAATTTCATACGATATAATTGAATTATAATATTTGATCAATTAAATTTATACGATTAATTTAATATTGTCATGAGATTTTAATTAAATAAAAAATTTCCAAGTGAATTATTTTATAAATAAAAAATAATAAACCATGTGATTATTTATATAGATAAAAAATAAATATTAATTCTTATTTATCAAGATATTTTTAGATAAGTATAACGATAATGGTTTCTTATCCTATTTTTAATTCACATGGATTATTGACTATTATTGAATTAGATTCTTCTTGAAGGAAATCTACTAACAGTCTTGAGTCTTCACACGTAAAATTCATAATGAAATTGTTTTTCAATACAATTAGAATCTCATCATATATATATATATTTATTTATTTATTTATTTATTTTAATTCGTGACATTGCACGTGTCGTGACAAATTAATTTACTCGACAAGTGATGGGGTACCATGTACGACAGTGGTTTTTCATTGCATTGCCTGTAGTGTTCACATCTTAGCCCTTCACGCATGCGCTATTTTTTTTTTTACTCTTATTTGCACATTCGTCACGATTAAAATTGCAACTCGGGTCGTTCGTGTCGTACATCGATTTAAAAGAAGTTTTACTGTTGGAAAAAAAAAAAAAAAAAAAAAAAATAGGAAAAATAGACAAAACGCAAAATCATCATTTTTTTTTTTTTTTTTTTTTTTACATATACATGTATATTTTATATGGATAAGATAAGGGAATATATTATTGTACATATCGTTAGTATGTATTATAAATGACTTTATAAAAGTCACGCGATCGTGTGCCAAACGTAAAAAAAAACCATTTGCAATGACGAAAACATTAGAAGTTGAAAAAAAAAATATGAATAGAAAAAGAAGAAGAAGCAGAAAAAGAAGAATATATAATTGGAATTAAATTTAAATTTGAATTTACTATAAATATTATTGTTACATCATCCAATCAGTTTATCCTATTTTTGTGTATTATCAATGAGATAGGAAAAATGTAAAAATAATATAAATATTGTATAGGTGGATTTGAAAAAAAAAATATATATATATATATATATATATATTTATAGTTGAGATTTTTCCAGTGTACGATTCAATGGGTAAAAAATATAAAAAGAAAAAATATTCAGCGTCCATTTGAATACATGATTGATATGTGCATGCAATGGCGTGACTGAATCACTGTAATACACGAATTTGAAGTTTGGTGAAACGACAAAAATATCGATTTTATATTACAACATGTGGCCATACATTTTTATTTCAAGCACGCAAACTGAAATGAAAGAAGGAGCAAAAAGAATTGTAGAAAATGTGAAAAATTGAGTTTATTATTATCAACTTTTTGACATAAATTTATTACGTGAATTTTCGATTACTCATTCCATTTAACTGTCACTATTTAATTTTCATTTATAAAAATAATCCCATAATGTACATTAATATAATAATTAACCAATGAAAAAAAAAAATTCTATCTTTACAATCATCAGATTCAAATTTAATTCAATTTAATTCAATTTAATTCAATTCACTGATTATTACAAACGACCCCAAAAAAAAAAAAAAAAATCTTTTAATTTTTTATTTTTAATTCTAAATATTGAATATAAAGATTTGCGTGACTTTTATATAATATTGATTCTATCAAATATCACTCGTAACTAACCAACTAATACAAACAAAATATAAATAACCGTATGGTTTTATGTAAAGAAAAAAAAAAAAATAAATAAATAAATAAATAAAAATGTATTCACTATATCCCACTATCCACCAATACTTTCATTGGTAAATTACACTATGATGAGAATATATTTCGTGATAAAATCAAATTTATTTTTATCTATTACATCTAATCAACTTTATTAAAAAATAATTATCACACCCTAAACAAATCAAATAAATAATGAAATAATTTTTTTCTTTCATACAATACACATATCTATAATTTTTTCCTTTCTTCTTAATATTTTCCCATCATCACACCCATATAATTCACAATCACTCTATTTTATTTTTACTATCCACTTTTATTTATTTATTATTATTATTATGAATTTTTTTTTTTTTCTACTCACACATTTTTTAACACAATCAATAATATTTTTATTCAATTCATTTTCTCTTTTATCTTACTATTCGTTATTTTTAATATTATCATTTTATTCAATATAAAATATAAAATATTATAATTCACAAGTGTTCATATACTCGTTAATTTATGTATATATATATAAACATTAAGTGGAAGATATGAGTGAAGGGTAATGCGGTCAGACTATAGTGCTCAAGGGAATATATATCTGGATTTGGCATAATGGAGAACCTCAGGCCATACCAACTTTGCAAGAGATCACGACAAGGGTCTTCCATTGGAGACTTTAAACCGCTTTTGGCCGCTTATATACATATATATATATATTCTTCTACGGCCACCGCAACAGAGTAGTTTCATTTTGCTGAAAACTATTCAACCAAGGCACTTTACGTTGTGGTGTATACTGGTAAAAAGTTTTCTCTGTTGCACGTACAGAAAATACTACAGCCCATTACTCTCTATTTTCTACGTTGAAAATCCTTTTACAGCTCGTGTGTTTACGATTGTGTGTATGTATGTATGTATATGTGTGTGTGCGTGTAAGTGGTGCAAGTGGTTTTTCTTTCTCTCCCGCTATCACCTCATCTTCCTGTTTTTTTTTTTTTTTTCTCCAATTCTTCATTTCGTTCGGTATTCTATTAATTCACATTTTTTTTTTCTTCTTCTATTTATATATAAATAAAATCATGATATATTTTTTTTAAATATATTTTTCAATTAACTTTACTTTAAAATTTATAAATTTATTATTTATGTATAGAAAAAAAAAAAAAACATTTTTTTTTTTACGTTTTTTTTTATATGATAATTTCATTTGAATATTATCAACGACTTTTTTAGATGTATTAAACAAAAAAAATGCGTGTTTAAATAACGTTATATATCTAATGGTGTATCGTAATCACATATTTAATTGATAAATTATATTTATCATTTAAAGTAAACAACGCAATGTTCAATGTGATTATGGATAAATCGAACGTTCAAGATAAAATATCAATATCATAAAATTAAATTGAAATAAAAATTAATTTATACTTTATAAATAACAATAATAATAATAATAAATTGATAAAATGATTTTATATGAAAAATATATTTTACGTGAGATATTTAAAAAATATTGATATTGAAACTCGTAAAGTAGTGGAAAGAATAACAAATGAAAAAAAAAAAAAAAAAGTAAAAAAAGAAGGGACAAGTGAATCCTGTAAAGAATACGTACTTGTTATCTTAACACTTATATCACATCTTTACTTGTCTTTCTACTTCAGACACATCATTGAGAGTTGATACTTTTACGACAATTCAGGAAAAATCCTTTATAGGAATCTATTGTATATACGCACAATGTAAGTGGAAGAGGAAAAAGAATGAACGATATGAAGACTGAATACAGGTGAATAGAATAGAAAGGTCAAGTGTGTAATGTAAGCGAGCACGTATGTGTGCCCGTGTGTGTTCGTGTATGTGATTGGATAAAAATACAAAGCAATTATTCAATAACTTTTCACTCACTTTCATTTTTTATTTCGCACTCACACTATATCACATTTATATTATTGTTGTATATAAATTATTTTTGCCTTCATTAATCATTGTAATATTTCGATAAGATAAATATTTAAATTTTTTAGGTTTTGAAAAAAAAAATGCGATTTTAGAATTCTCGACATTTTTTAATTTCAAAAAACATCACGATAATATTTTTGATAAAACTTTAAAATATATATATATATAAGAAAAAAATCTATAATTCATATTATGAAATTTTGTAATTATTATATTTTTTTTTTATTTGATAAAAATATAAATTTTATCAAATAATCATCTATCGACATTTAAATTGAATTATTTAATCTACATAAAAGAATTGACGTATAATGGAAAAAAAAAAAATATATATATATAAAATAATAATAATATCAATTTGTTTAACTTATTTTACAGTGTAAAATTTTGTTTGTATAAATATTAAAAATATTTTATTATTAAATTATCTATTTGTGTCTAACAAATTAGAAATACTTTGATGGTAGACTTATCGCTCAAGAGAATTTTCTCAATTCACATGGGAAATACCAGTGGTTAAGTCATTGAAATTGTGAAGACCTAATATATATATATATATATATATATATGTGTGTTTGTATGTATATTGGGTACATATGTATACTATTGTAGAAACTGCTGTTCACATTCTCACTATACCAGACAAACAATTAAATATTATCTATATATCTAAAGGTATGTATAACATATACTTCATTCTACTGGAGCTCCATTCTATCGCTTTCTCTAACTCATTGTTCTTCACCATGCACAGCATGAGAACACTCGTGCCTTTCTTCCGGTCATGTTGGCATTATATGATCATTTGTAAATAACCACTGCCCATGAGAATTTACTCATCAAGCCCACCAAGTTCTTTGAATAAAATTATAATTATACTACATAAATATAAAAAAGATAAAAAAAAAAAAACTAAAAAAAAAATTTAATTGAAATACCAATTTTTTTTTTTTCATAAAATTTACACTCAGAATAAATTATAAATAAATATATAAAGTATTGTAATAACTATTATTATTTAAATGAAATATTTGTTCATTAAGAAAGAAAAAAATTTTATTATTCATGTGGTAAATGAATAAATAAAATATTGAGTGATATAAAAGTGATGATATAATAATTGAAATAAAATAAAAAATTAATTAGAATAATTTGCAGTATTTTTATTTATATTTATTATTACTATTTTTTTTTTTTTTTCGTTTATTTGTGTGTATTATTCATAGAGACTAATGTATATTGTATATATAAAAATTAAAATAAAATGACCATATCACACTAATATTCCATTGCGTTACGTGATACTATTATGTATAATATAAATTGTACAAAGTGAAAGGGGATGAAAAAATGAAAGTGAAACGATAAATGTCCACTGGCCGGGTACCACGAGAATTACAACCCCTTCGAAATATCATAGTCATATATATAACTGTGTGATATATTTTATTTGCAATTGTGATCGTCGTACAAATGCGGCGACAGCGTGACCGGCAGTGCATTCGCCTCTTATCGTTTTTTTTTTTTTTTTTTTTTTTTATCGTTCATTCGCTCTCGCGTGTACGTGATCCCGTCTTGCCCCTGTACTACCTAAACACCCCTGTACACCCCACTCTCTGTTGAGGGGAAAAAAATGCCACTGTTAACTCATATAACTCACGCAAGTTCGTTATTAATTTCTAAACGTCAACGTTTTTTTTTTTTTTTTCTTTTTTTTTTTTTGAATTTTTGCATTTTTGCTTTTTTACTCGAAACAAAACATTAAAATTCCAATAGACAAGAGAAACAAATAAAAAACAAACAAACAGAAAAAAATCGACAAAAATTTATTATTCCACAAAATTATTTATTATTATTAATATTTTCTATTTCTACATTTATAAACAAATCAAATTTTTTTTTATCAAATTCTATCCTGTTTATTATTATTATTATTATTATTATTATTATTATTATTACTTATTATTATTTTTTTTTTTCTTCAAATATCAAACTATGTTATATATATTTATGTTTCACATAAATATTCATCGATATATAAATTGTAAATTTTGTATATTTCAATTACGTGACTACTGTATTATCACATATCATTAAAAATTGAATGTGGATATACAAAACTAATCCAATGAACACGCAACAAAACACGTGTGTATGAGATATTTACTCCTCACCCTCCAACAAAAAGAAAAAAAAAACAAAAAAACAAAACAAAACAAAACAAACAAAATAAATAAATGATAAGAATAAGAATCAACAGAAAAAAAAATAATAAAAAAATAAAAAAAACTAAAATATATATCTACGATTACAATTGTATACAAGACGAAAGTGCGTGTACTATTATACACAGCCAGTTCTATATATATATACAGTAGTGATATAATCATTACCAATTGATTTTATTCACCTCACGTTCAGATATTCAATAGTATAAAGGCAGTGAAAACACAGCGAGCGCAACTACTAACGGCCCTGGCAACCCAAGTTTCCTGGCACCACTCGGTGCTTACCCTCTTCCTTCCAATTTCTCTTTCCACATCTTCCTTTCTCACTCACTATCTGTCTATCCCTCTCCTCTACATACACACACCTACATATATATCTTTCTTTGTCTGCCTTTACCGATACCTACACTACTTGCTTATATACACACTTCTTTAGGTGTCTCGCATTTCCTCCTCCTCGTTCGCCGGCCCCAATGTGGCCGGTCGTAAAATCGATGCGAGAGCAGAGAGAGCCATATACACGCGTTGAATTCACATATCAAATTGTTATATATATATATATGAGTGTAGAAGGAGAAAGAAATATATAGAATAAATGTAAAACGTGGTCGAATGCTGTTTGAAAAATAATTGTTTACTCTGTTTCCTCATCTCCCTCGGAATTTTTATCTATATAAATATAATTTTATCCCTATATGTGTCTGTATGTATTAATTTGCTCTCTATTTTATTCACTGAGTATGTCTGTCTGTGTATATATAAAATAATCTAACGATTTATGAATATATATATTCATATAGTGTGTGTGTGTGTGTGTGTGGGGGTGTGTGTATATATAAAGTCAAGTGATAAAGATTCTGCACTTCACTTTTGCTTAATGAGTTTTGTTGGTGAAAAAAAAAAAAAAAAAAAAAAATGAGTTTGGTGGTGTATGTTAAGAGATTGGCATAGGTAGAGAGATGATGAAGAATACTTTTCACATTTCATCGTGTGCATTTCTTTATTTATACTCCGGAAGGAGAGAAAAAAAAAAAAAAATAAAGAATGGGAAAATATGAGGAGGGGAAAATGTTAAAGGATTATTTACTCAACACGTCGTTTTTCATGGTTTCACGTATGCACATATTAACACAGTGTCGCATTTACTACTTTTTATACGTATTTAATTTTTACATTTGTATATAAATATATTTGTATATATATATATTTTTATTCTGGAAGGAAAAATGTGTGAATAAAATTTTTATTTTATTATTACATTTTTTTTTTTCATCTTCTCTTTTAGTTCATGTTATTTCAATTCTCCTCTTTTTTTCTCTTTTTTTTTTAGTCTCGTATAGGAGAATATTGAATTATTTAAAATAAATTTTGATGCGAGTTTATACTGTGATAAGAGTAGAATTATATTAATTTATATTGAAAGATATTATATATTTTTTTCGATAAAAAATTCGGGTCAGAGCAAAAAGAGTCATCTGCAGTAACTTCAGAAGTGAACGAGCGAGTGCACAGAAATGAGAGTGATGTGGTTATATAAAAATGTGAAAAATGATTAAAATTCAACGGTGCGATTGGTATTATATAGAAGAAATTCTCTTGAGTAATTTAATTGAAATATTTCTCTCAATATATATATATATGACCATTTTTATATCTATGAAAATATTTATAAAAAAAAATCTAATAATTTTTCATAAATAAAAAAAATTATTTATTCTTCAATTAATTAATTGATTAATTTTTTTTTTTCCAATTCGACATTTATAATTATATTTATCTCATTGAAATGACTAAAAACAGACATAAAAAAAAAAAATTTATAAATATCAAATAAATCGATTGATGTATCTTTTTTTGTTTTTGTTTATATTTATTGACTCGTATATAAAAAAAAAAAAGAATGATAATAACTAAAGATCAATCATAATTTAAAATAAATTAATCAATATGTAGATTTATTTAATGATATACAAAATACCATATGGACAGTGAAGAAATAAAATACAAACTTCATTTCATGAAAGTTCAATCCGACGTTCAATCTCACCCGCTTTCGCCAACTATATATATTTATTTACACTCCCACCACTCGGTGTCGACTATTTCGAAACTTTGCTTGTTAACTTATCTTTCATTCATCCCCCACTATCCTCAACCTACACACCCCTGTACTTTGTCCACCACCACCACCACCACCACAACCATCACCATCATCACGTCGTTGGCGTATACACGTACACATATACTTTTCATGATATCGTTGTTCAAGTTTTTCTGCATTAGATAAAAAAAAAAAAAAAAAAAAAACAAGATCATGTAACGAAAACGTGAAAGGAGAGACAAGCAAAATCAAATTGATGGGACCTACTGAGCAAAGAGCCAATTTATATCACTTTGTTTTTTATTTTTTTTCTTTTTTTTTTCTATTTTTCTCCATCTCTTCCTTACACTGCAGATCTCAAATCCTACAAGGAAATTACGAATTTCTTTCATTTAAGACTTTTCTTCATACCTTTATATCTATATATATATATATATATCTAAACGAATTTTTCTTTGTTTTTTGTTTTTGTTTTTAATGCTTTACTTTATTTGTTTTTTCTTCCTCATGTTCTTTCTTCCACGCCATATATTTTTCTTTTGGATCAGAGACAAAATGGTAATTACATTTCTGATATAGATATATTATATCCTTAGTGAAAATAAATCTTTTTAAATTCCCTTACATACATTTACTTAATTTTTTGTATTTTTTTTTTTTTAATTCATTAATTTATATTCATAAATATAATCATTTTTTTAAAAATTCCGTATTGCAAAAATTATACGGAAATTTCTTTCGTGTTTTTCTTCCCTATTTTTGTTTTTTTTTTTTTTTTCTCACCATTTCTCATAAATTGTATAATTTTTATAAATAATTTTCAATGAAATTAGATTAACGAATTTCCCAACGAGAAAATTTAGGATTTTAACTGAATTTACTATCTCACCATCGCCATTTATATATTCAGTTTGTGTACATATAGATATATTGATAATGTAAAACATCATCTATTAATATACACGCGAGTGTACGTGAAACACACGCCAAGTTCTCGAATTGGATGGTTGAAACATTTGTGTCGTTAATCGTAACTCAGTCATTCTCTCTCTCTCTCTCTTTACTTACAGTTTCACTTCATCAATGACACTCTTACTACTTAAAAATGGCAAATGTTATATACAGTTGAATAAATTGAAATAAAATGAGTAAAGTGGAGTTGAACGTTGAAAGGAAAAAAGAAAGAAAAAAAAAAAAAAACGATCAGAGAGATAAAGAAACCCAAAAGGAAAAAAAAAGACAAAAAAAAAAGACAAAAAAAAAATTAAAGAAGAAGAAAACAAAAAATACCTGGAGAACAAGTCATTTAATAAAATAATAAACAAAAATAAAAATATTATAATTAATTTATATATTTTTTTTTTTTTTTCTTCTTGTTTAGCATTAAAATATTTCAATTGTTTATTCAATACTACAGAATTTTTTATGAGCTTGTGACGAAATTGTACTTAGATATACAATTGTCTATATGATAATTTCTGTATATATATATATATATATATATATATATATATATATATATATATTCATTTGTGTGTGTCTGTATGAATGAATTATATGACATATCAGATAAGAGCATTAAAATTCATATATTTATTGTTATATTTATTTTGTGCATCAATCATGATAATTATTATCACGAAAAAATATTATCGCAAATGTGCACGTTATTTGTATGATGATATTTATATTGTGAAAAATTAATTCAATTCAAAGTCCATAGAAATGATTAATATACATTATATTCACAGTATATTAAATAATTAATTTACATTGTATTAATTAATTTGGATTTAAATTGTATGAGAATATGATTAAATTTTTGTATTTATTAAAATTGTCGTGGAAATAAAACTATACATTTTTACAATGTAAAAATTTTTACAATTTTATATTTTAATTAATACCCATTGTTCAATTATTATCAAACCACTTGATATAATTTTTATTATTCCATCAGAGTTTTTACGTGCATACGCAATAAATATTGCCTGTTTATTCGTTTATTTATTTATTTCTCGAAAATCTACATACATTTTGCAATTCTCTATCTGCATTTCTCAAGTGCATCCATCGACATTTGATTATTATCCCATGGAAAATATACACACAAAAAAAAAATAAAATGTAACAGTAAATGGGAAAGTTATATAAATAGTATATCAATACTGCACTCATAAATACACGCGAATGCACTTGAACAAAATCATTAGTTGAAAATTTTATTTGCTTTATTTATATTCATCACAATTTTCATTCAATTAAATTAAACAAGGAATTTTTTTATTTACAATTTATTTTTAATTTCATATATATATATATAAATAAATAAATAAATAAATAAATCAAACTGTATAATATAAAATTTTATAAACTTCATAATGTGAAAATATTCACGAAATATACGAGAAAAAAAATAATTTAACGGGCAAACGAGAGGGGAAAGAAAAAAAAACATGAAAATTGCACGTTATGTGTATATTTCAGTGAAGTGGGTAATGCATATATCATAGAAGAAGAAGACAAAGTAAAATGAAAATTGTGAATTATAAGTTGGCAAAAACAAGACAAGATATCTCACTTTATTATTTGTTACGTAGCAGTGGATTATTTTTTAGACACATTGTGGGAGGATAACCCAATAAGACAACCAACAGAATGGGAAAATGCATCGTGTACTTTTTGCAGTGTCTTCGTTATGCAAGTATGTTCATAAAATACATATATATATATGTACAAATCCGTAAGTAGATAAAGTTAAGCCGATATAAAGGGGCTTCAAGACGTTCTCTCGTCTCAACGCATAAAACACTTCCTTCCATTAATATTGTCGGGCAATTGTATTTTTTTTTTCATTCCCTTTTCATTTTGTGGATTTAAATTTACATATTTTGATAGTAAAAAAAAAAATAATAATAATAAAATTTTATATTAGAAGAATTTTTCCCACCAATAATAGCATATAAAATATCCATTTTTATATCATCATTTTACAAATACTGATATATATATAATGAAAAAAAATAAATAAATAAAAAAAAAATTAAAAAAAATTCAAGAAAATTTATATACTATATTTTTATCATAAAGTACTTTACAATGAATTCAAAGAAAAAAAAAAAAAAAAAGAAAAAAAAATTAAATAGCAAAAAAAAAAATTTTTTTTTCTTTTTTTTTTGTTTATTTCGTCTATCACGAAAATTTTTATTTTTTAATTATTTATATAATTCCACTATGATATATATACATATATATTGAATGGAATAAATATTATTTATATATTAATTTTTTATAATTATACTTGTACTGTAAATTACATGAACGATACACGAATTTGTAAATGTTGCTCCTCCTGGGGGTTATCACACGTAGCTCTAACGCTCCATCATTAATCACAGTGAGTAAACCAATCGGCTTGACAACGCAATGCATAGGTAGCAAATAATACTGAAAGATCTACTGCACAGGAGAGATAAAGAGAGCAATGACGTGAGCAAAAGTGGAATAGAGATGGGAAATAAAAACAAGCGTTGACAGTGGAGCGCGTGTGGGGGGTCGGTTAAACGGCCGCCCGGTAGTAAAATCTGCGCCCTCTCTTGTCTACCGATAGGGGTTTGTTGAAATTGTATATAGCAGAGGGTGGTACGGACGCAATGTCCCGATTTGTGCCGACAAGATCGACCAGCGTGTGCGCGCACGCTATTCACACATTTCTATTTCACATTGAACGTTTGATGCAAATACACTATATCAATTTATACTTACCATAGTAATAAATAATGTTGACCAATGTATAATTGAAAAATATGCGAGCGTAATGTATAACCGCACTCGCAATAATATAAAAAAAAAAAAATAAAAAAATATCAAGAAACAAAAAAAAAAAAATAGAGAATAAAATTGAGACAATTATTAGTACAAAGATAATTCTTATATTATTAATTTAGTGTCACCCCCGTATGAGTGGCTGTTACACAATTTGGCTAGACATTAAACGCGTCGGTCTGCGGACAGCTCTAGGCCGAAACTGCCACACTGTGTATGTGCGTGTGTGTGTTCGTGTGCGGGAAAGGTGAGGGAACAAAGAGAGGTGGCGGTTATAGTATGTCAGCCGCATAACTCGCGTATCCCCGGCTACCGCGATTTTCACTGTGCGCATGTTTTCTTTTCTGCTGCACACCCCGTTATCCGCGCCACGCGCGACTATCAACCCTTTTCTCATACACCACGTAATAAATATTTATTTATTTGTTTGTATAAATTAATAATAATTACTGCGTATCACGTGATCGTGTATCGAATGTTTTTATTTTTAATTTTTATTTTTTTTTTTAAATTTTTTATTTGAATGAAAAAAATATTAAATTTATATATGTTGTATTATTATTATTTATTTATTTATTTTTTTTTTTTAATTTAATTTTTTACTACGAATTAATTTTTGTCATTTCAAAGTTTTTCAATTTTATTGATTAATCAATTTTATTGAATTTAATAGATTATTTATTCATATTCTGTCAATTGTTTACTGTGAAAAAAGAAATTGCAGTGCAAATATATTTTACCGATTGAGCAATGAAAATATATTTTTCTGCAGTGGATAGAGTAAATTATTTACCTACTGATGGGCACACGAGTTTGAAAAAAAAAAAAAAATGGCGTCACTCGCGGTGGAGTAGAAAATGTCTGTATCGCACAGACAAGTGAATGCTACAATTATATATATATATATCTGTGAGTGATAAAATGTCGATAATAATTATATATATAAAAAAAAAAATATTATTAGTGTACATTTTATTATTTTCAAATATTTTTTTCAACAAATTTTTTTGAGAAAAAAAAAATCTTCAAATTTTATGATGTTAATAATACAAACAAAAAATTTATCATTGTTGGACTGATTATTGTTTCACTCGTCTACTTTTTTGAATAATTTGTATTTCAAGGGCATTGCTATCCCTTCATAATAATTATTTTCAATACCCCAACTATTTTTTAATATAAATTTTTTAATAGATTCACGATAACTCGGTATATCTGTAATTAATTTTAACCAGAGTCCAATCATTTCAATCATATACCATCTCTTCATGTTTTCATCAACCTCACTGTTATCCTGTGTAGATTCATAAATTATATCATCATCCATTTCTATACTCGTATTATTATCGTTGTCGTGTATAACTAAAGGACTTGGAAATGTATTCAAGCTCGCTGACGCAAAGAGTTCACGTAATATTTCATTATTACATGATAGAACGTGACGTATTGTCAATTGACATGTATCATGCAATACTTTAAAACGATTTTCTGGTTTTTCATTCAATAAAATATCCAAATAATATTGTTGTTTATTAGATGGTGATCCTGGTATTTTTGGTGATGTTTCTAAAGTATTTTTAATAAAATCATACATTTCTTCAATTGTATTGAAACGATTAATTTCTACAAATCCATCAAAATTCACACGGTATTCATGTGCCATTTGTAGAAGACTATCATCAATTGTTACCCGGATTTCCGGTGGTTCTATATACAATTATATCATATTAATAAATAATAATTAGAAACAGTGTAATAAATGATTATTACCTGATAAATGTGAATTTATCATGGCATTATTTTGTATTTGTGAATTATTAAATTGTCCAGAATCAAAATTATTAGCCTCTTCAATTTCGTCATCGTCCTCTTTATCACTAGAGTCTTCATTCTCTTCTGTTTCCCAATTATTATCATTAGCACGTTCACTCACTAATAATTTTTGTGTTAATGATTCTGAAAAATATTCATCATTTATAGAACAATAATTTATGTATCATAAATTTTTTTTGTATTTTTTTTGTATTTTTTTTTTATTCACCATTTAAATCATCTGGTGGTCCATCTTCTACCATTTCGTCTTCTTCACACTCCTCCTCAATAATTCTATTGTCAATTTGTGCAGTTGATGTACACGGCCCAAGGAATATTTGATTCACAAGATTACGATAACTTCGACAACGTACAATTGTTTTTGGTATTGTATTGTCATTAACAGCAAAAATATCGTGTATTCTCATTCCCCGTTGCTCATCGAGGCGAGATAATCGCTTCAGTCTTAAATTATTCTCTCTATCACCCTTAAATTTTTTATTGAATTAACGGTAATTAAATATTATATTGAATATCTTTCATAATAATTATAAATTATAAATTATATTAAATAAATTATCATTTATTAACAGAAAAATGAAAAAAAATGAATGATAATAATAAATAAATAAATTTGTTTTGATACTCACTCGTATGTTGACCGTTCATACAATGACAATACAAATAATCAGGATGAATGTCAAACGTGAGCTAACTTGACACACCTTGATATCTATTTCAATCGAAGATTGTAGAAACATATGACGAAACAATCTCATATAACAAGTCAATGGCAATCGCAATGTGCTATTGACAATTTATATATATTGGCATCATTAATAATCTAAATGTTATTTTTATCGATTTACGTCTTTGAACATGCGGATGTTCGAAATTTCTTCTATTAATTAATTTATATATAATAATTCAATTCAATTCAATTATTTTTTTTTTTTTACATCAAAAAACTAATTAATTAATCAATATTTTTATAATTGTACATCAGCATATTATTTTAACAACATTATTATAATTTTTTATTAGTTTGTGTTTTTTTTTTTTTCCCCGATTCCACTTTCATTATTCACATTGACAATGCAGTTAATAAAACAATTGTACATGATACGTATTGTTATTTTTTTATTGTTTTTATTTATTTATTTACGATTAAATTAGTACTATGTATTTTTTATATTATATATAAACAATTAATTGAATTTATATTTCTTTTTAAATTTCCTTTTCTATGATTATTATTTTTGTTTTTTTGTTTTTTTTTTTTTTTAATTTTTCATTTGTTCACATAATTAATGAAATTTTATAGACATATATTTTGTTATATTTTTATAATATATATTTGTATTTTTATTTATTTGATTCGATTCAATCGATATGGCCGCCAGCGTGATATTATTTAATCGATGTACATATATATGTATATTATTCATATTCATTCACTATTTTAATTTTAGAGTCTATATAATTTTATTTTTTTTCTTCTTTCAATATTTATAATGTGTATACACAAAACGTTAATTATTTGAATTCAATGTCACACACTATTGACTGAATGAAATATGAAAGTAAAAAAAAAAAAAAAACAACAAATAAATAAAAAAAGAGAGGTGAATGGCACATTATTATAATTTTTTTTTTTTTTTTCATTTTTTTTCGTTTGTGCTTGCACTATTTTGAATCGACACTTTTATTTTTCAATGTTATTTTTAATAGAATCTATGGCTTCTCAGGCAGTCCATGATCTCTATATTTTGAAACAATACGAAAAAAAAAATAATATAAACAAAAATACAATTTGAGGAAAAAAAAAATTTTTTTAAACAAAAAAAAAAATTTGTAGTTTTTGCTTTTAACGTCACATTTGGCACTAGATTAAAAATGAAAAGTCAACTAATTTATCCTACATATTAATTTGAAAAGTAGATTAATTTGAAATTTTTTGACAATTATTTAAATAAAAAAAAATATGTGTGTATATATGTATGAGTATATATTTATATAAATGAAAATAAAAAAAACGCATAGGTCGCTAGAACACTTAGGCGGTGATTAATATCGAGCGATGCAATTGTGATCCCACACATTTGTATTTGTATTAATCATTTATATTTTTATTTTATTTTATTTTTATTATTTTTTTTTGTTTTCTCGACCTTGTATTTATCATTATTATCAATATCATTATTCTTATTATATATTCATTATTTTTAAATTTATTCTCAAATCAATTGCTCGCTCATGGATATCCGGCCTATCTAAATTATTGTCATGGATAATTATCATTCAATTCATATCGACGTTGTATTATGTTCTGGTCCATTTTGCGATTGGACATTTTGTGGTAGTGCTGCTAGTTCATTTCTACTCAAATGATTCACGATACCGGCTCCCAATGAATCACCAACCACATTCACTGACGTTCTAAATCGATCCCTAAAAAACAAAAACGAAAAAAATTAAAACAATCATTGAAAAGTGTATATATATATATATATATATATTTAAGCAACAGTATCTATTGAAGCATCATCAAAGTGGATACAGAGAGTAAGAAAAAAAGAAAAAAAATTAAAAAACTTACAAAAGCCAATCGATAGCAATTATGAGAGTTACATCCTTGGCGGGAAGTCCCACAGTATCCAAAACCATTACCATAGTAACTAAACCAGCTTGAGGAATTCCAGCAGCACCAATACTAGCTGCAGTTGCAGTAATACTGAAACAAACAAAAAAAAAAAAATATTGGTAAAACAAAAAAAAAATAAAATACAAGAAATTCTCATTAATATAATTATGAATAATAAAAATTTTACCTGACTGCTGCAAGTTGTCCAAATGTCAGTGATATTTCACGTACTTGTGCAATAAATATAGCAGCAACTGCTTCATAAAGTGCTGTACCATCCATGTTAATTGTCGCCCCAATTGGCATGATAAAACGCGATACTCTTGAATCAATTCCATTACGATCTTCTAAACATCCAATGGCAACTGGTAGTGTAGCAGAACTTGACGATGTACCAAATGCTGTAGCAATTGCTTGTGCCATATTTGAAATATATTTTATCGGATTTTTTTTCGTCAATAAAAAGAAAATTGATGGCAATACAATAAATCCATGAACAAAAAGTCCAATGAGTACAGTCATAAAATACAATCCTAATTGACCAAGTATTACATCAAATGATTGCATTTCCATTACTTTAGATGTTACCAAAAACAAAACACCAACTGGTGAAAGCCTGAAAAAAAAAATTAATAAATAATAAATAATAAAATTGATAAATCTATTTATATCTACAATAGTAAATTATTTTATCAATTTACCAAATAACCCAATTTGTAATTATCATCATGGCTGATGATAAAGCCTCGAAAAAACCGAGCAAAGGTTTACCAGTTGGTCCCATTTTACCAAGAGTAATACCAAGAACTGTAGCAAACACAACAAGGCCAAGAATATTCATTCCCGGTGCATCTTCACTGCTTATATCCCATGTATTCAGGTCATCTATACAAAAAAAAAAAAAAAAAAAAAATCCACAGTTATTATTGTGATTAAATTTTCTATTGGACAAAGTAAAATATTAATATACCAGATGGATTATCTGGTTGTCTAGTAAGTACGGTGCGGTGCTGTGAGATGCAAGCCTGCACCAAATTTGGTGGGAACATATTTCGAACAAGATCCATCAAAGTATCAACTGTAGAAACATTTCTGGTTGTTCCACTGCTCTCCAGTGTACTATTTTCTTTACCATGTTTGCCCGGTTGTATTGTTATAACAAGAATAATACCTGAAACAATTAATAAATAATATAATACACAAAGTAAAAAATAAAAAAAAAATTTTAAAAAACAAAAAAACTCACCCAATATCACTGCACTGACTGTCGTTACCATATAATACGTAATAGCACGTGCACCAATTTTACCACTCAATGAAAGATCCAGTGATCCAATGGCTGATATCAAACTCGCAATAATCAATGGTAAAATCAAACTCTTGAGCATTCTTAGAAATAATTCACCCATATAGTTGACATACATTATTTCACGTTTAGACCAATGTTCATTTCTGGAATTTCTCAGAATTAAACCGAGAATAATTCCACCGAGAACACCGGAAATTGTAAGAATTGTCAATGCATTGTGCCGTAAACATGATACAACTCTTTGTCGGCGATTTTCTGGCCTCTTGTCTGGCGATTGGATATAATATGATGTTCGTTCTATCGTTAATTTTGGTTGGCCCTCGGCAACTGACAATGGAGATCTGTAAAAAAAAAACAAAAAATTAAAAACAAAAAAACCCCAGGAAAAATAACAATGATAAAAATATCAACGCGAAACAATAATTTATTAAATTATGTTATATGTTAATTGATAAATTATTAAAGGCAAACACAAGTCATTGATGTACAATCTAAATTGGACAATTGTAACAGGTTTGAGAATGAGGTTATCATTTGGAGAAAAATTTTTGAATAATAATTGGCTATTGATATAACTTTTTTTTTTTTTTTTTTCATTGTTTATTACAATTGAATATGTAATATTTTATTTGTGTGTATGTGAGTGTTATATATTCAAGGACACTTTAACATACACGTGATTTATCATTGACATTTTTATATACCTGATGTGATTAGTGTCCCCGCCTCTTACTCAACAATAATCATTCAAAAGTATTCACACGTATTTTAATTTATTTATAGACATATTATTTACCTTGAATATATTTATCCATTATATTACTGTGTTCAAATTTATCTATTGCAATTTAATATACATACAATGAAACCAAATTATCAATTCAATTGTACTTAATATTATTAGTTTCATCATCATTTATTATTCTTGATGTTAATTAATTTTAATGAAAATATACACATTTTTTTTTCTTTCTCTTCTTTTTACTTTTTTCAATTTAATTATAACGATAAATTGTTTTAAATTGATATTTAAAATTTTAACAAATATTTATACAATTATTTTTATTGTCGTGTATAAATAAATGTATATTATTGTGTAATAATATTCAGTAGTTTCAAGTTTACATTTATTTTTGACTATCTAATTGAATATTGCAAGTTTTTTTTTTTTTTTTTTTTTTTTTTTGTCATCATCTCCTAATTATAAATTAAATGTGTAGGCGTATACATAAAAAGCGCTCATATACATATACATATGTGTATTATGAATTATATGTATACATATATATTGTCGAACGCGCACACATGCACATACAAACAGGATGTGACGATACGTGAACGATGGATGCGTTGTGTGGTGTCACACGGACGATTACACGTGTAGGTGCTGGTTAAACGGGTGCTCAGTGACACATATTAATGCTGCGCTTGACACACGCGTAATATTAAATTGTGGATAGCACTGCAAATTGGATATATGAATGGATGAAGAGAAAAAAAAAAAAAAAAAAAAAAATTTTCTCATATTTAAATAGAAATTAATAATAATAATAAAAAAATAATAATAATAAGACAATAAATAAATAGTGAATAAATTTATTTTTGCATATTAAAAATTATTACAATTTTTTCATTCATCTCTACTTTGATTTGTGAAGAAAAAAAAAAAAAAAAAAAATTCTTTATCTTCAATTTTACTGAGTTGGAATTTAATTAAGGGATTTGCACCATTCAATAGATATGTAAATATATTATGTATATAATAAAATTATTTGTTTGCAATGAATAAATGTGTTTTTTTTTTTTTGTTTTTTGTTTATGAGACCTTGAAGACTGAAATGTGTCCTTAAAACAAAAAATAATAATAATAATAAAAATGAAAAAAGAAAGGAAGTAAGAGATAAAGAACGAAAAATAAATTCAAAATCGAAATTTTATCAAATGATTTGGTAAAAAAAAAAAGGAAAAAAATTAAAAAATATAAAAAGTGAAGGGAGTGTGACCTTTTTTGAAAATAATTTAAATTGCAAACTAGTGAAATTTAAAAATTCTATAGATAAACCCAAGTCTATTAAACATTTTAACAATTTTTATGGTTTATAAATTTTAATTGCGGAACAAATGACATCCTCATTCAATAATTCAAGTTACAAACGATCCCATATTAAGTATCACGTTATCCATACACTGAATTAATTTCCGGATTGTACGAAATGAAACAAAAAAAAAAACAAAAAAAAATATATATAATTTCATGAATTCATTAATTGTTTGGTTGATAAATAAATTCTCACACAAATTTATATTTCAAACATTTCAACAATTATAACCAATGCCAATTGAATTCACAAAAATATTGCATAACAGTTGTATTTAAATTATATATTAACTGGACAGACGTAATTATAACAAGTCTTTGTGATATTTAATCTCATATTCCCGTCAATAAATAAAACAACAACAACAAAAAAAAAATATATATATATATATATAAGTACATACACAATATTTATGTGCATACATATACATATATTACACGTGGTTTTTGTTGATGCGTAATAAGTATTTTAAATGGGTGTAATTTGATATACATATATTCAAGTACAAGTACCAACTTAATGAGATATCAAGGCAAATGTCATGGTTCTTTTTGTGTTTGCACACAACCTACTTAAAACACATAATTTCTCATAGTTTCTGTTATCCAACTCAATTAAGATAAACTGTATATTCCATTTACCTCCCTCCCCTCCCTCCTCTTCCTTCGTATTCAAATATATTAAGTAATAAATTTACAATGCACAATTAATAAATTGAAAAGAATGAATGAATAAATGAAAGAGGAGGAAAAAAAAGGAAAAAAGAAAAAAGAAAAATGTTGAAATCATTTTTAATCTATAAAGAAAAATTGGGTCACTTTAATTCTGTTAACAACAGAGTGATAATTTTATTCTCGAATTATTTTTGTATAAGAAATATTTATGTGAAAGATGGACAATTATTTTTGAAATAAAAATATAATATAATGTAATATAAATAATAAAAAAATTTCAACGAAAATTGGCTGAAAAAATTGTTAAATTCATTGAGAAAAAAAATTCGTTTAATGTACAGCAATTATTACATAATTCTTTAATATAGAAAAAATAATTTTAAAAACGAATTTTTTTGTACTTATGCGACAAGAATTGTGAATGAAAACAAACAAAAAAAAATACTAATAATAATAACATAAAATTTTATACAGTCACAACACGTCTCTATCAAATTCTTATCGTTATAAATTATTCAACATATGCAATTGAATATATTTCGTTTCCTCATTGTGATTAACATTATATACAAATATTAATCAAATATATGTATTTTATAAATATTTTTCTTTAATTTTATTTCTTCATCGACATCATATTAAAGGTCGCACATGTATTTTGACATGTAAAGAAAAAAAAAAAAAAAAAAAACATGAAATAAACTTGAATGTGGATCTCTATCAATTTAACATTTATTTATACAAATATATATATATATTAAAGATATTAAAAAAATTAAAATGTGAAGAAAATTATTGAGAAGTTTTTTTTTTTTTTTTTTTTTGTACTTACAATTCAGAGGCAACGTCCATCTTCTGTTATTTTATACGTGAATATAGAGGTTTTTGTGTCGATTAAGAGGAGGTCGGACAGGCGCCTCACTTCTGATGCCCGTTCACATGGACCTCACTTCCGGTGTGGTGGAAGTGCGTGTAGCGGCACGTTAGTAAATGACTCCCCAATAGGGACCAAAGTGTTGCAGTATCGCAGTAATATTTAATTGTGTGCAATAAAATAAAATAAAAAAATAAATATATATAAAAAATATAAAGAAAAAAAAAAAAACGTGAAAAAAAAAAAAAATAATAAAAATAACAAATCACACTTGCACTAAATAAATAAAAATAATGAAATAATTATAACTTTTATAATCACCACGTGATTGAATTTTATTGTATTTTTAATTTGTGTCTCTGTTTTCTCCTACTGCTTCATATAAATTTTTTCTTTATTATCAATTTTTTTCTCCTCTATTTATTTTTTTGTAAATTTAATTATTTATTTATTTATTTATTCATTTATTTATTTATTTATTTATTTATTTATTATTGTTTTTATTTATTATTATTTTTTTTTTTCCTTTCTTTTTCTGTTATTTATTTTCGTATAGTTTGCTTGAAAATTGTCAACACTCGCGCAACCAAGTGAATAGGCCCTCCCTAGCTGCGTATTATTAACTATTATACTGTCGATGGAGATGAAAAATGAGCGGTGGATTCCTCGTTCGCCGACAAGAGAGGATGTGTGCTGATGGGGACTCTCAATCTATGCCACCTTGGGTGGTATAGCTGTATTAGCTTATGGCCGATACTGTGGTCGCGTTTTACTCCCCCTACGACGATCCCTTCCTGCCACTACGTGCTATCATAATGTCACAAATACTCGGGTAGTGTTCAACTATTAGTGTAGGAATCAGATCAACTTTATGTATACTGATACTCGTGATGATGATAATGATGATGATGATGATGATGATGATAAAAATTATGCGTATAGTAATATCAGTTACTTGCTATTGTTACGATTGTATCTAACCCCGAATTAATTGATCATATAATGAAAACTTTAATAATAAATTACATAATTTTTTTTTTTTTTTTTTTTTTTTCTTTGTTTGTTTTTTCTTTATGTATTTTTAAATATTATGATAATATATTTCACTTCTCATATATGTAATTTAACCTTGAATAGTTTACAATATTATTTTGTAATATTATATTTATTCATTTATTCATTATGATTTTTTTTTTTTTTGCTATGTCTCTTTTTTTTTTTTTTTTTTTTTTCGTTCTTAAATTGACATGATTACGTACGTTCTCCTTTCTCACAGAGGACATTTTGACATCATTTATAAATTTAGTTTTATTTTTATATATATAAAATTACGATTGCCATTAAATAAGAAATGAAAAAAATAAAAAATCTCTCATATACTCAGTTTTTTCTGTTACTACTGTTGCATCTCTCTTCCCTCCCTCTGTCCTCATATCCACTGTCCCATTTATATTTTTTTTTTTTTTTACTTCACTTAAACTTCACAAAGCAAGTAAAAAAAAAAGCTTTTAATGATCGTTGCGTATAATTCAGCGAGATGGTTACATTTTTTTTTTTTTTTTTTTTTTTTTTTCCGTTCGTTCTTGACCGACTGATATGAAATGTGGGTTATCGGTTTTTTTTTTTGTTTTGTTTTTTTTTTTTTTCTGTTTTTTCCCCCATTTTATTTCGTCACATTTGAACGCGGGAGAGTATATACAAGTGTGATATTTCTATAGAGATTACACACGATTTAATACAAAATATTATTATAGTGTTGATAATGATAAAAAGTTTTGCAATCAATTGATTTTCATAAAGATAAATTATTTTTATAATAAATATTGAAAAATAATAATATGATTATTGATAATAAAATTATTATATAAACTATTATTTATAATTATATTTATTATTATTATTATTTAATATTGATGAATAATAATGGGAAGTTGAGAATGAACAAGAGATTAACCCAAATTACGTGATCGAAGATCGATTATGTGAAAACAGTGAAGAGAATTAATTGTATAGAGGTTGTGTCACGAGCTTTTCCGGTTTACATTGAAATACGATTTTGCATAAATTGTATATATATATACATATGTATTGTGTTCAATGAGTTCTTCACATTTGTGTTCTATGTACATATGCAAATGTATTAATGTAAGTGCAAATTAAATGACGATTGTTTCATCAAATTGATAAAAAGTATTTTTTATATAATACAATCCGTTATGTGTAGAGAAAAAAATTATTCAATAATTCTACAGTGTATTGGATATTTGTTTATTCTTGTAAATCCCCGTTATTTATTTACAATTTATTATTATTGTTATCTTTTTTTTTTATGATTGAATAGAATAAAATCGGTATGAAACACGAACCAAGTGACTGATAAACAATCACAGATGATGGATATGAAATAAAAAAAATATATATATACAACTAAATAAATAAATAAAGTATAATCATGCAATAAATTTCTACAGTTCAATACATTGCAACAGTTTATAATATTTTCATTTGACAAATGGCAATGAAATAAAATATATATATATAATAAATTGAATAATAATCCTACGTGGATATATATTTGAATTAATTAAAAATTCAAAAAGTTGAATGTACGATTAAAAAATTTTACCAGCATCATAATCTCACGACTTATCTCTTAATTCCACTTCATTTAACTCTTCCTGTGAGCTCGCGTGTCACTGCACATTGGGAACCCACCCTTGTCTTTCTCACTCACCCATCCTCCCTTCCTGTCTACATATATATTTATTTATTTATTTATTTATTCATTTTTTATATGTTACTCTTCAGTATCAATCTTAACGCAGCAGTCGTGCGTAATTGCGAAAAAAAAAAAAAAAAAAAAAAAAAAAAACGTGAAAAATCGAGATAAAATTACTGAGTGACGATGTCAACCCTTATACAATGGACTTTGCTTTGCTTTAATATCCTCTTTGAGAAAGGAAAACAAAGTGAAACGCACCCTTGTCAACATTTCGCTGACTTTTTCATCTCTATATAACAAACCACTTGGAAAAAATATAGAGAGAAAAATTTACAGAGACAAGAAACAAACAAAAAAAAAAACAAAAAGGCGGTGGGGAGGGAGGCGAAAAAAATTCGAGGAAATAATTTTTATATTTCCTTTTTAATTGAATAATTTATAATAATTATTATTATTATTATTATTATTATTATTACTTTGTAATATAAATATATAAATATGCATATGAAGGTAGGAAATAATAATAACAATAATAACAACAACAATGATAATAATAATTAATAATAAATACACAGAATGTTGATGCACGCGTGTCTAAATGCTAGGGAGATGTGTGCCAATTTTTATATATATAGAAATGTAAATATATAAATATAATTACATATGTATATATATATATATATATATATGTATATAAACAAAATAAATGGTAGTGTAAAATCGGAGAAGCACCTTGCCGCGAGCACGCCACGAACACTTGTGGCGTGATAACTTTAGACGCGAGAGACTGCCGCCCGGCAGTAGCGAAAACAGGAGGTGGTGGCAGTGGCTGCAATATATATATATATATATATATATATATTATAGTGTATATATAAGTGTATATAAGCCATCGTGAGGCTGTGTGGAGATGGACCGTGATATTTTGTGCGCGCCCTTTTTTCCTTTCTTTCTTTTTTTCGTTTTATTTCTAATTTATTTTCTTAAAAAAATATTTTTGTATACTTGTATTATTTGTGAACTAATTGCAATTTATAGTAGACAATAAAATAATTCTCAATGTGATGTAATATGATATGTGGGTCTTATGTTTTTTTTTTCATTGTCATTCTATCCTAAAAGTGTGTATATTATCGTATAACTATCGTGTCTTTGTTCTTATATTTGACATTGATCTCTTTTCACAATTGGAGGGAAACTCTGCCGGATATTACGGGACGAATATGGCGGAAATAGACGATTTATTTAGAAAAATATAGGAAGAGAGAAGAATTATAGTATTTTTTTTTCTTTTTTTAATCATTAAATCCCGATTATTTTTGTTTTCATTTTGAAATTTTAGTTTTGAATGTTTGATACTTGTGAAATGTGTGTCGATGATTTTTTTTTTCTTCTTCTTCTTCTTCTTCAATTCGTGTCAATTTTAATGAGGTACTACACACACATGCATATCTAGTTTCACCATTTTTTTTTTCGTCCTCTTTATATTTTTTAAAATAATAAATGTCACAGCTCATTCGTTAACTATTCAATGTTTCATATTTCTATAAAAATATACATGAAAATATATTCAAGTTTATTCGCATTTGTGCATTGACATACTGAAATACAAAATGAAAAATTAAAAAATAATTTTAAAAAATTTTGAAGGAAAAAAAAAAATTATCTCTTGAGCTTTTATGTACGCAACAAGGTACATAAAATTCTCTCGTATCCATGACAACGCCAGTATCCCCAAGGATTTTGTGCCTTTCTGCACAAATTATCGAAAAATTCATATCTTCTTATTTTCTTGTTCTGTCAACTCGTGGGGACATTGGATTTATTTGTTCATATTTTCTTACACGATCGGGAATAATAAATATAAAATAATATCATAGATGAATATTAAAATGTCGGGGAGGAAAAAAGAAAAATGGGCCAAAAGTGATAAAATAATTTCTATAAATAACTAATCACACATTTGACAAGATAAATTTTTTTTCGAAACACGATACAGTTATTAAATAATAGTAATTTTATTTTTAATTGTCATTATCAATTGTGATCAATTGTAATCCGTTAATGATACGTATCATAACATTGTCATTAAGAATAATATTTTAATGAAAAATATTTAAAAATATATATTAATGACGATTAAATTCAATAAAAATTTCATTATGAATAGTTTTACCTTTCATTTCTTTTCTCTAATTTTAATAGAAAAAAATTGCATTTATCTACTGATTGACTAATAATGCTAGTAGAAATTTTTAAAATAAATTACTCCAATATAATCGTTGCAGTAATTTCCAAATAAAAATGTATCTAAAATCAATAATTGCGAATAAATATGGAGCCCAGAGACAGGACGATTATTTGAAATGATAAACGTTAATATACATACACATGGTATACAATGAGAATACTCATGGAATCAATAATACTATCATTTCCAAATGCATTGATGGCCGCCATCCTATTTCTCGCAATCATCTTCTCCATATGTATGTCCAGTTGGGGTCAACGAGGTTTACACATTATTCTCCAATATATATATGTGTGTATTAATATGCGTATAAAATTGTCGATTAATATTCAATAAATATAAAAAATATTCTTCAATTAAAAAAGAAAAAACAAAAAAAAAACTTATTATAATTATAAATAAATATTGCACAAATTTTCTTAGTGAAATAAATAGTAAATTTCCATCTTCATTGATTTATATTTTATAATCATTCGCAATAGACTCCGCTCTCATTAGTTAATGCAAAGTATTCATTTTTAAGTTGCAAATTTAATGCTGCTGGTGCGACCGCACTCAACCAACTGACCAATTTATTTTTACTGAAATAAAAGAAAACAATTATACATAAATTTATTTTAATTTAATTATATATATTAAATTTCTCACCTTTTCGATGTATTTAAAATCAATTCTTTTGTCATACACGGATGCAATTGGAGAAATATTTTACCTAATATTGGATGAATTGCTTGAGATAATTCACTATAACTTAGACAACCATAATGACTAAGTCTCTGTGCCAATTCCATACTCACTGGATTTATTCCTGGAAAATCTATAGAATAAAAAAACAATAATAAATAAAATAAAATTTTATTCATGTATTGAAGTAATTAAAAATGAAAAAAATTTATATGCAGTATGTCATTGACAATCTGTTGCGCATTTTCATCTGATCGATTTTCAAACTTTAAGAATAGACTTCAAAATAGAGTCGACATAATCCTATTTCCGATTTATTGCATCCCCTCCTACTTTAATCTCACTCTCTTTCTCTTCCCATATCTTATATTTGAAATACACGCGACTTTTTAGCCTCATTTTTAAACCCATGACTCGACAATCATACAAACAATTCATACACGTTCATGACACCGCGCATGCATTTATGGATTGAGGTCTAGTAGCGATTACACCTATTTTTGACAAATCTACGTAATATTAGAAGAAAATACCAAAATCATATTAATCGATGAAGTAATAAACAAACACTTACCCGACAAATAACCATTAAAGAACAATATTGGAACAGAATAACTCATTGACCATAATATATGATGTTCAATAATAAGTGGCACCTCTTGATTGTTGCTCGCTTCAAATGGATCCTTGACCTCACTCATCTCATATAATATATCATTTGAATTTTCATTAGATTTCTCATTTGTACGTCCAGTCAGACAGTTACAGCTCACAAAAGTTTTCATGCGTCGCGACAAATATGCCTGGCCAGGTATATCCTACATTCATCATCATTATCATCATAATTATCATCATAATTATCATCATCATTATATAATTGCTATTAGAATGACATCAGTTTTAATAGTTACATATTTAAATCTATAGTTTTCTATATAATTAAAAACAATGAAAAATCCATAAATGCGTATTGATATGTGCGTATGAATACATGTTTGTGCGTTTGTGTACATGAACAAGTGTAGAATGCAATTCCCGGCCAAGAGTCATTCCTCTATCGATCGCAAAGCTTATATACCTTGTCACCATGAAGTTGCCAGCTGTCCAAAATTTCATCTGAAACTCCAACTAAACTTTTCGCATTCTCCACAAACTCCTCCCACGTGATTGTTCCTGGACCGTCCATCCAATGTTACGCTACTTTAACTTGAGTTAACAGCAATAGAACAAACCTGCAAAAAGGAATTTCATTCATTATATGAATTTCATCATTTATATAGTGCTTATATATATGTATACAATCTTATTGATAATAAATTATTATTTTGATTAGATGAAAATAAATAGGAAAAAAGAAAAATTGTGAATATAAAGTACGATGATATTGGATAAAATAATTGAAAAAATTTAATTTAAAATTTTTTTTTTTTTTTTTTCATTTAAATTTGCCATTTGGTTTAGGTGGGGAATATATATCGATTTCAGGAGAAAAATGAAAGAGGGGAAGCTGTTCACCCAGGAGAACAGCCTGTATCTCCCTTTACTCCCCCTCTCAAATACCCCTCTGGCCCCACGACGCCACGTCAATTGTAGGCTATTTCACGTCGCCCAGACTCGTACTATTTCGGCTACTGTCGTATTTCCCCCACTAATTCTCATCGTCCATATCCGTGTGCACTATGATTGACATTGTGTTGGTATTGTCTATATATTCTTATGTATATGAGTATTGCCCGTCCACCAATAGCAAAACGCATTTTAAAACAGGGACGTGTCAATGAACAATGAAAAAAAAAATATTTAACTGCATGAAATAAAATTCTTTTATCGAAAAATATTCATGCATTTACATATTATATATTATATTTATAATAATAATATTAATTTTATTCGTATTATTTTAAAATTGTAATTTCAAAAAATTTTCATATGAATTATTTTTCAAGAAAAAAAAAAAAAAAAAAAAAAAAATTATTTCAACACACAATTTACCTTATGTGATTTAACAATTGGATACAACTATGAAATAATTCTTGAAGAAATACGCAATAATTTTACAATAAAATTTCTATCAGAATAAATAATTATGAAATATAATAATAATAATAAATAAAATGAAAGGAGAGGAAAGAAAGAAAAAAAAAAAAAAGATTGAACAAAAACTAAAGTAGAAACCAGAAAATATCTATATACCTTTTATTTCTCGTTATGGTGTAGGGTTCAAGGACGCCTCATATGTGCCGCGCCTGGATGCCTTGAAATTATGTTGCGCGCGCACAATGATGCGCGTGTATATGCGCAGACGTATTATACTCGATTTTGGACGCCATGTAAAAGGAATAACGCGCGTGTCTACTGTGATTACACACTTTGCTTTCTATTGGTGTTTCTCTCTTCACCGTACTCTGTTCCCCTCATCGACTTAGTCGTGTGTCAATCGTCAATATATACATATAAACGCAATAGAAAGACAGGGAGCAAAAGAGTGAGAGAGTGAGAACGAGCGAGTGAACGTGAAAAAAAAAAAAAAATATATATATATATAAAAATAAAGACAGAAAGCAAACGAGAATCAACGTGTATATACACAACTGTGGCGTGCGCGTCGTTACAACAACGACATATCGAAGGGGAATATACGAATCGACAGCGGTAGAATGGCGTGTAGAGACGAGTAAGAGAGGGGAAAGTTCGTTGTGTGTGCAGCAGCGTCGAACAGTATATATGCCGTGGGGGGTGGTGTACGAGAGACGAGCGGCAGCGCGGTGAAGTAAGGTGCGACGACAAAGTGAAGTGATCAGGAGAAGAAGCAGGCAAAAGTTCTCGCTTTGCTGTTTTACGAATATTTAATTCACAATTTTCAATATACGTACATCACAATACAAAATAGCAAAACTAAAAGAATAATAATTAAATACAATTTATAATATTATTGTATATTGAATATATATAATTATTAAATTTTAAATTAAATATATATATATATATATATATAATTATCATTTTTTTTTTGTTTACGACGTGAATAAATGGAATTTTTTAATTTGTCAACGATCGGTAAAACAAATTGAAATTGTGTAATATATATATATATATATATATAACTATAAAACGCAGATAAACGAGTAAACGAAGATAGTAAAGTTAATAATAATAAAAGAACATTTACGAAACGTGGAAGGAACATAAAAGTGGAGTCTAAAGCTTTGATACGCCATATCGCTATTACCCTCTCTCACTCTCTCAATCATTTTTGAGAGCGTCTCCAGGAGCAACAACTAGTCTTTATCATCGTCATCATCATCATCACCACCACCGTTGTCGTCGTCGTCGTCGCCGTGTTCGTGCGATGACGACGCGCGCTTGTCCAGCGGATTTGAGCCCGCAAACGAAACCATGAGGAGTATAGCTGTTGGTTGAAGTGTATGTGTGTGTGTCAAAGAGAAAAAGATAAAGAACGAATAAAGAAAAAGACAGAAGAACAGGGAGCAATATCAAGTGCATGTCTATGTGTGTGTGTGTATATATATATGTGTAATGTGTGTGGTGGATGTGTGTGTGTGTATGAGCAAGAGATAAAGATCCAGCGAAAAAAGGAAATGAAATAAACAAAGTGAGAGACGAGACTAGTGCGACAACGTTACCTGTAACGCGTGTGTGTATAACTCCAAACGAAATACCTCGTTCTTTGTTTTTTTATTATTTATTATTATTATTTTTTTTTTTCATTTAAAATTTTATCATAAATTTTCATTTTTACATAAGTTATATATAAATTTGAATAAGAATAATCATTGAGGTTAAAAACTAAAAGACGCGATCGAAAGTTTCCCTCTCTTAATAATTATAATTATTATATATACATTTTGTTTTTTTTTTTTTTTTTTTTTTTCTCTTTCCCCGTGTCTCCTCCTCTTTTCTTCTCTTCCCTCCGTTACGAGACGTAGTACTCCTATCGGACGTCTACTGGCCCTCGCGCCACTCGGACTATCGTGCTTACACTGGAGAGATTGACAAGTTCACAACGATGTACGCAAAGGGAAAGGGGTCTGCAGTACCTTCGGATAGTCAAGCCAGAGAAAAGTACGTATTATATATTTAATTTATTGTATATTAATTACATTTATTCCGTCAATAAAAGTACAGAAACAAAATAATAGTAATAATAATTTAAAAAAAAATTTCATTATGTACATTAATTAGGTCAAAAAAAAAAAATATACATATATAATTATTCAGATTGTTGGTTTGTATATATTAGTTGTATGTATATACGTGTGATTTGAATTTTGTTGTCTGATAAAGGTGCCGGGTATGAATCCTATACATTGCTATTACACCATATACACACGCGTTTCTTTATCAATAGATTATTTACATTTGATTTATTTGCATGCGTAATAGAGATTTGATTTGATTGAATATCAAGTCGTTGTGGTTAAACATTATATTGAGACTTTCTCATATGACGTTATATTAATGGAGCAACAGCTTATAAAATAGATCCACTACTGTCACTCACTCATGTATAATATGTGTGTGTGTTGTGTGTGTACGCATATACACATATATACACGTGACAATCTACTGAGATTGAGCACCCCTGGCTACGTTCCAGATAACCAACTAGTAGTCCCTTTCTCCGTGTCCTCTCTTTCTCACGCAAATTGTTCACGTTGTTTTCGCCTTCTTCGTTGGTTTGCCAACGTCGTATATACCAGTGTGCCCCGTTCCAACCATGAGATTCCGTTAGAAGTGACGCTGGGTCGTTGACACTCTGCCGATTAAATGCACTTGAAGCAGAGCGGAAATTATTGGATGTTTTACCATGAATTTATAATTGCCAACACTGCATATCGGCCATTCATTCACTAACACATACACACACATATATTACTTTACTATTATTCATTTGTCAATTACTTTAGAAATTATATTGTGACTTCTGTGTTTCCAGATTGGCACTGTATGTTTATGAATACTTACTACATGTTGGCGCACAAAAAGCAGCACAAACTTTCCTATCCGAGGTAATTAATATAAATTTTCATATATAAACAATTAATTATGTTTATATAAATTTTATTTTTTTTTATTTTTATTTATATATATTTATCTATCTATGAATTATTTCACAGATTCGATGGGAGAAAAATATAACACTTGGTGAACCACCTGGATTTTTACACTCTTGGTGGTGGTAAGTTTTATATTTATTTATTAATTAATTAATTATTATATTGTTCAGAATGAATAATTATACTTGTTATTTATTTTCAGTGTATTTTGGGATTTATATTGTGCAGCACCTGAAAGACGTGATTCGTGTGAGCACAGTAGCGAGGCCAAAGCTTTCCACGACTATGTAAGCATAATATTTCCATTTTTTTTTTTTTTTTTTTTTTTTTTTTTTTCATTAATTCAATATTCTATATCTGAAAAGAAATAATAATAATAAAAAATTACATAAAACTGTCGCCAATTGCATGAAAACTAATGGCTCGTACGTTTTCTAGGGATTTGTAAACAGTGGTTATGGCGTGAATGGAATTACTCACGTAAGTACAGTCTTTCGAATCGGTGAATAATATTTTTATTTTTTATTTATTTATTTATTTACGGTCACTATTCATTCTTTTCTCATTTACTTCTTGATTAATCATGCTAGTATGTATTGCATTTAATATTTTATTTGCTTTTTACTAATAAAAATTAATAAAATAATAATTCATTTAAAAAAAAAATATATTGATCTCATAAGTGCACGTGGATAATTATTGATGATATTTTTCCGAGCTTGTTGGAAATTTTATTTAGATGTAGATTAACTAGTCAATGATAATAGGGACTAATTATTTATTTTATTATTATAATTTTTTTAAATATTTTATATTAATTTTAGTGAAGTATTGCCATAGCCTAACCAAAAAATTATTACAGAATGCTGGTGCAGCACCATCTCCTCTTGGACAGATGCCTCCCAACGATGGTATGCCTGGTGGTCCAATGCCCCCTGGATTCTTCCCAGTAAGTTATTGTCAAATAATCTATTTTTGAAATATTCTTTCAATCTTCTTTAAATATATCCTATTCTTTGCATTTTTAATTCATTTAACTCAAGTGAACGGTGGTACAAATTGAATTATAAAATTCATATTTATACAATTACAATATATTTTGTAACGTGTCACACACAAAAAAAATATATATACACACATATTTTTCTGCATTACTAAATATTCATATATTTTATTAACTTGAAAAAAAAAAAAAAAAAAAAAAACAATGCAAATTAATTTTTTCTATTCAACAAGTTAAAAATTAACTTTTATAATATCATTCTCTGTATTGTATATCAATGCTTATCATTATTTAATATTTTTTTGTGGGTCAACACACCGTCTACTGGGATATGCATATCATATGAAAAAGAAAAAAGAAAAATAAAATAGATATTAAAGAAATGTCAAGCTTTATTCATATCTCATACGATGCACGTTTTATATAATAAATTTGTGTGAATGTTTCATAATTGTGGGGCGCGTAATTTCAATCGAATTATTTAATTGTATTTACAATTTATATTGAAATATATCTTGAAAGTTTGTAGTTATATTCAAATTAATTTAATTTAATTAAGCATAATTACATTTTTTTTTTTTTTCCTCTATATACTACTTTCATTATTCATATTATATATAAACAAAAACAAAAAATATTTACGTATACATTTATAGATAGAGTTACACTTGATTCAAATCATTATTATTAAAGAGTAATGAAATGTTGATATTGCTTGAACAACGAATGATTCCTTTATTATTTATAAACTTTTATTATTAAACTAAAATTTTTATATGGATATAAATATCCAAACATTTCTAGATAATAATATTAAAAAATAACTTTTTAGGTTTATTAATGAATAAATCAATTAGTATTCTAAGGAACTGGCTGTGAATAAATTATAGTATTGAACATATATAAATGGATATATTGGCATTGGTCTTTGAATTATAATAATAAATTGATCATGATCAATATTGAGTTAATTTTGAAACAAGTGTAAATATTCAAACGAAAAAAGAAAAAAAAAGAAGTCTTGTGCTTGACATCAATTATTTTTGTACTCCTTTATTTCTATATAATTTATCTCTGCTGTTTGTAATTCATTATTATATGTGCACCTGTAAAATCATCACTTTACAATTTATATTACTCTGCCAAATGGAAATGTAGAAAATTATTTTTATTTTTCATTTACATTCATAACTACCGATGATTACATATATTTTTATTATTATTATTATTTTGTTTTTTTTTAGATATTAGGATAGTGTTTTACATACAATAACAATTGTAGTAGCAAATACCTGTTCAATAATAGTTATTAATTTTTTTATTATCATTACTATAATTTAAATACTCAGCCTCCTTAGAGACTAGATTCATTCAGAAAAAAAAAAAAAAGTAGAAAATATATTAACAATATTTCAAAACGGATTTTTGATTGAAATTTTCATTATAAATTGAAAAACAAAATATTGTATTGTTGACAGGATTTGCATATACATATAAATTTTAATATATATATATATATGTATATAATATTGTTGCTTGCTCGATTCTGTATGTGAAAGGTCAGTAAAATGTACAGTTACAAACCACCTAATGGTTACAATAATAGATTTGACCTCATTCAACTGTGCAATTTTCTGAGCTATCCATGTTCATTAATGCGAGACAGTGCATCAAAAGAAAATATTCCAAAGGAAACAAAAAAAGAAAAAAAATTATTTTTCTAACCGTATCATTTGTATGCAGTATCTCGTTATTAATTAGTTGGTCCATGTAAATGTAATGATCAAAAAAATCTTGTAACTGAAGGTCAAATATATATAAATACTTATATATATATATATATATATATCTCCATAGAGTATATAATACCTAGTTGCAAGACAATATTAATTAATTATTATTTTTATTTTTAATCGTAAAGTATATTAATTACAATTTGAAATTATAATTTTTATTCTTTTTAGTTCATATGTCTTGCAAATTGGTTATTTATAATTGATACATGTATGTTTATTAACACTTAGTATTAAATTTTCAAGGCGATGAAAATTTTCTACCAATGAATTTCTTCTAACATCCATCATTTTTCTCATTAAAAAAAAAAACAAAAAAAAAAAAAAAGAAAGAAAGAACAAAAAAAAATAAAAAATAACATACAAGAAGCCTTTTAGTATATAGTTGTTGCCTGGATCGCAGTGTTGCTACATGTTTGTCGTTTGCGTTGCTTGTTGCAGAACAACTCGACAATGCGACCATCTCCGCCCACACACCCCTCATCACAGCCATCCCCCCAGCACCCCCAGCCACCCCCGCCCCCACACTCGCAGATGATGTCCACTCAGGTAAGCCTCATTCAACACATACACTACTTCATTACTTGTCATTATCCAATGCATATATATATATACAAAACAATTTTATGTTTCTCAAACACGCTTATTTCCTGTTATTTAAATACATAAATACACGTGTGTTGTTTCATGTCCAATGTCTTTTGTACTACGTGTATCAATTTGTCTGTCGCACAGTGGAATGAATTGAAAAAGAAAAAAAAAAAAAAACAATTGTCACATATTTATAATTTTATATATTCCTATGTATAACATTGCTATTAATAATTTTATTTGTTAATTAAAGATTGATTCATGTTGAAAGACAATTCTTACATTACACTATTTTATTTTATTATTTTTTTTTTTTAATTAATCTGTTTGATTTTTTTTTTTTTTTCTGACATAATAAATTATTGTTGTTTTTAAATTATTATATCGCGTGTATATTGTTTAGAATAATGCTGATCAAGGTAAGATATTTTATACGGCTTGTGTGCACTGAACGGCTGTAATATTCATCAATTGAACTCTACAACGCAATAATATTAATATTATAGTTTGCTTTTAAGGTAAGACTGGAACTTAATGATTGTTCCAGCGAAAATTACCACGATTTTTTGCATTATTTATTAATTACAAAGAAGAAAAAATAAAGAGAAGAAAGAAAGTTTTATCGCATCTTGATCCTCGTATATGTCAAACCCCTTTCTATTTTACTATCACGATGTTTGTTCGCCTGATTCTCTAATTTTTTTTTTTTTTTTTTTTTACTTCTTCCTTCATTTTTTCATGTAACAAATTTCAAATATTATCAAGATATATTTGTTTGAAAATTAATTGAATATTATTACATATAGAGTTCCATTGTTTCAATAATAATTACGCGAGTATACAGATAATTATAACATTGATAGACCAATTGCCATAAAAATTTTCTGATGACGTGAATAATTGCACAATTTGCCAATTAACAAAATATTAAAAATGCCAGTTTTTCTTTTTCATTGTTGTTTTTTTTTTTTTTTTTTTTTTAAATATGTAATGTAGGTTTTATTAAAATGAATTGTATACTTATATTAATTACATTAATTGTTGCAGTTTATGGGTCCGAGATATCCTGCGGGACCTAGACCCGGAGTTCGTATGCCACAAATGGGAAATGATTTTAATGGGGTATGTAAAATAACAAGATTAAATTATTCCCTCCAATATTTCTATTTGCTTTATTTAAATAGTAATATACACACACATATATATATATATATATATTTTTTTTTTTTTTTCTTTATTGCAGCCTCCAGGACAACCAATGATGCCAAATAGTATGGATCCAACAAGACAAGGTAAGCATAATCACTTATTAAATATATCGAGTTACCAATTTTATTTTATTTTTTTTTTTTTTGTTTGCGTATTTGCCAAGTATTTCGAAAGAAGAGAATGGACTTAGACGCATGTGTACAATGAAAAAAAAAAATGATAATAATTGAGGTTAATGATTTGAAAAAGAAAAAAAAAACTAATTAATTAATTTAAAAAATTTCTTTAAAAAAAAAAATCAATATACAGCATCTGAACTGAACGAAAAATAAAAAAAAATGAAAATAATAATAATAATAATAATAATAATAAAGAACAAGTACAATTTTTGAAATTGGATTTGGATTGCTGTGATATATAGTGGATTGGTTTTTGAATTGTCTAGTTATAATCAGTGGTATAGAATATTTACGTGTATACGTACATAGATGTAAATATATACATATATATTTAAATATTGCTCAAGAAAATTGAGGAAAAATTTTACAGGATAACTATGCCACTATTGAATAACTAGACATTGCTGCCATCAACTTGACCTTACCTACCTGCCGTACTAATGTGTGCTCTTGTGTTCCTCAGGCGAAGCTGGAGAGTTTGTAGGGTGGCAAGGTAGGAAAGCAACCCAACAACCGAATCACACATACAATCACATAGTCAAGCCTATCTTTATTTTATTACATTAATTTTTTATTTATTTATTTTTTTTTTTCTCCCCCACTGTCACGCCTATTTTTTTTTTTTTTTTTTTTTTTTTTTTTTTTTTTTTTTTTTTATACATTGTATTATTTTTTTTCATTTTAAATTCAATCATATATAGATACACGGACACACATCAGCTTGTATCGCAATTATTTTCAATTATTTCATCTTGATATTCTCGCGTTCACGCATGATCGTATGTTTGTTTTATTCAATAATGAAATCCAACAATATAATAATACACCCACACAAATTTGAAAAAAAAAAAAAAAAAAAAAAAAACCTAAATAATAATATGATAAAATGGAAATTATTTCGAGGATAATTGTTAAAAAGTAAATGTAACAATTTATTATTACGTGTGTATGTGTGGGTGTAAGTGAGTGAGTGTGCGTTTGTGATAACACTGTGATTCGGAAGTAATTTGTGCCATTATTTTTTACGTGTCAACAAGCAAATACTCATTCTTCGCCATGTTGGAATCACTATACACATACGACACTATCTAATTGTGACTACCTCAATACCCAAAACTCTTGCCTCAGTCCGTACATCTCGCAATTTTTAATGTCTATAATCTAAATGTTGCTTTCTATAAATCCACGCAACAATAAATAATATATATGGCTTTCACGCTAATTCTGTTGTAATTAATTATTTATTATTATTTTTTTGTTTTTTTTCGTTTTATGATATGTGTATTTTTAACTATTTGAAATTATTTGGTATCTATGGCATCTAAAAGTCTTTGGATTTAAATAAAAAATTTTTTTATATATTATTCATTACTTTTTTATTGTTTTTATAATGTGAAAAATGGTATTTATGATTCCTATCAGAGTTTTTAAATAGTCATTGACATTTGAGAGTCTATTATTTTTTCATTTCTTTTTGAATTTTTTAATCGCAGATTGTCGTGGAATTAATTTTTTAAATTTATTTATTTCATGGATTTGGTCACGCTTTGCAGCCACAATCACTGAACAATACGATTAGTGAATTAGTATTAACCTTAGATATTTAGTATCAATGTAGTGTTTAATGATAACATTGATGTGGAAATTACTTAGATTTTATTTGTACAGGACCACCGGGGATGAATCCAATGAATCCCAGAATGAATCCACCACGAGGACCGGCAATGGGTCCCATGGCAGGTCCAGGAAATTATGGTCCAGGTATGCGAGGACCACCACCAAACAGTAGTCTTGGTCCAGGAGTTCCAGGTGGCCCAGGAATGCCACCAATGAGTATGGCAGGCCCCGGCAGACCGCAATGGCAACCAAATACGTCTACAGTAAGTAAAAATAATAATTACAATAAAAATTATTGTCAAATTAAAAGATAAATTAATAAATCATTTTTCTCACTTTTTCTCACAGCCTATGAATTATTCTTCATCGTCGCCTGGTAATTATGGCGGACCTCCAGGCTCAACTGGACCACCTGGTCCAGGTACGCCAATAATGCCAAGTCCCCAAGACAGCAGTAATAGTGGCGGTGAAAATATGTACACCATGATGAAACCAGTACCTGGAGGCAACATGCCTGGCGTAAGTGAAAAAAAAAACCAAACAAACAAACAAAACATAAACAAATAAATAAATGCAGAATATTTGTATAGAATAATTAAATTCTAATTGATATAAATCGAATTTTTGTATTAATTAAAATATTTACAGGACTTTCCCATGAGTGGGGGACCAGAGGGTGGGCCCATGGGTCCAATGGGACCAAATACAATGGGCCCAGTATTAAATGGTGATGGTCTTGACGGTATGAAAAACAGTCCAGCTAATGGCGGACCGGGAACACCTCGAGAAGATAGTGGCAGTGGAATGGGCGACTATAATTTAAGTGGTTTTGGTGGTCCAGGTGAAAACGTGAGTATAATCCGGCGGTATCATTATTGACTTTCTATTTTTTTTTTTTTTTTTTTTTTTTTTTATTTAATCAACTTTTTGCAATCAATTCACAATCCACGTCTTACGTATTCGCGTAGTATTTAATACGCATGCAATCCATAGAAACGAACAAACCAAAAAAAAAAAAATAATAATAATTTTTTTTTTTTACGAACCAAAAAAAAAACCAAAATTGTATAACAATAACCCATATTGCTTCCATCCATCGAGGTCTCTTTATTGTTTTCTCACTATTTTTTATTTTTTTTATTATTTATTTATTTTATTTATTATTATTATTTTTTTTTCAATTCTCTGCCAGATGCTATTTTGATTACTACGCGTATTTCTATTTCGATGCTCCTAAGCAGCGCACATTTATACATGTCATATGGTCGAAATAATGTTGGCTGAAAATTTTTTTTTTCTTTTTTTTATATACATACGCAATGCTCGTTTCTTCATTTACTGATATTTGGTGTGGTAGCTAGCTATATTTGCATTTTATGTATACATATATACATATATATATATATATATATATACATAAACTTGATATATGAAGCAAGAAATCGATCAAGTATCCAGAAACATTTTATTTCTCTCTTCAAATTTTTTTTTTTTTTTTTTTTTTTTTTTTTTTCTGTTGACGGTGATGTGATTTTTTTTTTGTTTTCAAGCATGTCAAATCTACATTAATTATTTAATTATTTATTAATTATTTATTGTTATTATTATTATTTTTTTTTTTCTTAATATTTTGTTCGCCATATGACAATTACGCATTCGCGGATACAAGATCGATGCTTGTCGGGCAGCTTTTATGTCCATAAGAATGAAAATAAATAAATCAATAACTCAACACATACACCCACATACGCATACACATTTACACATTACACTTACACTTACACACAGCGCAACGCGACTTCTGTATATTTTTTTTTTTTTATTTTTTTTTTATTTTTCCCTCCATCCGGGGGAATATTGATCTTCAAAGTAACCGCATACGTGCACGTTCTGTATTCTCGACAGTTTTTTTAAATCTCAAATCACCTTGGATCCAACTACGAGCTCATAGGCACCATAGACTACTCCGGTTAATCACACAATGAGAAAGTGAGCGAGGGAAAGTGAAAGAGAAAGAAAGGGAAATAAATGAGCGAGAAAGCAAAAGTAAAAGAGAAAAATCCGAGGAAGGATTCGACGCGAAAAATCTACTGACTAACGTAACAATAAACGAAAGAAAAAGAATGAAAAAGATACAAATCGATAAGGGAGATTAGTAATAACATTTTGTCTTTCGTGGTGAAATTTAATAATTAAACGACATGTGACAATGCAGAAAAATATAAATTTTCCCATTGTCTATTGTCAATTAATACCCATGATAAGTGACGCCCAAAATAGAATTAAGACTTTATAATTGATAGATACTTAATTGCCACACACTATCGCCATACAATAATATGTATATGCTTCGCAATTATTTGCAAAAAAAAAAAAAAAGAAAAAAAAATTCCGACATTATTATTTTTATATTATTATTTCTTCTTTAAATTTTCAATTATATTTCATTCTATATTTTAAAAGACAAGACTTAGCATCTATCGTGAAATTATCATGGTCTCTATTATTTATATTTATTTCAAAACGAATTTAGATAATAAACGAAAGGTGCCCGAAATAATTAAAGGCTGTTTATTCATAAACTCTGATTTGCCACTGTGATTTGGTCGCATAATTTTGCCTGATTGATCCTTTTAATATAATGTAACGTGTGTGTGTCTCTTGCCTATAATATTCATTAATTCATTTATCATCAATTTTATTATATTACGGTTTTTTTGTTTTGTTTTTTTATATTACAGTTAAAACTATTAATTTTTCATCCCATTTAATATAAATTATAATTACATATTTCCTTTTTCTTATTTGTTAATTATAATTGTAATTCATTATTTCACGAATTTACAATTGTATTTTATTATTTTCAATCGATCCGATAAAGAAATATGATTCATTACTGTACTCATAATTTTTTTTTTTTTTTTTTTTTATCATTATTTTTGTTTTTTCTTTTTAAGCGAAAATATTTGAGTGACTTATTTTATAAATAATCGAGATACATTATCGATATAATGGGATTGACATATTCAGTGTAATAACTGACAAAAGTCTCTCCAATGTTTTTGCTCATTTATATAAAAATAAGCGGACTTACATTATATTAATAAACAGGGTTTGTTTACTTAAAAATCGACAACTATATTCGCGTCGCAAGTCCTCAATGGATATTTATTAAATAGTCGCGTTCGGGATATAATTGCAGATTATCTTGCCGCTTTTATTGCTCAATTTTACATAAAATAAAACAAATTTTTTGTTTACTGCATATTTTTTATTATACATATCTATTCTTCGTACATTGAATAATTTAATCCAGTATAAAGTACAATCGATGAGGACTGTCGTTCTTGAAATGAAAAAATAAACGGGAAAGAAAAAAAAATAAAAGTTGAATTACAATTTTTTTTTTTTTCTTCTTTTTCTTTTTAATTCATTATCTATTATTTACTCGCGTTATAATTAACAATTTATCAACGTGTTGTATTGAATTATAAATCGTGATTATACATGTTATATTCATATTATTAATTGTAAATAAATATCTCGTAGATTTTTTTTTTTTTTTTTTTTCTTCATCTTTTCACCCTCTCTAACTCTCCCTCTCTCTCTCTCTCTCTCTTCTTTCTTTTTTTTTCTTTATTTCAATTAACACCACAATAAATTAGACAATTTAATTTTAATTTTAATTTTTTTTTTTTTTTTTTTTTTTTTTTTTTCGTTTAATAATCAAAAATACTTACTTTTGACGTTGATATTTTGAGGATTATATGGTGAAGTACGATAAAACATTGCATTGATATTTTTTCAAAACTGTCGATAAAACTATATTTAAAAAAAAAATAATAATAATAATCGAAATGTATGTATATATATATCTAATAATCAAGTTTTTTTAAGCTTGATTTTTTTGACTGTATATTATTAATACTCAATTCTCATAAACGTGGCCCAAGTGGGAGTCAAATGAATTTTTGTTCTTGCGCGATGTAATAATCAAAAAAAATATATTAAATAAAAAAATAATTGAATTTTTTTTTTTTTTTTTTTTTTTTTTTTTTTCTCGATACATCGCGAGTACATTGCAAAGCATAGCGAGTTAATAGAAATAAAATATAAAAAAACGTTGTCGGACAATTCATTCAAGTGAAATGTTTATATTAAACGAGTAAAAAAAAAAAAAACAAAACAAAACGAAAAATAATTACTATTTTTGTATGCATATAAGTCACGTAGGCAATGTAAGTACTGAACCTTTACAGTGAAAATGAAAGCAAAAAGTGAATAATAATAATAATATTAATATTAATAATAATAATAATAATAATAATGAAAGAAAAAAATATATATATTCGTGTATATATGTATTTTATGAAAAATTGTTTCACAACAGAATGAGAACGAAATACATAATAAAATAAAAATAAGAAAAATAATAATAATAATAAAAATGAAAAAAGAAAAGAAAAAGAAGATGAAGAAGAAGAAGAAGATGATGATGAAGTGAAATAGAAAAATATTAGGGAATCCATCCGTCCGCAGGTGGTTATAGGTCAGTACCAGACTATGCTGTGCTGCTATTTACTTATTCTTAAATTAAACATCAATACATACAATTTAATAATTTATGTATAAAGAATAAAAATCGAAACAAAAAGAGAAAAAAAAATAAAAAATAAAAAAGATATGAGAATTATTAAGCTCTAGCGCAATTACGAAATTTTGGACCGACAATTTTATATAAAGTGAATATAAAATTTTCATTAGATAATTAAGTATATAAAATTTGTCATTTTATTTTATTTTTCTTTATTTGCAATATCGAGACTGAATTAATATAAGAACTTTTACAATTTCACGCATCACATTCATTAAGACATTTGCATTATCTTTTTTTTTTTTTTTTTTTTCTATTGTTATCATTATTATTTTTTATTATTATTACATTGTGATTGTTTATATATATTTTTTTTCTTTTCTTCTTTTTTTCTTTTTTAATTCTATTGTGGTCGGTCCAAAGACTCGTCCTAGCACTACTGAAGCTTTCACATTTTTACAAAGAAAAAATAATAATAAAATAAATTACATTTTCTTTTCATTTTCTTGTTTAAATAACGATTAAATTAACGAGATTAAATTAAATATACTCGACGTCGAAGGTACGCTTACGTTCCAAGATTCGGTTGTCACTTTATCAATTAGATTTTCTCCACAATTTTTATATACTTGTAAAATTCTTGATGAAGTAGAGTCTGATGAGAAACAAAAAAAAATATATATATATATATATATATATATATCGTCGTAATTCAATTTTTTTTTTATTACTTTTTTTTTTTTTTTTTTGTTATTTGTTAATTTATATCTCCTTGGACTACTTATGATTTTTGAAATGTACAATCAGAATCATTAATAAGATTCAAATAGTCAATCAATTTTGTCCTCAGTTGTCATGATGAATTTTTTCATTAAATCTTGAAGTGTAAACGCACCTTGATTTTTTATCATTTAAATACCGTTTATTCAATAATATTTAGAAGAAAAAGAAGAAAATAAAAAAAAAAAAAGAAAATATTAATAATTAAATACAACACAAAACAAACAAAAAAAAATACTCTCAAGTTGTAAAATTACGTCGCATTAATGAGATATTAAGGAAAAAAAAAAAAAAAAAATTTAATTAAATATATGCCAAGGGAGATCGAGACAATAAATGTAATCCTGTTACACTGAGACTACTGCGTTTTTTTTCTTTTTTTATTTTATAACCCGCAGGGTGCTGGCTACCGGAGTATTCATATATAACTATCCTAATTTTATTATCGCGATTTTATTATTTTTTTTTTTTTGTTCTTTTTTTTTTTTTTTTTTTTTTTTTTTTTCAAATTAATCTCACATTTTGTTTTTCATTCGCAGAATGCACTGTGTGTTTCACGACGTCCGTCATACCAACAACACTCTACCCTACTCTACTCCAAGACAAAATTTCACCAATCAACTGTTTATTATTATTATTATTGTTATTTATTTATTTATTTTTTTTTTTCGTTTAATCTTTCACATTATACATATATTTATTTATTTCATTCCCAACACATCAGACATATGGTGGAACACGTGAAACACACGTTATGCATTGCGTATATTATTAACACAATTGTCGATTATTATTACAATATATAAAAATATTTGATAGCTGTATATGGTACTAGGCTGTAGTACTGACCTGTAGCACATGGATACGTGAGCCGGATTGCGATTGTGGATTGCGAATTAGTTTATTTCAAGTAAATGAAAAAAAAAAAAAAAAGACAAAATTTTATAAAAAAAAAAAATCTGAGAGAAAATCTTTTGAAATTAGATAATCCATAAAGATGGAATTATATTTATATCAGTAATAATTCTCTCTCAAATTGGAAAAAAAAGAAAAAAAAAAAATTTTTTTTTTTTCTTGACGATTGTTTATTTTTTATTTTTTATTTTTTTTTTTTTCTTTTCATAATTATATATACATATATTACATGCATATACATTTTATTTATTTATTATTTATTTATTTTTTTTATCATTATTTTTTTTTTCTTTTTGTAAATCGGTGAGGTGTGCGTGCGTAGTTGGGGTTCAGGCCGCCTCTATCAAAGGGTGCAAAATAATATGTGTACACATGTATATATATTTTTCACCGCAATTTATATTAATGTCCATGTGTTGTGGGTCAGAGCACCCTGTTAAAAAATCATCACTCAATATCCTATTTAATCCCAAAAAAAAAAAATATATCACAAATACCTGATCAAATAATATTTCTCAATTTTTTTTTTTTTATCATAATGATTATTATTATTACTATTTTTTTTTATTTAATTATTGATTATTTCACTTGATGAAGCCTAAAACCCACCGACGCACCATCACCACACCTAGCACGCACCCACGATGGTGCGTGGCACACATATATGCCGACCAGCATTACATTGTAAATTAAAAATATATTTTTATTTATTTATTTATTTTTATTTTATTTTATTTTATTTATTATTTTTTTTTTTTTTTTTTTTTTATATCATCACATAAATTATTGGACTGATAAAAATGACTTGAATCAATTGTTTTGTGACTCAATTACACGATGAATTAATAAAAAATGAAAATATATATATATATATATATATATATATATATATATATATATATATATATATATATTTAATTGAATTGAATGAAAAATGTCAAATAAAAAATTGATTTTGTCATTTGATATGTCCAATAGTTGATTTGATGTAATGCTGAATGAACAAAAAAAAAATAACGGCAAAAAAAAAAAAAAACATGGTATAATTTCCCATGCGTGGGTGTGTTGCTCGACGACTTTACGTGTAACCGGCCTTGGTGTTGGTTGGTTCGCAGGATCAGAACGAGTCAGCAGCCATTCTCAAAATCAAGGAGAGCATGCAGGAGGAGGCCAAGAGGTTTGAAAAGGATTCAGATCATCCAGATTTTTTCATGCAATAACTATCCCCGAGTAATTGGAATTCTCGACACGAGTAGAAAAGAAAAAAAAATTATTTATTATTATTATTTTATTTATTTTTTTTTTTTCTTTCTATCAACGGGTTCAAATGTATTTCGAGATGTTTATATATAATGTTTTTCCTAAAATTTTCATCCAAATCATTCAAATCACGTTACCAATAATAATTTAAAAATATAAATTGCCTGTTCTCTCCTTCCTTTTTTGTAGTTCCTCAATGCCCCCAATCCCCACACTCCTGACATTCTCGTCAATTTCGAGACGAAAAAAAAAAAAAAAAAAAAAAAAAAGACAATTTTTTTTTCTTTTCATCGACCCTAATGTCGTGTCTATGAAAAGTGATACGAAGTGACACCGTACAAGGTCATGGTTTTCTCGTGTCGTACACGTGCCCGGTCACCCAATTAATGTTGCTGGACAATGATAATATTTTTGTCTTTGTATACGTACACCAAAACGAAAATTAAAAAGAAAACAAAAAAAAAAATGTACGTTGCAAACGCAACAAATAATAATCGCTTGTTTTTTCTTTATGTGCTGTGCACGTCAAGTTGTTTTCCGAAGTTTGGGGATAGAAAAAAAAAAATTAATAAATAATAAATAAATAAATAAATAAATAAATAAATAAATGAAAAAAGTAATAAAATAAAAATAACCAAAACGCACTAAATCGCGCGGGATTTATCAAAGACAGAGATAATTATTGAAACAAAAGTAAACAAAAAAAAAAAAAATGATTAAGTAATATAAAAAAAAAACATTTCGGGGGTTTTCACCATCGATCTTTGGATGAGGATGTGTGCGTGTGTGTGTGTCTGTGTGTGTGTGTGTGATGATAAACGAGTGTGTTTCATATCGCGAAGGGAAAAAGAAAAAAAAGAAAAAAAATAATTGAAATTAAATAAAATAAAGCAACTTTGCGTGCCAAATGTCGGTGTCAGTTGCTTTAAATTGTGTAGTATATCGACGAACTGATATCGCAATTATTTTCAAACTTTTACGTTTGAAAAAAAAAAATAATAATAATAATAAAAATAAAAAATTTTAAAGACAAACAAAAAATAATAATAATAAAAATAAATAATTAAATAAATAAATAAATAAATAAATGAATAAAAATAAATAAATATAACGTGAATATTAGGCCAGTCTCTGCGAATAAATAAAATTCGCATTTATTCACAACGCCATTTCGGTGTATCAACAATGTGGTTTTTACTCCATTTTAAAAACTCTTTATAGGAAAAAAAAACAAAAAAAAAAACAAAAAAATAATAAAATAAAATAATAATATTAATAATGATGATAATGAATAAAATAATGTAAAGATCCTGAATCAATTGAAATTATGAACAAGAATTTAAATAAAAACAAAAAAAATAAATGAATAAAGAATTATCATAAATTGATTGATAAAAATTTGAAGATTTTTGAGGCGCAATATCGTGAACGAATCATTGTAAATGCGGAGGAATGAAAAATTAATGGGTGGATAAAGTGGTATATAAATTTTGGATGTGACTCGAGAGAAATGATGGGTGGAAAAAAAAAAGTGATTTTAAATTGGCGATTTTAATTAAATCTGTAACTGTCCGATGATATGTATAATCAGACGTAAAAAATTTTTTTGTTTGTCGCTTTTTTATTTTATAAATGAAAATTTTATATACAGGACGTTCCGTCCAATTTATATGGTGAAACTTCGCTCGAGTCAATTTTCCATAATTAATGCGCGCAAGAAAAGAAGAACAAGAAAAAAAATTGAATGAATAAATAAATAAATAAATAAATGAACAAACAGATAATAAAATGAAATAATATAAAGAGCCGGCTAGGAATTCGCGCAAAGACGAAAAAAAATGAATATAATGAAGAGAAAAAAAAAAAAAAAAAAACCTCACGCATTCTTTGAAATCACGCATAATTATTGACATAATTTGTAGGTATTCTGTATGAGTATAGTAAACAGTAGCGTAAACAACAATAATTATAATTGAAAATAATAAATAAAATAACTAAGATACAAATGAAATAAATGTCATCTATCCTACCAAATCAAACGAAAAAAAAAAAAACCCGAAGTAAAGAAAAAAATTTATATCACAATATGAATTGTAAGTAATTTATTTCACAGCAACAAAATTTTTCGAAAAATTGTAAAAAAAAAAAAAAATGATAAAAACAAAAAAATGAATAAAATAAATAAATAAATCCCAATTATGATGTTATTATGAATTAAATAAGAATAAGGTAAGTGATATATTTTTTTTTTTATTACGATAAATTCATCAAAAATATTTAACAATCTTCATTATTCTGTTAATCATAAATGAAAAAAATAATAATTATAAAATAATTCAATTTTTATGTGTGATAAATATGAGAATAGTTGAAAATTAAAAATATCACATTTATATAATATTCAAAAATAAAATTAATCAAATGAATAAGGTAGGGGTAAGGGTAGGGGATATCTATATATATGAGGTCAAAGGAAAGAGGAAAGCGAGCGTGCTTATCGTGCATCGTCGCCAACTACCTCAAATTCACTCCTAAAAGCACGTCACCTCCAACATTTTCTCACATTGTCACCCATCACTCTGCTCATTTCCGTACATATATACACGTATATCCCTTATCCCCTTGAGGGGTGCACACATTGACTGGCTGACGTTGGCGAAAAAAGCAGAGCAAGTGAAAGAAAAAAAAAAAAATTGACAGGCTGTGTATTACGAAAATCTAATTTGGCAAACAGCATTATGGATGAGAAAATGTCTTGACATTTTTACCACCTTCGCAACATTTTATTTCTTCATTGTATTTCCTTGAAAATAAAATAAAAATTTATATTACAAAATAATAACAATAAATAAATAAATAAAAGTCTGTACGTGATAATGAATAATAAATTTATTAATTTTATGTACATAATTAATATTTAAAAAAAAAAAAAAATTCATTTAATAATTTAATACGTGACAAAAATCATTGTTGATAAGTTAAAAATTTTGTAGAATTCTATATTTATATACAAGTGAATTCTCGTTGTGGAATCATCGGCAAAAAAAAAAAAAAATGGGGAACGTTCATTACACAGAATAGTCAAGTGGAAAACTGTGAAAGTACTCAAGTCTTCGTTGAAAATAAAGTTGGGAAAGAAAAGACAATCTTCGTCCATGTTGTCGCACAATTCAAGGAGACTGTAAATATATATATATATATATATATATCCCTAAACAATAGTAGTTGCTTTGTTATATTATTTGTGAGATACTTGAAATGTGCAATGGAAAATAGGGAGTAGCTAAAATTTCAATATTTACATGTAACTCATGAAAACTCAATCAATCTCATATACAATTTTGACTCCATTCAAATTTACAGAATAATAAAAAATTTTATAAAAAAAAAAAAAAAAACTTGAATATAATATTTTTTCACTCCTAGTTTTCTTTTATTTTTCCTCAATATTATTATTTTATTTTTACTATTTTGAAAAAAAAAAAAAAAAAAAAAAAAAAAAAAAACTTGACACTGGTAAATGGATCCTTGAGCACATCCAATGTGATTGCAGATAAAAATCTAATCGACATTAAATATCTATCAAGCATTTATATATAATATATAAGGGTTGAATGTCATTCAAACCGTGACGTCACTTATGCGAAACTACTGACATTTTGGATGGATGTGGGTAGGGATAAAAGTGTCATAAAAGATAGATAAATAATGGAAACAGAAGATTTTGAAATAAATATCTCGACTATTCATTTTTTATATAAATAAAAAATATATTTAATTTCACCAAAGTCACGATTTATTTTATATTTATCTGTATTAATTTATTTTTAATTTTTCCTATTCACTCAGTTATAAGAAAAAACAAAAGATAAAAATACCGAATATCAAAATTAAAATGTAATTAAAATCACTTTTCATTGTGTATTGATTGTAATAGTACAAAGAATTAAAACAGAAAAAAAAAAAAGAAAAAATACCATTGTCATCATATGTCAAAGTTTCGAGCTATTGTGTCCTCATTCAAGTGGAATTTTCCCGAAACACTTTGCTCCTCGTGTCACAATTAACGAGGTATTGTCATTAACAACCATTTTTATATATATACAACAAAGATAAAAAGTGAAAATGGGACATCTCATAGGATTCATATAGTGATCTATAAATATAAATTATCAAATTCATATTTATAATTATAAGGGGTAAGTAAAAAATAAAAATAAAATATTTAATTTTATCTTTTTATTATTTGTCTACATTACATTAAAAATAATTGTCACATATTATTAAAATAATAATTTTAATTAAAATAAAAAAATTAAAACAAATAATAATAATAATTGAAAAATTAAAATGAAGACAATGAATAATAAAATGTAAAAATATAATGAGTGAATAAAAATATTTTTTTTACTAATTCAATATAAAAATAAAATATATGTGTGTATAATTATAAATCATTAACACAGTTGGATCTTTGTGATACTTTTCTTTTTTTTTTTTTTTTTTTTTTCTCCACTTCTTGTCCTCTTGTTCTAACGATTATAATTGCAGACATTGTACAAGTATTGTTCAGTATATATATTTATCAATATATAGGTGAGAAGAGTAAGAGATAAAAGTGTGATATACAAGTATATAAAGAGAAAGACAGTACATACACACACATTTGAAATTATATCAAGGCTCTACACGAACCTCCCCCCGGAGATACTTATCTCAAGTTTCTTGTCTCTCACCTCGTCCCTGAGAATCATCCTCAGTGAATATATCCATGACGACCAAACACATACACATCATATTGAATATTAAATGTACATATACACGTGTATATATTAATATATATGTACACAGATTTTTTTTATTTATTATTATTATTATTTTTTTTTTTTTTTTATTCTGTGCGCGCGACGATCATCAATCTGAACAGCATTGATGAAAAAAATAGTGAGGGTAAAAAGAGAAAATTGTGAGAAAGAGCACATCCTACGTTTTGCAGAGTGGGCCACTGTATATAACACTGGGCATTCTATTTACAGCACAAATTTTTTTTTTTTTTTTTTTTTTTTTTTTTTCAAAAAATCGATGATTCGAGTATGACATACACACAATTTATGACGTCAAACTAAAGTTCAAGTTGATTTTTTTTTTTTTTTTTTTTTTTTTTCCTTAATTTTTGATATATTTCCAAATTATAATGTACAATTGAATTTTCAATATTTTTTTTTATTTCTAAAATTTTTTTAATTTATTTATTTTTCTTTTTTTTTTTTTTTTTTTTTTTTTTTGGAGAGGAGGGTGGGGGGAGGTAGGAGTTAGTTGATTCACTGCGTAATGAAAAATGTGTTGTGTCGTGCCATGCATTGAGATTACCGGTGAAATTTTTAGAGACATGAAATTATAATGTGAAATATTTATATATTTGTTATTTTCAATTGTAAATAATAAATGTATAAAAGATAAAAGATAAGAAAATAAAAAAATATATATGTATATAGTTATGTAAAGACGATGATATAAAATTGAAATACTGCATTGGAGTAAATTGAGAAGGGGTCGAGGGCAACGACAGATTCCACAGGGATTACCACCACTACCACGAATCAGCACCTAGTTCGCTTCGTGCTATGCACTTATAAATTTCTTTTTTTCTTTTTTTTCTCTTTCTTTCTCCGTCAAACACGTGGTAAAAACACCTATGACTTATCTGTGATCATTAGTGGTAGTGAATATGTCGATGTAATAGTGGTGTACATCAGTTGGGGTGTACTCCAAGCAGACATCATTTCAAACGTGACGGTGGTAGGGAATGTCAGAGTATATACCATAGTATACAGCATTTTCCTCCAGTACAACCACTTTAAACTACACCTCCTCTTTCCTTCATCTTCTTTTTTACTCCACCCTCTTTTCTATTTTCTCCCACTCTACGCGATTGTGCAACTTCTGCAAAATCACCGCGAGAAAATTCAGTCGTGTTCACTGTGTCTCAAAAGTGACTTGCGATTTTATCATTGAAATAACTTTGTTTCCTTTTTCGCTTTTTTTCTTTTTTATAATATTTAAAAAACAAAAAAAAAAGTTTAAATTAACTCGTTTTTTTTTTTCCTTTTTTTTTTTTGATTTTTTGATTAATCATTAAAGAAAATCATAAAATAATTTGTTGTATAATTTTTCGACTTTTATTTATGAATTATATTATAGCAGAGGTAAGAGAAAAATCGTGGATACAGGAAAATGCGTTGAAGAATTTAATTACAGTGTAACATTGGAGGGAAACTGGGATAATAATAATAAAGATGATGATGATGATGATGATGATGATGATGATGGCGACTTCAAAATTTCATCTTCAAACTCTTCTCATTGTCATCGTTGGCGTCTTTATCCACGAAGCGTACGCACAGTAAGATCGCTGCTGTAGTCATGACAGAGCGCTTTAATTTTTAATCATGTAATAATTTATATAAAAAAAAAATATATATATTAATTATTAAAAATAAATAGTAGTAGTGTAAAAAGCTTTTTTGCAAGGCTTGACGTGTGGTAAGCAAATAATTGAATTATTTTGTTGTATAAAAAATGGAAATTTATGTGATGTCAATTGATTTATTTGTAGAAGAAGTTTGGAATTTTATGATCTTTTACCAGAGGATCCAAAGCTTTATGATAAAATGCGACCACCAAAAAAAGATGGACAGGCAACTGTAGTTTATTTTCACGTTACAGTTATGGGATTGGATTCAATTGATGAAACATCAATGGTCATTATTTTGAATTTTTGAATTTTTGAATTTTTTTAATTCGATAAAACAAAAAAATAATAATGTGCGTGTTTTTTTTTTTTTTAATTTTTAAATTTATTTTATATTTCAGACTTATGCGGCTGATATATTTTTCGCTCAAACATGGAAGGACAATAGATTACGATTACCAGAAAATATGACATCGGAATATCGGCTATTGGAAGTTGATTGGTTGAAAAATATGTGGAGACCCGATTCATTTTTCAAGAATGCAAAATCAGTGACATTTCAAACAATGACAATACCCAATCACTATTTATGGCTTTACAAAGACAAAACTATATTGTATATGGTCAAGTAAGACAGTAATTATAGCAATAAAAATGAAAAAATTTTCAAGTTAAAAAAAAAAAAAAAATATAATGATAAATTTATAATTAATTGAATTGATTGTAATTAATTTACAGACTCACATTAAAATTATCGTGCGCAATGAATTTTTTGATTTATCCACATGATACTCAAGAATGTAAATTACAAATGGAAAGTTGTAAGTTAAAAAATTAATTATTTATATAATATATATATATTCACAGTTAAAAATAAAAATTCATCATCTTTTGTTTGACATTCATTGTGCCTATAACGAGACAAGTTTTTAGTTTGAAGAGAAAAATCGATGGCTTTGAAAACAAAAAAATGATTGAATAGGTATTGAATATATCTATATTATATTGCAGTAAAATTTTCTAACCCCTTATTTTATTTTTTTTGTTTTTTACCCTTCCATTCATTTTATCAATTATGTCACACACATACACATACACACAAAAGATTCTATAGTGACAACTGGTGACAGTTAATTATAATTGAATCCAACAGTGTCCCACACTACGGATGAAATGATATTCCAATGGGATCCAGATGTACCTCTTGTTGTCGATGAAAACATTGAATTACCCCAATTACAACTCGTTAAAAATTATACAGCTGATTGTACTCAAGTTTACTCCACCGGTGTGTAAATACTCGGGAATAATTATAAAATTTAATATATATAAAAATAATTAAACACTATCTCATTTATCATTTAGGTAATTTCACGTGTTTGGAGGTGATTTTTGTACTTAAACGTCGACTTGGTTACTATCTATTTCACACTTATGTACCCACATGTCTCATAGTTATAATGTCGGTGAGTAAATAAATATTGAAATAAAATTAAAATAAAAAATAATAATAAATTCAATTATAAAATAAATTTGTTTGTTTGTTTGTTTTTTTTTTTTTTTTTTCTTTATTTTCTGCAATTTAGTGGGTGTCATTTTGGATAAAACCTGAAGCTGCACCAGCACGTGTTACACTTGGTGTTACATCATTGCTAACTCTATCAACACAACATGCCAAAAGTCAAGCGTCTCTGCCACCTGTATCATATTTAAAAGCTGTAGATGCTTTTATGTCAGTATGCACAATTTTTGTTTTTATGGCATTGATGGAATATTGTCTTGTGAATATTGTCCTCGGTGATTCAGATGCACCACCACCGTTTAAACCACCACCACCACCAGCACCACCAACAACTTCAACTGGTGCTGGTGATTCAACGAAACTTGATAAAATCTTTGATATTGCCACCAAGGTAACGCTTGGATAAACAATTTACAATTGTAAAATAACTTTTGTGTCTCAGTAGGAATGAATAATTTATCAATCTCTTTTTGATTAAATTATTTTGATTTCTTTGAAAAAAGAAATATAAGATGAATAGTTGAGATTCACGTTTGGTATTTAATTTAATTTTTTTTCTCTCATTCCCATTGAGACACAGAAGATGAAACAAATTATCTTGTGGATCAAATTGTGATTATTGTCACACAGGAGAATGCAATGTTATTGTCTGGACGATCACAGAAATCAACAAATTCACCACCACCAGGTCCTACACCTGCTCAACGAGCACGAGTTCGTGCTTTAAACATTGATCGTGTATCACGAGTGTTTTTTCCAGCATTTTTCACTCTGCTTAATGTTACCTATTGGATAATGTTCGCGGAATACATTTAGAATGGTGACCAAAATAATTAAATAAATAAAGAGAAGAAAAAGAATAAGAAGAAAAATAAGAAAAAGAAAATGTGTTAGTAAAATATTGTATCACAACGTCATCAACGGTCTCGCCGCTGCCGTCCGACGTCTGACCCATGACGTTCTACCACATAAATAACATCTATATAATTAATATAAAATATAAAATATCTATTATCTTACTTATTATACGTTAAATAATGTTTCTTGAAATTTTATCAACGCGAATATTATGCTAAACAAACAAATACTTTTAATCTTGATGATCAAAGAAAAAAAAAAAAAAAATTTAGTAATATTTGTTATTGTTTAAACTAATAAGAAAAATTTATTATTGTTATATGAAAATTAATCGCGATCAGTATTATCAATTGTTGAATAGAAGTATAAGAAAAAAAAAAAAAAAAAAAAAATTTCTCCTCAATTCTTTCAGAGCTTTACACTCAATCTTATATTTACACACACACACACACACACACACACATGTGCATAAATATATTGCCTTAAATTGCAAAAAATTATCCCTGTATAATTATTTATTTCAATTTTTATTATTAATCGTCATGATATTTTTCAATTTAATACTCAATTTTATCGAGAGCAATAAATATGAGTAATTAAAATCATAGGAATAAGTGAATAAATAAAAAAATTTTAACAAAATAATAACAATAATAATAAACTGTTGTGTGATTATATAAAATTAAAAAAAAAATAATAATAATAAGAAAATGTCATAAAATAAAAAAATAAAATATCTAAATATTTTTTTTTTTTTGGATTTGACATCTTCTTATTATTATTATTATTTTTTTATTAAATGCAAAAAAAGCACGTGACAAAATTATCAATGTATAAACAAAAAAAAAAAATAATAATAAATATTAATATTGTTACTTGTAGCTATTGAATTGGTATTGGTGTAAAGAGACGTGGAAGAAGGCGGCAATTGTGTGATACTATCACAACCGGGGTAACAGATATAGATAATGGCCCACGCGTATTTCTCTTCCTTCCTTCTGTTCACAAACTGAACCCACGTTTCACTCCACTCATTGTTAATCTATTCCACGTAGTGTAATAAAATTATTATCATTATTATTATTATAATAAAAAATAAAGAAAATAAATAAATATTAAACAAAACAAAAAAAAAAAAATGATAAAAATCTAATAAATTAAATTTATTATCGTATACAAATAAAATTGTTTGATAAATCATATAAATTTCAAATATTTTATATTTAAAATTAGTATATATATATATATTATTTATTTATTTATTTATTTTTTTTTTTTTAATGTAAAATTATTTTAATAATAAATTAGAGAGAAGTAGTAGTGAACTTATGCAAGTGTGCAGCACGTGTGAACATAAAGAATCACCTACCGCACAATATAACGGGTGTCTACCTAAATACCAAATATTTATATGATAATAATTATTATAAAAATTATTGTTTATATTATTTTGTAGAATAATAGTTAAATAATTGGAAAATTTGAATGGACGATGATAATGATGATGATAAAATTGTAATTGAAAATTTTGTTTTCATGCATATTGAATTATATAATTTAATTTTGTGTGCGTATGGTTATGTGTGTGTGTGTGTGTATGTGTATATAATGAACGTTTAGCGTAAATCTTTTTGAACACCCTCTGTACTTGAAATGGTGTAATAATGTGTGAGTGAGCTCAGCGTAAGGTCCATATTCGGGCAGTTTGCTTTGCCATCGGCGGCTTTTGTTAAATGGCAACGACCGGAGCATTTGCACATACATATATTACACACAATATTTTCACTGTGAAATGCCAATAATTCTTATTAATTGTGAAATATATAATATAAATTTAAAAATTAAATATATATAATCATAATAGACTTGGGTTTATTCAAGTTTGAAAATTGATCAAACATTTCATTGATAAATGAAAAATCATCGTCATCATCGTGAGAGATAAAGTAACGATGAACTTTCTTGTCACCAAGGGTCACTATATATTTATATCTATATATATATATAGTCTAATATGTTATATGAAAAATTAAATTGCGTGTATATATTTACGCCTACATTTGTAATTGGCATACAAAAACATTCAATTTATTATTCACTCAAATAAAATCTCTACACCGTAAAATTTTACAATAATCAAATCAAACATTTTAATTTCAACTATTTTATCATTATTATAATTTTCTTATTATTTATATACAAATTATTTTATTAATAAATTAATACAATTTATAAATTATACCGGCCTTTTATAAATTCAAAAGACACAATTATATAAGCTCTGAAAATTCTATTAATATCTCTATGCATAAGATTGTTATAGTCAAGGGACAAATATAACTTTCATGGTTCTCAGTCCAGAGATTTTCCAACTGCTGTATATATAAGAAAAAAAAAAAAAAAAAAAAAAAAACATCTGGTTTCCCTATATACTCTCATAACATCGTACCGACACAGAGTAATAAACTGTGCAGGCATCTCAGACTGTACAAATCAACTCATATTTTCTAATACTCAAACACAAATCTTCCCTGCAAAGAAAATATCTACCTGTTTTTGTAGGACAATATTTCAAAATAAAATTACATAAAAATAAAAAATAAAAATTAATATATATAATTTCATACTCATATCAAAATGATTATTGGAAAAAAAAAAAATAATAATAATAAATAAATAAAAAAAATTCCCGATTTACAATTTTTCCCGATATTTTTTTATTTAAAAAAATTTTTTTTTATCATATTAAAAATCATTGTGAATTGAATTGTCGTCAAAGTTATATATCCCCTGGATAGTCTTGGGCTTTGCTCGGTCCTGAGAGATTTAATCCCTCCCACAGTGGTCATATTCCCCGTTTGTGTCCCTCGTTCAACACCACACACTCCAACACTCACCATCATCACTCTCTCTTCCTCTCTCTACTTTTTTTTTTTTCTCTTTCTCATAATTTTCTACCTCTGTCATACACTTGGATATCCCGTACTCTATCACACATATTTATCTAAAACTAAGTCTATCTCACTCTATCTCTTGTCCTACCATATAATACAACAGCAGTCGCCGGCTGAGTGGAGGCGCGCACACACAAAGTATTTTGTGTTGTGTAGAGTGTGCTGAGAGTGCTGTTGCAGCCGCTTGAAAGCAGCGACGGCGTGAGTCGCGTCTACCGAGTGTGACTCGCAATTCCACGACATATAGTGTTTTCTTCTACTCAGCTTTTTTTTTTTTTTTTTTATCATCATCATCATCATCATCATCATCATCGTCATCGTCATCGTCATCGTCATCATCATTGGAATTATCACTGTGTGTTAAAACATTTATCATAATAAAATCGTGTGATTGAAATGTATAGTTGAATTTTCATCATTAGAGGAATTTAGAAAAAACAAAAAAAAAAACAACAGTGAAACAAAAGAAAAATTATTGAGGATCGAAAATCAATAGCCAGAACTAAAATAACGTCTGAATTAGGTGGGTACTTGGTGGCAAGCACCAAAGTCGCGTGTGTTTTATTTTTATTTAAGAATATGGAGATGTATTTTATGAGAAGTTGAAGAAAGACAGTGAGAAAAGAAGAAAGGGCAGGAGTGTGTGTGTGTGTGTGTGTGTGAGAGAGAAGTGTTTTCATGATGATAAATTCACAGTGTGACTCTTGTGCACCATTTTTTTTTTTTTTTTTAAATTGCTTATTCTTCAAATAAAATTGAGGAGTATTGAGAAAAGATGAAATATTTAAAATAACAAAAATATATTTCAAGTAGATGAGATGAAATTAATAGGAATAATTATATCATTTATGTATCCTCATACATATAAATATTATAATTGAACAATTAATTTAATGTTGTATCAATCTACTACTCTCTCTTATTGTTATTCAGATAAATGGCGCCAAAGTGTTGAGAGGGATTATTTCACCTGAATGGAAGGCAGACATTGTGATTATAAATTAATCAAGATGAATTCAATACGATTTATCACAATAATTTTGCTGCTTATTGCATTTTATTCAAGTGAGTAATTTATGATAAAATTTGTATATATATATTATTATTTTTATTTAATATCTTAATTTGTCCTTTATTTTTTTTACTTAGAATTCATATAATTATCATCAAGGGTTTTTTTTTATCATTAAAAAAATTACACAGTATTCTCGTAAAATAAAATTTAAAAAAAAAAAAAAATGATATGACAACATAAGCAGAGAGATGATATCTGAGAAATGAACCACAGCCTACTTTCATTTCGTTACCCTCACAAGAAGTAGTGTCTCTTTATCCGTAAATGATTAGATATCATGACGACCTCATTGACCTCGTATTTCCTCTGGACCGCTTTGAAACAGTTTCAATTTATTCCCAAAAATTTGAATGATCCATCTGTTACACAATTATATTCAGTATATAATAGCAGTAGTATTTCATTTTTGAAATAATCATACAATTAAATCGTTCATCATGTGAAATATTTTCATTGGAATATGTACAAATGAGATATCTGAAATGCGGTCGGAGAATTGTGACAAACATCCGCTTTATATGTCTGGTTGATAATATATAGGAACATGAATGACTGAGATATAATGAGAGAAAGGGGAGAAAAAAAATTTTCAATATCTCACCACTTAAATCTATAATATCTTATGATACCTATGTAGATTTACTTACATATCGTTTTTTTTTTTTTTTTTTTTTTTTTTTCTTCCGAATCAAATTTATCTTTTATTTTTCTTTTAATACATTCATTATTATTTATTGGAAAATTATATAAACTGCATTGAAATATTTCTATCTGAAAAAAAGAAAGATATTATATTCTAAATAGTATCAATTTTTTTTTTTCTTTTTTATGTGAAGAAGAAAAAAAAAGAAAGAATTTTATCATATTATTTCCGGCATAATAAATGATATTTCATCCCACAGATTTTGCAAATGGACAATATGGACGAGAACAAAGCAGATCACCATTACAAGGTAATGAATTAACTATCAAAATAATACAATATCAAATTTATTCCAATTAAATTTAACTTTAAAATTTGTCGTTGATACTCTTTACAAATGAAAAAAAAAAAAAAATTGTTTAATAAAAATGTTTTTTTTTTTTTTTTTCTTTGATTGGGTATAAATTGGGAATAAAACAAAAAAGGTGTTTATAGGATCAATTCAACGTGGCGACATTTCATCACTGGATGGAGTAGTTTATGATGGTCCAGTACGAATTTTCACGATGCCTAGAGGTAGCCGTCAACATTCAATCAATGTTGACAAGAGAAAATAAAGATTATAATTTTTTTTTTTTATTCCTTATTACTTTGTCTTTGGTTAATAGTAAAAAAGAATTATAATGTGATTAATCTGTGGTTAAGGATGTGGCGAATCACTGTAGTGTTGATGTGTTGCACGATTTTTCCCAACACTAACGATATACACACGCATATATTATAAATTAAAATATAATTACCATTGATGAATATATCCATTTGTACTTAATAATTAAAATTTTTAACTTGTCCATAAACCAGAATAAACAAAAAACAAACAAAAAAACCGGAGGAATGGGTGTTTAATGTTGGTGGAGCAGCTGTTAATTTTCTGGGATTGTGAATACTGTAACAGAATTATATAATTATTAATATAATGTTAAATATTTTTAACGCAGGATCATTTCAAAAACGACGTCATCCGTGTGAAAAAAGTTCGTGTTATCCAGCAACGGGAAATCTTTTGATTGGACGAAAAGATAGACTTTCTGCTTCTTCAACGTGTGGTCTTCGTGGTCCTGAACGTTATTGTATAGTTTCACATTTGAAAGAGAGAAAAAAATGTTTCTTCTGCGATGCATCACTCCCAAAACAGCAACACAACATCACAAATATTATTAGTGGGTAAGTGTATTCAACACTAAAATTAAAATTATAATTTCTATATTGTATTTTAATTTTATAATTTTTTTTTTTTTTTTTTTCATTGTCTATTAGGACCACAAAAAACTCATGGTGGCAAGCGGAAAATGGAGTTGAAGATGTATCAATTTCATTGCATTTCGAAGCGGAATTTCATCTCACTCATTTAATTATTCGATTTCAAACATTTCGACCGGCGGCAATGCTCATTGAGCGCTCTCATGATTTTGGAAAAACATGGCAAGTTTATCGATACTTTGCACACAATTGTGAACAATCATTTCCGGGTATTCCTACACATCAACCCCGAAAACTCACTGATGTTATTTGTGAATCGCGATATTCCAATGTTGCACCATCAACTGGTGGTGAAATAATATTCCGTGTATTATCGCCAAATCTTCAGTCAGTAATTGACAATCCTTATTCCAAAGATGTTCAAAGTTTGATGAAAATGACGGATTTGAGAATTAATTTTACAAAATTACACACACTTGGTGATGATTTGTTAGACGATAGAGCTGAGATAAGAGAAAAATATTACTATGCAGTTCAAGATATGGTAATTCGTGGTTCATGTTCATGTTATGGTCATGCTTCCGCATGTCTTGAACTTCCTGGTGTAATCAACGAAGAGGGAATGGTCCACGGTCGTTGTGAATGTACTCACAATACACGAGGACTCAATTGTGAAATGTGTCAGGATTTATACAACGATGGCCCGTGGAAGCCTGCAGTTGGCAAACAAACAAATGCGTGTCGGCCTTGTAATTGCAATGAACACGCACAATCGTGTCATTTTGATGAGGCTGTGTATGAAAGATCCGGACGAGTGTCTGGCGGTGTTTGTGACAATTGTCAACACAATACACGTGGACAAAATTGCGAGCAATGTATGCCCTTCTTCTATCATGATGTCAGTAGAAATATTTCGGATCCAGACGCCTGTCAACGTAAATCAATACATTTAATAGTAGAAAATAATGACAAATAATTTTTATTTATTAAAATATTAATTTATTTTTTTGTTTAAATCTTTTAGCGTGTGATTGTGATCCTGGTGGTTCATTGGATGATGGAATTTGCGATTCACGTACGGATATATTGAGTGGTGAAGAATCAGGTCGTTGTCATTGCAAGGCAAACGTTGAAGGTAGACGGTGTGATCGTTGTAAAAATGGATTTTGGAATTTCGATCCAGAAAATCCCGATGGATGTCAACGTAAATAAATATTAAAATTAATTTTATTATTTTTAAACAAATATATATTTATTATATTGAATTATAATTTATAATTTTCAGCATGTTCATGCAATACTCTTGGTACAATTGACAATCAGGGATGTAATCAAATAACTGGAGAATGCACGTGCAAACGCTATGTAACAGCAAGAGATTGTAATCAATGTTTACCTGAATATTGGGGATTATCAGATGATCGTGATGGATGTAAACCTTGCGATTGTGATCCCGGTGGTTCCTATGAATCTACGTGTGATGTAGTAACTGGCCAATGTCGATGTAGAGCTCATGTCAGTGGTAGAAATTGTAATCAACCAGAGCAGAGTTATTATACAGGTTCTCTAGATTTCCTTATTTATGAAGGTGAATTGGCAGGAGCATCAGACGTAAGTGATTTTAACTAAATATTAAAAAATATTAATTATTAATATTGAGAAGACAATTATCATCAACAATTCATTATATTATAGAATTGTCAAGTGGTTATTCGAGAACCTTATAGAGATGGAAGGAATAATACTTGGTCTGGAACGGGTTTTATGAAGGCATTGGAAGGCTCAACGATGAATTTTACTATTGATGATATCAGAAAATCCATGTGGTACGATATTATCATACGATATGAGCCTGTACATCCTGGTATTTGGCAAGATGTTGAAATACTTCTTGAGAGAAGTGGTCCCGTGGATCCGGATGGTCCTTGTGCAAATTGGCGACCAGAAGATGATCGTTTATGGACACAATTAGCAGATAAATCTCGAAGTTCAGTAATTACTCCTGCTGTTTGCCTTGAGGCTGGTAAAATCTATAAAGTCCTCTTAAGTTTTCGTCGATTTGACCCGCAAAATGAACCCACTCCGTCTGCCGCTATTCTCATTGATTCAGTACGTCTATTAAGAAAAATTTCAAAATAAAATATATATAATATAAAAATACAATAATAAGAAATGATAACAAAAAAAAAAAAAAAATTCATTTTTTCTTCTAATTTTTACAGATTGTTCTGAGACCGAGAATCGAAGCAATTCCATTTTTCAGTGGATCAGGACCTGGTGAATTGCGACGACAGGAATACGAGAGATATCGTTGCAGTGAAATGTTCAACAGTGTTACATCTTATAATCCAGATGAAAATGATATATGTGCAAAATATCACAATAGCATTGGTTATTGGGTTTTCGATGGTGCCCACTGTGAGTTATATTTTCATAATAAATAAAAATATAAATTTATCTAATTAATATAACATATTTGTTTTATTTATTCTTGTATTAATTTCTAATAGCTTGCGAGTGTAATCCAACGGGATCACACAGTCTTCTTTGTGAACACTATGGTGGAGTGTGTCCATGCAAGAATAATGTTGTGGGACGACGGTGTGATCGTTGTGCACCCGGTACATACGGATTTGGACCCAATGGTTGTACACCTTGTGATTGTAATGCAGTGGGAGCACTCGATAATTTTTGTGATGTTGATACTGGTCGATGTAAATGTCGACCAAATACTTATGGCAAAACTTGTGGACAGTGTGATCCAGGCTTTTGGAATTTCCCACATTGTCAACGATGCGAGTGCAATGGTCATGCTGATAGTTGTGATTCACGAACTGGTGCTTGTATAAATTGTCGAGATTACACAACGGGCCACAATTGTGATCGTTGTATTGCTACATTCTACGGTGATCCACGAATTGGCGTTGATATTCCTTGTCGTGCATGTCCATGTCCAGGTAACGAATAAAATAAATTTTATCCTTTTATTTGAATAAATGAAAAAATATATAAAATATCGCATAATAAAATGAATTATAAATTTATCAGGTACTATTGATTCCGGTCATTCATATGCCGAAAGTTGTTCATTAGATCCCGTAACACACAATGTAATATGCGAATGCTTTGATGGATACACTGGCGCAAGATGTGAAAATTGTGCAGAAAATTATTTTGGTAATCCAGAAGAACCAAATGGAAGTTGTACCGCGTGTGATTGCAGTAATAATACGGATTTAGCAAAACCAGGAAATTGCGATTCATATTCGGGACGTTGTTTGCAATGTCTTTACAACACTGACGGTGCCAATTGTCAATATTGCAAACCGGGATATTACGGAAATGCTTTAGAAAAAAATTGTAAAGATTGTACGTGTGATTTTTTGGGTACTGATCACGCCGCTGAACCATGCGATCATCGAACTGGCCAGTGTCCCTGTTTACCACATGTTGTTGGCAGACTTTGTGACAGTTGCGAGGAAAATCATTGGCGTATAGCCAGTGGACAAGGATGTGATCCATGCGAGTGTGATGTAGTTGGAAGTGTATCTGATAAGTTAGAATAATTTTTTTATTTTATGCTTAAATTAAAAAATTGAACAATTAAATTTAATCAATTACTTTATATAATTTCAGATGTAATCCATATGATGGTTCCTGTCAATGTCGACAAGGTTTCGGTGGTCGCCGTTGCAATGAATGTCAAGCTAATTTCTGGGGTAATCCAAATATCGAATGTTTCGCATGTGATTGCGACTCAACTGGATCAGCAAGTGCTCAATGTGATCGTGAGACTGGTCGTTGCATTTGTCACAAGGGAATTGGCGGTGAAAAATGCGATCAGTGTGATCGAAGTTACATTGGCACCGCACCTCATTGCAGTCCATGTGGCGAATGCTTTGACAATTGGGATTTAATTCTTGATGGTTTAAAAAATACAACCGATTCAGTAATTCAAGAGGCATCAAGAATCCAAAAAGTTGGCACTACCGGTGTTTACAGTCAACAATTCGACACAATGATTGAATCATTAGATCAAGTGCGATCATTGATTGATAATACAACAGTGAGAAGCCAAGATTTGGATGAATTGAATGAATTAGCCGACCAATTGTCAAAAAATGTTTTATCATCAACAAACGCATTGGAAGACGCGGAAAATCAATTGGAAAATGTTAGTCAACGAGTTAATCTCGGTGATGTTGCATTGAAAAAATTAAAGAATCGAACAAATAGTCTTCATCAAGGTGCAGCATTATTAAAAGAGGAAGCAATGAGATTGCAAGAGGCAAATGTTCAAGGAGCATTGAATGTCACTCAACAAATGGCGGAACAATCACGTCAAGCTGAAAAAATGGCAAATGATACCACAAATATTCTTTCTGATGCAGAAAGATATCGAAAAAATACCGAGAGTTTATTAGCAAAAAATAGCGCAACGGTTAATGATGCACAAGAACGTAGTATTGATTCAATTGCCAAATTGAATGATAAAATTTCTTTGCTTGCAAAAGATATACCGGGATTAAATCACGACATGTGCGGTGATAATGTCACAGAGTGTAGTAATGTGTGTGGCGGTGCTGGTTGCGGTTCGTGCGGTGGAATATCTTGCGATGCTGGTGCCGTTACAAAAGCAAGTCAGGCTTTAGATGTGGCAAAAAAACAATCGGAGAAGATTAAAAATCATAAGGATACATCTGAACAATTATACCGTAAAGTAAGTTAATTCAAGTTTTATATTTGAGATATAAAAAAAAATAATAATAATAATAATGAAAAAAAAATTAAATTTTATTAATTTTAGATGATGGACTTGAAACAAGATGCAATTTCAGCACGGTCTAATGCTCAGGATGCATTTAATTTTGCTTGGGATGCAAGAAATAAATCAGATAAAGTGACAAAAGCTTTAGCAGATACTAATGAATTAATGTGGGCAGTTCTAAATGAAGATCATCCAACCCCAGTGATGGTGCGTGATTTGGCTGAAGATGTATTGAAAAAAAATATTCATCTACGACCAGATGAGATCAAAGAACTTGCTGATAAAATTGACTCGATTGTCGGTTCATTGACGGATTCAGATAAAATATTACATGACACTGCTGCAGATTTGAAAATGGCACATGAACTCGAGAGTCGAGCTAATCAAGCAAAAGAAGCTGCACTAGAAAGACAAACACAAGCTGGCAAGGTAAATAAATATTTATTAATAATTAATTTTATAAATAATTAAAATTGATTCAATATTGCAATAAATAATATTGTCAAATATTTTTTTAGGTTGTCAAATTATTGAATGAAACTCATGCAGCACAATCTGAGGCAGAAAAAGCCATAGATAATGCGAAAATCGATATTGCATTGTCTGAAAAAGATCTTCAAGATATTGCTGAAGTCACAAAAGATGCTAGAAAAACAGCTGCAAATACAACAGCTGCAGTTGAGGCACTTGAGGCACGTTTGAAACAACTTCAAACACAATCTGTTCGCAATGATTTTGTTTTAAATCAAGAAATACGTAAAGAATTAGGAAGTTTAGCGGCTTACGCCAAGACAGTAGATGAAAAAACAGAAAAATTAGGTAAAGAATACAAAAATGCTGGTGATGCATTAAATTTCCGTGTTACTAAGAGCAAAGGTGATATTGAACGTGCTAAAAAATTGTTACAAAGAGCTTCAGAATTAACAGCTGATACAACAGCTAAATTTAAAGATTTAGATGGTATGGAAAGTGTTTACAGAGACAACGATCGTTTACTTGGTGATTTAATGTCCAATGTTGATGCACTATCAACGGAAATGGATCTACAGTTGGCGGAAATAGAAAAAAAATCACAAACTTATCGACAATGTTCAACTTAAAATACAACAAACACATTATTCATATAATCCCAGTGAATGAAAAACAAAAAATAATAAAATGACACACGAGTGATTATTATGGAAAATAGCGCATGTGCCATATTATATAAAACTCGGTGTCACACGATCATTTATATAATTGATTGATTGCAATAATTTTCAAACAAAGCATTTAACGCATTTGCGCGTCTGTAAATACACACATTTCATAGTACTAATCGAGTTTTACACATAGTGCCTACACAATTGCTGGCTGATTCTTTATAATTTTATATGAGATAAAGAAGAAAAGCAAAGAAATAAATAATAATGATAATAATAATAATAATAGAAGGGAATGTAGATTTTTTTTTTTGTTTCTATCCTGAAATCAATCAGTAAAAATTACTTTATACTTAAAAATATTTACTTAAATAAAATATATTTCAGAAAAATATATAAATCAATAAGATTAAATAATTGTTGATAGTGTACAATAAAAATATTGCATTATCATCTTTGAGGCCAAATTTATAATAAAAATCAATTTTATTTAATACTTTGTTACTATAAAAATGATAAATAAAAATTAATGAAAATGAAAAATATACTGTAATTTTTTTAGTATATTTTTTTTTTTTTTTCGGTGATTTATTTTGCCTCACCCTAATTAAATTGCCAACTTCTAATTTTTTTTTTTTTTTTTACAACATGATATATATATATATATATACTCATAATGACCCAATCCTCACGCAAAGTCGAGGATAGAGATATTGAAAAAGGCAAATAGAAAAGGGAGGGGAAAAAAAAAAGTCAGAAGCAGACGGTTACGCTTATGAATGACGAGCTCTGTTGAATTTAAATGATGTAGCGACGAAGGGTACGACACACAATGCGTTCATTCAGCGTGTTCTTTGGTGATTCTCCAGCGTCTTATACGCATGCATGTCACAGTAGTGAAATACAATATAATATAATTCCTTAATATGTATGTGAGTAAATGTCGTCTAGTCGTTAATGGAATTCAAAAATACGATCCCTTCATACAATTTAACATTAGACAAACTGAATAAAATTCAAGTTTATTATTCCACTTGATATTTTTCATGAAATACAAGAGAAAAAAAAAATATGTCAAAGTCAGAATATAAATTAATTTACATTTTCATTTTTTTTCTTTCTTTTCTTATATAATAAAATTATAAAATATTTGATAAATTTAATAATAAAACTTGCAACTCATTGTATCAAATAATGAACTTGAATTATCAATTTTTATTGTTGACAAATTTACTGCAAATTTACGAGCACTCAATTGTTGACAACAAACAAATACGAATGACAAATTAATAAATTATAAATTCACATGTCCTATTATTAATCCTTAACAATTATAACATATATACATAAAATAAATAAACAAATATATCAAATTTTTCCACTTTCGACCCTACCACCAATTAAATTATAATGAAAAAAAAAAAAAAAAAAAAAACAGAGTTATATATTAATCATCAAACACCGCACATAATGAGCTGTACTGGTTGTGTTTTATCGCAATATGGGCGTGATGATTTATTAGTCAGGCAATTTTTTTTTTCTCTTCCTCATCCATCTATACATCTCATCGAATATATTTTACTGTAAATAGTATATTTATTCTTTACTACTGATAATACACATTTTTATCTGTTTATTTGAACTACAGGCCAAATGGTTTTTAAGTTTAAAAAAAAATATATATATATATATATTAATAATAAATAAATAAATAAATATAAAAAACTTTATGTAAATATTCAAAGAACACTGTCAGAGGAAATCCATTGTCGTGGCCATAAAATAATAGTCTGCGTAAACAAAACGATTAGGTCTTGCTTCTACAATTTCCATATGTGTCTTTATCTTAAATATTAAAAACAAAAACAAAAAAAAAAAAAAATATATATATATATATATATATATTTATTTATTCATAAAACAATAATGGAATTTAATGAACAAAAAGGTATAAATATCAAAAGACAAAAAGCATCTGCATTGTGTATAATTAATCCATGTCAAATAAATTGTAAAACCCATGGGTTCACCACCATTCACATATCCAAAGAGGGAGGCAGAATTCATGTGACTGTGAAAGCTCATGCAATAGACTCAAGATGAATTTAAACAGTGGAAAAAATGCTTTGGTATATACCTGATTGTTCAGTAGTGCTCTTGGTCTCTTGTGTATAGAGGTTGATTGAGGGGTTAGCAGCTGGTGCTCGTTCTCGCTATACTATAACAAATACCATCCGGCTGTATTAAATTCTCTCTTTCTCCTCGATTCCGGCTCCATCTCACCTTTTTCATACAAACGTATTTGTATCTATGGTCATTGCAGTACAGAACAGTGTCACGGTCACATTGCGTTGTGTCATATAACCGGAAGAAACGAGTTCGGAATGTTTTTATTATATCTCACTGTGAACATTTTTTTTTTTTTTTTTCATATCTGTAAATAGATAAATAAATAGGTAAATAAACAAATTGATAGTGTGAATATGATGAATGAAAAATAATTTGATCAATATTAAAATTAAATTATTTATGATAAAATTTAATGATGAATATAATAAGAAATAAATGAATGATTTTATTTTTACCATTTTATTAGTCATATTTTTTTTTTTTGGATATTTCAATTATAAATTATTTATTTAAAAAAATATTTTCATCCACCGGATGTGGTTACTGGTTGACAATTTTCATCCGTTCTCCATTAAAATCATGACAAATGTCATCTGGATGCGGTGAACTTATTTTTTATGGTGATACTGCCAACGGAATATCATAGAAAGAGAAACAAGCAAGAGTTAGTTAGTAAAGGGGGCGAAAGTAAAGGCGTAAGCTAATTTGAGTGTTGAAGAAGTGATAAGAAACGTCTCTGTTACTCTCCAGTGAATGCGTATCGCAAAGAGAATGCGCGCGTCTGTGGTTACTGCTTTGAGCTCTTGTGATCAAATCCGTTAGTGCTATAGAAGAACCGCCACATGAATTGTATTTATATATATATATACATATTAAATTACGGGTGTGAATAACAAAATATTATTGTACAAGTGTAGTGGTAGGAAAAAAAAAAAAAAACAAAACAAAAAAAATGAATTATAGATAAATTTATTTAGATTGAGTGAGAGTAAAATTAAATGTGAATTACAATTTTATTATTTATATTCACTATTTAATATTCTGATTTTTCACTTATTCAATGCGAAATTCATTTATAGATTGTAAATATTTGACTTTATGACGTCAATTTAATTTTTTTTTTTTTTACTGTAAGAGCAGTCAGGATAAACGTGAGTGAGAAAAAAAAAACAAAAAAAAAACTTGCAAGTTCAAACGTGATTCATTACATTGTGCGTCGCAGACGCACGTGCTTTGAATTTGTGCTCAATTGAGAATATCTTTTTATGTTTAGAACTGCATTCATTTAGTGAATATATAATAAAGAAAGATTGAAAAAAAAAAAAAAAAAAAAAAATTATTAAAATTATGAATGTAACAACGGAGATAAGATTGTTCCAGAATGAAGAATACGAACGTCCTTATCCACGTTCAGTGACAATTGCTGCTGCTGTTTGTGCGATACTATTCAGCATTGTTGGTGTCCTTGGTAAGATGAATACACTATATTAAATATAATATAAAGATTACTCGAAGAAAATAATATCTCATCTGAGAATTTTAATCACATTGATTAGTCAGCAATCCAGATATTTAAAAACAAAAAAAAACAAAAATAAATAACAAAAAATATATTGACATTTATCCGGGTCACTGAAAGATATTGGACTAATTATTAATTACAATTAATAATTCGTCACTGATAATTCATAATTTATAATTAATCAAGTATATTTAATTAATAATCAATTGAAAAAAATACTATTTAATAATTGTGTGTCTGTGTGTGCACAATCTAGTCAAATATATGAAATTGTCATACAAATTTATTTAACATGATCTTGCGTATAATATAATCATTGAACAATATTAACATTGTTATTATTTTTTTATTTAAAAAAAAAATAAAAAAAAAATATATATATATATAAAGAAAAAAATATAATCTTATTACGACAATCATCATGACGATATTTTATAATATTGAATTATAAAAAAAATTTTATAGTCACCGCATGTCACCCTGTTGACATCTTGTGTGTCACTCGAATTATATCAATTAAAATTTATCGAAAGATATTGAAGAAACCACTAACACACTGAATGTCAATTACATCAGGTCATTATACTCAATGAACATCATTAGAAATGTCATCTAAAAAATTGAATTGACACAATTATTACTATTACAATAATTTCAAATAGTAAATTCATCTGAAATAAAATTTTTAAATTGTATATCAATTTAATTTTCATCAATTGAGAGATTAAAAATATCATATAAATTAATTAATAAAATTATGCATTAAGATAATGCACATATTAATATTTTATAACTATATAATCTGATTATTATAATTATATATTGCAGGAAACTTAGTGACAGTTATTGCATTACTCAAATATACAAGATTAAGACAACACGCAACTACAGCATTTGTCATAAGTTTGAGTTTATCGGATCTTATATTCTCCGCAGTAAATTTACCACTTACAGCAAGTAGATATTTAAATGAAGCATGGGTACTTGGTGAAACACTTTGTCAAATATTCCCATTGTTTTTTTATGGTAATGTCGCAGTGTCGCTTCTCAGTATGGTGGCAATCACCATAAACAGGTTGGTAAACAAGTTCAATTGTACTGTTATAATGTTAATATTAATGAATTATATTTATTATTTATTAATAAGAACATTGAAATAATCAACGAATAACTAGTGATTAAAAAATTTGAATTATATTCATTTGATGTGGACTTGTAATTTCTATGAGTCATGTGCGCCATATGAAGAACGAATCTTTACTATCTTCGTTGTTTTTTTTTTTTTATTTCGTCGAATGACGTGTTATTGCGCACACATGACAGTAATTATTAAGCCTTGGGTCTTTGAAGAACCTTATGGAAATCAAAAAAAAAAAATTTTTTTAAATTAAAAATTAATAAATTAATATGAAAATTTTTTCATTACCATTTTTAATATGTAAAAATATTTTTTTCTATTTCAGATATGTACTGATATCGAAATCCAACATTTATGCAAGACTTTATACAAGTCGTGGTATTACAATTATGCTCGTACTTATTTGGGTGGTGAGTTTTTCATTGTTGTTGCCACCGCTCACGGGAATTTGGGGTAGACTCGGTCTCGATCCAAAAACATTTTCCTGTACAATTTTACGAAAAAATGATAAAAGTCCAAAAAAAATGTTATTTGTAATTGCTTTTGTTCTGCCATGTGTTGTTATAATTGTATCGTATCTTTGTATATACTGGAAAGTGAGAAAAAGTCGAAAAAATTTAGAGGCACATATTGGTATGCGACGAAATAGTGGATTTCAACGGCGCGAAGACTCCAGGGTCACACGTCTTATGCTTACCATATTTTTATGCTTTCTTCTCTGTTTTTTGCCACTGATGTTGGTAAATGTCATTGATGACAAGGTCAAGGTGCCAATTTTGCATGTGATTGGATCAATTCTTGCGTGGGCATCATCAGTCGTCAATCCATTTATTTATGCTGGTACTAACAAACTTTATAGAGAAGCCTACAGACAAATATTGTGTCCGATTACTGGTGGCAAAACTAATGTACCCGGTGCGAAGCCAACATGTTCGCACTCTAGCAAAGTTTCATCACCACAAATTACATGAATCAACAACGAAATTTTTATCTAATATCTAAATAAATATTATGATTTTTTTTTTTTAAATAAACTTAAATTTTAATCCATTCACAGTTGATATTGTAGTTTGTTAATGATTACGAGTAAAAACAAAAAATATAAATTACAGGAGAGTATAAATCAATACATAAAGTAACAATAGTGATTTTTTATTTAATATACAAAAGTATTTATTATTAATTGAAAATATTTAAATAGTTAATCTATTCGTTTCTAATTCAAGTAGATTTTTTTTTTTTTTTTTTTTTTTTCTGAATTATTCATAAATATCCAAATTTTACAAATTTATTTACTACATCTATCTAATAATAAGCCTTAATTGTAAAAATTATTTGACATTTATATTTGTTATACGTAAAAGATTATAATTTTATTATTTTCCGTAGTCTCTTTTCACCTTTGACTATATCTTAATTCATGTTATTTAAACACTTGCAGTGATTCTATATATTTCGCTATATTTGAATTATTTGTACTTTGGTGAATGTCAAATGTCTAAGAATACATTTAGATGTTTTTTTTTTTTTTTATTTTATTCTGTAATCGAGAAAAAACGGAAAAATAAACGTAAAATTATCTGTGGAAAAATATAAGAAAACATAACATCCTGTAATTTTTAAACAAAAATTACATATTATGTTTATAAAAAAAAAATCAGTATTACAACGTGTGTATAAAAAAAAATACTGTCTCCATTCGTACATGTATTATATCAAATGTTGCTGCCATAAACATTATGCATGACAAAATAAACAAAAAATTACTCTATTAAAAAAATTTAAAAAAAAAATTAATAATAACAATAATAATAATAATAAAAATAAAAAAATTAAGTAAAAATCTGGACGGAATAAGTATAGATTTTTAAGTTTTCAATTCAAACATAATTATCTGTTAAAAAATAAGAGATTATCAATAAGAAATAAAAATTTTTAAATATAGATAACGAGAAAAAGAAGAAAAAAAAAAAATGTAAGGTAACTACACACGCCGCATAATTATCTTAAAAAATGTATAACATTGTAAAGTACGTCACTCATGAAATATAATACAAATAAAACGTGTGAAAAAAACGCTTACTCTATTTTTTTTTTTTTGTTTTCTTTCAAGGAATGTGCATTAATATCTTGTGTGTTGAAACGAGTTTCAATTCAATTCCAGTTCTGGAAGATACGGTTCGGTGATGGTAGTGATAGGACAAATACTCAGTGTATGCTGTAAATAAAATAAGTAGAAATATATCAAAAGGTTACAAATGTTGTGTTACTGACAAAAAAATATGAGGTTTTTAGTTCCTTACCAGTCTCATAAGTTCATCAAACAATGGCCGTTCCTCCGGATCATTTTGCCAGCATGACAGTAAAACTTCATAGAGTGGATCCGGCATATCACGAAGTTGTGGTAGTTTAACATCTTTTTCGACAACAGCTTCCTCGACATCACACTCATCTTGTAAATCGTTGTATGGTGTCCCACCCATACTCATCATTTCCCAAATAATAATACCGAATGACCAAACTACAGCTGGATTGTGTTTCTTGTGACCAAAACGTTCAGGCGCTGTCCATCTTGCCAATTTCATATCTTCCAATGAATGTTTTCCTATACCAAAACCCATAATTTTTGGAACAAAATCATCCGTTAATCCAATACTTCTTGCACACAAGTGTGAATGAATAACTTTATGCGTCTCTAAATAACTCAAACCAGCTGCAATTGATGATCCAATTGGTAGAATATATTCAGATGGAAATAAATCACCAGATCTGGCAGCGAGTAAACGATTTTTTAGATTTTGCAACGGTAATTCTAACACTACGTAAACTGTGTCAGGAGTTTCACAATTACCAACAAGATTTGCTAAATATTTCATCGAACCTACTTTAATGCAAATATCCAAATCTCTCAACATATTTTTCTTCTCTGAAGCCCGTAATTTTCCATCTGATATACAATGAACAATAACTCTTGACGAAATTCCATCTTTATTTTGAACTGTACCAGTATGAATAGTACCAAATCGTCCACGTCGCAATATAATTGAATCAATATTTAAAAAATTTTTCGGTATATTCCAGACACGTGATTTCAAATCTTGATAATGATTTGGACGTTCAGGAACATCTTCGGGAATATACGCCATATTGTCTACTTCATGCATTGGACCCTGTAATGTTAATTCCTGTTGCTCAGGAAGTTTTGTCATGCGTATTTGTTCATGACGACGTTTTAAAATTAAATAACAAAGTACTGATGCAAGTAACAATGCACCTAACAATGCAATTGCCACACAGAGACCAATTATTGTACCATCAAATCCAGAATCTGTTGCTGATTTTTTGTATTCAAATGAATTTAGCATTGTTGAACCTGTGAGATCTGAATAACTGTAACGAATTTCATTGTGTAATTTAGATACAAGCACTACGCCAATTTGCGGATTATCAAAAGGCTCTTCTAGTGGTGCATTATAATATCCCCCAATTTTTTTTCCATTTCCTACAATAAATTCTTTGAACTTGTAAAAATCTGCTGATTCAAATTCACCCGTAATATAATATGGAATATTATCTTTAATAGCCACGTGATAATTTGTATAAGGAGACTCATGATTTTTTGGTGGAATTATACCTGGATAAACAACGACGATTTGATAAGCAGTCAATGGGCCATTTTGACTCTTACCTTCAGCAATCTTAAGTCTAATCATTGAATCATTTTTCGCTATGATTTTTGGTATATCTGGTTTATCAGGTGGTCCAATTTGTGTCCAATCAATAACATAAATCGGTTCACTCATAGCAGCAGTATTCAAAGCCACAATTGATATATTGTATTTAGTTCCAGGTTGAAGATTAGTCAAGACAGTATTGTCGGATGTACCACCTTCAATTTGAATTTGTATGGGAAATAATGGAAAAGTTGCATGAGTTTCAATAGCAACAACGCGAATATTATATGAGATAATATTGCCATTAGGTATATCTGGTGGCTGCCACGTAACGTTCAATGCTGTTGCTTGATTTTCAGATACTTTTAATCCTCTAGGTGGACTTGGACCTTTTTGTCCAGTACGATAAACGTTCATGGAGTCGTGTGAGCCACATAATGCACTTGAATCACCTGAGCATGGATTTGTACAACCAGTGGAGGGCCCATTAACTCCATATTTACTCATACAAAAACACTCTTGGCCTTTCATTAATGCGGCATACCTATAAATAATGAAATAAATATAATTTAAAAAATATATCGATACTGTATAATCAAATAATTTATCAACTCACATAAAATAACGAGTTTTGCATTCTGCTATGCATTCTGATGGTGTACTAGCGTAATTTAACACTAGCAATGGTGAATCATCATCAGTTGTAGGACTTTTGAAACATCCTAAGTGATCTTGAGTTGGTATAACACATTCAAATAATCCAAATAAAAGCCACAATGTGATTTTTAAATTTTGTTGTTGATTCATTTTATTCATAATAAAATATATGATTTTGTTATATAGACTTGTCGATTGGTGAACTAATGATAGCTAACAAACATTCCTACTTGATGAGAAATATACGGTTGGTGAGTCAACGAACCAATGATGTCAGAAACATTTTATTTTTTACTTGTTAACATGATCTTGTTATTTATTCCACATGTAACTATATGATGGTAACAATTACAGAGAATTATTGATGTGATTTTGAAAAATTTGCATTCATTGTTGAACATGAGTATTTGAAACTGAAGAAATTGTAGCCATATTATATGATTGAAATCAAATTAACGATATCAACAATGTAAACTATTGTATAAATGAAACATGTGTGTATAGTTGATGAATGCGTGTTTGTTGTGGGTGCGGTTATGTTATTTGTATATATCATGTGTGACGACAATGCATAGTAAAAGTCATGGATGAGTGTAGAGAAATTTTGAATACATTTGGCGCCAGTAGGTGGCGAATGTGCTTTAACCATCGGCAATATGATTGGTTAAATTTTTATCTCCAGTTTTGAAATAAATAAAATTCAAAATTTGAAATTTTACAAATTTAATTTCTCATCAATTGAAATGATTCATTATTAATTATTTAAATATCATCACGATATATGTTAATTATTTTTCCAGTATAAATACAATTAAGTAGATAATTTTATTATTGAAATTGTTTAAAGTGTAAATAATTACCCATCGTCCACGATATAAAAGTATAAATTATAATGTGCATGCGCATATAATTGCGCGCATTTTCAAAAATTAACGCGCCTACATTCACATAATTTAAATTTGAAATTATATTAAATCCCGACACGAATGATATTATATCAATTTGACGCGAAAAAAAAAAAAAAAAAAAAAAGAAAAAGAAAAACGTAAATCGCATAAAACATTATGAATAATGGATATCAATTCAATTGCCCTGCAATTATGTCGTTGAATTTTTTAGTTGAATGATTTTAATATTATAGACGGTTCATTATTATTTTTATGAAGTAAAATTCAAGGTCATTTTATATATTTAGGAGAAAATGATTCACGTGTGTCACGGTGGATGATGTTATCAGCCTATCGATATTACCCAAAGACCTTGTCTCTCTCATATGTTTCTCCAAGGCCAATAGATTAATTTTCTCTATATAATATAATTGATATTATTGATGGCGTGAAATTATTTCTCAACAATATAAAATTTTATATCACTAGAACATACAATATTTGCATTATACTTATTCACAAAAAAAAAAGAAAAAAATAATACATATATATATATATATATATTTTTTTTTTTTTTTTTGATGAATATTATTAAATCAGGCCAAGTATATGTATAAATGCCGTATAAATTTTACATAAATACATTTATAAAAATTACTTTTTGTTGAAAAAATTATTTTTCTCAGTATTTACTTCTTTCATATATTCATTAACACACATATAAACACTTGTACTATATTTATATTACAATTCTAATGTTTTCAAGTCAATGTTGTGTAAATAAAAATATTGACAATAATTTTTTTTTTTTTTTTTTTTTTTTTTTTTTTTTCATCACATATTGAAATTTATTCTTAAATTACAAGTAAGAATTTCATTTTAATTATTTCAAGAATACATTTTAATGTTTCAAAAAAATTTTTTTACAATCTATATAACAACCCCACAACCCTCACATTTATTACGTGCATTCATAAATATATTAAATCCACTGAAGGAAACATTTTCAATTGGAAAAAAAAAAAAAAAAAAAAAAAGGTGGGAGGAATGTGTGTCAATTGAATACGAAGAAATACACAATAAGTATATAGAAAAAAATAATAATAATAAATAAATAAATAAATAATAATAATAATAATGAAAATATATATATATGAAATAAAAAAAGGGAATTTCAAGACGGTGGTGTCTAGGGCGCAAGTCTCGAGACACAAACCTCTACACCACCTGGATCAGGTAGGCAGGTCTCAAGTATAGTTCAAGTCACGCGAGGCCCACACACTCACATAAGATTTTGCGGGTAACCGATGTATATAAAGCACATCCGCGTTCAATCAGTCAGCCAGTCAATCTTGCACAATGTACAATTATTCAATCACGTTAATTCTTATTATATTCGTTAATGAATTAATTTTTATTAATGGTAATGCTGATGCCAGTGCACAAATATCAAATTCACGTCAACGAATCGGTAGAGAACCACCAACTGTAACAATTCCCGGTCAAGGAATACTCGTTGGCAAAGAGGTAAACAAAACAGTAAAAAAAAAAAAAAAAGAGGAGAAAAAAAAGAGAAAAATATCTCAATTGCATCTGCACATTTATCTTTTGATTTAAAATTTTTTTTTTTTTCAAAAGAAAGAGAAGAAAAATTATAGATTGAATATTAATTTTTTTCTTTGTATTGTGACAAAGATTCAACTAGCACGACCGCAAAGGGTCACTGTTTATCTTGGTGTACCCTATGCACATCCACCTATTGGACAACGGCGATTTACATCACCAGTAACAGATCCACCGGTATCATGGAATGGCCCAAGAAATGCCACACAATTTGCACCATCGTGTCAACAAGTTTCTGATCGTCGAAAACTCCATGAAAATTTATACAGACGATTATTACCATCAACTTGGATTGATCCTGGTGTCAGTGAGGATTGTCTGTATCTCAATATTTACATACCTGATGGTGAGTTATTTTATTTATATTTTATATTAAAATAAATTATTACTATTACATATAAAAAATTTGATAATAATTAAAGTGATAAATTATTGATATTTAAATATTTTTTTTTCTTTTTATTTTATCATATACGATTATAATATTTCGTTTGTGATTGTATGCATACGGTTTTATCGCGTGACCCATAGAGTTTAAATGGAATAACACTAGTATAAATTCTTCGTATTTTTCTTTTTAATATAAAATCATGTGCACATATATATGAGTTATAATAGACCATGAGGAATAAAAGTGACGTTAATATCTTGAATAAGTATGACAATTGATAAGAGGTAAAAATTGCTGGACATTTATAATGCAAAACGATCATTTCACCCTTCTAGTTGAAATACTTTCTTGTTTCCGTATTGTTATATTGCACGTCATCATTTTCCTCAGTCTCATTTGATATAAACGAGGACGATTCTAATCTTGATTATTCAACTGGTCAATTCACTGCACACACACACACACACACACAATGAAATGTAAGAAAATTCCAACGAAATATTTTATGTATTTTCACTGAAAAATTGTCACTGGAAAGAAAAAAAATAAAATTAATATAAATATAATGAAATAATAATAAAATATAAAAATTATTAATACAAATTTATAATAAATTTTTTTTTTTTTTTTTTTCATATAATTTAATTTTTCATCATCAGATTAAATTGATCGATGCAAAAAATCATTTTATTCTCGAAAATTATCATATAATTATTTTTATTTTTATCTACACCTGCAAAAATTATCGTTAATTATCACACACATGCAACCGAATACAAATTATTTTACTTAAAAAAAGAAAAAATTAATTTTATTATATAAAAAAATATATTATGAATAAATATATTAAATAATTCAATTTATATATCCAACATTGAATGAATAATTAATTTACGATATGTGAATGAATTTGATGAAAAATAAATATAATAAAAAAAATAACAAAGATATTGTAGATTGAATAGAAATTTACTTTGAAACATTGAATGATTTCAAATAGATATACAAAATAATATAAACATAATGATGAGTGAAAAATATTTTTCTGAGACATTGGATTGTATTGAATAAGAAAAGAATACTACGCAGCTTGGTTGGTAATTGACGTTAAAAGTCCTAAAGGCACCCAATGGGGATGAGGACACGGTCGATATAAAGCTGTATAGGAGAAATACAGTAACTGGTGCAGAGCTGGTGGCACGCGATCTTTTAGGGCTAGCAAAGATGTCGAGATACGATGCCAGTCACGAAGAGCCTTTGGATTTTCCATTACTTTTGTGTACGCCTGCAGGGGCAAGCATAACATATACATACATGTATATATATTTATTTATTTAATTTTAAGACTAGATCGTTCGTCGCACCCTTTACTTAATACTTCATAGAATTGAATTGATAACGGGATTGGGTCGCTGCGTGTAGTGGAAATATTTAAAAGTCACTCCTCAGGGTGAAACTCGACAAAGCAGAACAAATGTTCCATCCATTACACACCTCGTGCAATCTTAGATCAGATGAGTTTGCCAAATATATTGCATTAATTTGTAAATTGAGTTCAAGGACACTATTCACACAAAAAGAACAAATGAATGAAGCAAAAAAAAAAAAGAAAAAATACCTGACAATAAATATAATATAAATTCGAAAGAAAATAATGTGTTAATAGAAAAACGTTGAAAATAATCACGTGTAAGTTGATTAAATTGATTCTGATGGGTCGTGATAGCCTGAGGTGTATGTAATCACTTTGTGTTGTATAGACTTTACACGAGCATCCTGACATCATCGTGGCAAGCCAACATTATTATTGATACAGCCATTTGCAATTGATTAATATGTAGACGAAAATTATTAGTTAGGGTGTGGATATGTATAATTTTGTATTGACTCAAGTCACGAATAGCCTTGATGGTGATATTGTTTATGTATAATTAAAATTTTTATTTTTCATCTATTTTTTTTATTTTTTATTTATTTATTAATTGATGAATTAATGATAATAGGTCCACCACCAAGTGAGGGTTGGCCAGTGATGGTGTGGTTTCATGGTGGGGATTTTAATACGGGAACACCTGCCATTTGGGACGCGACAATTTTCGTCAATAAACAGAAGGTCAGATGTACAAACTTTTTTATATGGGTATATATAATTTTTTTGTTATTTATTTATTTATTTATCCTTTTTGTTGCTATTCTTTTTTTTTCTTGCATTTTAGCTTTTGTATAAGATGAATTTACATATAGAATACACCTAGGAAATGTTTCGTGACACTGTAAGATAAAAATTTTGTTGTCATTGTATTATATATACAATATAATATTTTTATTTCAAACTGATAGTGATGGATAAATATTTTTTTGTGTCATCTCAGTTAAAAGTATTGTAAAAAATCAATGAGTTTAATAACAAAGTTCAAGGTTGTACGATTGTCAATAATAATATAAACTTTAACTGCTACTTATTTATCGTTTTTTTTTTTTTTTCTTTGATAAATTTCCATTCAATCTATTTAATAATACCTATTTATATTTTTAAATTTTATATTCACAGATTCTTGTTGTAACAGTTGCTTATCGGTTAAACATATTTGGCTTCTTCACCACAACTGATGCAGAATCGCCAGGAAATTACGGGATGTTAGATCAAGTTGCTGCATTAGATTGGATTCAACGTAATATACAATTATTTAATGGTTCACCGCAAAATGTTGTGATATCCGGACACAGTTCAGGAGCAATAAGCGTAGGTCTTCACATGTTAAGTCCATTAAGTAAAGGGAAATTTTCTAAAGCAATAGCAATGAGTGGCGATGCAATTGGATCGGTTCGTACACCAGAATTGGAAGCGCCAATTGTTGAACAAGTTGCTGATAGATTTACGTGTTTTCCTCGGCCACGTTCAGCATTGATGGAATGTTTGAGACGTCTTCCAGCGGCAATTTTACTCAAGGAAACATCAGATATTGAGACATGGGGACCAATTGTCGATGTAGATACGAATAATTTAACCGAACCATTTCTCCCAATGCATCCAAAAGATATTTTAAATACTGATAATTTTAATCCTGTACCACTAATTGCTGGATATACGAGTAATGAACAAGCTCTTGCATATCTCGAAACCGTCGACAATCCCGATGACGATGGAAAATTATCACCAGCCAAATTTGATACTATGATTAGAGACGAAATAATTGCGGCAATTCGTGTACCTGGTGATAATACAACAACATGTGAGTCTAAACCACACACAGTTGCTGATGCAGTATTATTTCTATATAAACCGTATCCACCCACTGATGATCAATCAATTTTACGTGATCGTTATCTTCATTTACAAACGGAAAAAAATTATGCAGCGGGTCTAACATTATTAGCGTCAAGAGTTTCAAAACATGATCAACGAGCGTATGTTTATCGTTTTGATTATCGCCCAAGGACATATCAAGTGGCACGAGATGTACCCGATTGGGCTGGAGTACCGCACATGTTTGAATTACCATTTGTTTGGGGTTTACCTCATACATTAATACGTACAATACCGTGGAATGACAGTGATAAAAATCTTGCTGAAGTAATGATGATGATGATTGGTAATTTTGTAAGAATGGGTAGTCCATCATTGCACAATGTGAGATGGGAACCATTTACTGATGATACACCTGGTATTCTCATTATAAATACAACGATAAATATGAGTGATGCCAATGCAATTGATTATCGAGCACTTGCATTTTGGAATGAATATTATCCAATGTTAGTTGATGAGTCAATGAATAATTGTTGCAATACAACGTATTCAATAGCATCAACGTACAAAATTACCTCTGAATTATGTATCACATCCTGTATAATTGCAATGACATTAATTCCATCAATTTATAATTAAAAAAAAAAAGAAAAAAAGAACAACAACGTAGATATACGTGTCTAGCTCCATGTATAAATTAATATAATTTTAAATATATATATATATAAATATGTTTGTTGAATGTTAACTTATAAAATTATGAACAAAAAAAAAAAGGGATTTTAACATTTACTGAATTTTTATTATTTGCTTCAATACGGAGAGATATAGAAAAACATATATTGTTTGGGAAACAAACGATTGATAACTTATGAATATTTTGATGCTTTGATAATAATAATCATTGTATGTACTGTCTATATATAATAATAATTATTATTATATTATATGAGAGAGAGGTGCGCGGCGAATGTATTTTTCGGGGACTGTTATGTCTATGTATATATATATGTGTGTATGTGTGTGTGTATATGTATATACGGAAATCTGTCTGTATTGTGTGGTCTCGCGCACGCGCACGTCTAAAAACATATATTCCTTCACATCACTTTTTTTTTTTTTATTTTTCTCTCATTCTTCCTAAATATATAATTATTAATTAATCAATTTTTATTTTATTTTATTTTTTTTTAATGCAAAACTACTAGTTGATAACCGACGTCGCGGGGTATCCTCGTTACTACCATTATCAGCTGTTCTTTTTGCTTTTTTGCTTTTTTTTTTATTGAATTTATTTATTTTTTTCTTTTATTTATTTATTAAATTGTGCGCATGTTGTTTGCGCGTGCACACGAGCCACCCCGGGACAAACTTATATACAATTTTTTTTTTTTTTTACCGCTTCTCTCATTTTTCACATTCATCAATGTTGTTCTACATCAATGTCTCTCATTTTTCATTTTTTCCTTATCTCTCTCTTTACCTCATCCTTATCGCGTGTAATCATTTCATTAACCCCCCCCCCCCCTCCCCCTTCCCTCCTCCTCCAATTCCATCACGTTTGTCCTTATTCATTTTTATTTATTTATTATTTTTTTTTTACTTTTGATCAATAATTAATTATAACTTTCCCATTATTCTTTTCTTATGTCACTAATATATTTCCACATTCGCATTTTGTATGTGTATTTGTGTGTGAGTGTGTCCCACTTTCTATTTGCCAACTCATAACTTCGGTTTTTAATTTTATTATTAAAATTTTCTTTTTTTTTTGTTTTGTTTAATTTCGTTTATTTATTTATTAATTTTTTTTTTCTTTCTTTTATTAATTATCCATTTATTTATTTGCTTTCCCCCATTTATTATTATTATTATTCTTTTTTTTTTTTTCTTTTTTTTTTTTTTTCTTCTCTGCTCTGTCATACACGTGGATGATTGCGCGGCCAAGGCCGCATTTACCTTACAAAAGTAGGCACAACGATTTCTTTTTTTGTTTTATCTTCTTTTCCGGTGATTTTTTATTAATTTGTCGCACGAGGTCATAAAAGATCTGTAACATATAAAATTAATTATATAAATATTGTACAGTATTTACAACTTAAAAATGAAATATATTGAAAAAAAATAATAATAATAATTATAATTATAATTATAATAATATTTATATGTATATACTTACGTCAATGACATTAATTTTGGCTTTGGCAGAGGTTTCCATAAAGGCGCAGTTGAATTGCCGAGCAAGATTTACACCCTGATCCTTACCAACTACCCTTTCGTCCTCTAAGTCACACTTGTTGCCGACCAGCACCATTGGAACATCATCCGTATCTTTTACCCGTAATATTTGTTCCCTGAGATCTTGCAAATCATTAAATGTTGATTGTGCTGTTATAGAATAAACTAAAACAAAACCCTGACCATTTTTCATATACAGATCTCTCATGGCTGTAAATTGTTCCTGCAACAAAATATTAATATATTAAAAAAAAAAAAAAAAAAACAATTAATATCACAAATATAAATAATAAAATTTAATATAAGAAAAAAAAATTGTATATTACCGTGCCAGCTGTATCCAAAATTTCCAACATACACTGCTGTCCATCGACTTCAACTTGTTTACGATAACTGTCCTCAATAGTTGGATCATATTTTTCAACGAATATTCCTTGAACAAATTGAACAGTGAGGGCTGATTTACCAACACCACCGCTGCCCAACACTACTATTTTATATTCACGCATTCTCTCTCTTCCTTTTTTTTTTTTTTATATATTTATTATTATTGTTATTCCCCTAACTATCTATTCTTCTTTGTGACAACCGAGGGGGGTCACCGAATACGTCGCCACGTCTTGTCCTCGTTTCGATTCAACCAAATGCACCTGCAATCAGTAATCAAACACAAATGATATTAATTTATTGACAAATGTCATTGCACAAATAAATGCAAAGATAAATTATTGAAATGGAAGGAGGGGAAAAAAAAAAAAAAAAAAAAAAAGAAAAGAATAGAATTACAATGAATTATCTAACAATTTTTTTTTTTTTCTTTTTCCTTTTTAATCAATCTGGAAAGTTGATGGGCAGGATAATCATCGTGATAGAATTTCCAATAGCTCAATAAAATGTTGTCTGATGAGACATGCTTGAAAAAGAATTTGAAATAAAAGTCTGGAAGGAAAAAAATGTACACAGTTTTTTATGTAGTAAATGTAGATGTAGTCGACGATGAACGGGAGAAGTTTATTGAGGTGGAACAATGAAATCCTCGTTACTTGTCTTCACAAACTACCAACTGAAGGAGAGATAGATTAAACGAATACATTCCCACACATTTTCAACGTAATACCATCTATTGTAGCGCATTAAATATCCTTGAAGTTTAGACAGAATTTTCAACTGAATTTGATAAAAAAACTAAAAATTTCTGAAAACTCTACATAGACGTTCATCAATTAATTGCAAAATGTCGTTAGAGTATCTCTGAAGTTTGTCGCTTTCATGCAATCCATGTAGACACACAGTCCACCCACCCACTACTCATCCAACTTATCAGTAAATTAAACAAATATAATGATGTCTAAATAAAAATTCACAGGATCGTATCTATAAAAAAAAAAAAAAAAACAAAAAAAAATAATAATTGAAATATAATGATACGCAGTATTTTAATTATTTATCAATAATTATTTTCAATTCTACTCTAATATTACAATGAAAATTTTAATCTCTCTCATCTTTAAATATAAAATGTTGTAACACGATGGAGAAAAAAAAAAAAAAAAAAAAAATTAAATGCACAGTGTGAAAGAAAAATAAAAATAAATGAAGAAGAAAAAAAAAAAAAGAGAAGAAAAGAAACGGGAAAACGTCAGCTTCCGCTTATTACTCACACTTTACTACTGTAATTATACATCTGAACTATCATGTGAATCATATCGTACTCACTGTATATTAAATTTTATTACACCAATGGGAATTAACAATAAATATAAATTATTTATAAAAAAAAAAAAAAAAAAATCCCTTTGAAATAATTTGAGATTGATAAAATTCAATTGTAATTACATTGAAATGAGACAGGTCGAGTACACAATTCATTCACATTCTCATTTTATTAACTGCCATTGCACCAGATAATTCACTAACTGAACTCAATAGTCATGGATTGATGGAACGTAGTTTTTATGCTTAATATTATGTATAATATAATGATAGTGACAATGACAAACTACATAAACTCGATATGTACTATTCTCATCGTGAACAGAACCAATATAATCACTCACACACACACATTGTATATACACATGAGCATTCACTTTGATCTGTAATGACATTATCTAACAAAGCGAATATACTAAACAAATATTCTCTTCTCCACTATGCATCACTTTACTTTCTATATTCATCTCTTATCAAATAAATTTATACATTAAATAAATCATTTTATTTACTCTACTCATATCGCATAATATTAAACAAACAAAAAACAAAAAACAAATAAATAGAACTTGATAATCGTCCAATATCTATCATACAATAGAATAAAAATAAAACAAATCAAAAATACTATTATAACATGAGGTATTTTTTAATCAAAATCCAAATACGCATCAGTGAATTTACGATTATCTGTTATATATATTTTTTATAAATTTTATTATTTTTTAATCGGATGGTGAGCCATTGAATTTAGACAGAAATCGGAAAATGAAGGAAAATCACATAATATATATATATATATATATATATATGTGTGTGTGGGCAATGGTGGTTTGTCAACAGTAATGGGAATTGGAGCGCGACAAATTCGTTTGCCGGATGCTTTTCAAGCAAGTGCGCGCGCCCGAACACGCCTCAAGGGTGGTTTATTCACTATATATATATATAGTCTCACCCTCTAGTTGATTCTCCCAAAACGCGCTCGACAAGCGTGCAAGACATGACCCCAAAGTTGACCTGCGATATTGCTTATATCTTGATAAAAATAAAAACAAATTTAAGCCCACAATACGCATGTGATCGTATAAAATTTCCTTAGTTACAAAGTCATACCAAAAAAAAAAAAAAAAAAAAAAAAAAAACTGATTATCCTTGGATAACATTTTCATAATTCTACTCCCTAGCTAAATGTGACCTAATTTTTTATTTTCCTCACATCATACCCCCCCCCCCCCCTCCTTCCCCTCCTTCTCGTTTTTATTGTTGCCCGGATTTTTCTTGTAACATTTAATCAAGTGGAAAGGTTTTTTTTTTTCCTTTTTTTGTGTATGATAAGAAAAAAAAAATACATTTTTCTTTTATTTATCATTATCATTCATGTTTTTTTTGTTTTCTTGTTATTAATTGTCATGTTCTGATTCTTTATATTGTGATAAAAATTAAAATTGATTACAATGTAAATTTCAATTACATTTGCAATATAAAAATTTGTATAATTTCAATGACAATAATAATAAAGAAAAATAGTAATATATTTAATATATAATAAAGATACTATGAGATCACATATAATAAATTATAAGTGAACTGTTACCAATCCCATTGTGTATACAAAAGTGGGTCACAATATAAGTCACTTGTTTTGTGTTCGTATTCTACTTTTTTTTTTTTTTTTTCTTTTTTGTTTATACCACATAATATCTGTCTGCTCTCTACTTTATATTATCAAGCTAAATCCCACAAGGCTGAACTACTGACATACACCGTTGATTATTTCAATGCCATTTAAGGGTACATGTGATGTTGGACTGCAGTGTCACACATCAACTTCCTGCCACAATTTTCTTCACTATACAACATTGCAATAACAAAATATCTACATTTTACCCACATTAATTTATTATTATTTATATTTTTAAATAAGTAAAAGAGAAAAAATTCATGTTAAATATTATAATTATTGATATATAAATTTTATATTACGCACTTTTAATGATAAATCGAGAAAAAAAAAATTTTTTAATTTATAATTTAAAATTTAAAAAAAAAAAAATTTTTTTTTTTCCTTTTTCTTCAAATATTTCGCTTTTTTTTCATTTATTTATTCATTTTTTTTTTTTTTCTCTTCTCTCGGTATTGTTGCAGTAATAAATATTTCCTGGTTTAGATTATGATCATGTATTTAAAGTGAAATATATCTCCTCAACAGAAGATTTATGTATATTATTCTTGCTGATTGTTGTGTAATACACGAGTATTGGCCTCTCACACAAATATAATCATCTTTATTACATATTTATATTTATTTGTATATAAATTATATATTAACCAGTAAAAAATAATAAAAATAAATAATATATAAAATATTATTTTCAATTAAATTATTAATATTTTATTTATTTATTTATTCATTTATAATTAATAGAAAAGAAAGTTCAAAAAGAAAAAAAAAAAAAAAAAAACAATCAACTATTAATTCGATTGAAATAAAGTAGAGTTTTTATGGCTTTTATTAATTATATATAAGAGAGAGAGAGAGAGAGCAACATATGATAATTTTGTTTTATACGAATCAATATATAAAAATTGTATGATAATACAAATTCATTTGATGAACTAAAAATTATCAAAATTAAAAAAATAAATAAATTGTATATAACGTAAAAATAGATCAATAACAACAGAAAATTTAAATAATATCATGAAATAATTCTATTATTATTATTATTATTATTATTATTATTATTATCATTATTATTATTATTATTATGTAGTTCTAATGAACATCACAGTGTGTTGGTGTATTTATTTTCAAAGTTACGTGTATAGACGTTGTCAGAGTTGGCTTTGAGTCTCGAGTGGATATGGGTCGGTTAATTATTCAAACTTACCGACCCTCTCTACTCGTATTTTTCACTTGAAATAAAAAAAAAAAAAAAAAAAAAAAAACCACATAATTACATTGTCGATACGATAAAAAGAAGAAAAAAAAAACCAATAACTAAAATTTATATACCGAGTGTATGTTCTCCATCAATTTATTAACCCCTTTATTTATTCATATATATATACATTTTTTTTAAATCTCAGATATTTATGAAAATCTGTTTAATTTTTTCCACCCTCATTTTGAGGTTACTAGCGCACACTTTACACTACACAGTCACAACGGAAAACCAAAGATTTGTTGTACCGTCTTTTTTTTTTTTTTTTTTGTCTAGTCCAGGAGCTTCAGTGTGTCGCTTTTTTTTCCCAAGTTCATATATTTTTCTATATATTATATAAATGTAAAAAATGCTGCATGAGCGCAATAAATAAGTGCAGATAATATATATCGTAATAAAATCGTCAGAATTGCGGTTTAATAATGGGAATTATCATACACATCACATGACAAAGGATGAATAATATATGAATAATTTTCAAATGAATAATTTCGAGAGTGATGAGAGAAATTGATGATGATGATGATGATGATGATGATATCATATACAAATTATTTCACAGTTGAGGAAGTGATAAATAGAATATGAACATTCAATTTATTGTAATCAGATTGAATAGATAAAATCTAAATGGAGAGAAAATCGAATCGATTATTCAGATACTCGATGAACCGTATCCGCGTGTGTATTTCCCCAGAAACAGTCTAGAGAATCGATTTCATCATGAATTTAAACACTTCAATTCAAATAATATCGTGACAATATATTTGTCAAAATTCAAAAAAAAAAAAATAAAAAAATAAAAAAATGAAAAATAAATAATATCAAATTTGTATTGTAAATGGAAAGAAATTACATTTGTTATTTCACTGTAAAATAAATTTATATATATTAAAATTCATTCTCAATAATATTCAGCCAATTAAATTTATATTTTCTTTGTAATCTAAACAGTACAAACAGATACTCATTATTATTGAAGATAAAAAAAAAAAAATAATAATAATAATAATAATAAAAAGAAAATAAAAAAATAAAATCCCAACAGTAACAATAATTATTATTTATTATTTCATTCTACAGACAGAGATAAATAAACAAAAAAAAAACTTTTTTTCTTTTTAATCATCCTCAAAGTTCAAAAAGTGCAGTGTACAAAATAAAAATTAAATTTTCCTTATTTAATTTAATTTTACTAAAAAAAATTTTTTTTTTCTATCTCACCCTATTAAATACATATATAATTTCACCCTCTCACTCTATTCCCCCAAATTTAATCGCTCGTTACTGTTCATCCAAGCATAAACTATAAATCCCAAACGACGCGTATAGTTGTACATCAACTTTTTTAGATGAGATTTTCTACTACTCTTTTTTTTCAATTTTTTTTTTTTTTCCACCACTACCACACGAATCCATACGGTGATGAGAAGAAGGAGGAGAAGAAGTAGGTGGTGGTGGAGCCCACGCAGGGAAAATCTAACGTTCCATGAACCACTTAAAACTCGTTATGCGAATACAGACACGGGTGTACGCGTACACAAACGAAAGAGACCCAATTGCATTAATAGCCAAGAGAAAACAGTAAAAAAAAAAAAAAAATGGAAATCTATATATACACCCACATAAATACAATACCTATACATATAAACATATAAATCAAATCATAAATAATAAAAAAAAATAATAAAAATTCAAAGAGAAATTTTTGCCAAAGTCATGAAAAATTTATTCCGAATTTATTTCATCAATTCAACAAACAAACAAACAAATAAAATTTTAAAAAAATCACTTTTTTCAATTTATTCTTATACACAAAAATGATCAAGATTAAATTATCATAAAACAATTATATATGTATTTATATTTATATAGGTAAAGTATATAAAATTGGAGTATGTGTTGATAGTCACGACCTCTATGCAGGATATGGTGTAATATTTGATAATAAACGGAACGGCGTCACGATTCACATCGTTATCTGTGGTGCGCTCATTCGTTGGCAACGTCGGCCAATCTTCAACACTCGTCAATGATCGTCTCACGATTGTATGTACTGCATTATACATATACACATATATATATATATATGTATAGATCATACAATTTATATTCCCATCCGTATACTATATAATAAATGCAGCACCTGTTTAGTCCTGGTTGGCGTGTGCCCATACAACTTGCGGAAGCTCACATGTCGGTATTTTAATCGCATATATATATATATAAGCACGTGTGTAGATTGGTCGGCATTTACGACAGGCTTTGCGATGTATCGTTGAATGAATCTCGGTCGTTTCTCACGCCTGCATTATATTCACTATATATTTAAACACTCGTATGTTGACGATGATCAAATAAAAAATTTTTTTTTTATTTAAAAATAAAAATTATATGTAAATATAATTTATAATATTATTTCATTAAATTTTTTTTATTATATATATATGTATATAAATAATTAATTAAAAAATTTGATATAAAAATATCACAAATTTTTCTTTACTTTTTTATATTTTAATCATCAGTTATATATATAAATATATTTTTTTTGTTTTATTTTGTTTTGTTTTTCTCCTTACTCATTTCGTCGTGACACATATCTTGACCACGTGCATCACTATATTCGTATACGTGTATACATTAGGAACCGGAAGTCGTTAAATATATGTGTGAGTGTATGTATACTTGGACGATAACACAGCGGTCAGAATTTTTTATTTTTTTATTTTTTAGTTTGCACTTGTATTTTTCAACTTATGAGCACGAACATACGCGTTATAACTCACCAACTTGGAAACTCATATTTTTACTATCATATATATATATGTGTGTGTGTGTGTGTAGGTGAAAGAAGAATATGGAAAATATAAAAGAAGAAGAAAAATGAAAACCTTTTTCTATATTATTTTTTATTCTTCCCACACATTTTTAATTTTTTTTTTCTCCTTTTTTTTCATATCTTTTTCTTTTCTCAACATCCACAGTGGGATTTTAATCTTGAAAAAAAAAAAAACAAAAAAACAAAAATTTTGCTCGAGAACACAACAAATATCGTGAATTTTTAATATAAATAATTTGTGTATTTCAATATTAAAATCGGAAAAATATTTAATTATTTATATGTTTATTTACACTCGATATATTTTTAAATATTATTTTCTTCCTGTCTCAACTAAACACTCCATTTTAATAATTTCGTGCGCTTGAATATTTCAATTTACCATTTCTCTTCTTCACCGTCACCTTCTTCGTCCACTTTTTTATTTTTATTTTTATTTACTTTTGCATGATTTAAATTTTAATAAATTATTGATAAATATTTTTCACAGAATAAAAATTTTCCCCTCTACATTATTAATCCGATTGAATCGATCGTTTATTTATTTATTTATTTGGATTTTTTTTTTAAATAGTTTTTCCCTCCTATTAATTCTCATCGATCTCATCCTCAATGTCATCTCCGCTCTTCACTACGTATAATCTCAACTTTTCTTAGGACCATGAGGTAAGACCGGAAGTTAAACCATCCGGGCGTACAGTCACACACACACACACACACACACAGAGTTATACAGATTGATGGAATGAAAGTCGAAAGTTCGTTATCAACTCACTACGATCGATTCTTGAAGCATTAATGGCATCGTGTTCTGAGATTCAATAAACTCAACTTCAATCTTCTTTGCTTCTTCTCATTTTCTTCTCGTTTTATTCCTTGAGCACTTGTGCCTTTAAACCAGAAACTTTTTCAGTCAATGGCATTCAACTAAATTAATCTGCTTATTCATTTATTCATTTATTTATTTATTTATTCATTATATTATATATATATATATATATATATATATATATTTTTTTTTTTTTTTTTTTTTCATTTCTTTTCTTCTCTAGTCATTTTATGTCCCATTATATCAACCAAACAAACTAAATTGTCCAATTTTTTTTTTCTTTTTATTCGGCTATTCTGTAGAAAAATAGTCGGAGATATACATGAGCGAATCGATAAAATATATATGATAATAAAAACAATGTCGAAATGGATTTTTACAAAAAGATTGTATGGTCAAGTTTTGTTCAACAATAAAAAAATAACAAAATTATTATTGTTTGTTTTTTTTTTTTTTTTTTTTTTCTCAATTTAATTCTGTTACGAGAAAAAAAGTTATAAAAAATTTTTTTATTGTATTATCGATTGAAGTCGAGCGAGCCATGGAAATATATTCGCTCTGATATATATAAAATGCAATTGAACAAACGAGAAGTAGAAAAAAAAAAAAAAAAATTGATTAAAATGAGAATTCATTGTATATATATATATATATATATATATATATATATATGTATGTGTGTGTGTATATGTGTAAAGAATATTTATGTACATATATAACATATAAAAAGATGTATGAAAAAATAAATAAATAAATAAATAAATAAAAATGTGTATTTAAAATTGTATTGGCTTTATGGTGAATAGAGCGAATGTGATAAAATCGGAAAACAAAAAAACAAAAAAAAACCAAAACAAAAAATACTAAAAATACTAAAAATGTAAAGTAAAAATGGATAATACTTTACTGAGGGTAAAAGGTGTGCATTATGTCGATCACGTAATGTACATGTAGAGGAATAATTTTTTTTTTTTTTTTTAAATTCTCACTACCTCACACAATGTCCCAGTAGAAACACATTGAAGAGCATTTTTTTTTTGTATCCGCCTGGTGGTTTTTATATGTTAAAAGGAAATGACTATTGATTTCATTTTTAATACAAAAAATAAAATAAAAAATAAGAGGGAATTTTTTTACCTCTTTTTTTTTCAATTTTATTTTCCATCGGGTGTTTCTATAAGTGAAATAAAAAATAAAAAAAATAAAAAAAAAAACTATTGTTCTTTTTTTTTTTTTTCACGTAAGTAAATGTGCGGGTGCGAACGATCAATAAATGTATAATAAGAATTTAATAGAAGTGATGTCAATAGCAGTGAAAGGTCAATGTATTTTCAATAGTCACGATAGAGACAACGCAAAAGTCAATGAGATATATACACATCATTGACTTGAATAATAAAAGAAAAATTATCTTATTCTTTTTATTCGACGATTACACAGTTTATAAATTTACTAATTAAAAATTAATATAATAAACTTCAAATTTTTATATTCAATAATTTATTATTAAAATTCTTCAAAAATATTTCAATTAAATCTAAAAAAAAAAAGAAAAAAAAAATTTTTTTTTTAATTTTCACTAAGAATTTCATTTCTCCCGAATTATATTTTTATAGTAAAAATATAAAAAATTATTCTCTTTATTATTATTTATATATACACACACACACACGCACACAAATATAAATTATAAATATATGAAAAATATCGAGTGAAATATTTTCAAAAGAGAGGGAATAAATTCTGAAAAAATAATAAATCTCATCAACAGACATTCAAAGTGATTTCTTTATTAAATAATATTTATATATTTATGTCCTTGATTATTTCTAAAATCGCTATTTCTGTTTCACCATTGGATTGCAAAATATAATCGATCGCGAATGATTTTCGTCTGTATATGATGTAAAACACGCGCCGGATGTTACTGATCTTGCGTGCCCATATTCCATTTATTTATTTATTTATTTATTATTATCACTCACTACTGTATATTTATTTCCTCCCACACGTTACCTTATACGTGGGAGAAAAAAAAAAAAAATTATAAATAAATAAACAAAAAAAAAACAAAAACAAAAATGAAAATAGTAAAAAAAATTTTTCTCATTGTTATTGTTGATATTATCATTCCATCGCGAGTCAATAGAATTGTAGTATAAGTAAGTACGCTCAAGTATGTACAACATGTCGATTATATTTCACGTGTGTGATTATTATCTACATAAAAAACGAACATTACAAATCAATTGACAATTGAATACAAAATTCTCAATGTATTGTAAGCAAATGAAAATTAATAAATTTTACGATACAATAAAAATTATGATATAATAACATTCATAGATAAATAATATTTTTTTAAATAATTTTCATCTATCAATAGCAATTGATAAAATTAATTTGACAATTTTAAATTTAGAAAAAAAGTAAAAAGTTGAAAAAAAAAAAAAAAAAAAAGTTAATAAAATATATAAATAAATAAATAAAATATAATGATTTTAATATAAAAAAAATAGCTCAGGATAAATCAAATCCGAAATATTTCAAAAATAATTTTATAAATATAAATAAAAATGTATAAATGACTAGACAATTTATAAATTAAATTTTATACCGTATGTTCTATTATACAAGTTAATTAACTCCTGTTACACTGCGATTACGCAACAAAAACACCCAACAACAGCTAATATATACATATACATATATATATATATAAAGTATTATACATAACTCAGTGATGATGTATGAAAATATAATACAGTTCACTTTTATGACTCAACAATCGAACGGAATACTCTTGAATTTTTACATATCATTACAACCCGTAAAATATATTCATTGAATAAAACACGAAATAAATATAATAATTATTCATAAATTAATAAAAACCCAAAGAAAAAGAAAAAAAAAAAAATGAATACATAAATAAATAAATATAAATAACCGAGACAGTTTTTTTTTTATTAATATAAAAAACCAAAAAAAAAAAAAAAAAAAAACAATTGAATAAAATTTCAATACCGTATCCATTCACCAATAAATTTAACGTACACTGTGTGGTCATTTTTTTATTTTTTTTTATTTATTTCTCACCGGAAATGATCCCTCAATATCCTGCGTTTGTAATAATAATAATAATAATAATAAATAATAAAGAATAAAAAAATAAAATAATTGTAATTCATCCTTCTCACTACCCAATGCGATGCCTTCATACATATCCATATATATATATATATATATATATATATATATATATATATACTCTCTCCCTCTCTCTCGCACTCTTTTATCGCGGCCTTGCGTGACACCAACTTGAGTGAGTCATATGCAGGTTGGTGAACCTCACGCACGGCGCCCGCTGTGGGGTGTTTGCTTGCTAACCCCCGGATGAGTTCGTGTATTCTTTCTCGCCCACATTATTTCTACACACACACATATATATCTATATATCTCACTCATCAACTGTGTATCTATCTTTTGTCCCATTCGACTCACCGTCTTCTCCCCTATTCTTTCTTATTCCTAGTTTGTATTGTAAGTATCACTAAGTTTTTTTTTTTTTTTTTTTTTTTCGTTTTTATTTTTATCTTTGGATATCGTGAGAAAGAGCTCATCTTCCATTTGTTGTCACTAGTTACTTTATTCGTGATGTTTTTGTTGACTGTAGAGATATATATAAATACATGTGTGTACGAGTGTATTTGATATTGGAAAATATTAAATAATAATTGAAGGAAATTCACATAATTCATTTTAACGGCGTATTTTTTTTTTTTTTTTTCTGTTCACAACGTTAGAAATCAATAAATAATATAATAATAATATAATTGATACTAATAAGTGAAGTCATGTATTAATGCGTAATGACTAAAAAAAAAAAATAAAAATATCTGTCAGATAATAAATATTTACGATAAAATATCGGATTATGTATGGAGTATTGAGATATTGTTGATTGAAAAAGTTAAAATTGTTTTGAGGAGAGAAAAAAAAAAAAAAAAAAATGGACAATGATGATTTAGATTGACATTACAATAGAGAATGAGATTAATACAATAAAATTGAAAAGACAAAAAATAAAAAATTAATTTTACTGTTAAACTAAATAATTATCTGTCATTATTGATTATTCAACTCATTAAATAATTAATCGACATTCGAAATATATAACAATTTGTATAAATAAAATAAAAAAAAAAAAAAAACAATGTAAATTATATCTTTGACATTATAAACACTACAAAGAATTATTTGGACAATTGCCAATCCTATTACTGTTCAGCGCAAAAAAAAAAAAAAAAAAAAAAAAGACACGTCAAATAAAATGAAATAAATACAATAAAAAAAAAAATGTTCATCTCATGCCAATTGATATATAAATCATTTTTGGCTTTGAGTATTCTTGTCAACAGGTCATTTAATAGGTCATAAATAAAAAAATACTGCGTATATATCGATCCAGTATTTCAGTGATAAATAAAAAATAATCTTTTTAAAATATAACAACAAATTTTTACTGTATTATCATTCTTCTTATTTATTTATTTATTTATTTATATATTTATTTTTTTTTCTATTCACAATGCAATTCATTTTATTTTCATTTATATTCCTCTTGATAAACAGGTCAATGAACAAAAAAAAAAAAAAAAAAAAAAAAAAAAAAAAAAAAACACCATTTCTTTAACCAAACAATACATTGTGAAATAAATTTACGATATACATGAATGAACATTTCAATAGCACATATTCCACTGTGTGTTAAAGACATCAAAGCCATATGTTTTATTGACCTTGTGTATAATCATCAATGTTATTCAATAAATATATATGTATATTTTGTGATGGTTGGTCACAAATGTGTACAAGTCATATCTAATAAAAGAATAAAGAAAGAGAAAGAGAAAAAAAAAAAAAAACCAAGGAAAGGAAAGGAAAGAAAAGAGAAGAATAGAAAACTTAACAACACAAATGAATAAAATTATCTGTTTCACAGATATACACATAAACACATATACGACACGTACCCACATACGAACAGTCACACAGGGGCCTTTTCCTTTCTTCTACTTTAAGTTTCTCAGTATATAAATGAGTATACGCCTCCGTCTTTAGTGTGAATCATCGCCAAGATTGCCGGCATTTTCCAACACTTTCAAAACTTGCTCATTATTATTATTATTATTTATTATTTTTTTTTTTCATCACAAGTTTATCACTTTTACTCATTTAAATTCTTATCATAAAATATTTTTAACGATAACCTCTCTGCAACACGTACAGATAAAATAAAAATAGCTAAATATCATTTTTTTAAATAATATTTAGTTTTACAATTGATATACAATAATTATCTGCGAGTGGATCAACAAGTACATCGTATTTATTTGAAATTGGACGTGTGCAATTAACACTCATTGTACAATTGATCTAAATTGAGTGACTTCTCTAAATTATTATTTAGTCTGGTGTAGAAAAAAAAAAAAAAAAAAAAAAAAAAAAATCCAACATACGTCTACACATAAATGACTAAATTGTATATAATGTGATAGATAAAATTAAATCACATGTTTTTTTTTGTTTTTACTCTGTTTTCCCATCATTTGTTTTTCATTCATCATCATTTTGCATTTGTCCTACTCCTATTGCACTGTTAAAATACCAATTTCCGGTGTGGAAAATGTAAAAGTAAAACGTTGATAAAATAATACACATTTACACTAATACATACAACGCCATTAAAGTACAATCGTGTACGTGGAAATTGATAATTATCATTACAAAAAAAAAAAAAAGAATTAATAATAATAAAGAGAGAAAAAAAAAAAAGAAAAAAGGAAATAAATATTTGAATAAAATCTTACCCTGAAATGCTTATCACAATTGATTGTGATCGTGCGTTGATTGTCGTCCGTCGTTATTTCAATATGCAATAATCTCTACGTAAAAATCGTAGCACCAATAAATTATCCTTCCTTTTCACGTGTGTTTGCACAATATTTGGCAATGTTTCATATAATTTCTAGTATTTCTCCAATAATGAGCCGTTTTCTGTCGTGCTGTCCTCTGATTTCGTCACTGCACCGCCATAAGTTTATGGAGAATATTATTATTATTATGTTTTTTTTTTTTGATATGTCGATAAAATATAATGATAAAGAAGAAATAAAACACACACTTTAACTGTACTAACCCCAAAACGATATATCACTTATCACCTGGGATTATAATGAATCACTTGCCTTCTCTTGTCCACGATTTTTGTAGCGTGTGTAAACTCTCGTCGTCGTCGTCTTCGTCTTCGTCGTCGCCGTCGTCGTCGTTGTTGAAGAAACCACAGACGCCGTGCGCGGGGGGGCCGTTCCCCTCGTTGTAAAATTCTTCACGAATAGAGGCGATGTTGTATTGGAGGTTTTGGCCGCGTATTAACTGGACCAAATGTCACCCGGCCGCGATCACAGTTTTCTTAATTCAAAGAATTACTGATCGGACCTCAATTTACGCGTGGAAGACACCCGCAACAGTGCACAATTCTACCGTTATCTAGGGCGATGCCTCTTCGCCGCTCGCTGATTTACCCTCCGCCATTGAATGTGTACAAACACATGAGATTGTCAACTGTATTTCAATTATAAATTAATAGTTTTTTATTTCAATGATAGATGGTGTTTGTGTTGAATGTCTACGGTCGCCATTTTGAATTTATTCGCGCTTACATATTCAATTATTGTATTTTATTGGCATAAAAGATAAGTATGCTGCTTTATTTATTATTTAAATTATTAAAATGATAAAAAATTAATTACAATTTTTGAATGAATTTTTTCATTGTATTTGATATTTATAGAGGATAAAGTCCAAAGGAATAAATATGCGCGTTCTATATACATTAATTATATTTGTAAATTATGTGCAAAAGTAGGATGAAAAATGATAATAATAAGCTTTAATCAGAAATGAATATGAAATAAAATTTATGGAAATAAAAATGAATTGAAGTTGACTTTCTTATAGGTAGAATAATTCGTGCACAGTCACTGGTATATAAATAAATATATAACGCTGCGTAAATTTGAAATGACGAATTATGTTTTATCGTTGAACGATTAGAAAAATATAAATTAATGAAAAATGTCAACATATAGGCGAGTCAGAAGTGTATTGAACAAAGCAAATCAAGCTGAAATATTACGTGCTCATCAACGAGATGATGAATTTGTGATAGGATTAAAAGAAAAGTTATTGGAATTGTTGCAGAAATTTGGAGGTTATAGAACATTATTACCTATTTTACAATCAGGAGTTTCAATAAAATTGATATATTTTATGTTTACTTCGGCGTTTGGAAATCAGACATTGGGAGAAGAATACACTGGAATTGTCCAGGCAAATTTAAAATCACAATCAGTCCCTTCATTAACTGTATGTAATTTTTTTTTTTTTTTTTTTCAATTTTCCATTATCATCAAAATATTTATGTATTAATTATAATAATTTATTAGGCACGAATATTGGGTTTAATTTTAGAAGTTTTCGGTGAACGAGGTTTCATCAAAATATTAGAACAATTAAAAAAATCTGTCAATAATCCAAAAAATGATGTGAAACCAGAGGCAGTAGTATTTTTTAATGCAGTTCTTGATAAACTAAAATTTTCCATTCCCATAATAATTCTCTTCCATAAATCAATATTCTATATATACGGTCATTATTACAGTCTTGGTCGTCGAATAGCCGGTGTGGATTATGCAAAGGTTACTCTGATAAATTTTTAATAAAATTATTTTTTTGTTATCTGTATAATACATATATATATGTATATATGTATATTTAACTAACATGTTTTTTGCTTCAATAACAATTATTACACTGGAAGGTTTATGGAAAAAGACCAACTGATGGTGCTAGTTGGGCCTTGAGAATACTTGGCATTGTAACTCTTGCTCAATGTGCATTACGTTTTTGGCGAAGTGAATCAGCTGCAGATATTGACAATACATCAATGATAATACGCAATGATGATGTCATCAAGTGTCAACTTTGTTTTGAGGCAATACCGACAACTATAACGCCATGTGGCCACTTGTTTTGTTGGAATTGTCTTGGTGATTGGGTGCGAGTACGGCCACAATGTCCATATTGCCGTGAACGTGTCACACCCTCCAGAATCGTACACTTGATGAATTTATGATTTTCGACTGTAAATTTGAAAATAAAATATTTTTTTTAAAAAACAATTTTTTCTATTTTTTTTTTCTTTTAATCTTTAATAAAATTTTTTTGTTGAAAATATATTAATCAGTCTCCCACATTCAATTTACATTTCAAATAATCCTCATAATTATATTATTATTTTATATAAAAAAATATTAATTTTATTAAACCATTCACATACACATCATATTTTCATAACAATATACACTTCGACCATTTACATAAAAATTGTACACTCGCACATTTTTCATTCGAAGTATTTGCAGTTAATTTATCGTTCTCTTCGTTTTTTTTATTTATATTATTTTTATAAAATTTGTTTCGTGTGTATGTATATATATATAAATTCGATGAAAACAATAACAGCGACTGTATGTTCGTGTTTATGTGTATGTGTATGTGTGTGTGTGTGAACAAGATAGCCCAATCAACGGTGATTCATGGTCACAATGATGTACGTTGTATCGATAAAATACCTACTTTTTCGGCGAAATTGCCTAGCAGTTGACCAAAACCACTGGATTCGGAATTCTCCTTCATTCTAAATCCAACTGTGTGACTATAAACATTATAAAACAACGTTCGTAAACCGTGCAGTCTTTCCTTACGACTTCTGAAAGTAAAATTAAATAATTTTTGTTTCAAATAAATATTTAACAAAAGCGAAAATTTATTATGATATATAAATACTGACTGTGCTAAAAGTGCGGCAGATTCATCCTCAATGATAGTGATACTTGAATCCTGTGATGTGTGACCAGAACACGTACTGCAATGAGATTTGCACGCCAAACCGGATGACGATAAAAGTTCTGGCAATGCGCAATTGGCGGTAGTTGAGCCACGCAGGCTCCCGGTTCCTGAAATCATTTGCCAGGAACCAGCGGAAGACGAGGACTCATTTCGTTGACGAAATCGTCCGGGAATTGGAACAGCTACGGGAGATGTTCGACTTGATAGCAAAGGTGAACGTGAACTATGACCAACGCTCTCTTTATTTGGTGAATTATAAAATGTCCATGGCACTACATTCCTGTTGATTATTAAATAGTAACATTGAAATTTTTTTTTCTTTTGTTGTTGTTGTTGTTTCATCAAAGATCAAATTATATTATGGAAGAAATAAAAAAATTAATGAATAAATAAATAAATAAATGAGTATCCAAATTAATAAGTATAACTCACCCATTACTATGACAATCATCTTGATTGTCTGTGGAAGAACATGGAAAAACAGTTGGTGGATTATTGTCCTGACTATCGCGACTATTTTGACTGAAAGAGCTGCACCAACTGTTCAAACTCATATTAGAACTAACTGAACTTAATGTCACAACTGATTCATTGTCAAACATAACATTATCCAATTGTAAATCACTGTCATTACGAAGTACCGAGTGCCTTGCTCTCGTTTGTCGTGAATTGACACTAAATTCTTCATCTTGAATGTGTTTCAAGAAGAAAAAACAGAAGAAAAATATTTCTTCACCTTTACTAAGACGATCTTGTAAATCGTGGCCAAAAAGTAACCAATCGTAGGCAATTGTAAAATATAAAATTTGATGAGCACTCAGTGACGTATGAATTGCACCATCAGCCCATAAACTTATTCGCAATAATGATACAAATAATGGTGTACGATCCCAACCTAAAATCAAAAAAGTAAAATACAAATTTATTATATTTAGATTGCAATTATTATTATGATATTTAATTTCCATTATTATGACATAATTTTCGCCGAAAACTTACCCGATATACAGTGTATCAACATTCCATTACTGCTATCGTTTAAATATCTCAATATAAGTTTGAAATAATTTTGTGTTAATTTGACTAGGTCCCACTTTTGATACTGATCCCAATTAATTCGCAATTGATTTGAAACTACGTCTTCCGGTACACCAATTTGAGCATCAACGTGAGTTTGAGACCAATCAAAGACCAAACCTTTTGCTTGATAATCATTTTCACGAAATTCTCTAAAAAATTCACATCCAGGATACGGCAGTGAGATTATTGTAAAATCTGAATATCTCTTTTCTTTATCAACCTTCTCCGATGATGTTACACTAATAAAAAATAAAAACAATAATATATATAGATATATAATAAATGAGTAAATTTAAATTGAAAATACCAAAGAAATTCAAATTGAATTTCTTTATGTCGAAAGAAGATTAATACTCACTTCATACCAAACTTAACTTTCTTTTTCTCCACCATAAAATCAATTATATTACCCACATTGAGTGTCTTAAGCAATTTAATATCTTGATTTCTAACTTTATCAAATAATTGCCAGTCACTTAATACGGAATCGCCTCCTCGTGCTTCATCAACTTGTTCTTGTACACCAGCACCCGTTGCTTCATTTCCAGCAAATAAATAATTCAATCCTGATCTACCATAAATTTCTGGACCACCGGATAATGTTGCTGATCGACATATATGCCGACCCTTATATAGTATAACAGGCAGTGGAAATCTTGAACGGCATCGAGCAAATCTCGCATTCTTAATCAATTCCTTCAACTTATTTGGATCGTACATGCTTTCATAAATAGTCTCAGTGGTACGTGGCAGTGGTGGCGGTGTATCGCACATTGAATGTGGATTTCTATGTTTTTCATTTTCAAGGATAATTAGATGACTTGGATAATGAGCACTCAGATCACCCGCAATATTATTTATAATAGAATGCGTATAATCTAGATCAGCTAATAAAAGGCATTGCTGCATAATCCCTTGGCCCTAAAATACATTAAAATAATACAATATAATAAAATAATAATTTTAGTATTTATTTATTTAATTTTTTTTTTCTTTTTACATACTAATTTCATATATATATATATATATATATATTGAACTATTAATAATTATTTTAATTACCGTGCAATCGGTGTCTTTGGCTCTGTACGTATTTTTTGAAAAATAAACGAGCAGTTTGTGCAAATCTTGAATGGTAATATCAGTCATGATGTTTTTTTTTTAAAACTTTTACTGAATACACACAATTGTACTTTGATATTTTATTATCGTGATTGTTAATAATATTCTGATATTCAAAACAAAAAAAAAACAAAACAAAACAAAACAAAAAAAAACCAACAACACTGATACAATCACTTATTACGTATATATAGATATATGAGATTTATTTAGCACATGATTATTTGAGCACTCACACGCGATACAACTCGCATTATAAATAGTATAAATAAATTTGTAATAGTGAAAAAAAAAATATGTATATAATAACGATAAAAATAAAAATAATAAACAAAATATTGAACACACTGGATAAACACGATAAATAATGAACACTTTTTTTTATATAAGAATTTATAATTGTATATTTATGAATATATCGTTCATTCATTTATATACTTCATCTTCAATATTAACTCCATTTCATGTTGGATATTTTTTATAATCCAATAATCCTTTGACATTCTGCACAGATAATAAATGAAAATTGTTTTCTATTTTAATGAAATTGGATTGGAAGTGAATCTAAAAAATTTTTTAAGGTCAAAAGAAGCTGCTATGAGTTTGTTTAGTCTACTTATTCACCGTTATATGTATATAATTGTATTATATTATTGGCCTAATTTTCAATGCCATTGATATAAATTAAATATTATATTTATGTTGTGTTAAAAAATTTAAATTTAAAAAAAAAAAAAAAAAAAAAAAACGTGTTAAATTGATTTATAATTTTGATTGTGACAAAATTTATGTGTACAATATGTTTTGCAGTCTTTTTGAAATAAAACCGCGTGCGGCGTGACAGTTACCATAACCTCTTTTCATCAACTGTCAAATATTATAAATAATTCGTTTTATACAACAAGAACAATTTTCACATTACAATGATTAATTTATTGGCATTGTATTTTATTCCTAATATATATATATATGGTTATGTATATCTATATGTATATGCACATGTACATGTATATATATATATATATATGTATGTATGCATGTATATATATAAAGAATACGTGAAATATAACAAAATTAATTTAAGTAAAAAAAAACATTTTTAACGTTGTTGACTCATACAAGCGTGGGAGTAAACTCATAATCAATGCAAAGAATTTTTTCTGAAACATTTGTGATAAAAATCGCACCTGTCTCATACAATCATTCATTTCTTCCTGATGTTAATTTATTTAATTATGATTTTTTTTTTAAATTTAAATCTATTCAAAACCTCCAAAAAAAATTTTCTCACACCCCCCTTTTTTTTTTTTTTTTTTTTTTTCCAAACCTGATGTCACACTTTAACTTGCGTCACGTATTACACATCTAACAAATTGTTATGTTAAATCGCGAATGACGAGTATTTGACATTTGATACCAACGTAACATTCCCGAAAATATTTGTCAGCGTTATGTTATTTTGGATACCTCGTGTTCTCGGCTTATCCACGTTTGCATCAGGCGCGTACGATGGTACGTAAGACGAGATAAAATAATGCGGCCACATTGCACTACATGAACTTGCTGCATCTAAAAGATATGTATGATCGCGGTTTCAGTATGCGAATTTTGATATTCGCGAAATTTGCGAGAGTTTCGTAACCAGATGACGTATTCTTTCACTAGCGGGAAATTTGAATTGAGATATATACAAGAATTCATACACGAATTTATTAACAGTGTGACTTTATCCCAATCATATTATCGTTTATATTTACAAACTTATTTTAATGACGTCAAGTGAAAATCAACAAAACTGTAAATAAGATATCAAAGTTCAGCAGTGGTCTGTGATTAGTGTTGAAGTTTTTTCATAGTCTATGATTAGTATCAGAGTTACATAATAGGTAGCACTTTAAGCAAATAAAAAAATGGAGGCAAATATAAATATTATTTTTATATGATGTTTTTCAGATAACCTAACCAACTGTCACCCGCGAATTTTTATCGTTGTATTTCGCTAAAACGTCCAATAATATGTGGAAAAATATGAAAAATGAGAAGAATTAAAGTGGTGAAAAAACGGCCAAATAAATTATTTGAAACATGGTTGGAAGAATGGAGGGACAGAGCAGACGAAAATTTGAAGCCCAGTTTTTCAAAAGCATTAGAATCTTTGAAAAAATATCCATTGCCATTAAAAAGTGGAAAAGATTGTATGGTGCTACAACACTTTGGAAACAAATTATGTACGATGTTAGATAATAAATTGGAAAAACATGTGAATGGTCATGATCTTGAAGAAAAACTATTGGAGCCAGTGGAATCATTGAAACCATTAGAACCATTGAAAACATTAGAATCATTGAAACCATCAGAACCATCAAAACCATCAGAACCGTTGAAACCATCAACGACTCAAGATATCCAAGTGCCTACTACATCCACAGCGGAAACTATTTCTCTATTGCCACAGAATTTCGATATTATACTTTTGGTAGACACTAATGAACGAACCGGGTTGAATAATTTATTCATTTATTTTTTTTTTTTACGCTTCTTTTAAACAATTGTTCACGTTTACATTGAAATTAATTCATATAAAATTATTTCAGTAATGTATCTCATGGAACGAGTGATAGCACTTCTGAGACATTGAAAAAAGAAAATATACTATTTGAAATACGACATTTGAATGTTGGAGACTTTGTTTGGATAGCACGATGTAGAACAACTCGTACTGAATTAGTATTGCCATATATCGTAGAGAGAAAACGAATGGATGATTTAGGATCGAGCATCAAAGATGGAAGATATCATGAGCAAAAAGTAAATATAAATTATTTTCTATTTTAAATCATTAATAAATACACCTACTATATATTTTTTATTGTTTAAATTTATTACAGTTTCGTTTGAAGCGATCGGGAATTAAAAATATTATATATATGATTGAAAGTCATGGTCAAAAAGATAAATATGGATCGTTACCAATGTCAACATTATTACAAGCGGCAATTAATTCATCGGTACATGATGATTTTTCGGTGAAATTCACCAATGATCACAAACACTCCATGCTTTATTTAGCATTATTCACAACATCGTTAACTCGTCGTTATAAAGTAAAATTAATTTGTGTAGTAGTACATTATTTAAATTATTAATTGATGTTCATTTATTATATTACAGTAATTTTTGTAGGATAAACATCTAATTCAGTGTGATAAAGAGAATTTAACTTTGTTCAATAATACTGATGACAAAGTATTTTTAATGGAATTTAAAACATTCAATCAAGCTTCTTCAAAAATTAGAGTGAGTATATGAAAGAGCTGATTATTGTAAAAAATAAAAAAATTTAATTAAACAATATAAAGAATCATATGGAATTTTATTGTTTACAGACTTATACGGTGAAGGAAATGTTTATACGTCAATTATTGCAATTGAAAGGATTATCACTTGACCGAGCATTGGCTATTGTTGAACATTATCCAACACCAGTGCTATTATGGCGAGCATTTAAAAATGCTGGTACGAAAGGTGAAGAATTGTTATCAAATTTAAAATTCGGACCTCATCAACGTAGATTCGGACCAGCTTTGTCAAAAATTTTATATAAATTCTATACAAGTAATAATTTATTATAAATTTTATATCCCTTCTATTTATATTAATTACAATTCTATTATATAGAAATCATTATGTATCTACACATTAATAAACGGAAGTGGAAAAAAAAAAAAACAATTAATTTCAAATTGAATGAAATAATTGCGTTTAATCATTAATCACGTTAGGTGGTAATGATTGTGGAAGATCTGATGAATCTAAAGTAATTATATTATTTTCATTATTATCATTGTTTATTTCTGATGGTTGATTTGCTGGTTTCTCATTAAAACTACGTGCACTCACAAGACTCGAAGAGCTTACCATTACAGAAATTTGTTCCGGCAATGGGCAGCCAATTAATAATTGTTGTTCAGGAGTAAAAATTGATTGAAGTAATTGAAAAAATTGTGTAAATGCCGCTACTACATTATTCTTAATTGGTCTAAAGAGAATACTCTCTGTTTCACGATTAGCTAAATATAATTGCATCGATTGTTGAATATTGGGTAGACGAAATTTAATCATTCGTAATGCCTCGCTAACCATTGCCGCAACATTTTGTGGATTACTCAATTCATCATTAGTAGATAATTGAACATCATTATTGATATTTTGAGTACCATGATATTTAGCTTTTTCCAAATATATTATTATTGGCTCGATGAGAAGCCGTGTTGAATGTTGAATCAATTTTTGACATGAAATTTTTAATTTAACATCAACGTGTTTTCTCGAATCGATTAAATGTTCCTTCATTCGCGGTGCGCCTTCGAGGAAAAATTCTAAAAGTGCATTATTTGACAGTGTAAATAATCTCGATCGTTTTTCTAATAATCCAAATGCTGCTGTTTTTACTTTTGAAAAATCTAAAGAATATTCTTTCACGGTAAAATCCACTTGAAATGGCGCCAATTGTTCACGTAATATAAGCAAATGTTTTATTTGAAATAATTCAGCGTCGAGTTCACTTGCACGTAATTCTATTTTATCTCTAGCTATTTCAATACTGTCAACACAATATGTAATTGCTTCACGACTTAATGATTGAAAAACTGGTCGATCAAGACAACGGTAAAGTCTTGATAAACAAACCAATGTGCGACGAACAGTTGGATACCACATTCCATGTAAATCGGCCGGTGAATTAGTCGTACCAGATTTTGAATGAATTGGATCAAATCCAATATGACTATTACGCGTGGCTTCAGCAGTAGTGACATTATTGGCTGCTGAATCAACATGATCTTCTAAAAATGATGAAACTGTAGAAACTGAAATTTTTTTAATTCTCGCTTGTCGTGTCTCTTCTCTCAATGTTTCAGCAATATCTTCCATCATACGTAATTTATCAGGATAAGCTAAATCACCTGGTGATGGATTGTAACCAAAAATGTCAGACTGTAAATATAGATGAGCACGAAAAACTAATCGCTCTTGTGCATCATGAAGAAGTTGTAAACAAACATTTCCAAAACCCTCGAGACATTCTATATTATTTTGTACATGCTCCTCGAACATTTCAATTCTCAATATACAACAAATTTCTGCTAATGTTTCCAAATGATTTATATGTATTATAGATGGTCGTAATGCATCATACAAAGAATTACATAGGCCCTCTAGATAACCACTTAGTGCTAATGACTTTATAGAGAAAAATTGATAAAATAATCTATGCTCATCGATTGATGCATGAAGCAATAATGCACACGCTTGGCGAACAAGACTGCAATGATCACCTTTGTGTGATTCTTTAATTGATTGTAAGCCCTTTCGAACACTTGTGCCTAATACTGAGCCGCGTTTCATTAAATAATATTGCTGACATTCACCCAACAAAATTTCATATTCCTGTCTGTTAATTGATCTCTTCTCAATTATTTCAATAATTGATTTTACTTTTGGCAAAATACTTTGAAAACGACCATAAAATAATGCTAATGCTGTATCAGCCGTCCCAAGCGCATTATTTTCTTCATTATCATTTACCATATTACTTTGATTTAATATACTTTCAGTTGCCTGTTCTAACGAGTCATATATCCATTGTTGCATCATATTTATAGCTTTAGATTGGCAATGCCGATATTTAACTAAATATGTTAATGCTTCTTTAAATGTATTATTTTTTTCAATAAAATTTATATTATCTTCAATTTTATTTGTGAGAACTGTAAATAATTCACTACGTACAGATAAATTAGGCATTTCCAATTTTTCCATAATAAAATCGCCTTCTTTGAAATATTTCACATAAGTTCCAATGTCATGAAACATATCATTCAATTTTTCTTGCTGTGATATAAGTTGTTCAGTAGCATCATGCAGTGCCGTAGTTTTACCTGATACAATAGAATATTGCTTTGAAAGAGTTGAAAAATCTTCCAAAGCTTTTTCAATATGCTCACACAAATTGTGACATTCATCTGTACGAGCTTTTAATTGGCTTAAATACTGAGTATATCTAGCACACTGTATTTGATCATATTTTGTCTCTAGATGTACGTAACATCGTAACAATTGGCGATAAGATTCTATACTTTCATCATTTGAAAAGTCATCAGATTTCATACATGTTATAATTATTTCATTATTATTGTTGCATGTATCCAATGTGGATGATTCTTCTTCTAAATGAAGTATTAGATTTTTTTGCTTTTTTGACAAAGGTGCCAATGCATGCTCAGGCGAGTCCCATTTTATAAGATCAATTGAAATATTTTTTTCGACAATAGCCATTTTCATTATTTTCACTATGTATTATTTTCGCTTTATCATTACCTAAAAAATAAAAAAAAAAAAAAGAAAATAATAAATACAAATATAACTATAAGTGAATAATTTTTTTTTTTTAGATAAAAAAAATCTGTAAATTTTTTAGGTTATTTTATAATCAACACTGTTACCTTGTTTACACGTTTCCAATTGTACTATTTGCAATTTTTATATTAGCAAAATAATAATAGCGATATATTTGTATATGAAATAATCATATTCATATTTTCTAAATATATTTATCATATGTTATAATCTTAACGAGAATTAGATGAGGTGGACTTAGTACGTCATTCAAAAACAAATAGAATTCTATACAACAACAAAATGGCGGTAAATTGTTTGTATAATGTACTTTCCGCGCTACATTGTTTCAGAGGGTTTTTCTTTTAAAACTCATTGGAAAAATCCAAAAATCTTGTACTTTCCAAAACGGGGATTAACTAAATGAAGTACACATAGAAAAAATAAGATTATATCACTAATGTCTCGTAAAATAATATGGAGAATTGGTATTGGAAAAACCCATTTTGAAATTTAAGATTAATTATCGTGAAAGATATCGTATTACACATGATAAGTAAAATTTATGGCAATATGTGTCTTCAATTATTGCCCGTTATACTAGATCAATGAATATTACTGCATCGCTAAGGACCCTCATGACATTAAGAATGAAATTTGTTAAAATGATACATCATTATGCAAATTAAAACTCAATAACATACAGGCAATAAATTTAAAATAATACAATAATCCCACAACTTACTTATATTATCACTTAATACCATGGTTTATACATTTTTAACCACTTGGTAATTTTTTTTTTGTCCCACCCTTTACAAATATAACATTATATTTCATTTAAATATTATATTTTCATTTTATTTATTTCAAATATTTAACAATAAATTGTTGTTGAAAATTTTTTGTTTCCATCAACTATAAAAACTATGAAATACATGAATGAAAATTATTTTATATCACGAAATATTGCGATAAATAAATCACAATTTGAATGGTTATAAACTGTTTGATTTTTGCGTGTAACAAGGATATTATTATTGTTTATTCATTCGCATACGCAAAACTATCTAAGGACACAATATAAATTGACATATACATTAGTGTGAGCACGTAGAAATATTTTGAAAATGTCATCAAAACAATTTTGCCTGGGCAAACAAAAGAGAGAGGGAGAGAAAAAGATACAAATAGAATTTACTATCTTTGTCTGTTTCTTATCTATAGTGAATGTGATTGGTGCAGTATACAGTATATAATTTGAAATTTGACACCACACAAAACTCCTAATGTGAAAAAAATGTGTTCATGTCATAAATGTTATTATTAATGTAAGTACATATTATAGTACAGTGTCTACACAGTTAACAAAAGTTGTAGAAAAGGCGGGACTTATAACGTATAAAAGGAAGCGTTTTTCGTTTTGGGCACAGTTGACCCTGGTACATCGTAGAATCGACATCTAAAGAGAATAACGAGAAATAACTTAACTCACACATTAATTTCGCCCGAAAATTGTATCGTTTTTATTAATCCATTAAAACAAAAATAAAAGAATAATATTTCAAAATTTTTCGGGAAAAATAAAAAATAATGGACAACATGGATTTGGTTGAATTAGAAGATGCTTTGGAGTCAGCATCAACAATTCCAAATCAGATTCCCGTGTGTCTTTATGTATTGGGAATGCCTGGTGGAGGTAAAACAACATTTGTTCGAAATTTAGTGGCGAAACTTTATGAAAATGGATTGCCATTCGTTATTAATTTGGATCCTGTGCGCAAAGAAGTGCCGTACCCTACCAATACTGGTAAGTAAAATATTTTCAAATATAAATATATATTATTTTGAGTTGAATTCAATTCTTATATGAAATAATATTAATAAACAAATAATTTTTTTTTTCTTTTTTTTTCTTTCTTCTTCAGATATAAGAGACACTTATGTCTATGCAAAGGTAATGAGACATCATAGTTTGAGTGAAAGCGATGGAATTGACTTGTGTGTCAATATGTTTTCAACAATGTTCGATCAAGTTGTAAACCTTATTGAAAACGATGGTGAACAACATGAGTATATAATTATTGATTCTCCTGGGCAAAGTGAAATATCTTCTTGGTCTGCTGGTGGTACAATTATCACTGAAGCAATGTCATCACGTTTCCCAACAATTATTGTTTATGTCATAGACACAGTTATGAGTGCTAGTCCTGAATCATTTGTGTCTAATATAATGTATGCTTCTTCAATTATGCGTAAAACCAAATTGCCATTTATCATCGTAATAAACAAGGTGAGGGAAATAATTTTTTTTTTTTTTTTTTATATAAAATAAATATTAATATTTTGTATTGTGGTTTTGATTGAATATTATGTAATTTGTTTATTACAGATTGATTTAATTGAAAATAGATATGTAAATGGGTGGTTTGAACATGTTAATGCACTTCAACAAGCTTTGAACAATGAAACTTCTTCTCTCAGTGACGTTAGTAACAATATTTCTGCATCATTAAATGAATTCTATCGCAATTCAAAAATCTGTCAAGTATCTTCTATTACTGGAGAGGGTATTCCAGAGTTTTTTGCTCTCGTTCAAGAAGTTGTGAAAGAACATTTTCCGTAAGATTTTATTTTTATATTAATTTTTTTTTGTGTGTTTTATATATATATATATATTATTTTCATTATATTTTTACAGAGCTTTCGTGAAAAGAGAGGGACTTCAAAAACTATTTGAATCTGAGGAGAATGAAAACGATTCGGTCCGAGGCTTGGCTTCAGCGAGCAGTCCGGAAGTAGCAACAGAGATTTACATCCAAACACTCAGTAATTTCATGAAAAGTACTGATATAGAGAAAATGATCAAAATCTTCAATAAACGAAAAAACACAACAGATTCTCTTGATAATTCCATAAATCTTTATAAGAAACATTTGGAAAGCCAGAGGGCGATGACGCTACAGAAATGAAAAATAATTCTACTTGGAAAAACATTGTGTTCTTTATTTAATATATACGAATAATAAAAGAAAAAAAAAAGAACCAAAGAACAAAAAAAGAAAATAAGAAGAAAAGAAGAAAAAAAAAGTATAAATTTATTTAATTTAAAAAAAAATTATAATTTAATATATGCTGAATTGGAATTATGTTAGTGTTAAAAAAAAAAAAAAAAATAATAATTCAGAAAGTATATTATATCATTACATTTAGAAAGTCCATTGAAATTGTGTTCATCATTACATTGAAAGAATTTTTTTTTTTCCCTCTTTCGATTGTACCCAGAGATTTCATATTCAATTAGCCCGGGTACCACTGAGATCATTAATAAGTGATTGTTGTGTCTAATTACAAAAATAATGAGATACTTAAGCTGAGGACAATTCTATATTTGCCGTACAAATTTTTGAAGTGCACTACACACAATATGTTTCGCGCGTTATTTGAATTTTTTCAAATTTGTTCAAACTATAGACCTGTGTACATTTCATGAAAATTCACCCTTATATTTGTATGTGTATATACATGTTATTTATCATGAAAAATACCAAATATATATTGCACAGTACATTGAATTTTGTCTAAATGTTGATTCTCCTCGTTTAATTGTACTTAGTTAATTTTTTTTTTTTTTAAATAAAATAATACTTGTGTATAACTCAACATTTTCATTGAATTAATACGTAATTTACAATTAAATAAAAAAATTGCCATTGAGATATCGCGAATTACTAATGAATTTTAACGTATTGAATTTACCATTAGCATATATACTTTGTGAGGTTATAAATGTTCTATATTGAACGTTTCTCCCAGCGCTAAAATTGCAGAAAAAAAAGTGAACGCAAACTCCAGACCAAATATTATTTGAAAATATTCAATTATTTATTATGAATAATAAAAGACGCCGAAGAAAAACTGTTTTAGATTTAAATTCAACGGATGGCACAAATTCAGATGCAACAAGTCGCAAAGGTAATATTGTTGTATGACAATATATGATTAAAAAGTTGAAATAACGCAGATTAATGTGCTGACAATTTATTATATGATTTTACTTTTAGAAAAATGTCGAAAACCAAATGAATTATTTGGAAATTCACTTACACATTTGTTGGAACAATATAATTCTGACAGTGATGATGATGGAGTACCTCGGAGTAACAATACAGATTGTCTAAATGAACAAGTGAATGATTTTTTTAAGGTATGTATTCAATTAATTTTCTCAAGAAGTGTCTTTTGAAAAATAATTTATAATAGAATCACATTATTATATATTATTCGTGTTTATTGATTAGGAAATTCAAAGTATCGGATCAGAAAATGAAGAATCACGTGATAAAAGTAATATTAAAGTAAAAAAAACTGATTCATGTCCGACATCATCAATCCAAGATAATTCATCATCATGTAAGTTGAAATTTATAAATAAATACTTGTACATTTAATTTTTAATTGTCAACTGTTGTTTACAGTATGGCAAGAATGTTTTGATGAATCAACAGGGTATCCTTATTATTGGCATACTGAAACTAATCAGGTTACATGGGAGATACCTGCCGAATTAAAATTAATTCTTAATAAAAATGGGGATACCGCCAAACAGTTGCCAAGTAAAGAGCCTCCACGAAATATGTTCACATCGAGTAATCCATGTAAATATTCAGATAATAAATTAATGAATAGTATTCCGGAAGGTATGATACCAAAGGATATTGTAGCACGGAATAGATTTAAACAGAATAAAATTGAAAATGATTCAGAAAAAGATAAGAAAAAAATAGTTTTGGATAAAAGAAAAAAAAGTGATATGCAAAATGAAGACTCGGATGATGGACGAATTGAAATGATCACTTCTTTTGGAAGTGACAACAGTGATTCGGATCATAGCGATGATGGTAGAACAAGTCCAAGTACTTATAAAAATACTGGACAAAAAATAAATATTGAAGAATTACAAGATAATGTATCCAATGATGACCATTATAATATTGATGAAAATAATGATAATGGTGGTAATAATAATGATGATAATGTAGACGAAGAGACAGATGATTCCAGTTCAAATAATGAAATCAAATCTAAGAATAATGTAGAACAAGCTAATGGATTGGCATTTTCACTCGTGCCCGGTTATGCTGATGAATCCGACAATGAGGAAAATTCTGCTGTAAAGCGAAAAATTCCCGAGCCTCTTTTCCCCATTGCATCATATGAAAATAGTCGGATTAATGAAAGGAATTTAAAAATTGATTCGAATATCGAAGAATCTGGATGCTCAGAATCACTGCCAGATTCAAATGAAACTTCAAACATCGATGATACAACAGTTACAAATAAAATTGATGAAGTACCAAAGATAAATAAATTTTTAGAAAATTTAGGAACATCAACAAAGGCATTTCAAAGAAAAAAACGTATTGCCTTTGATGTTTTAATGAAAAAATGTAATACATCAGAAGTGGAAAGTTTAACACGTATGCAATCTGAAGTTACAAAAGAATCAGCGAATATCTTGCCAACTACGCGTGGAAATGATGGTCGACATGGTTTAGGATTTTCTAATAGTATGTCTCCCAATAATAATGACCGAGTTTCTCATTTGCCTGATGAGACAATGCAACATAGTACTACATCGACAGATGGGAAAAAGGAAGGTTCATTGGGAAAGTCGATTGGCTTTGTTAAAGGCGAAACATTAATGTTAACTAAAACTATCGAAGAACCTGATAAGAGTGTAATGACAAAAGAAACACAAACTATCGTGGAAAAATTAAAATTTTTATCGGAAGGAAGTCAACCAGCAACCGCGGTACAAATAATGAATATTCAACTTCAAGTAAGTTTTACTAGTCATCACGATTTAATTTTGTAACAAAATCAAATTTTATATCTGCTAAATTACTCTTATAGACACTATTAAATGCGTGGGAATCTGGAGATCTCAAGGATCGATATTTTTCCAATTGGTTGACGGGTACAAATCGTGAACTGTGCCGATTAGAGAAAGCAGCGGCCCCTCCAGGATGGGATTGCCAATGGGATAGGTAAGATATTTAATGCATAAAAAAAAAATAATATTTGCTTTACAGCCTTTTAGATAAACAAATATTTTTCTATACTTGCGATATTTTATTTTTCCCATTCATAAGCACTAGAAATTCATTATTACATAATTTTTTAAATTCATTGTTATCATATTATATCATCTAAAATGTATAAACATATAATGGTATGAACGAAAGTGGTATCAAGTCATGCAGTGTAGCTTGAGAAGAAAGCAAGATGTACTTGCCCAGTGGTATGTAGTATATAAAAATGAATCCGTGTTAATTTCATGATTTATACTTTATCTTGCTGTTATAGGTCTACGAGAAGCATACATTATTTCAGTGGATGACGATGGATAATACAAATTTTCTGGGATTCCACTCACCGATTTTTTTTTTTTTTTTTTTTTTCTTCTAATAATATTGAAATACTTGAATTTGTTTTTCGAACCATTCAAGGAATAATATTATCCTTGATTAAATGGTCAATAGAAACAATACACACAGTGAATTTTTTTTACATATTTTTCACATGAAATTCAGATTTCTCAAATTTAAACGAAAAAAAAAAAAAAAAAATGAAAATATATTGATGCTCGACGTAATTATTTGCCATATAAAATATAATTATAATTTATAAGGAAACATAATGATATATTTCAAATGAATATGAATTTTTTTTTTCGATTCAATTATTTATAATTAATTAATTAAGTTTTTTTATTCATTTATATTGAACACAAAAATATATTTAATGGCAAATAAAATATCAGGTAGGAGTCGTAATTAATTAATATAAAATTTAATAATATAAATGATTGATATTAACAATTTTTTTTAATTGCTAGAATTAAATTCAATATTCGGGAGAAATATATATATATATATGTATATATGTATATGTATGTATATATATATATAGGTGTGATGGTGCACATGGATTAGTTGTTTTTCGTTTAATAATCTCATTAGTTCGTTCTATGGGATTGGGGGATGCTTCTAGGTCACAAAAACGGTACTATTATCGAAATGAAATCAGTGGCGAGACTCGGTGGAGTTATCCAGATATAATCGGTGGTGCTGAAGAAATGGAATTATGCACGACACCGCCACCGCCTGACACGGAGGAAAAAATTAATGATACGGAGTTAGATGAGCCATCGAATAACAATTTGGAGCATACGCAGCAGATACTAGCACATGAAAATTCATTTGGATCGAGTCAACAACAAAATTTTAATACCAATGGGAATCTGGGGAAAAGCGATTTACAATATAGCCAAGGTATTTTTCGTTAACTATATTGAAATTGCTGTATCTCTGTTAGTATATTTGTATGTAATTTTTGTTTAGATAAAGACAATTTATCCAATGAAAATTGTGTAAAAGATGAAGTAAAAGGTGATAAAATCGTCGAGTCACGGCCATCTAGTCCGAGTCCTCCACCACCACCAAGAATTTCTGGTGAAGATTTAACAAGAGATCGAAAAAATCGCCACGAAATTGAACGAAACTATTCCAACCCTAAAATTCCCAAAATAGATGAAATAAATGAAATTATTCCACCAAATGATAAAGAGATGAAAACGATCACGACAGAAGTTATTGCAACAAATTGTGAACCAGTAATAGCATCATCACATCATCCCCATCTTTTAGCAACGAATCCATCACATGCCGAACCTTTGCCGCCAGGTGTTGATCAACCAGAAATGCCGTATGCAATAACTGCTGCCTCAATTGAACCATCTGTAATATTTTCTGCGGCAACACCACAAGCTAATGCATCGCTATATGCTGCTGCAACAATGCAAGATCCTACAAATATTTCAATTATAGGACATCATCATCCAGCGCTTGTTCAAAACCAGCTCGTCCACTATCCTGCCTATCATCCACATTTACAAAATGTAAACAAAAAAATTTTATAGCATCAATATTCACAATAGAGATTTCCAATTAATTTTTCTTTTTTTTTTTTTAAATTTAGCAAGCAATAATTGCAGCGGCAAACAGACTCGCTGGACCTGAAACTGTCCAATTTATGCTGGATTACACTCATATTTATGGAAATACTCAAGTTATCGCTAAACCACCTGTGAAAACAAATAACGAGCCACTAGGAACAGCTTTAAATTCTTTTTATAATGATATTGCATCATTGGAAAATCATCCTGTCGATGACAATCAACAAATTAAACATGGCGAAGTAGTAACATCGCTTCCAGTAAAATTACAAGAGGCACCAACAACCGTTCTAGCACTACCTGATCCACCTCAAATTTCAAATATTAACATTGATTCTACTTTGAAGGAAAAGAAAAAGAAAAAGGTAACTTGACAATTTTCTAATTACATAACATATTTCAATGCTAATTTTATTTTTACAGGTGAAACTTGTTATAAGTAAAAAGCAAAAACAAGTGTCAAGTATGGTAGCTAAATGGAAAAAGGCGCAGAACTACGAAGGAATTAATTAAATATTTGAATTCGTTGTGTTCTTAACATCTTCAAATACTATGATTTTAATGTATTAAAATAATAAAAAATGTTGGAGTTTATCGAATATATCGATATGAATTTTAGTGAAATAATTGTTTATGGAATAAAAAATGTGAATAGATGTGTGAAAACACACAATTTGAATGGATTTGTTGTGATGAACATTGTTTATACTTATATATAATTTGGAAATAAAAAGTAGACATTGATATTTACTTAAATACTTGTTAATTTATTTTATGCAACAAGAGCACTCGCTGTGGAACTTTCGTACTTCCAGGTGGGTGGTAAAGTACGTTTTGATTTGTAGTAGCGCGCCAAACGATGAATACGCGATTCCACTAAAATCAATCGAAATTTACTATCTTTATCTTTACGATTGCGCTCCAAATGTTTACGGACTGCAACAGCTTTTTTAATAAGATAGTACAAATCTTCTGGTAGATCTGGTGCCATTCCCATACTCTTTACGATTCGAAGAATTTTGTTTCCAGTACGGAAACGAATTTGACCAACTCCATGACAATCACGAAGAATAACACCTGCAAAATGAATATCAATTAGGATAAATATTCATAAAAAATTGTGCAGGTACAAACCTACAGGAAATAATATAATTTTTTTCAGTGTGGGTGTAATCAACGCCAGACTGATAACTTGTACAATATTATTATGAAGTTGCATATTCGTACCTATTTGGGAGGGTGTATGACCTTTTTTAGCTAATTTGAAAATCAAATCTTTGCAATCCTCCGGTGTAAGTTTCAACCAGGTAGGTACACTGCGTCTATACGGTAAAGCCGACTGGGATATACCCTTACTGGAAAAATATAATCAAAATTAAAAACAATGAGGTTATGAAAGTCCAGATAGATCGATATCATTATAGTACAAGTCGAATTGTAAACAAAATATAAAAAACAAAGAAAAACTCAATTAAAAAATTTTTTTTTCATGATTTCTGTTTAAAAAATATAATTATATAAATTTTTATAATAATTAAAATTATTAGACAACGTGGCTCAATGCCGTGAACAAATAAATTTGTTCATATCACACAAACTTTGTGTGCAAATACAATATTAAATGTATGTTATACATATTTACAATAAAATTAAATATTTTTATAACGTCAACATCTATCAATACAAACTATTGGTTATTTTAAATATAATAAATAAATAAATTTTTCATACCCAGGAGCGTGCATGCGACCCATCTTGGTGAATGTTTCTCGATAAAAGGGCTATAAGCGCCACGGCCATCAACGAAACCATACTAAATGTAATATATTTAGTACCAGTGGAAAAAATAAATTTTCACTAACCCGTGAACGTGCATTCTTATAGATTCCACTATTGATTGGTTAAGCGTAAAACCGGAAGTGCGACTTCAATCCAAGGCAAATAGTATTGTAGCAAAACCTAAGTCTAGTTTAAAAATATATTTAAATAATAAATATTTATAAAATATATTTGAGAAACAGATAAACAAAAAAATTATTGACTCTGAAAAGAAAAAAAATAGCACAACGTAATTTCATCTTTCAGTTTTTTCTTGAATACCACTTTTTTATTTCTCTCAATATTTGTGTGTATTATCCTTGCAATTTTATTCATTTGTAATTAGTAATAATTTTTTTTTCTCATGTTTAAAAAAACGACGTAAAAAAAAAATCAAATGAATAGACGTGCGAAAAACAAATTTCCATTGGCACAACCCAAATCAATTTGTAATAAACATCATTTATACTTATATATGATTTGGAAATAAAAAATAGACATTGGTATTTACTTAAATAATCGTTAATTTATTTTATGCAACGAGAGCACTTGCTGTAGAACTTTCGTACTTCCAGGTTGGTGGTAAAGTACGTTTTGATTTGTAGTAGCGCGCCAAACGATGAATACGCGATTCCACTAAAATCAATCGGAATTTACTATCTTTATCTTTGCGATTGCGCTCTAAATGTTTACGGACTGCAACAGCTTTTTTAATAAGATAGTACAGATCTTCTGGCAAATCTGGGGCTAATCCCATACTTTTCACGATGCGTAAAATTTTGTTTCCAGTGCGGAAACGAACTTGAGCAACTCCGTGAGAGTCACGAAGAATGACACCTGTAAAATTAACATCAGATAGATAAGTATTCATAAAAACAAAAATAAATGAAAATTTATAGCAAAATTATAAGAATTATCTGAAAAATCACATGGACGACTTTTTTTTCGTAGCAAGTAATGTCATCACTAGAATGATGTAGTTGATCAATGATAGATTGATAGTTTACACAATATAATAATTCACTTTATTCGTACCTATTTGGGAAGGTGTATGACCTTTTTTGGCTAATTTAAAAATCAACTCTTTGCAGTCATCTGGTGTCAACTTCAACCACGTGGGTACACTGCGTCTATATGGCAAAGCTGACTGGGATATACCCTTACTGAAAGAATATTATATTAAAATTAAACACAGAGTTTATAAAAATTTTGAACTATTGACATTGCACAAAATTACAATTTACAAAAAAAAAAAAAAAAAAAAAAAAATGAAAAAACGTTTCCTTATAATTTTTTTCTTTAGCAATGTAATTATATAAATTATTTCAATAATTTAAATTACTAATATTTTGACAGACAAATAAACACATGACATATCTGAGATGTTTTTCCGTATTATAGGGTTAAAGCCTCCATAGCCACCCGTAATGAATGTAAGGACTGGCTCACTTTACTTCAACTTCTTGTACAAACACAATATTAACCTTATATCATAAATATTTTTGACAGCGATACGAATTTTTATGAGACCAAAGTACATTAATATATTCTATCCGATAAATTAAATATAATAAATAAATATATTTTTATACCCAGGAGCGTGCATGCGACCCATCTTGACGGATGTTTCTCAACAAAAGGACTCAGAGCGCCACGGTCGACAATGAAATTATCTTAAACTGTATTTGCTGTAGTTTATGTAAAAAAATGAATGTTTGTTACCAATCCGTGGACGTGCATTCTTTTAGATTCAAACATCTTTTGCTAGTTATGCGCAACATCGGAAGTGCTACTTCAATACAGTGTAGGTCGCAACAGCGTTTAATCATTATATTTAGCAGAGCAAAAATTTATTATTATCGATTTATAATATAAAATAATATTAAAATAATTATATAAATATATTGAGGATAATTATTATATTATTCATAAGACTCAGTATATATTTGGAAATAGAGAAGTCGAAATAATCACTCAAATGACATTGGAAAATCGTTGCTAGCGGCCATTTTAAAGGAAGAAATAGCGCAACGTCGCAATTTGGCGTCGCGAGTAGTCAAGATGTCCAGAGGTTTAGCACGGCAAGTTAGCGTACCCCTTGACTGTCAAAATACTTGTAAAATCTCATAAAGGTCGTCATAATTGATTATATCCTTGGTGTGTACCGCAAATTGATTATATTATTTGTTATTGTGATGTCAATGAATAGTAATAAGGAATAATTTATTCTCAGTTTTAAAATTGAATCAGTCATTTTGTTTCTTCCATTTGAGGTGGTATTGCAAACGGAAATTCATTCGGAACACGAATCAACATTGAAAACAATAAAAATAATATATTCAATTATCATTTAATATTGCTGGAAATATTCAATAGATTTATTGCATTACAGTAATATTTTAAGTTTTATGTATACTCAAATATCATCTGGAAATTCTTTGCCAAGCTTACAAATTAAAAAGAGCATCGGTGTGTAATAAAAAAAAAAAAAAAAATGAGAATGAAAACAAAGCTGTAGTCTTTAGTTTATTAGTGATTATTTATTGATTTACAGTTGTCTCGATAATGAATTTTTTCACCACATTATTTGATATCATAACATTATTAAATGAACATATGCTTTATTATTTATAGTAACAAAACCAATACACAACGACATTGATATATAGGATCGGAACACGAGAATATAAAAATGATCAGGATTAATGGTTAAAGACAATTATTGTTGAGAAAAATGTCAAGTGATAGTGATCACATATCAAAACCATTAAAGCGAGTTAGATGTCGTATATCAGACAGCAGCGAAAGCAGTGATGATTCTATTATAGCTAGGATCAATCGTAAACGCTTAACCAATGTATGAAAATAAAATTTTATTTCTCATATAAATACATTGATCAACCTATTAAAAAATGGTTTTGTCGTTGCAGAATGTTTTTAGTGATGATAGTAGTGGTGAAGAGAGCGATATTCGAAAACCAGGAACAGCCAGAAGACATCGTGTAAGTAAATGAATAAATAAATGTCATCGAATTGAAATGTATTTTGTAGTATTTTAATATGTTAACTATATTATTATTATTATTTATTATTTTTTTTTTTTCAATTTGTTGGGCAGAGGAGAGTTATCAAGACCGACTTAATCGATGACAGCAGCAATGAAAGTGGTTGTTCATCGCAACTTGGTAATTAAAATTTAATAGATTTTATTATTATTATTTTTTTTATTTTTTTTATTTCAATTATATTCAAAGGAGTGCAACTTTAGTTTAATATTTGACGATATGATAATTTTTTATATTTCAGTCGAAAGTGACACGAGCACTGAGTGGGAGTCAGATTGGACATCGGAGAGTATTGATGATTCGGATGATGAAGTAATTCCTGCAACACCTTCAAAGAACGCTCGTCAACGTATAATCAAAGGAAAAGGAGTAAAATCTCCAAGGAATTCGGATTCCGAGGAAAGCGATGGTCAAACTGAAAAATGTCCAATATGTCTATTATCTTTTCGTAAGCAAGAAATTGGAACACCATCATCATGTGAACATTGTTTCTGCTTATTGTGTATAACTGAATGGAGTAAAAATGTTAATACGTGTCCAGTTGATCGTCAAGAGTTTACCGCTATTCACGTTCGAACACATCTTGGTGGCAAGGTATGATTGAAGAAATATTTTTTCAAGTGATTTATATTTTCTTTTGTGTTTCACCGATTTAATTTTTTGAAAAATTATGTGATAGATTATAAAGCAGATACCAGTTGAACGTAAAAGCAATAATGAAGAACAAGTTGAAGAAGATCCAACATTTTGCGAACTTTGTGGACAATGTGATCGAGAAGATCGTATGCTCTTGTGTGATGGGTGTGATTTAGGTTTTCATTTGGAATGTTTGACACCCCCAATGTATCAAGTTCCAATTGAAGAATGGTTTTGTCCTGAGTGTGCATCACGCAATCCAAATCTTGCTGAATCGGTATATAAGAATAAAATTTCTGAATGTATTTTATTATAATTATTTGTAATAATTTCAAAAAATTGATTTCATGTATTATATTGCAGGTGGAAATTGATCTTGATGAAATACCGGATTTAATGGCTGAAGCACGATGTCTTGGTCTAACGTATGGTCGAACACGCAGTGGAGTATTACACGAGGTTGAAATAATGGGACGTTTTCAACACATGTATCGTCAACGACTTATCCCTCGTACACGTCAAAGTGAACGTGTACGTGCAAATGTACGTGCTGATCGGAATAGAGCACGTGAAGAATTAACAACAACAGTAACAACAAGAACAATACCGAATTTCGATCCTGATCAGCCATCAACCTCATCTGGCTTTGATTCTATATCAGAAAATAGTCGCGGCCGCTCACCAAATAGTATACAATCAAGTTTACCACGAGCTAAACGCACTGCCAATAATAAAACAAAACGTTCAAAAGCCACTAGTCGAAAGAAGAAAAGTCGGAAAATGAGCAAAAAAAGTGATACAATTTTGCAAGAAGTGCGCATAAGAAATTATAATGCTAATGGTGAAGAAGAGGAAATTGTCACTTATGTGAAAGTCAAATCACAAACACCTAGACGGAAGCATAAGAAACGAGCAATAAAAAGGCGCAAGGTACAAATTTAATACGTCATTTAAGTAATTAATAGCTTATTTTTTATATAAATACAATCGTCGGCGACTTCGGACAATTTTTAATACACTCAAGCCGATAAGCGGATATCCCTTACTCCCCCATACACTATTTTTTTTTTCTTTTTAAATCAAAATGAAAAGAAATGAAAAATAAAAATCAAGGACTTAGTGATAGACTGATGGAAAATATCTAGTGAAGTTTCTATATTTAAATTGTACACTCAAATATTTTAAACAAATCATAAATGCTTAATTGGCTTCAATTAATTTTGGTTTTTTTTTCTCTTTTTTTTTTTTTTATTTATTTATTTTTTTTTTTGTTTCGACTTATAATTATATAAAATGTATTTGTCAAATGTATAGTATCATAAAATTTGGATCGCAAGTATTCAATAATAATTGATGATTGCAATTGTTCATTTAGTAGAGTAAATTGAGTAAATAAATTTGTCATTGGAGTATGGTTTTCAAGTCTTTTTATCCCAATCCGATAAAACGCGAACAAGCAATATACACACATGCAATTCTATATAAAAATGTAAATAACTTAGTTGCATATGAACAACATGGCTTGTTATTGTCTCATTTAGTTATTTATTTTACATAATATAATACACAGGTAAATCATAAATGAGACATCTCTAACTCCAAGTTGATATTCAATTATTTTTTAGTCTTATTAGAATAATTTTTGTTTTCTAGAAACGTAAGAGTCGATCCTCCCGTGGCAGTAGATATTGTCGGGTCGGGCCTACTGGTCGGATAACCAACACCAAAACTGTGAGAAATCGTCTGGCACTCGCTTTGGGTATAGCCAGACGATCCAGAACTTCTAGCTCCACAATTAATTTGACACCACCCAATCCAAAAAATTCAATGCCAATTTCAAATCGATCTAATTTAACAAATGCTAGGTTTCGTGCTGGCATTTCTCAAGTAAATTTGTTCGGCAGTAATTCAATGTTGGATTATACACCACTAGGGTAAGCAAATTATTTGAAAATAAATTGTAATACGTATTGAAAAATTTCACAAAACATTTACATTAATTAATTTATTGAATAGGTCGGATGATGAAACAAATGATGATAATAATTTGGGTGGTAGTTCAGCTGTTGCTGTCCAATATCGTAATCCAACAATATTTACAAATAGACGTCGACTTGCACTCAAAGGCATTTCTAATCCATTACGTTGCAATGATTCCCGATCAACTGACGATTTAATAGGAAGTATCATTAGTAATCAACAATTTTGGCATTCCGGGAAAAAAAATATTACATTAAAGGCTGATGGAACATTGTTAATACCAACGGATAATAGTATCAATGAAAAAAAAAATAATACCGATCAAAATATCGTTGATAATAACAATCAAGTGCCAATAAATGATAGTAATATTAATACTATTAATCCAGTGAGGGAAAATCTTGGTACGACGGCAATTAATTCTGTAGATATTGTTCAAGCACCAATGTATAGTCATCCACGAGCTGGTGGTGTTGGTAATCATAACGCTGATGGTGGTGGAACGTTCAGAGGTAATTATCATGACAGAAATCAACGAAGTCATGGTGGACAAGATTATGGTATGCGTGATTCATATTCGGGTGGTGGTGGACGACCCAACTATAGTGGTCCCGGTTCCAGAGATGGTTTTGGTCATGGTGAACTTTGGCCACCACCAGCTGCACTTGATTTCAGTTCAAATTTTGATAATCGTCGTCGACCACCTGCACCACCAATCCCACACTTCCGTAATCGTCCACATCAAAATTATCGCAATGACAATAATCGACAGAGACGATTTAATAATATGGATAGACGCGGGCCATTTCCACCAGTGAATATGGGACATGGACCGCCATTTCCACATTCTAATAATTATCAAGTACCGAGTAATGTGAATAATTTACCGCCTCCAATAATACCACCATTGATACCACCAGTCATATCTCAGCCAGATTTAAATATGCCGACATCTGTACCAGAAGTTGATACAAATAGGAATTCTTTCGTGTTAAATGAATCGGATGGAGACAACGTGACATCGGTTGTTCCTCAGACTGAACGACTGGAAGGCGAAGAATGTGATATATATGGTGATATTGAAACTCCGAATGATAAATTAGAAGATGACAGTACAAAGTGTACAGAGAACAAAAAAGATAACGAAGAAAATGGACAAGATACAATCGTGGCCCTTTTACCACCACCTGTACCTCCCTCGGATTTATTAGATTACGATGAAAATTCAAAAAGTGATAAAAATAATGAAAGCGATGAGGATTTGGTTATAGACGATACGCCAAAAGATATTGCCAATCCAGACACAAATTCTAACCAGACTGAGGATAAATATGATCCATTTGCGATGGTTGATAGTGACACCAATGATAGTGATACAAACGAGGTAAAATCATGTGCAAAAAAAAATGAATCTAATAATGATGATATTGCGGTGGAATCAACTGCTGTTGATAATCCATCACCACAGCCATTAGCACCTCCACCTACTCCCCCGGATTTTTTAACTATGGTTGATAATGCACACGATGACAACGATGACGATGAGGAGGATGACGATGAAGGGAAAAGAGATGATTGTCCAAATTTCTCAATTTATTCATCAGAAACTATGGACGTTGCACGTCACACAGAACAAGAATTATCGCAACAAATTGGACCATTAGAACCACCACCGTTACCACCTGATATTCCAGATGATGATGATATTATTGTTGCTGATGTTCAAGCATGTGATTTGTCTGAAATTCCTGAACCCTCAGATCCTTATGTCGAATCATTACGAAAAGAGCGTCAAACTTTAAGTAAAATACCACCTAAAAAAATATCAACAGATTCTCGGGGAAAAATAACATTTAAAATTGGTAATAAATCTAAATTAAATAATCGATTGAGTTCTTTATATGATGAGCTTGATGACGCTGTTGAAATATCAATTGCTCAGGAAAAACAAGAAGAAAACGAAAAACAAGGAGAAAAAAAGAAACAAGCAACTAGTATATCAGTAATTAATGATAGCAAGACAAAACAAGACAGTGATGGTAAAGACGAAAAAACCAATTCAGATTCTGATTTTCTTAGTAAAAATGAAAAAAGTAATGGTAAAGTTGAAGACAAAGCAAAAGATGAAGAAAATGAAGAAAAGAAAAATTCTCAGTTGAAAAAAATTGATACTTTTTCAAATGAATTAATTTCCGGACAAAAATCCTCTGATAGTGATGATTCGCATTCACCTCTAACATTAGGAAATAAATCATCAAAATTAACAGCATCTAAATTTGACGATACTGTACCAAGCATTGACGGTACTAGTCGTGGTGATATAGATAGTGATGTAAATATGGAAACCGAACCACAAGACGATGATTCAATCCATCAACATTCACCAGAGTCAGTAACTGATCCAGATTTTCAATTGCAAAAAGATATAGCTCTTTGCGATGACTTAACAAAATTAATTGAAAAAAATGATAATATTGATCATTGGGATTCGGATGGTGCTTATACACCATGCAAAGATGAAATGCCTGTCAAGGAAAAAATGGATAAAATAGAGAAGAATGATGGTGTTTTAACATTGGAGAGTGGTTTAGAGCCAATAACTCCACCAGCAAAAGATAGAACGAGCGACGATTTGGATGATAGATGTCGAACTCCAATTGAATATGCTGGATTGGGTACGGAAGCAATTTCAGAGACTGATGAGGCAATTAATTTCGAAGAGGAATTAACAATATCGAGTTCACGCAAAGGTAAAGAGGTAGAGGATGGCGAAATAATGGATGAAAATAAGCAAGGTAGTAAAAAACAAAAAGAAAAATTATCAGATAATGAAGATATTAATAGTCGCAAGAAGAAAAAAGAAAAGCGTGAAAAATGTAAACAAACGGGTGAAAAAAATAAAGAAAATATCTCTTCGGACAATCAGGTGGCATGGAAAAAGATATCAAAAAATACAAAAGAACGACAATATCGTGAAAAAAGTAAACGATTTGATTCACGGGATAAAGATAATAAAGAGTCTACCGATAAACCAAAAGACAAAAATAAGTATAGAGACAAAAGTAGAGAAAAAATTAAGAAAAAAATTAAAGATACAAATGATAAAAAGAAAGAGAAACGAAAAGAATTGCCACGTTATGACGTGAGGAAAATAGTTGCAGAGAAACCAACAAGACCGCGTAAAGACGAGTACGGACGTGATATACGTGACATATCACGAAGTTTATCTCGCAGTAGAAGTCCTATCCGTGCCAATAAGCGATCACATTCACGTGAACTACGTGTAAGTCGATCATTTTCACCGAGAATGCGTTCGCGCAGTCGATCATGGTCGAGACGTTTGGCACGTTCGTGGTCACGTAATCGGTTTACACCCACTCACAAACGATCAATTTCACGTTCACGAAGAAAATCACCACCGCGAGATCGACGTTCACTCTCACGGAGACGTTCGAGGTCAATATTAAATCGGCGTAGCCGTAGATCAATGTCAAATCAACGTCAACGCAGAAAAAGATCAGTTTCACGAAAACGTCGTACACGTTCAAGATCGTACTCTCGTTCGAGATCACGTTCTAAATTACGATCAAGAACACGTTCAAGGACGCGATCAAGATCACGTGATATGAGGACAAAGGACAAATCAAAGAAACATAAATCACGAAGTCGTTCCAAAAGACGAAAACGGTCACGGACTAAAAGTCCATTGTCTCGGAAAACTACATCGAAATTACATAGTAAAAAACGAATGAAACGTAAAGCTTCAACATCAAATGTCAATATTCATTCACCTGGTATGCGATCACGCTCACGCGACAGATCATATTCTCGCGATAGAAATCTAGCGCGAAATTGGAGTAAATCAAATGAGAAGACGGGTGATCGTGGCTCATTTTCAGTTAGAGAAAGTGACAGAGAACAACAACCAGTGTCTGGTCAAGTGGCAGAATGGAGTGGTCAATGGACACCGTCATGGTCACGATCAAGATCACGTTCAAGGACTCCAAGTGGAGCTGGTCGACAGCACGAGGGTCATCTCTTGGAGTCGCGCGGTTGGTCACCAAGTTCACTTATAGGAATGACCGGAGCATCCGCATCAGCATTAGCACCGTCCTCTCCACCATCACAGTCATCTGGTGCTATCGCGTCAGTAAATGTTACAGGAATTGTCGCAGGCAGTGAACCACTCGATGATGTCGCGTCTCCAAAAAATTTAACTGTTATTTTACGTAATAAAGATGCAATTAAAAATAGAAAACGAAAGGAGAAACGAGCGAAAGAGAGAAAAAAATCTCGCGAATCTGAGCGTCGTAAAACGAGTAGTAAGAGAAATCGTACACCACCACCATCCAAAGAAGTATTTGCCAGCGGTGATAATATATTGGTTAGTGTGTGTTTCAATAATGAAAATGCCACTGGCCAATTGAACAATACTACACCACATTTAACTGAAAGTATACCATTATTAACTACAACGAAGCGACGACATCGCGAATCCATTCAAGCTGAATCATCGAAGAAGCCAAAGAAAGATAAATCCAAAGACAAAAGATCAAAGTCTCCAAAAGTAAATAAGCGCGATAAAAAAAGAAAATCAAAGGCGGCTGAAATTGCTGCTAGTAAAAAACCAGTTGCAGTTATTGATTTAGATCAATCACCATTTCGCGAACAAACACCATCACCGCGTGACGTGATTGTTTTAAGTGATGATGATCAGGATGACGATCACAATAATAATCATCACAATATGAATATTAATAATAATGGTAATAACAATAATAATATTGGTATTGCTGGCAATAGTAATAATAATAATACTACTAAAAATGATGATGTCAATAATATTAGTCAAATTGATCATATTGATGAAGATGATGATGATGATGAGGACAATGGTAATGATGGTGATATTAGAATTTTGGGTATATCAACGTTGTCTGAGCAGCAAAAGCGAATGACTTCATCTGCAGTACAACAACACATACAATTACAATTATTGCATCAACAGCAAGCAGACCAACATCAACATCAACATCAGCATCAGCATCCACATCAGCATCAGCATCAACATCAACAACATCAACAACAACAACAACAACAGCAAGGTAGTAAAATTCAAAATCAAGAGGATAAAAAAGAATTGCAAGGACAAGATCAACTGCAGTTGCAGCATAAATTACTTTTACAACAACGTTGCTCATTATTATCGGATCTTGATCAATTCGTGGCTCAAGGGCCAAAAACACCACCCGAGCCACAAGTTAAGTTCTCGATAAATAAACAACCGAGTAATTTGCGACCGGCATCTATGATGCATCCTTTGTTTGATGGCGATGATGATGAGGAAGAAGAAATAGAGGGTTGTGATAATGATCAAGGCAACATTGATAATGATGTGGATAATGATGATGATGACGATGATGATGATGGTGATAATGATGATGATGTTGTTGATGATGATGATGATGATGATGATGATGATGATGATGATGATGATGAGAGTAATAAATGTGTACAGGAAACGGTTAGCGATGGTACAAGAGATTCAACAAATAAACTCACGATAAAAGATAAAAGTGAACGTGGAGAAAATAATATGGAGGATGAAGAGCACGGTCGTGGCGATGAAGAGGAAGACGACAATGAACGTATAGATGATGAAGACGAGGAGGAAAATGAATTGCAAAGGATTGACGGCCAAAAATCAATTGTAGAAAATGAAGGAATTTCTAAAGAGGATCACAAAAAATTACGTAATACCGAAGAATCAGATGGTGGAATAAAAATCGGTCCAAATACACCACCAGAACCACCAATGTCACCATTCACATCACCGGACGCTTATGATCCATTTGATCCAACGAAATCACGATCACCCTCACCTATTGCAATGGATGGTAGTACGAGCAACGATCAAAAACATTGCGAAAGTGCTAATATGTCTCTATCGTCTATGAAAGATACGACATCAATTATGAGCAATGATAAATCTGATTCTGATAAACCAAAAGTAATATCAATGGTAACAATTAAACATGCCATTTCACCAGATAAAGATGGTGGTTTAAGTACTGTTGGTGATTCATCAAAAATAACTGATAGTTCAACATCAAAGGAACAGATGAATCAATGCGTTGTTTCATCATCAAATGCAAATTCATTTACAACAATTAATCCTGTATTAGCAACAGTTGCCGCCGCTGTTCAACGAAGTGGAATATTTAATGTGAATAATCCAACTGGCTATAATGTACAAAGAAGTCTCGCACAAGCCAATCATATTACAACTGGAGCACAATTGAACAAACGAACAGGTGACAGAGCACCACAACTCACTAATTTGTTTATGAATTCAGTGAAAAATTTATCGATGAATATGCGTGGAGGCAAATCAGTTTCGAACAGAGGTAGCTCATTATTACCACAGAATGGTGGTGATATACCATCAGAAACAGTGAATGATACAAGTGCGATTGATACATCATCACCATATTCGCCAGGATCGAGTTTAAGTGATGGTATTTTTGATCCCCCAAGTCCCGCACGAAATCATCATAGTCCATCGCGGCCACCCGGTCCATCCGGCAGTAATATATCAAATATAATGAAAAATACTAGCAGCAATATTGGTGGAAGTATGTCAAAAAATGTACGAAGTACAAGCGATAAAAAAGATACTTTTGATTCATTATTTGGATCACCACCAACGACGAAGACAACGGGTGCAGGAAATAAACTTCGTATGAAAAAACCGATTGTCAAGAGTAAAAAATTAGCAAATTCCAAAATTGGTGTACGCATGGATGAAAATCAATTACAAATATTAGATGATTTGCCGAGTTCAGCGGTAGAGATGCAAGTTAAAGATAAATTTTTAAAGAAATTAAATCGACAAGAACGTGTTGTTGAGGAAGTTAAATTGGTATTAAAACCACATTATACGAAAAAACACGTATCAAAAGAAGAATATAAAGATATAATGCGAAAGGCTGTGCCGAAGGTAAAATATTATAATAATATAAAAATATAAATATTTACAGATAATTATTATTATTTATTTAATTATTTTCAGATATGTCATAACAAAACAGGTGAAATAAATCCGAAAAAGATCGCTCAGCTTATAGAAGCATATGTTAAAAGATGTAGGAATAATAAGAGAAAAGGAGCGTCTACAGGTATTGCTAATAATACGACGAAGTCATTGCGACCACCGTGAGTTATAATTACAGAATGAAATTATATATATTACAATCAATTGAATGAATGACATTTTATTTATTTAAATTTTTTACAGAAAAAATCCCTGGAGTTGATGGAAAATGTTTAAAGTTAAATTGATTAATCAATGGTGGTGTAATCTCACAGTTCAATTGAATACATCAATAACAATAATTATCTATCACAACAACAAAAAAAAAAAAAAAAAAAATCGATAGATGTACATCTGAATCAATTGTTTATGTTTGTCATGTGAGCAATCTTGTATCGTGTGTAAATATTCAAATGATTGTAATTGAAGCGCAATATTTGTATTTATCTTGGATTATATAGTCAATGCGCTAATATTTAATTAACACGAGAAATACCGTGACATTGCTATATAGATTTTATTATTATAGATAATAAAAAAAAAAAAAAAAAAAAAACGAAGATGCAAAACAAAATCAACAAAAAAAACCGTGCGAAAAATAGAATAAAAAAATTAAAAAATATTTCACAGCTATCTCCAACAATATTATTATATTGCATATAAATAAAGAAAAAAAAACAGAAAAAACAAAAAATCACGAATGCGAATAAAATAAAATGCATAACACGCAGTATTATATGTATATGCCTCTTGATGAGCTCTCATTCATAAAGATATGCTCAAATCAGCTATATGTATATCTTCAATCTACAGAACGGATAAAAAAAAAGTCATCGTGACCGATGAGATTTTACCGTAATAAGAATTCATTAATTCATAGTGTATCATAATCAGTTTTACATTATCTTCCCATTTAAATAATAAGATTCACTCTTGTTTATTGTATTATTATTATTTACATACGGTGTAGAAAAAAAAAAAAAAAAAAAAAAAAAAAAATGAAAATAAATTATTGCATAAAAATGTATTATTGTCACAGTGATTTATAACTTTTGTATATATATATATATATATATATGACCTGATATAGAAATATAACATTACAATATTGATGTCCATTATAAATTATCGTTATTTCTGTATGAAAATGAAATAAGGATGAAATTATTATTAGTAAATATAATCAATAATAAATCCAAGTAATTCATTCGTATCAATGTTGCAAGTAATACCTTATTATACATATAATAGATATATATTTATTTGTGTATAATGTGTGTGTGTGTGTGTGTGTGTGTGAAGTGCGAACTTGCCTAATGTACAGTATATGCAAGGAAAAATATATATACACATAATATAGAGACAGATATTGTAGTGTGTGATTGAAACTGCGTTACACGAACAGAGGTGCAAATTATAATATTTTCTTAATTAAAATAAATAATTTTTTTTTCCCTTTCGACATTGCCATTGACGTGTTATAAATTTATGTGAATAAAGTATAGTAATACAGACTACAATAGTAATTTGGAATTTATTTTGAAAAATGCTACACGTGGATGGTGAAACAAAGTTTATTGTGCCACCAACCATCAAAACAAATCGTAAATTAATTGGCACAAAATATTTGGTAGTCACAACGGTCATCGACGGTTGTTGTCGTTATTGTTATTGTCATTAAGACACTGCTGTATTCATGGTGGATATATATATTTTCTAGTTTTATATTATATATTATATATTGAATGCAGCAGAAGATATACGTATTTATATATGTATGTTCATATATATGATTTTAGCAAATGGCCGACAATTGGACACAAAGTGTTATTTGCCGGTGAGAAATATTCATTTTTATATCAATATTAATTATTAATTTGGAATTATTAAGTTGTTAAATTGGATTTTTTTTTCAGTTATTACAAGAATGGCTTGTGCCGAGAAGGAGATAACTGCACCTATCGGCATGCAGGACCACAGGCATCTGCCTCTAACATTACCGAGGATGTAGCTTCTATTGGTGTCATTACGGAAATAATCAACGATGATTCAGATATTTCATTCGATGGTTCATCAATAGTGAGCTGTCGATTTTTCAAATGGGGCTCGTGTAAATTTGGTGTTCGTTGTCGATTTAGTCATGATGTATCAGAACGTACAACACCATCGCGTAGCAAGACACGGGAGCCAGATATTTCGAAAAAAACACGATTGAATTCGATTTCAAATGATATTGTGTCTACAAATGCTGCTCATTCATCATCTACATCATTTATCACGCCTTCAGGATCATCAAAAAAATCGTTAGTATAATTCATAAAATTTTATTTCAATTGATTTATTTGTATGGTGATTATTTTATAATTTTTCATATATTTATTTTTGAATAGAAAAATAACAAATTATGAACCCGATGAGTGGGTGAAGGCGCCAGAATTTGTGCCATATTCTACAGTAATAAGTGAAAGTGCTAATAATTCAGATGGTGACGCAGAGTCATTTTCTAATCGCACAATGCCACAATCATATGCAAGAGCAGTGAATAATACGGGTCGAGCATCAAATCCTGCGTCTGAACCTTTGTGTCCAGACGCTGAAGCAAATGGAATATGCAAGGAAATCAATTGTCCTTATTTACATGGCGATATATGCGATATGTGCGGTCGCGCGGCACTTCATCCTTACAACAAACAGCAGAGTCAACAACATACAAGTGTAATTATATATTTATTTTGTGATGATTTTTTTTTTTTTTTACAGTGTATTATATTTGAATGAAATGTATTTTAGGAATGTGTTAAACAACATGAGGCTGATATGGAATTATCGTTTGCTGTTCAACGAAGTAGAGATAAAACTTGTGGTGTTTGCTTTGAAATTGTGATGGAAAAATCATCGCGAGAACAAAGATTTGGTATATTGCAAAATTGCAATCATTGTTTTTGTTTGAGTTGTATAAGAAAATGGCGTCAAGCTAAACAATTTGATAATAAAATAATCCGTTCGTGCCCCGAATGCCGTGTTACCTCAGATTTCGTATGTCCAAGTACGTATTGGGTTGATACTAAAGAAGAAAAAGAAAAATTAATTGTTGAGTACAAAATTGCATTGAGGTAATATATTATTTTCGACTTTTTTTTTATCTGTAAAAATTATTAAATTTAAAAATTAATTATTTACATTATAATTTTATTTCAGCTTAAAAGATTGCAAATATTTCAATAAAGGTCAAGGAAAATGTCCATTTGGTAATAAATGTTTCTATCTTCATGCTCTACCGGATGGAACTAAAACTGATGTTGGACCGCCAGCACGTCAAAGCTCTGATGCTGATCGTGACATGGAATTTTTACAAGTGAGTTCTCGTTACATCAAAAAAAAAAAAAATATTTATATTCGTGTAAAAACGATTAAAAAATATTAAATACTCTCATTTATATTTAGATATATTTATATATATATATGTGGTTTTTTTTTTTTTTTTTTTCAAGCAGCAACTCTTACTATGGAGTTATTTGGAGGAAAGGGATAATCGTTGGCTAGTCACAATGGATGATCACGATGATATTGTTGTTGTATTCTCAGATTCCGATGATGGTGATTGGTCAATAGTTGGTCCTCACGATTAATACTATAACGTATTTATTATTAATTCCAATGCGTAAAACAACAAAAACTGCAGTACATGCGAAAACTATTACTTTGTGTAGAATATGCATTCGGATTTTCCTCCTAGTTATTATTATTATTTTTTTTTTCTCAAGTTTTTATGTACGTCAAATGTTATTCAATCAATCAATGTCTCTAATTTCGCATATCTCAAGTCAACTTATTAATAGTGATATGCGAGGTATTATATACAATTCTCGTTCATATAAATACTTAATTTACGGATCAAAAAATTCGATAGGAAGAAAATTGGGAGGATAGATTATATGCAATCCAGGCATAATAAATTTTTCTTGTGTGCTTGCATATTATATTCGTGTGATGCTGGAGAGTGTGTTAAATAGTAATGGGATTGTTGTTATTTTTGCCGATGTCAAATTTATTTTAGAAAACAGCTTAATGTTGAATAATAGATATGAAAGTCTATATTTAAATTTGCTCATTCACATTGATGCTGTTAGTTTTTTCATTTCTCTATTGTGTTCTTTTTTTTTTTAATTTTCATATCGCTCAAACTTATTGTGACCCAACTGAATCAATGAAATAGGCATGAGCAAAAAAAAAAAAGTTGAATTCTCATTTCAATTTCAATTAAAAATATATTTTTGTGAAAAAAAAAAAAAAGAAAAAAAATACATATGTATCGTATATGATAAGGAGTAATAGTAGCAATGATGTAATTATTACATTTCGCTTATGCAATGGGATATGGTGAAATAATTGCGTTAAAAACAAAAACAAAAAAAAAAACTTACAAAATAACACCGGGGATCATTAAATATTTTACTAAATAAGAATATAGCGCTTTCAAATATATATTGTTATTTGATAGATAATTTTTGTTTGCGTTTAGCAATTCAAGGCAATATGGTTTAGTTTACAAAAATAATTTTTCACTATACGACCGTTGAGTCTTTTGTAGTAGGCTGAGATGCTTGCATATTGCTCCAATCTCGTACGTTATTGTCGTCGACTCTGTAAATTATCACATGATTACAAACAAATGAAAAAATGACGAGAAATTGAAAGAGTCTCCAAATATAAAAAATAAAAAGAGTAAGAGAGAAATAAAATTAAAAATTACCTTACGGCAATATAAGGTTGACTGGGCATTGACTGGGCGGAATTACAAATTCTTCGTTGTACTAATGGAACGTGCGTAGTTGAGATCTGTTGACGGCAATTAATTGTTGTATCACTATTAAGCTCAATATCATTGTTATTGCTCTTATTATTATTTTCAGATATAATTGTGGGTGTAATGTTACTACCCGTAGAGTGAATATGATGAGTAGTTTGCCCTGAATTAATTATTGAGGGCTCAACTTTCTTACGGAATTTTGTAGAATACTTATAAAAGTCAGACATTTCAAATGGTTTTGTTACTTCTTTGTACGGCTGATATTTGCCTGCATGAACAATTGTACGGCCATCAGCGGTTAATTTTTCCGGTGATGTTAAATTTGATGTTTCAAAATTAATATCAATTTCACGTCTGTTATTTAATCTGTTTGATTCAGCAGGAATTTCAAGAGTTTTCGGTGGCTGCATCATCGATGATGGCTTTGGATAACTAAAATCCATTGATGTTTCATACCATTCCTTGCCATTTTCCCGGTGTGGCGCATGGCTATCACGATTATATATACGGTGAACGGAGCCTGCCGTCGTTGTTGGTTGTATAGTAGTGATTGTTGTTGCTATTACTGGTGATGTACATGTGGAAGAAATAGAAGAAGTAACAGCAGGAATGGAATTCCAATTTTCAACACTTCCCAAAGATTGTGTACGTAATAAGGTTCGAGCAGCCGGTGGTTCAACTCGTTCCATTCGAATATTTTGCTGCTGTTGTTGATTATTTAAATACTTGGACATTGATTTATTTTCACCTATAGATGATGGTTTGATATTTCTGGGTGGCACTGGAGTTGTTGAATGCATTGTAGTTGCTATTTCTTGATTTGTAGATATATAACGATGAGTATTACTTGCTGATAAAGTATTTTCATTTTGTTTTCGACGATCAATACTACCAAATCTATTGTCTGGTTGTTGATTTGGACGTTCAGAATGCCACTCATCATCATTAGGAACAATCCAATTATCATTGAGATTTGTTATTTCCTGATGTGGTATTGGAATAGATTCATGATTATTACGACGTAAATTTCTATCTTGAAGAGTTTCATGTTCTTGCTGTCGTAATAATTGAACATCTCTACGACTACTGTCATCACTATTTTGTGAATGAGAATATTGACCCGGAGGATAACCAGTATATCGACTACGGGGTAATCCCGCGGATGTTGATATTTGTTGATCTAACGGATCTGAGTATAATTGCATTGCTGGTGATTCGTTAGGGGTTGGCGGTAAGTGATCTTGATAATAATTTCGATGATGTTTTTGTGACTGTTGTTTAAACGTATTTATTTGTTGTTGTTGCTGTTGTTGACGTTGATTATAATGATATGTTTCATATTGTCGTTTTTGTTCACGTGACCATATGTTATTCCGGCGGATAATTGATTGATCATCTTCATCACCATGTCCACCAGAAATTGTGCGATAGCCTCGGTCAATCATCTGATGTCTTGGATGTCGAAAATCACCGTCGTCACTATTACCATGAGAATAAGTTCGTGCTCGACATTGATCAGCAAGTATATACATATCTGCATTGTCATTTAAATCGTGAACAATTGCACTGTCACTACCAGAACTGACACAATTTGAAATAGGTCCATTAGTTGCAATCCATCCATTATCATTATGATTGTACTTGTATTGATGTTGCCAATCATTTGCCACATTTAATTGTTCAATCGCATTGTTTTTTGTTTTATCCGAATTTATTTTAACATTTGGTAATCTATCTACGCCAGATTCCAGTGGTGGCCGAGGCTTCTTCGATCGGTGTTTAACATTATTTTGAGGTGCGACAGCAACATCATCGTCACCAACAGATGATGAAGGTTGCCACTGAGTATTTTCTACATTTGAACGACGATGTAATCTTCCATATCCTTGACGAATAAAATTTAATCGAATTTCCAAATCTTTTAGCCGTCCTTGACTCTGTTGATAGACTAATCGATGTTTTCGTCTTACTGCTTTAGTCTCTTCTGGATCATTGAAAATAACGTATGCTTTTTTGGCAATTGCAGTTTGAATTTGTCGTTCCAATTCCAATGCTGATTCCTCCTGATAAATAAATTGAACATTTTCAAAAAATAACCACAATTTTCCCACACAAAGTTTGATTACAATTTATATATTCTTTATTAGTTTTCTTACGGCTTGACTGGTCTTGAGTTTGTTGATGAGATTCTGTGGATAAGCAAATGATGTTCCTACTCTTCGACGGAATAACGGTGGGCTTTCACCCGGATCTAATGGGATTTCCGGTGGTAATACACCAGTAAGTTCGGCTTCATCTATACACAAATTTTTCAATTCATTATTTTTTTTAACGAGTTTTTCTTGTAGGGCCTCACGACGTTGACGAAGCCATTGCAAACGGCTTGCAGAGTTTGTACTCGACTCAGCCCTGGATTCTCGTTCACCCTCAGCCATCACTGAAATCATAATATATTTATTGATACAATCATAATTATCTTGTGTAAAAATAATAGAATTGAAACAAATGCATACCCATATTAATGGATCGGCGATTCAATTTTCACCGAACATTATTTTACTTTTGAATTTCATTATACACACACTTGCATTGTATTTTAATAAATTTTCATCTATTTGAATTGTAGTTCTCTTCATTGATAGCTTCGAAATTTACAATTCATCAGTACAATTCACGACATACACTTGTATGTACTTGTGTATTCACGATGCCATTGTGGCGTCTGGATGTGTTTTATCTATTTATAATAAAAAAAAAAAAAAAAAAAAAGAGTTATTGAATAACCATCACTATATAAATAACGTCCCAATTACTACATGAGGAAATAATGAATGAATTACAACATTGACAACAAGATGTGAAAAAAAAAATAATAATAATAATGATAAAAAAACAATAAGACTTGATTGTATATATATATACTGTACTCTATGTATTTATTTTATTTTTTTTTTTTTTTTATGATTATTCAACTTCGAGTTGAGCGCAACTCGGAGTACAGAGAGACTGTGACCGCAGTAAATCTGAAAAAATTTAAGGGATCGTGTATAGGAATACACAAGTATTTTCAGTACATTTAATATCAACAGATTCATGGGTAATAAATTCTACTTACATAACATTTTAACATCTGGCGGATGACAGTGAAAACTTGAAATATATAGAGACTAGAGTCTCTAAATTTCATGATTCTCCTACTCAAATAAAATTATCATACATGACGGATAAAAGCGACGTGAGTGTTGAGTTTTGGAACTTTATTAATCAACATGTTTTTAAACTATTTCAATGTACACTCTAGTGATCATGTTGTCTCAATGCGAATTTCTCACTAGCGGCCGTCAACCACACTAATGTCGTTCTCGACATCTTGAAATCATTATACAATTCTACAATTCTTCATATTCCAAACGCATTTAAAGACAAGGGACAGATATATTGACAGTTATTTAGATATTTTTAGAATTTGTTTAATTTTCATATTTGACAAAGTGTATTGAACAAACGACAGCCAAGATGACAAATTCAACTATTTCTGATCAATCGCTGATGGATAAATCAATGAGAAGTGTTTTTGGTAATATGAAATTATTGGAAAATTAATATTTTATATTTGTTGCGTGCAAATAAACGTTTAATTATTGTTTCACATATATTTTTTTGTTTGTTTGTTTTACAGTGGGAAATATTCCGTATGAAGCAACGGAAGAAAATTTAAAAGATATATTCAGTGAAGTTGGACCAGTACTTTCATTCAAGTAATGGCAATTAAATATTAGTAATGCTACATAACCACAAAAAAAAAAAATAAATAAATAAAAAAAAAAAAAAAGAAACTACTTATTTTATTTAGATCCATGTGCCAAAATTCCTGCGTAAACGCGAGCACTGTAATTGGAATATAAAAAAATTTTTTAATTATTCGCTAGTGATTGTTATTTTTTCTTTTTAGATTGGTGTACGATAGAGAAACAGGAAAACCTAAAGGCTATGGGTTTTGTGAATACAAAGATCAAGAAACGGCTTTGAGTGCCATGCGAAATCTTAATGGATATGAAATTGGTGGTAGAACACTCCGAGTTGATAATGCATGCACGGAAAAAAGTCGAATGGAAATGCAAAGTCTTTTACAGGGACAAAATACTGAGAATCCATATGGTGAAGCAGTTCAAGCCGATAAAGCTCCAGAAGCAATAAGCAAAGCGGTTGCATCATTACCCCCCGAACAAATGTTTGAATTAATGAAACAAATGAAACTGTGCGTTCAAAATAATCCAAATGAGGCGAGACAAATGCTATTGCACAATCCACAATTGGCTTATGCACTTTTACAGGCACAAGTTGTGATGCGAATTGTTGATCCACATACAGCTGTTAGTATGTTGCACAAAGCTAATCCCATACCCAATGTAATATTACCATCGGATAAACCTGTATTACATACGATTCCACCACGTATTGAAGAACCATGGAATATAACTAGACCACCACCAGCCATTAATCCACCCGCTCCAATATTTGCCGGTAAAATGATTTTTTAATTTATTATTGTTATTATCATCAAGTTAACATTATTAGCAATTGTCTAATTTCAATTTTCAAATTTGTAGGTCAAGATGTTGATTTACGTACATTGGATCGACAAATAGATCCAAGATTAGCAAGATTGGATCAAGATCTCAGAGCACCTCCACCAGTTGTACCAATAACTGTTTCTGCCCCAGTGATTCCACCGGTTGTTGATTCTCGTGGTACAGGATTTCCCATACCAGATAGGTAAATACCGCGTATTTATCTATTTATTATTTTCAACATTGATTTTATACTGATTAATAAATTTTTTATATCTCTAAGTAGCGCACTTCCTACCGAAGAAATAGACAGGTGTTGAAATTAACTTTTATTCGTATAAGTAATTATATTATTTTTTTTTACGTATCTCATATTTAAATTTAAAAACACATTTTAGCTTTTGTCGTGATCCAAGAGCTGATAGATTTGGTCGAGATCCGCGTGATCCAAGAATGCCTGCTGATCCAAGAATAAGTAAAATTAATCGTAAGTAATGTAGTGGAATGGGGATTTAAAAATAATATACAGGAAAAATCAAGTTCACTTTATCTTTTTGTTTGAAATAAAAAAAATTTATTTGTAGCAGCTACTGCACCGGTGGTACCGGCAATTGTACCACGACCTGTTCCAGCTACTGTTGTACCACCCTCAACAGTTTCAAATACATTGACTTCTACAAATGCAGCAAGTAATCTTTTAGCTTCAAATAGTGCGGCAACATCAAGACTTATGGCGGGAATGTCACCGGCTGGAAATATTCCCAGTGGTGCATCCGATCAGGAAAAGGTAAATTAAAAAAATTTAATATAAAAATGTAACTTTATATAATTTTATAACAATTGTATGTTAAATTGGATGTATAGAATGAAAATTCTATTAATTTTTTTTTTGTTTATAGGCGGCTTTGATTATGCAAGTATTACAATTATCTGATGAACAAATAGCAATGTTGCCACCGGAACAAAAACAAAGTATTTTGGTTCTTAAGGAACAAATAGCAAAGAGTACCCAACGATAAATTTGAAAGGATGAGAATACTCAACCCCGCGCATTTTTTTTTTTTTTTTTATAATATCAATCGACTTATAATAAGCAAGAAAAATATGTATTAATTTTATCAATAATATCAAAGAAATACAAACAAACAAAAAATATTTACGTCAGAGTCATGTTATACGTTATAAAGCAATAAATGAATGGAGAAAAAAAAAAAAAAAAAAAAAAATAGAACTGAGAAAAATAATTGATTAATGATTTTTAGTGATGAATTTTATATGTGACTATTTAAACTTATGCGATGTAGGTTTAGAATTTATAGTAGTTCTTAGAAGTATTTTCTCATCAATGAGATATTGATACATTAATGTTTCAACATTTTTTGTCTCATATACATTGACATGTAGACAATTACAGTCACGATAAATTACGCGAATAATGTACGGTACGCTGTTATTATCACGTTTGAATAGTAACCAATTTCTAGCTTTTGTGTTATCAGCAACGATTATATTGTATAATTGACATTTAACTGCCAATGTCGGTAAATTGAACCATTCTTTCTTCATCGAATAGATTTGATTTACATAAACCCATTCCACATTGCCCCAATCTACATACAAAACTTGAATCATTCCATCTAATACTGTAGGAGAAACGATTGAGGCTCTGTACCAACTTTCACGGTATAAAGCACAACATGGAGTATCTTCTTCAAAATTATCAAGCAGTGGTTGCTGATAAACCTCTACATTCATTTTTGATTCTAAATTCATGTAATAGTTGTGATAATGATTCATTATTTTTTTATCTTTTTTATACGGATGAAACCAAATAATATTTGGTTCATTCTCATCTACGTTACCAATAAGACCATAAAATTCCGTTATATCATTTGGCAAAATTAGTTGTTTATATTTGCAATCATTTTTTGATAATTGGAAATCATTAAGCATATCTGAATTTTCAATTGGTGAATTTAATTGACAAATTTTTTCATTTTCTTGAAAATAATTATTATCACTCTCTTCATAATTATTTTCAATACTACTCAAATCATCAATGTATTCGATAATATCCAATTCGATTGGATAATTAATTTTTTTTGGATGATCTCCAAATTTTTCCAAAATTTTTTCGGCAGTTTCGAAAATTGACATTGACTGTTGAAAATCATCCTGTAATATGTCATTAGAAGTTTTCATACAATCATTACCACCATCACCACCATCACCATCATCATCACCATCATCACTATTATCACCATCATCATTATCATTGATATCATCACAAATATTATCGAAATTCAAATTATTTGAGAAAGTTTTCACATTCATGTCACTTTGAAAATTCGTTTCTTTCTTCACGTCAGCAGCGAGTACCTTTAATTTTTGATTACTATAATCTTTTATAGGTAATGCTAAACCCTCATCAACCAACATTCGATTGATTGAATTCATTTCAATTATTGTTGGAGAAACTGCATCAATAATTATTGATTGTTCAATGTATAAATCTACGGTCAATGTTTCATTTATCGTTTCACCAACTTTGGCTATGAAAAATTTTCTTTTTTCATTGACATCTATAATTTCTTTGAGTCTGCAGCATGAAACTGATGTCCACGTTGATTTACCACAAGTTGGATAAATTCCACCGAGTCGTACTTTAAATAAAAATGCTGGTACATTGTAGAATTCATCTGCCAAACATTGTATTGAATTTTTTGGAACATCCATGTATTTACCTTCATCAATACAAAATATTTTTACGGTATCATCATTTACTTCAATTATTTTTCCACGATAATATTCACCATTTTGTGACAATTTAGCTATACACAATGAACCTTTGGACATATCCACTGGTGTAATTGATTTATGTTTGCTATAAAATTTTTGTATTTCATCGCGAATTTTGTCAAACGTTTCAAGACGATTTGTACTAGCTAAATAAATCTCATCGGGTGACACTACGTGTATAACATTGACACGACAACGATATGGATCTTCCTCTTGGTTTGAGTGTGATTGTGTTGTAACATTAGGCTGAATATTTTCTGTACAAGAATCAATTGATTTACAAATATTCAATTGACGAAAATAATTTTTTTTCTTCTTGAATTTTGATTTATTTTTTTTCTTTGGCGATGACTTTGGCGATGACTTTGGCGATGACTTTGCTGATGATAACAGTGAACTGTTAACATTTTCAACTTTTATATTATGTAAAATAGAATTTAGTGTCACATCATCATGATTAAGCACGGATGCAATGTAATAATTGTCTTTAAACGCTGACACAACTATTTTTGCCGTAGGCATCATAAATTCAATTATTGTATCATTTATATTTGATTGCCAGCCACCATTTGGTTTCGTAATATCTTTCAAACTTAATTTAATTGCCTGTCGATAATAAATATAGATAATTAATAATGTAATTATTTCAATATTAATTAGCTTAAATAAGAAAAATATTAGGAATACCCGTATATTTGCTCGAGTAAACTTTTCATGAATCCGATATATTTTATTGGAATTCATCGTAGATTTTACTCCAAGATCAACAAAAAACACTTCAATTTGATTCACATACGTGATATTTGATATTAAGCCGCGATACCACTTATTGCCGTATGGTGCAGCGCAAGCCATTCCTATGAATAAAAATATATATTAAAAAATGGAATATGATAATTACAATGATAATTTTATTTAATATCCTTACCAACTACTGGATCATGTATTAAGCATAGTGATTCAGTGTTTTTCGTACATTTGTAGAAATCAGTCATTTTAATTATCATATTTTGAAAATAACATTCATCATAATTGAATTTACGTACATAAAAAGAATGTGGTGATTCTACATGTAAACAAACTATTTCATAATATTTATCAAACTGCAATTTTTCATAAAAATATCGGCGAGAAGCTGGTGACTTTTTTTCCTGTATCACAATTAAAATTAAAATTATTTCTTCATTTTTATATTATTCATTTTCTATTAAATAAAATATTAGCTATTTACAAATAATTTTTCTGTTAAAACAGATTTTGCATTTTCCATAGATATTAGTTTGTCACAAACGGATAGAGTTTCGTTGTGACATGAATTGACACTAGAATCTTTCAATGTCTGGTCATGAATTGAAATTGATGAATCAAAGAGTTCTATAAAAAATAAAAACAATAATTATGTACACATAAATAATTTATTCAGAAGAAAAAAAAAAAAAAAAAAAATTAATAAAGAATAAATAAGAATAATAAAAATAATTAATTACTTGGTATTGAGGTCAATTCTTGTTCAAGAGTCTGAGTAATATAATTTTCAGGAATCTCATTACCTCCTACTAATCTAAATAACTTTGTTGATGCTTTTATATTCACACTGCAATGATTTTTAATTGCTTCAACTAATGATTGATCTGCGTGAAATCTAAATAAATAAAAGAAAAATATTAGAAGAATCTTCGAGATTAGTAATATCAGATAAAATTTGAGAAAAAAAAAAAAAAAAGAAAAAAAAGAGAAAAAAAGAATATGAAAAAATAATTCTTACATAATGGACTCCTTGTTCTGATCATCAACTCCAGATTTCAACAGGTAACATTGAGCATCTGTCAATTCTTTCAATATCTTGATGATGTCCAAATACAAAATAAACTGTGAATTCATTACAACTGAATTGGCAAGCTATAAGTAAAGAATGAATATATCAGTTAAAAAATAGTGAATTATAACTGGACATGTGGTAACTAAAAGTCATTTTTTTATTTTTTTTTTATTTAAAAAAAGAAACTAATAAAAGTATATTTTATTATATATATATATATATATTAATTCAGAACTCACGAGAAGTCCACGTTGAAATTGACTCTCCAGGGATTGTAATTTCTCATGTATTTCAATGAGATTCTTTCGATATTCATTCCTTCGATCATGTAAGGTCTCAATCATCTGACTCTCAAGATTTTGTAATACACCATGTAAATAGAGAAAGTGTTGATTTATTTCCAATTCGATTTTTGAACTGTTATCAGTTTCGTCAGGAAGAGTCATCGCTGTTTTTACTTCCTGAAAATAAACGAATAACATTAATATAAAAATGAAAAAAAAAAAAATATATATATATATTAATAATAAATAAATAATAATAAAAAATTATAAAAGTAATATGTTGATAATAATAATTATTTATTAATACGAATAAAAAACTTGAGTGAGAGGTGGTAAACAAACAAGGACAGTCACATTTATTTATTTATCTCTATCTCTCTGTTATATTCTTATAAATTAGTTGGTGTCTTTGAGGCGAACGACATTGAGGTGCGTTGAAGAAGGGGATAACTAAAAATTATACACAAGAGTTGAAGGAGAGATGTTGGTGGAGGAGGAGACTAGAGAGAAAGGGAAGAAACGAATGGTATGATGGTGTATCAAAAGACACTCTCTTAATTCCAACTCTCTTATACCATGGTAGTAAAAGAGATTGGAATGGCAGGGAAACCCATCGCGGTAGAGACTCAACTGCAAACTGTACACAGTCTTTCACGTTCGCACGACTTGATAACCACACGTTACAACTCATTATTTATTTTGTGTGTATACTTTTGAATTGTAAATTTAGTGGGGAAGCCTTGAGAAGTTTTTTTTTTTTTTTTTTTTGGTTTTTTGGTTTTTTTTTAAATTAATAATTTTGATTCACGGCTGCTTGTGTGAATGATGAAGTGGTTGAGTAGATTTGTGTTACAACGTACATAAAAGGGAGCAATTGGTTGGATATATATATATATATATATATATATAGAAAGAGAGAGGAAGAGAAAAGTGGGTTTTATGATGATGTTGAAGATGCAATTATTGCACTCAATGTTGATGATTGCAAGCGTTGGAATATTGTTGCCGTTTGCTGGTAAGATATTAATTATTTTTCCTATTTTATTTATTTATTTCCTTTTGGTATTACTCATTGGTATTGCTCAGTATTACATAAAAAATTATTTAATAGTTTTTGCTGAGTAAATTTTTTTACTCGATACGGTAGCAGTTTAATCCAGAGTTTTTTTTTTTATCTTCTGGAAAATTTCTACTTGCTCCAAACTTTATTATTTATTTTCTTTTTAAATTTGAAGTGATGAGTTTAATTATACACACTGAGAATAAAAAATAAAAAATAAATTCTTTTTAAAATCAAAGGAATAAAAATTGTGAAAAATAAAAAATAATTTTGTTTCCTTTGTTTGTTTGTTTGCTTGTTTTTTTTTTTTTTCTTTAAATCTGTTTTCCGTTTCACATTTACGCTTGAAATAACAAACTAAATAAAAAATTATTCACCTCAAGGAATATAATGTAAGAATTTATTAAAGAATAAATTAAATTGTATATTTAATAATAATAAAAAATAAATAAAAAATAAATTTAGATAGATAGAAAAATTTTAAATAATTTTAATTCAAATTTATTTTTGTGCGTTAGTAAATATAATCACCAATTGGAAAATACAATTGATCAGTTTCAATTTATTGCGATACAAATGGAGGATAAAAGAAAGAAATTGAAAAATATGAATAAAAAGTTTGAGAGGTGAGACAACAGATTACTATAGTGAATCTTTGATTCTTCACGGAATTCCGTGGAAATTGCACAAAGAGTTAATTGATCATTATATTTTCAACTGGCATAAATGTAAACGGACTCTCTCTATTCCAGTTCCAAGTATTGGCTATCATTTAATTTCTCTTATTTAAAATATTATATATATCCTAAAAATTTTATAATTTCGATACAGACACGTTTATTTGTTCGACATTTTTTCCTGTTACTAATAATCAAAATTATTGATTTTAAAAAAAATTCATTCATTTCAATTTGAAATAATAATGAGAATAAATACTTGATAACATTTTAACGATTCTACAGAACAAGTTTGATTTGTTTGTTTCTTATTTTTTTTTTTTCTTCCATTTGTAATAAAATGTATAAAGATTAATGTATACACACGAGAGTCAAGCGATTGAATGAGAGCGAGGACGAATAAAGAGACGATGAAGAGCGAGAGGAAAAAAAGAGGAGGCGAAGGAGATTGTATGTGAAGAAGAGAAGGTGAAAAAGGTTGGTCCTTGAAAGAAAATGATTCTTCAAGAGATCGGGAATCGAGTGCAATGGCAAATAGATCGTTTCAGAGGCATGAAATACCAGGTGATCTATTCAAAAATGTAGGTAGAAAAAAAAAAAAAAAAAAAAATTGAATAATAAAATTTAAAAAAAAAAAAAAGTGGATGAAGTAGAAGATGATGGGGGGAGAGGAGAGTGGCGAGTAGTGAGAGATACGAGAGAGTATAAAATAAAAATAAAATGAATTAAAAAGATATCGAAAATATAAATAAAATTAACAAAAAAAAAAAAAAAAAAAAAAAAATATATAAATATATTTATATAGATAGAGATTGGTGCCTAAGGCTTTAAACGATAATTGGAGAATGTGTATGTTTTTGTGGCAAAAAAAGGGTATCCATATTCATCCAACTATGCATAATACCCCTTGGTACAATTTTTTTTTTCTTCTTTTTTTTTTTTTTGTATTTTTCTGTATTTCTAAATTTCACTATTTATTGATTCTACTCTCACTATCCTATTTTGGTCACGTACGTGGAAGTAGAGGAGAAGTAGAAGAGAAAGAAGATTCTTCTCTATCCGATGAATCGATTAAAATATTGGATGGGAGACAACAATACAACTATTTCTCTCTCATTCTCCTTTTTTTTTTTGCTTTTGCTTTCTTTATTTTTGCTCACGCTCACAGTGCCGTTTGTTTTTGTTTTCATTCGGAGATTTTATTATTTCGCCATTGCGTGGTTACGTGCTTTATATATATATATATATATGTGTGTGTATTTACTTGTGCGCACATTTTGTATGTCTCGGTATTTGTGTGATCGCCAACTCGATGAAATATACGAAAATATAAATTGAAAAAAAAAATATATATATATAGATAAATATTTTTATTTAAAATAAAAAATAAACCGCATTATAAAGTTACGGATTTTGCTTATTAAACAAAACAAATTTTATTTTTTTAACCGATGACTCAAGGAAGAGTTTGAGTACAAAATACAACGTATTTTTGGTATTATTTATCAAGTGTATTATTGAAGTGTATGAATAATCGAGATATACATTATTTTTTTGGTTTAGAAGTCATTACTTATTAATTATTTCTTTAATTTTTTTGTTTTTTTTTTTTTGATTTAATAAATTTATAATAATTAATACGACAGTTGATCAATATACAAATTGACAAATTCTAGTATCTACATATCCCTATCGAGATGAAATAAATAAACAGGTGAACGCATGAAAAATATTAAAAAGTGTGACGACACGTGAGTTATTTCATATATAAACTATGAAATTCAAATACTAAAATTGCATATATACATACATACACTTATGCATATAAATATAAAATGAAAAAGCTTTTCCCCCAATAGAACACTCACGCACTCACACGCATATATGACGAATGAAATTTTACAATTTGAAAAAAATAATATAAATCCATTCGTTAATGCATCACTCATTGAATATTTATAAATTCGAAATAAATATATTTGCAAATATATTTCAATAAAATTCACGCAATAATTTGAAAAAAAAAAAAAAAAAAAAAAATTTTCAATAAAAATATCAACGTTTAAATGATTCATTAAAATTGAAAAAAAAAATAATAATAAATAATAAAATAAAATTTAAATAAGATATTTTTCTTCTATATAAATATATATATATATATATATTTTTTTTTTCATCATCACGACAGTCAAGAATTAATAATTTTTGATTGTATTGATGATAATTTTTGTAAATTTATTATTCAAAAAATACATTTGTACTCAGAAATAAAATTAAAAAATTGTCATGCATGTGGACATTTAATGTCATTGTTGTTCTCTTAAATGTTGTACAAAAAAATTCAAAATATTGTAAAGAATCGATTATATACAGTGGAAACCGCGAGAAATGAAACTTTTGTAGAGTCTCCATGGAGTTTAGTTTAGTTTACTAGATGATGGAGAGATGCTGTGAGAATCTAGAAATTCTCAACTACGTCAAGTTTCACTCAAATATAGAACATAATTATATATATATATATATATGTGTGTGTGTGTATAAAATTTGATGTGATAGTTAATTGCATTTGCTAACACGTCAAATGTGATATAATACTCAAAACCACTGTGAGTTTTTGCATATGATAAATATTGTATACCTCGTAAAATACATATATTTTCGCTCAACTCACTTATACCCATCATTATATATTTTTATGTATATTGTATATACATATTTAATATTTGTATATATGAATTTATATATGTACATTTATATAAGTAAATCTGAAGCAGACTATCAAGCGTCAACTCACTCTTTCTTCTCTATCAAATCAACATTCACATTGAGCTTTTCATAAATGTCAAACACCATGCGATTTTCATTTAAAATTTGTCCCTACAAATATACATTTATTTATATATATATACAGATAAAACAACTCGTTTCTCGTCATTCAAAATATAATTTAAATTTGATTTCAATCCAAAATGTCTGATTCAATTATAATATTATCTCTCAGCGGAGGTCACATTATTTTCTCTCACTCTTCATTTTAATACTATTTTATTATTTATATTTTTTTTTATCATTATCCCATCTCTGATTATTCATATTTTGATGATTCATCGCTGTTAAATTAAATACAAACGTATGGTAAATAATATTTTACATTTTTTTTTTTTTTTTCTTTTTTTATATTGAGTATATTAACGTGTTTTAAATCTTGATATTCTGGGTATAGAGAGATTGAGTCATACAAATCGTGACGGTGAGAGAATTCTGATGTGTAATAACATATTGTATACAATGTAGTATAAAAAATTAATGAATAAATGTGATTTAACAATAGACCACTCTTATGTTTATACATGTTTGTAGTTAAGAATAAATATATGTGTGTGTGTGTGGAATATTTGAATGAAAAAAAAAAAAAAAAAAAAAAAGTTGTAATGATTTAGAACGTAAAGTAAAAAAATGATGAAAACAACTAAAAAAGTAGAAATGAATTTTTACAGTTTAATCTTCTTTTTTTTTTGTTATAAATTACTGGTACACTTTTTTTTCTTTTTTTTTTTGTTAATCTTTATATACAAATTCTTGCATAATCAATCAATTTATGTCGATCACAATTGCTTGATATTTGAATTGAATAGTATACAATAAAAGCATTCATACAATGTTATTATTATCTTTCTTATTTATTTATTTATTTATTTATTTATTTTTTTTTTTTTTGTATTTCACATCATCTGTATCTTTATATTCTCGTCAACTGGCAGTTGATATTCTTACTGGTTGACGAAAAAAAAAGTGATAATAAAAATAAAAGTGCGTAGAATTTTTTATCTTATTATTATTATTATCATTTTTTTTTATTATTATTATTTTCCAGAGACGATTATCACGAATTTGACGTTGAATGATTCAATTGGGCAATTTTATGATTTTTACGATGGTAAAAATGTGAATAGGTAAAAAAAAAAAAAACAGTAGATGTTAAGACTTGAATATATATATATATATATTTTTTTTTTTCCTTTTTTAAATTCAATTCACACACGTGTCCAAACACAAGGTGCACGACTATGGGCGTAGGAGTATGAAATAAAAGAGGAGACGTGGGATAATTTTATTGATACCGCAAATTTACTGATGCAAGTGTCAGAATTTTATGAAATTTATTAAATATTTCACTTCGTGTTATAACGTCATACCAATAAAAAAAAAAAAAAGGAATAATAATAATAATAAAAAATGAATAAATTGAAAAAAAAAACTTCCATCGATATTAAGTACAAGAAAATAATTTTTTATATTCTCCGATTCGATGATTGTTGTACGTAGATTATATCGATTTCATCATGTAAAAATTGTTTATTGAAAAATATTAAGTAAAAGATCTTTGCTCGACCCTGAACCTAATCTGGGAACCGATACGATGTAATTATTTTTTTATTTTTTATTTTTTTCTATTTACCTTTCCAACGTCTTTCTTCATATATCGTTATACAATTTTCAGGGACTATGACAAATTATTTACGCAAGATTTATTTTCATTTGTAATTACGAGAAATTCAATAAATAAATATACAAGTTTGATAATGTTTTTTTATTCACAATAACCGGAAAGTGATTTGATAAAATGAAAAATTATATTTGACAGATAAATTTATCGGCAAAAATATTTTTACACATCTACACACACACACACACACATATGCAGAGACATAATATATAGATGTGTATATAAAGATAAAAAATTTTTTATTACCAACACAGTGGGTTGGATTTGAAACCGGTAGGAGGAAGCAAATGATTCCCAGAGGGACATCGTAAAAGTATGAAATGACGGCCGTAAAGTCGAATTCGTTTTGGGTGGAGGTCGCGGAAGATTTTATCTTGCTCGTTTGACGAAAAAGTGCCTAGTCAAGTGAGGGTAAAATAGGAGTAAGGGAAATAGATCTACGTCTCGAGACAGAGACAGTAAAGTAGAAGAAAAAAGTAAAAAAAAGTAAAAAAAATAGAATATCGAGTAAAGAATGGAAAAATAGTGAGAGGGGCGGCAATGAAAATAGATAAAGAGAGATTGGTAAAATTGTGGAGAAAAAGAGAATTCATGAGGAGGAAGAAAAGTGGGAGGATGTGCACGGTGGTATCATCAATATTCTTCCTGAATTTCCGTGAATTTCTCGAGAATGGGAGTGAATCGATGTAGAGTAATAAAAGGTAAAACTTTGCATTGGAGCAAATTCAATACGAAGAAAAAATTTTGACTGTATAACCAAATGACAAAAACTTACATTTATATTTTTTCTTCTTTTTTTTTTTTTTTTTCGTTTTTTTCGTTTTTTTCGTTCTTCTCTCATTAATGCACACGTATCGTTAATTAATACAATTTTTTCATTAATCAAAATAATTTTTTTTTTTTGATTTTTTTTTTTTACTTTTACACGTAATAAATGAAAAAAAAAAAAAAACAAAACGTGTTGTATTGTATTCATTTGAAATTTGTTTTTTCTTTCGCAATTGATTTCTCTCAAAATTCTAGAATTTAAAATTAAATTTGAAAAAAAAACAAAAAAACAAAAAAAAAAATTTTTTTCCAAAATATTTTTTATAAAAGGATATTAACAATTGTTTTTATATTTTTCGAGCGATGAAATTTTATTTCAGTGAATTTGTTCAATACATCTGCACATACCTATACAAATGTGTGTACATGTGGATGTGTTTTTATGCCAAGTGGTTTGTTCGTTTATATAGCCCAGGATATAAAACACACTGTCGTCATTGTTGGATATTTTTTACCGTGTATCTATCCCTCATCTCATTTTCACTCCGTCTTTCACTTCATTTATTTATTTATTTATTTATTTATTTATTTATTTATTTATTTATTCCCCTCCTCCCTATTCTACCTAATCGGTTTTCTTTTTTTTCTTCTTCTTCTTCTAACATTTTTTTTTAAACTGAAGGGATAAATATCTTGCGGCAACGCTACATTTTTTTTTTGTTTTTTTTTCGTTTTTTTTTTGTTTTGTTTTTCTTCTTCTCTTCGCCACATCATCTAAGACAAAATATAACGGGAATGAAATTGAAGAGATAAATAACGAGTTGAAATAAAATATCTCCCATTCACATTTATAATAACAAAAAAAAAAAAAAATAAATAAATAAATAATTAAATATATAATAAGCTCTAAACTCTAAATAAAATTATATTTTTGGTTTTTGTTATGTAAGATGAGGAAAAAAAATATATATATATATTGACTTGCTCAGCCAATAATGTATACTCGACTGCCTTATTTGACATTAATTTAAGAACATGATTTCAAATGTGGCGCAAAGATCATCAAACTGTTTGCTCATATATTGCACACACTATAGTCTAGTTATCGTGTCTGTGTATGACGGCATTTTCTTCTTCTTGTCACTCAATAACCTCGAATAACCATAATAGGAATAAACAAACATATTAAAAATCTGCTTTCACTATAGTATTGCAATAAAATAGTTTTGGTGTTTTGATTGTTCTTCATTTCTTTTTCTTTCTTTCTTTTAGAAAAAAAAAAAATTTTTTTTTTTTTGTTTATTTCATTTTCCAATTGTCAATTATCAATAAAAAAAATTACTCCCACACACGAATGTGACTGTACAAATAAATAAATAAAATGGTACAGTAAAGAATAATGCAAATAATAATGATCTTGATGATGAAAATAATGAAAGAGAAAAAAAAAAAAAAAAAAAAAAAAAAAAATCTACTGGACAATTGTGATGTTTTATTGGATGATCGAAAGAGTACGGATATGTTTGACAGGAAAAAAAAGAAGGAAATAAATAGAGAAAAAAATAAAAAATAAAAAAAATGTAATTGAATACACGAAGAAGAAAATGCGAGAATCACCAATGTGACCGTGCGCGTGTGTTTTTCCCTTGTCCACAAGTGAATTCTCAATGTTTGATATCGTTTGTCTCGCCTTTAACTTTCACTTTTTGTGTACAGTTTATATTTGTGTATATGAAGCAAAGAGAGAAGATTGAATATGATAATATATGACTCATTTTCAACTGTACTACAAAATACAAAAAACGAAAAAAAAAAAAAATAATAATAATAATAAGAAAATAATTCAAGTTTTTTTTTTTAAATTTATAATACAAATTTTATGTTTCATTTCTCTTCATATATATATAAAGTGTATTATTGATAATGAAGATATTTATTGATTGAAAAATAAATTTATGTATATACACACATGCAAATGTTCATCTTGAATTGTTTGAACGTGAGAAAATGTGAGGACAAGCAACAGGTTAGTGAAGGCACTTTTGTTTGCTTTGTTTCGTTGGCAACTTCATATCGTTTACGTGAAATTTGTCGAATTATCAAATCACCAATAAACTTGAAATATTTATTTATTTATTTATTTATTTTTTGTCTATTAACATAGTAAATAATAAATACACCAGAAATTATTTTTATATAATACAAAATATAAAATATAAAATATTTATATTTGCTTTGAAAATTATTTCTAGTATTATTATTTTTTCTTCTTCTTTTTTTTTTTTTTTTTTTTTCTCCGGATTAGCTATAAACATGTATATGCCTTCTATGCACGTGTATGATTTTATGTGCGAGTATATATAACATGAGGAAGAGGAGGTAGATATGATAGTAGAAAAGGGTAACAATGCACGTTGACGTGCCCGTAAAAATCGACGAACATAAATCTTGTCTGATGCGCTTGGAGCCCGTTACACATTTATACGTCATTCGAATTCTATGGCGGTGGACGAATAACACACACACACACACATGCGTAGGTATTTGTGTGTATTTGAATAGATATTCGTAAAGGGTCGATCCATACATATTAAATATACATGTATATATATATATATATATATTTACAGCTTATCGTGTATTTACATAACTTCACCACATGGATTATATGGCACATCGTCGAACGAGAAAACGATGTCTAGGATTTTTATCGTTCGTTGCCACTTGACCATAAAATTTTTGCGACTGAATATATTTTGAAATGAGTTAAAAATATTATATATAATATGTACGAGTAAATAAAATAATATATTTGTATACAATGTATACAACAGTTTTGGTTTCTCTTTATTGATGAATATCAATGGACAAATGCAAATTGAACTATCGATAGAATTATCGCGGGATCATCATCACCTTTTTTCTGTTTATTAATTTTTATGAAATACTAGAATTGAAAGTTGATTTGATTTCTTAAAGTTTTAATTGATATTAATGAAATATCGTGTTTACTTTCACTCATCAGATGAAGAGTCAAGAGAGGAATAAAAAATTGATGTATGAAATATTGAAATAAAAGGTGGAAAACAAAAAAAAAAAAACAAAAAAAAATTAAAAAATGATGTCGATTTCTCTTTGTTGTTTTTTTTTTACTGTCACTAAATTGTAATGAGAAATTTATCATTGTATCATTGTATCATAATATTTTTCTATTTTTTTCTCCATTTTACTCGAGTTTTAATTTTTTTATATTAAATTTGAAAGTTTTTTCTCTTTATTATTTTATTTTTTTCTGTTTATTATTATTATTATTATTTTTTTATCTTCTTCTTCATCTATGTATGTATTTTTCATTATCACTAAATGAAATGAGCAGTTGGCTATGAATGTATTGTATAACTTTTATAATATATTCGATTTTGTGCTTTCGATATTCATTGCAATGATTTATCCTCATCCTCATTCTCATTCTCATCGTCTACATTGTCGTCAATTGTCATTTTCATTTCTGAGAAATCGTAGTGCGAACGATAATAGAATTTTCTTGTGACTGACGACAGATATCTTTTATTCTCTTTTATTTATTTCATTTTTTTTTTAGTTTTTTTTTTTTTTTTTTTTTTCCCCTATTTCATTTAGTTCAAAAACTCTATCACACTCTCTGTTACTCTCTTCGTTTCCACGTTTTTATCTTTTATGAAATGCTTCGATGCTACCATAGCGACCTGCTCGCCACTTTCTTACACTCCTATACAACGTCGGTGAATCGATAAAAATGTCATGTATATGTTTAATAAAATGAGAAGATAGAACGGGAAAAAAATAAATTTTAATTTATATTTAATTTTTATTGATAATAGTAAATTGATGATTTTTTTTTTTTTTTTTTTTTTTATCAATAATGACGAGTTTTACTTGAAATTCCAAATTTTACAAAATATCATTTGAAAAATTTAAATATCAATGTTTTTTTTTCCAAAAGTTATAATTTATATGTATTTTACAAATTATAATTTGTGCATGAAAAATTGTGAAATTATTGAATAAAAATTCGCAATGAATTAAAATTTGATTTTATTATTATAAAATTGACTTTATTATTATTATTATTATTATTTTTTTTTTTCACGCCTATTTTGTAACTACTCAGTGTATTCTGTGTGAATGACACTGACGACGTCGAAGATTACAGCGATAACTACAACGACAAGTGCATTTGAATAAATAACGTATTGCTAACCTGTTGCAGCCATTAATAAAAACAAAAAAGAAAACGATCGATTTACAGCAAGTGAGTGAGTAAACGACCAAGCAAGAAAGGGTGGACAGAGTTTGTCTCGCGATAGAATGAAAAAGAAAAAAAAAAAAAAGACTCGACAAATTTATCCAATGGATTCAACATGAGAATATAAATCGATAGAAATCCAAACAAATAAATATTTCAAGATAATAAAAACATCAACACTGAATATTATTTAAGAAATTATAATTAGAAATATAATTTGTAAAAATAATCATAAAAATTATATACAATTATTCATTTCATTATCTGTTTTGGAATTATTCACACGCGTGACGCGATTTAATATCGACAAGTGCATAATAATCGTCACGCGCGGATAAATATACGAATTAGCAAATTGCACTATATCGACATAAATATACTTGGTGTATTTATATATTTACACATAATCTATATTCACATATCAATACAAATACAAACGTGTGTATATAATAAATTTATAAATCCCAAAATGCGTTCGCATAAATTGCGTGTGGATCCTACTCTCATCTCTTCATTGCACACGTAACACACACACACACACACACACACACACTTAAATAGGTCAATATATTTTTTATTATGAAAAATAAAGAGTAACAAAGATTGAGATTATATTTGAATATGGAAATATAAACGTGTTACTCTTCACGAAAAGTATAATATTAATGAAAAAAAAAAAAAAAAAAAAAAAAAAATGTGAGAACGGAAATTTTTAATGAAATTTAATGGACGTAAAAATATTAATTTGATGGGTAAAAATATGAAATATGAATATTTGTGTGCCCGTGTGTCTGTATATGTATGGGCATTGTGACCTGTGGCTATTTGTTGATTTGGAGAAAAAAAAAAAAAAAAAAAATTTTTTTTACTCTGTATTTTGTGCAGAGTTAAATTTTCACTTTGATGGTCGAGTGGATTATTAATATCGATGCTACGATTTCACTGGTAAAAAGTAGATGTGTAATCAACTCGACGTTTTATCCGGTTTAATGAACGGCCCTGTTTCCCTCACTCATTGCTTTTGCCTACGGGGATTGAACACAAAGTGCACTCCTAAAATTGAAAATTAATCCCGTGAAAATTATTGTATTTTATCATATATATTATATCTACATATTTGTATATATTTTTGTAGTAATTTTTGATTAATCCAAATTATTTATCTTGTAATTCGTTTTTTTTTTTTTTTTGTTTATAGACTTTTCCTATCAATTCTCTCCTCCATTTTCATCAACTTTAATATTGAATATATAATTTTTTTCTATCTATTATATTTGTCAAATTAAAAAATTGAAAAAAATTTTTAAATTATAATTTATTTTTATTTTATGGTTCATTCAAAATTTTTATAATGAATGAACTAATCAAGTTGATAATTATTATAATAACTTTTTTTTTTTTACTCAATTTTCATTTTTTCAAAATGATAATTTGTCTATTTGGTGTTTTTTTAATTTTTATTTTTGACTTTGAAAAATCAACTTTGGCAGAGAAAATTTTTCTATCACAATTATTTAATCTTAAAGTCTGGAAGGAAGAAAGAAAGAAAGAAAGAAAGAAAGAAGAAAAAAAAAAAACAAACAAAAAACAAACAAAAAAATTAATAAATGAAATAATTTGTTTTTCATCGCCTCTGGCATAGAATTCAAACTATATAAGTACAAAGTATATTCTCAGTAGTTACCAAGTTTTCTCATCAAAGGAGAACTAATTATATAGATATCAGTTATACATATATAACACATATCTATATATTGTGCTTTCTGTCTATTTATCTTTTATAGCAAAAGCATTTTGACGATCGTTGAATATATAACTATAGATAAATGGAAAATATTACGATTTCACGGTGTCGCCTTTGGGTAAGAACGATGAAATTTCAGACAATCTGCGAAATAGAAGATACGTCAGATAAAACCAAAGTATATATAGTGAGAAATGTAGAGATAGAAGAAAATTGTTGAGTGGAATGAGTTAGTGAAATGTGAAATGAAACGACAGTCATTGTCGCCATTGTCGAAATAACAGAATGCAAAACGTAATGTGAATCGCAATAGCAAAATAACTAAAAGGAAACACGAATCTCTGTTGAATAATTAATCAATTTCAATTTTCTCATATCGACACTGAAATTAAACAATGAATATTTTATTTATATTAATTACGTTATTTCATTGGTAACACTTTATTCATTTTTTTTATTCAACTATAAAAGATTTTTATTTTATATATATATATATATTTTTTTTTATTATAAATTTATAATTTTCAATTGATTTTAGAAAAATTTATTTATCAACATTATATAATCATATGAAATTGATTGTCAATATTCAATTGGATTTAATTTTTTATTAAAACTAATTATTATTGATTAATTCGTTTCAGATGGTGTTCAAGGTAAAAATAGTGCCAGTACCACAACCAACAAAGTATCAAAACGAGTTAAACCACTAGATCCTGATGATGATTATTACTACTACGACAATGATGATGATGACGATGTTGATGAGAGAAATAATCCAACAAATGAAGCAACAATTGTCCCACCAGGATTTCTCAGTCCTTCTGTAAAAGAATATCTCGATCTTGGTAAATCAATACCTGGTACGTAAAAAAAGAAAAAACAAAAAAAAACAAAAATAGGGACAGTATTTGAATTATGGCAAAGATAATGAAAATTAATTACCATAAATTTTTTCATTTCTATTTATTTACTAAGTTTGAATTGTACGTGTGCGTGTGTGTTTGTATGTGAGTTTGTCGAGTACAAGAGAGTAAAATATTCAGATTTAAAATATTTTTTTTCCTTTGTCAATTGCATTTATATTTTATTCACAAACACATTTTTTTCCGTGCGAAAAACGAGTGCTATATTCATATATATTTATTAATGCACAGAAGCTCAACGAAAATTGCAAAAAGCGCGTGATATTTTTCTCACTCTACACGTATGAGTGTTCACTCATATTTTCCTTCTCTTTCCATTCAAATTATGCTCTCACCTGTTTTCATACAGTTCACATATTTATATTTGTACGTGTACAAACACATGCATATGATATTTTTCCTTGCATGCAATTTAATCACCAGTTAATATCATATCCATATCACTACAATACAATGCAAATACATAATATTATTATGTAGAATAATAAAATAAAATTATATTTTTATTATAATAATTATAATAAAAAAATATAAATAATCACATACGTGATAAATTTTATTTTATTTCATTTTTTTATTATCTTTTTCAATTTTTTTTATTCTAAATTGTCCACTTATTTTTTTACATTTTGCATTTAACCACGACCTTCTTCTTTTTCACTCACTTACTAAATTATATTCTTCCTCAATTTCTCTTGCAAACTGCAATACTGTCTTGCTCGAACGTTTTGGTATTTTATATATATGGACTTCAATCCAGTCTGCCATTTCCAACTAACATTGACGAGGTCAACTTTACATAACCACAGAGTATAAAAGGAATATACTAAATTATATATATCAGTGTGTGTGTGTGTGTATATTTGGGAGAGAAGTGCAGTGGAAACCTCTGACTCGTACGCTTAGTTGACTTTATGTCGATAGTTCTGTACGAAAATGTATAACATTTGGGTGGGAAATGGGTGACGACGGTGGTAAATGTATGAAGTAAGAGAGTGAAATAATAGACGAAAAGATGGTGAGGGCGGTAAGAAAAACAGAGAGGGATGATGGAAGATGAGGGATAATATATAAATGCAGTAAAAAGTAAGTGAAGAATTTAAATTTTCACAAAATTTGATAAATATATACATTTTTTTTTCATTTGTCAAATACAAAATTTGATATTAAATTTTTATTCATGACAATTTTTTTTTTTTGTGTTTTGTTTTTTTTTTTGTTTTGTATGATTGATCATACGGAATGAATTTGCTTGGTAAAATTATTTTGCAATGCACAGTAATAAAGTTCAGTATATCTGAGCATAATAGAAATGTTATCTAGAATTTTTATTAAATTTTTTTTTATTTATTAATTAATATTATTTATTTGCACAGTGTGATCTTTGATGTTATTGCGAGTGTATCAATGATTGCAAAATAAAAAAAAATAAAAAAAATAGATAAAAGATAAAAATAAATTGTGATAATAATTGAGTGGAGGATGTTGTTATCATTGACACTCGTTAGGTAAATGCCTGTGTGAAAGGGAATAAGTGGCGTGAATATAACACATTTTTCAGTTGAATTAATAAAAACGTGAAAAATAATAAATAAATGAAAAAAAAAAATAATAATAATAAACGAAGAAAATACAAGAAAAGAAAGAACGAAAGGAAATGGGGTATTTTATATTTTATAGGAAGAAAATAGAGAGAAACTAAAGAAAATTAATTATAATACAAAAGAAAACAAAAAATATATATATATATATGTATGTAGATATTCTTGAGAGAAATTGAGCGCCGATTTACAAACGTTTACTAATTTATTCCAGCTTGAAGCTCCACTTGATGATGTAGATTTTTTTTTTTTTTTTTTTTTTCAATTTTTTTATCTACGTGCAACAGAATAAATAGATATATAAATTATTATTGTTATCTCCGGTACAATTTCAACAAGAGACAGAATTTAAAATCATTCATTTACCATTTGTCTCATTCGTTTATTTTAAATTATACGATATTTCAACGGTGTGCACACAGTAAGACAAACTATAGAACAAAATTCTTGTGAATAAAAAAAAAAAAAAAAAAAAAAAAAAAAAAAAAAAAAAATTTGCAATAAGACAAAGAAGCAAAAATATCAAATTAAAAATACAAATAAATCAACAATAAAATTATGAAATATATACATACATATATATATATTTTTTTTTTAATATATCGCAGCGACAGTTTAATACGTCAAAATAGTAATTAACATATATATATGAATATCTAATTTCCAAAAGCATAAGAGTAAAGTTGATCTAATGAGAAGATAAAGTGAGTGGGGATAAATGTTATCAGTGAACATTGAGGCTGATTAACCCTTTGCCAGTTTATATATGTAATTAGTCGTCAACTAAATGCAACAGCGAAATAACATGCGCCTCCTAATTCAAAGTTCCGGGTGTGTGTGCAGGGGTGTTTTCATGTTACTATAGAGAGAGAGAGAAAGAGAAAGAGTGAGAAGTATATGGAAGACGTGAACATGTGAACACATAAATATCGTGCGTGTCAAACAAACACAAACGATTCATGTATTCACACATATATATTGTGTACATATTAGTTCTTTACTCACTAACTTTCTCTCTCTCTCTCTCTCTCTCTGGATTATTTCCTTCGTTTTCCTTTTGCTCTCTTCAGTGAGAATGAAACGAGGAAGCTCCACCGTCGCTTTATACCCACTCCATTGCCACTTAGATCTTACAGGTAACTCTTCACATAAGCACAAAGATCCATCAAAGAACCGTTGCCTTAACCGCACACTCTGTCTCTTTCACTCTCTCTCTCTCTTCATCTATTTCTCAATAAATTTTGTGTTTAGCTTTACTCATGATGAAATGTATTAATAATATCTTGATTGTTGCAAAGACGTGGATGTAAATGAGTTTTGTATTGAAATAAAATAATATAAAATAAAATTTAGCGTGTGAATTTATCGTATTTTTTTCTTTTTTTTTTTTGGATCAAAATTTTAAATATTTACTCATCATTTTATTTTATTTTGTTTTGTTTTGTTTTATTTATTTCTAGGACGACCAGGAACAGATTATCCAGTATTGAGTCGTGTGCCATATACAAATTTTTATTGTGATGATCAAGAGTATCCCGGATTTTTTGCTGATATTGAAACGCGTTGTCAGGCATGGCATTACTGTGACATTGATGGTAGACAAGCAACATTTTTATGTCCAAATGGTACACAATTTAGTCAAGCGGTATTTGTTTGTGACTGGTGGTTTAATGTTAGATGTGAGCTTAGTCGTAAACTTTATGCGATTAATAGTCGATTGTATCAGCAAACAACTGAAAATCCAACTCGTGCCCATCGAATTATTACAAAAGAATTATTGGAAAATATTTTTGTCAGACGAAAATAACAAATTTATTATTGATATGTGAAAAGTTTTTTTTTTGTATTTTTTTTTTCTGTTTTGTCGGAAATTCAAGTAAATCGTAGATAAATAGATAAATAATTTACTGTGTATGAAGATATTGAGAAAGGATTGAATAAGAAGAAAAAATGAGAGAGAGCGAAGGGGGAAAGGAGGAGGATTGAGGGAGAGAATTTTCGTATTGAGCTAAAAGAAAAAAAAAAAAAAAAAAAACTATAGTTTTGTAATTTTATTTCGCTCTGTTCATTTTTTTATTTTTTTTCTCTTATTTTGAATAATTAAATTTTTCATATTTATAAATATATAAATATTAATATACGCGCCATTTTAAAGATAAAATCAAGATTGTCGTTAATATTACGATCAGATATTTCGAATTTTTCTCATCGTCACACCTATAGGTATTTCATAGTCTTTTTCAAAGTTGAACTGAAAACAAAAAAAACAAAAAATAAATATATATTTTTTATCACGGAATTTATGCAATTATGCAAAACTTATTGAATAAAAAAAAATACCGATAGCTGTCCAGATACCAACTTGTGTTAGTTGGTAAATTTTCTTCGATTTTTTTTCTGCTGAAGATTTTGAGAGCAGTGTCATTATACTTTACTTGCAACTAAACTGAGTGTGGGACACACAAATCTCATTGAAACACAACGATAAAATGCCAGAGCACAAATACACACATATACATATTAATATAAACAAACAAAGTGCAGAAAAGAAAAAAAATCATTGAAAAAATAATTTAAAACAATCAATTTTTGTTTTTATTTTCTCTTTAAAATTTCGAATAATTGAAATCGATTACTAATTGTATTTACATTTATTTGCATAGTTGTAATCAAACAATAATATTTAATAATATGTATTAAATAACAATAATAATAATAATAAGTAAAATAAAATAGATTAGAATAATAATTAATGTGATAGTTATTAAATATATATATATTTATATCAGAATAAAGTGAATGAATGTAACACCTCGAATTGATAATTCAAAACTAATTCAATCGTCCAAAGCACCGAGAACATTTAATTCGTAGCCGTCTAACTTTTATTCAAGTTGTGACGTGGCCCCTACGGGCAAATATATACACAACACTACCACTACCACCACCACCATAATCATCATCATCATCATCAATACTATCCCGTCATTGCTATTTCATCCATCCCTCCCTTTTCTTCTCCAACTCCATCATCAAAGCTCTTCCTAGTATTTAATCCATTCGTGTTTGTGCCAGTTGCAATTTCGAATTTTAATCAAGAAGAATTCGAAATAGTTCACACACTTTTTCATTTAATTTAAAAAAATAATTATTAACTATAGAAACTAAAATAAATAAAAGAAATATATATATATCGATGGGATAAATTTATTTTGTTCTATTATTTACTTTTATTTTTTTATTTTTTTATTTTTTTATTTTTTTATTTTTGGTTTTTGTTTAGGTGTGAAATAGGTGTAAAAAAAATAATGAAAATTTATTGGTTATACTGTTGGATTATGTTCGAATATAAAATTTTCTTTTGATGATATGGGTTGTTGATAATATTGCACCAGGTGTAGACGAGAAATTTTGTTGAAGTAAAATTGAAGTGTTGAATTATTTATTTAATACAATTCATGAACAGATATAAAATAAATGTGTATGAGAATAATAAAAGAAAACAAAAGAAAAACGAATGAAATAGTTATCTAAAATTCGTATAAACTGTTAAATGGATAAGAGAAAAAGAAAATACGTTAGATGGAGAATAAAAAAAAGAAGAAAATAATAATAATAACAATAATAACAATAATAAAATAAATAAATAAATAAATAAATAAATAAGTGAATTGTATTGGGTTATATCACGAGAAATTTCTATATATATATAAAAAAAAAAAAAAAAAAAAAAAAATGACAAATAAAAACAAAAATTATATTGAAAAAAATGAGTGTGTGGTATGTGGATAATTCCATAAAATCAATCATTGTACATCTACACGTGTATGTTAATGGTTGTAATAAAATTAAAAAAAAAAAAAAAAATGTTTGTGTTGAAAACTCACGTAAATTCGATTTTTATCGATTTCTCTTTTCATAACAATAATATTTATACAAATACAACAGCGACAATACAATACAATAACAACACAATACCACGATCATTACCAAAACGTAGTGATCAAGAAAATTTCAAAAAATTTTTCATTATTCTTTTATTCTACCCACTCCCTTTTTTCCCATTACCCAATTTACAATCTCACGAATATTCCATCGATATTTTCAATATCACCACCACGAAAATTCAATACAGAAAAGTATTTTTCACTTATATATAACTTTTTGGGGGGGGGGGGGGGGGGGGGGGGGGACATAACCACAATCATAATCTTCAACATGCATTCAAGTGTATGACAATACCAATGACTGTTACTACTAGTAGCCAGAGTAGATTTTGCTTGGAAACGAATGAGAAATGTCGGTTCAATTTAATAGAATTGTAGAAAATTTTTAAAGTCCATTGGTCGCAAACTATTCTCAAACTGCCCACTCCCATTTTGCCACCAGACTTCAACCTCTCTCCCTCTTGTCAAAATGAAAAATAAATAATAGAAACAAACAAAAATAAAAAAATAAAAAAAAAAATAAAAAAAAATATGGAATTTTATATCACACAGAATTATTATTATTATTTTTTTTCCTCTGACACACACACACACACACACACATACACACCCGCCGTCATTTTTATAATTAAAAAAAGAAGAGCAATATAAATTTATTATTCAATTGTGGACCAATGGCGATTGCCTTGGCCAGGTTGGTAAAGAGGAGAGCGTAAATAGGAGAGGGAAAGGAAAATAAACGTGGAGAGAAAGAGAGAAGAATAATGTGAAATAGGGATGGGGATGGAGATGGGGATGGAGTGCTCATATAAATGTCATAGAATATGGATACTGGCGTGGGAGTGACAAAGAAGGATATACGAGAGTGCATGGCTCATATTGCAAATACCCGACGCGTTTAATTACCCGGTACTTTAAGGGTCCCGCTGCGAATAGAGTAGTAAAACCCGGATATGCCATTGCATCGTCTCGCAGAGTATTATATATATAATACCCTTTCAACCGTTTACGACCACTGAAAACTTTGACTCTCACTATGGATGTTTCCCTGTCTTTGTCTATCATTCTGTTTCACATAGTCATACACACATATATATATATATATATACACCTACACATTCTTTTGGGCGTATACGAAAATTTATCCCCACTCTGCAGTAGTCAACACCTATACAATAGTGTATAAAATGTGCCTTGGCTTGTTATTGAAGTAGTAGTATATGTACGTGTACAGACAGACTCGAGTATCAAAATCGGTAACAATTTTGTGGTTCTGTTTTATCGATTATCGGGTATATAGTTATATAATTTTTTACAGGTAGAATTCTTAGTTGATACTTGGCCCGATAGACAGAGCCAAGTTAACAATTATTTATTTATAAATTTAAATATTTATTTAATTGGTTTTTTTTTTATTTATTGAGAAAATAATCTTGGATAAAAAAAAAATGAAAAAAATGAAAAAAAAAAAAATGATGATGATAATACTTTTGATTTGTGTTATGAAATTTGTAAATATAAAATTTTAATTTTGGTATAATGCAAATGCTACAAACAATTTTCTTCGTTGAGCATGAAAACATCGCTGCAGGGTAAAATTGTTTCAGACAACGGTTAATCAATGGACTTGAAAGGTCCGATGATGATGTATCGTTCACAGCAGTCTGCAGTGAAGTTTTAGTTTCATGTGAATTAACAGTAAATTTTAGTGATGGTGTGAAGGGAGAATAAGTGGAGAAATTTGATGTAGATATTTATGTGTGATAGACAGCAGAGGAAAAAATCAGGATTGAAAATAAATTATTTTGATTGATATAAAAATGTTTAGATAAACTTAAACAATAATCAATTGTTATAATTTTATTTGTATTAATATGAATGAAAAAAAAAAAAGAAAAAAAAAAATTAATTAATAAATATATTGAATTTTTAATCAACTAATAATTTTGTTTAATAATAAATTTCTAATCAAGTATAATAAATTTATAATATTTCGATTATTAATCAGATTTATATTAATAATCATTTTTGTTTTATCAATTTTATCAAATTCACAATTTTATATCTAGTAAAAAAAAAAAAGTCATTTAATTTCATGGCAAAATTAAAATATTTCAATATCTATAAATATATATCCATACATATTATAATATTAATTATATTTGCTCTCTGTAATTATATGCGTTTGTTCTTGTCTGAATTGTTATACACCCACGGGGTATTTAACGGTCAAACGATTCGTATATTAAAACCTTTAAAAAATGAAAAATAATAAAAGATATACATACACACACACATATATATATATATATATAGTCCCAGCGGAGAATGCTCTAGGCAATAATTTTTATTTCTACTATTTTACATTTATACTTGTACTTTTTTTTCTCCGTATGTTTTTTCTAGTTTAAATATTTGTGTAATACATTTTTCACTAGATTTTTGTTTGCTTGTTTTTGTTTTATTATTATTATTATTATTATTTTTTATTGTTATTTCAAATATGTCGTTGCATCCAACAGTTTTTCTCTCACTCTCTTTTACTTTTAATTTAGATATATATATATGTATATATTCTCTGGCTATTTGGACGTATGCATGTTAATTTTCAACAATCAGCCCCAGGGCATAGTCGTGATATTTTGTTGATTATATATCCATGTGTATATGAATTGAAGCGCTATGTTGCGTCAAATTTTCGATCGAATGAACATCCCGTTGTCTCTTTATTTCTTTTAGATATATATATATATATATATATCTATATAGATTTTACATCCATTCATTTATTCATTTCTTTATAAATGTGCAATCTCGTTTATATTTTTTACCTCTTCTGCATTATTTATTAGTTCTTTTTTTTTCTTTTTTTTTTTTTTTGTTATTTACCTATGGTTATTTATATTTATTTTCGTTTTTCTACATTTTTACTCTTTCTCTTTGTCTTTTTTCTGTATTTATTTTATTACTATTCGACTGAGTGCGACTGAGTATGTTCAAGTAAAATTTGTGTTTAAAATTTATTTATTTTGTTTTTTTTTACTTTTTTTTTTTTTTTTTTTATTATTATTTATTATTTATTATATTATATGTGAGTATAAATAAAAATATTTGTTATTATTTAACTTGAATATTGATGATTTTTATTATTATTATTTTTTTTTTATTTCACATATAGCAAAACAAAAATATTAATATAATTCGTGAATTATAGATTAAAATTTTACGTTTGTGGCCTCAAAATACATCGACTCATTATTTTTTTCTCTTTTGACATATATATATATATATATATATATATATATATATATATATATATATACATACGTGAATTTATAGTCGTGTGACTTTCACAAAATTTTATATTTTATATATATTAATAGAGACAGAGAAAATTAATGAGTCAATGAGAAATAATGAACTGATAATTCTATTCATTGATCGATGATATTAATTAAAATTGAACAAGGAAAAAGAAAAATAATAATAATAATAACAATAAATAAATAATTTTCATACTAAATTCAAATAATTGGAAAGATAATTTTTTTAATAGTTTAAAAAAAAATAATAATAATAATTCATAATAATCCTGAGTAAATTTGATATAATAATAAAAGATGAAATAATATGTAGAAAATAAAACGGAAGTGAAAGGATAAACTGGGAGATTTCGATGCGGGATTAAACAGCAATAGAATTTTGTTTCGTGCATTAGACTCACCTCAATACGTACAAAATCATCAAATAAATAATTAATTTTTCTTCTTCTTTTTTTTTTGTTTTTTTTTTTCTTTTTTTTTTTTCACTATAAAATACATAGATTAATAATTAATAAATACCTATTATTAATAATATTTATCGGTTTGATTATCATTATTTTGTATTTTTATTTCAATTTAAATATTGCAATTACTCGTATATTATTACAAAGTTCTCGGTTTATTAACCTTGAGAAAAATAATACAAAAAAAAAAAAAAAAAAAAAAAAAACAAAACGATACACGTACAATTATCGTGAGAGGCCTGAACACTTGGAGAAAGCTCGTCCAACTGGTCAAATATCTCTCGACAAATCGCTAAAAAATTTTCGCGACCTTCCAAATAATAATTTATAATACAAAAAGTAAATCCAAAATTTTTAAATACACGAAAGATGAAAAAAACAAAAAAAAAAATGAAATATCTACATAAAATTCTTCTTAATTAGTATCTACACGTATGTGACGAGTGAAATTAGAAAGAAAAAAAAATATATATATATATATATACATATATTTTTAGATTACTCTACTCAATGACACACATACACACACACACACACCCACACACGGATATTGACGTTGGATATTTATCGATTATGTATTTTATGAAAAGACCGTGGAAGCAATACGGACTAAACAGGATAAGGGGTTTATCCACTAGTTATAGTTATATACATTTGGAATGAATGAGAAATGATAGAATATCCGTTAGCAAATGTATCACGAGTAACGTCCAGGTATATCATTAAAACAAAGAGATGTAGAGAGAGAGCAAGTGATCATTGACACACATATATATATTCAAAAGGGATTGGAGATGTATTGGAAGGTGAAAGACTAACAGAATGAAAGACAGACAGACTGATAGACAGAGAGAGTTTGTGTGCAAGGATGAAAGAGAGAAATATATAATATGGGAGTGAAATCACAGAAACACGTGTTGTGTGTGCAACGAAAGTCCGTGTGTACAGTGCGAGCGTTTGAATGCGATTAAACCACTAGACCAGCAACAACAATAACACCAACAACAGCAAGACTATAGTATTGTACTGTTTCTATTGGTAGTGATAATGATTGTAGAGTTGTGAGTGAGAAGTGAGAGTAAAAGGAATACATTTATGTGTTGGATGTGTATGAAATGGAGAGATTCTACTCTTCCCAAAAGCGTTTTCCCACATCTACTGAGAACGATTAAATACTGATGCACTGGTGATTTGCTTGATTTTCAGTGAGTAAACGAAGAAAAAGTGATTAATTGTATGTGTTTGATATGGGCATATGAGAGAGAAATAGAGACTACTGAGTGAATGGAAAATCATTTCGATAAATACAACGGGGATATTATTTCGTTACATTGAACACGTATCGGTGACTAGGCAAAGGATTGTATCATCATTAAATTCCACTTCAATACACGTAATTATATTCAATTGATACATTTGTTCATTAATTCAATTTGTGTGGAAAAAAAATTTCGCGTAAAAACTTTATTCGTACTTTAATTGAAGATGAAAAAAAAATAAATAAATAAATAAAATAAAATAAAAATATAATAAGGTAAAATATTTTATATTTATCAAATTCAATTACACAATTCAATTTATAGTGTGTACTATGTATATAAAAAATAATAATAAATTATAAAGAAACAAATTTTTTTTTTCATTTTTTTTTCATTTTATTTCTATTTTTGTGATTTTTTTTTTTTTTTTTTTTTTTTTTTTTATGATGTTTCTATTGACGGTTTCACGGTTGCGTGAAAAAAAAAAATTGTATATAACTCTATTATCTAAAGAGATTTTAATAAAATATTGTTCAATGTGTATTGCGATATATGTACATACAGGTGTTTACATGTGCACAATACAGTTATATTGAATTTATTCATTTATTTATTATTTCCAACTATTTTTATATACTTATGGTATACACATGATAGAAAACGTGACACTGAGCATGAACTCGTGGATTTTTATGTGTACACAAGCGACATTTGACTTTGAGAACTCGTAAATTCACGAGAAAAAAAATCAAATATATATATATAAAAATATAATAATAATAAAATAATAATTGGATATAATAATAAATAAATACAAAAAAAAAAAAAAAAAAAATTAATTTTGAATATTATAAATATTTATGAATAAATAAAATTGATATATATACAAATTCATTATCACTTGTGTATATAAAAAAAATTTTAGAATAAAAAATTAAGTCAAAAAAAAAAAAAAAAAAAGAGAAAAAAAAAATATATTTATCAAGATTTGGATTAAAATATATTCATCATAATATACACACATACAAAAATACAGAAAAATTACACACAATTTTTTACAATCAGAAATAACCCCAACTCCTCTTTAATAAAAAAAAAAAAAAAAAAAAAAGGGAAAAAGAGAGAGAGAGAGAGAGAGAATATAAATAATGAAAATTTATATCCTTTCAAATATAATTATTCAAATGTATAAAATGGAGGAAAAAAAAAAAAATTAATTGATTAATTAATAACTAGAATTAAATTCCCATATTTAATAAAAAATTAATTGTAATAATTACTATGTAATAATAATTATTAACAAAAAAAAAAAAAAAAAAAAAAAAAAAAAAAGTATCTTAAATACAATGAATATATAATATTCGTAGACACATACAGATATTAAACATAACGTATGTGAAAGGAGTAATATGCGCTGTGTCAGACACGAAGATTTGGCTTGAACTCGGTCTGGAGAAGTTGAATATTCCTGTCTAACACTAGACAAAATACTGTGCACACCTAAACTCTACACACATACACACACTATTTAAACACGAATATATATATATATATGTGGTGATGATACACGAGTGTGTGAGAGGTGAAAATAGGCGCTTGACTTGACGTCCGCCACGCGAGGCGACGTACGGTTAATTAGAGTTTCGAGAAGCCAAAGGAGATAGCACAAGATGAGGATGAAAACAAAAGAGAGCGAGAAAGGTAGTGGGAAATGAGGAGCGAGGAGGAGATACAAGTGTGGGTGGGAGTGAACCCTGGGGATATAAATGGAATGAAGAGAATAGGGAAAGAGGTTAAGTTAACTGGAGGTAGGTAAATGTCTCGGACGTACGGATGAGATGTCGAAGTTGGCTCGCAGACGAAGAGCTCCAGAGTCCATTGCACACACTGTACATCCTATTATATGTATATTATATATGTACAATATGGATGAAGTGCGTAAAAGAGAGAGAGAGAAAAATTGTAAATGTGTGGATTGGTATGGACAAACTTGTCTCTCTGTATATCCCATGAGACATTTGTAGAAACTACTTAGACAAGATTGTCCAAGAGCCAATCGACTTAGGGGAATAATTTGCATAAATACTCTGCGAGTAGATAAATACATGTGCATGTGTATTAGTAAATATATATGTTTTCAAAATGTATTGGTGAAGATTTTGCAAAAGACATTTTAGTTAAAATTGTTTGTCCCTGAAGTAGATTGTATGATAAAAGGATGAGAAAATAAAAAATCTCATCCGCATCCGCATCCGCATCCACATCCACACACACACACACACACACACACACACACACCACATAGAGATTAAATTAATTGTAATTATATTTATTGTTTTTATTATTATTTAATTAATATTATTTTCAGATTTTTTTATGGCAATTTGAATAGGAATTTTTTTTTTTCTATATCTTATTTTGCCAATAAATATAAAATTTCCAACACAATATCGTGCAATGATCGCACCAACTGCTCATCACTGTTTATTCTACATTTAATAGATATACAATATATATATATGGTATTTGCGATAAATGATAAAAGCAAAGAGAGAAATAGATTGATAATAACGATGATGATGACACGTGCGAGTCCATGGTCTCAAAATATTGACGCAACGGCACGAAATCGTTCCAAAGTATATAACACATATGCATGTACATTTCGTTCAATATGTATGTTTCATGTATATACTTCAATTATATATAGATATTCGTGTACGCGAAAATTCCCATGCATATTTAATCAGCCAGAATTATGGCTCGTCATGTGTTGCAGTTTCGTTCAGAGTTTCATACGACAAAGGCGTAGTGTTGGTATTCGAATTGTTGCGAGAGAAAGACAAAAAGAGAGGAGAGGGAGAGAGATAGAGAGAGATAGAGATAGATAGAGAGGGAGAGAGGCGAGTTCATTAAATCCCCTCTTGATAATTCCACTCACTTTGAAATTTTATTTATTGATTTATTTATTTTTTATTTATACGTGTGTATCTTTATGATATCAATAGCACTCAATTTACTTGATGTTTCCAAGGAATACATTAACGTTGTGCAAAAACTCATACAAAACACAAAATAATAATAATAATAATAAATTTTTTTCTGTTTGTTTGTAATTATTGGAAAAAATATCGATACTATTTTTATTACATAATGTATGGATAAAATAAATATTTTTATGTAATTGAAGAGAATTTTACACTGAGTGAAGAATGAGTAGAATGAAGAAAAAAAAAAAAGATTTTTTTTTTTTTCATACCAATGAAATTGATGAAAAATTTCAAATATTTCATGAATTTTATTATCTATCAATTAATATTATAGGATTTTGTTAAAAAAAAAAAAAAAAAAACAAAAAAAACACTGGAAAATATAAAAATAATTACTCCTATACATTGATAATTGTATAACAGTAAAATTTAAATGTAACAAATACCGATAGAAATAATTTATAAATTTATTAATGATCAAAGTGTGATGTTGTGATAAATATCTTTGTGTGTTGTAAGATTTTTTTTTTTTTTTTTTTTTTTTGTTTAAATTTTCATCACAAAAACATGAAGCAGTGGCAATAGATAATTATGTCTAAAGTAAAATAAATAAATAAATAAATAAATATAAGTAACTAAGTATTTGTTTTTGCATGATTGAATGGTAACCAAATCTTTAATCGCACTTTCTCAATTTTTTTTTCCTTCTCGAACGTAATTGACGCTTTTTTTGCAACTGAAATCGATACAAATCATGAGAAATAAAGAGAAGAAAAAAAAATAATAATAATAATAAATGAATAATTAAATAAAATAAATATGCGGAAAGGAATAGAGAAAAGTGAAATAACAATAAATACGAGGTAGTAACAAAAAAAAATAGTGAATGCATTCAGATAGAAAAAAAATAAAATAAAGATAACAATTATGAACAATAAGTAATCAATAATAAAAGTGATACATTATTGATTTCACAATTTATATCTTTTAAATATTAAATAATTATCATTTAAAATTTAAAAAAAAAAATAATAATAAGAAAAAAAAAAAAAAAAATTCAGAAATAACATGAGATTTTGTCATTGCTAGAGTGAATATGAAATTAATTATTTATCAACTATATCTCAACTTACACCTGACACTTTTCTGTATAAATACTAATTAAAAATTATCTTCCTGAAATGATAATATAATATTGCAATAATTATAAGAATAGAGTTGATTTTGAGTGAGAATAAGAGTGAAAATAGATATAATATTATTGCGCGCATGGTGTACCATGAATTGGAGAAACTTTTAATTGGCATGTGCGAGACGATCCACCAACAAACATGTACATTGAGCAAAAGTGTGAATCCTTACTCACATACACACACATACACATATATATATATATATATATATACATGTAAACTTCAATAATTATATTTGAAAGTGATAATATTCTATTTTATTATACGATTTGATATTTTACAACTAGAGTAATAAGGAAACAAAAATAAATAAATAAATATCTTGAGATTGTAAAGAAATAAAAAATTAATTTGAAATTAATTTAATTTTCTCTATACAAAAATTATGTAATAAACAAGTAATATTTATATCCTATCATCAATAATATTTTTTGCATAATTTTATGCGATGCAAAAAAAAGAAAAAAAAAAAAAAAAAAAAAAAAAAAATAGGCAATATGAATTTATATTTACAGAAAATGTGACGGTGGATGTATAAAGTAAAAGTGAATTTTGAAAAATTTACAAATTGCAAATTAATTCATTTCATGAAAATCTCTAGGGTCGAGTGGCATTGAAGGTTAGAGAAAAAAAAAAAAAAAAAATCGTCCACTCGAGTATTTTCTATTTCATCTACATCTCACTCATCATACCCTCTTTACTATCACTTAATCTGCTATGTTATATACAATCTATATATATATATATATGTATTTTTTATTTTCCCTTCCTCTACATTCAATCGTCGTGTCGACTTTCCCACGAAGCCGTGCCCACACTTTACATTTATATCGTTGACACTCTCATTACACTTATTTTTCTACCCAACAGCAAAAAATATAATTTTTTTTTCTTGTATTACACAAAAACCAAAATAAAAAATTCTATTTCTCTTTGTTTTCGCCCTTTTTTTGCTATTAAAATTATGAAATATTCGTGATTTTATTATTTATTCGATGATTAAATATCACGATACTCATGTGAATTGTGTAACGAAAAATATATAAAAGTCACGAATGAAAGATTAAACCATTGACCTAAATTTTATATATAACAGGATATTCATGTATATATATATATATATATATATATATACACGTATATAAAGATGAATTGATTGCTGAGAAACTAAATATATATAATAATAAACCTCAAGCTAATTTTCTTCTTACTCATTGAATCCAAACACATCCAAACATCTATAAACATATCAGAATGAATGTGAGTACGACAAAATCTGACAATACATATATACATATATACATATATATAATAATTCACCCACACACCCACAGAAAGAATAAAAAAAAAAAAAAACCGAGTATTTATTCCGTGAAGTGAAGTAAATATATACACAAATAAGCAGCAACCGAGTCTATATGTGTTGTATGCATAATGTAACGTGTGCAAACGGGTTGTAGAGTTTGTGCGCGTCACTCTGTCTATGTGTCTCACCATATTGCAATTGTTAATATATATATATATATATATTATAATCTTTTATATTTCCTTTCTTTGACAAAAGTACGAAGGAAAAGAAAAAAAAAAAAAAGAGAGAAAAAGGTGAAAGGGAAATAAAAATAAAAAAAAATTTCTTCAATTTTTTTTTTATTCTTTACATTCGTTTTTTCTCTCACTTGCTCTTCGTTCGCGATGCGGAACGTTTAATACACTACCTCTATGTACATTCGCGCGCACGCGCGTCTATGTGTGTGTGTGTGTGGGTGTGTGTGTGTGTGCAAGCCAAAGCAGGAAAACGCGGCCGCACACCCGATGCCCCGATTACGAGAGACAAACAAGAGCGTTACGTATATGTGTATAGCCGTGCATTATTACCAAGTATTTCTCGTCTGCCCGTCTACGGTTATATATTCTCTCTTCCACGAGATGTTGAGTGTGTGTGTATATATATAGAGAGGGAGAGAAGTAAGCGAAACAATAAAAAAAAAATTATATACTTGACGCTGCGCAACATTTAGATTTATGTTAAATAAATCAACACCGAGATTATTTCGAGTTTTAATGAGTGATAATTATAAATATATAAAAATATATATTTTATTATATTGAGATAATTTATTTGTTTAAAAAAAAAAATTATATTTATTATTTTTTATAGATATTGATACGAATGATTTGTGGTTGAAGATTAATATTTGAAAAAAAAAAAAAAAAAAATTAAAAAAGAAAAAATGATCGTAATAAATAAATAAATAAATAAATAAATAAATAAATAAAAACACGTATATTCATGTCAGAAATGTAATCAAACTTTATCAACTCTGAAAAACCAAGTTGCATATGGTTTTTTTTTTTGTTTTTTTCTTCTTTATTATTATTATTTATTTATTTTTTTTTATTACAAAGTTTAGATATACTTTGATGGATGATATGAAAAATATGAAAAATAAGAAAATAAATTAAATGAAAATAATTTAATTTCATTATTATTATTTATTCTTTGTTTATATATCATAATGTAATTTTACTGCAGAAAATAATACGATGAAATTAGATATAAAAACTTTGTCATTGTGTATTATAAAAATTTTTAAATTTGTATTTTTCATCTCCCACTTTTTTATTTTTATCTGTCACAAAAAAAAAAATAAATAAATAAATAAATAAAAAAATTAATATAAATAGATAATGCAAATTTCTAAAAAAAATAAAACTATTTAAAAAAAAAAAAAATTTTTTTTTTCTCCCATTTAAATAATGTAAAAAAGTGAATTAAAATTTAGATGTATGGATATATATTTTTGAAATTTTTCCGTTTATATTTATTGCTATCTATTACCTGTCGCACGCTGATTTAGATGCACCAATGGAATATCATTCTCTCCTCCCTCCCTCCCTCTCTCTTTCTCCCCTTCCTCTTCACCACATTTATCCTCTTGTCCTTCACTACGTCAACACAATTTTAACCTGTCTGCCATTCAGATTTTAATACGCTTTTCCTCGCTAAAATGCGTCGCTTGACATCGGCACAATTTTAGTGAACAACACACGGTGAACTCACTGAAAATCTCTCCTCGCCTATACACTATATTTACTACACACATTATTAATATATATATATATATCTGTATAATATAGTATATCGAGATGATTTTTTTTTTCAAGTCTCCTATATCGGTAATCACTGTCAAGTGTATATTGGAGAATTTCGTTTTGAAAAACTATGACGACTATAATTTTCAATGAATTAAATTCTACAAGCGTTAAATATCGATAACTCAACAAGTTTAAAATCTCTCATTGTACATTGATACGTTTATATATATATATTGATCATTTTTTTATTTTTTTATTTTGATAAATGTCATTACAGTTTGATATGCATTTATTTCCTTTTTTTTTGTTTTTGTATTGAAATGTTGAGTGCATTTGAAAATTTTGGTATTCGAAGATTACACAAAATGTGAATTCAAAATATATAATTAGAAATCAGATATAATGAGAAAGAGAGATAGGGAACAGATGATGCAACGTGTGATGTGAGAAAAAAAAAAAAAAAAGAAAAAAAAATAGCAATGACATGAGATGAGATGAAAATTAATATTTTATATTTAACTGTTAAGTTCAATTAAATGAATATGTTTCAGTGAAATATATTCAACGTATTTAATGAAATTAAAACGAATGCATATATAAAACAGAATTTTAACCTCATTTTTATTTTTAAACATTCAATTAATTATAAAAAAAAAAAATGTACATATTGTATTGGAGTAGTCTCTAAGAGAAGTTTAAAATGTCATGTTGGATAAAATCCTGAATATCATTTTGACGTGTTAAAATATCCAAGACGTGATACTCTTTTTTCTTTTCTTTTATTTTCTACTGTATTTTTATTGACAATATATCTTGAAAATTGTGTCTATCTACCTGTACTGATGGTTCATCTATATCCCCCCTCAACTTGTACTTGACGGATTTCGATGCGACTTGAAATTTTTGTTGAAATATTTATCAAGAAAAGTTTCGGAATATTAAATATTCATGGACTTATATTAGTTTGGTTGGTAAGTCATAGTGATATTTGTGGCGCAAGTTGTAGAAAAATTCCACGCAAAATGAGTCTTGGGCAAAAGTTAGTTCATTAAAAAAAAAAGAAGAAAAAAAAGAAAAAAAAGAGCCTACGTAGTAGAGACATTATATATATCAAATATACGATGAATATTCGTAAAATAAAATATCGATATTAATTTTTAAAAATTAATATAAAATTAAATTTTTTTTCATCATCATCATCATCATCATCATCATCATCAACAACAACAACCACATTATTATTATTTATATTTTAAATGAAATAATAATAATAAATGAATTAAATAACATAAAATCAATTCCCATTGCGCTAACGAATGAATGCGCAATCAAATAACAGCCCAGGTCTATTAAAATCCAAATAAAATTCGGATAAAATTATGAACGTATTTCAATGTGATGCGATGTCATTTCACGTATTCATCTTTTTCCACTCTATTTCCAAAAGAATACCTATGTATATACTATATGTATTCAATAAAATTTACGTATGGAATGGTGTTTACTATCCGTGTTAAAATGACTGCGAGTTAATATTTTATTTCTATCATAAAACCCCAGAGAAAAAAAAAACACACACACACACACACACACACACCCAACTATATATATATATATTTTTTTTTGTCTAATTTTTTTTATCTGTACTGAAATTGTTCATCGACTCTGGCGATTTTATTTATTGATTGTAACAAAAACCGGATTCAATATCACAAGTCTATACACGTCCGGTTTCTCATAAATTAAATTTCCCACGTTCAATAAATGATTTTATGTTATTTATATTATTTATATATAATTATATTTTATTTTACTATTTTTTTTTTTTTATTTCATTTATTCCGTTTGTAAATAATTAAAAATACATATTACATTGATATAAAAATAATATGAATAATTATTAGTCAATAATTATAATTGAATTATAATAAAATGTGGAATTAATATAGAGATTGTAATTACTCATCATGTAATTTCCGTTTTGTAATCACAACGAGTACACACACACACACACGCACACACATGTATATTTATTTATATACTATCAAGACTGTGGTATTGGTATTTGAAAGCAATGAGAATAAATGTGTGTTTATGTATGTGAGTTTAGTATATACATTTTGAGTGAGCAATGAACAGTTATATGGCGTTTAGTGAAACGCAAACCCACGAGTGCAAATACACGAGTGCAAATAGGGTTGTGAGCGATAAACAAGGGGTGAGACATGAGAAGGGTGAAAGGTGGATATCTCGCGGGCAATATTGGATACGGTTGTGCATTACGGTTAAATCACACCCATAGAATGTATTTGCATTTTTAGTTTTGTCCGCGTGCGCACACGCACGTCTCTATGTATTTGTTTTATATATATATATACATATATATATATATTTTTTTTGTTTCAATATACGTATTTCTTTTCGTTCTTTCATGATTGTATTTATTGAAGTGCACATTCCACATTGCACATTCAACATTTATCATTTTTCATTTCGTCTCTTTTTTCACTCTTTTATCGCACACACCCTCATTTTATTTTTTAATTCAATTCTTTTGATTCAGTAATATATTCTCCAATATTTTTGATTATTCACACGTATTTATTAATAATAAATTGTTTAATTCAAAATTCCATTTGTCATTATTATTATTATTACTATCGACGTCATTATTATGGGAGTGACAACTAATTTCTCCATTAATTCTATATTAATATCCACCTACGAAATGCAAAAAAAAAAAAAAAAAAAAAAAAAAGCAAATCATAATATAACAAAGCGTAAATAAACTAAAATTGAATTGTTTAAAAAAAAAAAAAAATATGGAAATTTTTTACATTTTCCACTCATGAGAATCTATTTAAAAAAAAAAAAATGTGTAAAAATAAAAAAAAAAAAATAAAATAAAATTCACGTTGTCAAAAGATAAATGTATGCATGTAATTTTCACCGCGTAGCGCATTTGTGTATCACCCAACGTCCACACAACCCCTACCTAACAATTCCCTCCCGTCGCTTCTTTTCCACTTTTTTTTTTTTTTTTTTTTTTTTTTTTTTTTTTTTTTTTTCCTCTGTCTATTGCATGACAAAGCTAAAAGAGTAAAATTGTGTGAGAGAAGCTCACCCGAGAGGTGAATTGAAGCTCATAGTGGAATGCAAACAAGACACAAGATAGAAAAGAGCGACGGGGGAGGAAAAGAAGGTGGAAGAGGTGGAAGAGGAGGAGGAGGAGGTAAAATTTTCAGTACAACAACAGCGCTTGGATTTTACGTATCCGCTCGCTCTTCAATCCCTCTCTATATCACAATCCCCACTCAAATCCCCACCCATCACCCCTTTATAACTCATCCTTTTACTTTTTGCAATGTTCATCACTCTCCATTCGCCCCTGCTGCGCATTTACTATTCCTCTATATCATCCCCTCACCTTTGTATATATTTATTCTTGTATATAAATAAATATATATATATATATAGCTGCCCACACCTCTACCTCAACGTTCCGGTAAATTACACCAGCGTCATTTCCTCCTTTAAACCATCAACTTTGATGCCTTTATAAAAGAGCGAGTTGAACGCACGTCCAACTTGACTGTCTGCATACGAAACCAACAGACATGTATTTTGTATATAGTGGTGCTATGAAACTGGACCTCATACCAGTCGATATAGAGTTTCCAAATTTAATAGCCTTGTATGTGATAGAGAGAGAGAGAGAGAGAGAGGAAGAGAAAATGAGAGATGGATAAATGTCATTTTGCATATTGACACACGAGGCAGTAGAATAAAATCTTTTTCGTGTGTTACTAAGATCAAATTATCCCATTTTTATTTTATTCTATTTTATATATACATATATATTTTTTTTCTTATCTGCAATAAATTATATGTATAAATATATTGGATTTATTTATATATCGAGTGGATATTTTTATCAAATGAAATATAAAAATGACGTGTACGATGGAAGACGAAATTTTTATTCGGTTATTTTTATTAATATATATATATTTTTATTATTATTATTTTTTTTTTATTTATTCATAATTTTTTTAATTTTTTTTAATTTTTTTTTTTTATTTTTTTGCAAACAAAATTTTAATTTTTTTTTTAAATTTTTTTTAAATTTTTTTATATTTTTTTTATATTTTTTAAATCTTTCAAAAATTTGCCTCTTATTTCAATTTAATAATATACACACAGAGACAAATAAATTTTATTCTATATCTATTACTATCACTCTCTTTCCCTTATCACCACTCTATCTCTCTCATTCTCTATCTATCTCCATCATTTTCCTTTTCACTTTCACTTGCTCTTTACACTTGTGCATGAATTGTATCCACTTAAATCATTTACCGAAAATCAAATGGATTGGAATGTACACACAACTCCATTGTGTGGTGTGCGTAAATTAAATTGTTTTATTCTAATTGATTTACCACCCAATACATAACAAATACACAATATAAATATTTTTCATTAATTATTGTAATTATAACTTTTTATTTATTATTATTATTATTTTTTTTTTTTTTTCGTTTTCTGTGTCGATATAAATTTTGTGATTTAAATGTAAATCGAATTTAATTTTATCACGATCGTTGATGATAATTTAATAAATTCATATTGTTCATCTGAATTTTTTTTTTGTTTTTTTTTTTTTTGTTCAACTATTATTTTATTTATATTTCAGACTCTTTGATCTCATCTCACCTTGACTCGTATTATTTACTACGTCTACCGCATATATTTTTACTTTTTTTTATTTTATAAACTATCATACTACATTGTTTAATTATTATAATTATTAATTTTTTTTACAGTCAAATAATTGTTTATTAATATTGTAAAATTCATGGTAAGTAATTATATTTAGTTATTTAAATAATAAAATGTATTATATTGAGTATAATCCAATAGTTATAGTATCTGTTGAAGGCTACCACGCAACGTCTTTGCTACTCTGAATCGATTCGATTACGCATAATATAATTAACAACAATAGCTGCAGCAACACCGATACTACTACCACATTTACAACTAGGTAACTTGGAAATATATATATATATGAGTATGTTTATGAAGTCATATGAAAGTGTAGGATATGCCTTTGATCCAGATTCAAGTGCTTTTCTGTGCTGAAATCCTCTCTAACGATGAATTGTCTCTGAATATTGTATAAACCGATGCATCTTCTATGATTATATTTACTGATAGATCAAATAATTAGGGCACGTAGTTGAAGGATTGTTGAGATTTATAATTTTACGTTACCCTCTGTTCAAAAATATTCATGTTCACTTTGTCTTTGTTACAATATAATTTCATTAATTTTCAATACACATGAAAATTTTGATAAAATCAAGTTGGATAATTGAAGTTTATATATTTAGATAATATAAACTTATCAAGTAATATCAAGTGTTTTACTATGGCTTTGTATTAACTGTCATTATTCATTGATAATTGTGAATAAATTATTTGTTATGTGAATTTTCACTGTCTATCTTTTCACATTTTTATTTCAGTATTAATAATTCTTTCATGAATTTAATTATAAAATTCATTTATAAAAAATTTATCAATTTAATTCAAACGTAATTTCATATTTACACGTAAAAAATAATATTTAATAATTAATTATTCAAATAAATATAATGATTTATATATATCAGGATATTGATAAATTTTAATATGAAGAACAGATGAGAGTGAGTTCAGGTGACATATTATAATAATAATAATAATAATAATAATAATAATAATAAATTTTTTCAAATCAATATAAATCAACAATAATACGTAATTATTATCCACAATTCAATTGTGTATTATTATTTATATCAATATTTAATATGTGTGAGAAAAATATTTCAATTGTTAATCAACAACTGGTAAAAAATTATATTCAATAAAAAGTAACGAGGGAAAAAAAAAAATAAAAAACATAAATAAATAAAATAAAAATAAAACAAAATTTAGAGTATTTTTTACGCGTAAAATGAACTTAAATAAATTTACAATTTATAATTAAAAATATATAAAAACTAATAAATAAAAAATTTTTTTTTAATTTTTTGTATGCATTTTTTTTTTTTTTTTTTCTCTTCTCTACTCAAATACACCGCAATATTTTTCATGATTTTATTTTATCTTCATTTCCACCACTACATTCTCTCTCCTTTTTTCCTCCATCTTATTCACTATCTTTATTTTTTATTATTTTTTATTTTTTTTTATCGTCATCACTTGCAAATAAAGTTGAAAATACGTGAGTACACACTTTTTTAAGGTGAAAAAAAAAAAAAAAAGGGAAATATAGATAAAATGTTGGATAAAAATACAGAATAAAAGCGATAAATAAATAGATATATATATATATATACATAATTTTGAAATAAGAAACGAAAGAAATAAAACGCGTAGAAATTTGTCTCACAGTAACTGGATCTGCGAAAATGCATTCGCGTTTTACGTTTTCCTGTACAGCAATGCACACTTTATATCTATATCTATATATATATATATAAACAAGAGAGGAAAAGGGAGGAGGACCTCGTCTCTTCATGGCCACGTCCGTTTTCTCTCGTGTGCTTCAATTCAACCTCCTCCTACTCTACCAACCCCCATTATATATAAACACACACACACATATATATATACATCCCTCAATATACCTCATCCCTTTCTACTGAGTTCTCGAGTCATTTTACGAAATGCATCTATCTCACGTGCGAGCCGCGAACAAACGGTCGTCTATTTTACTGCGGATGAACGTTGCGAGGGTTAGAAAGATTCGTTGGGAGTAAAGGCAAAGAGGGGAAGAATGAAATTCTACATTGTCGGTCTTTCTCTTGTAGGGAGAATGACGAGGCGGAGATACAGAATGAGAGGAGAAAATCGTTGAAAACGCAGATAGAACGAGAGAAAGAGAGAAAGTGAACAAATGCAAGGGGAAGGTTTTAAACACTGAATTGAGGAATTGGCGAGAGCCTGCGAGTTTTATGCTTTAGAATATATATATATATATACAAAGCGAGTTTATGTCCAAACGGTTAATTCGACGAAGATGGAAAAACAAGTGTATGTGTATGTGTATATGTGTGTGTGTATGTGTGTGTGTGTGTGTGTGTGTGTGTGTGTGTGTGTGTGTGTGTGTGTGTGTGTGTGTGTGTGTGATGAGAAAGAAAGAGAGAAATAGATATTGAGAGGGTGGGATTATAGTGTTGCAAACCATGACGAGCTTTAGCCAGTTTGGCTTCACTATTTCTCTTTCTCTGTTTCTGTCTGTCAGTCTGTCTCTCTCTCTCTCTCTCTCTCTCTTTCTATCATTCATCCTTATTCTTTGTCAATGTCTCTGTTTAACTCTCTCTCTCTCTCTCTTCCTCTCTTTCGTGATATAATCGCGAGATATCTTTGGAATTTCTAAAGCGAATAAGGGGCACATTACGACTGGCAAATTTTGTGGTGTTGGAGAGGTTATAACTTCGTATATGAGATATGAAGAAGATGAGAATAGTGAATGTGTGTGAATTTATTAAAATATGTATGTGAGAATATAAAAATATAAAAAGTAAATTAAAAAAAAATAATAATAAATAATAATTTTTTTTGTTATTTTTTTGTTTTGTTTTGTTTATAATAATTTAAAATGGAGTCAAATTTTAGATGATCATGATAGTTTTTTTTATCAATTTATTATGTGATAAAAAGTAAAAATAAATATCATCATCGATAATTGATAAAAAAAGATGAAAAAATAATGGGAATAAATTAAAAATTTGTATTGAAAAAATGACATAAAAAGTATAACATTATTGAATGAATTATGTAAGATTTGAAAGTTGGACCTTGATCATGACCTGATAAAAAGGCGACAAAAAAAGTCAATGGCACTCGTGGAAAATATAAATAAACCAGTTGAAAACATCATTTGTATTATTTATATACAAACAGATAAAAAAAATTTAATTTAACATAATATAAATCGATGCAAATATAAAAATAACGTATTGATAAAATTCAATAAAAATATTCAGAAATTAAACAATAAACAAAACAAAAAATACAACAAAAAAAATAAGGAAACAACAACAACAATAATAATAATAATAATAATAAATAAAGATTCGAATCATTCGAAACCGGATTGCAAATCCACTGACGGTTGACGTGTCTTTTTTTTCCTCCTCGACTTTCACGTTCCTCTTTCTACCGCAAACAAAGAATCATCATCATCATCATCATCATCATCTTTCCAACCGATGTGATTAATAATTTCTCTCTCCACTAAATTTAATTCAATATCCCACGCAATATATAAAGAAGAAGTTGAAAATCAAATTGTGATCGCGATGCAATTACGAATTTTCATTTTAATTAACTTAACCTCTCTATTCGTCAACCTACTGAACAGACTAACATAATTCTTCACATAATTACGTTTTTTTTTCACTCGTTCCAATTTTCTTAATTCACTACTTCCTTTTATTGAACAAGTAACGCGGTAAAAAAAAAAAAAAAAAAAATATTATAAACAGAAAAAAAAAAAGTAATAGAAGTAAAGAAGATAATGTGAATTGGAAATAAAATAAAGATGGAATATCAAGAAAAAAAAAAAAAATAATAAAAAAAAATAAAATAAAATTTGATAAGGTGAAAGGGTGTAAAAATGAAAGTGAACGAAATACAGTAATGTACAAATACTAATCAATATAGAAATAAAATGCGGAACGATGAGAAGTCTGTCCAGAATAAATTGTTTAGACAAGCGACTTTCTACAAGTACTATATTATTATTATTATTATTATTATTATTATTATTATTATTATTATTATTATTATTATTATTATTTATATTCTAGCTCAATTTACTTTGACGGCAATTTGAATTATTTTACACCCAGCCTTTTTAGTAATGTTAATTAATAATACGTAAAATAAATATTAATCAGAATTATAAATATAAAATATTTATACTATATTCTAAAATAATATTAATTAGTAGTGGATATTAAATTGCGATTGGTTGATAATTGAAATAAAAAGTTAATTAGACCATGAACCAAGAATCACAGACGATGATGGAGAAAAAAAAAAAAAAAATTCAACAAATAATATATATAATTAAAAATATGAAATAATCATTATAACAATAATTATTATTATATGAATAAATGAACATTCAATTATAATATTTTCAATATAAAATTATAAATGATTTAGGAGGAACATCATGTGTAATATATGAAATTGCATGATATATTATAATGCCATTTACTTCCTTTCACTTTTTTTCATAATTGACTTCATTTTAACGCCTGAGACGGAAATACATCGTATAGATTTAGATAAAATCAAAAATTAATGGTGCACTATTTATGGTTTTGCAAATTGTTACAAATGAAAGTTCAACTTGAGTGACGTTAAGAAAAAAAAAAAAACGCAAAAAAAAAAAAAAAAAATATTTACAAAAAATGACACATACGTAAAAAAAAAAATTGAAAGTTTCTACTTGAAATTTTTTTAATGAGTTTTTATCAGATTATTTTATTATTATACATATATTTATTTATTATTATTTTTTTGAATTTATTTCCGTTCATGATTGATATTGAAAAATATTTGTATTTATCTAATTTCGTATTCCAACATTTGATTCGAATTTATTGTAACTGTTGATTGATGTGTGATAGATAGACATCACGTCAAGATGAATACACAAAGATATAATAGTTTAAATGCACGGTATAACAAAATAATTAATCGCTTGAATGCGATCAATTTTTTTTTTTTTTTTTTTTTTTTTTTTTTCATCTTCTTTTTATCCCCTTCGCTATTCAACTTTATCACTTTCTCTAGTTCTGGTCTGCTCAGTTTCTTCCTACTCATTGTGACAAATGAAAAAAACAAAAAAAAAACAAAAAAAACAAAAGAAAAAAGAAAAAAATAGGAAAAGAAGGGATAAATAAAGAGTAAAATAAACAAAAAAATAATAAAGAAATAAGGGAGTAAGCGGAAATCTTCCTAACGAACGTTAATTCATTAATTAAACATTCACGTAAAGTGTTCAAAGGAAAACTTACTCGAGAATTAATTTATATTTTTAACTCGCTTCTCACTTTCTGTTTAATTATATATAGATATCCATTTTATATCGTACTTTCTTCATTGCAATGATGTAAAATTGATTATCACTTTATTGAATCGATTAAAAACTGAAAACTATTTTTTTTTTTTTTTTTTTCATCTCATAAACTAAAAAACATTTTTGTTTTCTATACTTTGAAAGGAAAAAATAAATAAATAAATAAAAAACAAAAAAAAAAAGAGAATAAAATGAGAAATAAAATGAGAAAGAAAAACGTAAAAAAAAATAAATTGCGATAATAATTCACTTTTATTTTATTTTAGTTTCTTTTTTTTTTTACTGTTAAAGGCGGGGCCAACTTAATTATTCTATCTGTATATATATAATTATTCATATCTGTATGTCTCAATAAACACAAATTTATATATTCGAGTAATGTGTTTGTATATTTCAACTTAATTGTATAATTTTAAATACCCGGAAACAACAAACAATTGACAGAGCCACCCGTGAATTTATTCTGCATATATACAGTAATATAAGAAAATAGAGAAAATTTATCAACAAAGAAATAATAATAATAATAATAATAATAAATAAATAAATAAATAAATAAATAAAAAATATCCAAATATTATGAAAAAAATTTTATTACTGTAACTCATTAAAATATTTTTTATTCTCTCATCCTTTTTTTCTGTTTTATTTTGTCAAAAGTGCACAGTATAAAATACGTTTGCTCATCATTTTGAGATCACGTATAAGATATAAGATATAGCAATTGCAAACGCACTCGAAACGATCGCGTTGGTCGCTTTCGATTTATCTTGTGGCCCATAAACTCTACATTCGTCCAAGTGTAATATATATCTACCTATAGTTTGACATGAAATGGATATATGTGTGTCGTTTTCTACTTGCGTTTTAACGACTGCCAACTCTTTAAATGAATACAAAAGAAAAAAAAAATAAAAGTTGCAAGAAGAGAAAGAAGAAGAAGAAGAAGAAGATAAAAGGTTAAGACGATGATTTGGTAAATTTAAACAAAATTTTTATACATGTCATTTCAAATTGGTATTTTTCACCTGAAAACATTTGCCACGACCAACACAAATGTAATCAAAATATTTTTCATTACAATATATATATAAAAGGAGACGTGTGCAAAATGACACAATTAAATATTATTTCAGCTGTTGAAATCTCATGGTATATTTTTTATGTAACCAAGTATTATAGAATGTATGAGGAAAAAATTAAAAAATAATAATAGAAAAAAATTTACACTCACATTTGTCACATGTTATGTCTATAAAACTATAATCAAAAAAAAAAAAAAAAAAAAAAAAAACTGCATCAACAAACAAATAATATCGTATTCAATTAAATTTGTTTATAAAATATTTCCCCAGACACATCAAAATTTATTTATACTCACTCATCACATTATATATTATGCAAAACAACAACAATAATAATAATAATAATAATAATAATAATAATAATAATAATAATAATAAATAATTACACGATCGTGAGAGAAAAAGAAAAAAATAGATATAAATTTTTTCACGCTATTTATCATATGAATTATTAATGGAAAGTAAAATGTATATAAGAACTGAGAGGAAAAATGAAAAGACGCGTGACATTGTATATATATATATGTATGTATGTATATATGTATTATGCTCCGATTGTTATTGAGACTATAATTATATTTTTCTTCTTTTCTACTCTATCATTTCCTTGTATCTCTCTATTTCCGTATTTATCAAAAACAGTAAAGAAACAAAAAAAAAAAAAAAACACACTATTAACATTTTTAATAATTAAACTTGACAAATAATTATTAAAATAAATGAAATAAACATATAAATGATGAATAAATATTATTTGAAATAATGAAACTAGGGAAAAATATTGATACAAAATGTGACGAGTAAAATAAGTGGGACTTTGTGTTTATAAGTAAACGTCGTCCTTTCATTTCCACCTCACTCTGTCTCACTATCCTCAATACCTCTTTTTCTCGGCCCCTTCTACATATTTATATATAAACATATATATGTGTGTATGTATGTAAGTATACGAGCTCGTCCAAGTCTCTTGCTAGTGAGCTCTCTTAACAAACACAAAATGAAAAAAAGAGAAGGCCTACACGAATGTTTCTTGGCCAACAAGTTGACTTGCTATTAAGGCCTCGTTCACATTCACAAGATTTCAGTTTCCGCGTGGACTTCAAACACATCGAGTGTTATTGTGATTGAAATAAAATTAACGACAATTTAAATACAAAGGATTTTTATCAGTCATGTTTCGAATGACATGTCTAATCTTTCTATTTACAACAAGTAAGATTATTTTATTTTTTTAAATCTTCATCTTCTTAATATTATTATTACTATTGTAATTAATTATTTTATTAAATTATTGATTTATATTTATTATCACATGGGATCTTGTTATAATTTAATGTAGAAAAATTTTTTTGTTTTATTTATTTATTCATATGGAATTTAATTTTGTGATATATTACAAAATAAATATGAAATAAAAAATGAAAATTGAATGAGAGTAGTGATATAAAATGTGTTAGTATCGTTTGATTATTTGTATACGAGGGCGATTACAAATTTAAACCGCATCGATCCGATAGTAGAAAATAATGGTATTGTGATAATACATGAGGCAAAGGGCCAATACAATAAAGAGAGTGTGTAATATTATATATAGAAGAAGTGATGAGAGGAGAGAGGAGAAGGAGGAGTAGAATTACGTGTGTGTCTGGTTGTGTTGACGCTTGTACAATTTAATCCGCATTGACAATAATCCGTGGATGAGTTATAATCATTTTCAACAAACTGGAATTCATTTTGTGACGATGAAATTATCGAAATCCTCTCATTTGTTTCGCGTATCCAATCCCTTTGTTTCAATTTATATGTCACTCATCCATAAATTTATCAATCGATTCAATAATTTTCTTTTAAATAATACAATACATTGTATATATGAAAAAAAACAAATAAATAAATAAAAATAAAAATTTTTTTTTTTTGATTTTTTTATCATTCAATAAAAAAAATTTTTTTTTTTTCTAAATATGACAAATTATTGAAGAAGACAACACAGAAAAAATCACGAGTACAATTAATTATTAATAATAATATATCAACAACATAAAAAAAAAAAATAATAAAAAAGATAATCCACTATCAATATTTTTTTTCTTCTTTTCACTTGTACGAATATCCACGAATTCTCTGTGGTCAATATTATTATCCAAGAGTTAGTATATAATATACATATATATGTATACGTGTGTTCTCTTGGACATCGAAGACCACGGGGAAATTAAGCGCGTACACTGTATAATACAATCTGGGATAAGTAGTCTCATGTTTTATTTGCATAAAATGATGGGACATGGAATATGTCACGCTCTCATACAATTTTCTATACATTATTTTATTACACTTTTATATTCATCAAAAATATTTTTAATTACACACCTATCTCTGCTTATTTAAAATAAATAATTATACATTATCTTACTTTTTTTTTTTTTGATTTATTTTTTTTAATTTAGCTCACAAGTCACACGTTAACGATACATTTTTGTTTATTTTCTCTTTATATAAATCCGTATTTTTTCTTCACTAGTGTACAATATACAAATGTGGTGAGTAACACGTTCTCTCATTTACTGTTAAATTGACCAACTCCTCATCACATCTTTAAAAATAAAATTTCATCTGCTACGTTACTTACATATACCGAGCCATTGACATTTTTTTCAACAGTTAAATCCACTTTGTGTCCGTGTGTAAAAAAATTTTTGAAATACAAACTAGTAATTTGCCCTTTGTATTATTTATTATTTATCATTATTATTATTATTTATATTTTTTTTTATTTATTTATTATTATTAATTTTTTTTTTTTTTTTGACGTTGAGAACATAAAATTTTACGGTTCTTCGACATTTTCGCATACACGATTCGTACAAAAATTCGCTGACGTTGTATTTTACGTAGCTTAAGTAGCTCACTTTTCTACGTGGCCATGCACCAAGAACTTGAGTGTGCAAACCAAAGCGCCCACTGAGTAACAAAAAAAAAAAAAAAAAACCCGCTGTTGAGTCGAGAAAATGCGAGAATGAGAATGTGAGGAGAGAAGAGAGTGATGAAGTTTGTACGCCGTTAGTCGTAGAACTTGGAGCATTTTTTTTTTTTTTTTTTATACACCCACAATTTTACCCAGTAATAATCAGACAAAGGAAATAAAAAAAAATATATATATATATATATATACATATAAAAGGAGAAAACAAAGAGGACTATTTTATTTTTATATTATATATAAAAATATATTGTAGTTGTCACAATAAAAATAAAAGAAAACGAGGGAAAAATATACTAATGGTTTAGCCTGTAGTAATAAAAAAAAAAATACATTTATATTTTTTTTTTCGATATATAATTGATTGTTTGACAAGTAATAATAATAATAATAATAATAATAATAATAATAATAATAATAATAATAATAATAATATTTTGCGTGTGCATTTTTCATCGAGTATAAATTCCAGATCATTTGCTCCATTCAAACCACGTTCACGCAACTACCGTGTTATATACATAATTTTTTGTTTTATTTTGTTTTGTTTTTTGTTGTTTTTTTTTTTTTCCCTCACACTCTACACTTCTCTCTTTCTACTGGTTTTGAAATTTCCCCGCAATGTTGAATGCATACGGTGCAACATTCAACCGCGACTTTGGCTAGATGGAATGAGTTAGAGTGAGTGACTATAGTGACTATAGTGAAATTATGATAGAAGGGATGAGAGAGGTGAATGCGAGGGTAGAGGGAGGGATCCATCAACCAGTTGTGAATATATATATTTGATCACCATAAAAATTTATGTGCCGCCAACGCATCACTCGGATAAATTGTATTATCATGACATAGTGAAGAGTGAAATAAAAAAAAATAAAAAAAAATTTTAAAAAGTAAAATTTGTATATGGATTGTTGTTATGCGTTTCAAATGACACTGTGGGAAATTTTTTTGATGAATTAAATTTTTATTTTTATTTAAACAAAAAAAAAATATATATATATATATATATATTAATATTATTCATTTATACTTTTTTTTTTGTTGTTTTGTTTTTTCGGTTTTAGTTTTGATTTATTCAATTTAATATTGAATAGTAAAATAATAAAATATCAATTAATAAAGTTCCTTGATAAATATTTTTTTATATATATATATATATTTTTTTTTTCTGTGTCCTGTCAATAAATATTTATGAATACATAATTTTCACACGTAAACAATCGAACACACAGTTATGTGGATAATTAAAATATAATTAATTCCCCAGGATTATTATTGTCCAACGAGAAAAATTTAAGGAAAATAAAAAAAAAAAAACAAACAATCACACAAAGAGAGAATACGCCGAGAAAAAAAAAAAAAAAGATGAATAAATAACGTATAAAAAATTAATAACAATATATGGAATTTATGAAAACAATGACTAATTAAATTAAAAAAAAAAAAAAAAAAAAAAACAATTTTTCTCATAAAATAAAATATGGAATTGTTACACTTATATAGATATAAATTTCTCATGTATCCTAACACAATTTCAAAAATATATTTAAAAAAAAAAAAAAAAAAAAAAAAAAAATTAGACATGATTGACTTTTTTGTTTTTTTGTTCTTTTACAATATACATGTTAATCTAGATTTCAAATAATTTCAACCAATTTACATATAAATATATATATATGTATATATATATATATATGATGTGTCAACTTGTCTCTAAATCATATGACACGTTCGATGTGACAGTATCGCGTACTATGAATTAGAATGAAAAGTGTAATATATATATACATATATATAATGGTAAATAACGATTCACTGAGACGCTTGGGACATACAGTTTGGAGGGTGAAAGAGAAATTGAGGGACAGAGAACGCGGGAATCGAAGCACGTGCAGTCTCAGGTTGCCACGTTGAAGTATCACGGTCGTCCGATGAGAGTTATCTAGGAGAGAATAACCGTCACACAAAGACAAAGATATTATATATAATATATAAATTATATATATATATATAGATGTGTGTAGTGAAGGAGAGTGAGAAGCGAGAAGATAATAACATTGCACGGAAGCGAACGCGTAGTCGGATAATAACGTATTCCCCAATCGCCTCCCGACAACACAACCAACCAGTGGCTTGAAAGCTCACAGAACACATCAACGTAGTGAGACCTCATCGGCCACAAACTATTTCACCGTCATCATTTCTATATTTCATACGAGATTTTGCGGCCAATGTTATTATACATCTTCACAAATACTATTATCTACTGCTATACACACACACACACATTTACATCTATTTTTAATTTTTAATTTTTTTTTTTTTTTTTTTTTTTTTTTTTTATATATCCAACTAATTTACGTTGATTCCCTTTACACTTTTCAAAGATAATTTTCGACATCGTTATTGTCAGTAAATAAAAAATTAAAAAAAAAAAAAAAAAAAAAAATTAATAAATAAAAGAATAAAAAAGGCGGACAGGACGAGCGTAATAAAAATTTGCAAGATTTTTAATGTGGGAAATTAATTTATTCACACGCACATATATATATATATATATATATGAATATAAATATTACAGAATAATTATTATATGTATGAGCGTTGGTGTGAATTTGAGAATGAAAAAAAAAAAAAAAAAATGACCCAGATAAAAGGGATTTGGATGAAGAAGGTAGAAGTAGCGTAGGAGAAGAGTATGAAATGAATTTATGTAAAGATTTTTATATTAGATAAAATTAAAAAATTTCTTTGTACACTGTATTTATGCATATCTATTTATAATAATGTATATTTATGTGAATTGTTTGTTGCATGTTTGAATACATATTATTATTTTTATTATTTTTTTTTTCTTTTCAATATCTTATTACATGACTATTTTACTCGAGTGTCTTGAGTATGTCGAATTAATGATGTATTCGACACGATCGGGCGAGTTGAAGAATATCGTGAAGGAAGAGAATTACTCCAAGCGTAAACGACAAAACAAAGGAAAAAAAAAAAAAAAAAAAAAAGAAGAAAATTAGCTGAAGACACAATTTTGACGTTTTGAATTTTTTACAAGAAAAAAAAAGGAAAAATAAAAAATAAAAACTAGAAATGATTAAAAAAAATATATATACATATATATTTTTTTGTTTCAAAGGGAATTGGATTGAATAAATTACCAAATGCCTTTAACGTAATTTCCGTGAAACTATTTCTTGTTATCGTATAATTAGTCAATTAATATTATTTTGCATTTTGTGATAACTGTCAATCACATGTAACAATTGAAAAGAAAAAAAGAAAAAAAAAAAAAAAAAATCTTGCAAAACTTTCACAATGTAAAATATATTAATTATAGTAATAAATAATTCAAGTTGATGAATAAATTATACAGTATTTGATGAAAAATGCAAGAATAAATAACAGAGAAATGAGAGGAAGGAAATAAACGAAGAAAATAAATGTGAATAACTGATATTAAGTTGGATTCATGTATTCGCAATTGATTATATCATAGACCAGCCATATTATTTATATACGTTTTGATATAATCTATAAATGCATTTGGTAAATTCACACGCGCAATATATAAACTGTGGATTACGTGCACCACTGTCAATCATTAATTAGATATGAACCGGATGAGCGATCCGATTAATATAACTCGAGAGTAAGTGAAATAGTAATTTCAAAAGTAAAACTGACTAATTGCAAATCATTTTCATTGTTTTACATTCATGTATTGTTGCAATACATCACAATAAGATTTTATTTAAATTATTTCATACGCGTATGTATATTATTGCAATGTTTTTTTTTTTTTTTTTTTTTTTTGGGTATTTCAACAATGCCAAATATGAAACTGGAATAAAATCCGTGTATTTAGTAAAGTGAAAACTGAAGACATGAAAATACCATTGAAATTATTGTTGAAAAATATTTTCAAATATTTTAAAGATGAGAAAATTTTTTATGACTCCATGTGAAAATATCTAGTGTACAATTGTAAATGTTTTTACAATTTTTTAATGAAAGTTATGATGTCAATCGCATGAATATTTTATAAAAATATTTAATTTACAAGTATACAGAACAAGTTTGTTCACGTTTAAAGAAGAACAAAAAAAGTCAGATATTATTATTCTGTACGTATTAAATGTGATAAAGTTATAATAATGATTAATGATAATTGGCTAAATTCAATTTTGTGGTTGTATTAATTTTTATGAGAGAAAAAAAAATAATATTCAGTTGCAAATCAAGTAGAGAAATATTCAAGTGAAATATTAACATTCAAATATGAATTTAAATTAAATTGAGATTAAATTTGTAAATTCATTATGAGATATAAAACAATAATAATAATAATAATATATGCAATTTCTCATTTTTGTTAGATAAAATATTGAGAAGTTTATAAAAATTTATTTCGTACAAAAATTATAAGTGGATTTTGCAATTAAATTGATAAATAAATTTTTCAATCAATTAATACAATTTCAATTTTATAGATTTGACCTAAACATTAATTTTTTAAATATGCAATTGGGTCGTGTATTCTTGTATAGTGACATTTTTTAAGTTTGATTTATTTAAAGCAGTGACGAAAATTTTAAAATGATAAATTCATTATTCATTATCAGTATGAGTCTGTATATATATTCAAATTGAAAACTCAATTCGATATAAAGATAAACAATAATAAAAATTGTCGATAATTAATTTAACAAATAAATTTAAAAAAAAAGAAAAAAAAAATTCATTGCAGTTTATATTCAATTCATTTGTGCACTAGATTATTATATTTTTCAATCAACTTTACGTTTTATATTGATTTTTCATATTTTTTTACTATTTTTTTTTTTTTTTTTGTTTAATCTTCTTCATATTTTTGCAATCAAAATTTTTTATACATTCAAAATTATCCCGATAAATTTCATTACTATTACCATCAAGATTTATCATTTTCAATGCAAATGTTTATTGCCCGTGGCAAGGATTTTTTAATGAATTCAATTTTCTCTTTTTCTCCGTATTAAACACAATCGATTTTTAGTTTTTCTCAAATCACTTTATCATCTGCATTTTTTTGTTTCCTTCACATTTTCTTTATCGACTTGATGCTTGGCGCAGAATATACATCCTTCCCCTTCCCAAAAACACACGCTTATATATATATAACAAATTTTAAATAAAAAAAAGTAAAAAAATGAAGAAATTACAAAAAAAAACGAACAGAATGATTTTTACCCATTTAATTTATTCGCTCGCTGTAGTTATATCTCATTACTTTTTTTTTTCTTTGTTTTTTCCCTGTAAAATATCTAAAGAGATATTTTATTATATTATATTATATTATATTTTATTTTATTTGTTTGTTATATTTTCATATCATTTCATTTTTCGTCGTTTTCCGTCATTTTTGTTGATTTTTTTTTTTTTCTCTCGTTCTTTTCTACATTGTCGCAAAGTCAAAGGTCATGCAAATATAATAGAGGGAAGTGGAGGAGTGTATGGTGTGTAAATACACGAGAAATAAGATATTAACGCGAAAAACTGTGTAATAACGTGGATGGTGGAGAAAAAAATATATATATAGTAATACAAAAATTTCTAAGAGTAAATAACAATGATCTCATTTAGTTGTCAAACGTTCGTCCACTTGACTATTAAAAATAAAAATTTCATTACTCATTTTTATTTTTATTAAGATAAAAACAATTTTATAAAGTGGATAAAATTGAATTTTTCGAGTACTCTAACGTGAATAAAATCTCTCTTATTCAATAAGAAATATAAAAATATAATAAACGAATATACACGTAAATTGAATAATTGGAATAAACAAAAAAAAAAACAATAAATAAATAAATAAATAAATAAATAAATATACAGATAAGAAAACATTTGATTTGATGTATTTGCGTGAAATTCTCTGCTCAGTTAATCGTCGTATTTTTGCAACTTTCAATCCAGAAAAATTTAAACTCTTCTACATTAAAACTCAAAATGTTTGATGAAAAACTTTTGTCAGTTATCTAAACAAAATTGGAAGAATAAGGATAAATAGACGACATATATATAAAAAGCAAAAAAAAAAAAGATATATGGAATGAGTATTTTCATTAAATTTTTTATTTTTTATTCTCATTCTCAACGTAGAGAAAGACATAAACTGTACGCAAGTTGTCGACTTAATAAAAGTCGCCAGATACGCTGAAATATTGCAAGTGATGGTGAACAAAAAAACAAAAAAAAAAAACAAAAAAAGAAGAAGAAAAAATTTATATTGAAGAGGTAGAAGTTAATATAGAGCGAGAGAAGATTGGGATAGGGGTGGATATGACGACAGTGAAAAGCGGTGTGTTCCGTTAGGAGACATATTATTTTGGATAAAGAACATAATGTGTCATAAAGCGAGTCATTGCACCAGAGAACAAGCGAAAATCCGATGACCAAGTTGCGCTTGCGTGTTTGTGTTTGTCTCATTACCCATGTCTCAATGAATAGTAGAGAGAAGTGAATGAGGCGAACGAGTGAGTCAAAATGAACAACGATCAAACACAAATGTGGAATTAGTAAATGAGATAAAATAAAGTTATTACGAAAAATGATAATATCATCAAAATAAAAAAATATAATTTGGTAAAAAAAAATTTTTTTTTTATTTTTATTTATTATTATTATTATTTTTTTTTTTTTACATAATTAAATTGACAGATATGATGAGATGACGTGTAAATAAAAATTTTTATTTATATTGAATTTTGAAAATGAGAAATCGATTAATTTTTGTTTTTTTTTGTTTTTTTGTTTTTTTGTTTTTTAAACAAAAAAATATATTTTCATTGATCCGATTGTATAAAATTTTTTTTTCGAGAATTATACGTGATATTTAATTATATAAAATAATAATTGAAACACAGAGTTTGAATATCGTAACAAAAACAAAAAATATAAACCAAAAGAGACAAAAAAAAGGAAGAAAAAAAAAATCTTATGTTATATTATTTATACATTTCAAATTAGACATTAAGTGGACGATAATGTCATGCAAAAAACAAAAAAAACTAAACACAAATACACACAAGTAGAGAAAATAAATAGAAATAAATCGTACTAATACAAAATAAAACCAAGAGAATGTTTCATCGCTGAGAAAATATAGAAAGAAATTAGAGGGAGAATTTATCGTGAATTAACTAGAGAGGATTGGGAAAACGATGAGGGAGAGAAAAAGTAACTGTGAAACAACAGTAAACCGCATACAAAACCAAATCGACAGTGTGAGAGAGAGAGAGAGAGAGAGAGTAAAAGAGAGAAGGGAAGAGAGGAAAGCCCATCGAAAACAGATTGGAACTCTCAGATATAACCAACACACAATAATCTACACATTGTCGACCCCTTTTCGAAAAGCCTGCAGGGGTTGCAACAGCCAAATCGAAATTCCCAATGTTGTTATATATCAGTTTGCTCTTCTCTTTATCTCTCAGACAACGCACCCGTCACTACCTCGCGTTGAATCGTATTCGCGCACACTGATATACATTTTACATTTCAATATTGTATACAGGGTGTTTAGAATATATCTGTATATTGTCTTGCATCCCCATGGCCACACGTCTGACACCGCTGTCTATTCCACACTTGCACACAAATATATATATACACACACATACACTTCAACAAATCGTCAAACGACCCTGGTTACGCCGCACCGCGGTACAAAATACCTGACAACCCCATTGCGCACACCCATTAACAGGTGTTGGAGCACACAATTAACTCCTGCAATCCCAATGGTAACTTTACATATATTCATGTGGTGTGTGTGTGTGTCTGTATATGTTTGTGGAGACATGTGGTTTAGTCCACAATCCTTTATCACTATATTCAACACGTACATTGTTGTTTATCAATTGTTATATTATTTCTATACGTGTGAATATACAAAAGAAAAATGGCAGAGAGAAAAATAATGATAATAATAATAATAATAATAAAATTGATCAATTGAAGTATCAATAAATACTTGTGTTCACATGGTAATCATACAATGAGGGAAAAAAATTTTAAAAAATAGAATGAAAATTATATTTGTGGGTATTTTTTATTTATTTTTTTATTTAAAAAATTTTTTTTTTATCATCTCACTTTTTTAAATTTTTTTATATATTTGCCTATTTATTTTGATGATATTGTGCGCACGGCAAAATTGATAAAAAATTAAAAATAAAAACAAAAAGTATAAACGACACAAGGTGGTAATGGAAATTTAATAGTCTTCATAGTTTTATTATCTCTCGTAGCAAAAATACCACAAAAATAGCATCATAAAAGTGTGTATGTGTCCGTATTCGATAATAATAATTTTTTTTTTTTTTTTTTTTTTTTTTTTCGCTAAACTGTACTTTTTAATTTTGAGTTAATGTCCTACGTTAATAATGCATAGGTAAAATATGAAAAAAAAAAAAAACAAAAAAACAAAAAAACAAAAAAAAAATTCTCATACGATCTCATCCAAATTTTTTATATCCTCAACGCAATTCAAACCGTCATTTTTTTCCTTAACACAAACTCTAGTCTACACATCATACAAAATTATGTATATACCATTACACATATATAAATGAAAAACCATAAAAATGATAGGAAAAAAAAAAAAAAAAAAAAAAAACAAAAAAAAATTCGAAAAGGGAGAAAAGATGAAAATGAGTAGAGTGTTCGTAGAGAATGCGGTAAAAGTAGAAGAAAGATGAAATAAGAAAGAATAGAGGGGATGAGAGACGGTTGGGCTCGTAACTGCAGCCGGGTAAAATCGACAGACCAAACACACACACACAGACAAGAGAGTGGGATTCTAACGCGCACGTTACGACTCCCGGTGCCTCGATATAAACGCGGACTCGAAGCGTATTTGCGAGCTTGCAATTAAAGTTTACGATCGCCCGTACCGGGCGCGCATCAGCTCACTCGCTCTCTCTCTCTCGTTCTAGTTTCGTCTGCGACCCCAAACCAACCACTTCTCCCTCCATCACCATCTTTATTCCTCTCTCTCTCTCTCTCTCTACATTACTCCCTCATCGTTATATCTGTCCCGCTCTCACACTTCACCTCTTTATATATGCCATCCCTCAATTCTCTCTCTGCCCCTCTTCTCCCACCCTCTATCCGTCACAAAGCATCTACACCCTCTCTTGCCCGGGGTGCAACTCTTATATAGCTGTGGAATACCAGACATGATACGTTATTATTATTATTTATTTATTTATTTATTTATTTATTTTTTTTTTTGTCTGTATTGAGAAAAAAAAAAACAAAACAAAAAAAAATTTTCTAATACAAATATTTACAACGAATATTTTATATTATTTTCATTGTTATTGTTATTATTTAATTGTTGTAATTTTATTTTATATATTATGTGGTGTTGATATTAATTGATAATTGATTAATTAATTATACACGTTGGGTAATGACGATGGGATAATTTGAATTGTAAGAGAAGATTAAGAATAGGAGAAGGGAAAAGAAAAGAAAATCTGTACTAATTCCTCACTTGGGAATGATGAGCTTTTAAATATTTTTTTTGGAATTATTGAGTGAGTGTGAGTGTGAGTGTGTATATGTGTATGAGAGAGAGAAAGAGAGAAAGAGAGGGAGAGTGTGTTTAGGGGGGATGGTTGAATAAATGAATATAGTCGTTGAATAAAAATCCGCTTGGTGGAATCGCGATAAAAAGTGGATAAAAAAAAATAAAAATGAAACATGCGGAGTTAATAAAATGAAAAAAGAAAAGAAAAGAAGAGACGGAAGGGGATGGGGCGAGTTGAAAGAAAAATAAATAAAGTGAAAATAAGCAACGATACATTGACAACGCAATAAAATAAACTAAGAAACGGGGAAAAAAATGAAAAAAAAAAATGAATAAATAAATTAAGACGAAAGAAAATGGAAAAAGTAGAAATAGAAAATAATAAAATAAAATAGCACGAGATATAAAACTGAAGATGGAGATTAGAGAGGATGATGAAAACGCAGAGGATAATGAGAGTCCCAGTAGAAAACAGAGACAGGAGGTAATCAACTTTGCGCGTGATTCATCCACATGAAAAATCTTATGGGAAAAAAAAAAATAATAAAAAAAAAAAAACAAAAAATTTCTTGAGATATCTGCAGATACACAAGCAAAAAACAAAAAAATATATATATAAATATGTATGCGAATGAAAACAAGAGAGGAATAAAAGTGAAGGACTTGCATACTAAAGAAACAAAACAAAAAAAAAAAAAAAACAAGAAAAAGAAAAGAAGGGAGAAGTAAAAAAAAAATGTAACAATAAGATAAACCGTTAAGAGGGTGTATTATAGTAATAGAGAATGAAGATCGTACTCTACGTGAAATACATCTATATATATATATATATATAAAGATGAAAAATATATATAAATTTGTATGCACATTGTAAGTGGATGTGGCTGAGTGCAAAACGTTCAACTATCCGGACTGAAAAGTGTGGGTAGTAGACTAAACTGAAGAGAATGAGAAAATACACGATGCCTAGGATACGGCACGTGCGCGAATACAAGTTTGCAAGGATTTCTACGAGGACACCTAGGGAAAAGCACCGTGTGTTGCAACCTGTTACACTTTGTTCAATATATATCACTATCTTTTATATATATATATATATATAATTGATGTGCTCGTACTACCAGTTGAAACCTGAAAAAGTGGAGAGCTGTACAAAAAAAAAAAAAAAAAAACAAGTGGTAAATGTGAATAATATCCACAAATATAAAATTTTTTTTTCTTTTATTTTTAATATTAAATATAATCTACGTGTTTATCCTCATTGAAAAAAATTATAATATATATATACATTATAATAAATGATAATAAATAAAGGGAGGATGAGAATAAAATAATAAAAATTTGAGAATAAAGTTGAAATGGAGAGTTGGAAAAATATTAAATATCAAACAGTATCATAACAAATTTTTTTGTACACAGATATATAAAATACAACGGATTGGAAAAGAAAAGAAAAAATAAATAAATAAATAAATAAATAAATAAAATAAAAAAACTCCAATTGAAAAAATGAGAAGTAGAAAAGTTTTATTTATTTATTTATTTTTTTTTTTATTTTTTAGCTGTATATTGAGGATGAAATATCAGTTGCGCGACACAACTGCTTACGTTCGCCAAAGCGTAAAAATATCAAGAACTTTGCTTTATATACATTCGCAGTCAACTGAGAAATTCACAAGCGACGTTTCGTTATCGGCGACTGATAGGAAGAAGAAGAATATCATCATTTATACATATATATATATATATATACATATACATTTATTTGTCCATCCGTGTATACAAATTTCGTTGGAAAAGTATCCAAATTAGTGAAACTCTCCTTGGTGCGACAGAAATGATGACAACGAGAGAGGTTTGTGCTTTGTAGTACAATGTACAATACTATAATATAACAACTGCAGTATGCGAGACGATGTTGGTGTTCGACAGTGAAAATGAGAGAATAAAATATACAGATAGACACGTAGAATAGAGTAGATAGAGTAGCAGAGAGATAGATAGATGAGAATAGGTAAATAAAGAGCAAGTGGAATAGAGAGAAAAATATAGAAAATATGAGTGGTAAGTGATAAAATGAAAAAGGAAACAGAGAAATAAATAAACACTCCTACCAATGCCCGCTATCGGGTAAACTCAGACGAACCGAATAATTTACAGAAAATTTTTCAAAGCAACAATTGCCCCGACTTTTCAACTGTATCCCTCCGATTGACAATTTTATTATTATAATTATTATTATAATTTTTTTTTTTGTGTATTCTCATTTGTGAGAGTGTACGACACAGCAACTATCGGATACACAAATTGTTGCTGATTAAATATTATATTTATTCTGTTATATACAATATTAAAATTTAAAAAAAAAAACAATTCTGTGACATAATTATTTCTATGTATTTTTTTTTTGTGAAAAAAAAAAATAATAATAAATAATAATAATAATTTGAAATTTTTAATAAATTCCGGGTAATATTATAAATTAAAATTGTAGATATACATTAGAATTTTAATTGATCTATTGAATGATATTGAAATAATGTAAAATCAAATCTGAATACACAGTCTTTTTTTTTTTTTTTTATGGGATTTATACATCTGAAATAAATCTGTTTACACATCAATAAACTTGGAATATAATAATGTATATGTATATATATATCAAAATAGGGAGATTTATTGTGAGTTAGTAGTGAGATTTAGTTTGTTATTGTGTGTTAAATAGAAGTGTAACACTGTTTTTTGCTGGGGAATAAGTCACTGAATTTAGATGATGTCTACGATATATTTTATCTTGTCTTTAACGGTAACACGAAAATTCAATGATATTTATTATTATTAAAAATTACTATATTAAGATATTTTTTAATAAATTTATGTGCAGTTATGTTTTCACCCTTGGTAACATTGAAAGTGTAACAGAAGAAAAAAAAGAAAAAAAAAAAATTAAAAATAATAAAAAAAAAAAAAAAAAAAAACGTCTACGAGCCATAGCACATCAACGTTACCGTAATACTGAGAATTTAATTAATTGAATAAACGAAAATCCTCGAGTATCTTTTATAGCATTTTATGTATCGTCGTTGAGTGGAGTCCACAGTACATTACTGACTTTTAACGGTTAAATATATAACTTGCATTTTAACCAAGGGAGAATTTTATTTAATGAGCGCAGCAGCTTCAACACCAGTTGGAGCAGTGAAAAAAAAAAAAATTATTAAAATAAAAAAGACAAAATAATTGGATATGTGTGTGTGTGTGTGTGTGTCTTGTTGACCGAAACACATTCATCAAATTTTCTTTCACCACATTGAAATTGTCGAGTATTCAAAATTGAAAAGAAAAAAGAAAAAAAAAAATACATTACAGTTTCATTACTTCTATTTACATTATATTAACATTAAAAAATTAATTGAAAATGATCAGCGCATTTCATATAATTACATAAATTGCTATTTTTCATTTATCCTCATAAATTTTTACCTAAATTAATTATTTAAAATAATAAAATATATAAATTGGATATATATTTCATTATTTATTTATTTATTTATTATATTATTTTTTTTTTTTTTTGTGATAAAAAACAAAACAAAAAAAAAAATACCGTCACAATATTTTATATATTAGTAATGATAAATTATATACCGTATGATTATCCAATGTATTTATTATCATTGAACTGTCGAAAACTTTCTAATTCTTTTAATATACAATTGCGTATAAACGACGTGCGATTGTCATAACCGGAAGTGTTTTGACATATAATAATTTATTGCATCGTAATAAAAATATAAAATTGCAAATGTATATATAAATATAAATAATATAATTATATAAATTGATTATTTCAATGAAAAAATAGTGTGAAAAGTGAAATATTATAAATGATATAAATTGAAATATTTCAATATTTTCTAATGAATTTTATTTTTAATATAAAACTAACTTAAAATAGATATATATTGTCTATATAGAGAGATAGACAGTGAGAAAGTAAAATTAATGTGAGGCTGATGCAAATCAGGTTCTCCTGTCACGACTTACTCTAGCTGTCACTGAGACTTTAACCAATTCAGTTCGAACTTGGCCTGGTGTTTGAATCGAATTTTGGATGGGGGTGTGGGCTTACCTGAAAACTTTTCAACACTTGAGTTTGCATTACCGATTTCACTACCTTTTTCCTTGTTTCACATCATGTCTCTATTGCACTTCGACTTACTTTCTGAATAAACTCTTGTTAGTTTGTATTATTAGTATAACGTATATTTCCAACTAAAGTTTAGTGGATAACAGACCGTGGGGGTCATGATGAATTTGAATTTCTCGTAGACAATTCACTAGAGTAACGTGTCAACGTGTATATTTATTCATTTAACAATATTTTATTACAAATATATACTTTTGATTAATTATTATTATTATTATTATTATTATTATTTTTCAATTATATTTTTGAAATTTTTTACTATTTATAATTTCATTTTCATCTTAAAATATCAACTAAAAATTTTCATTATTATCAACACACAATTTATTATTAAAGATGTATTGAATAAGTGAATATTTCAAGACTCAAACACGTTATTTTTCTTTTTTTATTTTTTATTATTTATTCGATTTTTCATCTCGACGTTGACACATTTAATAATATAAAATTCCAAATTTCACACTCGAGCGTTTTAAAATTGTAAATATTTTACTCTTCACTGAATTCCCTCAATTTATTCCTCTTTTTTATAATTAAATTTTATTTTATTATTATTATTTAAAGAAAGAGAAAAAAAGAAACGAAACAAAATAAAAATTTATATAAATATAGATTTTGTACGTTTTGTCATCTAGATCGTTGCAGTTTCTTTATAAAAGAATATACGGGTACGAGTGTGTATTATAGAAAACCAAGGATATTCTCCGTCCAACACGGACAACAAACGAAGCGTGAGGATAAATGGCACAAGCCCATTTAGTCTTTGTCGTATAAATACAATATATATATATATATTTGTTCAAGAATCTCTCGTGATTTCACAGACGGTTTGTTGCCTCTTTTTTACAATTGGCTTCCCTTTCTCTTTTGCTTTTCAAATTTATCATTAATTTATTTTTATTTATTAATTTATTGTTATTTTTTATTCTTGTTTTTATTTATTTATTTATTTTTTTTTTGATACTGTTTTTCAATTATGTGTAGTGTTGATATTAACTGAGAGTAAGAGCTGTTAGTAAATTAATTGGCAATGTTTTAATGCACCCAAGGGAATACCGATAACTTGTGTGATTTCTCGTGTGATTATATATATTCCTGGTATATACCCACGAGTGTTATCTCTACAAGTTCCGTTATTTCACAATAATAAATTAGTAAATTCACTTGCACCGTTCATTCAAATCATTTGGGAATTTTCAAGATGTTTCAAACTTCGAATCATATATTATATCAAATTTATTTATCTCACACACGCAAATAAATATATAAATATTAATTACAATGAGAAAAATTTAATTTGTTCAATTAATTAATTGAATTTTTTTTTTTTTATACATACAAAGCAACGTCTGTCTGTTTGTCTTTCTATTTTTTTTTTTTTTTTTATTATTTCCTGTACTTTCATTATAATCTATGCAAATCCCGTTTACCTAAAGCACTCATGACACGTTCGCGGCTCATTTTCAGTTTGTTTGTTCTCATTTTCTCATTCACACACACACACACACACACACACACACACACACATACACACTCGAATACATATTACTGTTTTTTTGTTTTCTGAAAAATTCCCTGCATTATGTTGTAGTACGTGATATACATCGTTTAACGTAATTAATACATTTTCATATAAATATTATCATTTATCCGTTTTATTCCAATATTTATCAATTCAACTTGAATTCTGTTTTAATTGATAAAAAAAAAAAGTCAAAAAGAGAAAAAAAACATATATATATTTTTTTTTCAAAGGGTAAATCTCGATGTGAGGAATCAAAGGGATAAAAAAAAACAGATTAAACAGCCAAAATAAATAATCGCGACAAAATTTAAGACTGGAACATTTTATAGAATTTGATAAATATGTGAAAAATAATATCTTGCTCTGTTCATTGATTTATTTGTTGCTTTTTATGTGTTGAAAAAATATTTATTAGTATATTCAATAATGATTTTTAATGTATCCATCAACGATAAGAGAGAGAGAGAATAAATTTTAAAAAAATTACCACTGGATCTTGAGCGAAAATTAAGTTGAGTGACCACCCAAAAAAATCAAAGGTGAAATAAATTTATACGTGAAAATTAATAATCAAAAAATAATAAAATTAAAATTAAGATGAAACATTTCCATTATAAATATAATAATTAACCAAACTATTAAATTAAAATTTCCATGAACTAATTATACACAATTCTATCCCTCATTCTAAAATTATTAATAAATAATTCAATATAGAAAGAAGAAAAAAAAACAAAAAAAAAAAAATTATATACATATATAATTTTTTTAGTATTCAAAGAATAATTTATTGCACGTACTGATTAATCATTTAAATGCAATACGTAAATTATTACTCAACTAATTATTTGCATGCAATTCACATTTATACATATATATATATTTTTTTCTTTCTTCCACTGATCAACATTGATTATGATCACAAGGTGAGCTCTCACACACACACTCACACACACGCGCACGCAAGAATATTGATTTGCTCCTTCGCATTTTATATCACCCACGACAAAGAGAAAAAAAAAAAAGAAAATTCTTCTGTTGATTTTCACTTTCAATTTTGAAATTACATAAAAAGTATCGAACTATTTATTTTTACAAGACATTGATTTGTTGAAGAAAATTATAGATGATTTTGCACAATTTGGCCTCCAGTGATACCTCACGTGTATAAATACTCGGTCAAACTGTATCAAAATAAAAAATAAATATTGGAAATTTAGCTCTTTCTCGTGTAGAAAATTGTTAAGGAGTATATTAATAATTTTATTTATTTATTTATTATTATTATTGTAGATGATTAATAGTGATGTGTATAAAAAAAAAAAAAAAAATGAAATAAAATAGAGAGTCAAATAAACAGATCACGTAGAAAACACCGGAGTATTACACAACATCGAGATGGGTGCGATAACATACGGGGCCAAGCACAACAGAAAAACAACACCAGCAACGACAATGACCACATACACGTGAATGTTCAGTTGTTTTGTTCTTGATGATTTAAAATTCTATGGTCGTATTCCACGAATCGTCCAACGACAAGTGGGTAAAATGCCAGAAAACGTCAATGGTTAAAGAGAAAAAGAAAAAGAAAAAAAAAAAAATTGAATATGACGAAAAAGAATGAAAAGTGTTGGAAAAAAAAAAAATCTCAAAAGTGTAAAAGAACTGATGATGGTGTGTATGTGTAAATTGTATGGTAGTGGGTTGAAAAGATTCGGTCAACTTTTTTTTTTTTTTTTTTTTTTTTTCGAGTTTGCACTTTTTCCTTCTTGGTCAATTGCCAAAGAACACACGATCATTTCCAACGAATCAAATCAGTTTCACAATTTAACATAACACTAAAAATAAAATCACCAATCCTCAATGAAAAAATAAATAATTGAAAAATTTACTTTTTTAATTTTAATGTATCAATTAAAATTGAAAAAAAAAAAAAAAAGAAAAAAAAAAACATGGACTAGTCTCAAAGTCACATCAAAAGTTCGAAATAAAAAGTCATAAAGCCAATTAAATGTGACATGAATGTGTTTGTGAATAAGTAAAATGTATCTGTAATAACAAATTGTCGCATTATTCTTAAAAATGTCTAGATATATATAAATATATAAATAAATAAATAAATAAATAAATAAATAAATAAATAAATAAATAAATGTGAAACATGTGCGCAGGTTACGCTTGGCAGACACGACTGATATATTTATGGAAGCGTCGAAGCAAAAACGTAGTTGATATATACAAATGTTATTCAAGCGACTCTTTTTCTCTCTTTATATTTGTGTGTGTGTGTGCGTGTGTGTGTGTGTGTGTGTGGGGATGTGGGTGTCATTTTGCCTCTATTCTCACTCCAATGTTCTCAAAATTCCCAATCGGGCCGTGCTGAAAAAAAAGTTACTGCAACGATCAAGTAATTTATTGCCTACAGACGAGACAAAGGGCTCAACACACACACACACACACGATCGACATTCGACATTTTCATCGTACACGCTTTGGTTTATAACATTTACTAAAAAATTAAAAAAAAAAAAAAAGTATATATATATTGGACAAATGAAATTGAACGTATACAACCAGTTTTGACCTGCTACGATTTTTTTTTTCACTCTCTTGTTCATTCTATTTCCCCTTATACATCTCAATCTAACAAACGTCTGAATTTTTATTTTTATTTTTTCAACGAAACAAACCAATTCTATTTTAATTGAGTGCAAACGTTACGTTGCGTTTTTATTATTACATTTTTTTCTATTTCATTTATACATGGAAGAAAAAAAAAATAATGATAAAATAAAATTTTTTCATTCGCCCTAAATCTCACATTTTATAAAATATAAATTCACCGAAAAAAAAAAAAAATGTATATATATATATATATATATATATATGAATTGACAATTTTGAATCTACAAAGGTAAAAATTTTTTTTTTGTTTTTTTTTGTCTTTTTGATACAAAAAAAAAAAAAAAAAAAAAAAAAAAAAAACCATCAGGTTGAGTAAAAATGAATGAGTTATTTATAGATATTTTTATCTCCTATTTTGTACGATACTCGTCTTTTTTAATTTAATTTTTTTTTTTTGTTCTATTTGCGATGTATCACCATAAAAAAAAAAAAAAAAATATATATATATATATATATAGGTAACCCTCTGACCCATGTCACTGTATATGCGTGGAAAATTTTTCAATCACACTTGGACAGTGACTGGATTAATAAAACAAGTGAAGAAATTTTCTTTTTATTTATTATCTTTCCTAGATACGTTTTGTCCACACAATCAAATTGTATTTTTCGGATCGATTTATTTTCTCATTCTCATTCACTTTTTTTTTTTTTTTTTTTTTCTTTTTTCTCTATCTTCCTTTCTCTTTTGTATATATATCCTTCATATGATATATATTTGAATTTATATACCCGAACGTATATGTGTGAGTTTGTGTATATTCGCGTTTTGGATGAATTTGTCCATCTAAAGCACAAGTGTGTAACGAACGAATTCCTTTTGATGTTGACGCGCGTGTGTGAGAGTAGGAACGAAATATAAACGAAGAGAAAATAAACAAAAGTAGGGACCGAAAGAGAGAAGAGCTTTGTTACATCGAGCTATATATAATAGGTTTATAAAAATTCATGACGAGTTGTGTATAGTTGTGCAGTTGAGTTCTTTATTATTATTTATTTTATTTTATTTTATTTTTTTATATGTGTTTTAGTTCTCGGCCACGACAATGTGATGAGAACTGTCGGATACTGGGTAAAAAAAAAAAAAAACAAAAAAAAAAAACTAACCCGAGAATGTATATGAAGATAGCAAGAGAATGGTAGAGAATAATAGTGAGGGTATGAAAGTAGAAAATACAGAAAATGTTTTCAGCGCACGCATCACTCAAACGTGCTCGCAACGAATATAATTTCTCTTTCTCGGAGTGTGTGAAAATTCTACATTCGAAATTCTCCACAAAATTCATTTGTCTATTCCCATACAGGACCTTTATTTCACGCTCGTGTATAAAACAAATTTTAAAAAAATGTTGTGTTGTCATACTGAATATCACTAAATCCATTATTCGTGTATTGCGTTTAAATTAATTTCACTGTGTACAAAAATTCTCTTTGGTTTTTAAATTTATATTTTCTTCATATTATCTTGAAGCGCACGATAAAATATAATTTGATAAAAAATTCTTTAGAGAAAAACATATTTTATTATACGAAAAACGTAGGAGAAAAAGGACATTTTGTTATTATCAATTATATATATCGAAATATTTTTATTTTTAAATATCTTTCTCTTATTTTTTTTTGTTGATGTGTGTTGCAGTATTTTTAATCAAGTTGAATACCGTGACATCGTCAAATACAACGCGAATGGATTTAGATGATGATGATGATAATGATGATGATGACGACGAGGCTGACGATGAAGAACTTGAAAAAATGAATTTTGAAGAATTTAAAAGAACAATAAAACGACATAGACGACTAATACCATATACGAGTTATTACACACCGAATAACAATGATAATAATAATATAAATAATAAAGAACAATTGCCATTGTCGTATATTGAAGAGCAAACACTTGTGCCACAGTCATTAATTGGAAATATTGATCGGCAATTGAATCAAAAGCGGCAAAATGATAAATTAAAAAATTTATATCCATATGAAACATCAAGGCCAACAGTTAAACAGGAAAAATTTATACCATCCGTACAATATGATCCAAAAAATATTGGTGGTGATAATGATTATTTTACACCAGTACGATACAATAATAAAATTAATTATGATAAATATTACAGAGATTATGAGGAAGGACCATCAATATATCATGAAATATCAAATCCAATAATTCAAGAAAATAGATATTATGTAAAAGAACAATTACCACAAACAATTGCGTACAATTCACAATATATACGTGATCATCAAAAGCAAGTAACTCATGTTCATCCGCAATATTTAGTAGAGTATATTCCTCGAGTTAAACCAACTCAACAACAAGACAATCCTGATTATTATCCCGTTGATAATTTTGAATCATTACGTTACGTTAAAATTAAACCACCATCAACAATTTATCATCAATCATCAAGAGTATTACCATCAATTAATAAACAACGACCAGTTTATCAACAGCATAATCCAATTATAAATGATGAGAATATTGTAAAGAGTCTAAAATTGACAAATCAATTACCTGAAATATTGAATAAAGACAATATTGATTCAAGTATTAAAACTTTGGTGGAAATATTAAATTTATTGCACAATGTAAAGAAACCAAATATACCACAACAACAAATTGATCAAACATCAACAGAAATTGAAAAAGTACCAATTGTTATACATAATAATCCGAATTATGATAGATTCAATAGAAAATATACACGACCAAAAGTAGTGACAGAAACACGATTTCAAGCGACAACTACATCAATTCCACCTGTAGTTGCTGAAAAATCAATACAGTATAAAGTATCTCCAGCATATACAAATAATATGAAATCTAAATTATTTCAATATTCAGATTACACTGATGATGCCGAATTGAAAAATCATCATGTACAATATTATACACCATCAATTCAAGATATTGATGAAGTTGGAAATGTCGTGACTTATCCATCAGTAAAAGAGCAAAATATCATTCGTGTTTCAAATAAAAATTCGTATGAAATTAATGAAAATATTGATGATAATAATGTTAAATCACAAATAAAAACTACTCCACAATCACAAAAATATTTTCATTTAGCTGAAGGATTTATAAATGCAGCTCTCACTGTTCCGCATACGTCAATCAAATACGGTGTTACTCAAGGACGACCTGACACTGACTATCCAATTTATTCTACAATACCACAAACAAATTTTAATTGTAAGGAACAAAGATATAAAGGATTTTTTGGTGATCCATCTACGAGATGTCAGGTAAATTGATCATCACAATTTAAACCTTTTTCATTAATAAATTTATTTATTTATTTATTTATCGGTGTATATTTTTGTTTTAGGTTTGGCATTATTGCGATTTAAATGGTGGGAAATCATCATTCTTGTGTCCCAATGGAACAATATTCAGTCAAGCAGCATTGACATGTGATTGGTGGTTCAATGTCAAATGTGAATCAACAAGACAACTTTATGTATTAAATGAACGACTTTATAAATTTATTTTACCGATAATACCGAAATTCCCAGAGGATTTTAGTGGCCCCGAAGTAGATCGTTATTTAGAATTAAAATTTAAAGAGATGGAGGCAAAATTGAAGGCAAAAAAATTGAAAAAAGCAATGGAAAAAAAAATGAAAGAAAAACAACAGATAAATACCGAGGAGTAAAATAAAAAATAAACAATGAGTGGATCTGGTGTCATATTTTCGTTGCCATTTATGCGTTCATTACACTTTTCATTTTTTTTTTTTTTTTTTCCCAATTATTTCTGTCGATTGATTTGTGTTTTTTTTTCTGTCGTTTTCCATTCCATATATTATTGTTAAATTATATTGAGCAAATCATAAATATGTATCCACATTCTCTAGTCATAATTATATAATTATTTATGAGACTGCTCGATCCACTCATTGAGAGCGCTATTCAGTACCTAATAATCTATTTGCAATTAAATTAGAGCAATTTTTAATTTTTTAATCGAGAAATTTATTGTAACCGTTGTATTTTTTTTCTCCCCGTTTATCATATTTTATTATAATTATATCCTGGTGATGGAATATTTAATTATTTTTTATTATTTTATATTTAATATTTGTAAAATTATTATTTTACCATTTAGAATTTCATATTTCAAATTTTTTTTTTTGTTTTTCTATTTAAACAGATAAATGTTTATCCGTTCGTCAAAATACATGTAACTTAATATGTTCAAGTATCATTTGTAATGCCATGAATAAAATTATTCATTCATTTTATAGCGAAAAATAAATATACGAAAGACTTTTTTAACCTACATAAATATATATATGAAATTTGAAGAAAAAAAATTGAAAAATTGATGGGAAAAACTCACTTTTATCGCGTGTTGCACAGATTTAAACATATTTTCGACCTTGTTGAACACTTCCACGAATTCTTGACGTGTTATTTCATTCTGAAAAATAGTAAAATTCATGAAATTATATTTTTATATTATTATATATTTACACTTGCGATAATAGTTCATATTATTAAATATCCTCACTTCATCTTTAATTTCAACGGTTAAATGATTGTTATGTTTATAAATCAAACATTCTATACAGCATCTTACACTACAATCTTTACACCAATGTTTAAGTTGATGAGATTTATGCTCCTCACAAATAATCAAAAATTGCGATGGTATGTTTTCATCAAATTTTAATGGAATTCTGAGATGAAATCTCGTAATTGTAAACGAATGAAACTGTAACATGTAAAATATAAAAAAAATTTTAACAAATTCATATTTTTTTTTTTTTTTTTTCAACTTTTCATTGATAATAATTTACCTGTGCATCGCATTCATCGCAAAAAAATTTAATACACTCATGACATTTGTATGTGGCTATTTTTTTGCATTCATCACAATCTAGAATTAAAAATAAAATTAATAATTCAAATAACAAATAAATTATAAGTTAAAAATTTCTTTTACTAACATTGATTTTGTTGAATTGCCGTTGTCGTATTAAGCCACTTTTGAAATTGAATATCACCATCATCAGCTGGCAATTCGATTGGACGTAAATTTTGGGTACATATAAGTCCAACAGCGTAAAAATTTACGGATGGATTTTCAGATGGGATAGATGATGTAACATGTTCGTTGCATTGTTGGCAAAATAATGTCTGATTTTTCGCGCAACCTCCACACACTGCATGACCACAATTTCGAATAAGCGGAAAATTTGATCCTCTAACTTGACGTGAATCTGAAAAAAATGAATTATAATAAAAAACGACAATCGAAATGAATATATTGATAAGTAAAAAAAATCAAAATACAATATTTTCATCAAATATAAAAGACATTTATTGCTATAACCGACTTTGAATTGTGTATTTACTTTATATAACAAAGAACAAAGAACGATAACAAAGAACGAGAAAATAAAATCCCATCAACACAAATATACAAATGCCGGGCATGAATCAAAACAAACAAATTTATATTTTATGTTTTTATCATTATAAAGTATCTGAGAGATTTAATAATTCTATTGTTGCACGATTTCTGCTAATTTAATACTTACTCAAGTATAAACCGAGAATATTCTACAAATATATGAAATACGTGTTATCTATCATTATACCAAACAAAGAAAACGTATATACCTTTTATGAAAAAAGCTTGTCGACAATAGAAACAATGAATATTCTTCATTTTCCTGTACGGAATATGGGAATTAAAATTTTTTTGAAACATATTATTACGTCGAATCAAAGACATGATGAAATAAAGTTGTTTTCACACTGCAGTTTATTATTTTAAATAAAAATCTAAAGATTTAAACACACAAGTTACAAACACTATTCAATGCTCTTCTCAAATGTGCGCCTTTGTGGTAAATTCACCAATGGCACATACATCTAATAAAATAATGGTGGGGATGATGCGCCATCTGTAGCGCAAAATATTACATTTAAAAATCAAATAAATCATAGATTTTTGTAATACGCAAATACGTAAAATATTGAAAATATCAAGGAAATTTTCTTTACGATAAAATTTTACCAATGTAATATTAATTTTTTTGTTTATTTATCTGAAAAAAATAAGAAAAAAAAATAAATAAATAAACATGAAGAAATAGAATAAATTGAAAACGTCGATATATCGATATTAAAATCATTGCGTTGAAAAAATTTTCCGTCAGATGGTGGCCCAGTCAGAAATATCTCTACAGGCGCGCACATAGCTTTATCCAATCATTCAAAAAACAACACGACAATGTAACACAGTGCACAGATTGTAGAGTATTGAAAAAAAAAAAAACAAAAAAAAAAAAGGTTACCACAAGGGATTGGTAGCTAGAAACTATGCGAATAGTGTTATCCAGGGGATAGGTGCGGCTAAAAGATCCGTTATATTCTTCCTCACAAGAAAATGCCGGTTTACAACGGTTAGAAGTTATATGAAAGTGCATGTATAAAAAAATAACAGAGATAAACTCATATAAACAACTATTAGTTGAAGAAAGAAGATAAAGGTGAATTCAAAGTAAGGTCTAGGCTGCTACTTGTATTCAAGGTCATGAGTAGAATGCGCAAATCCTGAATAAATCCCCGCTATCATCGTTCACCTTTCTTAACAGTACAGTCAACTCAATCTCAAGTATTAACTTATTTATACACACACACATATGTATATACATATACATATACATAATACCTATTTATATTATAAATAGTAATTTTTCTTTTCTTTTGTTTTAGACATCAGTTCAACTATCATCAGTGGTATTTGTACTGCAGTACTTGCCCTCTCTGTCTCGTTCTTTCATATACACACGTACACAAATACTCACTCTTTACCAAGCTCTCTCAGCAACATCGATTTCCCCATAAAAATTCTCCGTGCCCGACTCTATCACTCGGCTATTACTTCCTGCCCGGGCTCTGTACCTCACTCCATGGATTTTCTGAGTGCAATCTCGTCGAACAACGTCAGGGAAGTTGTGCTCTTGCGTTGCACTCACACACGTACATATACATATATAGTTGTACACACGTGTATACATATATAAATGTCAAAATACTTCTCGCGTCTTCTCTCATTTCCTAAAATTATTCCTCAACTATCTTCTATAAGAGATCTCACTCTCATCTCTTGACTTGCCCTCGGGTATATTTCTATCTATAAGATTCTACTTGAATTTATACCATTTATATATATATATATATATCATAGAATCATTGTACTTCTCAATCACTTTCTTACTTTATAGTTTATACATTTTCATTTTCCATTTCACCACTACCATCAGCATCGCCACTATTCTTCATTATTCTTGCCCAACCTCATTCTCTGCCCTTGCCACTCATTACTCAACCCTTATTTATTAATTCATAGATAAAAAAAAAAATTTCCACCAATAACCGCCACTCCCCTCTACCTAATTCATATTTTATTTATTATATATATATATATATATTGGCATTATTTAATTTATATTTAAATAAGTGATGAAAAAAAAAAAAAAAAAAAAAATTAGAAAACACTCAAATTTTTAAAATTATAAATTTATAAAAATTTATCCGCGTGTAACCCAACAAAATCAATGCAGCAAAGCAGAATTAATTTTTTCAATTCATTATTATTATTATCTTAAAGAAAGAAAGACAGAATGAGGGGATGGTTTTTTTATATGATACGATAAAGGGATGAAAAAATATTGATGATGATAATGATAATAATTTTAATTAAAAAGAAAAAAAAAAATATTGATGCGATGAATTAATATTTATTTTTTTTTCAGATTTTTATGTAAAAATGGAGAATATAATTTTCGATAAACTTCAGAGTTTCAGTGAAACAGAAGATGCATTAATGATTGATATACGTGTAATATTACATTTAATGAAAAGGGCGGAGAAATGAAATGGATGCGATGGAAAACAAAAGAAAAAAAAAGATTCAATAGGATCGATGAATTATTCTCGTTTAACGTGACATGCTGTGAATAAAATGGTAGACAGAGTGACGATACATAGGAAGAGTTGATAATAAAAAATAAAAAAAAAATGTATATAGGAATAATAATAAAATAATAAAAACTAGACGGTAAAGCTAACGATTGAAATTTTTATCGGCTTTAGTTGTGCGTCCAACAACGATTATTTATTCACGACCTAACGAACGGTTTTGTAGATAGACCTGAGCGTGAAAACTGAAAAATATCACTGGAAAAATGGCTATGTATAAATATGGAAAGTTTATGAGTAACAGAGAAGAGGGAAAAAAAAAAAACAAAAAAAGGAAGAAAGAAAATAAATATTTAAGTGAGAACGAAAAAATGGAAATAAAATAAAATATTTATATACAGTAATTTTTTAAAATTTGTTAAACATTTTATTATTATTTTGTTATTATAATTATTTTTTTTACTTTTTGGTTTAATAAACTAAAGTTAGATAGTCGTATATATATGAGTTTGTATGTATTAAGATCGTACAGATTTTATTCGTTAAATTTTTAGTTTGAATGTTGAAAATGTTTGTTGGAAATGAGCCAGTGAAATTCAAGGGAAATATACATTGATTTTTAAGGGTATGTGTAAGACAATGGATACAAAACATTCACATTATTTCCCATATACTCGTCCTGTTTTCCACCAACAAAATTAACTTGAATTGAAATATAAAATTTTTTAAATAATACGCTCACCAGTCCAGAGATAAAGTGAATATTATATTATTACTCACATATAAATTTTTGATTATATCAAATGGTAAATTTGTATATGTACCACTTTACCAATGAATAATTTCACGATTGATGAAAGAACAAACAGAAAATACAAAGTTCTATACGGAAATCTATTCTTCAGAATTATTCACATTAACATCAAACACAAACTACTGCAATTGCAATTTTCGTCTGACCTAAAATACTATGAAGAATAAAAAGGACAAGAGAAAATTCAAAAAAATAAATAAATAAACAAACAAAAAGTTTTTTTATTTTTTTTTTTTTTTTTGTAATTTTCTCTCAACTACATTTTTCTTTTATTTTGTCCATTACATTTTGCTTCTGTGCAATTGCAGGGCCATCGATCGATTCAAACCTAAACATACAGCCCTAGAGAGTGGCCTATATACGTCACGTTGTGTTTCCATCCAAGGCAAGTGTCAACGAGTAGCACAGTCTATTTTCATATGCTCAGGGACGTAAATATTATCTCGAGATTGCACTGAAAACAGGTACGACTTCATCACTATAAATTACTAAAATTCTTTTTATTTTCATATAGAAATAATTCAGAGTAAAAAAAAAAATACAATAAAATTATTATTATTTATAAACTCAATAAGTAATTTGTTTGTGAAAAAAAAAAAAAATTAATTAACAATAATAACAATATTAATATTAATTAATAATTTTATTGATTGTTCACTTGAAGAAAAAAAAAAAAAAATATAAAATAAAAAATTTATCATAAGATTATTCATACAATAATTTTTTTTTTTTTCTTTTCATTTGAATAAAAATAAATAAATAAAGTAAATATATGATATATGTTATTACTAAGTACATGAAACACATGGAAATTTGCTACATAACAATCAAAATCAATTTAACGCTCAATTCGGATTCACACAGTGAAAACAATTTATCTTCCTTGTAACCGGGCGAGAGGTAATAATCACAATTTAGCCTCATCTATCACCACTTGTAGCTCCACCCCTGACCAACCCCACTCACACGCCTCGTTTCTCAATCCGACGTCACGAATATACTCACCCACAAACACACAATTCCCTCATTCACCCTCTCACATACTTTATATACCTATACAATTCCCCACTCAACCATCACCATCGCGCTCTTACAGCCTCCAACTCAATTTTCCTTTTTTTTTTATTATTATTTTTTTTTTCTCTACAAATACAGCCACGCGCACGTATACATTGCCATCTCCTCTATCTCCGCTTACGTAACTACATCCCTTCCTCAGTAACTTTCACATCCCCTCATTGCTGTACTTGTATACATATATATATATTTCAGAACATTTCTACTATCAAACTTCCCACACTATTCTTGTATCTACATCAACCAACGTCTGGTTTGTGTGCGAATGATGTTGTACACGACCTTCCTCTCCAGACACAACGAGGGTTAAGCAGACAACGTTGGGGTAGGCTGACTTGGACTCTCAATACGTCGTAGGTCATGATGATCCTTATATATATTCATGTTTATTTTATTTCCTCTGTCTTCTCTGTGATTGCTGCACGTCGTTCATTTTGAATTTTCCTTTATTCTCACATATTATATATATATATATGTGTGTGTGTACACATTGTGTAGATACTCCAATGTGGACTTTATGAACTCTGGGCTCACATGAGATGATCCATATATTATCTCAAATATCACTCATCTCATTGAAATTCCGTTTGGATTATTCAGACACATCACAATTTCCTCACTCAAAATCTTTTTTTTTTTATTTTTTCATATCATCTTTATGATTATATTGATAATTAAAATTATTTTTAAGTATCACATTCAAGTATAAAATTTATTATTGTTATCTCAATGTCATGAACATTTTGTATAATATAAAAATTTTTATGTACCACGTATATAAATGATGAAAGAATGTATATAAATTCATGTTGGAATAAAAAAATTATTATGTACAGGTCTTTGCAGTCTGAATAGCGATGAAAAAATACAAAGGGTGAAAAAAAAAAAAACAAAAAAAGAATCATTGGTGGCAATGTGCACAAGTTTCAAGACTTATTATTCTCCTTTTTATTCTATTTTATTTATTTATTTATTTATTTATATATATATTGTTATTATTATTTTTTCTTTCTTTCTTTCTTCTTTTATTGCTTTTACTTTTGAGGTACTTTTAAATATTAAATGAATGCAACTTATTTTTACAATTGATATTAATAAAAGACTTGTCTTCTCTCCGTCTATTGCAGGTACTTATTTAATATTTTCTTATTTTTTTTTTTATCCCCGCCCGTCTTTCTTTTAGAAAAGTATCACTGTGACGTTTCAAGTCTGACAATTAAGAGTGATTGGATAGACGACAAATCGATGAAACGTAAGTCTGCTATCGAATAATTTTTTTTTCTCTCTATTTCATAAAATTTACAAGTTTTTATGTTGTCATTTTTTTTTTTTCTCTTTTTCAAAAAAATTCTCATTCGATCACAGTACCATTTTACTATAATAATTGACTGCCTCCTTTTTTCCACTGTACTTTCAATGTATTTTAGTTTCTTCGGCTTCATCGTGACTGTATGAAATGAAATACCGAGGAAATGATGGAAATACAAAAACGCCAAGAAGCCACATCTGAAAAAATAAAATAGAAAGAAAAAGTATTTCAATTATATTCAAATACAAACTTGTATCAAGATGACCTTTGGTCTCTTCGTGGAATATATCACATTGGTGCAATACAAAAAGAGGAGAGAAAAAAAAAATAATAATAATAAACGAAAAATAGTGATTCAAAATGAAAAGGAAGTTGCTGTGGTGTTTTCATGCTTGTACAACTGTACGAGATCACCAGACTATCCAATGGTTGATATTGAACGTCAATAGTGAAGGTGCTCGTCATATAACTTTAGATATCGTATGAAGGGTGGAGAAAAGAATGAGTAAAAAAAAAGAAAAGGAGAAATAAGAAAAAAAAAAATAGAATAGATAGTGAAGAGTGAAGAAGTAGTGGAGAACAAAAAAAAAAAAAGAGGAGCTGGAAATAGGACGAGTTTAACCGTAGAACAGACGGGAGATGATTCGAAGACGTCCACAGACAACGGGAAAGGAAATTAACGACTCTTTGGCTTTCTCTGTTGCTCGTCAATTTTATTGCGAGTCTCCGCCATCCACATCGCATTTTTCTTTAGCTACTAAAAAGGTAGATCGTAGCATGGTGTAGTAGACGAAATGTTAGTCGGGGCTTCTTCTATGATTACCCACGTCGAAAATGACTGGCGTCACATGCTCAAAGAATAAAAAACAAGAAGAATAGTGAGTGGAATATTTATTTTACAATATATACGCTCCGCTGAAGATAAATCTAATAAAAACAAGTGTGATGCAATTATTAATTGATTTACTTTTTTTTTTTTTAATTTTTTTTAATTTTTCCAATTAATAATTAAATTTTCTAAATATATTTTTACCAAATTTTTACTGATATCAAATTTGTATGTGAATTTTTGTGACATTTAATGTGTCAGAAATATTAAATATGTGAAAATATTTTTTTGTTTTTTTGTTTTTTTTTTCATTTATTTATTTTTTTTCTGTAGAATTCCAACTTATTTGCATGCAAATATAAATACATACAATCAACTAAAATATCCATAAGCCCTTTTGCAAATTCATCAACACTATATCCCACCTCTTTTATCTCATTGTATTTATTTTTCACTCTCTAATTGTATTTATTTTATATTTGAACATACAATACACGTACGTACTCTGTATAATATTCATCACTAATGAATTAACACAATTAAAATATTTCTGAAAAATTCAATGAAAAAATTTTACATTTATCTACATTATCGAATGATATTGAAATAATAAATGACTAATTTAATTATTTTTTATTATCATTCTTTTTATTTTTAATTGAATTTAAACTAATGTTCAGTATAAAATATTCAATATATGATCAATTGTTTTATTCTCAAAATCATTCAACTTTATTTTTTTTTCTTTCTATATTTCTATGATTTCTCCTCTGTATGTATGTGTATGTGTATGTGTGTGTGTGTGTGTGGTGCTACAGTTGTACAAGTTATATAAAAGCCAACACCCGTTATATTTTTCACCTAACGATTTTTTTTTTTTTTTTTTTCTTCTTTCATACCAACACCTTCTCTCTTTATATCTTTTTCCTTTCGATTTTTTTTTAAGTGTACATACCTGCAGTTGACGACTACAAGTACTTGAACTCGATTAGAAATATCCTGAAAAAGTCAAAACCAAGTTTATTAAATTTCTTGTTGTGGACCAACGTGAAAGATTTTAACACAAAATTTTCGTCTATATTTATTTATAAAAATACACAAGTACGTGAATAACAGTGTCAAGAATGAGATAAACTCAACCACTTTGGGGTAAAATTCTCATCTAAAATTATATCTTGAACAAGACAAATTTTTACATTCTCAACTTACCTTCTCTTTTTTTTTTTTTTTTTTTTTTTTTCTCCACATATATATTTTTCTATATGAATTGTAGCTATGATAACTTTACCCACAGTGATAATATTAAAAGTAGTCATGATAGTAGTAATTGTAGAAATGGATGTAACGTGTTGGACTTTACTTGATGATTTTCCACATGACTAAAAATGTCTCATATTAAACATGATAGTAATATTTCATGTGAATTTTCACGAGACATTTGTGAGTGACAATTTTCACTCGTCAAATGACACATCAGTTAGAAATAAATACTTAAAAATGAAATTAAAAAAAAAAAAAAAACAGTCAAATTAAATTGTTGAAAAAACAATCAAAAAAGTAGAAAAAAATAAATTGTCTTATTATTTAAATTATTAAATAAACTTTCTCAAGTATAATCAATTGAAAGTAAATCCAAGTATTCTCAACAACAAAAAAAATAAACAAAAAAAATACGAAATAACACAAAACAATTGGAGAAAAATAAATAAATAAATAATATAACATAACAAAAAAAATATATTTATATAAAATAAAATTTACCATTTTCAAGAAGTTTCTCTTTGTATCTATCTAACATTTTCTTGGTTAAGTATTTTCTTATTTATCAAGTCTTCGATTGATACTTATAAACAAATATATTCTGTCTATATATATACGTTTCACTTAGAGATTCACTCGTTCTCTGTAGAATTGCGTAGCGTGAAGCTACAAAACTTGGACCCCATTGACGTTGAGTAGTTTCTCCACATAGTTATCACTGTGTGTTCGCTCGTGCCCAGAGAACACACACAATAAACAAATGACAACACTGAAAAATAAGAAGAAGTGAAAGAAAGATAAATCGATAAATATTACAATATGGGATACTAGACAAATTCCATGGGTGTTAATATTTTTTAAAATAAAACGTGACAACTGTTAAAAAGGGTTAAAAACCAAACAGAGAAACAAAGAAGGGAAATCATTTTAATATATATTTAGTTTGTGTACTTTGTGGTTTTATGTGTCGATGGATAGTCAGATACAATACGAAATAGCAAAATACAGAGACGGAGAGAAAGATAAATTGAGAATAGACGAGTCAGCGTATGCTTTGCAGCGTGATCGTGAACTGTGAGGTAAATTTATTTCCTTTCCGTCGCTTCCTTTTAAGACTTTGTCACTATTTATAGTATATATTTATATATAAAACAAATTTATTTACAAAATAGATGTTTACCCGAGCAGACAAACCACCTGTGCTCACACAATTTTATATTTTTTTTTATTTTGATATACACATTTGAAAAAAGTGGAAATATTTTCATTTTTTTATTTTTTTTTTTTATTTAAAAAAAATTTTTTTTTTACTATTTAGAAATTTATATTTAGAATTATTGAATACAACAAATAATAAGAAGCCCGTGATTATTTCAACTCTCTGTATATAAATAAAAGAAAGAAAAAAAAAAATATATATAAATATTATTATATTAAAAAATAATATAAAATTAATCACAAAAATGGCAATCGAAGTGGGGGTGATATCTTAAATAATAAACGATATAATCTCAAAATTGTGTATATGACATTGTTTAAACGTAAACTAAATATAGATCGATATCCCACAAACCTCTACTCAAATCATATATATATAGTTTGTAGAGAATGCGAATATAGAATCGGTGGCGTCCTCAAGATTGGCGCCACATTCCCGGATACATCGTTTAGAGAATCCCCGGCGACCCTCTGGCTGTCCACAAGCACGCGCGTAGTTGTCTCTCTGTATAACAATGTGCTACTCTGCTGCATATATTTATATATATACATATATATAATAGTTATTGTATATGCATAGATATAGATGGGATTTTGTTGGGGATCCACGTGCCGGGCATGCAATTTTGTAGGTAGGGATGTGTACAAGTTGGTTGAGTGTATGAACGCGCTTGAATGCACACACAAGCCACGACGAGCGAATCAGTGGATCCTGACGCAAAACCGACATAAACGCCACTACGCAGAGGATAGTGGAGGCAACGCCGCCCCCGGGAAAATATGTACTATGCGCGAAAATGTTGGTGGGGTTGAAATGACGCGCGCGGGAACTCAATTGCAAGGATCTACAGTGCAATAGACTGTATATGTATATACACCCACACACACATATATACATAACAGTAATGATATATATATGAGTTTGTGTGTGTGTGTGTGTGTGTGTGGAAAAGAGGGATGATGAAAAAGTAGGGGGAGTAGTGTCTCGCACGGGGAGAGGGCGCGCAAATTCCCGCGAGGGGATGAATGAGGAAGAGGAGGAGGAAGTTGCCTCGCCGCAGGGGTTACACGTCGGCGGTGGTGGTGGTGACGGTGGAGGTGGTCAACATAAAATCTCGCGCACATGCCTGGTGCATTCATTAGGGGGGATATTCCCGTGCAGCGTAGTACAAACGATCGTTCTGCATTTTCAACTTCATATGCAGTCACGACCCCATTCGTCTGTGTATTATCCACCCTCAGTCGCGCATCGCGTGCTATTTATAAATTAAATAACGTTCACATTATTTTTCTAATATAAATACAAAGTTTTTTAATTGTTAAAAAGAAAAACAAAAAAGAAAAAAATCGCGCGCGTTAAAATTAATATATTTATGTTTAATTCCAATGACATCATTCAAATCATCGAGTGCGGTGTCATATAATTTTTTTTATATTTATCATTTATATTGAAATTTTTGAAAAAAAAAAAATATATATATATATATATGTTTTTTTAATCTTTATTTTCTTTTTAGTTTTTTCTCTTCTTTTTAAAAATTTTTTTATTATTATTATTTTTTTTCTTTAATTTTTGTATTTCATCAAATGATTGATAAAAAAGTTCAAGGGTCAAAGAGACAATTAAAAGTGAATGGACAATTGTTTTATGAACAATATTGCCAAAGTTTTTAGGTTGTGAAGAACTTTTATTATTGCTAATGTCAACTTGATGAAGATTTTAAGAAGATTCAATTGCGTCCATCATTATCCTCCTCCTCATCATCGACATCATCTACTGAAGAAAAAATTCATCAAATTAATTGACGAGTGAACAATCGTCGTGATAGAGACACGACCCACTTGGGCGACACTGAAGATTTCATGTTCACGAATTTTAGTAATCCAGGTAACAATGCGTGTACTATGCACATGCGTAGTAATCGCGTTGTATTTGTATTCATTATTAATATTTAAATATCATACAAATTACATCCACTTCGATAATGGATGAAATTTATTTTTTACAATTTATGTATAATATATATATATATATATACATCAATCTCATTCTTTTACGTCAATATTAATGAATAAAAATATTGAAATAAAATAATTATTTATAAATATCAACGAATAAATGAAAAAAAAAAAAAAAAAAAAAATTTTTTTCGTATTATCCGCGAATATTCTCCACATGAAGATTTTTAGAGCGCGGGAATTTAGAGATTTTATATCGAAGAAAACGGAAAAAAAAAAACTCTATATTCAAACAATAAACAACAAAATTTTTATTGACAAAAAAAAAATTATATAATTTTTTATATAATAATAATTGATAAATTATCAATTTTTATTTTCTTAATTCATGTATGGATTAAACAAAACAAACGGATTTTCAATATTTCGAGTAATATAAAAATCAACAATACTGAAGATCATCATGAAGATATTAATGCGATATCATTTATTAATAAATGATGATGATGATGATATTATTTATTGGCTAAAATACGTATTTAAAAGTGTGCCAACCATAAATAATCTTGTATCGATTCTCTGCGTGCGCGGCCAATCTCAAATTGCACACTTGTCGACTCCTCGGCAACGTTAGCCAAGGTCAAATATACACGAATGAAGAGATTTACCCGCCTAAAAGCGCATTACCACTGCCGGTAAGATATTAAAATTGGTAAAAAAAAAAAAAACAAAACAAACAAACCGTATAAATATAAAAAAAGATGAATAAATTTTATTTAATTATATATATAATCAACTATTCTGTTTTTATAATTTTATTTTTCATATTCATGTTCTGTCACATGTGTATATAGACAGTACAATTTTCTATCATCACACGTCATTATATTGAAACTCATTATAATCAAGAAAAGAAGTGAAAGAAAAATGTAGAATATTTCTATAGAGATAATATATAATTATCGCAACATGAGACAAGAGAAATATATTGAAGTGACATATTTATTTTTATGCAACGATATTTCACATATCATCTCATATTATTTCTATTTCAAAAGCAATTTATTCTGATATTGTAATATAAAATTGATTGTACAAAATATCAGTTATAATTGTTTCAATGAGAGTGTTTGAATTTTATTACATAATAATTTTTTTTTATTATTTATTTATATACAATTGAAATTTCAAAAATTTATTTCAATAAATTATTAAAATTATTTGGTTTTATTCAGTGTATTTAATTAATTTTTTTGAATAAAATATCTCATTATGTTTATTATTTTTTATTTAGGTCATATTTTTATTATTCATTTGTAATTTTAATTTTAATTTATTGTATTTTAATGAATTAAATTGATTTTTTTTTATTTTTATAAAATAGTTGTTTGATTGAAAACAAAAAAAAAAGCTTATCCAATTATCATTTAAATGGAATAGGGAGTAAAATAAATTTTGCCCCGAGTGCCATTCAATGATTTTTCACTAATTATCATTTGTTAAATATTAAGTGAACTGTGAGTGAATTTTGCATATAATCCAAGTGCATTTTACTCAATTCATAAATGTTTATACTAATAAAATCAATTTTCTCTTCATCTTCTTCATGCATCTATCATTATTATTTCTTCTAAATAATACACAATATAATCCAACAATTGATCAAAATTTTCATTGTATCATTCACATTTTTACAATTATTAATTATCTTCACTCTATCAATAACAAACTATATCATATTATTAAATTCAAATATAAATTCGAACGTAGTCAATCATTTTAATACACATCGCACGAATCATTCAATAAATATACACAAAACAGCAAAAAAAAATATTCGTACTCTACGTATAATAAATACACGGATAACAACAAAAGAGAAAAAAAAAACAAAAAAAAAAATACAATATCATTAAAATCTATTTAATTATTAACTAAAAATAATCCAAATATTTATAACCTCATTCAATCTTATCGTAATATTTTATAAATAATTTTATATCGAAAGTATCGTGACATTTTTCAGTTTTTTTTTTTTTTTTGCTTTTCGTCTGTAGATGATGACTCCCCTGCCCCTTTCGCTGTGCAATTGCGTTTTACCCTCACTCATCCCTCATTTCATCGGTACATGTATATGTATATTTCGTATATAAATATGGAACATGGTCCGATGTGTGAGTGTATATCGACCAATGAAAGAAGTAGTGCATGTAACTCGACCGATTTATTTATCTAGAAGCCTTGGACTAATGTTGTTACATGAAAACGCGGTGGATGCCGATCCCATTGGTTAAAATGCGTCACGGTCGCCAAGAAAAAAGCAGAGAATAAATGTATATGTGTTGAATAAAGTTACAGCAGCATTAGCAGAGTTACTCGTCAGTTTGTCCGTATGAGAGCGAACTCTGACGGCAAATAGAGAAGTTCAATGAGTTTAAGTTACTCAAAGTATCTCTATTTCACTCGCTCCCATATCACAAATATTTTGTATGGACTTTTGATAGTGTGAAACCGCTGTGTGAGTGTTGTATTACGGAAATAAACGGGGATTGCAGCGTACAAACCAATATTTGTTTATGTTGCAAATAACTTTTTTGCTGATTAGACAAAATTTAATTGAATGTTATTGTATATTATTTGTATATAAACGTAGGAAAAGTGAATATGACGAGGTAAATATGAATTTATATAATTGTTGGATGGATATGAGTGTGTGTGTGTGTGTTTTATGTGTTTGGTGGAAAATATTGTAATTCATATTTGATGAAAAAAAAATTATAATTGATAGAGATAGTATTATAAATTTTTCGGTTTATTTAATTTTAATATTTTGAATATTTAATTCGATTTTTATCTAATGGGAAAAAAAAAAAATTTTATAATTCAATATTATCACTTAATGAAGAGAAATTTTATTATTATTTACATTGTCGTTTATTTTTTATTGATCCAGTTTATAAAGGATTTTTCAATTTGTTCAAAATAATTTTGTTTATCTGTAGATAATGTGTTAGTTAATGAAGTGAATGCAAATTTGTGTACGTAGAGTAGAAATAATTGAATTCAAAATGCCCGCCGTGGATGGTCGCGTGTTGAATGGAAGCGCACGAGTCGATGTGTCATTTCCTTTATTAATTATATATTTATTTATTTATTTATTTATTTTTCTTTTTTTTTTTTGGACCGTAGAGATGAATATATAATTGAAAGTGTGAAAATAATAATTAAATATACATGCGACAAATAAATAGAATCAAACGTTGCAGATATATAGTAGAAATAAAATTGTAGTACACGGTGTGAATGATATTTAAATTTTAGCGGGTTTCTTTGCGCCAACCAATTTACACAAAAAGCCGGCCATTGCATGTGACCGCCCACTCCGCTGTGGCAGATGCACGAAGGTCAAAAGTATTTTAAAAATAAGACCGTAGGCATTGGTTAGATTGGTATGGCAGTGGAAGTTAAGGGTCGGGTGGCGTTGTAATGGCAAGAAGTTTGCAAAAGGTGAGTAATTTATCGTATATAAACAAACAATTTTACATGATTGAGGTGGGTGAAGGTGATATTGAGGGTATAAAATTGGTTTTTCGGAATACAAAATAATAGATGAAAACGATTGATATAAATGTGTAGCGTGAATTAATGAAAAAAATTGAGTTTTTTTTCTTTTCTTTTTTTTTTTTTTTTTTTTTCTCACTGTCCATGAGGAGTCTCGTGTGTGCGAGAGAAGCACGTCCCGACAATGGCGCCCGAGCCTCGCGAATATTGACGTTACCGAAAACATTATCTCAATATTTCGGATATTTGCACTTATGTGGGCGGGTACTATATAATATACTACGTCGCAATTTAATTTCTAACCTCGCTTAGTGTAACGCGACGGCGTGTACTTTGGTTGGTGATTTTAGTAACGTGTGCATTTCATATATACATTTGTCGAGGTTATGCGAAAAAAAAAAATATGTTTTTGAAATGTATAGTAGCAACTCGTGAACCCTGAAGGGTTTTACAGTTATACTGCAATGTGGCACATTTGCAGAAGCGTAGAGAACGTTGTGTGGGCCTAGATCCGTGGATAGTCCAACAAAATATTACAGCTGGCACATCAACGCGCCTCTGTGTATGTTTATTATTTATTTATTTTTTTTTAAATCCAATTTTATACACAATTTTTTGGAATAATACGGTGCAACAGTCACGAGTGTGTTGAAAATAATCTAGGCTTATTTATCACAATAATATATCAAGTGTGTTGATGAAGGTGGCGCGAATACAACATCAAAGTGTGTTTATATTATTTATACAAAGGACTTTAGTTAATTTGGTTATAGGGTTGGGATTGGAGATAGACAAGATGGACCAACAGTATTGCCTTCGGTGGAATAATCATCCGGCCAATTTGACGGACGTGCTCAGCTCATTACTTGCAAGAGAAGCACTATGTGACGTTACACTTGCGTGTGTTGGTGAAACATTTAAGGCACATCAAACGATATTGTCCGCATGCAGCCCATATTTTGAAAATATATTTCTACAAAATATTCATCCACATCCAATTATATTCCTAAAGGATGTCAATGACACTGAAATGAAAGCATTGCTCCACTTTATGTACAAGGGAGAGGTTAATGTTAGTCAACATTTATTACCAATGTTCCTCAAAACAGCTGAGGCATTACAAATTCGTGGTCTCACTGACAACAGTGTAAATAATAAAACGGAAGAAAAGAGCCCGTCACCGGAGCCTGAAACGCAAACTGGTGTTAGACATTCAGACTCACCTAACCTCCAATCTCATCCAGAGAAAAGGAAACGAAAAGTATCTGGCAGCTATGATGTTTCGCTCACTGGTCCACCCAGCGAACGATTTTTGTCTGATTCTCAGGTATTTATCCATTATTATCTTTTTATTTATTTTTTATTATATATATATATATGATAGATACTCACTCCTCTGTTTAATTAAATTAAATTTCTATCGTCTACTCGTGTAGCTATTTCAATAATCAAATAAATAAAGATACGCGAATACCTCAATCAAAGTCATGGTCATATTATTACATATTTTTGCGTTTTACATAATTTCAAACGTTGATGGAAAAAAAATAAATAAATAATAATAATAATAATAATAATAATAAATAAAAAATATTTATACAGCTATAAATAGTCTCTGTTTTAAACATATTCTTTTGAAATTTCTCAGTTACAAGATGGTATGAATAATTTTTTTTTTTAAATGTTAAATAGTCAGAATATAGTTTAAGAAATTTTTTCTTTTTCCCTCACCACTTTTTTTTAGCACACACATATACACACACAGAACACGCGTAAACATGTAAAATACTTGAAAAAAAAAAAATATATATATATATATATACATATATATAATAGCTATGAGTCAACATTAATTCAGACAGACGAGACTGTACAGAGATAGTTTATCTTTATCTACGCGCCAACTTTAATTGCAACTGAATTATTTTCCATAAAGTATATTAATCTTCTAAAACCCTACGGTACATCTGCTATTTAATTAGACTCTTTTTAACCAAGTGCTAATTAATCTTTACAAACTTGATTATTTTTATTTTTTCAATTATTATTTTTTCTCTTCTTTCATTATCAGTACCGGTACTACTGTTTTTTTTTTTTTTGTTTTTTTTTTTCTTTTTTGAGCATACTATAAATTGGATATCTTGAAAATATACACAAATAATATATTAATAACTGTTGACTACTGAAAAATTTTCAAATTCCAAAAAAAAAAAAAAAAAAAAAGTCATGATGAATAGACACACACGTACATTCAAAAAATACAAACACATATATACACACATACACAAACATGTTTTTTTATCTTTGATAAAAATTTTGCCTTTCGATAAAGCACTTTTTGCCTCCCCACCTTGGCTTTCCTCATCCAATTCACTCCCACCCACAAATCTTCCAATTGTCCTTTTGAACTTTCAAAACTTTCTCCAGGTCCTAGTATACATTTTATTTGACCTAGATTTGAACTAGGATACCTTGTCCGTTGAATCGCAAGTCACATGGATTAATTTTTTATTTTTTATTTTGTATTTTGTAATTTTTTTTTTTTTTTTCTTGTTTAAATCCGGTCCCTTTCTCTACATGAAATATTTAACTTGCCTAAAAAAGTTACATTACCATCACCGTCATTGTTATTATTATTATTTTTTTTCAACATTTTTTTTTTTTTGTTTTATTTTTTATATTATTATTTTTGTGCCTTTATGAATAGCGCACTCTTACGCGCAGGATAATTATTTTTATTCCAACTGGATTTGCAGTACCAGGTGTCCTTGAAAAGTCTACCGCGTGAAACAATATTATTGCCTAGGAAACTAGTATATACAGCATTTAGTCATCATGTATTGTGTTTATATGCGTGTGTATGTATATGTGTGTATGCATGCATACATGATGTAAAGTTTTAGACGGTGTATGAAAATCAACAAAACGATGCATTAAAAAAAACCTGTTGATGATATTGAAATATTTTATTTTTATTCACACTTTTTACATTCAATACATATATATATATACATTTTTTTTTTTAATACAACTTTGCAAATTGAGAGAAAAAAAAATCATAAATTTGTCCATTTACTGTGACACACTTTTTTTTTTTTTTTTTTTTTTTTCTTTTTTTATATATATTATTTCTTTACATCTTTCTACCTTGAGAATTATTCACGATTTATCTGCTATCATCCTGTATAATTCACCCAATATCTTTGTGAATACTCATACACGATTGATTACACAGCTTTTCAAATAATCATTTTGAAATGGCCTTGTAAAGTGGGGAAAAAAAAAAAAAAAAAAAAAGAGGGGGAATTACGCATCTTTCATCATAATATTTTATTGAGCAGCTGTACTTTGACTAAAATGAGGGCAAGATGAAATAATATCAAACATTTGCTATGAAAATGACAAAAATCACCTTTTTTTTTTTTATATAACAAGTGTACAAAATGTATATATATTTATGTGTTTATCTTTATAAAATTGAATATAAACTGATAAAAAAATTAATATATATTCATATTAATAATTATTCATAAATGGTTTATTATATAAAATTATTTGGTTTATAATAATAATAATAATAATTATTATTATTATTAAAAAAATTTTTTTTTTTTTTTTACTTTCAGCCATCGTCTCAATGTAGTTACAAATCGAGTCCCACAGTGATTCCAAAGTTAAACAATACACTAAGTGGTGATATAGAGGATGGGGGTCGCGCAATTTCCCCGTCATCTCAGGCGCAAGCATCAATTAAACAAGAACTTGATCACCACATGCCTGATTTTCACGATAACATTTCTCTACCTGTGAGTATATTAAATATGCATGTATTATGTATATGTAGAGATGTGGAATGGAATAATGAAATAATGAGAGAGAGAGAAAGAAAGAAAAAAAAAGAAAGAAAGAAAGAAACATGCACGCATTGTATGTAGCAATTAGCTATTACCATTGTTAATTTGTTATTGTTTTTTATATTTTATTTATACTTTTATGATATTGATTTTAATGCATCAAGTGAATTTTTGATGGGAAAAAAAAAAAAAAAATACGCAAAATGCCTGTTTTACCAACAGTGATAATATCTTATTATTTCATTATTATACATATATATAATTTCATCTTTTTTTTTTTTGTTTTTTTTTTTAATTGAACTTTGTACAAAAGAGATATGGATCTTTTATACATCAAATAGCTGCTTAGTTATGTATATGAGTAATGATAATTCTTTGCATGGTTTGAAACAAACAAAAAAAAAATATATATATATATATATATATATATATATATATATATACATGTATGGATGTGTATATGAGTGTATATTAGCATATTAAATTTCCGTTTAGTATCTTTTATCATTCTTTAAAACGAGTCGTCTGCAGTCCTAGCAAAACTTGGTGGCATCACCACACACACCACATGTCTACAAGTTTATATATATATATGTGTGTGTGTGTGTCTGAATATACCAAATGAATATTCTTCAATACTGAAACGTTATATCCAGTCATCGACGCATGACGTGATTGTGTAAGCATTCGAAAAGGTTGCGCTACTACGCCCGACCCCGCGACCAGTTTTTTTTTTTCGCATCGCGAATAAGGTAGGAGAGTGCGAAACTTTACCACGCAATTTATATATATTTATTTTTCTTTCATCATCATCATCGTCGTCGTCGTCGTCGTCGTGGTGATCGTCGTTGTCGTCGTCGGCCACTGCCTTTTTCAACCAACTTGGCCCTGAATATATCCGTTGTTCGTGTTCGTGACTACGTTTTACATCTCCATTATATTCAATTAATAATTTCAATAATATTATCCAACTCTCAAGAACCTCACGCACCCACAACCAAATCTGCAAATAAACAAAAAACAAAACAAACAAACAAAAAAAAAAAAAACAAAAACAAAAAAATATTGTTGGCAAGATTAAATGCTAAATGCGACATGGAAGGAAGGGATTATTTATCAATCTAAAAAAGAGATAAAGAGAGAAAGCAACGAACAAACAATGAAAAAAAAAAAAAAAGGCACAGAAAAAAAAATGAGTTAAAAAACAAAAACAAAAAAAGAAATAGAATGTGTTGGATTAAACACATATCCTTTCCTTCTCTGTTGACAGACTTGTGTGGAGTGGGAGGTTCAAAGAGATGGGATGAGTGATGAAACTATGGATATGAAGAGATTAGCTACACAACCCTATCGACCAGCAGACGCGACTTCTTTTCAAAAGTCTCGCGAGAACACTATCATGGCTGGTGGATCTGTGTGTTACGATATGTCGTCAATCATTCCGCAATGCTACGAACGTCAATGTACATCAAATAAAAATCAACTTACCAATCAAAGTTCCGGGTTACACTACAATAAATCAACAATTAATGCTGCCAATTCACATATGTACAGTCATACTGGTGATTTCAAGGTTTCCCAGGACGATACAGCATTACGTAGTGTTGTAAAACCTATAAATGTTAATGCATTACGCCAAGGTGTATCGGTTATACAATCAACCTTGTGTAATGCTCTTCCACGTTCCGGTATTCACGGTAGAAAGGTTGGAAAATTTAAAACATCGTGGCTTGACACGTATCCTTGGCTACAATATGATCATCAAATGAATGTTATGTATTGTAAATATTGTCGAAAGTGGAGTGATACGATACCTGAAATTCGTACGTCATTTGCTGCGGGTAATGGCAATTTTAGACTTGAAATTGTCAATCATCATGACAAATGTAAGGCTCATAATATGTGTGTGTCGAAGGAAGGTGAAGCAAAGGGCGCCAGTTACTCCATTGAGGCTGGTCAATGTTAAACAACCCGGTCGTCAATTTAATCATCGATATACATACTCTTTGATGAATCCAACGTTGTACAGCGTTCAAGAAGCCATTTATTCACTTTGTCGTCTTATTTGACGCTCCATTATGGCTCTCCCTCCACACATACATCAAAATATCCTGCCATAATTACATCATCTTGCATAATTGCATTATAGGGATACATAAAATTTTTTAAATGTGTTTTCATAATTGCGTCCATCCACTTTTCAGAAACAACAATAAAAGACAATGATGAAATATATTATTTTTATTTTATTTTATTTTATTTTTTTTAAAAACAAATAATTCATTTGTCGATTGCGACAATTATTCATTCTCTTTATTATTATTATTATTATTATTATTATTATTATTATTATTATTATTATTAATAATAATAATGATAATTTTTTCTTGTTTCGTTTTATTATAAAACAGAGATAGAATATTTGTATAAATGGCTAAAGTGTAAAGTTTATAAGCTAATTGTGATAAATCAACTCGCTCTTACAAGATAAATTTTTTTTTTTTTTTTTCCTCTCTTATTCTTCACATTCTTGTCAATAATATTGTTGTTTTGTTTAATCCCTTTCTTTATTATTATTATTATTATTATTATTATTATTATCTTGTTTTCTTTCATATTAATTATAAAACGTGTTACAGTTTTGAAATTTTATAGCCATCTTCTATTTATTGAAAAACAATGTGTTTATTATCTCAGGTTTTATCCCCATCTGTCTCTATAAAAGTCACAAATCTATATTACATTATATTGAAGAGAAAAAAAAAAAAAAAGAGAAAGAAAATACGTGCCTTACAATATCATAATACTTATAAATTTGTTCATTATTATTATTATTATTATTATTATTTATAGTAAGAAATTTTTTATTGTTCAATTGATTTACAATTTTTTTTTCTTTTAATTAAAAATATTTAATATACATATTGAATATATGATAATTTTTCACAATAATGTACAATTGTTTTCGAGAATAAATAAACCAAAGGTGGAAAATTTTTCAATGTTATATAATAATTTTTAAATATATTCAAATAAAATTTATGAATATATACGATTGAATTTTTGCATATATTTCGATGAATATAGCGTGATTTATTATTTTTGGATTGCGCAAACAATACGTATAAAGTATAAATGTAGAATTATTGTGGGTGTTATAGATTTAATTGAAGAAGAAAAAAAAAAAAAAAAAAACGAATCTCAATGTATAATTTTACTTTTTTTTTTTTTTTATAATTCAAACCAAATTTCAATTGCACGTATATTGGTAAGAGAATTTTATCAGTGGATAATTCTTATTTTTACAATTTATTCATTGTTTTTCAGGGTCATCCGGTTGGAATGTTAGGTGAAGACGGTGGACCAACAGCGGGGACGCTCAGTGACGGTGTACCAGGAATGGAAACGTCTGAGCATCACAATCCACCAGAAATTCTCGACGGACTTGATGGTGAGAATATTAAAATTTTTAATAATTGATTAATATTTTTTTGAGAACGAAAAACACAAAAAAAAAAAAAAACAATAATGTGCCACATCAAACTCAAATGCATTTGCCAATTTTATATTAAAAAATGAAATTTTTTTTTTGGTTTGTTTTTGTTTGTTGTTGTTTTTTTTTTTTCTTAATACGATAAACAAATAGATGAGAAAAAAATTTATTGATACAATTGATTCATTGTATGCGAATAAAGACAAGTACATCTGAGTGTTGATGAAATGGAGGGACATGTGCATGTTACCATACGGTTTTATTTATTTACTTATTTATTTATTTATTTATTTATTTAATTATATATTTATTTATATATTTATTTATTTAATTTTTTTTTCTTTTGGAATGATGACTCATTGGAAAGTGATTTTGTAGTGCGAAACGATAAATATCCCTCTATTGCGAAATGAATTTCGTGCGAGTAGCCGAATGCAAATTTATAGAACGTAAACAGCCTACCCTATCAAAAAAGTATCTATGTATTTATATATATGTACATATTTTTATATATATATATATATATATATAAATATAGTGTACATAAATCTAATTAATTTATATTTACATATTCAAACAAATATGTAAATATAAATAAAAAATCTATTATTAAATAGGTCCTCAGTGTTGTGGTGATGGTGTATCGTGCATTTGCTATGTTTTTGTCATGTAGTAACAAAAAAAAAAATTGTGTCTCTCTCCCTGTCTCACAAAATTTATTTATTTATTCATTTATTCATTTATTTTATTTATTTATTATTTTTTTCTTTCTCTTCACAATTCATTCTACCATTATGTGAATCTATAAGGCAATTATATATTTATTTATACGTATAAAACTCACTTTAACCATTTGGTTTTGGGCCGTAAGTTATAGATTGATCGAAAAAAAAAAAAAAAAAACTTTTTTTTGGCATTAGCAAATGAACAATACTCGGGTTATGACTGAGGTTGCTTGCGTGGTGGGCTGATTGTGTGTGGCTGAATTGGCGTTGTCGAGTGTGGTCGTATGTTCTTTTTTTTTTTTTTTAGTCTCTCTTATCTCTTCTCTCTTCTTTAATAGTTAACCACATAAAAGACCAATTATTATCATGATTTTTTTTTTTTTTTTTTTTTTTTTTAATTTTATAAACACGTGGTCAGTGGATTGTACAAAACGTGTCACACAAATTGGCAAACTCATGTGTGTAAATACTGGATATTGTATATTCAAATTAATATCATAATGTACAAAAAATTTAGTCGTATGATTTATCATATGAACTTTTTTTTTTTTTTTTCTTTCTTTCTTTCTTTCTTCTCATTGCATGTCTGCGATGGCTCTTTCTCTTCTCATCGTTTGTGCGAACCGATAAGGAATATAATTTTTGTCTTTTTATTTAATATCACGCGTCTCGCCCAAATATATTAATTTCTCCTCTTTGGTTTATTATTATTAATTATATTATCATTATTATTATTGTTGTACCATTTATTTATTTATTTATTTATTTATTTATTCTCTTTTTTTGGTCCTTTTTTTTTCAACGTTTCACATTTTGTACGTTTTCAATCATTTAAAAAATATTTATTCATAAAATTGTGGAAAAATTTTAATTTTTTATTATTGATAAAATATAGATGAAGAATCAATTGATTCCCATCAATTGTTGTATAATCGAATTTATCATTTATTCATTGGTTTTCTTTATCTTTATATTTGACCGATAATGATATGAATCGGATATCTGATTTATTTAATATATATTTTTATTTTATATTTAATTATTTAATTATTTATTTGTCATTTCGGTTCTTTAGGGATATTGGTGTATTTTTTTTTTGTTTTTTTCATTTTTATTTAATTATTATTTACGGGAGAGTCTGTTCACTTAATTTTTTATCGTTCAACTTGTACATATCTCGTCAAATTCATTAATTTCATTGTTTTTTTCTTTTTTTTTTCCCAGCCACAACTGCGTTATCTCCTCATATATATATATATTTTTTTTTCTCTTGTCCTCTCTCTTTTTCACTTATTTACTCGTTCACTCTCACTCTCTCCCATTCTCTTATTTCATTTTTTTATTTTTTCCACATAAGTGTGTGGACACAGTTATCAATTTTCTTTTGTTTTTTTTTTTTTTTTTCTTTTTCAAGTCTTATCACGCTCATTGTGACATTGAAACGTGAATTTTTAAAAATATATGAAATTAATGGGGAACAAAAAAAAAAGAAATAATAATAATAATAATAATAACGAATTTTTGTAGGTGTGTGACGGTAGATTGTATTTTTTACGAGTGTGTTAAAGAGGAGATAAAAAAAAAAATTTTATTTTTTATTTTTTATTTTTTTCTAAATCGCATTGAAACGTATATAATCCACGCTATTGTGCATATGGATTTTGCTCTCCGATACTCAAGGGAAAAAAAAATATATTTAAAAAAAATATTTTTGTATGTATATATATATATATTTTTTTTTTTTTTCATATATATATATATGTATACGAAGCGTTTGTATACGTATTCTTCAATTTTTTTTCTTCTACGCTATGCTGCAAGTTGACAGACATCGTCTCTGTCTAGTTATTACTTTTATTTTATATTTATGGAATTGATTTATTTATTTTTCTCTTCTTGAATTTGATTCTAAATCTATCTTTGAATATCAGTAGAAGAATGACAATTTGTGTAGATTCTCTGTTGGGAGTGTGCAAAATTTTAAGTACAAAGTAACGAAAAAAGAAAAAAACTTTTTTTTTCAAGTACGAAAATGAAAAAAAAAAAAAAAAAAAAAAAAACAACAAAACATTTCAAAATGGGAATAATTGCATTCCAGGAACAACAGGCACGAACAAAAAAGACAAGGACATTAAATATGATACTCACAATAAATTAGAGACGCAGCTAAGTACGGAGAGTTGTAGGCTATGCGGTAAGAGCGTTGCTAATATAAAAAAACATATGAAATCACACTTTCCTGACAAATATCAGTGTCAGATATGTATGATATCATTGACAAGGTCTGACAATCTTAAAAGGCATATAAAATTGAAACATGGTATACGTGAGGGATCAATGATATCACCATTTATGCGTATGGAGGCAAAGCATTTCCTTGCCAAAACTGACGAATCATATCTCACTTAGCCAATAGCGATAATAAATAAAAAAAATAAAAACAGTTGCGAATTATCATTGGATAAAAATATAATTGTTAAACAAACAAAAAATAAATATCACGGTAAACATTGGCGTATTAAACAATCCAATGATTATATTTTTGCATGAACTGATAAGCCGAAATAAATAAGACAAATTCCAGGATAAATTCTACACATTTTAATTGATGGACGGATCATGAATACACACTGACAATTACATTACGCAGACATTAATACATTAATACATACAGAGTTTTGAAAGTTTTTATATTTCAGAATAATGGGATGATGATAATGATGATGATGATGATGATGATGATGATGATGATGATGATGATGAACGAAAGAAGAAAATAATTTCTTCTTTCTAAAAAATTACGACGGGACTACCTCCTGAAAATTTATTTATTTAACAATTAATTATCACAGCACAATTAGTGCCATTTAGGTTATATAATTATCGCGTTAATAATAATATGCGTGCGTGTTTAATATAATTTATTTCAATTATAACAATCAACCAATCGTATTTTTTAATAAATTAGTTTTTAATAATTTATAAATCCATTTATATTGTAATATTTAAGTGTACAAGCACTTTCTCTGTATCCACCGCGTGTTCTCTTTATTTTTATTTTTATTCTTATTTTGATAGAAAATACAATGCAATACAATAATTTTCCAAACGAAATAATGTTATACTGAAAAAAAAGATGTTTCAAAGTGATGTCGTTGAAAATTTATCTAACTGTATACAAGTGGAAAAAAGAAAAGGGAGAAAAAAAAAAAGAAAAAACCAATTCACCGCCCATTTTCCATTAATGTTTCAACATTTTTCTACTTTTCTCATACGCGTTTTCAAAGTTATAAAAGAAAATGTTACAAAAATTCGACTAAAACTAACAAATCCGTATACATATCGTTAAAATCTATTTATTAATAAATATATATATATATATATAATATCCGAATGAGAACATGAAATATAAAATGTTTTTTTCTTTTTCTCTTTTCCATTGGATAAAATTTAATTTGATATTCTTCTCCCCACTCACTTGAATATAATTATTTTTACGCAATATCAATTCAAGCAATAAAATATCCTTGAATTTATATTTAAAAACATATTAATAAACAATAAATAATTATGAAAAATTTTTTCACAAAAATCATTTTTATGTCTTGAAAAAAAAATAAATAAATAATAAATGAATAAAAAAAAAAAAAAAAAAAAAAAAAATGATTAATAATAATAGAAACGGAACAAGTAAGATATAATTTATTTTAAAAAAATGAGAAAAAAATATGAGAAGGAGAAAGGAAGTAAAAAGTTGTACTATTTTTTTTTTTTTTTAGTTTTAGTTTTTTGTTTATTTACGTCCATTATTATTATTATTATTTTTTTTTATTATTTTATTATTATTATTTTTTTTTTTTTCACATCTGCAAAAGACACGAGAAGTGGCGAATACTAGAATTGTCTATTGGCGTGATCGCGCATTTTTATCGTGAATTTCACCATTCACTTAACGAACATCTTTGTAATGGAATTCGTTCCACCTATATATACAAACTTGAAAGAGAGATAGAATTATAATGAGATAAAGAAATATAGGAAGGAAAAGATATCGCATGGAGCAGAGAAAGCGGCCGAGATATTATACGATAATATATTTTTTAAACGCAGTATTATATTATAGAGTTATATTATATATCGCGATTAATGCCATAGGTTGTGAATCAACGAATATTTATAGTTATTAAGTGAAGAAAAAAATGGTTGGGAGGAAATAAAAATTAATAATAATAATAATGAAGAAAGAAAGAAAAAAAACGAAAAAACAAAAAAAAAATATTAATATTGAATAGATTGTAATGAACAAGAAAGAAAGAAAGAAAAAAAAAATAATAATAATAATAATAATAAGATAATCGTAGAAAGACTGAGTAAGGATTTTTGAGTCTGACACGACTCGAAATAGTCATGAGAAACTAGTCCCTGAAGGCCACAGGCTCTAATATAAATCCAAGTTCTCTGAGGTCTCAATTAATTCTCATTGGTGCCTTCATCTTCATTGCATAAGTCAATAAAATCATTGCATTTAATCGTTCACAATGTTCAGCAATATATATATATATATTTGTGTTTTTTTTTTCTTTTTCGTATTTAAAAACAGTAAAAGTATTAAAAGGAAATATTGATCTACAGAGATTTTTGAAATATAAAAATGTTACGTGATTCTTCAAATTAATATTTCATAAAATATAATAATAATAGTAATGATAATGATGATGATGATGATGATTTAGAAGAAAAAAAGTTGAATTAAAATTTGTAATAATTTCGCAAGACTTTGATTTTTTTTTTTTTTTGAATTTTTAAATTTCGATATTGAGAAAGTTAAAACTGCAACCTCAATGATATATATTTTATTATTTCTCTACGAAATTAATACGCGAGTCAGTGTAAATTGTACGTGTTGTATTGTATATCAAGGATTGAAAGTTATTATTCAACATACCATCAAGGCAATTATGTCTGTCCAGTGTGTGTGACACCAGCTGAAACATGACGGGACAACTTGAAAGTTTATGTATGAAAACAGAAAGATTGTGACATTGAAATTAATATATAAAATCATATGTCAACTAACAAGAAGACATTAAATTTAAAGTTGAAATTTGTGTGTGTGTGTGTGTGTGTGTGTGTGTGTTAACTGTTTCATCCCCTGTCTTCACATATCACGTGTTGTAGATAATTCTATAATCCTATGGTATTTAACGGGTATTTAATGTCAAATTTTGGACTGGCTCTCTCACACTCTTTCATTATGATTTATCAATCTTATTCTCATTATTTTTTATTTAGTGAAAATAAATTAATAAATCAAATATGATAATAAACAAAACAAATAAAAAAAATTAAATTGATGAATTTGCCAATTAACTCACTGAATATTGTTAAAATTATTTATTTTCATACTCACTAATAATTTTCCAATCTGCAAATTCATCTTTTTTTATATTTACAATTGTATATTTATATCTCCGTATCATTTTTTTTTTTTTTTTTTTTTTTTTTTTTTAAAGACAAAAATCAAAAAAAAAATTTTTTTCAAATCACCACATCATCATTTATTTGTGTTGCTTATTGAAACAAAATATGGGAAACAAATTTCTCTGCACTTTTAATTTTAGCACCTTTTAATATATATATATATATTTTTTTTTTTTTCTTCTGTACGCTCAGTGGCCTGTAATTTTTATAACACGATTACTTTTTCACAATTAAATAGTAATAAAATGAAAAGGAAGAAAATAAAAAAAAATTAAAAATGATAAAAAAATATTTAAAAAAAAAAAAAAAACAAAAAAAAAATTTATATTACAATTTCATCGTAGATTGTGAGTGTGAAATCAACGTGCTTTATTGTTTATTCTATTAAAAAACAATGAATAATTTAAACACAAAAAAGGGATAAGTCCCATCCAAAGTACGTTTAATATTAATTTTAATTTTAATTATTATTATTATCATTATTATTTGTATATGTCTATGTATAAGAATACCGGAAGCTGCTTTATATTGAATATATTATCCCAGTGATGTTTAACATATTAAAAAATTAATTTTATCGTATATTAAAATTGACATTCCAATCTTATATGATTTATTCACATGATTTATAAACATTGCAGAAGCTTCCGGCACTCAAAATAAACAAAAAAAAAAAAGAAAATTTTTTTTTTTTTTTTTTTTTTTTTTCTTGTTTACTGTCACCATGTACACATGAACGTATAAAATATAATGTATTTGGAAGGAAAAAAAAAAAAAAAAAAAACCAAATTGACAACTGTGTTTGACATTTTATGATATTACAATATGATCAAATTTATAAAACAAAAAAATGATTTTTTTTTTCGCTAATAAAAATATAAATATCATATGATGATAGAAATAATTGAATTGAATGCAATGATATTTATTTCTTGATCATTAAATAATCCATATGTTATTTGATATTGATGAAAATGAGATACCAAAAGTTTTTTTCATTCTTTTTCAAGTTTCTTTCTCTCACTCGATTATTTCTGTTCTGTGTTTAGATAAGCTTCTTAGTGACATCTAATCTCATCCCCTTATTACAGTTGCCTCGAAGTTTCTTGATAAGAGGATCAAAATTTCGCGACAAAATCTCGCAATGAGTTTGATCTATAGTATATGTCAAGTGTTTTTGGTTTCTCTTTGTGTGTATATGTGTGTATGTGTGTGTTTGTCACACTTTTCATTTAATTCTACTCTACTTATATATTCTCAACACTCAATTGAACTATTTTATCGTTGACTTTACTCACGTCTGTCTTTTTATATAAACACAATTAATCGATTAATTCTATATTTATTTCATCAATTCAAATATATTCCAAAGAGTTTCTTGCATATTTTATAATGTCGAAAAAGTCGTGAAGAAACACTTTTACTTAATTCAATCACATACAAATAAGTTACTATTGTTAATTGCAGCTACTCCTCCACAATTTTCTACTTGTTCACTCTCATTATAATTTAATTTTTAAACACTCGATTTATATTTATAAATTATTTTGTTTTGGCTTATTAAATATTGTGTACAATTGTTAGTGTTCAATGACAGTTGTCAATTTGGGGAAAAAAAAAAAAAAAAAAAACCCTGTACTCGATTTATTATTAACATTAAATTACACAAATAATTTTATTTAAATAATTTTAATGCGATACTAATATTTTTTCTTCTCTCCTTTGGCTAATGTGTTTGCTTATAGAATATCAACTAATTATTATTTGTATATTAATCAATTATGATTTTAAAATGAAAAAACAAAAATAAAAAAAAATTATATACATGATTTTTCTTTCTGTTCTTTTAACAATAATATTATATAACTGTGTGTATACATGTCTGCCTGTCTGGTTGGCCCTGCTGTTGCTGTGAGGGAGAAAAAAAAAAAAAAAAAACCATCGATGATAATTTTCATTTTTATTATTAATTTTTCTTTTTCTCTCTCTCTCTCTCTCTTTTTCTTCCCTGCACTATTTTTTTTTTGTTAATTTAATCTAATTTATTAATTATTATTATTACTATTATCATTAATTTTTTTTGTTTTTTTTTGTTTTCTCTTCATTCCCTCTCTAATAACTTTAGTGAAATAACTCCAGTGAAAGTGCTGACAGTGTGAAAAAAAAAAAAAAAAAAAAAAAAAAAAAATTAAAAAATAAAACAAAGGTGACTAGGGAACAAATGGCGAAAAAAAAAAAATAGAGGAAAAAAAAAGGCTATATCGGATAAAAGAGGTCATACATATATATATATATACACACTATTTTCTACTATATATATTATTATTATAATTTTTTTTTTTTTTTAATACAAAGATATACTTAAGGATGCAGTGGTTAGATATAATGGCGCTTGGAGACCTAATTAACTGGTCCATCATATTAATTAGTCAAGTGCACCATGGGGAGAAACAAAAAGTGGTGGATAAAATATATTATAATAATAATTATAATAATAAAATGAAAGTGGAAAAAGAGAAGAAAAAAAAAAAAAAAAAAAAAAACATGAATTGAACCAGAGTACATTACATATTACATTAACAAAATACTCACTACATTTTCACCATCATCTGCCTCATCCTCTTTTTTTTTTTTTTTATTTTCATTTCATTATTATTGTTATTATTATTATTATCGTAATTTTTATTTCATTCATCTCTCTCTCTCTCTCTTTCGCTCTCTTGTTCTCTTTCCTACCTATTCTCCACAATCAACCCTCTGTTAACACATCAGTTGCGCTTGTGTTCACCCCTCTTTTATTCGTCCTCTGCTCTCCACTCTCATTCTCTCTCTCTCTCTCTCTCTCTCTCCTTTTCTCTCACGTTTATTTATTATTATTATTTTTCTTCTGCTTTTCATCCATACCCCTCTCACTCTTACTCTATCTTTGTAAAAGTATCCTACGGATCAATGCCAATGTGAGCAAACGCATTTGCAATGAAAAGGAGGGGACAACAACCCTCTATATCACCCCTCATTTTTTGTCTTTATTCTCGTTTCTTTTTATTTCTTTTTTTTTTTTTTTTTTTTTTTCTTCTTTTCCTTTTTTTTTTTTTTTTTCGATTCCGCCCGATCTCTGCCTATCTCTCTTTCACTGTACGTCTGTTACAGTGTTAACACTGATGTTTCATTGATGAGAGAGAGGCACAGTCGACCAACATGGTCATGTCAGGGTTACATCTGCCCTTGTCTGGTTACCATCAACGCCATCATTATTTTCATCACTACCAATTTCTATCATGAAATTTTTATATAAAAAATAATATCGATGGTTATACGTGAAATATTAAAAAATTGTGATATATAAATTTTTACAAGATGTCAAATTATTATAGAGATAATTTTATTTTTTAATTGTCATTATTTTTATAAATCAGTTTATTATAATCAATATTAGTTTTTTTTTTTTGTTCGTATTACATCACAATATTAACGCGCAATAAAAAATTTTCTCAGTATATAAAATATAATATTCAATTATATAAAAAATAAATAAGTAAATAAATAAATAATAGCAGCTTTGATTTTTTATCGATGATTTTGTGATTAAATTTATAATAATAATAAATAATAATAGTAATAATAATAAAGGGGAAAAAAAAAAAACAAAAAACGGGTATATGAATGAAGAGATTAATAACTAGTGAGATAAATAAAAATTCTATTTTTACATATTGAAATCAGAGATGAGACTCGATTCTCTCTAAACCCTCAATAATTTTTCATTCAATGAATTAATATAATTTTATATTTTTTTTTTCATTTTCATTTATATATTTCGTTTATTATTAAATTACTATACAATTTATTGTCATATATATTATTTACGTGGTGAGAAAACGTGAGAGGAAGAGAACAGGAGAAAAATCTCACACCTGGCTCACTCCGACCCCTCAACCTCAACCTTCAACCCTCTAAACGAATCCCAATAGCTCCGCCCTCTTCTTCCTCGTTCTCGTCTTTCCCTTCTCAGTTTAACCCAACTTTCATAGGTTCTGCCCTCTGTGCCCTTTCATATCTCTTCTAGTTATTCTCTCAGTTTACCACACAGTTGATTGGCGGTCAGAGTTAATGGCGCGCGCAATTCAAAAAAAAGCTTTTTTTGTTTACATGCAACGATCAAACGTGCGCGTGACTGTTGTATAAACCAAAGGAATTATGCCTTTGATATTATAACACTGTATTAGTTTACTGTGTGTATGTTACCGTCATTTTTACTGTTATTATATTCTTACTCCTGATAATCCTAACCCAAAAAATTCAAATGCGATGTATTTATCAAACTAAATTTATTTCTATTTGATTAGTTGACTAATGTCAATTCACACTTCACACGCAATCTACAAGTTTCAAATAGAACAGACGAAGGCTTTTCATTTAATCTAACTCTTACTTGTACGCCATTCCAACATTTTCTCAGTTTAGTTCTATACTACTTCGTATACCAACTTCCCATCGCTTGAAGTCAACGCTTGAATTCACCCTCGAAGAAACTTGTAAAACGGGTACAGTTGTACCACTTCACTTATTTCTTTCATTTTTTTGTTTTTTTTTTTTTCTTTCTTTCGTTCTTTCTTTCGTTCTTTCTTCTTGTCGTTTTCTCACACGCTTTTGGCTTCTGTCACTCCCTTACTCCTTCAAGTTTTCACTTCGGTATTTACTTCTGGATATAAACGCTCACGTCTCTGAGCCAATTCCATCTTTCTTGTTGATTCTCTTACCTCTTGTATTTCCCATCCAAAAAAAAAAAAAATATATATATATTTGTACTAGTCTAATACGCTTTAGTGCATTTACTTCGTTTTATTTCATACACTTTATATTACACTGCCCAATTTCCTGAAGTTTTTTTTTTTTTTTTTTACTTTATTTATTTTTTTTTTTTCATCCTTTTTATTTCAACATCATTTTTGTTTTTTTTTTTTTGCTTATTGATTTGAATCACTTCGTATTAACGATTAACGAGATGAAAATAATAGAAAATTAAATTCAGTGATAATAATTATTTTGGACTATTGACGAAGTAGAACAAGACAGAAATGATATTTCACATGTGAATAAAATCAATTCACATTGGAATGAATATTAAAAAAAAAAAAAACCCTTCATTATTTTGGCCTTCATATATTCACGTTCAAGTGATTACACATCACTTACAATACTTGAACATTCAGGTCAATGTTTATATGTGTGAAAAATATGTGTGATTGAATAATGAAAATGAATTATAGTTGAATGATATGTAAAGAGTGAGACAGGAAGAGAAAGAGAAAGATAAAGTAAAAGGGAGAGAATTTATATATATTTTTTTATATAAATAAATATTAATTTGTGTGACACTTTGTATCTAAAATTTGTTTGGATATTAATTAAGATAATCTAATGTTTTTTTTTTGTTTTTTTTTTTTTTTTTTCTTAATACGTGTAAAATAATCACTACTAATCTGCGTATTATTAATGACAATTTATGTATATAAGTAATTTAAATGAGATAAAATAAATGACAAATGTGGGAGAAAAAGAAGAAGAAAAAAAAAAAAAAAAAAAAGAAAACGAGGGAAAAAACGTGTAGATAGAAAAAAAAAAATGTGCTAAAAAGAAATTAAGCTCAACGAATAAATTGTAATATTTATTTTTTATTTTTTTTAATTTTTTTGCATTTTCGGTATTTTCATACCAAATAATATTTTCTCCTCTTTTTCTTTTATAGAAATAAATAATACACGATTTAAAAACTGTTGTATAAGCTTTTGTGAATAATTATGTGAATATATGAATGTATGTACGTAAATATGTGTATATAGTATGTGTTGAATTGCTATTGGCTTCATTTTTCATGTGAATAATAATTAATAGAAATATCTAAATAAATAAATAAATAAATAAATAAATATAACTATATATTTATTTAAATATTTAATTGTATTGTGAGTGCAATCAATTACTTGAAAATAATTATCTTCACATTTATTTCATTTTTTTTTAATTCTCCATATTTCACATCACATTTAAATATTTTATCGTAATAATTTTAATTCTTTTCACTCCTTTTAATCACTATCTATATTAATATTTTCTTAAAACTTGCTAATTTATTATATTTTTATTTTTTTCTTTATTCCTCTTTTTAATAATTGCATTAACAATTTTTGGTCTTATATCGCTCACTTTGTCACCAAAAAAACAAAAAAATATAATAATAAAACAAATAGATAAATAAAAGTAATGGGACGAATATAATAATAATAATAATAATAATAATAATAATAATAATAATCACAATGCAAAAATATATTTTACCACATGCAATTATTTACAATCACGTGCGCTAAAAGTTCTAACTAATGGCAAACAATAAAAACACATAAAAAAAATATAATTAATAATAATGATAATGATAATCATAATAAATTAGATAATCAGACACGAAATTTTATTAGATTTATACTAATAATTGTGCAAATCGTTATTCATCTACATCTAACAATAATTAAATTTTATTCATTATTATAAATATTATTATATCTTATACACATTATCTTTTGTAAATATTATCAAAAAAAAAAAAGGGTAAAATTAGAATAATAATGAGGAAAAAAAAAAAAAAATTCTTTTTATTGGAATATGTGTGTGACGTTTTATCAACTGAATAAATCAATTATTTAGTGTAAAAAATAAATAATAAATAAAAAAAATTTTTTTCTTTTTCTTTAATATTTTATTCTGTAACAGAATAATATATTGAATTGTTTGATAATTTGACATTACGCCACACAACAATTATAAAAATGATAATAAATTAAAAAATTATTTATAGTAGGAAACAGGAGAAAAAAAAAAAAAAAAAAAAAAAAAAATATGAGTGTAAGGGACAAAAATGTGTCTATTGGCTTTTTTTTTTTTTTTTTTTTTTTTGCACTCCACATACTTTTATTTTTTTCCTCGTTGCTGTACAAAGTTTGCACAAGTACATATATATATATATATATATACAAAAATACACTAATTCACAAATGTAAAATAATAATGAATGACAATTGTAAGATAAACAACGGAAAAAAAAGGGGAGAAAATTTTTTATTTGTTTTTCTATTTTATTATTTTTACGTTTATTTATTTATTTATTTTATTATTACTATTTTTTTTTTTTTTCTTCTTACGATTGTTGATATATATATATATTTTTAGCATTGTAAAATCATTTAATTAGTATTGTAAAATTTTTCCTCACATTCCACCCACTCGCGCAATTAGATTGTCAAGAATTTTTAAAATAGATAGATATAACGCGGTAGTGGAGATTAAGGGACACGTGAAGACTCGAGGACGCACCAAAAAATAAATAAATAAATAAATAAATAAATAAATAAATAAATAAATAAATATATGAATGAATGAGTAAATTGCCGAAAAGAAAAAAAATAATAATAATAAATAAATATTGTTATTTTGATAAAAAAAAAAAAAAAAAAAAAAAAGAATTAGGAAGAATTGTCCCGAGAAGGCACCGGGAGCCGCCTCTTAATTCCCATTAGGTTCGGGCAACAGCAGTTTAGTGACTTGTCTTGTGTTGATGTTGCAGGTTCAAAAGCCTGGCACATGCGGCTGACCTTTGACCGGGTGCCAGGCGGCTGCAACCTTCACAGGTGCAAGCTGTGCGGCAAGGTCGTGACGCACATCAGGAACCACTACCACGTCCACTTCCCCGGCAGGTTTGAGTGTCCTCTCTGTCGTGCCACATACACACGTAGTGACAATCTACGCACGCATTTTAAATTCAAACACCCCGAATCAAGAAAAATTGATCTTAATGACTTTGTGGCTAGCTCATTGGCGCTATCCGCGACGAATAATGACACCATGAATACGCTATCATAAGGCGAGCTTGCGTGGGTGCGCGGTGCGTGCGTACGCCCACGCGACGTCGCCCAACGACCACAACAATCGTGGCATGTGCCGGCTGCCCTAATACGTGAGCCGGACAATTATCCACTTCATCTCACAACCGGGTGGCCGGCCCCATTTTTACTGTTCAACCACTTTTTTCTCTGAACACCAAATCTTGTAGGTTCTACGCTTAAAACAAAAGAAAAAAAAAATATAAATATATATATATATATATATATATATATTATAATAATAACGAGTTATATAGTGATTGATTAATATTTAAATATTATATTGATAATATTCGTTTCAAAAACGATTTGTTATATATATTTTTTTTTTTTTCTCTTTGTTTAGAAATGATGAAAAAAGGGTGCGAGTGGATATTCATTTTTCTTTTCTTTTCTTTCTTTCACTCTTTTTTTTTTGTTCATTTTTTTTTTCTCCCTTTTTTATTATCAATTTTTACAAAATAATCGATCAATCAATGTGACTATATTACATCGAGAAAATCGTGAAAATAGAAGGACAAAAGGAGTGTAGAGAGTCAAGATTGCGAATGTGAGAAAAATGCGTGTATACATTTTTATAAATTCAAATTTTATTTTTATGTATAAAATAGCAAACGAACGCGCGCAAAATAAGAGCAGGGAGAGTGAGAAAGAGAGAAAGAGAAAGAGAAAGATTGAAAGAATGATGATGATAAAGATTGATTAATAAATAATTCTCTTATAAATTAAGTTGATCGTCATTGGATAAATGAACGTTTCTCGCAAATCCAAAAAAAAAAAAATAATAAAATAAAATAAATTGAAAAAAAAAAAAATAATAATAATAACTAAATAATTGAATAAATAAATAAATAAATAAATAAATAAATAAATAAATAATTAAACAAACAAAAATAATACATATATATATATATATATGTAATTGACGCGAGTCTCTAATGTTAGGATTAATTTGGTCGTGATTTTCTTACACGACTTGAAACAATGTGTGATGCCTCGCGATTAATAAAACGAATTATTTAATAATTATATAAACATATATAAAAATATTAAAAATATTAAAAATAATAATGGGAGCAAATCTGGTGCCAATATCTCCCATAAAGTAAGTTTTGTCACTAAAAGTGACATTAATACACACCATACAAAATACAAAAACAACATGAAAAAACAAAAAAAACAAAAAAAAAATGAAAAAAAAGAAAAAAAATATAACAATAACAATAACAAAAATAAATACTAAAATACTAAAATACAAATTATATACACGTCAATCATATTTAGGCAGATTATTAATTATTATCAGTTGATTATATTATTAATTTAATTATTAAACATTTGAAATACATGAAATTTGATATACACAAAAGAGAGAAAAAAAAAATGAAAATAAAAAAAAAATAATAATAATAATGGATAACGAAAAAAATAATAATTAAATAAGAAGAAAAAAATAAGATAAAAACGGAAAAAAAAAATATGAAATGAGAAATTGACTATTGAACGTTTAACCAATTGTAAAATATTAATGAAAAATTGAGTTTACAATTATCAAACAATGATTGATTAATCGATGGGTTTTAAAACAATTGTTAAATGTTTATGGATGGATTTTTTATTAGATTGTAATTTTACCACTGATTGTTCAATAATGGGTAAGGTAACGGATGTGCGAAATATTGAGAGAGAGAGAGAGAGAGTGGGCGAAGGTGAGGGATGAGGAGGATTAATAGGAATAATAATTATCGTTATTGTCTGTTTTAGATCGAGATTTTTTTTGTTACTTTTTTTTTTTTTTTTGTTTGATAGAGGCGAGAAGAGAAATGAAATGATGAGAAAAAAAAAACAGAAATTATTCACATACACATACAATCATACACACACATTATATTCGGAATTGGACAGAGGGATAAAAGTGACATTGATGTAACCAAAAAATGAAAAAAAAAATATATTTATATATATATATATAATGAATTAAATGAATCAATACAAGCAAAATGAAAAATGAGAAAGAAATAGAAAAAATAAAATAAACGTTTGAATAGACAATTGCAAACGTGAACGTGACAGCATCTCATTGAGGACCGTTTGTTAACATTTTTTTCCAATGGAATATTACATATATATATATATTCAAATTAAATAATTTAAAAGAATAGAATTTATATCGTCGCGTGGTCGGTTTGCAACGAATTTTTGTCTTTTTTTTTTTTTTTTTTTTTTTTTGTTTCTGTCCTATGCATTATTTGTCTAAAACGACAAAAGAATAGAGAAAGAAAACCTGAATATTTCACTAGACAGTCACAGTAAAAAATATAAAAAAAAAAAAAAATTGTGCAAAATTTTTGAGGGAAAATAAAAATTTGAATAGGACCCGTACAGTTGTTTTTGCATAAAAATTTTACGTAAAAATAAAATTTAATCGTTGAATACAAAATTCATGAGTCAAAAGTAAATTTTCAACCGTAAAAAACAAAATTCAAAATTTTAAAACTTGACATTTATCATTTTTTTTTTCTTCCAATTTTCTATATTTATTTATTTATTTATTTATTTATTTATTATTTTCATTATTATTTTTTTTTGTTTATTATTATTATTATTATTATTTTGTTTTTGTTTTTTTTTGTTTCTTCTCCAAACACAACATCAACAGCGGCACAATAGTGGAAAATACATAACAACAACACCAACAACAAACATTCCACGGTTGGGACTTAAAAAATTCATAAACAAAAAATAAAAAAATAAATAAATAAAAAAATAATTATCATAATATAATATTTATGAATGAATAGTACCTATAATTTATATATATTAACATTCATTTATCCGTTATTGTTTTTTAATTCATTACCATTGATTGGGGAATATTTAAATATTTCATATATATTTATAAATAATAAAAAAAAAAAAACTATAAAAAATATAAAAAAATATATATATAAAGAATAAAATTTATATCGCAAAGAAATATAATAATAAATACACCGTGTCGTCGACAGGTAATTTATTTTATGCATTTGTTCATACATTTAATTCAATTCTCATTTCAATTCATTTTTGTTTTTATTATTATTACTATTATTATTATCATTATTATTAAAAATTATTATAATTATCAATTAATATAATCAATTCTTTATTTTTCATTTTTCTGTTCCACTATTCATCTTATTTGTTTTTTCATTCATTTGTGTAAAAAGAAATATGCATTGGAAATAATTCACCAACAAATAAAAATAGTAAGAAAGAATAAAAAAATAAAAAAAAAATATATATATATATATATATATATACATTTGAAGGGATAAATAAATAAACAATAAAAAGAAGTGTGTATATATATAATAATGATAATAATAATAATAATAACAAAAATGAATAAATAAACGAAATGAAAAATGCTGATTTGTGGAACTCGCACCGCAAGTAAAGTAAATGAAACAAAAAAAGTAAATAAATAAATAAAAAAATAGAAACAATAAATTCATGGGGGAACGTAAATATCCAATATATAAATATATAAATGAAAAATATAAGTCATGCCCAATTACCTATTCAATGAGCCAAACCGCTAAATAATTGTGATCATTATGATATTACCGTCGATCTATATATCTATTTCTGTATCTCTCTCTCTCTCTCTCTCTCTCTTTTCTCAATCTCTTTCTCAAATTCCTTCTTCCTTATTCCCATCTACATTCACATCTTCCTACTCTCAATTATTTTATTGTTAATATTGGGATGGTTAAAATTTATTTAATAAAGATTTAAATAAAAATGATTTTAAATATATAATAATAATAATAGTAATAAAGATAAAAATTATAATTAAATAATAGAATCATGGGGGCACTTTGCATGGTTATGGCTTAAATACAAAAACAAAAAAAGTTTTTAAACATTAAAAAAAGAAAAAGAAAAAAAAAAGAATAAATAAATAAAATAAAATAAAATAAAATGAAATAAAATAATTGAAAATTGATAATAAATTTCTATAATTTAATATAACCAAAATATTTAATATATTTACGCAGATTAATAGGTAATAAAAATAATATATTTGATAATTTATTATTATATTATTATAATTATAATTATTATTATTATTTGTTTGTTTTCATCGTTATATTGATTTTATAATTATACACAATGTTATTTACATACTCGTGATCGACGACATGTGTGTGAATTTAATTTCTATAGAAATTTATTCTGTATATTTAATGAAAAATAATATAATTCGCGTAAACGAGTGTCTCTTTATATTTATATTTTAAGTTTATGCTGTGTCTGAAAAATTTTATTGATATATATTACATATATCGTTAATGGTGCAACTCATTCAGGCCTATACCCACTCTCACTAAGTACTTTAATAATAATAATAATAATATTAATATTAATATTAATAAAAGAAAAAAAAAAAAAATTTTAACATTTACAAAATTTATTTTTCATGTTATACTTTGTATATTTATATTGATGTTTATTTCTTTTCTTCACACTTTTCTAATTATCATATTATTTATAATAACCAAAATATGCTCGATACTTTATTGTTGATAATTATCAATTATTTTTACTGCCAATTTCCAGTTGAAATCATCAGACACAATAAATTATAATTTATATTGTGGACCACATAATGTCAAACAAAAAATACAGAAACAAAGTAGATTTACTCGTACATTCAATAAAATATGTATATGTATTTATGTATGATACATATATATTTGATAAGAAAAACGATAAATATTTAAACTGTTAAATGAAATAAAAAAAAATTATACAATTTAGATGATGAATAGAGGAATCTTTTGATTCCCTTGGCAATAATAAACTTCGTATAGATTCAAATCTACAGACAAACAAATTGTTATTGCTCCAACAAGGAAACAATACAATTTTCAATTTATTTTTTACACAACTTCATTTATTAAAAAACATAAAAGAAAAAAAAATAATAATATTAATAAATAATTGTATTTAAATTTGAAAATATCAAATTGAATATGAAAACAAAATAACAAACAAAAATATAATATATGAAGGATTTTTCATTTTAATTCTTTTTTGCATTTACATTTTTTTTTTTGTTTGTTTTTTCTTCCCTTATTAGAGGATAAAATCAATGACGATAAGGGTGAATACAGAGGTGAAATGTACTGATGGGGGAGTGGGTGAGGAAACAAAAAAAAAAAAAAAAATAGGAAAAAGAGCAGATAAATATTCGGCACGTAAAAATATTAATCAGATTCACACACAAATAATACAAAAAAATTGATAAAATGAGAAAAAAAAAATAATATTAATTATTAATTACAGCCTGCACCATAAAACAAAAAATGCACAGGGATTAATTTATATATAATATAAAGTTATAGAATTTGTTTTTTTTTTTTTATTTTTTTTATTTTTGTTTGTTTTCAATTCTATTATTAATCAATTCACTCACACACGTAGTTGCACACTCTCTCATACACTGATAATACAAATTTACAATGACAAATAACATTGGAAAATTACACACACCACAAACACAGTACAAGAAATAAATAAATAAATAACAATAAAAATCTATGAATACATTAAAATCGTGGCCTGCCACGATATTACCTCGATTCTCAATTTTTTATTAACGACAAACCAAAAAAAAAAACAAAAATATATCCACAATACAAAATTCAGTCTAACAAAAAAATTTGTCGAGAGCAAAAACTCTTCAACACTATCAAAAATGTGAAATGTGTGAAAAAAAAAACGAAAAAATGATCACTTACTCTATCTATTTTATCTAATTACTCTTATTATTAAAATTATTGAAATTAAACAAAATAAAGAAAATTAAGAGAGAAAAAAAAAATGGAAATTTTCGCTACTACTGCAAACAAATACTATCAACTATTAATAATTAATTATTACTACTCTGCAACTATTGCTAATATTTACTACAATTTACTATTGCTATTATTATTATTATTATTATTAAAAATAGGTATTTATATATTTACTATCGCGTGGTGTGGAGTGAAATATTGTGATATAATAGAATGGTGCTAAGACCTTATTGAAATTGAGATGAATTTAAACAAACAAACAAACAAAAAAAGTGAAAAATAAAAATTAATAAAATAATTTTAAGTGGGAAAAAAAAAACGAAAAAAAAAAAAAAAAAAAAACAAAGTTGGAATAAGTAAATAAAAAAATAAGAGACATGATATACCAACAAATTGTGTAATAACAAATAAATATTATTTGAAAAATAAAAGAAAAAAATATAATAATAATATAAATAATAATGAAATGAGATAAAATAAAATATCGTGCAATATTGCGATAGTGAAATAGAGTAATCGTGGGATGGGTTTTTTTAAATATTTTCTATTCAATGAGTTTGAATTAACGTATTTTTTTTTTTTTTTTCTTTTTTTCAGTTCTATTGATACGTTGTCATTACGTAGGAGAGAAAAGTTTGAGAATAAAAATGAAGAGTGTGAAGTAGATAAAAAAAAAAAAAAAAAATGTTATGGTTGGGGAAAAAAATAGAGAAATGGAAAAAAATAAAAATAAAATTTTTTAAAAATGAAAAAATTCACCGAATGCCAAATGAAATTGTCGGTATAAACAAAATGAATGAATGAAATGAGTGAGTGAGTGAAGGTAATGAAGAGGAAAAAAAAAAAAAAAAAAAAAATTACACTATGGCTGTGCAAGAGAACATTACGTGTGTGTGTGTTTCAGTTACATATAGGCATAGGTGTTACCTAGCAATTAGGATTTAAATGAGAAATAATAATTAAGACGAGGGAAAAAAAAAAAAAAAAAGAGTGAAAGAGGGACGTTCTGTGAATTTTTTATTTTTATTTTTGTTTTTTTTTCTTTTATTTTGAAATTAAAAGTAGTCATGAAAAAAAAAAAAAAAAACCCATTGGATCACGATCCCTGAAGTGAGTGAAAATAAAAGTAAAAAAAGAAAAAAAAATTCAATCCCAATGTGTGCACTTCACTGTATATTCCTCTATAAATTGAAGTAAACCAGACAATCAAGATGAACAAAAAAAAGAATAATGATAATTATTAATATGTCTTTATATAATAATATATACAAATTACAATTAATTATGAATATACATGTATATAAAAAAAAAAAAACTTCATCAATCATATATACATACATGTATATATCTTATTTATCATCAAGTAATGTGTATATATATATTATCAATCAATTCGTATATATATTATATATATACAATACATGGATCATTGCACATATATGTATATATATATATATATATATATGTATTGATACATAAATTTTGTTGTCTTTTTTTTCCTGGGGAAAATTGACATATAATTGTGAGAAAAAAAATAAAATCGTATGGGATTATTCCTACGAAAAAATACAGTGTGATCCGAGATTTACAATGAAAAACTAAAAAAATAAAAATAATAATAATAAAATAAATAAATAAAGTAATTGATAAATAAGTAATGAATATCACGGAAAGAAAATATGTGGAAATAAATTAAAATTCACTGCAGTGTATGATTAATAGAGAAAGAGGAAAGAGAAATAAAGAAAGAAAAAAAAAAGAAAAAAAAAATGAAAAATGAGGAGAAATTAATTAGAAAAATGTAAACTATTTTATTTTATTTTATTTCATTTATTATTATTATTATTTTTTTTTTTTTCTGTAAACAGACAAAAGTTAATATGATGACCAGACTGATGTGATGTTTTACGGGACGTAGATAAACTCGCGGACAAATATATAATATATGCACCAATAATGAGATAACAGGATGAAAATAGATGAAATTGAAGGGATAAAGAGAAACAAATGATGACAGAGAGAATGAAAAAATATAATAAAAAATGATAAAGTGATAATTTTTTTTTGTTTTTTTAGCGGTATCATTTGTGATTTACCCACATTAGTGTGAACGTTGGAATAAAATAAAAGAAAAAAAATTTCAAATAAAAAGACGAGAGGATGAGAATTATGGGAGGGGTGAGAGAACTTGAATGTAGTGCGAGATATAAATTTTATTCAATTTTTTAAATATGTTATATTCATTTTTATGGTTTTATCAATTATTAATATTAAATAAACAAAGAAAAAAATGGCAATCTATTTCTTGTATTACGTGTATATATATATGCACATTTTGTTTGTTTGTTCGATGGTTTTTATTCATTAATTAATTTTTTTTTCTTTCTAACTTTTTTTTTTTGTTCTTCTCTCTCCAATTTCTTATTATTCGTCACTTTTTTTTTTTTTCTTCTCTTCATCTTCTCTGCCACTTTTACTCTCGATACACTCAGACATACACATATATACACATTATATATATACATTTATACATATATATAAATCCTTTTTGATAGAAAAAAATTTTTTTTTTTTTTTTCTTTTTTCATCAATTATCGTTTGCCTTTCGTATATTTGTCACTCGCTTGAAACGATTAGTGAAAAAACAAAATAAATAAATAAATAAATAAATGAAATGTTAATATATTTCAATAATGCAGTTACTTATTAACAGAGACATGAGATTGTGTCATCGATAATAGTAAGGAGAAAAATAAAAAGAAAGAAAGATTTTAATTAATTAACATATAAATAAATAAATGAATAAATAAATGAAGGAAAGTACATGAAAAAAAAAAAAAAAAACAAATTTTCTTTTTGTTTATTATAGATAATAAAAAAAAATTTTTTAAATGAATAAATAAGATCTCGTTGAAAATGGACCATCGACTTTGCATGTCGATGTTAATCCACTGCGGCACTATACAAATACATAATTTCAAATAGTTGAAAGAAAAAAAAATAATAATAATAAAAATGATAATAATGATAAAAAATAAAAAATAATAATATTATTGAACTTGGAGTAAACAAATACAAAAATAATTCCACAAAATTCAAAATGAATTTAAATACAAATCAACGAGATTCCTATTTAAATAATGTAAAATAAATTTTAAAACAGAAAAAAAAAAAAAATTAATAATAAAAATTATAATAAATAAATAAATAAATAAATAAATAAAATCATCTTGTTATTACCTATTGTGGAGGATGAATGTTGTTTGCATATGTAATTAGTTATTACATTGAGGCATGCGAATATCAATTGATTGTCACTCCTCGAATATATGCCAAATTATTTTTCAATTTAATTTAATGTGGGAATGTGTGAGAGGATGAAATAAGCAGTGAATATAATAATAATTGTAATAATAAAAGAAAAACGTGATGTGAACAAAAAAAATTTTAATTTATCGTTGAAATATAAAAACAGGAGAAAGACAAAAAAAAAAAAATTAAAGTAGAAAAATTTCAATAGAAAATTGTAATTTCGAATATTCAAGATGGCATGCCTCGAAATACTTTAATTATAATAGACAAAAAATATTAATGATAATAATTACGAAAAAAAAAAAACAATTGGATAATTTTTTGGCTCGAAACGTACGATAGGCACATCAAATTAACTTTTGTATTTTTTTTTTTTCGTTTTTTTTTTTTTTGACCACTTACATTTGGATTACTGTAAAAATGCCGAATTACAAAATAAGAAAGGTAAATAAAATAAACAAGAAGATACAGGAAAAAAAAGAAAAAAAGAAAATTGTCCTGTAAAGATTTAAAATAGTGAGAGAGAAAGTGAGAAAGTGTAAGGATAAAATAAGAAATTCGATTTTATCACGATGAATGAAAAAAAATATTATAGTTAAATAAATAAACAAAAAAAGTGATGGTAAAAAAAAAAAAAAAAAAAGAAAGAAAGAAAGAAACACGTTATTCTTACTACTTTATTGTTACAATTATTCTTATTCTTATAATGATTATTCTAACATGATAAAAACAAAAAACAAAAAAAAAAAAGAATAAAAAAATATGTTTTATGTTACTCATTGCATTATTATAAACAATCTTTAATTATAGTATATATATAATATATGAATGACGATGAATATAAACAAAAATCAACCGAGCGAAAAAAAAAAAAATAATAAATAAATAATAAAGCAGAAGGATTTTTAATCACATGTGCATTTAATGTATTTCATACTAATTTTTTGATTAAACATAATTGTGTGTTAATCGATCGTTTTCGATTTATTTTATTTTTCCAGCTGTCATCATTTAATTATAAAAATATACATATTAATGATAAAAAAAAAAGAAAGAAAAACAGTGAATTATATTGATTAATTACTATTTTCATCATTATTATTACACATTACTCTTTATACTCTGTTCATTCATTCATTCATTTTCATTTATTATTATTATTATTATTATTATTATTATTATTACTATTATCGTATTTACTTATGCATTTTGCGCACATTATATGTAACAACAAAGTGATAGAGTTTACATTTTCCTTTTTGATCCTTTTTAAAACAAACAAAAAAAAATCGAAAAATTTTCCGTTATTTTCATTGATTTTATTTTTCGTTCCTATTTGATCATCATTGCCCTCTTATTGTTATTGTTATATATATATATTTTTTTTCTCTTTTTTTATTTGTTTCGTACTTATTTGATTATGAGGCAGAAAGACGAAATGGATGACGTGCCAGAGAGAAAATGTCATGAATTTTTTCTGGAATTTTTGTCAATTTCAACATTTTGATATTTTAATTTCCCTTCAATCTCGTCAGGTTATTATTTATTTATTTATTTATACATATATATATATATTTTTTTTTGAAGATTGCAAAACGGAAGCTCGATTCTTTTGTACACAATGTAATGTGTGGGTGTGTGTGAATGATGACGAGGGAAAAATTAAACGGTGGGAGGGGAAAAAAAATTTTAAAAAGCCAAAAAAAAATTCTATACAAAGAAAAACAAAAGAAAAAAAATATAATTGTAAGTAAATATATCAATTAAAGAAAAGAAATTATGATTAATTATTGACACATTTAATAATATTAAAAAAAGAAAAAAAAAAACTGAACGATGATTTGAAACGAATACATTGAGAGATCAACGATCGATCACGCGCAGTCGAACCACACGCAAATCACGGTAAACACAAAAGTGGGCAAGAAAAAGATAGAGAGTCGTTTGCAAATTATTAATAAAATGAATAATAATTCCAACAAAAAAAACTATAAATAAATAAATAAATAAATAAATAATAAAATAAAATAAGAGACAGTGAGTGATAAAAAGCAAGAAACGAAAAATATTTTAAAAAAAATGAAAGCAAAACAAAAATTGAATAAGGACCGAGACTGCCATGCGCTGACTGTGGTTTCTGTTGTTGCAGAGCTCAAAAATTGGCGGATATCACAGATATTTGAGAGACAGAATAACACGGACGAGAGGAGGCGTTGTTCGTTGTGCGGTAAGGTCGTAACAAATGTACGCAATCATTATTACGTACATTTTCCAGGCAAATACGCTTGTTCTTTGTGTCCTGCGGTATATACACGTAGTGATACATTACTCACGCACACGCGTACTAAACACGCACACGTGCAATAGCGCACGGGATTATATCGTCCTTATTATGGTGTAATCTAGCGAAGAGGATTTGGATTGTACGATGCAACGATCAACTACGCAGAATAAAAAATAAAAACAAAAAAAATATCATACATATCAATCTTATCTCTGTCGACGAGGATTTTAACGCCAATAACGATGATAAATAATTATATTTCATAAACAAATTTATATTACCAACGATAATGTTTTTTTCATTTTTTTTTTTTTTTTTTTTTTTTTTTTGCAAAAAAAATTCAATTTATTTTCCATTTTTTGTGCAGTGAATTTTATAGTTCTTAAGGTATTATCAAAATTAATATTATATTCATCAGATTTAATGACGTTTTTATCTTGTTCATGATATATACAAAGAAAAAAAATAAATAATGATAATTTTTTTTTTGGTTTATTTAGAATTATTATTATTTCATTCTCGATAGTGGCCAATTGGGTTTTTCCATATCTCATTTGTGTGCAAGTACAAAAATCATTTTGGAATATAAAATTTTTAATATTTCCATGGTTGATTTTATTGTTATTATTACATTGGGATTTGGCAAAGTGAATGTTAGTGCCTTCAAAATTGAAACGAAAAAAAAAGAAAAAAAAAAAAATCAAGGATAAAAAAATAATTTAAATATTTGTCTGTGTGAATAATTTTGAAGATAAAAAATAATATTTAATTGAGATAAATGAAAAACCAAATTGTCAATCGAGAAATAAAGTGTATGAAAAAAAATTAAGAAATTTTATATCGAGCTTCCGGATTAAAATTTTAAATTTTTAATAGAATTTAAGAAAATGTGGAAGAAAATAACGAAAAAAAAAAAAAAAAAAAAAGAAATATTAATATTAAAAGTAAAGAAAAAAATATATTTACGTATATATTTGAGTGAAACAAACAACAAAAATTATTGCGATTGAAATAATAATGTGATCTGTCATCGAAATGCCAAAGATGCATAACAAAAAATTTAAAAAAAAAATTAAAAATAAGAAAAAAAAAAAACAAAAAACAAAATAAAAAATTTAATTAAGTTAATTACAGTAAATAAGAGAAAAAATAGTTGTAATAATTATAATTTAATGTTGATTAATATTTACTATTCGATGATTCGTAAATTTTTTTTTTGTTTTTTTTTTTATTTCATTAAATATTTTCAATTGATAAATTAAGTCAACTATGCCATGATATATGAATATATATTTTATTTGAAAAATAAATATAAATATAAATAATTTAATTATATTTAGTAATAATACAACGTGAACGAGGATGAGAATGAGAGGGATAATATTATATTAGATATAATAAATAATCCAAATGAATTTTAGGAGCAATAATTAAACATATTGAATATCATAATTATGCTGCGACTGTTTTTATTCCAATGTGATTTTATATATACGACAAAAGGCAAAAAAAAAATAACGAAAATTTCTCTTCTGTTTTGCTTAATATAATAATTACGTACAAAAAAACGTAATTTATATGAAAAATTTTTAAATAAATAAGGTCAAATTATTATCAAAGAATACAAATTTAGAGGCTATAAACCGAATAATATAATTATTTAACAGATTAATTGTATAATCATAAATATATGCCTCTGCTATTAGGATAATTTAATACTATAATAATTCAACTAATTTTTATCATATAAACAAAAAAAAATAATAATAAAACAAAGAATTTATCAAAATTTACACCGAATACAATTAAACAACTTTCAAAAAAACCTCGAATGAGGTGAATTTATTGAAAAATTAAAAATCTTTCATCTTCAAATAAACAACAAAAAACACAAAATTTTAATTAAATAAATAAGAAAACATAAAAATTCAATTTTTAAATTATTTATCCATTTTTAATCACAAAATAAAAACAGAACAATTTTTTTTTTTGTATATTCAACTAAATTAATTAGTTATTAATTATTATTAATTACTATTATTTTATCTATTATTATCAATTCTTTTTTTCTTCTTCTTCTTCTTCTTCTTCTTTTTCTTCTTCGTCTAATTAATTCAATTTTAATTAATTATAAAATGAATGCGCCAGAATGTGTCATATCAAATATTCAAATTGAATATTTAACATCAATGAAAATTTATTATTCTACATTTCACACTTGCAATTAATACCTATGGTCTCGGTTGACTTTTACCCACTCAAATCACATTCATTTATTTTTATTGTTCTATATATGTGTATGACTCCCGTGGTATATAAAAAATCATTTGGAAAATTTGGCTCAGCGACACATCGAATCATTCGAAATAAATTAATGTACCTCTATATGAGGATGAAACAAAAAATCAAAAAAATTGAGAACGAAACGAAAAAGGTACGGAAAACAGCCAAATAAATAGAAAGGTATGAGAAAGGGAGGAGGATAATAGTTATAAATGATGTGAAAATGAAAGCAAAAACAAAACGAGTTTTGTCACACTTTTATTAATAAACATTTATATTATAATTATTATTTATTATTATTTTTATTTTCTATTTATATTTTGTTTTGTTTTCTACTGTCATGTGTGGTTGCTCCTCATTTTTTATATTTTTTTTTTTTCATCACAACTTTTTTTTTTTGTTTTATTCTAATCATTTTAACAAATTTCACTTTGGTATACTGTATCGTGCCGATAAAATTATCTTCGATGCAAGAGGAAAAATAATAATAATAAAATTTTACTGAACTATCAAAAAAGCTTTTACATAATAATTTTCAAATTTTTTTTAATTTTTTGTTCTTTGGGGATTATTTTTACTATTTTACTATTTTTTCTTTTTTTTTTTCTTTTTTCAATGTTTATTATACAAACTGGAAAGAAATATAATCCAAGTAATTTCATATCAAATTATATTACTCGATGCATGATTGATGTATTTATTATAATTATAATTAATATTTCATCAATATTTATTTTATAATCGTCAATGTTTGAGTGCAAAAATGGTGAAAGACTAAATATATATATTTATATGTTTATACATATATAAATATATATATATATAAGTATATAAATGATAAATAAAAATGATCCACATTGTACCGTTATAGCTTCGTGCTATTTAGAAGACATTTCAGGCATTTGGGTTTACAGGTCCAATGCCGAGTGTCCCAGTTGGTCTTTCATATCACGAGATGTTTGCTGTATCACTTGGCAGTCCAGCACTTTGGAGATGCCGCGCTTGTGGCAAACAGGTGACCAATCGTTGGCACCACTTCCACATTCATACCGCTCAACGGTCACTCTGCCCTTATTGTCCGGCAACCTACAGCAGAATCGACACACTACGTTCCCATGTGCGTACCAAACACAGGGACTTACTCTTCGCCAAAGGCACTTTGTAGAGGATCCAAATACTCGGAAACACAACAAGACGTAGACGTCACCATGTCATCAGACCAACCACACTCACCCAATGAATTTATTCAATTGAATGAAAAAAAAAAAAAAACAAAAACAAAAAAAAAACAAAAAAAAATTAATTAATAAACGAAAATAAAATGAAACAATTTTAATAATAATATTCAAACTATAATCAATGATGATTATTAAATAATATTTTTTAAAAAATTTTTATTTAACTTATAATATGTGACGTCATAATTGTCGTGTTTTCGAGCTGTCCCCGGATATTACACATCATCAATTGCATTATTCAACCCATGACCCATTCAATATAATAATTATATTTATAAAATGCACATTAATCATCAGTGGTATTTTTTTTTTTTTTTTTTTTTCTGTGAACAGTAAAAATTAATTGCCCAAGAGGGGAGATCTTGTTTCCTATTTTAATTTCAATTTTTTTTTTTTTTTTTCAAATTCATTTATATTGAAAATGTATTGAAAAAAAAAACAAAAGAAAAAACAAAACGAGTAAATTAAATGTGGGAATTTAAATGTGATTTAAAATTACTTGAATGAAAATTTTATTGTTCACATCCAACGCTCATCCATTTGTCTATAAAAATCAATAGTATAAAATTTTTTTTTCTCTCTCTCTTCTTTCTCTTTGTCTTTCTTTCTCTCTCTCTCTCTCTCTCAGTCACTTTTTTTCTCTCTAGCTCATTAACACATATAAACTTTTGTGATGTAAAGAAAGATAAAATAATTGAAACAAAAAAAAAATGTGACAGACATTTTTTGAAACAAATGAATTTAAATGATAATAATATTGAATTAATGATAAAATAGTGCGGACTGTTTTGCACATTATGACTACGTTATTAACAATAAAAAAAATTTGTTATCTCACAATAATTTTATCGCGATTGGAAAGACCCACGAATTTTTAAATTATTAGCACAACAATGTGACTTGGAAAATTTTTTTTTTTTTCTTCTTTTTCTCATTGTTTTTTTTTTTTTTCTTTTTTTTTCCAATCAGTGTAAATAGTAAACAGACTGTCTCCGAATAATGTTAGTTAAAGTATTAAAAATTAGTCCAATGGCCATCGGTAACTCGTTGATATTGCTATCTCGATATTGTCGAAAAAAAAAATAAAATAAAATATATTCGTAAAAATTTCCCGTCGTTGTCCCACATGCCCTCCATTTTATCACAATAACTATTAAAATAATAAATAAATAAATAAATAAATAAATAAATAAGTAAATGAATAAAATTAAAATAAAATCATCCCAATGTGTCATATCGTGCAAAATTCAGTGTCCATTTTTTAAATATAAATATAAATATAAATATATAGATAAATTAAATAATAAATAATAGCTTCGTTGTCGGTGGCCCATAAAAAGAAAAAATAAATAATAATAAATAAATACATAAATAAAAAACAAGAAAAATAACAACAAAAGCCCAAGCGAAGTCGCAAGCATTTTATCTTTGGACCAAAATATTTATCATGTAAATCAGGAAAAAAATAAAACAAAAAACAGAAAATCTCAACAACAAAAAAAAAAGAATTTATGAAAGCAATGTTTGTATGAATGTGTATGTATATGTGTGTGTGTATGTGTGTATATGAATTTGAAGAAAAACTTCGCGAAGGCATCGAATTTCGCTCTTAATATAATGAACAAAAAATAAAAAAAAAAATTAAATAGTAATAAAAATTATATATTACAAATTGAATAAATTAATATTATAAATTAATTGAGAAGCATAATGAGCTTCGCACGCCAGTGGAGTATAAAATAAATATAATTAATAAGGCAGAACAAAAAAAAATTATATATATATATATATAATAAAATAAATCGTTACTCGTAAAAAAACAATTATATATCTAGTGATATAGGAAATTGATAAAGAGAAGAAAAACAAGAAAAAAAAAAATAATAAATAAAAAAAATACGTGACTATGTGTTTGTTACCACAGTAAATCCGAAAAATTAATGATCAATAAACTTATGTGTATCCTACATCACCTCCATCACCTCATTCTCTTGTCTCTCGTTATTTCTTGTAAAAAGTTAATGGTATATCCGTAATTCTCTATTAATTGCCAATGACAGAATAATAATATAAAAAAATAAAACAACCAGTCATTCATACATAAAACAAAAAACCAAAATAAATATGTGTATATTGAAATCGTAAATATTAAATGACAATTTTTTTTTTTTTTAATTTTTATTTCGTATAAAAAAAATAAATTTTAAGAAATAAAAAAATAAAAAAATCGCAATTCACCAATTTTTGCAAGTGACCATATCAATTAATCTCTCGTCGAAAGTCCAAGTCGTAACATCGAAAAAAAAAAAAATAAATAAATAAATAAACAAAAAATTTAATTAATTCAAATTTCAATTTGTTGTCAAGTAAAAGATTGATCAAAAAATCAGAACAAAAATAATTTTTTTTTTGTAAAAATATATGATTATTGATAAAAATTATTTATATCCAAATGAAATTTTTTAAATCAAAATTATTATACCAAACACAGTGTATAGTATGAACAGAAAAATAAATGAAAAATAATACATGAAAAAAAAAAAAAATATATATATATGGATTATGAAATAATTAATAAATATTTCTGGATTAGATTACAAATTCAGGCAACACTCTTGACATTGAATTTGATGTAATTACAATTCAATTGTTAATTAATGAAATGTCAATCTTATGTCTCTTGATGGTACTTAAAATGGTGCTTGACTTGAAACAAAATAAAAAAAAAGTCACAATAACAAAATGTTTGTCGATTAATTTACTTGTAAAATTGTTGCGTGATATTATGTTTTTTTTTTCTCTGTAAATTGCTACAGATGTGTTAAATTTATCTTTTTTTTTTTTGTCTTAAAAAAAAAATTAAAAAATAATAATAATAAATATAATAATAATAAATATAAAAAAAGATAAGAAATTTAAAAATATATATGATTTTCTACGTTTTATTATTATTATTTTTTAACCTTCTTTATATAGTAAAGAAATAAAAAATAATAAAAATAGAATGATCGACGAGTTGAAACGACACGTAATTAAACTTAAATTTGAAAACTATACTTATTTATATGCAATATGTATTTTTGTGAACAGTATTTGAAAGTGCTAACGCTGTTGTACAGTTACGATAATTAAATAGATATACTATCATGTACTTATAATGTATATAGATATATTTAATTAAATTAAACTATGAATTTGTGTAAGGTCCTGCACAATCAAATCAATTATCCTATAATTTTATGTTCATGATTTTTCCTCAATGATGAAAAAAATATTATCATACTTTACTTTTAAAATTATTTTATATCCATAAAAGAGAAAAAAAAAAAAAAAATTCAATTATTATTCATCATTAAAATGTAAATACGTAGCAAAATTCAATGTCATTATTTTAAATACCAGATATCCACTAGATTCACGTGTGCCCTTATGTTTTATTCTTATACGCATTGAATAAATAATTTACACGACCAGTAAAATCAGTTAAATCTAAAAATGGAATAGCCATTTGTCCAAGATTATTCTTTCAACTTGTTGATTGAAATTCTAATTTATCTCTACTCTGAGAATCCAGTAGATTTATTTTATGATGCAATAGATTATACCGATTTTTTAATATTAATTCTTCATAATTATCTATAGAATTCATTTCCGATATTGGATTTGTCAATACCCATTTTATTTCAATTAATTTTCCCCGTGTCAAAATCAAATAATGTGGCCTGTACTTCAAGTTTAATTGAAATGTTCATTTTTGCTTCATCAGTTATTTGCATTTGTTCAATTTTAAATTTTATATCTTAAAAATGAATAATTTATTTATACAAAAATCAAAATAGCTTTTTAATATAGTGATATTTTTATCGACCACTAATTATTCATTCTTTATTGACATAAATTATGATGAATCAATATAACTAATGAACTTTGTCATTTACAATTTGAATATTTCCCGGGTATCGTTGATAGCGCCATTACTGTCGTATTATACATATACTCGTATATTCAGACAGCTACAATGTATTTATTATTGTAAAATACTATTGATAAATTATCGTCATTGCTATTGCCATCATGATTTTTTAGAAGTAATTCAATTAATTGATTACTTTACAATATTTTTTTTATTTGTCTGTCTGTTTGTTTGTTTTTTTTTTTTTTTTTTTTTTTTCTCCAGTAAATCACTGACTGATCATATACTGAACAATATATAGTTTATAGATAGTTGTGTTGAGATAGCTCTTATCACGTGACATACCCGGCTAATTTTTATATTTGTGCTCTGGTATATGGTGCATATGTTCATATAAATCATAAATTAATCACGTGACTTTTAGTACAAGAAAAAAAATAGAAAATAACATATTTATCATTATTATCTAGTATACATGAATTGTGATTGGATTTTATAAAAATATAAAAATTATTTTCATAGACATAATAATTAATATAGAATTGATTTACTTACTAATTAGTAGATAAACAAAATTGATAATGACTTTGGAAGCAATTAAATATAAAAATGGGAAGCTGGAGATTCTTGATCAGACATTATTGCCTGCAATTACTAGATATGTTTCAGTTCAAGGTGTTGAAGATGGATGGAAAGTCATCAATAATATGCAGGTACTGGATTTATTATATCATGAAAATATTCGTATATATTAAAATTCATTATTATTATATAATTAATCGTATATTTTTCTTTTTATTTGTGATAAAATAGGTACGTGGAGCACCAGCAATTGCCATAGTTGGTTGTCTAAGTTTAGCAGTTGAGCTTTCACGTGAATCTTACTCTCATAAAAGCACAGTAAGACGTGAGATTGAAGGCAAAATGAATTATTTAGTTTCTGCACGTCCCACTGCTGTAAACATTAAAATTGCTGCTGAGAATCTCATTAGACAAGCAAATGAACTTTATGAAAATGTTAGTATAACAGTTGATGTGATGGTAAAACTGTAAGTGCATATACTTTTATATTTATTTACACATTAAAGTTTTTTTATATTTTTATTAATTATATTAGATTGATCTGTTTTTAGTATTCTATCATCCATTGATCATATGATGAAAAAAGATTTGGATGATAATAAGTCAATTGGAAAATTTGGTGCTGATGAAATATTGAAAAATATTCCAGATAATAATTTTGTACGAATACTTACACATTGTAATGCGGGTTCTTTAGCTACAACTGGTTTTGGCACAGCCCTAGGTGTCATAAGATCTCTACATAGTATAAAACGATTGGGTAAATATCGATTAATTTAATAATTCATTGAATGATTATAAATCAATGTATTATATTAATTACATGTAATTCAATTATTGTGTAGAACGTGCGTATTGTACCGAAACAAGACCGTATAATCAAGGCGCTCGTTTAACAGCATTTGAGTTGGTTCATGAAAATATACCAGGCACATTAATATGTGATGATATGGTAGCGGCATTGATGAAATCCAGGACAATTTCAGCAGTTGTTGTTGGTGCTGATAGAGTTGCTGCCAACGGTGATACAGCCAATAAAATTGGAACTTATCAAGTAATTCCATATATTTCTAATTGAAATACATCCAAATCAAGGACAAAACTAATATATATATATTTATTTTTTTTTAGATTGCAATTATTGCCAAACATCATGATGTACCATTTTACGTTGCTGCACCAACTACATCAATTGATTTCAATATGCCAAATGGCGAATCTATACCTATTGAAGAAAGACCCGAGCGTGAAATGACTCATTTAAATGACCAAAGAATTGCGGCTGCGGGAATTCAATGTTGGAATCCGGCATTCGATGTAACACCTGCACATTTTATAACTGGAATTATCACTGAAGTTGGTGTTTTCAAACCAGAAAATTTAACAGAAATTTCATCAAATAAATAAGTTATAATTGTCAAAGATATATTTAACAAAATAATTAAAATTAAAAAGCTCAAGAAATAGAGGAGAGTCAAGTGCCTGCGATCTCGTCCTCATTTGCTACAATAAATTTCTTAATGTAGTATATTTTTATAATTGACAACAACTTTAAAAAACAGCACAATCAACGCTTGTAATTATTTTATTAGATATTTCTCAAATCAATATATTGAATGTATTGTGTGTGATGAAAAAAAAAAAAAAAAAAAAAAAAAAAAATCAAATATTCATACACACAGAGACGCATAAAGATAAAAAGTTTAAATAATAAAAATAAGTTTCTATCATAATCAAATGTCTATAAAAAGTTGAAGAGTAGGTCAGGATAATATCAAAAGTAACGTCATATAATGACATGGCTATTATTGATTTTCATTTTAATGATGGAATAATCTGATGTTGGTATGGGAGAGAATAATTCCGTGATTGTTACATGCTTCAATGACGACATTGTCATTGGTTGAACCAGCTGGGCTTGCAATATATCGAACGCCACTCTGAAATTAAAAAATTAAATACAACAAATGATAAACAAAAAAAACAAAAAAAAAACATTTATATTTTTACGAGAATGTGTGTAAATGAAACGTACGAGTTTTGCCCGATCGACGTTATCTCTGAATGGGAAAAAGGCATCGCTACTAATTGCAACATTGTCCAATTTTTTTATCCACTCGAGTTTATCTTGTTCAGTGAATTTCTCTGGTACAACCTCATACATTGCTGACCACGCTGCTTCTTCCATATCCTTTCCAATTGAACCATTCACATAATTATCAATGGCATTTGATATCTCAGCACGTTTAACACCCTTTTTGAATTTCATACCGGTGACTTTTGGATGTTGACGTAACCACCAATTATCAGCTTTATCACCAGCTAATCGTGTACAATGAATGCGTGATTGTTGACCAGCCCCGATACCAATTACTTGGCCATCTTTTGCATAACAAACAGAATTACTCTGTGTATATTTAACAGCAATAGTCGCAACAATTAAATCTCTGTATGCTGCGTCGGTTAAATCTTTATTATTTGTTACAACATTGGCAAATGTTGATCTGTTAATGAGTGCATTATTGCGTTGTTGCTCCAATGTCAATCCATAAAGAATTTTACGTTCGATTGGAGCTGGTTCGTAATTAGGATCAATTTTTAAGATACAATATCCACCATTTTTTTTCTTTTTCAAAATTTCCAATGCCTCTGCGGTATATCCAGGTGCAATAATACCGTCAGAGACTTCACGTGATATTATTTTAGCAGTGATAATATCGCAAACATCAGATAAACCTACAAAATCGCCAAAGCTTGACATTCGATCAGCGCCACGTGCTCGCGCGTATGCTGATGCTAATGGCGACAATTGATCAATCAAATCATCGACTTGACACAATTTAGCTTGAATTGAATCAAGCGGAATGCCAACTGCGGCACCCGCTGGACTGACATGTTTGAATGATGTGGCTGCTGGTAAATTGAGTGATTCCTTCAATTCTTTGACAAGTTGATAAGCATTCAAGGCATCACATAGATTTATAAAACCCGGTGATCCATTGACAACTGTTAAAGGCAATTTTTCCAAGGTAGTAAACAGTTGAGCAGGTTTCTGATGTGGATTCATACCATAACGTAATGTTATTTGTGATTGACCAGCACTGTATTGTTTACGGAAATAATCGGATATTGCATCATCATACTGAGCTGTATGTGTGAATGCCTTCAATGCAAGAATTTGTCTAAAAATAATTTTTTTTTTTTTTATAAAATTATTTTTCATTGAAAAAAAAAATACATATATATATATCTGTATTGCAAATGTACCTAGTATTCAATGTAGTATCTTTAACACTATTATTTTCAAATTCATCGATAACCTTTTCATAATCATTTGGGTCGCAGATAACTGTAACTCTTGCACAATTTTTTGCTGCAGCTCTCAATAATGTTACACCACCAATATCAATATTTTCTACTGCATCCTCAATTTTAATGTCTGGCTTATTAATTGTTTGTACAAATGGATATAAATTGCAAACAACTACTCGGATATTTTCGTAATTTTGTTTTTTCATATCAGCTTGATCATTCTCGGATAATCTAGCGAGAATACCTGAATAATAAATTCATTTATATCATATATTTCTGTTCATTTTTTTTTTTTTTAAATATCAAATTAATAATAATAATAAAATACCTGCGTGAACTGCTGGATGTAATGTTTTTACACGTCCTCCAAGCATTTCAGGTGCTCCAGTAATATCCGAAACATCTTTGACTGGAAGTCCAGCATCTCTCAATGTATTTGCAGTACCTCCAGATGCGATTAAACTCAAACCAAATTCATGTAATTTTTTAGCAAATGGTAAGAGATTAGTTTTGTCAGAGACACTCAATAAAGCTATAAACAATTAAATATATTTATTATTACACGTGGGATGATACCGGCATTTTCAATTTTATATTTGAAGAAAAAAAAAAAAAAAAACGAGTTTTTCAATTAAATTGTGTTTATCAATTTAATTGATTTATATCAAAATTTTACTTACCCAATTTTCCTCCAGACATTTTTTTTCCTATTTTTTAATATTAATACTCAGAAGTAAACTTGAAATTATATAAAAAAATACTTGGAAAAGAAAAGAATTAAAAAAATTGAATAGCCAATCAAACCGAAGCCAATCAACAAGTGCGTGTTATTTGTCGAATCCAGAGGGTATAGCATTTTTATTTATTTTTTATTTTTCTCGTGAAAGACTCTCGTACGACAGAAAGTAAATATGAATTTCAGCGCCCCAAATGAGCTCGTGTCTTCATCAGTAATCACATAAAACGCGGTAAACTATTTAAATTAATAAATATCATGACAAACGTATAACACAAAACTAAAAAAAAAAGATATTTTTGTTTTGTACGAAAGGGATAATATTGAAAATAATTTTTTTTAATTTGACAAAAATAATTAAATTATTATATATATATATATGTATTCATAATTTACTGACAAAAACAAAACGAAAAATAAATTTATATTGGGGAATAAACTGGATAATCACAGTTCAAAATAAAATCAGTTATTATATTCATATCTTATTCGAACAATTAGCGCCATCTTAACAAAAATAGCGCCATCTACAATAGTTATATACACAATATTTTCTTTATATTATAAAACAGTACAGAATATTTAGTTTGACGTTTTATCTAGAACGTTTTGTCTGTTGTAATTAATAAAAAAAAATTTTTTTTTTATTCCTAATCACCAATTCAGTGTTGATTATACAATATGAATAGATTATTTGGTCGAGCAAAGCCTAAAGAACCAGGACCAAGTCTCAATGATTGCATTGCAGGAGTAAGAAATTATATTTTAAATATTTATTATTATAGGTTATGTAGCACAACCTTGTATTAGTCATTTTAATTATGTATTCATTTATTTAATATTATTTTACTGCTCAATTGTTTCATCAGGTTGACACTAGGGCGGATACTGCTGAACAGAAAATTCAACGGTTGGATGCTGAATTAAAAAAATATAAAGATCAAATGGTGAAAATGCGTGATGGTCCAGCTAAAAATGCTGTGAAAGCTAAAGCATTGAGGGTTTTGAAACAACGTAAAATGTATGAGGGTCAAGTTGAATCTCTAAGACAGCAAGCTTTCAATATGGAGCAAGCCAATTATGCTACTCAAACAATAAAAGATACACAAATTACTGTAGCAGCAATGAAAGATGGTGTAAAACAAATGCAAAAAGAATTTAAAAACATAAATATTGATAATATTGAAGTAAGTAAATTGTATAACAAATATTTCTGATTAAACGTAAACATCGGATATAGGCGGAAGATTAAAATAAAAAATGGAATTGGAATTTTTATTAATTATTTATTGTAGGATATGCAAGATGATTTAGCCGACATGATGGAGCAGGCTGATGAAGTACAGGAGGCATTGGGACGCAGTTATGGAATGCCTGAGATTGATGATGATGAGCTCGCTGCTGAATTGGATGCTCTCGGTGATGATCTTGCCTTAGATACTGACACTTCGTATTTGGATGATGCAATTAAAGCTCCTAGTGCACCTGATAAAGAACCTGGCGCCAGTTCAGTCAAGAACAAAGTTAGTTTATGATGTGAAAATATTTTTCTTCATGAAAAAAAACCAATGAAATGAACTATTATTAATACTTTGCTATTTACATTTTAGGATGGTGTTCTTGTAGATGAATTTGGTTTACCACAAATACCTGCGAGTTAATTATTTTTTCAAGCAATCATAATAATTTACTTATGGAAATTATGTTTACAAATGCGATTTATATGAGGCTTTGCCAAAGACATCAATTTATTCAAAAGCCTGATTAAACAAACGAGCAAAAAAAAAAATAAGAAAGAAACGCTTTAGTCAAAAAAATACACTCGCGTTATTGTACTAATCTACAGTGAAAATTATTATTTTTTTTTTTCTTTTATTTAACATCAAAATATAATGTTGCAATGTTTTTTATAAATTCTCACTAATACGTCTTTATTTTATTATTTTATATTTAGTGCATATAGAAATTTAATATATACAATTTTTCCGTGATAAGATAAAAAAATAAACATTTATTAATGATATAATCATTAATTATATATAATTATTATATTATTTGTAATCGTGGAATGTTTATGGATTTTTGATTTTCAATTTCTCGATACCGATCACAAACTGTTAAAATATTCTCACGTGCTTCTAGAAAATGTTCATCCTCAAATTCATTTATCTCTAAATAATGATGAACATGTGCTTTACGTCGATACAATTTATTAAAATTACGCACGATATTTTTAAACATTGAACGCATAGTCGATGAATTTAATAAACACAAAAGTGATGCAGAGTGTCCAGCTGGTGGTATTGAGCACAAGCCAATTTTCATTGTTTCTCTGCTCCAAGGTGCAAATTTGGCTTTATTCTGCAATCTAAATATAATAATAAATTATTATAAATTAAAATTTTACTACTATTTTATCACCTTTCAATATTTCTCTTTATATCATTGAGAGAATAATTCCCACGTGCAATGTGTCCCGCACCAATTATTACTGATTTTGGATTAAGCGGATTCAATTTGATCAATTGATGTGAACGTGACCATACATTGATAAAATGCTCATCCTGCAATCTATTGTCACATTAATAATATTTATCTACATTGAATTTATTATTTTAAATAGTTGCAAATATATTTACTTGTTATTGCGAATAATTGATACTGTTGGTGCAGTCAGAGCAATCGGACTGATACTACTAAAAATGTACTGTAATTGAGGGTACGGTACAAGATTTGTCACAAGATCATTCATGTCAGTATTCAAATGTCCTGGAAATCGTGCACCACTTGAAAGAATAAAAAAAAGTTTTTTTTTTTCCTCACTCATCTAAGTAAACTATTATCATTAATTTTGTTTATTATACCTTGTTAAATGAAGGAGCATATTTACAATAATACTATTCATATCTTGGAATGGTCTGCAAATAGCATTGTATGTTGCTTGATCGACATTGTCTTTTTTACATATTTGTGAATAACATATATCCAGTAAGGCATTATTATCAGCAGGAAAAACACACGTTGCATATTCTAATAATTCTCGTGTGGCAAGTAACACATTATACGGTGCAGTTATGACATCTTGTGTATCAGCTGGATATACACTTGATACAAATCTATTTACATTGGGATAATTATCATTTAACAAATTTAATGTCTTTGCTCCTAAACCTGAACCCGTTCCACCACCAAGAGAATTCATCATTAAAAAACCATGAAGACTATCACATCGTTCCGCAGTTTTTCGTATAGTTTCCAACAGTTTGTCATGATAATTTTGCCCATGAGTATAATAACCAACAGCCCTATTAAAATAATAAATTATTCTATCAGTACTTTGTTTTTAATTAATTTATATTAATTATTTGAATGTCTTCTCACCAATTGTTACCTGATCCAGGATAATTTGTTACTGTACAAGTTTGATCAAACAAATTTTGTAATGGACCTGAATGAAATCTCGTAACCACACTATTCTCCATATCAATTAATACTGCCTAATAAATATTTATTTATGAACAGTCAATTGTTTAATTTAATTATAATTTGTGAATTACTTTAGACATACTCGTGCTTTAACTTTAGCCGCAATCAAATCAGGAATTGTCATGAATGAAAGATTAGATGTTTTTTTTGGTATATAAAAAAAACTGTGAAAAGCATCTGACAAATCATCAATATTTTTCTTATGATCCCTTTGTATTTTTAATTTATTTGTTATACTATTTGGTACATCTATTCCATATTCGTGCAATGCCAATGGCCAAAATGCACTACCAATTTGATTTCCACATTGTCCCACTGAAAGAAATTATTGAATAATTAATTTTTTTTTTGTTTGCTTCGACTACCTCTCCCCGCCCTTTTCCCTCTCATATAATTAATATATTAATTAATATAAATAAATACCTTGAACACAAATGAATTGACTCATAATAATTTGAATTTAACTATCAGTATATTTTCTTGATTTGTTTATGTCATGTACGCAGTTCAAAATTTGTTTTTGTGAATTATCTGTGTTGGTAATATTTCATGTACAAAAATTTGTTGCCAATATAGTGGAATTTTAATCATGAAAAATTTTGGTTTAATTTATATTTTTATGTGTAATTATATTTCACTTCAAAAAAAAATATAATTAATTTCGCAGATTGATATTTACTGAAGAAATTACGTTTAAAAAAAAAGTTTTTTTTTTTTTTTCTTCAGGTTTTTACATTTATTCGACATTACCGATTATTGAGAAATAAAATATAAATTGAGTGATATAAGTTTCAATTCTTAGCACAGATGGCCAAGATATATTTTCTATTTATCAATAATAGTAATAATAATATTTGCGGGTAAATACAAAATCAATTTTACATGCAAATTCAACTACAAGTGATTTATTATTTAGGGTAATTAGCATTTATTATTAAATCATATACATATTTAAAATGAGCTTTCTATTGGCATTTTGATACATATATTTCATCTTAAAATTAATTTTAATTAAAGTGATAAATTAATTCAATCAAAATTATAATATTTATCTTATCTATATTAATGCAAAGTCGATATTAACATTATCCTAATGTATATTAAATTATCTTAACCTATTAATTTATAAATTATATCTCATTTACTCCAAAATTTTTATGGCCAGGAATCATCCGCATACACACACGCACTCGCATGAACAAAAATATACATATGTGAAATATGTATGAAAAAAAAAAGAAAAAAAAATAATAATAATAATAAACGTAAAATGAGTACTCGATGTCACTGGATTTTGTATGGGAGAAATCTGGAATTCTATGCTGAAGGCGGTTTGTGAAATTGAGGACGTTTTGCTTGTTTCTCCCACCTGTTTAATTTCGCGGATCTTCCTGAGGAAGTGGTATAGTAGTACGTTTGATTCTTCAATGTATTGTAAACTGTACAAGTCATTATTGGCGAAATGGCAGCGGCGAAAGTTTCAGTTTCATTTTCGAATCGTCGCGTGTTTCACATGCACATGCACCCGGATGATCTTTGACCTTGGTATTAAAGATTTTATATATTGACTATTATAAACGACTATGGATCATCATAGAAGATAAATGCGCATAATTAATTAGGATAATTTTTGATGATAGAATATCATTGTCATTATCATTTTAATTTGCATTTTAGTAGGTATGATACATTACCAAATAATCTATTTAATTCCTTCTTTATTTACTTATATTTTGAGCATTGATCAACAATATATACATGTATGTATATAGCATCTGCATTGGCAGAATTTCAAAAAATGATTGTATTTTATGATGGTACGTATTAATATTTTTTTTTAACGCGTATATGAAAATTACTATTTGAGCAACCGTCTCAACCTACTTACATGTTCTTTTTTATTTTCTTCCTTTTTTATTCAATCATCCCAACTCATTTCGTTTTTTTTTTTTTTTTTTTATTTTATTTTTTTTTAGCTTCATCATCGTTCATTATGGTTTTATAATGAATATAATACTACAATTGTCTCGATGAAAGGCACTTGAACCAACTCTGATGTGGCGCGAGTGAGAAATGAAGGAACAAAAAAGAAAAAAAAAAAAAAAAAATGAGAGAAATAAAAAGTTACAACTGGATAAGAAAAAAAATTAAAAAAAAAAAGTGACGTGACAAAGAAAAGTAATTGTATCGTAGTATAAATCTACACAACGTATATAATCGGTTATGCAACGAAATAGAAACAGTCTCGTATATATTTGACACAAACTTATGGTGCTCATGTGCATGTATAGATGAACATTAAACAAGAATACAACGCCATGCCAGGGAATCCCGTCTTTTACGCTTGAGGAATGCCAACACGCTTCTTCAACAAGTATATAACACGGTGTAATTAATATCATTAATCTTATTAAGGAGCGGTTGGCTTCCTCATCACAATAACGAAGATGCGAAAATATAATGTAATTTTATTCCATCTGATTTTCGCTCTCTCGTTCTCTCTGTTTTTTTCACTCACTCCCGGATTCATGTATTGAATTTTAAAAGTTTCTCTGAATGTACACATATAAAAAAAAAAAAACATAGGACAGAAGAATTTTAAAGGTATAGAAAAAAAAAAAAAAAAAAAGTAATAAAATAATAATAAAAAGTGAAGAAGAGTGAGAAATTGACAAATGTGACAATTGATATTTTCACATTTTCCATTATATTCGCCCTATTTGACTTTCACGGATATATTTTCTAATAGACTGGTGTTTTTATTGATTATTATTATTATTTTTTTTTTTTTTTTTATCGTTTAAATTGATTGAACGAACTTTCGTGATGTGTGCAGAATCAAATGAAATGAAATTCCATTGTGGATGGAAAAAAAAAAAAGAAAAAAAGAAAGAAAAAAAATTATAAAGTCATTCACGCTCTACCAAAGCCGTTATTGGTATACTTAAGATTATGCGTTATTGGCAATGCGCCAACATTCAACGCTAAAACTTTGGATACAATATTGAGGTCCTCTTGGTTATTACCACTCGCTGGATCATTACCAAAATCTCTGGCTACACCAGATTGAAAGAGTAATTGTTGAATTTGTTTTGCAGGTGTAGGTGGTCTTTGTGGTTGTGACCGTTGTGATGAAAATTGATTAAATTGATTGAAAGGTACAAACGATTGAATTGGAAGTCTCTGTGCGTCTAATTGATTTTTATGTAGTTGAGTATTGCTATTAATTCCAGCATTACCTATTGTGCCGAATGCTTCTTGACGATGAAATCTCGGTGGCGACGATGCAATTGGTGGTTGAAATTCATTTGGAAACGTAGGAAAACTCTGTTGAAGTCTCTGCTCCTGCTGGATAAATTGTTGACGCTGAAATTGCTGTTGATGTTGATGCTGCGATTGCTGTTGCTGTTGTTGCTGCTGTTGTTGCTGCTGTTGTTGCTGCTGCTGTTGCTGGTGGTGTGAATGTTGAATTTGTTGTTGATTAATTAAATTTTGCCGTTGATGTTGAAGTCTCAATTGTTCTTGAGTGTTTGATTGAAATGGTGGTGGAATACCGGTATTTGGAAGTTGAAATGAAACACTTGATTGAAATTGTACAGCAGGTGTTTTTAAAGGCAACTGAAGTGTTTGCAAATTATTTTGTGTGAAAGCGCCCAAAGGCTGTTGCAATGGTAATTGTTGCGTTAAAGAATGTAATTGTTGGTGATGGTGTTGTTGTTTTTGAATATTTCTCTGTTCCTCTAATTGATTTATTCTAGCTTGTTCTTGCAGATAAAAATGTTGACGTTGCTTTTGTCTCTGTTGCTCTTGATAAAGTTGCTGTTGTCTAATAAGAAATTGTGTCTGTTGAATTTGTTGTGTTTGAAGTTCAGCCAATTGTCTTTCTAACAATTGCTGTTTAAATTCCAATTGTTCTTGAAGTGTTAAAACTTGTCCATTGCTATTAGGTTTGTATATTGGAACGACACTTTTAGCAACACCACTTTCGTCTTGTTGAACGGTAAATGCCGCGACTAATGGCGCTTTAAATATATTAACTTCTGATTTTTTGGGTTTTTCAGTTGTGGGCAATGATGCCGTTGGTAAAAATGACGTTGTAATATTTTTGGAAATTGTTCGGACCGTTGGGCTTTGTACAGTTGGACTTGGCGGTGATAAAGAATTCGCTGATGCCGATACGATTCCATTGCTCGAACTTATTGACAAACTTTCTCTTTCTTGATTTGTTGTGTCTTTTGAACTGTCTTCAATAGCATTAACTGTAGCGCTACTTTTTCTTGTCTTCACATTTCTCATTTCAGCGTGCTCTGTCTGAAGTGATTCTGAAAATTTCTCAATTGGTTTTTTATCACCGAGAAGACTATCATATTTTTTAAAAGTCACTCTCTCACTGAATTTCGAAATTTCTGATGACGCTGGAATACTTGAATCTGCAACAACATACTTGTCGGTTTCAATGAATGTAGTATTTTGAAGTTTATCCTCTCCAGGTACTTCAACACTGTCATTATCAAACTCATCAAATGTTATTGATGCGCCTTTAAAACGATCATTATTTTCAATTGGTGTTTCATCAAATTCTGATGTATCCGGTGTTAATTCTTTTACAAATTTTTCAGCATTCGGTGTATCATCGTATTTTTCAACTGACTCTGCCTCCAAATCTTCAAGAGCTTTGAGCAAAGCTCGACGCAAGTTTTTATCAATCTTTAAGGGCGGTGGAGTAGATTCATGATCGGCAGCTTTACCCACGACTATGAAAACACTCACCAGGACTAATCCTATTATCTGTAATGAATCAAACAATTTATGAGCCATTAATTTCTGTGAGTACGTACAGTAATAATATAGGGAGCACCATTTACGACTTATAATTTAAGCATAGTAATATTTTACATTTGAGTTAATAATAAATACAAATATTTTCTCCATAGCGATGGTACGACAAGCATTTACTGCACATGCCCTATTCGTCACAGAGAAAGAGACAATATATACATTAAAATTCACTTTTAATGGGATAAAATAATAGAAGGATGAAGAAAAGCCATGAACATTTATCTGTATAATCCGGAAAAAGTTTACGTAAGTATATTATCTTCTCGTTTCTCATTTAAACTATACTCGCCTTTCTTCAATTCACTGTTTTCTATAACGCCCACAAAACATAAAATTGTGTGTGTACGCGCATACCACACGCATGATATTTCAAGAATTGAATATCATTTTTTTTTTTATTTTATGTTTAGTATCTGCACTTACATCGTACACGATACATACCGTATATGAACGCTATATAATTCAGTTATTTTCTCATGTATACAATGAAAACAAAAAGAAGAAAAAAAAAAAATAATAAAAAAAATTAGAGTGATTAGATTGTTATGCTGGAGACATGTTAATTGTATTCAACATATTCTCACGATTTATATCTTGATGAGATGCTTTGGAATTTTAAAGAGGATTATAATTTGCCACAAATGTCATGTGGTTATATACCAGTAACCACACATTTTTCACGACCTCAATTCAATTTATATACTTCATGAACGTGAATATTGAATGAAGTTATTTCAAGTTAAATTGTCTTTGTCGGTAAATAAGTATATACACCTTTTCACAAATATATTTGTTAGACAGTTATAATGAGGATGATGTGACTAGAGTCACGTAAATTCTATTTAGCGGTTTTACGTAAAACCGCAATCTGTCAAACGGCTGCTGAAGTAAAATCCGAATAAAAAAATATAGGAAAAAAAAAAAAAATTTTGAAATCTTTTAAATTATCACAAAATAAATCATGAAATTTTTTTTTTTTTCTTTCATTTTATCCATCTCTATTTTATATGCATACATAAAAATTATCATCACTATTTTTATTTATTTATATATTTTGTTTTTTGTTTTTTTTTTTTTTTTTTTTTTTTTTTTTTCTGTAATTATCAAAGCAAATGAATATGTACGTGCAGACACAAATGCCAACAGGAATTTCTAATGATTTCTATGTTTAATGGGCCTCCCACAGCGACGAGAATATCTTTTTATTCTATTTTAGATTCGTATATAGAAACTATTATATACCGTATAAAATATAATACACAAGTTTACAATTATATATATATATATATAAGCGATGCGAAAACGACTAACTTGTGGATTTATATTGAAAAGAGAAGTAACTCCAACGTAAATCAGACAGACAACTGCTCAACTCGTTTCTTTATTATCTCAGAAATCTACCAGTGATGGATCTCTATGAATCTATACGATTATACATATTCATATAGATAAATATACACAGAGAAAATTTATTCTTGCATACGAAAGAATGATTGTGAATTTCTATTTACTAAAACTATTATATAGCTACCAATATTTCTGTATACATACAGATATACAGACAACGCCTACCACTTCATTTGCACTTTTCATACATACATATATATATATATATATATAACTGAGTGTACACAAATCAGTCAATAATGAAAATAAAATGACTATCTGACCCCACCAGTTGCACCATGATCAATTGGCAACGAGGAATGATGAAGAATAAATTGTTTAACATCATCGGTAAATATATACATGCCCAGGGTGAAATCGTTTTTGAGTGTGAGCAATCAATAATAATTATTTACTGATTGATCATTGTGAAATATTGATGTTTTATTTTAAAGAATATATATAATTTTAGAAATAATAATAATATTTAAATGTTTATTTACAGTGAAAAAAATTGTTTATCTGATATTTATGAGTGTGATAAAATTTAAGTGTCGTTGATTGATATAAAATTATTTATATGTCAAAATTTTCTTTGGACAATTTTTAATAATATTATTTTGTATAAATAAAGAATAATTATTGTGTTGTGTCTATTGGTTTTTGGTAATTACAATTGCAATCACAATCTTCCCACGCAAAATGTACAGTTGAAATTTCCAACGTGTATTTATATATTTGTACAGTTTAATTCTCGTTTTCCATTGCAGGATATATGTTAGTACGTATGAATATAACCGCTGAGGTAATTCCGTAATGGAGAAAATCAACCTGACATTTACGAAGAAAGCCATTGGCAAGATTCGTGCATACAACGAATGGGTTTGTATTTACCAAGCCGCACCCCACCATCTTTATCACGCCTATAAAGTGAAGATGTTGCTGCTGAGGAAATGAAGAAAATCCCTGACACATTGCCAAGTCATATAAGAATTTATTATTATTATTTATTTATTTATTTATTTTATTTTATTTATTTTCAAGTCATGTGTGTATATTATGACTGTTGTTGATTAAAATTCATCGATGCGGCTTTCACTGAAATGCATATTGAACAAAAATTCAAAGATAATTTTGTCTTTTGATCAATCGTACAGATAAAAATTTATATTAGTTTAATTAATGACATTCACACTTGGTAAATTGTAATTATTATTTGAATTAATAAATAGATAATTATTTGTATATTTATATATTGAAGACATATCAGTTGAATTTAAAAACAAATTTAAATTTCTCTCATGAAAAATTTGCTTTTTTAGATGATTATCATCATTGGTGACCATCATCATCATCATACATACATATATAAATTCATATTGTAGAGCGTATTTGCTTTGAGTTAAGAGCCTGGGACACGCCCCGGGCAATATGATGAGCCTCTTTCGAAACTTTCTAAACTACCAAATAACCTGAGAAGACTCACGATGAGATTCTATATGTCAAAGCCACAGAGAACGTTGACTCATTTAATTTTTCCGGTCAATCAAAGACTAACATATATCATTTTTTCTTCTCTTTCACATTATTCTAAGTGTAAACGTATAATAAAACTTGTGTATCTTCATTCCAGTGTATCATGTTCATCTGTATAAGCATCTTCACTTCTCGACGCAGGTGTCATGTGTGCACACGGACATTCCATTGCTTTTCCCTCCCACTGGAAGTTTCACTTTCAAAAAATATCACCGGCTGTTTCTTATGAATCCACATAAATTTTTTTTTTTTTTTCTTTTTTTCCTTCACACAATCACGTGTATTTATACACATTATAATTATCTCACGTGCATTTATTCCACTCATCGATTTACTTAAAATTCCCAATTACTTGAATATTTCGCAAATTTTTTTTTTTTTTTTTTTTTTTTTCAAATCAATTATAAAATAATTTTAATGATATGAAAAATAATAAAGTGTGGTAATTCACAATTTTTATAATTATCACGAGATATTATGTGTTCATAGTAAAATTATTATTTATTAATTTTTAATATCACATAAATGTCTTGGTAAAAAAAAAAAAAAAAAAAAAAATATATATTACGAATGATGAATGAAAATGTAATGGATAACTGTGTAAATACATAAAAGGAACGTGATCCGCAGCAAAAAAAAAAAAAAAAAAAGAGAAAAAAAATATAATTTGATGGGACATATGAAGAATTGAGCAAAGAAGAATTGCAAAGGTACAAGTGAGTGAGTGAAAAAGATAAAAGATACTTTCACTCGACACGACACGAGTACATGTATAATATACATCTTTTATGTAGATGGATACACGCGCTCGTGAACTTGCTGCTTGATCATTATTGAGCTGACTCGCGGCACATCCCAATGCTCGCCTCATTTCTCCATACATTTGTATATATATATATAAATACGTATTTAGCATGAATAATAAGTCTCGATATACGATGGTCATTCATTAGTCAATGACCACTCAACTGTACTCTTCCTTTGGCAATTATGAAAACCGGAAATAAGTATAAATTTAATATAAATCACTATCAATTTTTTTTTTTTTTTTTTTTTTCTTCACTTTACAATTCATATAAAAATAAATGAAATTGTATTATTGAAATTTTATAATCAATCACTTGATATCTGATTATTAGTCATGTTATTGTTTCTATTTTATTATTGTTTTATATTATTTTTAATAAATAATAATATTATAATTATAAATTATTGAAAATAACAAATACAAATAATAATTTTTTAAATAGAAATATTTATTAAAAATAAAAAATAATAATAAATCTTTGATAGATTACAATAATATTGGCGAAAGCTATTGTAAATTTGTGTTACTTTCAACAGATTCAACAAATATAGAGATGGACATGATGGATTTTTATAAATATTTACCATGACGAATGAAAAAATATTGAATAGATGAATTAATGAAAAAAAATATTGCAGGAAGTAAAATATGAAAATGCAATAATTCAAAGACACAGGTATGAAATGAGAAATGAGATCAAGTTTGATATTAAAAATATAAATTTTAAAGGGACAAATTGATGGAGGGGAGAAACAGTTGGCAAGTAATGAGATACGACGATTTGTTTGCAGGTGAAAGCCCCAATGGTTTGTAAAGTTATCAGGAAAAGTGTAAGCGTGATGTGTTCGAGACTGACGATGGCGCAATACGTATGTGTTTAATGTATTAAATCGTGAGAATATTCGCGTGCCATCGAGCAACATCTCCGTGATCGATTTAACGTGAGTATTGTAGTATGTAACATATTAAATATTTACAATGTACATTTATTTATTTTTTCATTTTTTAATTTGTTTATATATCATTTTTAACTTGGTAATTATTTATACTGTGGCTTACGGTCTTGATGAGATTTCGATTTACTTAATTATTCTCAAGGAATAATAGAAAAAAAAAAAAAAAAAAAAAAAAAAACGAAAAAAAAAATGAAAAAAAAAAAAATATCGTTTAGAATTGTCCAATTAAATTACAGGATTTATTTCCGGTTTAATAATGAGAAATTTCTTCATTACTTTTTTTTTTATTCTCTCGTTTTTTTTGTTTGTTTTTTTTTTCTTCTTCATATTTATATAAAAATAAAATGAAATTTTTTTCAATATTGAATGTAAATGATACCGACTGAGGTAACAAAAAAAAAAAAAAAAAAAAAAAGTGACAATAATGATTTCAAAAAAAAAATTGTATGGGAATATAATTTTTCAAATGATTGAAATGAATTACTATTTAATTTATTCATAAATCCAATGTGTATGAATTTATGTGGATATTTATGATTGTATATAGCCTTAATTGCTTTCACTGAAGGTCAAAAACTTTGAGGTTACATCAATTATCCGGTGGCAAAAAAAATATGTGTATATACATTGTCGTTGTTGGCACACCCGGGTCACACCCATATAGGGTTAGACACTTTCTTTTGGCAAGTCAACCAAAAAAGAGAAATTAAAAAAGAAATAAGAAGCAATAAAGAGTGAAAGAAAGAGAGAAAAAAAATTAATAAAAAAGAGTTACGATAAAAGACGAAAATAACGAGGGATAATTTCGTGATTGTCGACAATATCGATACCCTCCAGTAACTTTCAATAATGCAATTACACACAATTATTATGATGGATCTCGTGCGAAACGAGATATAGTGTATTGCACACGCTTGCACTAAATAATAATTGGGTTGAATAAAATTGACGATTTTACGTGTATTTTCATGTGGGTGTGAATAATAATAAATGAAAATCAATGTTATATAGATATTTAAGAGAAAACACTCATGCTAATATTCATGATTTTCACTCATACGATGAATATGATGAAGGTGTTAAATCTTGACTTGATGAATTAATCGATTGTATTATTAAGATTTTTTTTTTTTTTTTTTTTTTTTTTTTTTCCTTACAAGTATTAAATGAATGCACATAAAAAATCAAGGGAAAGTAAAGCAACAGTGAATATTACATTGAAACATTGAAAGAATATTTCACACATTTATTTATACAATAATAATGCGCGTGATCACTTTCCCCTTGATACCGTGTGCTTTTATTCATCTTCAATAAATTCAACATTTTAATAATTATATTTTTATATTTATCTCGATTGCCGATTCACCAATGACAATTACAAGAGAATCCTACTCTGATAATTGCAGGCGATTTTTTAAAACAAATTTTTCGTTGATTATTATACAAATGTATACACACTGTCACTGGATAAACTCAATTCACAATTATTTATAAATTTAAAAAATTATAATTAATCACCGTGTATAAAATATTTATAAATTAATTATTAAAAATTAATTATTAAAATTGTAATTGTGTTAATTATAAATGATGTATAGATGAGCCAAAATTTACTCACCAAACGCATGATGCTTTCTGTGCTTGTTCACCAGTGGATCCCGGCTTTTACTCCTGAAAGATGATCACAACGATTGGCTCAAATGCCATGAGATATTCCTGTACACATTCGTGATTGTGGAATCGGTGGTGGTAGACATTCAACGGAGAGGTGGAACAGTATGAGATAGCTCGTTTAATATTATTGATGGTAGGAGTGATCATCATCATCATCATCATCATCATGAAGAAAGGGGGTGAATAATACACGTTTGGTACTTATTTGCTTTAAGAAATGCCATTGCACTCTCGCCACTTTCGTCTCTTGGTAGCCCACTGGAGTCACCTGACAATATTCTGTCGTGTGTATCAACATCAAGCCAATGGATGACCCACTTTTTCCATTCAGGCGTATTAAAAAAAAAAAAAAAATACTGTGAAACTATTTTTTTCTTCTTCTTGAAGTCCTTTATTATTATTATTATTATTATTATTATTATTATTATTATTATTATTATTATTATTATTATTATTTATATGATTTGGTATTTTAAATGGAACAGATTTATTTTGAAATATGTTTTATGATGATTGGACATTTTCCAAATGAAAAATAAAATTATGAAAGTTAATTTATTTTCTTATATAATGAAAACGAAAATTTTTTAATGATGTATATACATATAAATATAGTGAGTGTGATACAATTGCGTCATATTTTATTTGTCTGGGATGAAAAGGAACAAACAAAAAAAAAAAAAAATAGAGTTTTTCTACAGTTATTTCTACATTATTTAATCGTGGGATTTTTCGTACATATTTGTATGACACTTTCATTATAATAATACTATGAATTATATGCATATATTCATATATATGAATGAATTAATTAATTAATTAATTAATCTAGTATTATTGTGTATAAAAATAATATATATATTGCATTGTAATATTTTATTATAATTTTTTATGATCAATTGCCTTATACATATTATGCGTATTTTGTGTTGTGATATATTTTCGAATTGCGACTAAACAATGGGTGAAATTAACGATAATGGCGACGGTATACATCACAAAAATGTATTTCCAAGGTGCTATACGTTATTCTGACCGCGAGTATTTGCGTTGAATAATAAAAAAACTCAGGACAAAGGATTATTGAATAATGGTATGTCAGTAGATGTCAATGCCAAGGCCTATCGTGGTGGTCATCATCGTCGTTTCACTTTTGACTTCAAATACGTGCGTCATTATAACCTCAAAAAAATTCACAAATCATACGCAATATATTTATTTATTTATTTCACTATTGATGTTTATATTTATTTTCATAGTTTATAAAGCTGCTGGTAATTATCAAAAATTAATTCTATCATGATGTTTTGTTTAGATGAGTCAACCTTGTGATGCTGTGGACAACAATGGCGATGATGGTGGTGGTGGTGATGGTGAAGAGAATAGTGATGATCAAGAGGAATCCCTGTCATCATCGACTCCAGCCACTGATATAGATGAAGATGATTTGATAAGTTTTAGGGAGCAATGGCAAAGGGAATTGAAGATTTCATCTAAAATGGAAACCCAAGACAGTATATCAACCAGAATATCTAACGTTGAAGTCAACAAGGAAGAATTTTCAACAGAAAATCAAGTATATTTACATTTAAACATATATATATTTATTCACACAATTTTATTAAGATTCTGTTATTTATCAAATATAATTATTTTACAGGCTAAAAATTTATTTTTGAAAGGCATTGAACATGAACGAAATGGAGAACTTTATGATGCGATTAGATTTTATAAACGTGCTGTAAAACTTGTGCCAGACATTGAATTTCGATTGTATGAATCAACAAAGCCGAAGGTTAAAGAGAAGTTGGAAAGTGATGATACACTACACGCTTTAACGAGCGATGCTCATCATGACGTGTATGAAAATGTAAATGATAATAATATTAGTGAAGATGATGATCTCTTGGGAAAACTATCAAAGATTATCAGTCGCAATCAGTGTGTATGCTATCCACGTTTTGAACAAAATGTAAACTACTTTTATTTTTGCGGAAGACATGTAATTAAATTACCTTTGTAATTATAAATGTGTATTTAAATTTTACAGTCTATGCACATATCTGCATTACCAATGGAAATTGTTTTATATATATTACGATGGGTGGTTTCATCGGATTTGGATCTTCATTCGTTAGAAATGTTTTCTAGAGTTTGTCGAGGATTTTTCATGTGCGGGAGAGATCCAGAGATATGGCGACTTGCGTGTGTCAGGGTATGGGGATTAAATTGTGGTAATTATGAACCAAAATATCACTCATGGAGAGAAATGTATCTTAACCGACCAGGATTGCGATACAATGGTTGTTATATTAGCGAAATTGCATATATACGTCAAGGAGAAAATAATTTTCAAGATGAATTTTATCGACCACGACACTTTGTTAAATATTTTCGATATCTCAGGTATATAATTTAAGATGACATAAAAAAAATTGATTGATAAAAAAAAAATTATGCATTCCTCTACTGAATTAATTTTTATTTGACTCGTAGATTTTTCCCTGAAGGTCATGTTTTAATGTTAACATCAACTGAAGAAATGCAAAGTTGTGTTAATTCCCTGAAAAATCGGAATCCACGAAACTTATCTGTGCTAATTGGTCACTACAGATTGCACGATAATTCTGTGATGCTCATATTAAAAAAACAAGAAATCAAATTAAATAACAATAATGTTTACAAGAAAAAAAGGCAAGAGGTACTGCACGATAGTGGTGTGCAGACATTTCATGTGGTAAAAAAATAATATTAATTTCACTACTCTTCGTTAGTTATTTAAATGTAACTTTCTTTTTCTTTGCTTATTATTTTTTTTTTTTTTTTAGGAATTCAAAATTCAAAGTTACCGTAAACGAACAAATTGGCAGTTAAATTGGATTCAATATAATATATTTACTAAATATAAAAACGGCCAAGACACATCAATGTGCTTGAATGTACGTGGAAAATATCCACCGTTTAGATTTAGTAGAGTTAAGAGTTATGTGCAAGATAGTGAAGCGCCACTTCAATGAATTTGTCACAATTTCTAATATAAAGTTTCATCAGAATTTCAAAATTTTATGATAAATATTAAATTTATTCGATATATCGGCATTTATCTATTAAGTTGAATTATATAAAAAAAAAAGAAATGTCAAAGGTTAAGAAATGTGGAAAGGCAATGATTGGAAAAAAAAAAAAAAGTCAATGATTATATTTATTATAAGCATTTTATTTGGAGTAAAGAGAGTTTAAAATAGCATTGAAATTTATGAATCATGGAAAAAGTTCCTGAATAAATTAATGGAGATTTATTGTTATCGAAAGTGCAATATAATTAATTTATCAACTTCAATCCTTCTATTTTATAACAGTCCTAAAGTCAATGTATAAAATATTGATATATATCAACAATTAACGACAAAATTCAACTTGATAATTTAATTATTTAATCAGCAATTATTGAATGTTGGTCAGACTCATTATAGTCCATTTAACTGTGATAATAATTAAAAAAAAATTTTTTTTATTTATTTATTTATTTATTATTACTATTATTTATTTTTTTTTTCTCAATAAAATTTTATTTAAACCTGCGTGCAAATATATTGGTCGATATTTTTAATTCAATATTACACAATTCAATTTAAATATTTGCTACTTCACTAGTATAAATTTGAGCTATTTTTCATATACATGAGAAACATATTATTACTATTCTTTTTTTTGTTTTCCTAATATTTCATAATTTTTAATAACAATACGAATCGTCGTCGTTATTATTATAATTTATAAATCAATAACATGTTAAAATTGATTGAACGATTTTGCTAAATAACTAATAATTATTAAATTTTTACTATTCACGAATGTCGAGAAAAATCGATAAAATATTACAATTAATTCGCGGATATATTTTTTTTTTTTTTTCATTATTGCTGAATTATTTTTCTACATTCGAATGAACATATTTGTACATTAATTTATATTTCACATACACGGAATTTTCTTGCCTATATAATTTTAATTTAATCACAGATTTTGCCAATAACCATCATGCAAATTTCGTATTGATATAATATAATCACAGTTATGTAGAGCTTGGATTTTTATAGTAGTTATTCAATCACAGCTCATTGTGATGTGTTACAATATTGGAGGTAGCTAAGCATGCGGATGGATCCATCATCCATTTAATATCATGGAGAGTCGCTGAATTCATTGACCATACAGCAAGAATGACGATAACGTGCATTATGTTGTGTGAATTAAGAATCATATCTACTTGGCCTGGTATCCATTTTTCAGGTATTCTCAAAGCACCAATTGATCCACCGATAACCGCAATCAAATCCTGATTTCATAAAAAATAAAAATAATATATTTATACGAAATTTATATTTCATGTATTTATTTATTTATATATATATATATATATATATTTTTTTTTACTGTTACATGAAATTTTTTCACCTGCAATACAACGTGTGTAAGTCCATCGGGTGCACCACCACCAACATGGAAACATCTCAATGTCAGAAATATCATTCGCATCATGAATGGAGGTGAAAAGCACAATCTTCTTTCCCATGGTGATTTAGCCCTCATTGCCTAAGGTGAATAATTATATAAATTGCGTATTAAATAATAATTGAAATGATGTTTATATAAATTCAAATTGTTTTTGCCTTAAGTAGACCCCAGAGGCTCAAAAAGATATATAAGATAATGCAAAAATGCCAGAGTACAGGTGGAAGACAGTGAACTGATGCGGCTATCATTGGCAATGCACCTGAAAAATCAAATAATAAAAAATTATCATTGAAAACATTTACGGATTTAAATATTTACTTTTTTCTTCTTGTTTACATTATTCAAGGTATGAAATTATTATTATTTTTTTTTTTATTATTACATTGTGATATGATATAAAAATATTTTACCAACACTCTGGCAGACCCATATCCCAAGCATATCCAGTTTGAGTAATTTTCTGTAAAAAGCTTCACCATAATTCAAATTCATAAATAAATGATACAGGGAAGAACCGATCCATGGACTAACAGCACCAATTATATGACACCATGACATAAAACCAAAAAAAAAACCATTGTCCCACCATGGAAGTAAATTTGGCACTGTCAATAAGATATGAAATGTTGCCAGACCTGGAATCATCACAATAATTCAATTATTTATTTATTTATTTATTTATTTATAATTATTATTATTTTTTATTTTTTTTATTTTTTAAAATTGACTTTTGTCCAATCGATTGAGTGAATTTATTTTTCTCTCACAAGATTTTTCTACATTATTTTTACACTCATTTATCGTAAATTTTTAACTACTTTATCAATTCAATTGAATTCTTCTTTATTGATTTTCATCAATTAATATAATTTGATTTTTTTTTTTTTTTTTTTTTTTTTTTTTTTCTTTTACCTCTAGATATTTTATCCCCGAAGTCCTATCCGGAAATCTACTTATACACATTGAGATTTAATACCTTGACCGTAATCTAACTGTGGATCTAATCCATTTACGTGTTTCTGATGCGTAACCAGTTAATTCAAGGTTTTCCATCATTGATTTATAATAGAAGAGAGAAAAAAAAATTATTTTTCATTACAAACTTACCGTGAGTTAAAATGTTGACTGTTTCATTGTGAAGATAAAATAAACTTTTTATACATCCAAAAATATTTGTAAGTGGTCTGTAACCAGTTCTAATATGTGGATTGAACTGTAAATATTTTGGCATATCATTCCAATTTTTCAGATATAAATTACTATTAATATTATTATTAATATTATTTATATTATTATCATTAATTTTTTTTTCTTCATGTTTATTTGATTGATTATCATTTAAATTTTCATTATTATTTGTATTTTGAATTTCATCTGACCACCTTTTGGTATAATCATTTTTATTTGATTCTATAATGATGGTTTTTGAAATATTTTCAGTAAAAAGTTGATGGCCACTATCACTACTGCCTGCAGTGGCCTGCAAACACTCTGTCACCTCGTTCGCCACTTCTGCCAATTCGTCCGCATTGCGCGGCACAATCACCAACGATAGTTTTTCATCCACTGCAATGAATTGCAGTTTAACTCAATATAAAGTAAAAGCAAAAATATATATATATATATATATAAGAATAGAGGGTGGACACGCTGTGATCACGTGCACATCGACAACCCTCTTGTACACATTAGCCAAGGTTACCCACTGTGATAATGGTCACAAACCTTCGGCTATCAGTTAAAGACACACACGCATTTAATATTCGCTCTGCGACCTATTGGCCTTATCTTTGCTACTGCGCTTATCGTCATGGATACCATACCATCAATTCTTATTCAATATCACACATTTATTTATCAATATTTATTGATATAGTATGAATTTATAAATAATATTATTCAATTATATATAATATATATATATATTATTTACGTAATAATTTTGATCAATGTAAAAAATATGAATTATGATAAACAAAAATATTTATCTCTTTTGTTTTCTGTATAAATATTAGGATAATGTAGGTCAATATAAAAGCGCAAGCGCTTGATTGTGGGCTGAAGGAAAGCACTGCACGAATGAAAAATGCAATAAAATATGAGTGAAAATTGTGTATGTGATGATGATTGGACGTGCTATCACGAGGATATTTATACGATTAAAGGATCAACTTGGACGAAAAACAAAAATACCCGAGGTAATTAAATTATATTTGTATTTATTACAATTTATGAAATAATTAAATTTCATAATGTCTAAATTAATTTGATAAGTTACATATAGCACATATATATTGATTGAAATCCTGTCAATTTTTTCGTTTGATTTATTTCTATTTTCTATTGATTATTATATATGTATTTAGTTTTTTATTCATCTATTTAATGTTGTGGAGTAATTTATTGGTAGATAAAATAGAACAAATTCACAATGCAATATTGACAGTATAATTTTTGATATTTTAGACACGTGACAACGATTTGATGGAACCATGGAAAAGTCGAAAAATACGAATTGAAAGAAGTGAATACTCGCATGATCCATATCATATTTCTACCTACAGGACTTCACTTTATCCCTTAGGATTTGAGGTATAAACAAACAAAAAATTAATTGATACACAGGAATAATCATAAATTTGATTGAATAATTATTTTTCAATATAATTTAATCGTATAATGATATATTTTCATTTTAACAAAAATATTTAATATTTTCATTGTATTATTTTCAATATTTATTTGATTATTTGTATTTTTATCAAAAATTTTTAATTAATTTTCCCGCTTACGATTGCACTGCCATCTACAAAATAATTTTTTTTTATTGAATTTTTTTTTCACTCTGTTATTCCTCTCGCACATACAGAGATATAAACCGTGTATTCTTGATATACTATCACCACGCGGGATTCCATCTATTATCATACACAGGGTTGTCTTTGATGTGTTCATTTTCCTTTTTATTTTTACTTGACGGACGAAAATGTTTCGTGATTTTATGGTGTATCTCTATGGTAGTTTTACTAAAATATTTCCATATTGGATTTTCAAACAGGTAAACGTATTCTCTTTATTTTTTATGCCCATACATTTTTTTTTTCTGTTAAATTTAATTATATATAATGAACATAATGAGTGATTTAAGGTAACCTATGGAATGATGTTTTGCCGGCTGTTATACGTACAAATATGACATTGATAATTACTACAATGTCGGGAGATATTAAGTTGTGTGACAATTATTATTATCAGAATAATATTTTTATCGTTATAAGTTAATTGGTCATTGTGAATATTTAAGTGAATTAAAATTTTCAATTTTGGGTTTATCATAACCTTTTTTTTTACTCTCATCATGAAATTTTACAAATATTTATACTTTCTCAGGTTAGAAATTTGATACTACTGTATATTCACTTTATTGACGATAGTCAAATATTTTTTATTCAAAAAATTTATTGGATTTATTTCAAATATTCATTATTTTAAATTCATTATATTTCAAACAAATATACATCAACCATATATTATTGAAAATATTTCATAATTCATACATTGATATTCAATTTTGATTATTTTATCAATTTATATGAATACTTTTGACAAAATAATTTCCGTGAAATTGATATTTATTAAATTTAAATTTGGCGCCTGATTAATCGGGCATGCTCGAAACTGAGTTTTCGTATTTTCACTCGGATAATATTCGGCTATTTTCGGTGAAACTTCGTACAACAACGAATATTACCGAGCACGCCCGGAACAACCAATCGCATTGATCCAATGTCCACGTCGTTGACACACAAGAGTGTTTTGCGTTCTGTTTTATCTCACACCTGGTTATCGTGTGTTTTTAATTACATTTGGGACCAAGCCAGCCTGTATTATTCCTGGAACGTAAGTAATAGCGCATAAGACAACGTTTAGGATATAAAAATATATTTTGAAAGAACGAAAAAAGTGAAACAAAATCCGCGTTTTATATCTCCATTCTCTCATTCCATCACGTTTTATTCTACAATCTTCAGGGCGCAGGATATCCGTGAGAAACGACATTTCGCATGTGTATTCGCGCGTGCGTTATTGTGTCTGTCTTTTTTTTTTTCTTTTTTTCCCCTATTCTATTCATCTCTTTCTCTCATTTTATTTCTACTTCACTCACACAAATACGTTATTCCAATCTATATAATTTCAAGATGGCGGCTGATCAGCCGTAATACCTTATGGCGTACCCAAGACGACATTTCTGAATACATAACCGCATTGCATTTATTCATTAATCTTTTCTGTGTGTTGGATAGTTGTTTATATTCTTCAAATAACTTCGGTAATAATATTTGACGGATAAAATTTGATATAGCGTTTATATATCGTTGGATGGTGTGATCTTCATTCAAGGTTGGGATGATGCTCTGTTTCCATTGATCATTACCTGTACGAGTCTTCGTTTATTTATTATTCGATTTATTCTCAATTTTTTTTTTTTTTTTTTTTCTTTTCTTTTCTTTTCTCGTGCTCACTATTATCATTTATATATACAGTTTTATTCAACAAATTATTTTATCAAATATTCATTATTCATCATATTTTTTTATATATAAATATTTCTATCATAAATCGGCTTGAAAGTGTCATATTCATGAATTCATATTGGTTTGGTTTTTTTTTCACCCATTTAGTACCAACATTTTTCGAGTTTTTAAGCCGATGTCCTCATCACTATCGAAAAATAGTCTTGTACCACAAGCATCATCTTCACGATCTTGGATATCATCCATCTTCGATTACATTCGGGATCAAGCGAGCATTCTACGACTGTCGAACGTAAGTACTCCCGGGTCCATTATCACGTCGGATGGAATTGGTTATAGTCTCGTCGTAGAAAAATTCGGAATACACATTTTTCAAATCACCTTGCGGACAATCAATTCTATTTTATTTCTCTCATCATCATCATCATCATCATCATCATCATTTTCATTATTATTATTATTATTTCATATATTTCTACTTTTATGTCTCTTGCATCTTTATTTGTATTGGATGAATTTATTCTCTGTTGGATTTTATCTCTAGTCACATTCAAGGACATGAAATTTTACCTGGTTATAGTTTAGTGTAGTAGACAAGTAATATCTCAACTGTACAAATAATCATAATTATTGATAAATAATACATTGTAAATTTATTTCATCTTAGTTTGTTTTTATCATTTTTAGATGCCGCGAATCCGAAGGCGTCATCGTTCTCGGAGCCACTCGAGGTCTCGTTCACACTCTGCTGGATCACCACAATATGAACATAAACGTAGGCGAATAGATTATGAGAGTCCCCAGAGTAAAGGCACATACAGGTTAGTAGTATTACCAAACTAGTTGAATATATCTTTTTTTTTTTATTATAATTATGATGATTAATATTATTATTTGTGTATATATATATATATATCTTTTTATTTCTTCATCATATTAAATCTAATCATAATGCAATGTTATTCCTATCTATACACACCTTCAATTCAGAATCTCACTGACCTAGTCGTTGATTTTACACCACAACTAGTGGGAAGTAATATATATTTATACTAAAAAGAAGAAAAAAAAAATATATCAAGTTCTATGTAATTGTAATTTACCTAAAAAGGAAAGTGGAAATGGATTCAAATGTCAAGTTAATTAGATGATTTTTTTTTTTTTTTTTTCTCCATAATATTTTAATCTCATAGATGTGACAATTGCGGAAATTAATTTAAAACAATTTTTGTCATTATACTTGATTTGTCTTTGCAGGAATATATGATACATTGTCAAGTTAAATAATTCAACTTCCGCTATGGTTATATACACATATCCCAATGGTGATGACTCGAAGGCCAATGTTTGTCACATTATAATCACTATTGTGTATAATATATACTAGTTGATATACATGATATATATGATTTCCCCTTCCATAACCTCACTTTACAATCTCACGTTATTCCTCTCGTCCATGTCATGCAGTGTATACAAAAGTCAGTACCAATGGAGCATTCGAGTTAACGAGACGTCTTGAATTATTAATAACTCTCGTTTTTTTCTATCTCTTATGCTAGCGTTGATTGAAATATTAATTTATCGTTTGTGATAAGAATTTCAAAAAATATTTTAGATTTATTGTGGATTAATTGAATATTTTTTTAATGGTGAAAATCTGTTTATTTTCATTGGCAATGTGATTTAATGAAAATCAAAATATAATTTTAGTGAAAAATAAAAATTAATTTTAGTTGGCAATTTGAATAATTTTTATTATTGATAAATAATAAAAAATAAAAAAATAAAATATATTGAAAAATATCCTTGTACTTTTGATATATTAGAAAATGCCGGAATTAATCTTGAATTATTTTTCATTGTGAAATAAAAATAGGAATAATATATTTATAAAGAGAAAAGATTATATTGTATTTATTCTATTTAATATATTTTCTCTGTGAATAATCGCATGTAATATTTTTAATCTTATTCATTTCTCACTTTTCACTTTATAATTGAATACATTTTTATTTATTAATATATTCTCAAGTACTGATACTTCCACTTTGTTTCATTGACTATCACACGGTCAATTGGCACAGCAAAGTTTTATTAACATTTTTTTTTTTTTTTTTTTCTTCCTCTAACAGACGACTAAATGTAATTTCACACTTGGTCACTTGATTGGTCAGCATATACGAAAGTGAGTGTCTTTCCGACAGTGTATAATTTCTCACCACAGACTTTATCATTTTTATCTTCTGTTATATTTCACATATTCACAGTATATAGTGTAATTTATTCGTTCAAATTAATTGTCAAGCTAAATGGTGAATTAATTAATTATTTAGAATTTATGGTAAAAAGTAAATTGAAATTTTTTCTGCAAAATAGGAAGTGATGCCTGTACTTTACGTATCTCTCGCGAACCGGATTTTTAGGTACAGTACTCTAAATACCAAAAATTGTCGCATGAATTATCTTCTACTTGAAAATTTTTATAATTATAATCTATTTATTGTCATTGACATTTGATTCTCAATTAAAAGGTTATTGTGATTCACTGAATTCTTCCTAACAAAATCCTCAAATTTTTCCTATATCTTTCTTTAATTTATCCACAATTTCTATTGACCCAAACCTTTATTAAGAAAATAATAATAATAAAATCATCAATTAATCTTGATTTTGAATTCGTAATTAAAAACAAAAAAACATGTATAGAATATTTATTTGTTTTTACTTGATAAATTGAAATATACCATTAAATATTAAAATAATTTTCTGTTGTAATTTAGTGATGAACGAGTTTTGAGATCTCGTCAACACGAGCGTGGTACAAGTCAAGAACGACGTTACAAACGTAGTCATAGAAGATCGCCAAGTAGCGGTCGCCAACACTCATCCCACGTGCATGGACAACGTGATCGTGATAGAGCACACGTAGCACGATTAACATCACGCGATGTAAGACGAATGAGGGCTCACCGACATCATACATCATCAACACCAAGTGAAGAATCTACGCGTTATCGTCTACGTGCACCATCGTCCAAAAGCCAGGTCAGTAACCAATGATTGAATGTTTAATTTCCTTTAATTTTCGTTAAATTATTAATTTCAAATATATATTTTAAATATCAATATGCCACACCAAGTGATCAGATATTATTTTATTTTTTATTATTTAAATTTTTTTTTTTTTTTTTTTTTTTTTTTGTTTATTGTATTATTTTTAACGTAAATCAACTGAGCGACTCTCACAAATTTCCAATTATAAATTCATTAATTATTTAACCTATATAATTTTATTGAGTTTATCTTGAATGGAGGGGAGGGTTCAATGTATAATATTGAATGTAGAGTCTGCATGAAAAAATGAAATATTTTATTTGTTTCAATTAAATATTGTGTAGTAGTAGTGCAACAATAACAACAACAACAACCTCAATAATGATATTGAGGACAAGATGATAAATTTCTTACGCGTTCATCGTGATTCTTATATGTACATCGCTATTATTAACGACTTTATAATACAGTGATACGCCTTTTTTGTCTACAAAAAGTCTTTTATGAAGATGAAGAAATAAATAAAGAGAAAATAATAATAATAATAATAATAAATTTTTTATAAAAATTGAAATAATATATAGATTAAAAAATCTACAGATATTTAATGATAAAAAATGACAATTGAAATAGATGAATAATAAAAATAAAAAAATTCAAGTGAATCATACGAGAAAAAGTATTTTACATAAAACGTCAATGAATACTTATTTCTCTTCATCAACATTTTGCCATCACTACAAAACGTTATTCAAGTCAAACTATTTTCGTCGAAAGACTATTTTTGTTGGTATAGGCCCCAACATCACGCACTTTTCCACGATGAATTCACAGTAGATGATTATAAACTCACCAGATGGTCGATGTTGAGTATATTGCGAGTATGTGTCGGTCTGTGACCTTATTTCATTCAAGAAAAATAATTAATCGTGCAATGCAATACATACGTGAATGCCAATAACAAATATTTATATAGTTTACTGATTGATTGATTGATTGAATAAAAATGAAAATAGGAAAAAAAAAACAGAAAAAATAGAAATACAGTTGATGTGATAAAAATGTAATGAAAATCATGAAGCTAATTGAGTATGGTGTTATATCAATGATTAAAGTGAAGCAATGGACAATTAATAAAACATCACTGATACTCATCATGATGTATCATCACGTGTCAACCACCACCGGTTGATCGAAATTTGATAGTTCAACGGCCCCCTCGTCAAATGGCACAACGAAAGATCATGAATTGTGTTCACTGGGTATTGTCGCACTGTCGTTCATATAGGGAATACACAAATTTTCTAGAATACTTATCTGGTGGTTGAGTGCTGGACTTTGATAGTGGGCAAAGGCATTTAGGAAGCCTGGATTCCATATAAACATTCCATATATTTCATTATTATCAATTAATAATCATGAAATTATTAATTACGTGTTACATTGATGAATACAAGAATTATTAATAAAAACTCGGTATTTTCATTTTCAAAAATTAAATCCAATTCTTTTTCGTGTGCCAGTTTATATTTATACATTTTTTTTTTTTTTTTTTTGTATATATTGTGCTAATTCTTTTGTTTGGATTTCAATATTTTTGGCATAATTTTTTTGATTTCTATCACATGATTTTTTTACTACATGATCACAGTTACACCATAAATTTTTTTCTTTTCACTTTGATAGTTTTTCTGTAGAAATTACCGTGAATTCGAATAAAATCAAACTGAATAATTTGATTTATTATAATTGAATAATTTTCTAAATTCAGCAACACAATGTGCTTTTTTGTACTCCCGACCTGCCCCCTATAGTTCGTGGATATTCCCGATTGGTCAGCAAGAAGATCTCTCACAATGTTTCAACGACGCGCCAATAAACGACAATGGAATAAATGGAGCCAACAAGATGATATTACACCCATGTCTGAGACGTCAGTTAATGAGGTAGAAAAATAATTGGCGAGACGTGAAAAATAATCCCGCATCTTCATTTAAATTTCACTTTTAAAACAAAAATTAAAAAAAAGTTTTATTTAATTCACTTTTTTGCACACACGTGTTTTTTTTTTTTTTTTTTTTTTTCTTTCTCTCTCTCCATGTGCTTTATTATTATTATTTTTTTATTTTCCAGTAAACTTTTAAATTTTGATAGAAATTGTAGATTAAAAATTGTTGACCATCAGATCCACGTCATTTCATGAATTTGATTTTTTATTTTTTTATTTTATTTAGAGAAATTCTATGTGAATAGTTTTACTTTATACACAAAGTGTGGATTTTAAACCTTGAACATTCTATTCAAACCTTTAATACTTATCAAGTATCAAATCCTGCAAAAAAAAAAAAATTAATTAATTCACTGTTATAACAGGAAATATCAAAGATGCCAATTGAACTGGTGCTCAAAATTTGAAATTCCTATTCTGCATACAACAAATCTCATAGAACTTCTGTAAAAAAAAAAAAAAATAATAAATTCAACTTTTTCAAATAACGTGATTATGATGAACGCCAATTCTTAATCTATTAATTCTTTGGTTTATTTCTACTGGATGAATCGCCAACCAATGAAAGCATTTAATGCGTGCGCATTTTTCTTTGTTCTCTATCGCTGATTTTTTTATAATTTTTTATTTTTTTATTTATTTACGATAAGTCGTTATACATGTATTTATGTATCATTTTTTTTTTTTGTTCGACTCTCGATCATTACATATTATTTTTATTTCTTTCAATTATTTGAGAAAAAAAAAACAAAAAAAAATTACTATGAACAATATAGAGCATGATATTTATTATTATTTTTTTTTTTCATTTACACTTTCATGAACAAACTCAAGACAAGGAAAAATAATTTTTCTTAATAAAAATTTGTTTGTCATTGTCCGCGTGACTCATCTCGGCAACTTTCCACCATATTCATGCGCTTCAGTGTGAAATTATTTATAATTAATGAATATTCCTTGGCTTTCATATAACCTCGACAATGTCATCGTTATCGGTGGCGATGTCGTGAAACAACAGGAAGAATGAAAAGTTTGAAAATATTATGAGGAACACTTTTCGACCTTGAATTATACTTACCCGACGAATTATTAATAGCATAAAATTCGTGTCCACCGAAAAACGCCTACACATTTTCAATCGTTTGACTAACAGTGCCAACATCAAGACGTCAATCGAATTTTTATTCACTCTCAGTCATTCGTCTGGTGGTTGTGTGGTGCGTTTTTTAATTTTAATTTTGTTTATTTATTTTTTATCTTTGTCGTCTTCATTTGTGTTCAATTTTACCTTTCACCTCTTACCTATATCCTCTATCCACCATTTTCAAACACAATTTTCGTTCTTCACTACTTGACAATTCCTCATGATTTCCCTAGACATTTGTTTATTCAAAATATTCAGTGAATTATTTTTATATATTTCTACAATCGTTTCATTGATAGTGAATTTTTAAATTTATCTATTTATTTATTTTAATCAGTGTAAAATTAAAAGTAGAATCGATTTTCAAAATTTAATTTACGTAATCATCGTTACAGAATAGTTAGAAGCATTTTACTCATCTATTTTTCTCCCGTCATCATCATCATCATCATCGCTCGCTCGCTCGCTCGCTCGCGTTTACACTCACTACTCTACACGATATTCTTATTCATTTATTCACTCTCACATCTTCATCTTGTTTAACTCTTTGCCACTCTTATTCTATCTCACTCACTGGGTTTTGAAGCTCGCGCGCGTGTTGCGTGAGGACGCATTATTCGTTGGAGCGTGTGCTTGCTCTGGCGGCTGTGCTGTGATATTTTTAGTACAACAGTATTTGGCGAGGCAAACGCGCGCGATTTTGTCCCCGCAAACCTCATCGTCCACATCATAATCATTATCATTAAACATCAAACATCAAATATCATCATCATCATCATTATTATCTCCAATATCTTTACCACCAATTGCTAAAAAATTTATCCAATCGATTAGTCTTGTATAATTCATCAATTGCATACGAGCATACACAAATTAATAAATCTATTGGTATATCGAGTGTATACTGAATGTGTTTGATTCTATTCAGTGTCCAGGATGAAGAAAGTACGAGAGGTTGAAGATAACGCGTAATGGAATTGATTAATAAGAGGAAAAAAAACACACCAAATCCACCATTTTATCATCATTATTTAAAATTGAATTGCAATTAAGTGATCAATAATATTATACACTTATCATTATATTCTTGAATATATATAAATATATATTTTTTTTATTCAATAATAATTTGGATCATTATTATTAGTGATAATGTTTGCTTTTGCGACACGTGACAATGTATCATCAAGTCGTCAAAATTCAACGAATAATCGACGCCGATATGCAAGATCATCCACAACAAGTGTAACACAATTATTAAGTGATTCATGTACAAATTTATTTCAACGTTTAACAACACGAGTACGTGGACCATCAAATAATAATGATAGATCCACAATTAAACGTTCACCAATTGGTACAGCTCGTGATATTGGTAATACACGAAATCGTATTGAAGATAAATATTCATCAATATTAGATCGTTATTTGAAAAAACGTGATGAAGAATCATTATCGAATAATAATTATAAACGTCGTAATTTAAATTTATCACGTCGTGATGGTATAAGTCCATTTGTTAGAGAAGAAAAAACATTAGAACCATCTGTACCACGTACAATTTCCAAAAGTGCTACGACAAATAGTGTTTTATTAAGTGAAAAAGCATATCCATATGTTAGTGTTGCTTCGTGTCGTAAAAAATCACATGGCTATCAGAGTATTGATAGGCAAACACTGATTAATTCAGATATATATCGAAGATATGGTAGACATAGGTCAGGACATGCCGAAACAAAAAGTCGAAAAATACGATTGAACAATCGAAATGGAAAAAGTGAACAATTGGATGATTGTCAAATGAAAAATCGCCATTCAAAAGAATCATCAATATGTAATAATAATAATAATAATAATAATGATGATGATGATGATCTGGATAAAACTCCAACGCAAAAAATTGCAAATACCGTTGATAATGATACAACAATTGCGGAGCGTGAGGCAAAACGAAAAGAAATCCAAACGCTTATTATGAAATATTCAGCGTTGGATGAGGCTTATGGTGGAGGCAATGAGTCTGGTGGTAATATTACTGATATTAAACCAACGGCAGCTGAAATAATTGCCAACAAGTATCAGAAGAATGGGACTAAGGGCATTGGAACTAATTCACAAACGAAAACAATTGATACAAGGGCAATTGTAAGTTGTCGATGAGCGTGATTATATTTGTGTGTAGTGGTGTCGCTATCATACACACAAGAAACAATGCCAAAAAAATTCCCTATGCCTCAATAAAAATTTTAGAAAAAAATTTTTAAAAAAAACATAAATGAAATATTTGCGTGCGCGTGTGATTACCTTACCATTATTTATTTATTTATTTTTTTTTTTTTATACTTTTTTTTTTTTTTCTTTATTTATTTAATACTTTATTTTTAATATTCATTTTTTTATGGCTTTTGATTAAAACTTGAATTTAATTGAGTAAAAAAAAAACAAAAAAATATATATATGTTCAATTAATATGTGATATTTAATTAATTAATTATTTATTTATCATTTCAAAAAGCTGTGAAGATTGTGTTATAGTTTTTTTTTTCGTTGTTGTTGTTGTTGTTGTTGTTGCTGCATGATACATGATACAGTTTAATATTTGCCTGTGAAAAGCTCGCTCAGTTGAAATTCGTTTTGGATCTCACAACCAATACCAACCACTAGTGAATCTATTTTTTAATCTGCCTCATTTCACCTCTTGATTACGCAATATGTCGTTTTCAATGGTGTTGAAATAATTTTATTTTTCATTTATTTATTTATATATTTATTATTATTATTATTATTATTATTATTTTATTTATTTATTTATTTATTTTTTTTTTTTCATTGTAAATGAAAATGTTGATGATAAAAATTGGAATTATAAATTCTTTTTTTTTTTTTTTTTTTCATTTGTGATCGGTCTTTTGTGATTTTTCATGTGTACAAATTTTTTTTTTGTTTATTTATGTTTTTAAATTTTATATTTTATATTTTATATTTTATATGATGATCAAACTTGGTTGGTAATATTGTTTGCAAACGTTAACGTGCCGGATTCACTGGTTTTATAAGGAAAGTGAACACGGCACGTGGGACGTTGTGTGGATAAACACGTAAGTACAATCACAACACTCTTTAGTGTATTTTGAAATTAAGTAATACAAGAAAAGAAAAAATTTGTTTGTTTGTTTTTTTTTTTTTTTAAATTTACAAAAATGAAGAAAGAAAAAATTATTTATTATTTTTTTTTTTTAATTTATCAAATTTTTTTTTTTACTTTTTTTTTTTTTTTTTTTTTTTTTCTAAATTTTTTTTATTTTACTTCTAACGAAACAATAATAAATACAGAAAGTTTATATAAATGTATCAACAATTATAAATAATATGAACGAAGCAGTCACATTTTTATAATTTTTTTGCATTTATTTAATTTTACAATTTATATTATATCAATTAATTTCATTGAAATTATAATTTACTATTCTTATTCAATTTTATATATTTACGTTAATTTTTTTATTTATTTTTATTTTTTTCTATTTTTCACACAAATAATTTAATTGAATATATAAAATTTCTTTATTAGATGAATTAAAAATACACAAAAATAATTTTTTTGGGATTAAAAAAAAATAAAAAAAATTTCTAGTGTATAATTTGGCTGCTTCGATATAAAATAAATGCAAAATAAATTTTACAGAAAAAAAGAAAAAAAAAGTAAAAAAAAAATCATCATTGAATAAATAAAAATAAAAAATGCAATGATGAGCATAATTTAAATCAAAGTTAATATAGAGTATAAATATTTTATACATATAATATATATATATATATGTATATGTATGTATATGTATATGTATATGTATATGTATATTATAAAAAAATATATGTATATATATATATATATATGTATATATGTATATATAAAATTGCGCTTTGTGCCGAACTGGTAAATTTCGTAACCGCAACTTTCTGACTTGGCAAACTATTTTGCCCTCTCCCCTTTCTCTCTGATTGTTGGGTTACATCTCCGTTATAATGGAATGGAATTGGTTGATCGACACTGGTGTGGGCCACATCTCTCCTCTTTTTCTCTCTCCCAATTCCCGTATCGGGATGATGATGATGATGATGATGATGATGATGTAATGGTGTGGATGATGACCATGGTTGGGACTACAACATCAACAACAACAACAACTACCACCATCTATCTACCTACCTCTACCTATCTACCTTCTACGACAATGCAATGACTTGTGTGTATTATCGGTTCGTTACACTACACAACAACTTTGGCAATGCGAAATCACGTGTATCAACAACGACCTCTCAATTGATGTGATGATGATGATGGATGATGATGGATGATAATAATAATGATGATAATAATGATGATAATGATGATGATGATGATGTTGTCTCCTATTGATATCGACATTGGGGAATGCCCACGCTTTTGGCACGCCGTTTGCTGACAATACAACTAACAACAATCATCAATGGACAACGACTTATTATGGAATTGGAACGATTGGCAATGTATTTATTAAATCTAATTGGGTAATGATGTACCGGCACTACTACGCAACATCGCGGTTAATCCCACTGCCAACATCGTGTCTGTTTCACACTTACTGATGCCGTTTTGGCGATGCATCGGCAATAGAGCCCACCACGACCGCCTTCCGTCGAGGACGATGGAGACGGCCATCTTATTTATCGATACGGCGACGTCCTGGCAAATAGATGTTCGTGAATACGTGAATACACTCATTGTAGTAGATTTAAGACAAAACAAACAATTTTATCCATGATCGATTTTACTCGATCGATTTTATTATTCGGTTCATTTTCCGGTCTATTATCTCTCTCTTTTTTTTTTTTTTTTTTTTTTTTTCTCTCTTATCAGTTATCCAATTATTAATTTATTCTCTTTATATTTTTATTTAATTATATTCGCGAAATTTATAAATATTTTTTTTGTTTTTTTTGTTTACATATCAATTATTGTCCTTGAGTAAATTTATTTTTATTAATGATATTCAAAAAGTTCATTTCTCTATCAATCAATTTATTTTATTTATTTTATCCAATTTTTTTTTATTCAGTTCATTTTAATGTGTAATTGACGGTAGAAAATGACACTATCAAATTTGATTTATAAAATAAAATAGTTTATTATTGTTTTTTATTATTTATTTATTTATTTATTTATTTATTTATTATTCCGTTGAATAAGTAACGTGAAAAACATTGTTTTTCTTAAATACCGAAAGACAAATTCAAGTCGAAATAAAGAAAAATCGCGCGATATAATATAAGAGAAAAAAAAAAAAAAGAAAAAAAAAACGGTTTTTTATCAGCAAATTCCGAAATTGCACACTTCGTGCTCTTCCTCATTTATCCTTTATCAACACTTAATTCATATAATATCCACCATTTTCAGATGCCGATATATATATATATATTTTTTTTTTTTTTTTTTTTTTTTTTGTATCTTAATGTGGATTCCGCGCGATTACAAGTAGCATTAAAATAATGCGTTATACGTATTTCCCTGGTGGTCAATTAAATCATAATTAAATAATTAATTTAAAATAAATATAAATATTACATTAGTAATATATAAATATATAATAATCTTTTTCTCAATTTTTATTGTGAAAATTATCACCAGGATAACGCGTTGACGCAAGACATTTTCTCTCAGTCATGAAATCTTTTTAATCTTTTTTTTTTTTTTTAAATTTAAAATACTCCACATCTTTTACAGTATTTCTTAAATCACAATATAATTATTTTGAAAAAAAAAAAAAAAAAATTGAAAAAAAAATTAAATTTCTATTTTATTTGCACTACTTTTTATTAAATATGACAGAGAGAAAGTGTCACAATTGCCTCGTGTACTCGTTGGTCCAAATCGTTTCTATAAGTATACGTTAGATGACAAATGTTTGCAAATTAATTTATCTCTCGAGGCGATTAAATTAACTTTATTGTAGTATATAATAAGTAATTACTTCATTGTTCGTGTAACTTCTGCTGCACACGAATAAAATAAATTATGACTGAACGAGTGTGAAAATTAATAGATCCTCGACACTATTTAATAAATCATTAAAAATTCTATATTACAAATTAATCAATTAATTAATTTTTTTTTTTTTTTTTCTAATTTTTATTACAATTATTTCTATTATGTGTATGATATACAATTGATAGAATTTCATAGTAATTTTTATTTAGTCGAGGAATAGAAAAAAAAAATATTTAAATATTTCACACTCGCCAGGTCTAATTACATCACCTTATATACTTATCTGGTTTTCCTTCAATTGCAGATAAAATACTGGTCACCCTGGGTGAGGGTACCTTTGGAAAAGTTGTCAAGGTTAAGGATTTGCAAATGTAAGTTTCAATGGGTTATAAACAATAAACCAAAATCATTCTGGTATTATTTTGATTTATTTAAATATCCAATAATATCTGTAGTAAAGAAATTAATGTAGTTATGAGTGTATATATATATGTGTTTATGTATATGTAAAAAAAAAAGACATTTATATACACGGATAACTTGGCAGTTTGGAAATAGTTCGACTCGTAAAATGAGACCGCGATCATAATTAGAGAATAGCCTTGTGCCTTGGCAAGTTAGTGAACCAGTTCCAAACATATCGATGATGGTTTCCACGAATTTTACTTTCACAATATAAATATAAATATATTCATATATAAATCTATAAATCTATGAATTATTGTTTTACTATAGGGATCATACCATGGCCTTGAAAATAATCAAGAATGTTGAAAAATATCGAGAAGCAGCTAAATTGGAGATAAATGCATTGGAAAAAATTGCAGCAAAAGATCCAGATGGCCAACAGTTAGTTATTATATTTTATTTTATATTATATTATATTATATTATGCTATATTATATCTTCACTATAATCCTTTATATTTATTCATGTTAAATTATATTTAAAAAAAAATATTTCTTTTAGTTTATGCGTGAAAATGCTCGATTGGTTCAATCATCGTGGTCACATGTGTATCGCTTTTGAAATGCTTGGTCTCAGTGTTTTTGATTTTTTGGTAAGTTATAAATAATTTATATTATATATACAACTTTTTATCTATGCATAATATTTATTTATCTATAAACATTATATATATATAATTTTAGCGAAACAATAATTATCAACCTTATCCTCTGGATGACGTGAGGCATATGGGATATCAATTGTGTTATTCTGTAAAATTTCTTCATGACAACAAATTAACTCATACAGATCTCAAACCAGAGAATATTCTCTTTGTTGATTCTGATTACGAAGAGACATTCAATACTAAAAAGGTAATTGAATAATTTATCTAATTTATTAGCGAGCTGGTAATTTTTTTTTTTTAACAATTAAAAAAAAATATATATATATATATTTTTTTTATTTTTATTTTTATTTTTATTTAAGCATCGTGATGTAAGACGAGTGAAGAGAACTGACATTAAGCTTATTGATTTTGGTAGTGCAACATTTGATCACGAACATCACAGTACAATTGTCAGTACTCGACATTATAGAGCACCTGAAGTTATTCTTGGTGAGTTAAATAATAATTTTTTATATTAATGTATGTTTGAAAATGATGATAATTCAGTCCAAATAAATATCTATTATTATCTTATTTAATAGAACTTGGATGGTCACAGCCTTGTGATGTATGGTCTATTGGTTGTATACTATTTGAATTATATTTGGGCATTACGTTATTTCAAACTCATGATAATCGTGAACATTTGGCAATGATGGAGCGTATACTTGGTACAATTCCACATCGTATGGCACGAAAAACAAAAACAAAATATTTTTATCATGGTAAATTAGAGTGGGATGATAAGAGTTCGGCAGGCAGATATGTTAAAGAAAATTGTAAACCCTTGCACGTGAGTATACTACTACTACTACTATATATCCACACACAAAATATTTCAATTATTTTACATATCAATTGTATTTATTTTTAGCGTTATATGCTTTCTGAGGATGAAGATCATCGACAATTGTTTGATTTAATTCAACGAATGTTGGATTATGAACCGGCACAAAGGATAACGTTGAAAGATGCATTATCACATCCATTTTTTGATTCATTACCGGCTTCAAAACGGCTCGTTGATGCAAGAGCTAGCACTGATACTCAGCAAACGCACGAACGCTCGCATTCACTTTCCCGATGAAGCTAGAGTAGGGACCAATCACCCTATTGTTCCAACACGTTAATTAAACTTGGTGGGAATAATTTTCCCGTTAAATGGATATACTATAAAGTATTTCTCTATAATGATGTGTTTGATCAGTTGAGCGTAACTGCGTCCCCACATAATATCTATCTAAAACAAATTTTGCGATTGTAAGTAAACATTTTATAATGCTCTGTACATTTTATCCCTCCCTTATTTTATTATAATAATATTACAAAGTCAACAATGTGCTTTAAACGGGAAAAAAAAAAAAAACAAAAAACAAAAAAAGGAAAGAAAAAAAATTTTAATAAATACAAATAAGTTGACATGAATAATTTTTAATAAAATATGTCAGTAAATTGCGTAATGTGAAAAGACTTTGTAAGAGATTTTTTTGTTGTTATATCTGTTGATAACCAGACAGTGATTCCCGTAGATTTGGGACGATTCCCCCCATTGCGGTGCTGATATTATATTCACATGGACTGGTTATTGAAAATAATGATAAAAATAGGAGGTATAATTAAAAAGGAAAAAATAAAATAAAATAAAAATGTGGTAGTAAGTGTAAAAGTCATGAGAAAAGAATGAGCGTGAGAAGAGAGTGCCTGTGTTTTCGCAGAAAAAAAAAAATAATAATTTGCGATTAATTTTTCCTCGCAATTTTCTGCTGAGTGATGATCATGATTTATAATTTTATGACAAATAAGTATTTATTATTATTATTATTTTTTTTTTTTCCTATGACAGTTTATTTTACGAAATTAATTTAATTTTTGTTCTTATCACTGTCAAACTCCAACGAATCAATCAACAGTAGTAACATAACTTTTTTTTTTTTTTTTTTTCTTTCTAATGATAATGAAAACGTGTCATCATTTCATTTCAATTGTTGAAGAATATTAAGCTTATCCTGAAATAAAAATGTTTGTGCTATTGTTTATAATGAATAATCAGATTCGTATATACTTTCTAGTTCATGTCCATCTGTAAATATAAAATAATTGTAACAATTGTACCCGTGCGTGCGAAACATCGAATGTATCCTACGTTAAAACAAAGATATCGTCAATAATATTTCTCTTCTGTTTGAAATTAGACGATTAAATATTACTTTTAGATTACCTTATATATTTCAACATTTTAAAATGTTAAAAAATTATTAACAGATACAACATAAAAAAAAAAATTAAAAATTCATAAAACCACGAATAAATTATATTTCTTGATATCCATCGTGAAAAAAAAATAAAAAAATTCCTATATGAATTTTATCTGTATAGTTAGGAAGACATAAGAGAGCCACCGATACTTGAGATACAAAATAACGTGTGTAAGAAAAATAAAAAATTTTTTTTTTTTCAGTACTTTATTTTTGTTTATTTTCATAAAATTAATTAATTATTTTTCACTCATGACACAAGACAAAAAAAAAAATACTTGTGTGCGAATTTATTATTTTTTTCTGCATCATATTGCAATTTTTAAATAAAACTAACGTGAATTTTAGAAATTTATAAATACAAATATACGCAGAAGCTGATCATTCATCGAAATTGATTTTTTTTTTTTTTTTTTTCCTTATTAATTAGTATTCCAGTTTTATAAATGGATTTACTCTCATTATTTTTTTGTTCATTGATAATAAACACCCCCCCCCCCCCTCTCTCTCTCTCTCTCCCGCATTTGTATCATAAAGATGAAATTTAAAGTTTCGGCCAACTATATGTCACAGGCAATGCAGTCTTATAATCTGATTCGTATTGCTGAGCCATAACAAACTCGTCGTAGTTCTGTGGCTCTGGATAAACTGTAGCCAAGGCTAAAATAAAAATAAAAATATACATATTACCTTGAATCTCATACTGCTTGAGTTCTTGAGTTATTAAATAAATGAAGAAAAAAAAAAAATATATATATATAGGTATCAAATGAAATAAAAATATGAATGCTCACATTCTTGATAGGCGTATTTCATCACCTTGACTGCAATTCTCAATGAACATTTGCGAATATCATTAAGTGGTGGATAAAGATTGCCAGATTGTAAATCGGCATCGGTTACAATGTCAGCAAGCGCATTAGCACTTATAAGAAATGTTTCTTCAGGAATTGTACGCATTCCCGCGCAAATTGCACCTAGAGCAACACCTGGAAATATATAACTGTTGTTACCCTGGCCTGGAAAATAAGTTTTTCCGTTGAAATTAACAGGATCAAAAGGTGAACCACTGGCAAATATACAGCGACCCTAAAATTAATTATAAATGTATTAATCATTAAACAAAAAAAAAAATTATTTTGATTAAAAAAAATAATAATAATAAAAGTAAATATTTTATTTAATTACATTTGTAGCTGTGTATGCTTCTTCCGCGGTGCATTCGGCTTTACTTGTTGGATTACTCAAAGCAAAAATAACAGGTCTCTCATTAAATTCTCCCATTGCAGTGAGAATTTCTTTGGTGAATGCACCACCAATTGCCGCAGCACCAATTAACACTGTTGGCTTTATTGTTTTTACAACATCAACAAGATTATCAATTGGTTCATGGTCCTGTGCAAATCGAATTTTGTGCTCGGTAATACCACCACTAACACGATTTTTTACAATGAGACCTCGTGAATCTACTAGCCAAATTTTACTCAGTGCTGCCTCCTCTGTAACACCTTCTCTCATCATAGCCATTACGCACAATCCTGCAATTCCAAGTGAAGCCTAAATACATGAAGAAAAAAATTTTTTTAAAAATTAATTAGTATTTAAAATGTTATTTTTTTCAATACTTTTAAATTAATTGTTCATTATTAAAATGTATTTACCTCTCCAGCACCTTGGAAGACAATTGTGTGGTCAGAAAGTCGTGTCTGAGTGAGACGCAATGAAGCCAGAAGTCCCGCAACAGCAACTGATGCAGTTCCTTGAATGTCATCATTAAACGTACAATAATGATCACGATATTTTTGTAATAATCTGAATGCATTTGCATTGCCAAAATCTTCAAATTGAATCAATGTATTTTGGCCGTAACGTCTCACAATGGCCTCCATAAATTCTTGGATAAATTCATCATACACCAAACCAGTTGTACGTTTGTGCTTGTGTCCAATGTATAGTGGATCATCCAATAATGATTGAGTATTAGTACCAACATCAAGAGTAATTGGTAAACATTGGTGTGGTTTAATTCCAGCCAATGCAGTATACAATGATAATTTACCGATGGGTATTCCCATACCGTGCGCCCCCAAATCACCAAGTCCAAGTATTCGTTCACCATCAGTGACAACAACGGCTCTAACGTCGTGTTCCGGCCAATTTTTCACTACATCATAGACATGGCCCTTATCGTGAATACTGATAAAAAGGCCACGTGGTCGACGATAAATAAGACCAAATTTTTGACAAGCAAGACCAACTGTTGGTGTATACACCAGTGGCATCATCTTCTCCACATTTTCACCAAGCAAACGATAGAAGAGTCTCTCATTCCTATCCTGTTTCAATTTTTATATTTTTGCATCATAACTCATATAATTTTATAATTTTTTCATTTAAAAAAAAAAAAAAAAAGAATGTGAATTAAAAATTTTTATGAGTTTTTGGGTACGAACGAGTAAGCCCGCAAGATAGATGTACTTGGATAGATCATCTGTATAACGATCTAAATTTAGTCGACACAGTTCCAATTGTTCATCCTGAGTTTTCACCACTGGCGGGAGTAATCCATGAATACCCAAAGTTTGACGCTCTTCAATAGTAAATGCCATGCCCTTAAACATAAATTAAAAAAAAAAAAAATCCAATTATAAATAAATATAAAATTGTATATCTATGTATTGAGAATAGTTAATGTCTTTGAGCTAAATTTTAAAAAATACAAGGTAACAATTTTAATTTTGATTGATGTGAGATAGTGAGAATATAAATGCCTGAGGCCTTTGAAAAAGGCAAACTCGTTATTTACATGTCTTTTGTTATACATTTCATTTCAACATCGTATTAATGCATTATAAATAATCAGTTCAAGGCGCAATATCAATCATATTTATTTTTCCAAGTTATCAAAAAAATAATAATGATAATAATCATCATTATCATCATCCTATTTTATCTATATTTTTTTGAATTTGATTCATTAATTAAAACTGAATATCAGTGAACAAAAAAAAAAAAAAAGAATTAATAATGATAAATAAGAATTACATAACGATTTTATCAAGTTGTGAATACAAGAATTTTACTCATAATTAGTATACTTTCATAAGCTGACCTTGAGACTACAGATAACAATTAAATAGACAGTACTAAAGCGTGCCGAGATGATTCATATTGGTGACACATTGTCTGGTTCCCTACAATATTATAATCATTCATGAGTAATTAAACTCTGACGACAAAATTCATTTGTCATTCAGTAATTCAATGATAAAAATAAAATTATATATTTAAAAATATAATTTGAATATATAATGTCAGGTGGAATATGAATTAAATAATAGTAAATTTATAAATTCACACAGGATGTGCAATTGAACTTTGTGATTGATAATATTTTTTTTTTTTTTTTGTCATGACTTTTATCAGACATTGTCTGGTTTTTTTTTTTTTTTTTTTTTTTTTAACAATTAAACAAGTTAAAAACAAACAAAAAAATAATTGAGTAACAATGATGATCAAAGGTTTTTGAATGTGATTTTTATATAATTAAAAATTTTATATTGTCAGATTTACTTTGTGTACAAGAGAATTTGTCAAGGAATAAACCTTGGTAAATTTCCATTGAACCATTGTTACCAACAATGAAGCCTGTGACGCTCGGCTACTAAATTAAATCGATTCAAAACTTCCCTAATACAATATATATATATATTACATCCGGAGCCAACAAACTTCGAGAGATATTTTATTGAAATTAAACCAGCTCCTTCAATTTCTAACCAAAAAAAAAAAAAGATATAAAATATAAGCAATTTCCTTTTTTTTTTCTTTAAGCAAAATAAACAGGTGTTTTCAAAAATCTTGAATTTCATCACAATTGAAAATTAACACTTGGAAAAATTAGTATTGTGTAAGCAAAGAAATTAGTTAAAGTCATCTGTACTTCAACATGAATTTGAAATAACTGCACAAAATGAATACAAGGTCACAAAGTGAAAACTTTCTACTAATTTGTTGAGAATAGCGTAATCACATGGGCAATTAACCGTAGAAACTTCACATTTTTATATATAAGTAACTAAAGTATATGTATATATGTATGTATGTATGTATGTATGTATGTATGTATGTATGTATGTATATGTGTATATACCCGTCCATCAATAGAAACTAAAGCTTCAGGTATTCCAATCCAAAGATGATCTTTCGACACAAGAGTCCACCAATCCTTCTCCATTGCTACAATCAATGGAACTCCCTTAATTTTACACAATATTCAAGCAATTGTTGGGGGTGAATTGCCCTCTTTTTCTTCTTACACACGACATAATCATAGCAACAATTCGATTTTTTGTTTCTCTGGATACCGTTGCTGTGGTGGCAATTGTATTTCGTAGTCGAGTTGTAAAGCAAAATATAAAATTCACCTCAAATAATCAATAAATTGAAAATTTCAATTTGACTCTTGTTAATATTTATATTATTTTTCTCACCTTTAAACTCTTTGTCAATATAAATAATTCATGATTTATTTCATTCTGAACTTTGTCATATTATATTATCAAGTTAAAAATTACCACGACAAAATGACATCATTGAATATCACAGACTTGAAAATTGTTTAATACAGTACCTAATTATTTTTACTAACAAATATTATTATATTATTTCCTGTATTCAATCTAATTTCAGAGAGCATTGTCATAAATTAAATTAAATTATTAATGGAAAAAAAAAAAAAAAAAGAAAAAAAAATTATATTTATTTTCATTTTACAATTGTAACGAAAAATATTCATATTGTACTTTAATATACGATAAATTAATAAATTAATTGATTATCTCATGAAAATATTAAATAGATAATCAGTGATAATTTTTATGCGTATTAAATAGTATAATTTACTTTCATGTTATGCAATTTGCAGGGTATATACACTTGTTTGACAAGGTTGTGCCAAGTTGAAAGGGTATTCAACGTGATTATTATTGATTTTGTATAAAATAAAAAAAAACTATTATTTCATAATATTGATTAGAAATTAAACTTTCAAAACAATAAATAAATATTATATATTATAAAAAGAAAATAAAATACGCAATAATAAGAAAAAAAAAAACGTTTTTCATGATGACTAAACAATTTTATCAACAGAAAAATATTAAAATAAATATGGAATATAAATAAAACGTAGATATCAATATTCCGTTTTATATAAATTCAGTATGGCTGATCAATAGAAAATATTTTAAAATAAATGATAATATCAGGAATTTAATGCATTTGATTACTCAAATGCAATTGAATATGGTTGAAAATTATAAATATTAAATATGATTATTAAATAAAATTGCAATAGTATTTAATAAAAATTATACCTTATTTAATTGTGGATTTCTAATGTGATCCAATCCTTTAACAAGACCGGCAGAAATTTCATCACCAGGTCCACGTTGTCCCAATCGATCTCTTTGTAGTGTTGACATTGTACTTGAATCAATGTATCTAAATCCAATATCGCTTTCACTTCCTTTCTTTCCAGAGTCGCTCTTACTATTGACGATACCACCCTGTTGGACTCTGAAAGTGCCAGTGAAGCTCAGGTGAATATATGCAGAAATATAAGCGGTACAAGTTTAAGTTTTGACGCTTGACGCATGCATATATATATATATACACATACACACACACACACACACGCGACACACGCTACACATACATACCAAATTCACGTGTATAATTCTCCGTAGTTGTGTCGTTCCCTGATCTCATCTAATTTGTAATCGTTCACACTGAAATATGGTGGTGGGGATGAAAAAAAAAGATTAAAAGTAAAGACACCGTAACGTTTGACGGCGTAAACGCATATAACACCAAATGAACAAATGAATCGTCATGCTGGGTAGTAATTGTGCGCATGCGCATAATATATATATATGTATATATATTTATTTTTTTTTATCTTCTACATGCTGGTTATATTTATTATTTGAATAAATTTATAGCTATATAGTCTAATGTAATATATATTATATTGACGTGATGAAAGCGTGAATGAATTTCCGAATGATTCTGATGAAATTCGATGGTTGCATTGTATCTAACCTATAAAATATTCAACACATTTACGATACATCCTTTTTCTATTTCTCAATAAATACTTTTGTTTCCAAATAATATGTATGAATTAAATGTATATATATATATATATAATTTTTTTAAATACATTTTATTTTTTGTACGTCTGTATCTTTACCTAGGCTCGCATATTTCATCAGGTTTCAATGTTAAGGTGCCAAGGACACGTTCAAGGTGACTCACCTTCTCACACTTATTAAATTTACGCGCAAACAATAACATTTTTTTCGATGACATACTTTTATAATAAATTCCTTCTTCCTTCTAGACTATTCGATAAATCAATCCAAATTTTTCACGTTCTATCTCATGCAACTATTAAACGACTACAAACACCCCTAATACTCATCAAAGAAATATAACATGAAGAATATCAATTTATTTCCTTAATGCAATAATGATCGAACTTCAGACTGCTGACATTTTTCGATGACGTACAATGATATGAATTATAATAATAATAATAACAATAACTTGCTTTAGATACAAAATTGTGAAGATTAAAAATATTTATATTACGCAATCAAAAATTTTACCGGGTTTTTTTTTTTCATATCATATATATTTGAAAAATTACTACCGTATATATTGAAATCAGCTGTTTTACCAGCTGACTCACACGTGACATCATATCTGACGTTGATTTACCCCCATATATCACGCCATTCGAATATCCCAACTTTCTATATCATTGTATAGTTATGAATTACTTTTTAATAATTTTTCGTTCCATTCTAATGATTCTAACTTATCTTTTTGAATACAATGTTTTAACTTATAATTATATATAATTCATATTATTCAAAAATTTTTTTTTTTTTTTTTTTTCTCATGTATATTCGAAATGTAAAAAAAATTTATGAAATTATATTATTTCATCTAATTATTTTTGATTGACAATTCTTATGAATAGACATAAAAAAAAAAAAAATTTCTCATCCTCTCTCACTATTTCTGTCTTCTTTTTCTATTTTTCTTCATCTTCATTTATTCAACTGATAATAAATATCAAATAATTTTTATCGTACAGTAAATTCAAATGAATTCTATATTTCTTCAGAAGGAAAATTCAGAAGTAATTTCAGTTTACACACACAAACACACACACACACTCCAGAATAGCAGCAGGTGGGGAAAAGTAAAGAAAAAAAAAAAATAAGATGAAAAAAGGGACCATTTCACAGTTGAGACATGTAAAGGTAAAATTTTAAAGAATTTTTGAACCACCTGCTGTTAAAATCAGTCAAAACCGGTTTTAAAATGTTCGGGAATTTTCCAATGATCTTTTTGAATTTTTAAGAAAAAATTTTCTTCAAAAAATTTCATCTACCATAAATAATAATATATAGGACTAAACAAAAAAGAAAAAAAAAAAAAAAAATACAATATAATAGTAAAAATAAAAAAAAAACTTACGTGGAAGTTATTGGAGTTGTACATTGATCTTTCACACGTCTCGATGCACTTCCACCCATGATAAATTGATTTTATAATATATTATAATAATAATAATAATTAAAAAAAAATAATAATAAACAAAAAAATTATTTTCAAAAATTATTTCATCAATTGTCGTTCAACATAATAACTATAAATATTTCGTATTTGAAATTAATTATTTGTCGTCTTATGCAAACACCACAACGGTTTGGAGACAATAAAGCAAAAATTTATACGCGACACAGTCGATATTACGCGAATGGTCTTTTACGATTGCAACGGCTGGTGGCAGCAGCACGTATTTAAATGTATAAGTGAAAAGGATTTCGCTATACCCACAACTTCGCAAACAAACACTACCTTTCTGCAATTCGTAATTCATTATGTCCCCAATTCACTCATAACTCTCTCTCTAATATTCATACACGGCTGCTTGATCATTTGCTTTGTAAATGTAAATTATATACTTGTAAAAATAAATATACATGTGTATGTGTATGTGTGTGTACAATGAAAATGTTTGAATATACGAGAGTTAACGAAGTCCAAGTTTACGTCGCAATATCCGCAATAGTATATTACAAACAAATGATTAATAATTCAAAATCTTTTATGTAGAGAAAGCGTATACAATTATATATGTATATGTAAAAATAATGTAAAACTGGAATTATTGTAATTGAGAATATTCAATATACGGAATTGTATGATATGAAATTTTTTTTTTTTTTTGAGGTTATAATTTTTTTTGGAAAATTTTCAGAAAAAAAAAATTGAAATAAATATGAATGTTTTACTGGAAAAAATTATTAAAATATACAGTAGAGTGTGATTATATTTGATTTAAAATTATAAATTGGATCCCGTTGGCAATTCCGAAGTCTAAAATTATCATTACCATCGTGAAATAAAAATTTTTCATTTATCCAATGAGTAAAAAATAAATATTCAGTGGCGCCACTGTAATGGCGCCAATATAAAATCAAAAAATAAACAGACTCCTCTACCAATTGACTACACAACGAATTCGTAAGAGTCCAACGTATTTATAAATATTTCAAGATATAAATTCTAGTGACATCTTTTAGCGAAATTCAACAAGTATAAACAGGATTATTTCATAATAATCACGATGTATATAAATAAACCAACAAAATTGAAAAAAAAAAAAAAAAAAAAAAAAAACGAGAGCTACAGCAGCTGTACCAGAGCTAGTAAATCCCGCGCGTACAAAAGCACATGAAGTAGATTCTGACGTCGCGTTTATATTTCGTTTTCATACAAGTGCGCGCGCAATGAACCAGGCCCCAGTATCGTGCATTCCTGCTACATCGAAGATGTCAAAAACAAAGAAGGTCCTCGATGAAGCACGAGAAATGCAAAATCCTGAGCTTGATCTCGCGGATAAAAATATTGCAACATTTGAAGAGATGCCTGGATTGCGTGAGTATTCACATAGAATTCCATATTTGTATGACGTTGTGGTGGTTCGAGCCAAATTAGGCAACTTGCTGCAGACAGGTTTTTTTTTTTTTTCTTACGGAGACACGTCTGTCTACCACCATCGAAATGATTGGTGGAAGGGGAAAAAATAACTAGCGCACTTGGACATTCACTGAATTCAAATAATCCCGCGAAAATTAATTATCAGCAATTATATTGAAATATTGTATGTATATCAATGTTGAATAATATTTATTTATTTTTTTTTTTTTCAGTTAATATGCTAAACATTACAAGACTGACATTAAGTCATAATAAAATTCAAACGGTACCACCAGGTTTGGCAAATTTAGTCAATTTGGAAATATTGAATTTATTCAATAATCATATCACTGAACTTCCTATTTCATTATCACAAATGCCAAAATTGAGAATACTCAATGTCGGGTATGTATACTAATATAATAACGAATAAAATGAATCAATAAATCATAGTAATATAGAGAAAAATTATATTGGATGTATTTTTTATTTATAGAATGAATCGTTTGGATGCACTTCCGCGTGGTTTTGGTGCTTTTCCAGTTCTTGAAGTATTAGATTTAACGTACAACAATCTAAATGAAAAAAATTTACCTGGAAATTTTTTCATGATGGGTATGTATTAATTAATAAGTTTTCTTCAAAATTAAATCACGAAATTTAATTTTTATTTCACTTTTTATAATTATAGCCTGATTTCAGGCTATTAATGAGGACTTATACGTGAGTACGGGTCAAGATTTTTCTAAAATTTTTTTAATTTTGTTCCGTATTCGAAGAGGATGATCCCTATTATTTTTGAACGTAATCTGACGTACGGTTCTCCCAAAAAATAATAAAAAGTGAACCACAATTATATTAAACGGCTTGTTCTATATTTGTTTCTCAAATAACTTTTTTATTTGTTATTGTAGAAACACTGCGAGCACTTTATTTAGCAGACAACGATTTTGAATATCTTCCACCGGAAATTAATCAATTGAAAAATCTGCAAATTGTAATAAAACTTATAAAAATCATTTTTTTATCCAAATATTATTCACACATTCAATAGTTACATCATTTTTGTTTTTTTCTTTCTTTTTTAGTTGGTTTTACGTGAAAATGATTTGATTGAGTTGCCAAAAGAAATTGGTGAATTGATTCGACTGCGAGAATTACATATTCAGGGAAATCGATTGACTGTGTTACCACCTGAAATCGGTAATCTCGATTTGGTCAGTAACAAAGCAGTTTTCCGAATGGAATTCAATCCGTGGGTGACGCCAATTGGTGATCAATTGCAGGTCGGAATATCACATGTGATGGATTATATTCGTTCAGAAACATATAAATAGTAAGGCAATTATAATCAATACTTATGTATCAATTGTTATCAATTTTTATACCAATTAAATTAATTATTGCAATTATTTTAGTGTTTACAATCGACATCAAAATGCCAAAGGACCACCACCTGCTATTGAAAATGATAAGACCAAAAAAATATCTCGAATGCGTTAAACATGACAACATCAATATTTTTTTATTTCTATTTTAGCGACTTAATTGAGTTGTTGATAATTCACCATTATGAAATTTTTTAACAAAAAAATATATATATAACTTTATAGTGCCTTAGGAGAAATTTTATACCTCATAACTTTCTAAATCTATGAATAATTTTATATTGAACAATTAAATAATTTATATTAATTTTTAATTTATACATATATATACACACAAATACTAATTCATTATAATAAATAAATATGATATATATTTGTTTGCTAATAAAGTTTATAACCATCATATAATTTATCTGAAAATATTATTTTTATTTTCTCGATATAAATTTTATGGCATCAATAAATAAAATGATTTACAAAAAAAAAATTATTTTCAATGGTATAAATGATAATTCACTTTCATTATTTGAAAGTAAAGTTATATCAATGAACATCGAATTGACTGTTATGAAATATTGACAGACATTTAAATCACTTGTTCAATTTCTGGTACAATGATTTAAAAGTCATCATCAATTTCATCATCAGTATATTCACATTCTTCAATGAGTCGCGTAAGCTCTGCGTCGTGTTCGCGATTTTCACGATCAGACAGGTGTGAATCACCTTCCATAAATTGAGCAAATCTAAAAAAAAAAAAAGAAAAACATTACATTTATCATATTTTTTAAATATTGAAATAATAAAATAAATCATCATTTATTATTACTATTTTTTTTTTTTTTGCAATAATTACCTTATAGGATCTTTTAATCGTAAAATAGTTTTCCAAGGATTGGATTCAGGACTAGCACAATATTCACGTAAACCACCTAAAGCTTTATTTGTTTCTTTAATTCCCTGTCGACGATATTCATTTTCACTTAATAATTTTCGTTGTTCAGGAAACATTGTTTTCCTATTACAAATTATAATTTAATATAAAGTGAAATTTCATGATTTTTAAAATACAAAAATATTTTATTTAAATTTTAATTTTAATTTACATAAGCAAATAAATGATTTAACGTTTTTTTGTTTTTTGTTTTCTCATAATGTTACATTTAAATATTACCTACCAATATTTTTTGCTTTTGTGAAATATAACAATTGGGAAATTATAAGTAATAAGTAATAAAACACAAATGAAGATGGAAGCTTCTCTAAAATGGCTACTGAAATACACCAATGCCATTCCACTACCCTGAAAAATTAATTGTTTTTATATATCATAGATAGATAAAATATTTTTATTTTAATGTTATACCTGTAAAAACCACTGAATAATTTGCTTCGTTCGTCTATTAGTAACTGGTCCAATTCGATAACATATAAGAAAACTAATCGTGGATGTTATGAAGAAATACCAAATCACATAATCTCTGTACTGTAGCAATATGATTTGAGCATTTTCATAAATTATTCTAGCCAACCAAGAGCTCATAGCCCATCCGCTGCCAATCATTAAGTACATTGTTTTTCCCTAAAATATATATTTTTCAATTATTTTCTGCCAAATAAATTTAGAAAAAAAAAAAAATAATAAATATAAATTAGACAAAAATAATTAAGAACTCACCTGACCAATTAATTTACCCACAAACCACACTAATATGAGTACGGAAAATGTTACACCCAATGACACTCCAGTTACATAGTAAAAAAAAGAATTTCTACTCAATTTATATGCACTCCAAAATAAGATTATACCACTTATCGTCATTAATACTCTCCAAGGATCGATTTCTATTTGAAAAAATTATATATATAAATATAAAATTTATTCAAAAAAATATATAATAAAATATGAAATTAATATAAATTTCAAGTTAGACTCACTTTGAATTGACATTGTCATTTTATAGTGATAATTATTATATGGATATGTATAGATGCCTAAACAGGTATCATCAAAAGGGTTGATTCTGAATTTTTTGCTGTTTTTTGTGCCGAACCAATTGAATTTCCATGAATGTTGATTAATATCATGTTTTTCCATGACTTCAGTTGGACTTTTGCCATCGTATATATCATAAGTATCCAAATCTGTATGTAAATTCATCTATAAACAATAAATAAATATTTATATAATATTAATTTATTATATTTATTATAAAAATATATTGACTGTCTTACAGTAAGTGTTTTCCATATGCGAATAATATATTTTGGCTTTGCATTATAACAAAATATACGTAAGCCGGGAGCAGAATTTTCTACGGTATCCCCTGGTTCTAAATAGTGCACTAAAATAATAATATTAATTTATAATACGCATGAAAAATATATTTTCATTTCAAAATAATAAATACCGGTGTAGAATTAAATATAATTTCGAGGTTAAAATAATTCGGACTTACATGAATTTCCAGTGGATACTTGTACAAAAGTTTGACACAAAAAAAATAACAAGATAACTTTATTAAACCGAAAAAACCACTTTCTAATCATGATTTTATTTTTAATTGTTACACAATTTTTTTTTTTTTCATAAAAATATATTGCCAACAAACATCACATTTCAATCACAGTCATAACACTGCAAATACATCATTTATAAAATACATTTAAATTATCATGTGTGGTCACATGACCTCTCAAAATACGCATTACTCTATTGTATTTACATTCATAGATGGTGCCACGGCATAAAATCCACGTGCGATTACATTGAACATAGTATTATTACTGTAATAATGATAAAAGAAAAAAAAAAAAAAAAGAAACAATGAAGTAAAAATAGATTAATTATATTATTAATATTACTATTATTGTTATATGTAAGAAATTTAATTTATAACACATCGAATATTGTGATTGATAATTTAATAATTAATTTTTTTAATTTCCACATATTTTTCAATATTAATGTTTATCACATTTTAACAAATAAAAATGCTCAAACATTTTTATGAATATACATTTAACGTAATATTTGAGTGTTTATTTATGCATGGATTAACCTACCTCAATATCAATATTATTTATTAGTGCTTTTATAATTGAAAAGAAAAAAGGAGAAAAAAAAAACAAAACAAAAAATATATAATGAAACAATATAAAAAGTATATTAAATAATTATTTTTGTTATAAGTATGAGTGAAGCGTGTCCCAATTGTGGACAACTCACGAATTCATCTTGTTCAAGACTTATTAAAGACAATTGTGGTCATAAAAAATGTCGTATATGTTTATTAAATGAAGAAAATGGATGTAAAACGTGTGAGGATGAGCAAAAAAAATTGCCATTAGCCAATATAGGTAATAATTATATTAAACATTAGTATTATAATTTAATAATAAATAAAATGGTTAATTTTTCTTTGTCTTTGATAGAATCGGATTTGTTTGATCATGTCGAAATTAATCCAGTCGAAACAGAAAGTTTACCATCTCTCACACTATTGGACATTTCAAATCCCAATATATCTGATATCATTGATAATGAACATGTAGATCATGAATTACAAATTCATGATACGGATTTCAATAAATTAGAAACTAATCGAAGTAGTACACCAATGATAGATACTCCAATTATTCAGAATGATATAATAAAAAAGAGTACAATATACGAGAATGATAAACGTAAATTGAAAAGAAAAATTGACAGAAGTCATATTATAATTTTACCTGGTAGTCCAGAAAAATTTAAATGCACAGCGTGCGGAAAAATATTTCGTAATAAAAAAGGTAAATGCTATCATGATGGTTGTGTCACAGGTATTTTACCTTATCAATGTAATATTTGTGATCGAAGTTTTGTTAAAAAATCTCATTTTGAATATCATGAAAGAGTCCACAGTGATTATAAACCATTTAAATGTCAATTGTGTGATAAAGCTTTTGCTCAAAAAAATAAATTAAATCGTCATATGGTTTCTCACAGCGAAGAGAAACCATTTTTATGTCCAAATTGTGGTAAAAGATATAAAAAAAAGGATGATTTGAAGAGTCACATGACAATTCATTCAGGATTAATGCCACACGTATGTGAATCGTGTGGAAAAAAATTTCGTATACGTGCTAATCTTAATCGTCATATGCAAAGTCATTCAAATGAGCGGCCACACGTTTGTGATACATGTGGAAAAAGTTTTAAAGACAAAACATTACTTGCACGTCATAAACGTATACACGCAAAAGATAGGCCCTATTCATGTGCCCATTGTTCCCGAGTTTTTATATCAAAGAGTGAACTTGGACGTCATTTAGCAATACACACTGAAGGCAAACCTTTTAGTTGTACAATTTGTCAAACAGAATTTAGACGAAAGGATAATTTGAATCGTCATGTAAGGCATCACCATTCTGAGGAGTCACAATCATCAAAAATTACGCTTTCTGAATCTAAATCAATCAAAATAAGTAATAATAACCATGAAGAAACACGGAAAATTAAACGAAATACCAATACTAATACCAAGACTAAGTCAATATTGAAGAAAACATCTCAACTCAAGCGTTTAGTATTGCGAAAAAATTCAAGTGTAGAGACACCATCAATTATCAACTCGAGAGATGTAATAAAATTACGCATTGATTCCAGATACAATGCGACACCAGTTATCCGTGCTCCTGGTGAATTGAGTAATGCAGTTCCAGTAATTAATGGTCCAATAAGTAGTATAATCAGACGTGATGATAAAAATGATATGAAAAAAAAAGTTTGGACATATACAGAGCCTATTCCACGTGCAACTGCAGTTGTTATTAATCAAAGAATTGAGGAAAAATTATATTCTCAAAGTACTCCAAATAATTCTTGCTTCTATAGAGAGCATTCTAGTCGTATTGATTCACATATACCATTTTCAATTATTCCGAATCCTATTAGGGCGGTACCAATTAATCGTACCACTGAGAGACGAATGTCAGATTCAAATTTTTGTCCACCAAAAAATGGAACATTAATTGAATTGAAAAGTACTATTTCAACAAGTCAAATTGATCAAAAAAATAATATAATTAGAAAAAAAGAAGTACAAAGTGATGAAAAAATAAAAGGAAAGTGTACTATTGTATTCGATGAAATGGTCAATGTTTGTTTAAGAAATAATGATATTAATTGTGACAGTAAAATTGAAGGAACGAATTGTGTATCGACGATTAAAAAAATTTAATTACAATATTTTCTCTAGGACTTCCGTGATTATTAATAATAATTTATGTACAATTATGATGAGTATATAAAATTATTAATGCACTATTGGAATAACAGTGGGTGACTGTTTAAAAATTAAATTTAGTTTTACTATTTATTATACAGCGTATGAAAATATTTTCGAAATTAATCATTTCAAAAATGAGATTGTGATATATTTTTACTTTGTTTATTATTGATATTAAAAACAATGATAATAATTTGCGCGTATAACAAAAGAAAAAAAAAATCGTGATACAAAATTTATTAATTAATTGTAAATATTCGTTATAAAAATTAATTTATATTTGATTGCATTATGCATTATTGGAATTTAATTGATATATATATATATTTATATTTTTCATTTAATTATATCTATTTAAAAACAAAATTGACTATTAAATTGAATGTACAATTAAATTATACGTCGTTCATAAAATGATTGCTATAATTGAAAAAAAAAAAAAAAAGAATAATTTAAAAAATTATTCTTATTGCAAATACCAATGAAAAAAAATTGAAGACAAATTTTATCATATTTAAAAATAAATTGAACATAAATTAATATAAATTATATTATAAATCAATCTTAAAGTATTAATTTTGGTTTAGTTCTATGCCATGTTAATCTATCTTCGTAATATCTAATCACAACTTGGGGACAAAGTATATTTGCTTCTTTGGCTAAAACTAAATCAGTCTCTTCTGAGCCTTTCCTGTAATGAAAATAAAAATATTATTCATCCTCATAAGACAAAAGTTTGATGTAGCAAAAAAAAAACACAAAAAACACAAAAAACTTACCATTTCATTAGGAACATTAACTCTCCACTTGAATCTGTTGCTCCAATAATTTTCTCTGCTTGCAATGCTCTCTTGAATCCTGTAATTTTTTCCTCATCTTTCAATTTTCTCTTTGACATCATAATTTTTCACTGTAACAAAAATTTATATTCAGCCATAAATAGTATATACATATATATACAGTACGAAATAATTTGATCGCAAGATAATTTTTTTCATTTTTCTCACATGTATATTATTCAAATAAAAATTTTTATCCAATAAAAATTGAATTATTTATGATATTTATTCAACAATTTTTATATGTTTGTTGAGATAATGCACTCAAACTATTTTACATTTGTTGTATATAATGTAAATAATAGGTTATGATTAGTATCCTAATACTATATATAGTTTAATGCAATATTTTTTTGGTTTTTACTCTTGAATATATCATAAATTTCTCTTGCAGAAAATTTGTATTTTCAAGAATTTTATGTCCTTTCATGTCTCATATTTTTTCATTCACTATTTTTCTTATTACATCACAATTTCAATAATAATAATCCATAATAATATGGACAAGTATCATTCGCACACTTAAAAATTATTTAGATTTGCCGTTTTACCAATATTGATTGATTAACATTTGATAATGATAAAAAAATAATTAAACGAAGAGCTAATGAATTTTTTTCACAAATGCATGGAAATAATATATCTCGCATTGTAATATGATCAACACATACAGTTAAAGTTATATTTTCACACGCCAACTTCCGCCGCTTTTACGAGTAATCAACCCCTAAAATTGAGAAAAATATGGCAAAATAAAATCATTTTACAAATGATAATATTGAATTTCTAGACAATTTTTATATCAACATGAATTATTATTTTTTTTTTATTCAAATCTATATATAAATTCAAAGCACTTTTGTTTATGATTGTCATTAATATTTCCCTGTAAAATATTAAAACCAAAAATTATAATTTTGTCTTTATTCCTAAATTTTTCTGTTCATGCTTATAATCAGGCAAACAATTCATTTTTATTGAATTATTTTCTTAACTATTCTTTTAAAATTTTATTCATCGACATTATTAAAAACTAAGCGTTCTAAGTCGATATATTTTGCCGAATAATTATGTTATCAAAAAAATATAATTCATTATTTAGCTTCTACGGATAAATATATTTGAAACAATAATCATTTTTTGAATGAATTCCTTTCTTGGGATTTTTCATGGCCATATTCATCTTTCAATCGAATTTTTTCATTTGAATACGGCGGTAGGGATATTGTGCATTGACTCATTCCACCCATGAGCATAAAAGTATATGTATTGTAACGAGTAGAGCCACAAGCGTGGCTACTGTAGTTCTAAGGTGGAGCCACTGGCTAATTTCATATACATATATATATATTTGTGGGTGTTTTTAGTAGAGTGAGATGGAATTCTTTATAATCGATCGATTGCTGTATTCATTCCAAGTCATTCTTGTCCCGACAAGGCTTCACTCTCTTGGATTTTGTGAGTTTTTACATTTTTGTGAAGCTTGCTGATCATTTCAAGCTATTAAGGATGGTAAAAATGGAGCACGAGGTTAGTTTATTTGATATAATATCAATTTTATATAAATAATTTAATTTTAAGTATGTAATTTGTTGTTTGATTATACAATCATTGGTCTTGGCGTGTATTCCTTCTCTTCAAGCTCAAAAATTGTAGGAAGTTTTTTTTGTTTTTTTTTTTTTGTTCAAATTCAGATGTATCGATTTATTTTATTTTTTCATCTAATGTATTTTATATTATTAAATGAAATTAATTAAAATAAATTATGATTAATTGTGCAATATTATACATTTATTTGATGAAGGTGAATGAGGTTAAAAACTTTAGATGAAACAATATGAATCTTTTGCATTAAGTTGACATGCATTAGATTGAATTAAAAGATAAAAAAAAAACCTTATCTATTTTTAAGTATCATACAAACTGTTCAGTGTTGCGGCAAATCAAAAATGGCGGCATTTCTACTACGTCTCGGCTTTTTGATTGATACGTGACGCGAAACATTTTCAATAACTTTAAATAATTATATAGCCGGCATAACAAAAATCCAATGGTTCAGATTATGAGACAAAATAATATAATGATTTCAATATTTATTATTTGCTATCTATATCAATTTAAAATAGTTGATAATTTAATTGTATTGTGCTAATCGTTTTGTGGCGTACCCAAGCCACGCCATTTTGAATATGATTCTTATTAGGTACTTTCCGGTATGCCGGTTTGTTTATGATAAATTTACCTCAGCAATCAATAATCATAAATGAATTTTTTCGTTTTGCACAAAGTTGATTGCAATGATTTGAATTTCTTCGAATGCATTACAGGATAATAAAAATGAGCCCGAGCATGTTCGCAAGCTATTTATCGGTGGCTTGGACTATCGGACAACGGATGATTCATTGAAGAAACATTTCGAAACGTGGGGCGAGATTGTTGACGTTGTCGTAATGAAAGATCCGAAAACTAAACGCTCCAGGGGCTTTGGATTTATTACATATTCACGTGCTCATATGGTTGATGATGCACAAAATGCTCGGCCACATCGAGTTGATGGTCGTGTAGTGGAACCCAAACGAGCTGTACCTAGACAAGAAATAGGTAGGCCCGAAGCTGGTGCAACTGTAAAAAAATTATTTGTTGGAGGATTAAAAGATGATCATGAAGAGGAGGATTTAAGACAATATTTTCAGAGCTATGGAAGTATTAATTCAATTAGTATTGTTACCGATAAAGAATCCGGAAAAAAACGAGGATTTGGTTTCGTTGAATTTGATGACTATGATCCTGTTGATAAAATTTGTCTTCAACGTAATCATCAAATTCGTGGTAAACACGTTGATGTAAAGAAGGTAATAAGATTAAAGATTATTTATTTTTAGAAAATGATTGAATTTCATTAAATTTTTACGTGTATAATTGTTATTATTAGGCATTGAGTAGAGCAGAAATGGCATCAGCGACTGGTGGAAGTGGTGGTGGTGGCGGTGCTGGTAATCGTGGTGGTCAAGGTGGTGGACGTGGTCCACGAGGTGGAAATCAAGGTGGTGGTAATTGGGGCGGCCGTGGAAATAATGGTGGTGGTGGAGGTGGCGGCGGTGGAGATTGGAATAATGGTGGAAATCAAGGTGGATACAGTGGTGGAAATCAAGGCGGATGGGGAGGTGGTAATGGACCATGGGAAAATCAAAATCAAGGCATGAAATATTTATTTAAAGTCTGATATAAAAGCAAAACAAAAAAAACGTACATATATTTTTTTTCATTGATCATATGATTATAATAAATTATTTGTGTTGAATTTTCAGGTGGTGGATGGGGTGGCCAAGGTGGTCAGGGTTATAATAGTGGTGGCAATTGGAGTAATGATAATTTTGGTAGTAGTTATCAGCAGGGCTACGGTGGTGGTCCCGTCAGAAGCAATTTCAACTCCGGCGGACGACCAACACCCTACGGTAGTAGTATGGGTCCTAGTGGCCGGCAATCCGGGGACGGCAGATGGATGCCACCATTCGGTGGACAAGGTTGCTCTTTAATTCTCAAAAATGATTCAAATAAAAAAAAACCGTGTTTTTTTTTTTTTTTTTTTTTTTTTTTTCAATCGCGATTTTATCATTTTTATGAAAGAGTTCTGCAGATTCAATTTAATTTTATATAACAAAAATCTTTTTTTCACATTTTTTTTTTTTAAATCAACAAAAAATATATTATACTCCAAGAAAAAATTATTCATAGTTAATTTTTAAATATTGTGAAAATGCAGGTATTTGCTATTAATTTTATTAAAAAAGAAAATAAATATTATTAGGTTAATTTAAAAATTTTCTTTTCTCCGTTAATCAATAGATTGTGAGAAAAGAGAGCCCCTTTGTCCACTTAATCAAATTTTCTCGAGTGTCATTGCAAGGCAAAAAAAAAAAAAAAAAAAAAAAATTCGGGGCTTGAATAATGAAAATATAATAATTTATAAAATTATTAATTGTTGTATTATTGATTTATTTTGCAGGACCAATGGGTGGTAATTCTGGAGGTGGTGGTGGCAGCAGCTACGGTGGTAGTAATCAAGGTGGTTATGGCGGTGGCAATATGGGTGGTGGAAATATGGGAGGTGGTGGCGGAGGCGGTGGTGGAAGACGATACTAAATCAATGAACATCAATTTAAAATTCAAAATACTCCCTCGGACGGTGAGTATTCTCTTTTTTCCTTTTATTCCTCTCCTCTTCCACCATTTAAAAACAATTAATAATCTCATCTCTTTTATAATATTAAAATTAATTAAAAAATATTGCCATTATTTATTCATACGACAATTAATTATATCGAGTCATAAATAATTTCAACTTCTTCATGATAAATTAAAATTTATTTCAGGCAATCGTATTATCAGTTTTAGCATTTATCCGTAAAAATAATCAGGGAATAGAGAGTTGTATTATTTTAAAAGTAAAATAATTTATTTGAACGAAAAAAAAAAAAAAAAAAAAAAAAAAAAGATTATTATTTATATTTCAATATTTTTTCTATCATTATCAAAAGCGAGTAGAATATTACTCTTCTTATCGGTGGAATCGAATTAAATGAAATATAATATTGCATTGCATCTATTGTAGAGAGTAAATCCCAGTAGCTAAATATGATATATCTGCCTTTCCACACAGTGTTAATTAATCATTTTTATAAATGTTTAAAAAAAAAAAAAAAGGTTTATGTAGCGTACCAACGAGCACTAACGAGATTTTGTCAATTTTGAACCTCAGGTGACCCCCTACTACTTGTCTTCTAGTCGTCAGTACTTCAGTACTATTTAGTTGTGGAGCAGGCAGGGCTAAAAGGCTAGAGTGACAGGACATGGCAGGACAATCAGGAGATACAGGAGAAAACATTGTGAAATCAAGTGCGACACACCCCACAGTTGTATAGCTCGCAGTGAGGGAATATACAAACAGTAATTAATGACTGTTCAAATAATAATTTGACTGTTATTAATTTAATTTTGTTATGTAGACACACTACCAGTTGTACATCAGGAATATTTATATAATGAAAAAATAATTTACCATATTTATTATGAATTAAAAACGAGATAAATGAACAATAATCGGACAATTTGTTCTATTATAATATAATTCGATAGGTCGTGTCCGGTATTTTCTGATATATTAAGTGCATGTACATGCACACAAACATGCAAAACAAAAATATCTATGACATATCGTTTGTCTTGATCTCTATTTTCATTCTTTTTTTATTTTTTATTTTCCCATTATGAATTATATCATAATTTTTGTTTCGGCATTAGGCAACGAACGTTGGTATGAATATTTTTTATTTTCTCGTCATATATTCATTATTTTTCTCCTGATATTTCACAAAATAATACATTATCCCACATATTTTTTTTGTTTTTTTTTTTTGTTTTTTTTCTTATGTCTCCTGAATGTTACTTTTAGTTATTTTTATCACAGAACATACAGATACAATTACATAACTTAGAAACAATTTTTAAAGGATAGTATATAAATTTAAGAGTAAAAAAAAAATTAATTAATAAGTGAAAATAAGTAAAGGTCAATGTAAGAATCTAGGGATGTTGGGGTGTGAAAAAAAAAATAATGATAATTATTAATAATTGGAAAATGATAGATCCCAAAAATATTTATTCTTGTGTAGACCAAAAAGAAAAATATCGACGAAACGTTTCGAGGGAGATGGTTGAATAAGAGTGTAAGAGAGAATGGGAAAAAAAAAAAACAAAAAAAAAATTAACAAAAACAATTTTGCAAAATCCAAAAAAATATATATATATATATCTAACAAGTAAATAAATAAAATAATAAGTGTAAGAAAACAGATAATAAACAGTTAAAAAGCAGACACACGTACGTTGAACAGCATTTTTTTTTTCTTTTTTTTTTTTTTTTTCATAGGTGTCATTTGGGTTATACCCGGACTTAATTTTAAGTTGTAATATTTTAAGAGGTAGAGATAATAAAAAAAATCACAACCCTTTTTCCACGATACTTTTTAATTTATGAGAACAATTGAATATAAATGAGTGGTGATTTGAAGGAAAAATAAAAATTGAATATATATAATAAAAAAAAATTAAATTAAATTAATATTGAAAAAAAATGTGAGATTTTGTCAGAGAAATTGGGCATGTAATTCTTTCAATTGATATAACAAGAGTCTGTGGTTTATTTGATCTGTAGGTTTAAATAAAAAATTAGTAAATGGGCGGGTAATCAGGAGAAATAAAATAATAATAAATGATAAATTACAAAAATGTAGTTTTCAGTAATAAACGGATCTGTAGTTGTTCAGCGTCGGAAATATTATAACCTAATATCAAATATGTATAAATAATTACGTTAAAAAAAAAAAACAAACAAACAAAAAAAAATTTTTTTCATGAATTGTCTGTAAAACATTATCTTCAAAGAAAAATATTTCTGTGTGTGTCGTCGCCTATTTCGCGTGATCGTTAAAATCTTAATTTGTAAGTTCAGTATTAAACAGTTTTTTTGTATATAACAAAGAATATCCTATCTTTATTAATTCATTGTTTACTTTTTATTGATTAAATTGCAATATATAATATTGTTCATTTTTTTTTTTTTTTTTTTTTCTCCACGGTATTATCAATATTGTATTGAATTTTATTGTGTAGAAAATACGGTACATTTTCAATTATTTTTTTCTTTTAGTTCGTTCAAAAATCAAACAAACAAAAAAAAAAACTCTTTTTTATTTATAATGCGAAATAAATAGATTATATTTTAGATGATATGATGATAAATTGAGGAAGAAAATGAAATGAACAAAATTGGAGAACAAACAAACAGGCAGGCAGGCAGATAGAGCAGAGCAGAGCTAAAAAAAAAAAAAGAAAAAAGGATTTGTAGCCTTCAAGTAAAGAAGTCTATTTGCTCTAGGCCTCCTCTTGCTTACCCCTGTAGCATGAAATAAATGAAACAAATGCAGGTAGGAAGTTTATTAGATTGATTTTATATACTTAGTTTGTCATTAGAGTAAATAAATAATTTAAAAAAAAAAATAATTATAAAATAAATAAGGCAAGTTATGAGTAGTTATTTAATTCACGAGAACTAAACAACGAGAATAATTGCATGAATGCTTCAGTGTTTTATCTTGAAATTTATTTATTATATTTATTGTCATTATTTTCGTCAGCTTGTGGTCAATATATATATATATATATATATATATATGTATATTTTCATCATTTACTACGTGTATGTTTTAGTTAAATTCACAAGATATTTATTTTTCAATTAAATATGTTTTATAGGAATGCAAAATCTTCATTTAATAAAATCATTTAATGAACGTTTATGAATATATGTATATATATATATATATGTATATTCATGTATATATGTACTTATAATTGTTAGTAAACGGAGAAAGGGGGGATAGGGGGTGAATGAAGAAGAAAATAATTATTTTTCCAATAACGTTATTGAATATCTCAACCATCTTAAAAGATTAATCTCACACATGATGAAGAAGAAGTGGTAGAGAGAGAGAGAGAGTAAAGAAAAAAAAACGTTCTCATTATTCCCAATTTATTTTCATTTTTAAGTATTTATCTTTCTGTATTAATTGTTGTCTTTCGTTTTCATTAATTTCTGGTTTACCGTTTGGCCCGGTACACCGACGAGAGAGAAATTCCCCAACCCCGCGTGTCTCTGTGCGTCTTCAAATCTCACCAACATCCTAAATATTTAGGTAAGTGTTTCACTTATATGTGATTTTTTTTTTTTTTTTTCTTTTTTATCTTATATTTATTTAAAATAACACTTTGATATTGTATCTTCATGTATATTTGTATTTAAAATAACAATAACTAAATATCACATATGTAAAAAATGATGACCAGTGATTATTATTATTTTTTTTTTGTTTTGAGAGAAATTAATGCAATTTTTAATTATCTATGATTTTTTAATAAATAATAATAATAATAAATAAATAAAACTAAGAAGTGATAAATGGAAATATTTTAATAAATGAATTTTTTTCAGTAATAAATTTAAAAAAAAAAAAAATTGTGTCATTACTTAACCTAAAAATTATCCCAATAGTTTTATTACAATCCTTATTGAAACAATTTATTTCGTTTTGAATTAATCATATTACATTAAAAAATAAGTATCCCCTGTTTATTATTATTGATAAATAAATTATACAATTGATTTTCATCACTTTCGTTTTCCCCCTTTCTTTTTCTCTCTATTTTTCTTTGGTGAACAGATTAATGATATATTTTACCAGTTATTATTTTTCTACATTGGAGAAATTGCAACTGGAGAATTTCTTGAAGTTTCACTGCTAGCACTACTACTATTACTGATGCTGCTGTTGCTGCTACTATTACTGCTACTTCGTTGTGTTTGTTCTGTTGATGTCATTACTGTCATTGTCGTAATGTCAGGACGACAAGGAGCACAAGTGTGGGATGTCAAGCTGCTTGCTGGATCTTTATAAATGCACAGTCCACATAAATTACCGCCAGTGTACACTGGAAAATTTACGAGTCCATTAGAAACTGCAAAATTTCTGTAACAAAACAATAAAATATATTTAAAACAATCATTTTCTTATTTTTTTTTTTTTTTATAGCATTAAATTTAAGATTAAAATCTCGTATATAAAAATAATAATAATAATAAGATGAAATAAATAGAAATAAGTTGATTGAAGAATCGCGTGCAATGTGTATTAATGTTATCTCTTCATTTAACAATAGCACCAAACCTTTAGCTAAATACAATTCACATTTATAACAAGTTTTTACTACACTTCAGATCGTTTCATCATCGTAACAAATAAAAACAAATAAAGAAATGACGAAAGATTATATACTTCACTAATCATTAGAGAAATTTGTAATTTGTAAGAATTGAACACATGTGAATTTTCACAAGATCCCCTCCACACAATCTTTTATAAAATTTCGTTATTCATTATCGATTCTATCATATACAATTAATTACATATATAATACAATAAAAAAATTTGAAATATAAGAGAAATTAATTATAATTTTTTTTTTTCCCATCTCAATTATGTGTCGAATCACCTAAAAATTCAAAAGAAATTGAGTGAGTATTTTTATTAAAAATAAAAGCAATATAATCTCTGGGTGAAGAGATGAAAAAAAAAAAAAAAAATGTTTTTTTTTTTTTTATCGTTGTAGGGTTAATATCAATATAATGACAACAATAATAATGCCACTTCACACGTGTAATCCAACTTAAGGCTATTAATTTAAGCTGTGCTATCAATTGATTTGTATTTATATATCAAAAATTCAATCGTGTTTCTTTCCAGAAGAATAAAATCACAATAAATCCTCATGAAATTGTCATTGAAGCGAATTAATAATGACGAGTTTATTGTGGCACCTGATTCACTATTGAAAATACAGTACTTTGAGTGAAGTGAGAGTGAAGAGAGAAAGACAACACTTGTTCCATACACAATGATAAACGATGGATAAATACATTTCGTGTTACTGCACTCGATTGAGTATGATGAGGGGGAAAACAGAAACTGAATTATTTCTATCCTTGATTTACACCAGGCAAATTCCCACGTTCCCGTCTAAGTATACAGATAATGATTGAATCACATGCATAAAATATTATAACTTTAATTTTAAATAATTAATTTTATATTATTTATAATACCTATATTGTTGGTCCAATTGTGCTTTTTCAATTCTTTTATCTTTTGCACGACGATTTTGAAACCAAATTTTTATTTGAGTTTCAGTAAGTCTCAAAGACTCAGCCAATTCAAATCTTCTTCCACGTGATATATATTCACCACGATGATATTCAAATTCTAATCGTGCCGTTTGTTCTCCACTAAATGTTGTTCGTTGTCGTCTTGGTCTACCCTCTCTTCTTCGTCTACGTGTAACTGAAATAATTCAACATCAATAATATAAAAAATAAAAAAATACTTATCAATTATATATATATTTTTTTCATATAAATTAAACAAAAAAAAAAAAAAAAAAGAAAAAAAGGAAAATTTGAATAAAATTAATTCACAGTAAGATAAATATATGTAATATTATATTGATATTTATTACTAAATTTATCATTATGTGTGTATATAAAATTTTGTGTATGAGCGAAATAAACTTGGCTGTATCGCGCGTGAAAAATGAATAATATAAGCGCTTTGAAAAATATATGTGTATCACATATTATATTGTTACGCCAACTGTAATCCGATCAAATTCGACGGGCATAGTCAAAACGACCCACCGAACATTGTAGAGATACACTGTCCAGCGATTTGTAAAGAGCGAAAGAGAACGAGTAAAAAAATATATACATATAAATTCACATAAAAAAGAAAAGAAAGAAAGAAAAAAAAATATATATATATATATATGTATACAGAATTATATTTACCCAAGCGTATGTTTGTAATTTTTATTTTTATATTGATACAAATTTTAATAATTTTTTTTTTTTTATCCACTATTTCCTTTGTTTGTTTTTGTCGGTATTTATTAATATTTCATTTATTTATATAAAAAATAAATTGCATTGAATTTACGTGTTTTTATATATTGCCTCGTTTATTTTGGAAAATTAATGCTGTGGGGACAGTGGCCTTGTATATATGTTTATATTTCTACATACATTGTGTAAAAACAACACGTGCAAGATCTACTCTCAATTCTCACCACTCACTTCTATATGTCTTTATTTTCTCTCTATTTTCCCTCTTACTACATTGCAGCTAATTCTCTATAGCACCTGGATGAATTTATTTAGGGATACGAAGAGAGGGTGAGAGTGCATCAAACAATCCCTAAAATGATTAAGTGATCGCCTGAAGATAATTAGATTGGATGGGAAATAATTATTATAACGGCACATCTGACAAATCTATAAAATACATGAAAGAAACAAAATAGTAATAGAGATAATGTGAGAGAGAAAGAGAAAAAAAAAAAAAATTATATAATATTTACCTAGATATTTTTTTGTATTTATACAATAAAAATAAAAATTAATTTTTATATATAAACTTTTTTTTTTTCTTTTTTTTTTGTTTATTTATTATATCCTGGTATTATTTTTGTCGTGACACAGCTCAAAAAATAATTAGTATCCAATTTCCATATTTTTTTTTACTTGACGAGATTGTGGATGCGCGCGCTCGTTTGTCCGAAGCCTCGTGTGCTTGTATCGACTTCCGGTATCGTTTTGCCCCGCATCCTAATTGCATATATATCGAGTGTGTACGTTATGTTGGTATGATGCAAATGAAGATTATATATATATATATCGTATCGTATTACAAATAACCAAACAATTTATCGATACAGATTCGAGATGAATGAGTAATTTGATTTTTTGTTGTTTATTGTTTTGTTAAAAAATATAATTATAATTATTTGAATATTAAATTGTAAAGTATGTATTGATATTTATAATTATATAATTAATATTATTATTAATGTTGATAATGTTGATTTAATTTTTCTTTTGTTTCAATTGTGTTTTAGATTGTGAATACAAATATAATATTTGAGGTGTTGATTTTAGTTGTATAGGGTGATACAGTGTTAGAGAAGAATGAATGGTGAAAGAGGGAAGGTGATGATGATAGTGGTGGGTGTGTTACGTTGAACATTGAGATGCGGCCAACTGCGTTTAGTAATCTCATCACAATATTGCTGTGAGGTGGCGAGGCGGGATAAACTCCCTCCAAACAACCGAACGCGACTCGCGTGTTTAAGCGAGCGTGTTTAACGTTTATTTCGTAACAATGAACTGTCACTAAAGGAAAACGATGATATAGAAGTGAGGAGAATGAGGGAAGGAATTGGTGAAATTAAAATTTGTTAATATACAATGTTGATGTATGTATGTAATTTTATATATGAATATTTTTGATTAATGGATTTTTGAATATTTTTATTGGTAGACCATTTTCAACCTTTTTTTTTTTTCTTTCTTGATTTTTTTTTTCCAGATTATTCTACAAGAAAATATTGCGAATAAATGTGTTTGAAAGGATTATATTCATATATATAGATTTTCGTCTTTGGAAAAATGAATAGAAAAAAAAATGTGTCCATAGTATAAATTCGAGATAAGCAGTCTACGATGGACTGACCATGATGTGAATATATATAACTTGATATTTGATACGATAAGCAGATTTTCACGTTGTGATTTCAATGTAAATATTTTATATTATAAATTTTATATATCCATCATTTATGTACGTATTATATGATGAATTTTAGAAATTTTTTTTATTTTTTTAAGGTGAAAAAGAAAAATAATCCAATGATGTTTTGTAAAATTTGAGAATGTTTTTTTTTTTTATATATAGTAAGATTGATTAAATAGGATACCAAAAAAGTAAAAATAAAACTCACGAAATGCTGAGAATCCATGAAAGTGCGCATCGCCCGGATGTCCAGTAACACTACGAAGATGCGGTGATGCACCAACCGGATGTCCAATGTGTGCAAAGTGAAGTGGATGAGTTGGACTAGTTGGAAATAAACTATGAGGTAGAAAGGGTAATGCAACATTATCAATTTTGTGTTGTTGATTATAATCAGAATGATTTTTATCAGATTTATCGTCATCAGGTTTGGATTTTTTCCGATAATTTTCAATTTCTTCTGGCTCTTCTGTATTATCATTATTTTCCACTTCATCAATTGTCTGTGTAATTAATCCAAGTCTTGTGTTGGAAATAGTCTCATTGGAATTTAATTTATAATTTTTATTATCACCTGGTATCGAAAGATCTTCTGGTATTTGTGATTCTGATGAAGTTGACTTTATATTTACCAATTTTTGTGTATCATCTTTTGTTTCAAGATGGCCATAGAGTCGTGCAAAAAATTTTCGCGGCGATGATGGTCTTTGATTTGATTTAATTGTCGACATTATTATTACTATTATATTAATAATAATTATTATTATTATCACACAGCAAAAAATCAAGAAAAAAAAAAAAATAATAAGAAATTTAATATAAACTTATTATTATTCTATTTCTATTCTTAATGAATGAAATGTATTTCAATTCACTTTCACATCAATGAAAATAATAATTTTTTTTTTTTATCATTTGTCAAGTATTAAATTAATTATAAACGTTTCTTGATGACTTTCTTTCCACAACTGATTTAATTTCACACACACACATACACTCGTGTTCGCATACTCAGGTATCCGTCGTTCAACTCGTCATCAAATTCCACAATTCGCTTGGTAAAAAATATAAATTATTATATATTTATCACTCATAAATTTTTTTTTATTAAAACTCATGCAAATTGTCCAGAGTAATTTATCAATAATATAATCACATTAATGATTTAATTTCAATTTTTAATAGTAATAAATTTGATAATGGTATTAATAATAATGAATACATATCGCAATATAATTTTAATAAAATGAAAAATAAAAAATAAAATAATAAAATATAATATATTAAATATACATCTTGTGGATGTACTGCACGAATGGGAAGTTGAGTGAGTATCTGAATCGGTCTGTTCACCAGTTCGTTCGCTCACCTCGTGGCTTACACAAAATTTTCTGTTGGGAGGGGGTGATAGTGGGAGAGAAATGCATGTTTTGTTGCTTGTCCAGATGAGAACCACCCTCATACAATTTCTCATTCCCTCAATCTTATCTCAATTGTAAACAAAATTTAATTTCAACCACATACTCAATAATCACATAATAATTATTATATAATCATAAAATTATTATTTACCATTGAATTATATATAGCAATTAGAATTATTTCATATTAAATTGCCAATATTATTGTTAATATTAATATGGAAAAGATAAAGTTGAATTGTGAATTGAAAAATGAGAAGGTGCAGGACAAAAAAAAAAACATTTTTTTTCATTGAGACTTTTAATATCTCTCGTCTTTTATGCTAAACTGCACTCAGAGCAATCTCCAGATTTTTCCTATATGGTCAGTATTATTATTATTTTATTTATATATATTTTTTTCCATTTCGCTCTTATCATTTCACAAATTGAAAATCAAAAGATTGTATGGTTCGAATGATGATACATCAATCAGTGAAATTTTCCACCTTTTTTTTTATTTTTTCATTCTATTTTTTATTATTCATAATTATATACACGAGTATAAAATATGAATTGATTGGATTTTTTGAATTTATATTTATTGAATAGAAGTTACTGACTATTTGTGAACCCAATGAATAATAATGGAATTTTTTTTTTTACTTATATGCAATTATAGATTGAATATTAGGAGTAGTTGCCAGTCATTAAAATGGGAATAAAATGATGATAATGAGGATGAAACGATGTCAATGTTGGGAGTGATGTAAAGATGTGAGAATAAGAAGAGCAAGAGAAAGATGATAACATATGCAAAAGGGGACAGTTTATAGAATAAAGCGCATGCTTGATTTTACCCTGTGACTATCACCCGATTGGCTACCCCTAATTATATCGATTCACCACTGAATCATGATTGGCTGGTTTATTAAATAGGTACCGACCCTCTCTTTACATAAAATTTATTATCACATCATAATTCACATAATCCAATGATATAAAATTAAATTGTACTTAACAATTGTGATAATTTTAATTCGTGAAAATGAAATAAAAATTTCAATTATATGAAATTTATTTCATTATTGAATAAAAAAAAAAAAAAAAAATGACAGTCTTACGTGAAATTGCATCTTCTTTTGAACATACTATGATGAATTTTCAATATAACTCAATATAATTTATATCTTTATTATTCTGTTGAATTAGAAAAAAAATATATATATATAATTTTAATAAATGTCAAAGTTAATGAAGAAATTTCGTAGAATGAAGGATAAAAAAATTTCATCCAGTAATAATAATTTGGATATATATTTTTTGCATGCATTGGGGTTAATAATAAATTTATAAGACAGAAAATTCATTATAATTTCAGGAACATCAATGCGATATACGGATACAACGACGAATGATTGTGGAGAAGGCAAACAATTATTATTGATGACTAATTCCACAATTGACGATGATACAAATCAACCATTTAAAAAACGTTGGGTGGTACTGGGTCTTTTTGGTGCATTAGCCAGCAGTCAATGTTACATTTGGAATACTTGGGGACCCATTGCAACATCTACCATGAAAGCTTTTCCCACCTGGCAAAAGAGTTCACTTGCTCTTCTGTCCAATTGGGGTTGTATTACTTATTTAACGTGTTGTGTCCCGTGCTGTTGGTTTCTGAAAGAAATAGGTTGATATATAAAATCAATAATTAATTATTTTATATTTAAATTGAAGTAATAATAATATTCTACTTTTTTATTATTTTTCACATAGATTTGTCAATTCCTTTGAAAGTTGCAGCGACATTGTCTACAATTGCTGCATTTGTACGATGTATTTCGACACGTGAAATGATCTTCACGACGTAGGTGCGATATTTATGATGTTAATTGATTGATATAATATAATAAAATCAATGGAAACAATTTTGATTTTTTTTTTTTTAATTATTTATTTATAGTACTGCACACTTAGGAGCTGTTTTAAATGGATTATCAGGTGTAATTATTGGGCCAGCGACAGCTCTTGTATCTGCTGTTTGGTTTCCGGTTGGTGAACGAACAACAGCTACTGGAATATCATCGGCATGCAGTCAATTAGGAATGGCAATGTCGTATGTACTGGCACCTGCATTAGTTGAATATCCCTCACATCATTTGGTAGCCAGAGTCAATAATATTGAGAATGATTTTGCAAAGAATACCAGTCATTTGACAATTAATGTTATGTCATCGAAGGCTATGGAAGAAACACCTAATGGTAACGATTCATTAACAACAGATCAAGTGCAATTACGTATGCAGATAATGTCATTGATGAGAATAGGTATCAATGTATTTTTTGTTTGTTTGTTTGTTTGTTTGTTGAAATTACAAAATCCAAAATAATTTTTATTATTTGATAATGTAAATAATTAATGTGTTTAATTAATTTTCAGAATTTTTCGTACAATTATTGGTGTTATTAGCAATTTTATGGTTTTTTCCAAGTCAATCGGATATTCCATCATTAAATTCAAAAATATCATCAATTGGATTTTCCAAATCCCTGATGAAACTAATAAAGTAATTGATTTATATATAATTTTAAAAATTTATTTTATATAAATATTGATGGAAAATTATAAATTTTCTTTTAAATATTAATTAAATAATAATATTATGACTCAAAATAAAGTAATTCACATTTGACGACTATGTCCCTTTGGCGCAGAGGATAGCGCGTTGGACTTCTAATCCAAAGGTCGTGGGTTCGATCCCCACAAGGGATGCTCTTTTTTACTTCAAATTTTTTTTATTTAAATTAACAATCAAGATAAAATTTAATTCAATAAATTATTATATAATTTAATTAAATAATAATTATTATAACTTATTGGTAATAATAATTATAATTATTATTTTTTTCAGAAGTAAAACAATGTGGTTGCTCTGTTTGGCTGCGGCATTTTGTCAAGGCATGACTGGTCCTTGGTTAGCCACAATTACAATGGCATTTGGATCATCTATCACACAAGTAATTAATCACACATATACATATATATATATATATATTCATTTACATGATTTATATATTTTACAGGAAGAAGCTGACAAACTTGCATTCTGGACAGTTATTGTGAGTAGTACATTGAGTTTATGCGCTTCAAGAATTATGGATACATTCCAAGGTCATCTAAAACTTGCCATATACATTCTCTTATTATCATCATCATTGATGTTTCTATGGATTGTTCTTCTTGATTGGCGTATTGTTACATTTTACAAAGATGAATTGTATGCAGCTGTAATTTTCGGTATTGCAACGAGTTGGTCTACGCCACCACTTTTTCTAGAGCTTGCATCGGAAATTGCATTTCCTATATCAGAAGCAATTGTTGGTGGATACATGATTTTTCTATCAAATATTATTGGAACTATATTTTATTTATCATATATGATACCAGGAATTAGTAAGGATTCATATCTTAAACTTTAATTTTATATAGATTTATTTTGATAATAATCATGGTGTTTATTATTTTTTTTTTTCCATTTAATAGGTGGTGATTGGTCAACTTGTCTTGTATTTGGTAATCTTGTTCTTGCAACAGTTCTCATTGTATATGTAAAGGATAAATACAATCGCACAACACGCAAAAATGAAATAAATGGATAAAAAATATTTATAAATTTAAAAATTTTATTGTATTTTTATCTTTAATAAGTTTAAAAATTGAATAGTTAATGAGACAGAAGAAGTACTATAAATATTCACTCGGCCACTGTATTCAAATTTAAAATTATGTATAATTGTATTGTTTCATAATTAATTTAATATTTTCGCGCGTGATAATTTCAAAGAAATCAACCGCCATTTTGGTGCATCTTCTGGATTATTATTATTATTTTTTTTCCAAGTCAATTTTAGTGCGATATAAAAAACGTTGGATGGCGCCACTAATTCAAATGAGTAAATATGAAAAAATTACATCATTCACATATTACAAATCAATTAATAAACACCAACGATAATTTTAAATTTGATTAAAATTATTTTTTTGTATTCATAAAAATAGGTTAATCTCTTTTTATAAATATTCGATAAAATTATAGATAAGTGTTTAAAATGTAGACAAAAAAAAAAAAAAAAAACGACCGAAAAATAACAAGACCCAAAAAAAAAAATGGAATTCTACATTATTTTGTTATGCTCTAACACCTGTTTATAAACAATTGAACCATAACGTTCCTTCGACGTTATATTTTGTAAGTATTATAATAATTATTAAAAATATATAATAAGATTGTATTGAAGCTGCTTTTTCATCTTGTTTAATTGATACGACAGCAAATAATTAACATACATTTTTTTTTTTTTTTGTGTTTTATACACTGAAACAGAAGCAGTTGATGATAATGACAATCCTAAACGACAGATGCTTTATTCGATATTGAATAACGATGTATTTATGCTGCATTTTATATACGTTGAATTTCCTTCTACACTCGTAGGAGTTATTGAGTCGTGATTCGCCGTGGGCGAGGACACCAAGCCACGTAAACTGTATACGGCCTACTCTCCATCACCACTACATGGATCTCGTCACGGTTTCTATAACCATATAAGGCCATTGGCGCTGCATCAACATCAAACTTGTTTCCCGATCACGAATTTTGATGATAAATCGAACGGAAAAAAAACAAGAAAAAAAAAAAGAAGAAAAACCGGCCAAATGTAATACAAAAAATCATAAATGACAATCAGACGTTTAGCTAGATAATATTTCGTCATTGATAAGAAAATTATTTCAATATTATTCATTGAAATTAATATTTATACCAACATATAAGTGGAAGTAAATGAAAAAAACAAAAAATGTTCATATAAAGTTGTGATCTCATCGTCATAAATGGTTGTACTTATCGAGGATGCATGACGTCATTTTGGAGACAGCAAAATGTAACTGTTGGTTTTATTTGGTGGCACTCACAGCTAAATGCATGCTTGTACCCACATACATGTATATACTCATGACTATATAATTTATAATAGACAGAAATAAAAATATAAAATTTTGGTAATATACACAATTATATAATTATGATGAATATAATCTCAAATAATTTATATATATTATTAAATAATTATCAAACAACATTATAATTTGTAACAATACAATTGATAAATCAATGAAATATCAAGGATATTTTTAATGGATTAAAATGTATCTATATTTTTTAGTTGATGGTCCAAGATGAGTGAGCCAGAACGACATCTTCCCATGAGGTTGTTGCCCTGAAGATGTTCACGATCCATGCTACACCGACAATTTAACTGTAAATGTAACTCGTGTATTCAGAGTTATGGGGAAACAAATAAAAAATCCGGCGGAAGAGAGAGAGAGAGAGAGAGACGAGACGAAAAAGAAAAAGTATCTCACGATATATATGCACTTGGCAACTAGAATATTCTAAAGGTAAAACAAAAAAATTATAAAATAATGAATTTTTAATGTTGCAAATAATTTATTGTAATGCATAAAATATTTATATATTTATTAGTGTATAAAGTTCATTAGACTTGGGTCTAATATAAATACGTATGTGTATATACGTCTGTTTTTCTATTTTTAAATGTCTCACTTGCAGTGCAATGAATGCATTTATTTAATTTTTTTTTTTTTTTCTTTTTTTTCTCCTACAACATTCTACAATGTCTCAAAAATATTTTTACATTTATAACTTGTCATGAGAAATATATTTTAAATTAAAATGTACATATACATAAGAAATTTATTATATTAATTTTATCATTTAAATTATAATTGATTAATATTAAAATTGGTATTTCAGGTAGAAAATGAATTTAAAAAATTCGGATGTCTATTGTGATGTTAAGTTGTAAATGTAATTCGTCCTTACTATATGGCGTCTTGGAGGAGGTAAATGAATATATGTGAGGTGTGGTGTGGCGGGGAGTAAGTGGGGACACCGAAGCTATAAAAGATCGTGTATGATTTTGGGCGCGCCATAACGCCGAGATCGTTTCGTCGAGTTTCATTGCCAGCTTCGTCTAAACGGTTATCTTAGCTATTCCATATCAAATATTCCTAATTTAGGATATTGATTTTGTGTATTTGAATTAATTTGAAGAGAAGAAAAAAAAAAATCATCTCAAAATGGTAAGTTGAATTTAATTAATTATATTATATATATTTAAATTAAATGATTTTGAGAACGCGTGTTCAGAATGGACGCCGGAAAATTGGAGGCACACGTTGTCTACGTGGCAAAATTCTCATGCTTACTGTGAAAAAAAAGAAAAAAAAAAACTTTTTTTCTTTTGTATCGATAATTTATATTAAATTATTTTGAAATAATATGAGAATAAAATATCACTGAGAATTTTATATTATTATATATTATTGAAATGTATTTGTAATGGATAATATTTCTCCATACCGGTTTTTCTGAACTCTCTATCTCTCTCTCACTCTCACTGATTCACTGATTCACTTACATTTCCCCTTCCATGTTGTTCATTCCTTAGGGCGGCAAGCTATCATTGTAGTTGCCTCTACAACGGTTACAAATTTCTGATGAGATAGCTAAAAATAGACGTTGAAAGTCAGAGCCGTAATAGGCAACTATTGGGCCCTCCTTCAAATTACAAATTATTATTTTTATTTTATGTATAAAAATAAATATGAATTATTTGAATTTATGTAAATTTATAATATTTTTTTTTTTTTTTTAGCGTGAATGTATCTCAGTCCACGTTGGCCAGGCTGGTGTGCAAATTGGTAATGCCTGCTGGGAATTATACTGCTTGGAGCATGGAATCCAACCTGATGGTCAAATGCCATCTGATAAAACTATGGGAGGTGGCGATGATAGTTTCAATACCTTCTTTAGTGAAACTGGCGCCGGTAAACACGTTCCAAGAGCAGTGTTCGTTGATTTAGAGCCAACTGTAGTTGGTTAGTATTTATTATTGTTATTAAATTATAATATGTATTATTATATATTGTAATAATGTTTTTTATTTATAATTTAATTAATAGATGAGGTTCGTACTGGAACATACCGTCAACTTTTCCATCCTGAACAACTCATTACTGGTAAAGAAGATGCCGCTAATAATTATGCTCGAGGTCATTACACGATTGGAAAGGAAATTGTTGATTTGGTTTTGGACAGAATTCGTAAATTGGCCGATCAATGCACTGGACTTCAAGGTTTCCTAATTTTCCATTCATTTGGCGGTGGCACTGGATCTGGATTCACCTCACTGTTAATGGAACGTCTTTCTGTGGATTATGGAAAGAAATCAAAGCTTGAATTTGCTATTTATCCAGCACCCCAAGTATCTACGGCTGTTGTAGAGCCATACAATTCAATTCTTACAACTCACACGACTCTTGAACACTCTGACTGCGCCTTCATGGTCGACAATGAAGCGATCTACGATATCTGCCGCCGTAACTTGGATATTGAACGTCCAACGTACACAAACTTGAATCGTTTGATTGGACAAATTGTTTCATCAATTACTGCTTCTCTACGTTTTGATGGTGCACTCAATGTCGATCTTACTGAGTTCCAAACTAATTTGGTACCTTATCCACGTATTCATTTCCCATTGGTTACTTACGCTCCAGTAATTTCTGCTGAAAAGGCATATCACGAGCAACTCTCAGTTGCTGAAATTACTAATGCATGCTTCGAGCCCGCTAACCAAATGGTCAAATGTGATCCACGTCGTGGAAAATACATGGCCTGTTGTATGTTGTATCGTGGTGATGTTGTACCCAAGGACGTCAATGCTGCCATCGCAACAATCAAGACCAAACGTACAATTCAATTCGTTGACTGGTGTCCCACTGGTTTTAAAGTTGGAATCAACTACCAACCACCAACAGTTGTACCCGGCGGTGATCTTGCCAAAGTACAGCGTGCCGTGTGCATGTTATCAAACACCACAGCTATTGCTGAGGCATGGGCACGTCTTGATCATAAATTCGATCTCATGTACGCCAAACGTGCATTCGTTCATTGGTACGTGGGTGAGGGTATGGAAGAAGGTGAATTCTCCGAAGCCCGTGAGGATCTTGCTGCTTTGGAGAAGGATTACGAAGAGGTTGGCACCGATTCAGTTGAAGGCGAAGGCGAAGGCGCTGAAGAATATTAAATTCATTGAATTCCATTCAAAATCAAGTACACACCGAAACATACAAAATCAGAATCATTGTTATATAAAGGATAACAATTATTATTTTTACCATTTTGTATCACATTTATTTGTTATTTGACATGAAAATAAAACAGGCAATATTCCTGTAGAACTGACAATTGAAAAAAAATAAAAATAAATATTCATTTATTGATTCATTGCAATATACTTGTATTTTTTAATGTCTCCATCTTATGTTATATAAATTTATGATATACTAAAATTTATATTTCAACGAAGAAATAAAATGAGAAAAGTCATGTACGGTAAATTTTATTGATTATTTGAGGGCTTTTGGGAGTGAAAGCTGGTAAAAGGGTCGCATTGGCCATTGTGTGGTATATTCTCTCAATGTCCTATGGGAGGATTCCTTCAGTATTGATCGACATGACTCAGACTTTCCAGCAGCCTATCCCGAACGGCGTTGAGGGTAGGGTCGTTTTCCATATACATGTATTTATAGCCAAGCGTACGAAGATTCAAAGGCAGTTTTATTCAGTCCATATTCTCAGTGTGAAATCAGCGTTTAGTGAAGCTACATCACCGGCTTCGATAAACCCATTCTTCAATTGAATTACTTCAATTTTGCAAACTCTTGAAAAATGGTAATATTTTTTTATTAATTTTATGTAAAAATATATACGACAAATTTATTTATAATTTTACTACGATGTTTATTAATTTTAAAAATTCATTTTTGTAATAATTTTCAATTAATTTGCTTTTTTTCACTTGATGAATTTATTAATTTTTTAATTTATTTTTTTTCAATTTTTACAGCGTGAGTGCATCTCAATTCATGTTGGGCAAGCCGGTGTGCAGATTGGAAATGCTTGCTGGGAGCTGTATTGTCTGGAACATGGAATTCAGCCCGATGGTGAAATGCCATCAGACAAATCGATTGGAAGTGGTGACGACAGTTTTAATACCTTTTTCAGCGAAACGGGTGCTGGCAAACATGTTCCTCGAGCGGTTTTTATTGATCTCGAGCCAACTGTAGTCGGTGAGACAAATTTTTTTCTTAATTTCACCATCACTCATATTAATATGTGCATATTTGAATTTATCAATGATAATATAAATGTAAATGTATAGATGAGGTTCGAACGGGAACGTATCGTCAGCTTTTCCATCCGGAACAACTCATTACTGGAAAAGAAGATGCCGCGAATAATTATGCTCGAGGTCATTACACAATTGGAAAGGAAATTGTTGATTTGGTTTTGGACAGAATTCGTAAATTGGCCGATCAATGCACTGGACTTCAAGGTTTCCTAATTTTCCACTCATTTGGTGGTGGCACTGGATCTGGATTCACCTCACTGTTGATGGAACGTCTCTCTGTGGATTATGGAAAGAAATCGAAACTCGAATTCGCCATTTATCCAGCACCACAAGTATCTACGGCTGTTGTAGAGCCATACAATTCAATTCTCACAACTCATACGACTCTTGAACACTCTGACTGCGCCTTCATGGTCGACAATGAAGCAATTTACGACATCTGTCGCCGTAATTTGGATATTGAACGACCAACGTACACAAACTTGAATCGTCTCATTGGCCAAATCGTCTCATCCATTACTGCTTCTCTACGTTTTGATGGTGCACTCAATGTCGATCTTACTGAATTTCAAACTAATTTAGTACCTTATCCACGTATTCATTTTCCATTGGTCACTTACGCTCCTGTGATTTCTGCTGAAAAAGCATATCACGAGCAACTCTCAGTTTCTGAAATCACCAATGCATGTTTCGAGCCCGCTAACCAAATGGTCAAATGTGATCCACGTCATGGAAAATACATGGCCTGTTGTATGCTGTATCGTGGTGATGTTGTACCCAAGGACGTCAATGCTGCCATCGCAACAATCAAGACCAAACGTACAATTCAATTCGTTGACTGGTGTCCCACTGGTTTTAAAGTTGGAATCAACTACCAACCACCAACAGTTGTACCCGGCGGTGATCTTGCCAAAGTACAACGTGCCGTGTGCATGTTATCAAACACCACAGCTATTGCTGAGGCATGGGCACGTCTTGATCATAAATTCGATCTCATGTACGCCAAACGTGCATTTGTTCATTGGTACGTGGGTGAGGGTATGGAAGAGGGTGAATTCTCTGAAGCCCGTGAGGATCTTGCTGCTTTAGAAAAAGATTACGAAGAAGTAGGCATGGACTCTGCAGAGGGTGAAGGAGAAGGCGCCGAAGAATATTAAAACAAAATATTAAATTCTTCACACATCATTCACACTATCATACTATTATTATTCATAATGCAAATAAACAAAACAAAAAAATGACATTTAAAATGCTAATAATAATGAATAAAAATAAAAGAACAAATAATAACATTCAATGAAAAATACAAAATGTTTTGTATCGTATTTGTAATCATTTAGTGAATTGATGAATAAAAGGGCATGTATCATTCAAATGTTTCATATTCCTTTTTTTCTTTTTCCACATCTTAACCTCATTTTTTCTTCTTCTATTAACGGCAAATTATTATTCTTGGAGTACACAATAAAAAATATTAAAAGATTATTATATATATTATAATATCTTATAAAAGAAGAACAAACATTATGGTGAATAAGTAAATGAATAAGTAAATAAATAAATAATAACATTAATAATACAATTTATGATATACCAGTGTTAATAGAATTTATTATCAATAGTAATAAATGCAAATGAAAAAAAATTTTTTTTTCATTTTTAGGCAAAAGGAAAATTATAAACGCAATCAATGACCGAAGTTTTTATTTTTTTTTATTTTTCTGTCTTTTATTTCTTTCATTTTCATATATTTTTGTTTTATTTATTTATAATAAATTATTAGTGAATAGTATTTGTTTACGTGGCTTCGCATCAATTAATAAATTGTACAATTATTTATAATTTATGTGCTGAAATATTTTCTACAAGATAAAATATAAATTAAATAGATGACGATAACAAAATAGAAATTAATTGCAGATATTAATGTTTATGTTATATAATATTATATAAATTATTATCATTGCCAGTGAGTGGCCATTCATTATAGTATATTCCATATATAATCGCCAATAATTTAAAATTTTTCAAAAAAAAAAAAAAATAATAATAATGATTACAATTATAACAATAAAATACGTAAGCCACGACATATAAACTGTCCAAATACATCAAAAAGTTTCTTACTTCACTGTTTGTCCTCTTCTTTGTTTTTTTTTTCTTTTTCCTTCATATTATTTCAATTTCACATTTTCATTTTCAATCAGCAAAAAATTATAGATATCATTTATAGTGCATAACCTAAAAAAAAAATGTGTTTATGTTTTTTTTTTCTTTCCTGTTTCTTTTTTAATGCATCGTACACATTCAAACTACACTGTAGTCGAAATTTACAATATTATTGCCCTTACAAACATTAAATTACTATCGAGCATTAGCAATCCGTAATTACAACTCTAACTATTCAATTTAATTCTGTTTATTTATATATTTTATTATTATTAATCCACATCATTATTATCATCATCATCAACATCATCTTCATATTTGTTTTATTCGCATTTTGAATTATTCATTATGCAATAATATTTTTCTTTTCAAATATTATTATTTTTTCTTCAAGTACTACATATATATTTATATATAAATAATACGTATGTATTGTGTTTGTGTGCTGTATGTGTTATGAAAAAAATAGTCTAATCATATTTGTTGTAATTTTTTTGTTCCCGTAATATTAGTCGGGCAATGATTGTCCCGAGTAGTTTATTATTAATTTTATATACGTAATAATTTGTGTTTAGGGTTATTTTTATATTTATTTTATTTATATCAAAATGATACAAGGGATTTCACGAGCTCATCGCCAGTATATTTAATTCATTTTTTTTTTGTATTGTTTTTTTTTTGTATTGTTTTTTTGTTTTTTTATTTTTTTGTTTTATCATTATTATTATTATTATTTTTTTCTTTTTCGAGTAAAAGCTCTTTCGTACTACATTTTAATAATTACATCTAGCACTCCACTATTCACGCATCGATATAATTGATGAATTAATTGTTGATTGTTATTTACAATTTTATTTATCAATAAAATGTCGATCGAAAAATTGAATAAATAAATATATATTGCTATAAAAAGATTTTTTTTTTCTTTCTTTTTTTGTTTTTTTTTATTTTTATTTATTTATTTCATCTTTCTTTATCATTTTATTATTTTGTTTTTTATTTTTTATACGAGAATCAAAATGATGTATTTTTCGAATGAGAAAAAAAAAACGAAGAAGAAGAAGAAGTGAGAATAATTTGCAATTTAAGAATTATAATATTTGTGTTTTTCTTATTATTATTTTTTTTTTGGTTTGGGTTTTTAATACTTTTTTTTTTTTTTTTTGACATTAAATATGATAATTGTTTTCAAGCTCGATAATTCATGTAGAGAAATTAAATTATAATATTTTTCTCGCTTTACAGTATTGTTTTATTTATTAATTTTTTTTTTTATTTTTATTTTTATTTTTGTTTTTTTATTATCTATGAGTTTTGTATCAATACCAATAATTGTTTTTATATTAGAAATTTTATTTATAACATTGCCAATAAATTATTGATTTATATACTGAAGAAAAAAAAAAATAAAATAAAAGAAATATTGTAAAGTAGAAAAAAAAATCATGTTACACAATATTATTTTTCATTTTGAACATCAAATACAAAAAAAAAAAAAAAAAAAACACAAAAACGAAAGATAGAGAAAGAGAAGAATTCAAGGAATAATTCATTTTTCATAATTTAAAATTTATTTATGACACTTTTGTTTTATTAAATTATACTTTCATTCCTCCAATTCCTCTCTAGATTTTCTCACACTATTTATTTATTGTTGCTAGTCAACAACGATATTAAATCAATTAATGAGTACAAATATATTGATGAATTAAAAATACATAATAACTATAATATTTTTATTTTGCTTAAACAAAATTAGAAATTAAAAAAACAAAAACAAACAGAATAATTAATTGAAATAAGAAATTTTTAATTGCAAATAAAAGTGTATTGGCTCTTTACACAATTGTTTTCATCATGCCTTTCTTATTTAATTATTATTAATCGCCACACAACTATGTAAATACAAAATATATATATGTATATATATATAATGATGATTAATTCGAGGATATTGGACCCCGAGTTTTTATTTTTCGATCGTGTGTCTACATGTGTATTTGTGTATTTTGTGTATTTGTATGATTATGCGTTTCACACTTTGTCATTTTAATTACCATTTAAAATTCACTCACTTAAATTTTTATCTCATTTATTTTTTTCTGGTTCCAATTATGCTTTGTATTAATATTATTAATATTTTTTTTTTTTTTTTTTTTTTCATATTATTCTTTTCCACAATTATTGTTATTTTATTATTGCGAAACATTCTATCATATTAATTCACCGATTGTTTAATCTCTCACTTCATTCTACAATTATCACAATATATTTTTATTTATCCATAATTTATATTTCACATTATTCATTCATTTATTTATTTATTTTTTATTTTTTTATTTTTTTTTATCACGTAGTGATAATCAAAAGTATTGTAATTTTTGTTTGTTTGTTTGTTTTTATACTATAGATAATTGTAACAAACAAAGTTATTTATTTTGTATGATAGATTTCGTATATTTTTGAATATAACATTTAAAGTATCAGATTCAATTGAGATGATTAAGAAGATACAGAGCAAATATGTAATACAAATTTTATAATTGAAAAAAAATAATTTTAAATGTATAAAATTTGACGAGAAATAAATATATGAAATTATAAAGATATGCAATGTTTCCTTCTTTTTTTCTTTTTTTTCTTTTTCTTCTTGTCATTCTCTTAAATATACAATTATAAATAATAAAATCGACAATTTTTAGTATTACAATATATATTGTTTTTTTGCTTCTTCTCATTCCTTTGTCTTTTTACTCGTATACATTTTATAGTGACAATAAAGCTTTTTCATTCACGCTTGAGTTGTAATAAATCACGATACAATTTTCAATCTTTTATTCAATTTGTCATATTAAATTGTGTAATAATATTATTAAGCTGTGTACCTTTTTTTTTTTGTTTTTGTTTTTTTTGTTTTTTGTCATATTTATCAATATAAGTATTAATTTTTTCATTAATAAATCTCATATTACATTCATTATACATATTTAATTTTTCCATTATTCATAAATTCAATTGTTTATATTTTTAAATAATGATAATTATATAAAGTTATTGCTAAGCTGTATCTTACACGTATTATAATCCTATTGTAACGCATTTTTAGTATTTTTTATATTTGCTGTATTTTTTTTTTTTTTGTTTTTCCTTTTTCATTTGGTTATTGTTATCATTATTAGTATAATTAAGTGTCATTTTGTTTTTTTTTTCTTTTTACAACTCACTCGATTTTCATGAGTAAATAATTTTTATACCTTTTTATTTTACTTTATTAATTATTCACTTACTTATATCAGTGAATAAAAATTTTGGTTTTTATTTTTCTCGTTTTTTTTTTTTTTATTAATTTTTTCATCATTATAATTTAAATAGCTAAACAATCGTTTGTAATACACATTATTTCATTATTTTCATCTCTTCTCTCTCTCTCTGCCTCATGTGTTTTTTTTTTTTTATTTGTTCTTTTAAAACATGAACATCGTATTTACGAGATGAATTTTACAAAAAAAATTTCTTTTACCCTGAAATAATTTACTTTTCATGATTTTTATCATTATTTTCTTTCTTTCTTTAAATATTTATATTATTCATGTGAGATGCAATTATATTTTATTAATTTAGAGTTAAAATACTTTATGCAATATTAAAATTACTCCAATTTAATGAAAATTATTTATTATTTATTTTTATTTTCATTTTTTAATCATAAAATGATTTTCATATGCTCTGATTATTTTTTTTTTTCATATTGAGATACAAATAACATTTTGGGAGATATAAATTCGATTATTGCAATAAAATTTTTATTATTATTTTTTTTTATTACCTTTTTCTTCAACAATTGCCATCGAAATTTATTTTTTCTTATTCATTATTTATTCTCCAATTCGCTATCAATTGAAAATACTCAATTCTCTTTTTTTTATTTTTTATATTATTTTTTTTTTTTTTTTGCTTATTCAGTTTTTCATTTTCATTTATTCTTTATTCAATTTATTATTTATACGCATATGTAATTCAATGACCCTGTTTTATTTATAAAGGCTTCGTAACGAAAGTTGTATTTGGCCAAGGATGAGACACAAAAGACAATTTATAAGAATTTGAGGGAAGACAGAGAGAGGGAAAGATTTTAATAACTAAAAAATTTACTGAATTTAATTCATATGAAAAAATTAGTAACGCATTACTAATTTGCATCAATAAATTTTATTATTACAATGCAAAAATATTTTATATATATATATATATTAGACCAAAAAAAAAAAAAAATTCTTATTTTTTGATTGATAGCAATGAAATACATATGATGCAACTGTTCAATTAATTATGATTTAATCAATAGAAAAAAGATCAAAGAAATAATTATAATGAAAATTTGCAAATTAATAAAATAATGTTGGAGAATTTCAGTATCGTATTACTCTTTATTGTGCTATATATAATAGCTTTTCAAAGTATTCAATCAGATATAAGTTTTCATTTTGGGGAAATAAGAGAATTTTTTTACTGGTTTCTTTTTTTTGGCACGTCACTTGGCACATATTTCGAACCCACGATTAACACACAATTTATTCATTATATATTTATAATTCACTGTAAAGTTTTGCTTTTTCTCTATTTGATAAAATTTTTTTTTTCCCCGTTTTTATTTCTCATTTTTCACACATTTTACAGTTTCCTGTTTGATAATTTTTTTGTTCTTATTATTTTTACATCTCACAAATATTTTTTTTTTTTTCTTCTTTTATCATTGATAAGATATCTGATACATTACGAATTGCGCATTACACTGCTGTTGTTCATAATTTTAATATATATATATATATATATTTTTTTTTATCCCATTATTCATACACTTGATATTTTTTTTTTTTTTAAAACTTTGAATTAATTACAATGGGCGGCGGGGGAGAACACGGGATATTATTATTCAATAATTCTATAAAAACTAAATTATTCATTAGCCGATTGTCATTGCATTACAATGATGGTCTTATTATTCTTCTTTATTTTTCGACACGCGGTTTATCCTCAACGAAAAAAAAAAAAAAAAACCAAAAAATACAAATTAAAATCCCCAAATTTTTTCAACAATTCAATAAATTGATTTCACAGCCACAGAACAGAAACAAATTATTCACCAATAAATATAATAAAATAATACAAATCAATTTTCCTATTTTTATGTGACGTGAGGGAAAAAAAAAAAATTAATTTTTTTTTTTTCCTAAACATAATAGTAACAACAATAACAACAAACAAAATAATCTTATTATTAATTTTAAACCGTAATAAAACTGACAATAAATCAATTCAATTCAAGTTAATATACAAATTTTGTATTATTCCATTTTCCCTCTATCCCGCTCCCTCTTTCTCTTTCTCTCTCTCTCTCTCCGTCTTAGTCTCTATTTAATGTTATTTTTTTAAATTTTTTTCTAGTGCCACGGGCCTGGTACAATTACATTGTCTTTAAATGCTCTTACATTCACATCTCCCTTTTTTTAGTTTGATGCAATACAGTGGAAGAATAAATACTCTGATATTTATTGCATTTAAATATTGCATATAATTTATATATTCATTATATTCTTCAATTCACGATACCACTTGGCACTTGAATATTTTATTGATTATTGATATTCAATTTTTGGATATTAATTCTCTTCTTTTATTTTTTTTTTACATATATTTATGTAAATAGTGATGATGGTGGTATGTATATGGTGAATGATTTTCCAGATATGTTTGTCAAAGTTTCAATATTGTATTTGTGTTTTTGTTTTATTAATTATCAATTGACAATAAAAATATCCAGGATATTTTATTTCACAAATTAAATTTATCCATAATTGATATTTTTTGTCAATATAATAAATTTATTTTATATTGTATTTGTTCCATTGACACAGATGTTTTTAATTATTAATTATCAAAATTGATATATTCCATTGTGTTCATCAATTGCCATTATATATATATATATATTTTTTTTTTCTTTGTTTTTATTTATTTCAAACACTCTATAGTCGAATAAGCCATGTATAATTTATGATTTATAATTTATTCTGTCATTATTATTTTTCTTTTTTTTTTTTATATTTTTAAAAATCACCCTTAACTATAACTATTAAACTGATTCTAATCACAGCAATATTTATTGTTGATATACATAATCATACGATGTCTCTCACTAATTTATATTTATGTTGCAAATTATTATTTATTTATTTATTTATAATTATTATTTATTTTTCTTTTCAATTTTTCTCATAAATTTTATTGTATTTATTTCAAATATTTGCAATCAATTGCGATGAAAAAAAATATTGGGTGATATAAGTTTATATTATAAATTTATTTAGTTGAAAAATCAATGATTTTATGAGAAAGTTTTATATGAATTTATAATAAAATTTCATAATTATGGAAGAAAAAATTCGTATTGAAATTAATTATAATAAAAAAAAAAATAATAATAATGAATAAATGAATAATTAAATTGAAGAAAAATTCGCCTCGGTATTGCAAACGGATTTTATATAATTTATATAATATAATTTTTCATTTTATATTGTTAAATATCAATCGTGCATTATTATTTAATAAGTAGATGAATGAATAATCAAAATTATTAATTCTATGTCATTTGTGAAAATGTAAAAAATTTTAATTCAATTTTTATTTCAATAACAAAAAAAAAAAAAAAACAAATAATTTAGGAAATATATAAAACGAGAATACAATTTAAATATTTACAACGTTATAAAATAATTTATATATTTACAATAATCTTTTACATTTTTATTATCATTATTATTTTTTTACTTGACTCTTGATATTTATTCAATAGTATTAACAAAGAGAAAAAAAAAATGATAAAAATTATATGAGAATTTATAAATATAGAAAATTATATAAAAATTAATTTTGTTACACACCGAGACGAGGATCAAGTTATTTTCTATCAATAGGAAGCGCTGATAATACTTTCTGATTAATTAATTATGATTAATGTTCATCTAGAAAATTTCAAGGAACAATTTTTTTTTTTTTTTTTTTTTTTTTTTCATTTATCTATATTTTTAATTTTTATTTTGGCACGCACCGGAAGTGATTGCGTGTATAATTTTTAGAATATATGTATGGGTATGGGTGTATTGTATAGTGTTTGTGATTGTAAATGATAATTTTGGATGAAATTTACTTGTTCAAACGTATACACACGGATATGAATTCAACATAGACAATTTACAAAAAAAAAAAAAAAATAATAATAACAACAATAAATAATTAAATAAGTTCCTAAATAGTTTAATACAAAATATCAGTCACATTTGATATATATATATAATAATAATAATAATTTAACGAATTATTTAACTTGACAAAAATCATTTAACAATAAATATAAGAAAAAATTTGAAAAATTATGAAAACAATACGCAAATATCAATACAAACTTCACTGACAATATCAATAATCAATAAAAATTAAAAAAAAAAACAAAAACGAATCGACAAAATAATTATTTTGACATTATAATTAATTGAAATAATTTAACAAAAGTAAATAGAGAGAGAAGATATAATAATTGAGAAAGAAAAAAAAAAAAAAAATAAAATGGAAAGACGATAAAAATAAAAAATTATTCAAATACCGAAGAGATTGAATATTTTTTTTTACTTCCTGTCTTATTATTATTTTTACTTAATAATAAATGACATCGACTAATCAAAGATAATCCAGACTTTGAATTTCCATCCTCAACATAGCGCTACTTCAACTAATTTATTAATTTTTTGCCATTTCTTTCTTTCTTTTTTTCTTACTTATTAATATTATTTTTTTCTTCATAATTTTCTTTTATTGTATAATAAATATATATATATATATGTGTTAATTTATATTTCACGTAATAATTTATTTGTATTATTAACAAAAATGTCACACCCTGACATTCAATTCTGAATTTTTTACCAATAATAAATTATGATAAAAGACTTGAATAAAAATTGAATAGTAATTTTTCATTTTTTCACTTTGTCTATTTTTTTTAAAATTTGTTTATGAAATTTCGAAGTTAATGATATAAAATTATATGAAAGTTGTGCATCAAATACTCGACGTAGATTTTATTATTTGAATCTTCCGGCATTTTATCACGAATAAAAATGAAAAATTTATAAAAAAAAAAAAAATAATAAATAAATAAATAATCATCATTTTTTTAAGAGATAATTTACCTCATACCAAAGAGACATTTGGCGTTTTTTCTCTCATAAAATTTTCTATTTCCCTATTGTTCCATAATTTTTTTTTTTTTTTTTTTTTTTTTTCCCCTCCACTACAGAGATCAAATACTATTTTCTTCCAGCAACATAATATTAAATAAATAATTTTTCAAAATTCAATCCACATGCAAAAAATTCTATAGTTGTTATAAATTTATTAATTACCATTTGCAATTGGTAATTGGCTTATTCAATTACACTCTTTTACGCTTTTTAGCACATGCTATTTTATTATTATTATTATTATTATTATTATTATTATTATTATTATTCAATATTGTTTTAATAATTATATTATTTATTTCTATTCATTTTCTATCTCACTTTTCGTTTCAATCAAATATTTTTACTCCCATATTATTTATTATACTCGTCGTTTTTTTATTTTTTATCATTGATTATTATTATTTTTTTCTCTTTCTCAATTTTATACAAAATTTTTTTGTTCTCAGGCGGCGCATACATGTGTGAATTGGGACAGAGAGAAACAGAAAGAAAAATTATTTCCCGTCAGATTTAATTGTGATGGTTAAAACCAAGAAATAAAAGCGCATGATCACGCCGAGACTGTGAAATTTTTAAATCTCTTTCTCGGTTAACCCTGTCTGTCCGAAGTCATTATTCGCATTTATTATCTTCATCAAATATTTCTTTGCATATTTTTTTTTTTTTTTTTTTTTTCTTTAAATTTATATTTTATCTTGCTCTCACTCGTATATTTTTTATTACTGCGTGTCCAATATCCAAAATTTCCACCTTATAAATAATTATTATTTTATTTAATAATTTAATTTTTATTTTTCCCCCGCCACGAAATTTCGAGCAACGTAGAAAATGCCAAAGTCCCACTACCCCCCCTTAAATAATTATTATTTTACTTTTTGTTTTACCATCATTTCTTTTTTACTCATTAATATAATTATTATATTTTCACTTTTTTTTCTCTCTCTCTCTGTTTTATATTACCCCCCCCCCCCCCCCCCCCCCCTCCCCCTCCTTTTCTTCATTTATTATTTTTTTATTTTTTTGTAAATATAAAAATGAAAACTAACGTATCTTTGGCTTGTTCCCTTTACCAATTGGCGGTAGCTAGAAAACTACAGCGTCCAATAAATTTGTTCTTGTATTTTCTTATTTAGTTAATTTTTTTTTTTTTTTTTTTTTTTTTTTACATGTGTTTTATGTAATCATCTCTTCTATTCTCACATCTGTACAATTTAATGCTCATTATCTCGTGATAATTAAATTGTTATACAAAGTGTAATGTATTTTCATAGATATTAAATATATGATATTCTCATTATCATTATAATCATTGAATATTTTCATGGTAATGTGTGATACGTGTTGTTGATAAAATTTTTTCTTTATACTTTTTAATTTTATTCTTATTCTCTTGTATATATTTTGTTTATCTTGTCACGAAAAAATTGGTCGTTACTAATTATTGTAAATGGTTTTTCTTTTTTTCTTTGTCTTCTTCTTCTTCTTCTTTATTTCTCAATGTCATTCAGTATCTACGACCATTTGGATTTTTCTTTCATCCATTTTTATATTAAATCACTGTGAAATCGATTTATTATTGCCTTTTCATCCCTGTCGATTTTTCACTCTTCTCATTGCAAGAATGAAAATGGAAAATAAATACGATTTAAAAAAAAAATTTTTTTTTAATGTATTGGTGATTTGGCGATGTGACTTGGGGCCATGTATTGATATGCAGGAATCGCCATTCCAGCCATTTCCATTGATATCCTGAAACAAAATTAATATCATTGTCAAATTCAAGATGAATTATTATTTTATATCTAACATAAAGAACAAAATTCTACAAGTCGCGAGGTTTTTTTTTTGTGTTCTATTATTAATATTATTATTATTACAGTTATTATTTTTTAATTTACATTTAAAAATACAAATTTCAATATAAAATAATATAAAAATTAATTTATATATCAATATTTATTAATTTTTTTTTCAACAGTTCAAAGTAACGCGACTTGTGTGAACATTCGAAATTATTTTCAATAATAATCGAGGAAATTATATATATATATTTTTTATTTTTTTAACATTTATTCAATATTTATTTATTGAAAATATAAATAATTGTGATGTCCAAAAAAAAAAAAAAGGAAAAAAAAAAATAATACACATATAACAAATGTAATTGAATAATAGAAAAAATGAAATATTAAAATATTTACATATATTAATTTATTTATACAAAAAAAATTCTTGATGTAATGAAAAAAAAAATAGATATCGAGAGGGGGCGGATAAAGTAATTGAAAAAAAAAATAAAAATAATAATAAATGAATAAATAATAATAATTATAATAATAAAACGGTTAAACGGGACAAGTGTAGATTAAAAGGACTACAGAGGAGTGGATTGGTGCTTACCGAAAATGGGCAGGAGGCCTGGGTCATAGTTGGTTGGATTGATACATCTTCTCTCTCTCTCTCTCTCTCTTTCTTTCTTATAATATGTCATTTTGTATTTTTTTTTTTTTTTTTTGGTTAAAATATTTTCGAGTTCGTTCTTTTACACTCTCGCTCACTTTTGCACACTCGCAAAACGCAATCTCTATTTATCACTCTCAACATCCTCACAGTTTTGTGTACAACCAACTATAATTATACAAAAAAAGAAAAAAAAAAAAGAAGAAAAAAAAAAAAAAAAAAAAGAAAAATAATAATGAATATAAATTTATAAGAGTAAATATAAAATGCATAGATAAATCGGATGAAATATCTGTAAAGTAAAATTATATTTAACGAAAAAATTATGCACAATATTTAAAACTTCACAATGGATTTTTTTTTTTTCTTTTTCTTTATCATCTTTTTCACATTATTAATGATAAAAAATAATGTTAAATATAAAATAATATTTAATCAATATTTAGATGATAAAAAAAAAAAAAAAAAATATTCATATTCACATACAGATATTTATTTATATCAAATTGAATCCTTTGCGAGTTTTATAGGTAGGCCAAAGTGTAAGATAATATGAATCTTTAATGATTTCTTTTCTTTGATTTTTATTTTGTATTAAACACGCCTAGCTTTATTCAACAAAGTGATACATTATAGTCAAGTGCTTTTTATCAGCACAAGTACACAATTGTGTATCATCTCTCACGCCTAATTTCATTAGTTTTCCCTCTGCTTATTACTACTATTATTACTATTATTATTATTACATGCTTAAAGACGAATCAATTTATTATTATTATTTTTTTTCTTTTTCTTTCAGTTATCATCGTGACATAATTATAAGAGACTGATCTAAATAATTATAAGATTGTAAACCTACGGGATCCTGTTTTTATGTATACATTTATATATATATATTTTTTTTGTCTTAACTTTCATTTTTTTTTTTTTTTTTTTTCATTATTATTTTTTTTTGTCCCATCTCATATTAATTATTATTGATTACTATCCTGAATATTAAAAATTAAAATTTTTTTAAATATATTGAATACACACACACACGCACAGGATAAAATAAAAAAGACATTTAATTTTTTTTTTCTTTTGTTTGTTTGTTTTTTTTTTTTTTTTTCAACGATTAAACACAATCGTCAAGAACTAAAATTGAGCACGCAATTTAATTATTGGTCGTAGATAGAGAGAAAGAGAGGATCCATTGTGATAGGGAGTGATAAAGTGAATGAGACATGAAAAAGCAAGGCAAAGAGAATTTGTTCAATTTCTTTTTGCAAGTGACTTTTCAATTATATGTGACATGAAAAATTGTATTTATCAATGAAATTACTATTAGATTATTGAAATATTAACAAATTCCAATAGTAATTTTTTTGATTTTTATATTTATTATACTCTCTCTATCATATTTATTTATCTAAGTCTATTATTTTAGATTCATTTGAATATCAAGTATAATTATTTTGAAATTAATTATTATTTTTATTTTTTTTATCCTTATTTCTGATTAATTTCATTGAATGTGTGTAGACAAAAATTTAATATATATATATTTTAATAGGAGCTTTTTCTTCATGTAAATTAATGATATTATTATTGGTATTATTTTGTTTTTCAATAATTCAGGATATTCTATTGTTCAATTATCAGTATAATATTATATTTAATAATAAATGTCTACATGTTTATATACGGATTAATCATGTAACACTTCATTGTGGAGATAAAATTGAAGTATGGCGTTTGCATTTTTTTAAAATTGTGATTTAGAATTTATCAACATTCGCGTTTGATAGATGAACCATTTGCAATATTATATTGTTATTTTATTTCGTTGAGCATTTATATATAATTCGTATATATACGAATTGCATGATTAATTTGGTTCATTATGATCGATGATAATGTGCTTGATTTAATAATTGATTTTTATCAGCATAAATTACAACGTGAATCATCATGAATTATACAATAATTTAGTGTCAATAATAAAACATGATTGATTCACATTTTTTTTTTATGCTCAACAAGCGCTCATACACTACACAATTGATTGGAACATAATTTTTATGAATACAGATAATATATATATTTATATAAAATAAATGAAAAAGATTAATTTAATAAATAAATAATTCGCCATCGAAAATACAAGAAAAATTTTCATTTGTCACTATTCTTGTATTTATTTTACATTTTTTTTTTTTTTTTGCTTCTTTTTTATCAAGTGATTTTAATTGCATTTATAAACACAATCGTGTAATGAAAAATTCGGCAATTATATTATTATTTTGTCTTTTAAATTTGATAAATTTCCCACGTCCCATTAAAAATGATATTTCATCACAGGAAATAAATTTGATAATAGACAAAAATATTTATAAGTGTTTATTGAAAGTTGATGAAATCCCGATGGCGAATTATTGTATAAATTTATAGAGAAAAAAATAAAAATAAAAAGAAAAAAAATAAAATGTAAATGTTATTTTGTCCCTTTATTATTATGATTATTATTTTATTTTTTTGTTTTTCCTCTTTGCAAACTACACATAATTGCTGAATATCCCAATACAGAGAGGACACTCTTTTTCTGCCTTCTTATTTAACGATTTAAATTACTAATCGCCAATACAATTATGACAAAATTCCAGAATATCATTTCTTGTTAATTTCATTATTTTTTCTTCATTTATTATTTTTTTTTTTTATTCACTTATGGAGGTAAATATTACAATTCATAGTAATGACAATAATAATCTTGTAAAAAAACCATTTTTTAAAAATTTAATCGTTTTTGTAATCATCGATTCCGCATTTATGATCAGACAATGCACTCCGAGTCTCACATAATTAGTAAAAAAAAAAAAAAAAAAAAAAAATTAATAGAAAAAATTCGACAAAAAATTATCAAAAATTGTTATTGATGAAAAAAAAAATATTTAACAGAAATTCTAAATGATTTATTAGCAAACATAAAGAAAATAGATTCTCGATTGACTGATTAGCGGAAAAAATCTTATAAAAATAACACACACCAACGAAAAAAAAAAAAAAATAAAAAAAAAAAGCGAGTGAAAAGCAAATAAATATCAACATCGGACACGTGCAACAAAATTAAGCTGATTCCAGATTTTGAAGAAAAAAAAAAAAAAAAAAAAAAAAAAAAATTCTCTCACCAGTGTTTATTTCATGACGAAATCAATTCAATTTAATATCAAAGACTCAAAGTGCATCAATCAATATTCATTATTCACATTCAATTTTTCTTTCATTCTTTTTCACTCACATTAACCGCACACTTGAGTGTACATTATATTCACACCGTAATTCACGCTGTGATTTACACAATAATTAAAAAAAAAAAAAAAAAAAAAAAAAAAATTATATATGTATATATATAATAAGAAAAATAATATTAATAACCATAATCATTATAATTAATTACTAATCATCAACACAAATTGTTTGCTTTTATATTTCTTTTGTTTTTTGTTTTTTTTGTTTTTTTTTCGTGTTTCATGTTGCCCATTCTTTATCTCTCGTTCTTACTGAAATGCAATTGAAAAATTGTATCAGCTCAATACGGATTGTACTTGGTTCTCTCCGATTTGAATTTTCCAGTATCAGTTGGTCCAGTTGCACCGGGACTTCGTAGACGTGGGGTAAATGTCTTGTGTGAACGATGTACGCCTGTTGTTTGGACAGGTAGAGTCGCAGTTGCTGCGCCAGCGGCGCCGCCAAGTAATTCCGTAAGCCCACCAAGGGCAGTCAGGCTAGATAGGGCGTTGAGGGCGCCTGGCTTGCTTAGCAGCTGAGCCAAGGGGATTGCGCTGGCCAAAGGAGAGGCAGTGGTAGTAGTGGTAGAGGGGGAAGCACTTGCCCCGGATGCCCCGGGATTGGTGCCGCTGCCAGGGTTTTGGGTATTTTGGGCCTCAAGGTTAGCTTTCTGCAGTTCGACACTGAGGAAAAGACACAAATGTAAAAAAGGTGAGGGTAGGAATATATTTACGATTTTTTTGTTTGTTTTTTGTTTTTTAAATTGTTGATTTTTCTTTCTTTTTAGTTTCTTTTTTATACGTCATGAAATTGAAAAATAATTGGTGAGATAAAGAGGCGGTTCAAAAAATTATATTCAAGAGATGATGAAAAAAAGATAAACAAAATTTAAAAAAAAAAAAAAAAAAAAAAATTTGATAGAACAAAATATAAAATGTAAATAAAAAAATAATTTTTGAATGAAAATATTATTTACAGTAATGAGAGATTTAAAAAATTTTTTTTTCTTGTATTTTATTTTTGTTTACTATTTATTTATTTATTTATTTACTCTTTTTTTTTTTAATGATAAAATCTCTAGTGTAATTTTTCTCCATTCCGACAGAGATTTTTTTAATATTTAATTTTTCTATGAAAAAAAATAAAATAAAAATTAATTTTGTAACTTTTTTTTCCCCTCTCGTTTTCGATTGTAAAAAATGTTTGAAAAAAAAAAAATAATAATAGTAATAATAAAAAAGAACGAAATTTTCGATGACAATGTGTGAATTTTATCCAATGTATATCAACACATTCAAATATTACTGTAATAAAAAATTGTGGAAAGTCCGGATGTACGGATAGAGTAAACGTAAATAAATAAAAAATAAAAAAATAAAAAAAATATGCATCAGATGGATGAATTTAACGAGTCAAGTGAGGATTTGGCGAATGATATTTGTTAATAAAATATACCAGTCAATACGAAAAATTACAAAAATTGAAAAATTAAAAGAAAAAAAAAAAAAAAAAAAAAAAAAAAAAAGGAAAAGAGAACAAAAAATATTGGATGAAATGGATTTAAATGTCAGTAGCTGCCTCCTCGTTTGACTCGAAATGAAAAATGAGAAATTATCATACACAAAGTGCACTCTGCCATAGTGAATATAATACATAAAATACAAAAAAAATTTTTTTTCCTAATCGTAATATTGCAGTTATTAATTAATGAATTAATTATCAGAAAATAAAAATATATAAATAATAAAATTATTTTGATTTTGTGTGTTAATATTATGCAGTGAAGCAGAGTACAAATTGCCCAATGAAATATGCAATTGAAAAAATTATATATGAATTGATTTTATATTTATGTATGATTGTAAAATAACATAGGATATTCATGGCAAAGACAGACATAAGTTCATATTGAAAGTAGATGACAAAAAAAAAAAAAAAAAAAGTAGTTTTTTACTTTTTATCACATAATGAATCAAAGAAGAAAAAAAGATAAAAATGAGAAAAATTTCTAAGTCTGATTGTAAATAATTTTTACAATGTCCTCCACGTTTTTTAAATCATCCAATATTGAATATTATTATTTTACAGTAATTATTAATTGATTACATAATGTATCTGTCTATGTCTGTGTATTTGAATTTGATATTTATTACGAAATTTCAAGTAAACAAAAAAAAAAAAAAAAAAAACAGTATGAATAGAAATAAAAAAGTTATCGATTATTTCAATCTGATTCTTTGATTTAACATGGAATGATCCAGTGTATATTCACTAATGTGATAAAAAGTCAAAGACAAGTTCAATTATTTGACAATAAAAAAAATAAATTTATATTCTGTCTTTTTTTTTTTTTTTTTTTTTCACAGTAGTTTTATATATGTCAGTGACAATCTGGAATAAAATATATTTATTGGATTATAAAAATTTTTAAATGAAATTATATATGAAAGATAAATGAACAAATAAATAGATAAACAAAAAAAAAAGTGATAAGTAGATTAGAGAGATATAAAAATATGCATAATTGATTTTCACACGTGCACTCGCGTTTATCTTTTAATACTTTCAAACAACTTCTCATCCTCCTTGCATAAATAAATAATCAAAAAAGAGAAAAAATAATAATAATAATAAATAAATAATAAATCTACTTTGACAATTATGTGAGTAAAAATGCACAAAAATTATTATATTCAATTGAGAAAAAAAAAAAAAAAAAAAAATACAATAATAAAAATGTGTATAACAAATATAAGAAAAAGAAAAATGTGAGACTACACGAGTTGGTATAGTGCAATCCATTTAAATTCACGAATATAAAAAGCAACGAGCGATATATATAATCAGAACGTGTAAGTGATGAAAAAAAAAAAAAAAAAAAAAAAAAAAAATCATAATGCAAACATAAAATTCATTTAAATTCAAGCATTAGAAGCCTCTCAGACGGGAAACACTTCTAGAAGGATGTAGGAGTCTGCAATAATTAAATAATAAAATTCATCGCAATGTTAGAGTTATAATAATAATAAAAAAATAAAAAAATAAAAAAAAAAATATAAGAGATGCGGATATCCTATCAGATAAAATTCTATTTAATAATCGTAATATGAATAATAATAACAGTATGAAAATAAATAAAGGACAGCCAATGGTGAAATAGGAACGAATGTTGACAGTATAAAAAAGAGAATATGATAAAAAGAGATAAAGAGAGAGAGATATAAAGAGTGCGGAGATGATTTTTTTTTTTTGTTTTTGTTTTCTGCAGGATACTGAAGGTTAACTGGACCTGGATGACAGGACCTGGAAACAAAGGATTATGAACTCTGTATCTTCCATAATTGTTTTTTTTTTGTTTTTTTTGTTTTTAGTTTGGCTGCTGATGAGTCGAGAGCTCACCCACTTGTAGTTGACACGATGAATTGCCGCCTGGTAATGTCTTCGTCTTTGCATCGTTGCACACAGCACAATTATTCTTACATATTTTATCAATAAATATATATGTATATAAATATAAAAAAAGATAAGATAAAGTAAAACATTTTACTTTTCTCTTTTAAATATTTAATTTATAATCTAAAAAACAATCTCACCTGCATCAGTACATGTACAATATTCAATACATATTGCGACGATTCAATGAAATAAATTGATTTTTCATCTTATTCTTTTGAAATTTCATATTTTTCACATTTCAATATAATAAAAATATGTAATAAAAATTTTCAAAGTACATGAAACATTTTTTTTTTATGTGTTGTAATATATTAAAATTGCGAGTGTGTGTGTATGTGTGAGCAGAGATCATACAATATAATATAAAAATATGAGTTCAAGTGAATATTTCACGATAACGAAGTGTGTGAATATAAAATATTTCAGAATCTCAAAATTTATACAGATAATTTCATATGTTCACTGAAGAGATACAAATCTTCTATCATTTCCACAATATTACAATAAAATCAAAAAAAAAAAATATTACTGTATTAACATATTTAAAGATACTAAATGTACAATATATATTTATTATTCATCGTTTTATTTTCATTTAAATCGTCACAATAATGTTGCGATATTTTTTTGTTTTTTTGTTTTTTTGTTTATGTAAATACTCATCTCTTGGACTTTTTTTTGTTTTTTACCCACTTTTTTTCTTTTTGTCCACACCCATATCACATCAATTTTTCACAGAAAAATATTTAACAACTCAATAACAACAATTATTTATACATATGTACAGTTATGTATAGTGAAAATGAACAATGAAAAACAGTTATAAAAGAGGAAGTTTGATTTTTTTTCTCTTTTTTTTTTTTTAAATTGTGCATGAAAAAAAAAAAAAAAAAAAAAAAAATGAATAAATAAAATAAATAAATAAATTCTCTGAATCAAGAAAATTTAGTGCAAATTTTTTCTCCACATTTCATTAAACGAATCAGAAAAAAATTGACAATTTTAATTATACTTGCGAAATAAATATCTACGATATTGATAATTGTCATTGACCAACACCATAACATCTCATTTTTATTTCCCAACTCACCTCATATTGATGAGATACTGGGCAAGTGTAACAGCATCAGGATTTCCAGTGATCGTGATTGTACGGTCGGTAGCGCCACCCTCTCTCTCCTCACAATTACTGATTCTGATCATAGCCCCAGAAATCTGACGAATTTCAGCAATTTTTGTTCCACCTTTGCCAATTATACATCCAATCAATTCATTTGGTACAGTCATCTCATGAGTTTGATTATTTGCCGCTGGTTGTTGTCTATTTGTGTGATTTGTACGCAATTGACTGCCAGCAAGAGCTGCTAATGCTGTAAAATAAATTATCATTTTTATTTCTTATTTTTATCTTAATACTTGTCATCATATACAACAGATTTATATATATATATATTAATTTTTTAAAATTAAATAATATACCAGCTGGATTTAAACCACCAGTATTTGCTGGAGCTGCAAGACCACCAAGACCAAGTGCCGCGAGTCCTGCAAGTGGATTACTCCCAAGTTTACCCATCTGAAACAATGTTGGAGAAATACACAGATACATTAATAAAAATACATTTATATATTTATTCATCTACGAAAAATGTCAATGAACTGAGGTGTCATTTTATCTCTCATATTAATATTTATTATTATTCATTTTTTTTTAAATTATAATAATTGTATGAAAGGTGAACAACTGACACAACATCAATACAAATAACATATTCTATATAACTATTATCTAAATGAATATAATATATTTTTTCTCTTTCTTTCTGTATTTCAAATAAAATAACAAAAAAAAAAAAAAAAATTTTTTTCTCATCTGTATTGTGGTGGAAATCACGACTTTTATGTCTTTTTTTTTTTTTTTTATGTTGAAAATGGGAACGCGGTGAGCTTTGTTGTAAAAGATATGCAGCAATGAGTTTGCTCGAGAGTTGAGAGAAAATTTTTTTGCCACACGCGTATTTATTTTCAGTTGCCCCGCAGACTTTTTAAGATGAAAACAACTGCAAGATGTTGAAATTGTGGCGGCAAAAGATTGCGATCGATGAGAATAAAAAAAAATAAATAAATAAATGAATAATAAATAATAATAAAAATCAAAAGTGAAAGTTTGAGAGAAGATACAAACAAAACCGACGGCGTAAAATTCATAACGTTTTTCTTCCAAGTACAATTCTCTTCCACTCTCCACTTCCACCTTCATATTTCAATTTCTCTTCTTCACATATTGCTTTTGATTCTCAAATATTTTTGATGAAAAATGAAAGGGAATAGGTGGTGGTAGGCAAATGGGGTGATGAAAAAGGGTGGGCAAAATGGGATGGAATTTTTTTTTTTTTTTCATTGAATATAAAATTCAAAGTGTGAGAAATAAAAAAATATATATATAACAAATAAATGAATAAATAAATGAAAATTATTAAAAAATAAAAAAAATCAAATTTTGTCACAATTATTATTATTATTATTATTTTTTTAAATAATTACTGCAATTATATTAATTTTTCTATTTTATTATTATATTTTTCATTTTCATATATTGAAATATTTCTAAACTAATTTTTTTTTATTGAAAAATAACAACATTCATCTATATAATGTGTGTACATATCAAACTGTAAATTTATATTCATATAACTTAGATCTACATTAGAGAAAAAAAAAAAAAAAAAAAAAATAGAATAAATAAATAAATAAATAATAAAATCTTAAAAATAAATTGCAACGGGCAGCCCACCCACGCGCCCAAACTCTCGCCAGATATATAAATATATACGTAAATGTTTCTTTGTTTTCTCTTCAAATCTTATTACTGTATTTTTTTTTTTTTGTTTTTTGTTTTTCGCTATTCAGTCAAACGCCACAAGCCATGCGATTTCGTTGATCTAAACGAGTCACTAAAGAAACTAGTAGATGCCGAATAATATTCTGTAAATACAGGCGGAAAAAAAAAAAGATAATAATAATAAAATAAATTAATGATAAAGAGTGAAAAGAATAAAAGTATTGATAGTAGTTTCTAATTGAACTAATAGAAAAACATGTCAGCACAAGTTAAAAGACTTGAAATGAATTAACTTTTTTCGTTTACAGAAACCAAAGAGAAAAAAAAAAAAAAAAAATTTTTTTCTTTTAAAGTAAGAAATTGATAATAAAGTGGTTGAGTTATTTGAAATTTTTGATATCGAGATTGATTTTAAATGAAGTAATATATTTTGATAAAAATTCCAAAAAATATTTAATAAATAATGAAAATTGATATAAATAAATGAACGGAATAAAAAGAAAAAAAAAAAATAAAGTTTGGGATAACTTGAATGTGCATTCTCGTGCATTTTCAAAAATAAATTGAACCTCAAACGGAATTTTCGATAAAAACCTACCAATAATTTATAATTAATTTATCACGATAAATTAATTGTAATAGCGACTACAATACAATTTCTTAATATAAAATAAATTATTTTATCTCTTCTATATACACGAGATATTTATTTTGTTTATTTCCTCATGTACCATAATCAAATAGAAATAAAATTTCTTCAAATGAAAATAATAATAAACCAAAAAAAAAAAAAATATATATATATATATATACAAATAAACAAACAAACAAACAAATAAATAAATGAAAAAATAACAGTGAATGATACAAGTTAAAAGTTAATCTCTTTTTCATTTTTAATTAAAACTTGTTTTTTTTTCAGTGAAGTTTTGAACAGCTCATATAACTAGAAAGATAGAATAAATAGAGAAAAAAAAGAAAAAAAAAGAAAACTCAAATACAAACGTAAATTATAAATGAAATTGATGTGAAAAAGAGAAATTCTATTTATTACTATAGCCGATTCAATATTTAACGTCTTGTTCACGTAAAAAATATCGATAATGTTTAAATAATTTTACAATGTCCACCGTGATGGTGATAAACAATTAAATTTGATAATTGCATTTATTTTAATATTTTCAAATGCTCAAATTTTCCTTTTGAAAATGAGATGAGAAAAAAAATTTTCATTAAATATTTAACGTAATATAATAATTTTAATTAATAAAAAATTTTTTTCTCTCTCTCAATATTTATATATAAATATGAAATGAATAAATAAAGTGCAACAACACGAAATAAATAAATAAAACATGCGAATCATGCTCGTATATATACATTTAAAAAATATTTATTTATAACAGAGATATGTGATTTGTCGAGCATGATAAAATGTAAGCAAATAAATAAAAGAATTTACAATGAGTTTATCAACAATTTAGCATGACACATATATATATATGACTATTGATAGTTGGATTGTGGAAAATGAAAATGATTTTAACAAGCATTAGGCAGGAGATGGTATGACAAAGGGGAACAAAAAGCAAATGATGGGAACCTGTGCAATAACAGGTAACACATTTTATTGGTATAATACACGCCAGGGAAATAGATATAGATATAGACATAAATGTAGACACACCCACACACACAACACACTCTACTGTGAATTAAATGATGTGAGAAAACGCGATGACAGGCAGTCAAAGGATGAAAAATAAAAATAAATATCTATCATTAACTCAATCATCATCTCATCGCGAATATAAATTACAATTTCACTAATAAAAAAAGATAAAAAAATACTCCAAAAATTTCACGATATAATTAAAAAAAAAAAAAAAAAAAAATCATATTTCGAATATATTGACATACCCATCACCGCGTATTTCAAATGACATTATGTATGGGGAAAAAAAAAAAAAAAATTTTTTATTACGTCAAGTCATTGGATATAATTCGTTGGCAGTAGCTCAGAATTTACGATAATTCAATTATTTTTATATTTCAATAATAAAATTCACTGTTATTATATTATTAATTCATTAATATATTGTAAATAATGAATTGATGTAAACGATTTGTCATGATGAATTGAATAACGATTGTGGTCTGAGAGTGAGATATATAAATATTTAAAAAAAAAAAAAAAAAAAAAAAAAACGTAGGGGTAGGGGAGAGAGTTTCAATGAGATTTAAAGATTGGCAGAGGGTGGTGATGGTTGATGATGATGAGGGGGATTTTGAATTGGCGGATTGTGATGGCGAAAAAAAAAAAAAAAGGGGGGGGGGGGGTATTTTTTTTTGGATCACGAAAAACAAAAGACTTACGGCGTCTGCCAAGAATGCGGGCGGGAGGGCTGCCTGCAAGTGTCCACTCTTCAACAGGGGGTCGGCGAGGCCTGCCACGCTGGCGTGTAAGGGGCTCGGGTGTAGCGGATGATGGGGTCCGGTAAGATGGGCCGGGATCAGCGGATGGCCGTGTGAAGCGAATGGTGAGGAAGGGTGGGCAGCCGCGAAATGCGAGGCATTAAGAGTTTGGGCGTTCAGCGAGGGTGGGATAGGCCCGGCAGCGGATACTGGCAATGGCAATACTGTACTTACGTCCGAGTGGGCGGGCACCGCGTAATTACCCTGGATGGTGTAGGCTTGCCCACCAGCCAGGATCACTGGCCCACCAACTTGGGGTTTAGGGCGATAAGGGATCGTGGCACCTTTGGGAGGGGACTGAAACAGAATGAAAACAAAACAAAAAAAAAAAAAAAAAAAAAAAAAAAGCCGCGCATATTCGTGCGCATTATTAGTAAAATTTATATTTATATTGAAATATTGAAATATTTATATTAATTTAATTTATTATTTTTTATCATTTATATATTATATGAATTACTCTCAATTTTTTGTATTTTTATATGAAAATAATTGAATAAAAACTCTTTGCTAAATTATATAGATGATCTCGTGAATATCATTATTTCATAATGAAAACACAAATTTTTTATTTTCGAATTTTTTAAAATTTATTTATTTATTTATTTTTTTCTATCTTTCAATTGAATCCATTCGTTTTTATTATTTCAAAAAACTTTGAGAGGTTATTCAATTGATAAAAATAATAAATTAAAAAAATATATATTCATTGAAATTATTTGTGTTTGTTTATAAAAATTTTATTATCTGATAAATATTCGTGTTGCTCACCTCTAGCATCACGCAACATATATGATATATGCACTGGGTAATAGCTTCGCTAGTGCCTGAGATCGTGACAGTACGTTCAGTGGAACTCGGTAACATTTCTGTCGCAACTTGAATTAATGCACCAGTCACTTCTCTGATCTCTTTGATCTTTGATCCACCTTTTCCAATAAGTGAACCACACTGAGATGCCGGTACGATAAGACGCAGGGTGATTGGTGTACGTGGTGAACCACCACCACCTGCACCACCGCCCTGTCCATCATGAAATTGCGAACACCACTCCTCAAATTTTTTACATATCAGGGTAAAAGCCTTGAAGATTGAGTTTGTTGGCCCAGTAACTGTCACAATTCGCTCTGGACATGAACCATCTGATATGTTGATCTTTGCACCAGACTAAAATAAAAATAAAAAAAATAAATAAATAAATTTATTATTTAATTTTTTTCTTTTACATATTATTTATGTAAGTAATTTATAATTATTCACTCATAAATAATACTCAGTAAACAAAAAAATAATTTATCTCTGAAATTATTTTACATTAATAAAATAATGAAAATAAATAAAAACTCACTTCTTCACGGAACCTCGTGACAATTTCGCCTTTTTTTCCAATGATACTCCCGACTTCCTGAAAAATAAAAATATAAATCAATATAAATAAAAATTTATTCAATTTATATTCTATAATTAAATAATTAAATATTCAAATATATAATATTTAAATTTTTCGTTGTATTTAAAACAATGAAAAATATGTAAAAAAAAAAAAAAAAAAAGAAAGAAAGAAAATACTTGTAGAGACAGACAGACAAACACAAAGGTGAGCATTCAATTTCTATATTTTAATATATGTAATAGAACACGTGAGTCACTCACGCAAATATTCAGGCGATTTTTCGCGTTTTTGCACACATTAAAAGTGTCACCAAAAAGGTGAAGGTATGCATTTGTTTGTGTTCATTGATACGCCATTGGATATCAGACCGAGGTCTTACAAAAATAGTAGGGATAAATAATTTTATAATAATTCAGTGTTTTTTCCTGTAAATTTCATCTTGTACTTAATTTTATTTATTTCATAAAAAGAGTTTGATTGTGATATTATAATGATACCAATTTAATGGTTTATATTGCTCCTTGATGTTTAAAATTAAAAGAGACAAGTATGAAATGTAGTAAAATAGACGGGTAATAAAAGACAGATCAGGGCAAACATCGATAGAAGGATTTAATGCAAATTAGTGATGTTGGTTATACCTTGAGAGTTGTGTGCGCATTTAAGCTCCAATTAGAATGAAATTGCAGTAACATCAAATTAGTCTTTGTCAAACTATTAAGTGTTTGTATATTGATACATTGTATTTATTGTCTTCATACTAATGGTATTATATTGTAAAATATCATTGTCATCGTATGAAATAATATAAATTAAAAAAAAAAAAAAGGAAATAACCAATGTAGATCCGGAGATTGAGGAAAAATTTAAAAATATAATAAGACAATTGTAAATCTTCAACTCAATAATTTCCAATAATTATTTACAAATTTCAATATGACATTGTCATTGTTGCTATCAATTCGAATGAAATGACCAACTCACGTGAATATTAATACTCTTGAATATGCAAAGAAAAAAAAATAAAAAATAAAAAATTTACTGTGATAAGACTAAATGTAAAAAAAAAAAAAAATAATAGTAATGATAATAATAATAAATTTAACTTGAAACGCTGCATTTATTCTAGATTGGAAGAATTGTCGTTTTACATGATATAAACGAAGTCACGATCGGAAGTGAAAGTGTACAAAGTGAAATGATAGGATAATAAAAAAGAAAAAAAAAAAAAAAAAAAAAAAAAAAAAGAAGAATAAGACACAAAAAGAGTGAAAAATGGGATGAGACAACTTGTTGGAGGATTGCCAACTTTATCTTGCCACTATCCAGAGTAATTTCACACGTGTTGTCAAATATAAAAGAAAAATGAGAAAAAAATAATAACCAAAACGATAAAAAAAAAAAAAAAAAAAAAAAAAAAAAAACAAAAATGTTTTACGTGGCCTAAATAGACGCAGATTTTTTTAAATAAATTAACAATTAATCATAAACTTTAATTTGTGAATTGCTGTGATGATTATTATATAGAATTGAAATTTTCATGCTATTTAAATATATAATAATTTATTATTATTATTATTTCGGTTGTGTTTAAAAAGTAGAATGAATATACTAGTGATTAACAGAACAGTTGCATAAAAATCTTGGCTTGGCCAATGGTCCTGGCATCAATCCAGTCAATTGGAATTTACTCGAATCACTGCAGACATATTTTTTATTCTGTCTCTTATATTTATTATCATTTTTCTTTCTCAAACTAAACAATAAAACTGAAGAAAAAAAAAAAACAGACAAAACAAATAAAAAAACAAATTCACAATCATCAGAATAAAAATGATATTACAGTACTGGTGTTTTTACGTTAGGACAAAAATATTAAGAATTTTGTATGAAAGAAAAAAAAATATAAAACAAGTTGGAAAAATAATGAATAAATACGAAATAATGTATTTAGTTGAATAGTAATGAATGATAAGTTGATCTTTTTTTCCAAGTGTCACTCTCTAACTTCCTTATCTAGCTCTGAATTGAATCTCTCAAGTACACTAAAGAGGGAGATAATTGATGCACTTGATGATCGATAAAATCGTCTGCCAGTTGGCAAACACCTCGACATCACTATATGTACATGGGGTATTTCTCCCCCAGTTTCTAGTACAGAGGACGAATGGAAATGACATGTGAGGGGAAAGAAAAGAAACAAAAACAAAAAAATGTGAAATGGACAGGTCGATATCGCGCGTTTTGTTTCAGAGTTCGTGATACGCGTCACATTGCTACATTGCAGTGAACAAAAATTGTATTGAAGAAAAAACGAGGGAAAGAGAAGTAGATGACATGATGATTGATAATTTCATTGTCAAACTCATCCAAAAAAAAAAAAAAAATATTCCAATCACGATTATTCCAATTTATTTTGTATCTAATTAATTTATAAAAGATATTTTATTGGTATTAGTAATAATCAAGAAAAAAAAAAAAAAAAGCAGTCGATGAATTACAATATAGAATAGCATGTTCGTTGGATTAGTCTGGTTGGAGGGAAATTTGGCTGAAAGCCTTGGCTAAATTCCAGGCCTACAGTAAAATGTTCGCAGTAAGGCAGTCAAAAAGAGAAGAAATGGAAATGAAAAAAAAAAAAATAATAATAATAATAAATAAATAAATAATAAAAAATATATGTATATATAAAGTGTATGTATCAATTGAAAAAACAAAAATCCACGATATTGTCTATGAATCAACGATATCGACATTGTATTTTGAAAGAAAAAAAAATATATATATATAAAATAAATAATTGAATGTGACGACGATATTTTGTATATAAATCATGAAATAAAATAATTTTTATGTAAGAAAAAAACTTTTGTTTTTTTTTTTTCTTTGTAGATATACAGATTATGATTAAAAAAATTAAAAAAAACCAAAAATATTGAATGGTCCAAGGACAAGTGACCAGACAATGTGGAACATTTGGAAATTTTTTTTATATTTCATTTCAATGACATTTAACAACGTAAATAAACAAATAAATTCACTGAGTTTCCAGTTACAAGATAAAATTTCATTATTCTTGTTATTATTAAAATGAATAATAATAAAGAGAGTGTGGTAACATTAGACAAGTTGAAATTATGTGGAAAAGTGTATAAGGCAAATGTTGGATGATGATGATAATGATGGAAAAGAAACGTAATAGAATAAAATACAGAAAAAAAAAACAACACCATATAATACTGTATTACTTTACACTTTTTCTCCCCAAAAATAAAAATATTAAACCAATAATAATAATAATAATAATAATAATAATAATAATAATAATAATAAAGATAAGAAAATAGTGTAGGAGAGATGAGTGTGGAGTAAAAGTTTTATTTGAAAAGAGTAAAGACCGTCTCGTCATCTACAGAAGAATTTAATTCTACGTATGTGAATGTATAAAATAGTGCGGCAATCATGGAATGGAGATAGGTGAAAATAGAATACAAGAGAAAAGAGAGTGGAGGTAAAAATGAAGAATAGGAGATGAGAAGAAGGTGAAGAAGGAGATGAAGGAGGATTTTTGGATGAGAAGAAAAGAATCATTGAAATATGCAGAAACGTGCAATAATTTTCATGTCGTACTTTAGCACGAGCAAAGTGAAGTTGAAATGAGTGATAGTGGTAGTAGTATAATAGTAGATTGACATGTGTATATGTGGCTGGAGAAAAAAAAAAAAAAAAAAAAAAAAAAAGGGAAGACACACGTGAACACCGCACGCTCGATCGTGATAGAAAGACAGTAGACGAGGGTTGAAGAAACTTGGCAAGTGGACGAGAGAGATAATGTTGAAGTAGTGCACGAATACATGCACACGTTAGAGAGTAGATAAAAAAAAAAAAAAAAAGAGAAAGAAGAAACAAAAAAAAAAAAAACAAAAGGAGTTTCCTCAATATTTTTTTCATGATGAATAGTTGATTTCTGTAGTGCAATGGATACTCGAAATATAAATCCCAAGTGTTATGTAAAGCATTGGGATATTAAAGATTTAAAAATAATAATAATAATAATAATAATAAAATAAACAAAAGAAAAAAAAAAGAGAAATAAAATAGTATATATATATATATATATATATATGTGTGTGTATATGTAAATTTAAAATGAGAATGTGTTGCTATTCATGACCCATGTCAATAATAAAACGCTTGGTGAGTAGAAAAACGTGCCAAGAGGAAGCGTTTGATTTATCGAGTTTATTTTACATCGACCTATCGACACTCTTATTCTTGTTCTTTTCATTATTATTATTATTATTGTTATTAGTAGTTTTTTTTCCTCCCCCAAAACTTCATTCTTCAACTTTTCCATTCTTATTTTCAACATCGAACACATTTTTCGTGTGATTTTTAATCATGACTCTCATTGATATCAAAGAGTTTGCTATTTAATTAGCGTCTGTATTGTTGATGAAGAGGAAACATCTTTGATCATTGAAAATAGAATTTTACAAAAAAAAAAAAAAAAAAATTGTAACACATTCGTCCATACAAAGATATAAAAAAAAAATAATAATAATATATTTTTTTATTTTTGTTCCTGAAAAATAATTCCAAATATAAAATTGAAATATAAAATAAAATTCATAAATATTATTGTGTGTGTACTCACTTTTCCTTGCATTATCAGACGAATTGTTAGTGTGACCGATGGGTCATCACTCAATGCTGGTTTATTATCCAGAACGTCCATAACAATTGGCGTGGATTGTTTGACAATATCACGAGTTGAATTACGCGTTTTAGCGCCAGGGGAAAAGGGACCGGACGAGGATAAGGATAGGGGTGAGGTGAGGCGTGTGATTTTGGCTGGGGGGATTTCGGGTGATGTACTTCTTAAACGGTCCCAGGTAGATTCAGTCTTCGCACTGAAAAATAATAAATAAATAAAATATTAATACTACTGTATATAAAACATTGATAAATAAATGAATAAATATAATTTATTTTCATGAGTGTAATTTAAATTCTGAATAAAATTTCATTTGATGTTTGGCTATTTCAATAAATTGACAGTAAAAATAATAATAAAAAAATTAATCAATTCAATATAAAATAATATAAATATAAATATTATTAATATTAGTTAAAATGCATCGAGTTATCAATTAAACAGTCAATTTAGTTGAGGTCTTTTTATCTAAAAATATTATTTTTATATTTGTCACGGTTATATTATATTTTTTAATTCATAATATTAATTATATTTTTCTCTTGTTTTTGCAGGAGAACGTGGCAAATTACTCAGACACACGATTTTCTGGTTTTCCTGAAGACAAGTACAAGAGGAAAAAATATATATATATATAATACGAGTGAGTGGGATATTGCTATATTTACAGATAGGACGAGTTTTGCTAGGTCCATTAAAATCAAACCAGAATCAACATATATTTCTCTCCAACTCTCTCTCTCTATTTCATTTTCTCTATTTATTTATTACGTTCACAGACGTTTTGTCTTTATGTGTGTGAATTTAATCTCGGTTGAGCTTCGATTTCATATCGTGTATTCAATAAAACTTCATGACACTAATGAAATTGAAATCAAAGTGTCGTTTTGGATTAGCTGACGGGCAATTGCGACGAATTCGGCTGATTGTTAAAATTCATTATTATTATTATTATTATTATTATTATTATTATTATTATTATTCTCTTTCGTTTCATGTCTAATTTTATTATTAATCCAATAAAGATTTTATATATTTTTTTTGTTTTGTTTTTTTTTTTATTAGTAAAGAGATCAATTATAAGAAAAAGTTTTATCTCTTTGTTCCATTTTTTTTTGTTCTTTTTTCAAATCAATTTTTTATCAATAAATATCCTGTGTGCATTGGAACCTGTATATTTTTATTATTTAGAAAAATAATAGATAGATATAAGAAATTTCCATCACCGTGATGACAAATAACTTACAACTAACGCTGTGGTAATACAGTAGAGATAAAATAAAACGGTATATATAATTTTCGCTTGTTCCAGTTGTGTACAAAGGCCAACTAAGCAGGAGGTATATATATATATTGTTTTTTATTTTTCTTTTCTCTCGACATCTTTCGACAAAAAAAAAAAACAAAAAAAAAAGAATTGGAATGAAAAATGTATTCATTTCACTCTTTTTGTCATTCAACATCTTGCATCTCCAGTGAATTGTCGTGTTTTTCTCTTCTTTTTGTTAAAAAAATTTTTTTTTCTGTTTTATCTTCCTTTTCTGTCTTTTTTTTTTTTTTCCATTCAACTCTGCGAAGTAACATAGAAAGTTTAAATACATCAAGATCAATGACCGGATCAAGAAACTTCTTAGAAATCAGTGAAATTAAACTTGAAGTAATCTTGATCATATAGATAAATAATAGAAGAATTTTCCAATCGTAAAATAAGTATAAAAAAATATAGAAAAAAAACGAAAAAAAAAATTATTGATATATAATTAAATTTACTGTTTTAAATATTGATATGATATTTTGTGGGCGTTTCAATTGCTATTACAATTCCAATTGACAAATAATACACATGTTTTATCATATGTATTGATGAATATACATTAGATAAATTGTATTCGACAGTAGTTTACAATTAAAACGTATCAATACACAACTAAACTGCGTATTGCAACGTTCAACCGAAATAAAACGAGATGGCGGTTAAACTTGTCGAACAAAACGAAAAAAAAAACAAAACAAAAAAAAAAAAAGAAGAAAACGAACAGAAAAGAAGTAAAGTAAGATACATGATGCTCCAATCTTTTAGTCAAATTCATATGCCGGTTTCAATGATACAACACAAAGCAAAAAAAAAAAAAAAAATCCAATTTCCCATTTTTGCAGAGCTGAGTGACATTATAATGCACAATAATAATTGAATTATACGTTCCTTGCATAATTTACCTATTAAAAAAAAAAAAAAAAAAAAAAAAAATGACAGTGTAAATGATTATACAATCAAAGTTAATTAAATAATATAAAATGACGTTTATAAATTGTTAGTTACATATTGATAACAATGAGTAGAAAATAATGTGTATCGTGTATGTGTGAGGTATTTATTTTTTCTCCTTTCGTTTCGTTTTTTTTTTTTTTTTTCTTTTTACAGAAAGTAAAATGTGAGACACGCCGGCTGCGTGTGGAAACACTGCAATGGCGGAATGCACGTAACACATTCGCAAATTCATAATGGCTCAATATTTTTCCTTACACACATACACTTGTATATATATATATTTACATTTACATATACATTCTAGTATATATGCATGCATTACATACGTATATATATATATATATATATACCCTTTTTGTCGTCCATTGCCATCAATTTATTTCAATAACCACAAATTTACCTAAATACACTGCTTGGCGATCATTCGTATAACATGGCACGCCTCATTGACACTCCTTTATACACGTTTTTTTATTTTTATATATTTATATTTATTGTTATTATATTATTTATATATATATTGAATTTATGTGTTGATTGATGTGAAATTGTTTTTTTTTTTTTTTTTTTTCTGTATATTGTTCGACACTGCAGACACGTTTTTTCGTTGTGTTATCACGGAGGCGTTTTGGACTCGCTTCGAGCGGGATTAGATATGGAACTGGACAGGAAGAGTATAGCAGATAGGGAGGGAGGGGAAAAATAGAAAGAGAGAGAAGAGAAAAAGAGAGAGAATAAAAAAAAATCCAGTGGCAATTCGACAACGCACTACACTATATCTTCGATGAACACGAGAAAAAACTGCGACACCTCAGTGTCGGATGTAACGGCGCTGCTTTACAAGTTGACTCTTGTTTCTCACTTCGTTACAATGTAAAATATAATGTTGTCCTGCTTCTCAAGCCGCAATTGTACCATTGGACTGTTTCTTAGTGTTTGTTGCGCGTGACGTTTTCAGTGACGATGCGCAGTATTCGATAGAGAGAAAGAGAGAGAGGGAAAAAAAAAGAAAGAGAGGGAGTAAAAGAGCGAGTGGTGACTGTACGCCGCCGTAACGAGGCGCCACTAGTATACGTTGATTTCTATTGGTTGAAAAACGGACAATATTATTGGTCAAACTTGCCGCTATGAGTGGAGTTATTTACGCGGGCTATTTCAAATTATTTAAAGATAAATTTTATCATTATCATTGATTGATGTTTTTTTTTTTTTAATTTTCTATTGCTACGTGATAAAATTACTTATAAAAATATTTTTACTTTTAATAATAATCATTGATTATCATCATCATTATAATTCAACAGAATAAAAATATATTTTTTATAATTTAATTTATCGTGTGTATTAATTCAATCATGTAAACAGGTCTCACAATCTCAATGACACAAAACTAGAATACTAAAATACGTATTCTGGTTTTATATATCTAACTAATATGGGCGTTGCATGAAGTAAAGTGTCATAAACTCGATCAACTTGTTTCCAAAACTCATTCGCATCTAGTAAATTCAACTTTTATCTCATATACACCATCACACAATATCACGAAAATACTTTCACTGGCAGGTACGACATAATTATTCACTGAAATCATGAATGAAAATAAAAATTATAAATAATACATATGTAAATCACTATCATGTTTTTAATAATAATAATTATAAATTATTCAATAAATTAAAATATAATAATAATAATAATAATAAATTTCATCAAAAATGAGTGAATCATTGCGTCAATTTAAATTAATCGATCGTGATAAAATATTCAATTTTCAATAGTTAAAAAAAAACAAAAAAAAATCAAATTAAATCAGACCAAGAACGAGATAAATTTTTTTTTTTTTTCTTTGATTTAATACAAAAAAGTTTATTGAAATTGACTTTTTACTCTCAATATAATTTTTCCAAATTATAAAAAGGATAAAAAAAAAGAAAAAAAAAATTACACGACTTCTAACATTTTTCTTCAATATATCGTACAAAAAAAAAAAAAAAAAAAAAAAAATAAATAAATAAATGAAATAGTGGAGTATAAAATGTGGGAATATAAAATCAGTGAAAAATCAGTATTTCAATTCAAAATTACATGACGAAACCTCACATATTGATTGATATAAAATAAATAGATTTATATATAAGTGAATAAGAGAAATATATATCTACAGCCTGAGGGTTCACTGCAAATTGTCAACATACGCAAGCTCACATTCATATTTACACACACACATATATATATATTTGAGTTTTCGTTTATTACGAAATGAGATATAGGTTTGAAGGAAACATCATTTAATAATCGATAAATCAATGGATGGACTACAAAATATATTGGGCTTCACTTTATTCAATATATTTTCTCATCCTTCATTCACATTCCATTCATATTCCATTCACATTCCATTCGGTTTCTCTTTGTCTTTTGCTCTTTTGTTTATGCTCTTTTCTATTATACATTTCTATCTCAACTTCTCACAGCTTCTATACACATATATATATTAAAATATATAAACAATGTGAAACGTAGTGTTCAAATGAACATACCAATAATGTTTCTATTCCTACAATTTTTTATGTTTTTTTTTTTTTTTTTTTTTTTGTCTACAACTTTGTGACATTTCCTTACAACTGATGGATATTCTCGGTTTATCATGTATTGGCTTTTTTCTCTTTTTCTCTTTTGTTTTCATTTTTTTTTCTTCTTGTTTATTATTATTATTATTATTTTTTTTTTCCGCCCAAGCTGTTTCATTTTACATCACAACCGGAAGTTTTATGTACTCACTGTACACATATTTATATAAATATATGAGTAAAACAGTAAATATAAAAAAATATAATAAAATGAAATTTTTACAATTTATTTTTCACCACTGGCAAATAAAACAGAAAAAAAAAATGTACAAACATTTTTTTCTCTCTCTCTCTCTCTCTCTCTCTTTTATTATTATATTTATATACTCACAATATACAAGATTTATTTATTTATTTATATATATATTTTTTTATTTTATATAAAATTCAATTGAGTATTAAAAGCCATACCCAATCCAATATGAGTATACACAAAAGTTTCTCATTTTTCTCCAATTTTCCTCAATCAATATACACACACACATATATATATATATATATATATTATATAATATATTAACAATATATATATATATATGGGGTTGGTGCGCGTTACTACTCTCTTGTGAAATTTAATTATCATTTTAGGCGGCGCGAAAAGCAATTATTGGAAATTCAGTTTGCGATGGTCAGCGGAACCACTTTAGTATATACGCGAGGTTCGCTTGGGTTCGTTGTGAAGTGAAACACAACAAGAGTATGAGCGACAGAAGGGGTGGGAACAGTAGGGAAACTAGAGGGTTGAAGGGGAGGAGAGATAGGATATGGGATATGGGAATGAGAGTATAGTCAAAGGCTTATATATATATATATATATTTATATGTGTATGAGTGTGGGTGTATGCGATAGTGAAGATTGAAATAGCGCTCGAATTATATACAATACTCACTTCGATTTCGCGTGGTTAACGTGTGCACTACTGTCTGAAATATCGTTAGTATCACGAATGGATTTATTTTTTATTTATGTGCGTGGATTTTTTTTTTTGTTTTTTTTTTGTTTGTTTTTTCTTCAACTGTACCGTGAGGATATAATGAAATATTTAATGTTGCTAATTAATTAATTAAATTTTTTTCAGTTTTTATGATACAAAAAAAAAATAATGATAATAATAAATACTTGAATGAAAAATTTTATCTGGATGATATTTTTTTGTATTGATATAAAACTATAATTTGTGATCAATTAATTTTTTTTTTGTTTTTTAATGGAATTTAAGAATAAAAAAAAAAGTGTGACAGTTATTTATTAGTGAGAAGTAGTTTATGGAATTTTGTGGGATGAATTTGATATCGATATCGCGGTAGACAGCGTAAAATTTACATTTGTGACTGTACAATTTTGAATTTAAACAAGAACGTGGTGAGAGTTGAGTGAAAATATTGAAAAAAAAAAAAAAAAAAAAAAAAATTACATATGTGAATAAATATATTTTATATTTATATTGGATGATAAGGGATTTTTTATTTATTAATTTATTTATTATTATGATTTTTTTTTTTATTTTAATCTGTAAATTTATATTTAAATCTGTTAAATCAAATATGAATAATTGCAAGAAATTATATAAATAATCAGTAATAAATTTTTTCTTCTTGTCCCATATATTTTTTTTTTGTTTAATATAAATAAAATTTATTAATGATCAAATATTGAATAAAGAACAAATAATCAGTGGGGAAAATTAAAAAAACAAAATAAAATGAAAAATCAAAGAAAAAGAGAAATATAAATGTTGGGTACTTTGTATTTCCGTTGGAATAAAATGGATAATATTATTCCGGTATGTGTAGAAAATATGTGTATACACGTGTACATATGTACATAATGTGTACATATATATCTATTTATTTTTTTTTTTCATATACCACGAAATTCACTTTATTGCCGGATCTCGTTGCAAATTGTATCACTTTTTTTTTTTTTCTTTTTCTTTCCTGTTATAATTCAGAATTTTTTTTTATTTGTTTAACGTAAACTCACTGAAATAAAATGTATACATGAATAAATAAACAAGAAAAAGAATAATAATAACAATAATTAATAATTAATAATAATAGTAATGATAAAAAAAAAATTATATAAATACATTAAATAATTTTTAAACCATGAAAAAAAATAAAAAATTGAAATTTCAACAAAAATTAGTAGATAAAAAAAAAAAAAAATAAAATATTTATTCAATAGAATTGATCAAGTATTGAAACAAGTAGATATATATACTTTATTATAGTATGGCTAAATGCAATCGGTTGTTACCGATTTGATTTGTAAGTGAAACTGATTAGTGTGTGATGATAAATATCAAATAAATCAATTTATAGATCGATTACTTGGACTTGTAATGTGATTATTCAAGCATGAAAGGCTAATTTATAATAAATGATATTATCCCTTATTGTGCCACAATTTTATCACTTGCAGTTAATTTACATCCAAGTATTAAAATCGAAGAAAAGAAAAAAAAAATTTATTTATAATTTCGAAAATTTCTATTAACAATTCGCAGTAACAATTATTTCGTATCAATTATTTTTCATGTGAGAATTACAGAAAAATTAAAATTAAAATCAACAGAAAAAAAAAAATTAAAAAAAAAAAAAAAAAAAAAGTTAAAATTATTCTACAATTTTTTTTTGTTTGATGTTTTTTCATCATATTCCAATCGAAAATTATCAACACACACACACACACAATAATAATAATAATATTATTCAAAATTAATTTGCATCAATTTTCATTTCATCATCAACTTACGAAAAAAAAAAAAAAAAAAAAAAAAAAATAGTCTCAATGAATAATATGAAAGTGACAATAAAGTGACATTAAATATATATTATCTTATTCATCACATATAGAAATACTCATACATATATATAAACGCGTTAATCATGTGTTAAATTAACACGACACAATATAGTCATATAATTAACATGATAAAATTAACATCCTCAACAACTTCCATTCCCCATCGTCCCATAAAAAATCCTAAATATAAATATAAATTAACAATTAATTATTTATATAGATATATTTGCTTATTAATTTTTTATTCAATTATTATGTAATTTTATGGACTTTATTCTCTTATTCTCTTTCGTTCTGTCTCTCCCCCCCCCCCCCTCCCTCTCTACACATTCCAAAAAAAAAAAAAAAGAAGAAATAATTAATTAATTAATCAAACGTATATCAATTGATTATTGGATTTATTTGATATATGACATTATTTTAAACTAATATATTGGTATTACAATGGAGTTTACATAGGCGAATGAGAATTTACATGAATATACACGCACGTACACACGCACTCGCGTTTACACTCGTCACTTTGCGCGTCAGAGATTGCCAGACGCTCTCACACCCACAATTCCAATGAACATCAACTAACACACGGAAATATACGAACATACAAAGATATATAGAGACAGAGGATGAAAGCCACAGCCAAAATGAGAGAGAGAGAGAGAGAGAGAGGAATAGGAGGGTAGAGTGGAGGGATGAGATAGACACATTGTTAGATATTTATATGTATATAAAGTGCATGAGTTTGAATTGCTGTGCTTTTGCTGCTGCATCGTATCCGATAGTAATTAAAGTGAAGCTAATCCCTATTGTCAAATACGTTTGGATAACAGTAATTAGTATTGGCTGATGATTGTATTTAAATAAAGATGAGAAATACGAAAAGAAAAAAATAAATAAATAAAATTAAAAGAATAAAACAAAACAAAGTTGAAAATTTATTTCTATCTTAGAATTTTCATTGTCATTCGGATTTATTTTTCATTTATATATTTTATTTATTTTTATTTTTATTTATTTATTTTTATTTATTTATACATTTATTAATTTATTATTATTATATATTTTTCATTTTAGAGAGATTATTCATGTGTTAAATTTAATTATGTGATTTTATTTATTTAATTGGGATTTTCAATTTTTTCATGATTGAATTGTGAAATTTATTCGAGTATTTCACAGTGAGTCTTATTTATTTTCAACAAGAATAAAAAACTTTTATTAGTACTGTTTCTGATTTTTTTTTTTTTTTTTTCTTTTATTAAATGTTTCATTAACTTTGTTTCGAATTATTCAATTATTAAACTTGAGTAATGAATGAATGTTGGATAAGAATTAATTTGAAATCATTGAAAATTTTCACTGTGCAATTTTCAGATGTTAATTAACAATTAAATTTTGTTTTGTAAATTCACAAAGTAACTCGTAACTATTGAATTATTTTATATTATGCGAGTACATTCAATTTATATTCAGTGAATAATTATTTAAATTCATTTGTCAATATATTTGTAATTTATATTTCTGTAAAAATCGGTATTTCAATTTAAAAAAAAATTTTTTTTTTTTGCATCAAATAAAAAAACCAATAAAAAGTATCATTAATAAAAAAAAATGGCAAAATTAAGAAAAAAAAAAGAAGAAAAATATCAAATTTCAGGTGGACAAAAAAAAAAAGTCATTATGAAACGAAAAAAAAAAAAATAAATAAAATAAAAAAAAAAATATGTAATACGAAAACGAATATTGCGTATAAAAGTAGCGCCATCTGTGTACACTGTCTGACTTGGATGAGAGTATTTCTACTTGGCCACAGACACGGTCTGATATTTACAGGGGATAATCCCTCGTAGTGCTCGGGGAATAGAAAATTTTGGAGAATGAAACGACGATGTGAGATGAAGGAAGTACACCAAAAGCAGTAAGATAAGAGTGGAAGTGAAGGGGGTCGAAGTAATAAGCCCATAGAAAATCTCTCTTGAAAACGCGCAACGATAGGGGAACACTTGGAGTGAACTTTAGACGAGGCAGCAGCTTGGCGCGTCAAAACGATTCAACTGTAACGTCAGAGAGTATGAAACACGATAAAACGAAGAGAAAGAGTAAAAAAAAATAAGTAATAGAAGAAGTAGAAATACATAGAAAGATAAACAGATTAAAAAAATAAATGAAAAAGTGTAAAAGTAAAAGATGAAAAATAAAATCATGAGATATTTCTATCTCGATTTTATGAATGAAATTTATATTTTCGTGATTTTATTTCTTATATTATTACTATTATTATTAGTTTTTTTTTTTTTTTTTTTCATATAGAAAATTTATTTAAAAAAATTTTTTTTTCTTCTATATTTTATTTTATGTTTTTTTTTTTCATTTTAATTATGTATGGGGGAGTTGGATATGGTTTATAAATATTTTTGTTATTTATATGTGGATAAAAATTATCGAGTGAAAGGAAACGGAGAAAAAAAAAAAAAAAAAAAAAAAAAAAAACACAAAAATGTTGCGAATGTATACGACTATTCAGATGAAAATTTTACATTGTCAGGGTGGCTGTATACAGTTTGAAAAAAAAAAAAATAATAATAATAATAAGAATAAAGAAATGAGAGAGAGAAAAAAAAAAAGAAAAAAAATTGAAGTGAAGCCTGAGGCAAAAAATGTAACTTGTCGGACGAAAATGAAAATTCTCACTGCTTTCCTTTGTCACGTCATTGAATATCATTTGCCTTTTCAAAATGTCCTAAAATATCAAAGTGATAAAACACAAGAGAAATAGTAAACGCAGTACATATATATATATATTTATATGTATATGTTAAAATTGTGAATTGACGAGAGAAAAAGAAAAGAGAAATTGAATTTTATGTGTAAAAATATCAAAGAAAAAGTGGGAAAAAAAAAAAAAATTTATTTCTTTACCAGTGGATTTTTCATGAATTTTTTCCTTTTATTTTCTCTTTTTTATTTTTTATTTATTTTTCCTTTTTTTTTCTTTTCAAAGAAAATGATATAATTGTAAGAGGAAATGTGAGATTATAGTTAAGATGATAGAAAGATGAGAGGTAAAAATAAAAAAAATTTTTAAAAATACAGAACAATAAAATCTTATCGAATTTTAAATTGCACTGATAAAAATCTCTAATTTTTTATTAACTTTCTCGTCGTGTTTCACGTCATTACTCTCAAAATGTACAAAAGTCGTGGAAAAATATTGTCGACATGAAAATAATATCGACTCAAAATATCACTCATTCAACATTTCAAACTTTTTTTACTGTAATTCAATATAAATTCATCCCCCACTCTCACCACTACAAATTACGATAGGAAAAAAAAAAAAAGAAAAATTCATATATTCATCCATTTATTTATCCTATAAATTAAATTCACAATGAGGAACCTAAAAAAAAAAATCAACTGAATTTTACCACTTTCATAAACTTTTTTTTTTTATCTTTTTTTCATACACGTCTTCTATATATTGATGTTAAATAACACAATAAATATTCATAACTACACACACACACACACACACACATTATACAGAGTTATAAATTTGATGGCGACATATAAATAGCATAGCGAGTTTCTATTGCATTGTGAATGGTATGAAAAAAAAAAAGAAAAAAAAAAAAAAAAATTACATTCAAGACAAAATGGAAAAAGCCAAGAGAAAATGAGAGAGATTCAACCTCTACACGTATGTACGTATAAAAACGAAAGAGATCGAGATAGTAGAAAAAAAAAAAAAAAAAAAAAAGATAGAGGAAGGGACGAGAGTGAATGTGAAAAGTGTCGGGGTCGGAGGTAGATTTAGAAGGGTAAAAAGAGAAGCCATTCAGGTGCGCGACTCTATTCATCGAGCTGAGCCGACACGCGCTTGCAAGACTCCAAAGAATATATATATAAAAAAATATATATATATACATATATATATATATATATAAAATGAAAGAGAATGAGATAGAAAACAAAGAGAGTCCCAGGGGATGGATAAGGAGGAGGAAGAGGAGGAAAAATGGGAGGAGCATTTTGGCTCTGAGATAACTCAGAAATAAAAAAAAAAAAAGAAAAAAAAAAGAATAGAAAGAAAGAAAGTTCAGTATGTAGAGACGTGAATGAAGTGGGGGAGAAGGAGTTAGGAGAGAGGGGAGGGGATGAATAGTGTGTACTTATAGGGATGGAGTGTATGAATCAGAGTGAGGTTGTGTGTTACTTGATTTTTTTTTTTTTTTTTTCCCCATTTTTTTTTTACCCACCACTCGTGCACGTCGCGTCATCTCGAGGAGCTGGTCATGTATCGTTTCCTCTTCTTCTTTAACATATTCTACTTTTTTATACTTGTACGTAGGAAATTTATGTATATGCATGAACATGAACAAATGAATAAATAATTCACTCTTTTATTATTCATTTTTTTTTTTTTTTTTTTTTTATTGATTGATAATTTTTATTAATTATAACAATGAGACAATAACAAAGAAGAATAAGAAGAAAATGACACTGATGAGGTCACTAATTAGAGCGATAAAACAGAGCAACGAGAACAAAAGAAATAAAAACAACAAAAACTTTTTATATCCTCTCTCATTCACACTCGCAATTTTCTTTTCTTTCCTTTCCTCCTCCTTTCCCCCCTTTTCTTTTACCTCTTTTAACTCTACTCTTGTAGTATTTTTCTACTGTTTCCATTAGATATAATCTCTGTGACTTCTTATCTCGTAGTTGAAAATTTTACTAGAGATTAAAAAATGGAAAATAAGAAAAAAAAAAAAAAAAAAAAAAAAAAAAAAACAAGTAAATGAATAAATAAATAATGTATTTTGGATAATTACGATATACAAATTGATATATAAAATAAACATGCAAAAGTTTTGAACTTTTTGCACGGTATAAATTATTGTTTATACGCTTGAAAATTTCATGATTCGACTGGTGTGTTATAAGAGTAGAGTTGAAATTGTATATAATTATGTATGAGATTGAGGAAATAATTTGTTTGAGTTTGTTATGTATCTCGATGAAATTATTCATGTGAATATATTTGTTGTAGTTGAAAACAACGATTTTATAGCAATGAAAATTCCCAGTATTATCATTCTATTGAATACAGTAAAAGAGTAGTAGAGTGGGAAATAGCGAAGAGATGAGAGGAGTAAAAAAGTGTAAGAAGAGAAAAAAAAAAAAATGGAAAAGATAAAATTTTTCATATAAAAATTCTCTACCTCTACATTTTATTCGAGATTATTTGGTAATTGTTTTATTCACAAATAATTTGAGCAAATTATTTCTAAAGATATTGTAGTTTATGTTGAATAATCAATGATTTGTATATTCATATATTTGATATTTTCATCTGTAATTGATAATTTATACAAATGAAATGATTGAATTAATCAAGTTCCATCAATTTAATTCATTTCCGTACAATTTCTGATATTTCGATTTCAACTATTGCACAGATAATGTCATTCAATATTATTGATAATTTAAAATTGAAATTTAATGAAATTTCTAGTGACTCTTTGGGCATTTTGAACTCTTCTAGAAAAATCTTTTAATCGTCTTTGCCTAGAAAGACGATAAAAAAATTATATTGAATTTGATTAATTGATATGTTTTGTCAAGACTTATCACTCTTTTCATTAACAGACATATACACACATACACACATATATATAAATAATTTCAAATTGCAAATCGACAGGTTGTAGATAATTTTGAATTTTGTCAATGTCGTGCGATTGTATTTATATCATGTATTTATGTATTTGCTTCAATAGCGCGTTGTTATTTCAACGCTATCCTATTATATTATTATCGTATAGTTTTATCATGGCTATTGTCATTAATGTAAAACGTCATCGCTCAAAAACACCAGTTGGATATATATACAATTGGTGTAATCAACGTTTGAAAACGATTCGAGTGCGTCGTTGCAAAATTCGAGATTGAATACACGCGTGTGTAACAATACAAAAAGAGAATACAAGTACAAAATTCATTTCTATTCACAAATTTTCATCAACAATATTATGATAATGTTTAATATAATTAATAATTATTTAGTTTATTTATTATTCTATTATTATATAATATATGAATAGAAATTAAAAATTTTACGTATATAAAGAATAATTTTTTTTGTTATTATTTATTTATTTATTTATTTATTATTATTATTTTTTTTATTATTTTGTGCTCACATTTTTAGATAATATTTATTGGAAAATAAGATATTTTAGTATTTGACAACTGGTATTTCACCGGTTTTTTTTTTTTTTTTTTTTTTTTTCGTGTTTCTTTGTTTTGAACAAAAAAAAAAAGAAAAATTCCAAAAACTCTCGTTGATGATCTGACATGGCCTCGGGGATTGGCACACAATACTCTCGTGTTTGAGAAAGGACATCCGAAATTGAGAATAAAATTCAGTAGGACGAAAAAAAAAACAAAAAAAAAAATCTCCCGAATTTCATTTTATTTTATTTTTTTCATAATAATTGTATGTGTGTGTGTATATGTATGAATGAGAGTGAGAAAGAGAGCCGGTGATTAAAGTAGAAAGTGAAAAAAAAAAAAAAAAAAAAAAAATCATCATTTTTTATTATTGTGATATAATAATGAAAAAAAATTTTGTTTTTTGAGTAATTTAGAAATGTTTGTGATAAAATTTTTCTTCGTACATATACAGTACAATTGTACGGCCATTTTGTCAGTATTTTATATTATACATTTAAGTGTGTATACACTTTTTTTTTTTTTTTTTTTTCACTAGGGAATTTGGAACGTCAAAAATAATCTGCGCTAAGTGCAACGCTTCGAGGAATTAGGTTGAAAGCTTCGAAAGCTCGCGGGCACGTGTCTCCACATTCAACAAAAACGTATTTCTTCACATTTTTTTTTTTTCCCCATCCTCTTTCTTCTTCATATTTTTTTTTTTATGATTATTATTATTATATTATTCATTTCTGTTAAATGTACGACTCGTTATCCGACATCGCGTTTTATTTTATTTTATCCGGCTTCTCGAGAAAAAAAAATGAAAAATTACGCGGGAATAAAAAAAAATGAAAAAAAAAAAAAAATTGTCCAATAAACGTCCAATTGATTTATTATAAAATAAATAAAATTCAATGATGATGATAATGATAATAATAATTATTTAATTTTTTAATTTAATTATTTTTGATATATTACGTATAATATTAATTGATAAATAGATAAAATGTAAAAAGTATAATGAAAGTATTTGTTGTAGATTAGTTTTTGATAAAGTCAGTGTGGGATGTGGCTTGAGGGATTTTTAACTTTTTTCACCATTTCATTTACTTTATTCATAAGATTTTCAATTTACCAGACACTCGTAACTTGTCACATCCCTGATGGCACTGAGTGTATGACAGTGGAATAGTTTCATCTAATTCACTAGAAAATACCCTTTTGTCATTTGACTGAGTAATCTGACAGACGTGAAAATTGAATAGAAGAGAAATTCAGAGAGACAATTTTCTTCTTGTATACACCATCAGTGTGTACTACTGTCGTGTCTGAATATACACCGATCATTTCTACTTACAATACGACACACTACACGTGTGGGACTTGTATGGCAGTTACATTACTCGTGTATTATGTCATACGAAAGTAGCCACGAAACTTGTCCCCATTTTCACTTTTCATTTGTCGTGTCATCTATGCGGGAACATTTTCACTCAATTTCCCCTTTCTTTCTACTTCAACTCATCTAACGAAACTTTATATTTTGTATAACTCACCCTTACACCCACATATTATTTCACTTACTTTTACATTTCTCTATTATTCACAATCTTCTTCTTCTTCTTTTTTTTTATCCAAAATTTCCTCTGATAATACGAAAATCTTGCAAAATTTCACAGCAAAAAAAAAAAAAAAGTATCATCATAATCAATATCAATAATTATTTTCACAATTGAATATTTTTAATTGAATATTTTTCTTTTTTTTTGTTTTTTTTTTTTATATAAATTTTAATTATTAAATTATTAATCAATTTTGAATTATCAATTTATTATGTTTAAAAAAAAAAACAAAGGAAAAATAAATTTATATATATATATATATCTATTGTGAATGTGGTAAGTATTGGACGATATCACTGTGGCATTTAATCTACATTGATTGATATATATCAGATTTTACGAATGTACCATTAATTCACGAACAATTTCTCGCCGATCTATACGCGTCGTTCACGTTACTCCAGTTACATTCTCATCATCCGTCAACAATATATTCCAATGGACCATTTTCTACTCATTTCCATTACCACAATATTTCATTTGTCCTTTCGTATCAAAATTTTGTTTGTTTGTTTGTTTGTTTTTTTTTTTTTTTCAATTCAATGCCACTCACTCATATAATCCAACAATCACACACTTATATATATATATACACACTAATTTGACAATAACCAATGTCATAAATTGAAATATCTACAAAATAATATCTTCCCCCTCTCCATAATATTATATTTCAATCTCAATGTCAATTTTTTTAATTTCTATGGTATTATCCCGTCCTCAATAGAGAATAAAAAAATTTTTTTCTACAAGAGAAAATTGAAAATAATAATAATAATAATAAATAAATAAAAATAAAATTAATGCTCAGAGGCTGAATAATATAAAATGAAAAAAAAGGGGGTTGAGTTGAAAGTAGTCGGTGTCGAAACGCTTTTAATACTCTCCCTTACAAATTTTTTTTCTTTTGTTTTGTTTTGTTTTGTTTCTTTTTTTTTTTTTTTTTTTTTTTTTTAGATACTATTATTACTGTTATTATTATTAGTATATATATTTTTGAGTTGGAGTATTGGATGGAAGGAAAATGTAGTAGATAAAAACTGACATTTTTATTATTTTTTTTATTTTTTATTTTTTTTATTTTTTTTGTTTTTTCGTAGGTGATGACATCCACTCTAAAATAGTCTTCAGTATTGCGATAAAGATGTATAGGGAGTTTGCGAATAAGAGAGAACAGTTCCATTAAGGACGTACACGTTCTATGTAACAAATGGGCTTCATGATGGCGACAACGAGGATTATTATTGAATTGGCGCGCGCCAGCCAAGTGTACTTAACGTTCAAAAATGGGAGCATTGCGCTTAAATGGGGCTGACTATAGATATTTTCTCATTATTATTATTATTAAAAAAAGAAGAAGAAAAAGGAGAAGAAGAAAAAAATAGAGAAAAACGTGTGAAAAAAAAAAAAAAAAAAAAAAAATTGAATCTATATATGAAATTATTTTTAGTGTGATAATGAATATTTTATACAGGTGGAATTTTTAGATTTTTTTTTCCTCCCATTTTTATTGATGCGTGTGTGTGTGTGTGTATTATTAGTAACTTGAAAGTCATTGAGGAATTATTTTATGAATTTTTACTGGGGAATTTTCGTGAATAATTTATTGGAAATTTTTCGTTTTTTTTTTTTTTCTTCTCTTTTGATTTTTTATTATATATATATTTTTTTTACTTTCTTTGAAATATTCGACAAATTTATATTGTCATCGCCGCAATTACGTTTTTCACCCAACAATCATTTACCATTTATCATTTCACTTTTTTTTTTTTTTTTTTTTTTCACCATCACAATAATAAAATAATAAAAAACCCCTCTCCAAAAATAATTAAAAAAAAAAGAAAATATGAATATAAAAAGGAAAAATAATTCATTCAATTGAACTTTTTAATTTTTAAATTTTTTTTTTCACTCTTAAATCACTTTAAGTTTTATAATTTTAATTTTTATTCAAAATTTTTGATTCTTCCATTTTATTATCCGCCTGACCTTTCGTGTATAAATATATGAGGTAGTTGCCGCCTCCAATCCCATCCCATTTGGTTTGCCACTACCACGTGTATTGTTCTTTGCGCGGATATTCAATGTACAGGGGTTAATTAGTCCACGCTCTAGTTAGTGAAAATTCAATTGCTACCCTCTTTTTATATAATTCCTGATGTACACCATCTCCACTCACCTCATTCATTCACCTCCACTTTCACATCCATTACCTTCTTTGAAAAATGATGTGATTTATAATTCTGTATATAATATAAAGTTAATAATTTTTTGCAGTGTTAATTTTTTCTTATTATATTTCTATGATATTTTTATTTTTATTTTATGGAATTGAACAAAAAAACAAAAAGATCGAGAATTTTTTTTTTTTTAATTTTTTTTTTTTCATTTAATAATAATAAATAATATCAATTCACTATTTATTATAATTTACTATTATACACTGATGAATAACAATGAAATAACCACATGATAATTCAATATATAATTTTTTTTTTTTAATTTTTTTTTTCCATTATCCACCACTGAATTTCCTCTTTCATGCGAATCACAAATCAATACACGAGTGTGTTATTAACAAAAAAACAAATTTTCACCTGTATAAAAATACAATTATAAAACACTATAAACATATTCATATATGTTCATATATATCGATAAAATAAAATGAGTATTTGCATGTGTGAGATAATCCAATGCAGAAATTGATAGAATACGGTGCAATGAATAAAGAGAGAATGGAATTTATATGGAATATATAGATTTTATTGACATGAGTTTGACTCAACGAACTATTCTCAATCACACAGATGTAGTAGTGATGATGATGATGATGATGATGATGAGACGAGAAACAGAGTGAAGGAGATATATTTCTCATTTTCAATTCTCTCCAATGTGATTTTCCTTCTCATGTGGCTCATCTCCTATTTTACTTTACATTTCTACGTACTCATCATCCAACTCTACAATCAAATCTCATCATCTCACTCCCAATCAAATTCCAAGTTCTATACCAAATTCATCTACATTATTTATCATATACTAAATATACATATCCATATCATTCGATTATTTGTGTCAATATATCAAACTTAATTTAAATATTTCTAACTTTTTTAAAATTTTTTTTTTCATTTTTTATATTTTTTTTTTTTTTCATTAAAAATATTTTTTTTATTTCAAGTTTGAAACTATTCAACTCAAAAATTTATTTATTAAATATTAAAAAATTTTTAGAAAAAATTTTAATTTGAAAAAAAAAAAAAGAAATTTTTGACATTTCAATAATTAATAATAATTGAATATAATCGTGTGTATTTCAAGTGATGATAACTTAAGTAGGTAGTAACAGTATTTAATAATACAGTAGATGAGGATAATAACAGTGGATAAAGGGAGAAAGCAAGGGGTGATGTTTAGTGTTATCAGTCAGTGGGCAGACAAGCACGAACGTGTTTAATGAATCGTCTTGAGTTCATTCACACACAAATGATAATGAACAACAATATTGCATATACGATTGAAATAATAGGTCGTGTGTACAACAATAATGCAAATATGACGCTAGACTTTCTACAGGATGAGGATAATATTAAATGATTGTTATTTATGGATGCATATTAACGATGAGGATCAGAGTAAATTTCTAATTGAATTATGAAAATTTAATTACTATGTTAAATCACGTATAGTCATAATTTATTTATTCATTTATTTATTTATATATATATATTTTTTTTATATTTTATTACTGGACCAATTGTATATCGTTGATGTTGTGATTATATTGATATAGTTCAGTGATAAATTTTACAATTTGACGTTTGGAGTTTTTATGAAATTTTTTTTTATAGAACATAAAAAACTTTAGTGTCAAATTTTTATAGACTGTTTCATATAACGAGACATAAATATCTCACTGTGTCAATCAATATCTATTTTCAATCACCTCCATTTCACCGATTGAATTATAATCCAATCATTTTATTTATCAAAAAAAAAAAAAATAAAATAAAATAAAATAAAATCCAGAATTTTAATTGGTATAATTAATATAATACACATTTTTTTTTTTCTTTCTTCACAAAAATTTACACAAATGAAAATTTATATCAAAATTTATAAATGATGGATGAAAATGGAATAATTTATTACAAGTAAAAAGTTTATTGATGAAAGTAATGAGCAGATTGTTGGAAAATTCCATTGTTTTGTCTATATCTATATATATTTCTGTATACTGATATAATAAAACTATGGAAATGAGAAATAGTGAGAATGAGATTCTCTTGTAAGAGAGAACTTTTCATTGAAATTCCTGACGTCGCATATTAATGCCCGTGCATAAATCCCCATCTAGACACTACATTAGTGTTCTAGGTGCTCTAGCTAAACATCTCGCCGCGATGCTTCTTCACTTTGCTTATGTACACACAAATATATATACCGATATATATATATATATATATATTGGCACCTCCATCTTGATTTTCATGCATTTCTGCACTATCTCTACTGTTCATCCCCGTTATCGTCATCTGTTCAACATTCAACCAGTAAATTATTCCCCTAACTCGCCATTTGCATCATCGATGGATAAACACATCATTTACAAAATCCACGAGTTTCATTGTGAATTCATAATCGATTTATAAATATCCACATATTTATCCTAATTTTTATTATTATTTAAAGAGTATTATCTTTGTTTAGAACAAAATTTAAAAAAAAATACTTTTGTCATTTTTATCAGTTTTTATTTTGATTTTTATTTAAAAAAAAAAAATTTTTTTTTTCTGTTTCCATTATCGAATTAAAAAATTTATATAAATTTTTTTTTTTTTTTGTTATTTGATAGTGTCAAGTGTAATTTGATAAAGGAGAAGATAAATGTAATTGAGTTTAGAATGGAATCAATGTAGAGAGAAATTGACTTTTACACGGAGTTTTTTGATTGGGAAAAAAAAAATAATAATAATAAATAAATAAATAATAAAAGTGAGTGCACACGTAATTTTTCGGACACTTTTATACAAAGGGCATGTCATGATGTATAAAAGATAGTAAATTAATTGATTAATTTTATAAATGTTACATTGAAAAATTCGAAAAAATTCGATATAAATAATTTTTATCAAATATTTAATTGCATTTCAGGATCAATGATACACGAAAACTCTATGTCGTATTGAACAATTATTGAATTGATTTCGATTTATCGTGTAAATTTTCAATAGTCGAGAAATTCACGTCGGAACACCAATGAATAATGTGACAAAAGTGTAAGAGTACTATATATATATATATATGTAGGTTTGTACAGAAGCAACGGCAGGAAGTCAACTCTCCCTTGGTACGGTGGCGCGGTTTTGTTACAATCGCATTGTTGAGTGTCGGTCGCTGTACACCACATTCACCACCACTACCATCCAAAATGCAAATACCGAGTATTAATTAGAGTGTTTAGTAAATCTCGATGTAAAACGATTTTGTTCAATGTGTCCAAAACGAAATTTACTGTCGGGAAATTGTGAAAATATCAAGTTTTCTCTCTACATAAATGAAGAAAAAAAAAATATATTTTATGAAATATTGACAATGTGATTTTGCTGGATAAGTAATTTTATTTTCTCTTCTTGTACAATGGAAGAAGATCAATCTCTTGACATTGAGTAGTGAAAGTACAGAGTTTAAAAGAATAAAAACAAAAAAAAAAAAAAGAAGAAAAAAAAGGAGAAGAGATAAAAATAGAAGAAATGCAGAGATGACTGGACGAAAAAAAAGTTGTATCTTGTACTGTTGAAATTTTTTTTTTTTTTTTTTTTTTTTTTCTACTGGAAATTTCAGTTTTCGTTTCTTCGCCAACATTTATAACTCATACCACTTTTATTTTTATCCTTTTTTTTTTTTTTATGTTCATGTATCATGGTATACATCGTATACTGTTGGAATCAATCTCTCTGGGGACAATTTGTCACAGTACCCACTCTCAATCGAGTATTTTCATCCTTTATAAAAGTATCGACATCTAAAATGTGTCGGCAATAAAATTTTGATTTGACGTATGCGTTCTTACGGAAAATTTAATTTATATCTAATATAAATATGTGAGGATAAATAGTAAAAATATATTTATATTTAATTATAATTACACTTTGAAAAAAAAAAAAAAAAAAAAAAAAAATCAATTTCATCATTGTAATATCATTTAATTTTTTTTTTATTACTTTGAAATATTGAATTGAATTTTTTAAACAAAAAAAAAATAAATAAAATTATAAATGTTACATTTTTTTTGTTTGAAAAAAAAAAAAAAAAATCTATAAAACATTGAGGATAATAAATGAGAAAAAAAAAAAATAATAGTAATAATAATAATAATAATAATAATAATGATAAGAGAAGAGAAGAAAAAAATGTAAAATGGAAAATAAATAAATATGATTACAAATTCCAACTTGAACATACTGTAAACAGAAAAGAAAGAACAAAAAAAGAAAAAAAAAAAAAACTGGAGAAAAGAAAAATGTGACAATTTATATGCACATAATTTTTTTTTTTATTATCACAAGATGTTGGTGACACTGTGTTGGTAACAGTTTGTTTACACAGAATCATATTATCATTTATTTTCATAATTTGTTTTAATATAAATTTGACAATGTTTTTTTTTGTTTTATTTATTCATTTTTTTTTTTTTTCACAGAAAAAAAATTCTGTAAACAAAGAACTTTAATTTCTCTTCTTTCTTTTTTTTTATCATCGTGATCTTTCATGTTTACCATTTTTTATTATTTTTTTTTTTTTCTATTATTTATTTACAATTGAGTCCAGTGATATTTTTATTCTTATTTATAGTTGATTTCTACTTTTTCTAGTAAATGTATTTAAAAAAAAAAAAAAAAAAAAAAAAAAAAACAATAAATATATATAATCTCGTGTGAACGTAAATAATAAAAATGTTTTCAAAGTGGTATTGGAATTTTTGTGAAACGTGTTTTGTGGATAGCCACAGGAGAAGATCCTCCTCAATTTCCTCTGGGAACTGCACAACATGTATACAATACTATATATATATATCAACATTTTCTGTTTCTTTTACACTTTATCGTACATACATTTTCAGGGTGAAATGCAAGAGAAAAAGTACAAGAAGAAAAAAAAGACCACGTCGGGCGTTTATCCAAACGGTGGGTGACACTAAATTGACTGTCGCTCTTCGAGCCATGGGGAATAAAAAAGAAAATGGCAAATAAAAGAAAAAAAAAAAAAAACAAAAACAAAAAAGAAAAAGAAAAATAAGAAGACGAAATGGAAAGAGAAGCCCCGACACAGGAGGCAAGCGAAACGCTCAATTTATTTTTCCATGAGCCCAAACAAAAATTCCATTTCACCTGTCCACCAATGAATGAAAAAAGAAAAAAAAAAAGTCTTTATAAAAATAGTCACATATCAGAACACAGTGAAATTCAATTTTACCACACATTTAAAATTCTTTTGTATATCAATTGAAAAAAAAAAAAAAAAAAAAATTACAAACGAGTAATAAAGTAAAAAATTAATTATCAACGATTGCCAATTGACTTTATGATAAAAGTGATTGGATATAAAAAAAAATAAAAAAATATATCAAATATAATAAAACAATTTATTATTTCACGTTATTAACTTATTTATTATTCCATGTTGATGTTTATTTATTTATTTTTTCGTTTCGTGATATTATATTGATATAAATATTTATACATGTACATTATATAATACAAAGCTTTTATTGGAGAATCGAGTTCTGGGGTATCACTTTTCCAAGTTGAACCTTTTAGTTATTTCAGTAAATGTATATCTGTTATGCTTTAAAACTGATGATTTTTTTTGTGCTCCATTAATTTCTCATAAATTACAATAAAATTATATATTCATTATATATATTTTATCCCCTCATATTTCATATTGGAAATAACAAATTTATATTCAATACCAGAATAAAATTTGTATTTTCATTCAATGACGTCAATTTGATTAATATTTAATGGAAAATCGATAAATTCATATAAAACTTTTTGTATTGAAAATAAATCCGAAAAGTCCACACGTACGAGTTTTGAATGTGAAGACGATAATTTAATAAATTACAAACATCGATACGGTCTCATCCGATTAGAATGAAACCTCAATAATGTCACGTGTTACTACACAAAAGAAAAAAAAACAAAAAAAAAAAAAAAAAAACGAAATCCAAGACGAGTCAAAAAAATATAAATGAAATAAAACAACCAAATGTGCAATTACAAATCTAAAAATTGATAAAAAAAAAAAAAAAATAATAATTTAATTTATCATTTAAATGAATATAATTCACTAATAAATAACGTAAGTTTCACTTCTAAAATATATTATATATATGTAATTTAAATAATTGAATGAAACAAGAGTGAGGGGTCATGTGTATGGCTGCTGAAGGGGTTGTCACGCATATTCAACATCACTGACATATAGTCGACCAATCGCATTACAATTTTGGTGGTTAGACAGGGGAGGATATAGGTGAGGGACGAAGAGCTTGAACGTTTGAGTAGTTCATAGAACGTTTAATTCAAGGGTTCTCCCACTCCATTCATTTCATTCTCTTCTCACTCTCTTCACTCTCCTACTCTTCTCCTCTATCTTCCTACTATTCTGCTTTCGTAATTGAAATACTAGTAATTGAATTTTACAACTCGCCACGCTACTCTATATACAATCATTACATTTTCTGAAACTTTTTTCCTCCCAATTATTTTTCTATTTTATTCCAATATTTTTATATAAATATAAAATATTGATATTTATTATTTCATTATAAATTTTTTTTTTTTTTTTCCTATTTAAATTTTATTACTAGATAATTTTTAATGTGCAATAATTTTTTGTTTATTTTTTATTTGTTGAGATGACAAAATGTTTTGATGAATTTTTATTATTTTTTTTTTGTTTATTTTCCTCAGATCAAGCTCAATTCATCATGTGATAATATCAAGTCAATTGACTCTTAAATTGTAGTAAAATGTGGATGTTTACGATGTATTGGTTGTGAAATAAGTGAGTAAAAATAGTTGAAGGAAGCCTGAAGGAAGCTCAGCAGGTGGCTCGTTCTCTCGATTTATGTCGAGTTTAGGAGCAGCCCTAGTAGCCATTCTCAGTGAGTATGACACCCCCTAGTCGACCTGAATGACCCCAGGGATTTCATACAGGGGATGGTGTACATACTAGAATAAGCTTATACAATTTCACTACCATCACAACATTACCCTCTTTTCTCATTCGCACTATATATATATACACAACCCACGCAAATACATTTATGTATCCTATTTAATGTGAATGTGTGTCATTTGTTTGCCACCAAAATGACACGTAATTATCTATTTTATTTCCTTACTAAAATTCCCAACGATTTGTCAACAAATAATACAGTAGAGTTTGCATATAAATCGTTTGAAATGAATTATGTATTAAATCTAAAATAAATTTACATCAGTTGTGTATGAGAATCAGTGAAAAAGAAGAAAAGGAAACTCTACAGTCAATCCAAAAAAAAAAAAAAAAGATTAAAAATTAAAAATTAAAAATCAAAATCTATTTCATTATTATTTTGTTTATTTTATTTATTTATTTATTTATTATTGCTTCATTTTTTTTTTTTTTTTATTTCAAAATATATTATAAGAATTTATAATACGTTGGGAAGTGTGAAAAATATTGTAGTATAATATATAAACCATAAAATATGAAAAAAAAGAAAAAAAAAAAAAAAGAGGAAAATAAAGGATCTCATTTATCAATTTATTTACCATAACGATACACGTATAAACAAACACACGTGACACATAAATACCCTGTTCTACTAATTCACTCATAAAATATTCATGTAATTTATGTTGGTAGGAAAGTTCAAAAAAATTACACGAGTGCAGTGTAAACTCCCACAGTGATATACCACGTTATCATTCATTCTCACCATCACTATCACCACCTCTACTTTACTGTCGCTTTCGCTTTTCTCCTTGCGATAGGAATTTTTGACGTGTATATATATATGTTTTACAAAGACACTAGAGGCATCTATCTTATTTTCTGCGTGAACGTTCCCGTGTGTAAAACTTGCAATATTGGATGAGAAAACATTTCCACAAGATGGTGTGGTATATAGACAGGGAAAAGACGACGAATGGACTTAGTCTGTCTGTCTGTCTGTTGGAAAATCCATCACTGTTACCCTCAACAGTTATTTTCTTTAAACTAAATTGACTACGTGATTGTAATTTATACACGTTTTCAAAGAACAGTTTAACTATTATTATAAAAGACCAACAAATTATATACAATTTATATATTTAATTTATATGTGCATGAAAAAGTCTGACTTTAAATTTTCCTATTTCTACTGATACTACTACTACTACTACTACTACTACTAATACTATATTTACAATCGTGTTTTTATAAAAAAATAAAACAAAAATGTGAGGAACTAAATATAAAAAAAATTTAATTATTATCAATTATAAAATTATATTTTATCGGTTGGAATAAAATTTTCATTCTACTCAGTCTAAATGTAAAAAGATTCTAAACGAAAAAAAAAATGTATTTTATTTAATTAATTTATTTATTTATTTATTTATTTTTCGTTCATTAAATATCAAAAATATCTGATGTTAATTTGGCATTGAATAAAACTGTGGATTAATGAAAAATTTAAAAGTATAATGGGAATAAAGAATGAATTTAATATTAAAGTTGGACTAGTGCTAAACGGAAATTTGAGTTTTCAACCGTGTTTGATCGTACGCAGTGGATAAACAAAATAGATGATATAAAGTGATGTAAAATAAGAGTTATTTTATGGGTGCACCACAAGCCCACAGGTATATACAACCTGAAGGTGCTTTTGCGCCTGGTGAGACACATTAATATTCATTTGGGATAGCCACACATACACACAATGTGCACAGTACTGAAAGACGAGAGTTTAAAGTCTGAAAGAGAAAATGGCGGGGGAGAGATAGGGGATGGAGGATGTAGAAGATATTTATACTTCAATGCATGAACGTGTTTCTTACACGTCTGCGAGGTTAAAAGTCATCGGTAATATAATAATAAACAAAAATAAAATAATTAAATAATAATAATAATAATATTATTTATATCATTCAGTTAATAATAATAATAATTTATTAATTTATTTATGGTAAAATATAATGGGAAAAAGAATTTAATAAATATTTAATTTAATATTTACAATTTAATTTATTTTATGATTTCATTTTTTTTTTTTTTTTTTTTCTGTGTACATTAGTGTATAATTACGTTTTATAAATTTTTGAAAAATATTAATTTAAATGTGAAAAAGTTGGATTGATGAAAGAAAAAAAACAAAAAAACAAAAAAAAAACCGGCAATAGCGATGAAATGGATCAAGATACGAAGGAAGAGAGGAGATAAAAAAAAAAAATAAATAGTTGAATAAAATATAAAATTCTCGCATTGGGTCACGGTTGTTGGTAATTCATAGAAACTTATTTCTATCATCTCCATCTTCTTTCTACTTCTGCTTCTAATTTCTCTCTCTTTTTTTTTTTTTTTTTTTTTTTTTCTTTGTACTCTTTCATCTCATTTTCTATGGTATCACTCTTTTAGGTGAAATTGCCGGGATCTTTGAATTTTCAACGATGAGATTCGCGGGTAGTTCTCATTCACTTCAACATCGTTAGGTCAAAATAAAATAGAAAAAGATTTAAAAAATAATAATAATAAAATGAAATAAAATAAAATAAAATAAAAAAAATAATTATATTTAAACAAAAAGGAAAAAAAATATATATATATTTTTTTTTCCTTTACTGACAAGATACTTTTGCAATTTGGAATTTAACGAGAGAAAATAAATGAAAGTAAATAAACTAATAATAATAACAATAATAAATGAATAAAGTGTAAAAGTAAATTTATAATGAGTTAATTATTATCTAGTATATTTATTTATTTATCGTATTAAAAAAAAAAAAAAAAAAAAAAAAAGATAAATAAATAGAATAGTAATAAGAAAAATTCTTGGCGATATTTTTAATTTTTTTTTATTGATTCACAACTTGAAATCTCAATGCATCAAGAAATAAGGATTATGTTTTTGTGGTAATTCTGGGCTGCGTTGTCACGATGATAATTATAGTCTAACTTCTCTGTAGCACGATCGTGTCTGCATTTATATTGAAGTGTACGTGCAAAGTGGAATGAGAATAAAAAGACTCATACCTAACTCTAAAGATGATAGCGAAGCCAAAGAACGTGGAAATGAAAAAAAAAAAAAAAATTAAAATTATTATTTTCAAATCATTTCACGTTTTTTAATAGTAATAGTAACCGATTCTTGATGATGTGATAATAAAATCCATTTTCAAGAATTAAAATTTCTTTATTATTTTTTCTTTTCAATTTTTTCTCAATTTTATTATTATTATTATATCATTTTATTTTTTGCTAATTTAATTTCAATGTATATAGTCCAATAGATGAATAAAACAAAAGAATTAATCTCAAAATTCAATAATTAAAGTTTTTAGTTGACGAAAAAAATAAAAAAATTAAAACCAAATAAAAAAATTGTGAATGGGATAAAAAAAAAATTGTATATTCATGTACAAAGTTATAATAATAATAATAAAGTACTAGATATTTTTCGACACTTTTATTTATTTATTTGTTTATTTATTTATTTATTATTGTTATTATTATTATTATTTTTTTTGAGACTTGTGTGTCCCCTATGAAATAATGAGAAATTTCACGAGTAAAGGCAAAAAAAAATTTAATATAGTGAGATAGAAGAGAAACATTGCACAATAAAAGTGAAGATAGAAGAAAAAAAAAATGGTGGACTAGAGAGAAGACGAGGGTTTTACAAAGACCAATTTTTGTGTGTACAGAAAAAAAAAAAAAAACTAGAGGAGAGGTCTTGTATAAATTTCCGCTTCCTCAATTCCGGACATGGATTGTCAGATAGAGGGGTAGAGTCTTTCAAAAAACCCTCTAAATAAATAAAAAAAAAATAGAAGCAAAGGAAAAGTAGAAAAGAATCCGAATAAACTCAATCCGTGAGTTCACGATTGTGTTACATTCTCTTCATTTATCACAAAATCCTTCTCAATCAATTAAACAATAAAATTCACAAAATATTTAATCTTTGAATTTTTATGTTTTCTATGTTGGATTTGAATTAATATGATTATAATAAAAAAATAAGAAAAAAAAATAGAAGAAAAGAAGAAAATATTTAATGAGAAATAGTAATGAATACAAATTCATAATATAATATAATTCAATGCATATTAATATAAATATAAAATCAAAATAAATAAAGGAGACAAATGTAACACTATTTTGATACACATAGTCACATCTACACGACAAATATATATATTTATTTAAATATATAAATGAATAATAACTATTTTCTGCCCATAGCCCATTGCGACATCAGCATTGTCGTGAATTAATTCACCTAGAAGTAGCGATTTACTATAAATAACTAGTTGAAAGCTCAACGTATTTTAGACTAGTGTCGACGTACGTTGTAATTATACTCTGATAAATGTACACACACACACACACACACACACACACACACACACACACACACACAGTGGAGACATACTCAAATAATATATATATTATTATCAAGTAATGTAGAAAATATATATGGAATAAAATATTTGTAAATATAAATGAAGATGTGAATAAAAAAATATACCGAGACAGTAAAATCATTTTAAATATTTCCTTCATGTCACTAACATTTCAATTTATGTGGTTTTGTTCTTTTCATCTCGACATATTCATTGTAATCATGAGAAAATTGAAAAGTTTCACATCTATACATAAGTACATAATATGTTTTATAAAATAAATACAACAGTTAATTAAATAGAAAGTTGTATTAACAAATATTTTAATTAATATTTTATATAAATATTAATATTAATTTATTTATCAGATGTATTGTGTAAATAAAAATATTTATGATAGAAAATATTATAATGAAATTTAAATCCAATTGTTTCTTACATGATTCAAAAACATTTCAAGTTTTCACTCTATCGTTTTCAACCCTTCGCCATCTACAATTTACCAAACTTTGAAGTTGGAATAATCTATGCTTGAACTTGCCATGCATCGACTAACTGTGTTGGTAAGGAAACTTCACTTCATATATCTGTATCTATATATATATATATATAAGACAAGTGAATGAGAATAGAAGTGAAATAATATAGTGTAGTATAGTATAACCAAACTAAATTCAATCGCTTTGTGTAGTTTGCCTGTTGACATATCTCAGACAGAATTTTTCCTCTTCATTCATAGAAAAATTGAAAAAAAAAAAAATTTTTTTTTCCTATTCTCTCTCTCTCTCATTAGGTATTGATATATAAATTCCTTTATATATTTCAATATCCAATGGATTTTATAGGAATTGATGTAATAAATTAATAAATAGAGATGATGAAATTTTTTGTTTTTTTTTTTTGTTTCAAATAAATTTATGTCTCGTAATAACTCGTTGTCGTGCTCTAGAGAATTTGTGGAATATGAGAAATGGATTGCAATCCTTCAAAGCTATGTCAAGAATAATTTTCACAATGGACGTATCGATCCATTGTATATATGTGTGTGTACCTATATGTGTAAATGATAAATATTCGACGATATACAGGGTGTTCTGTAATTACGGGATATAACTTTTTTTTTGTTTTGGTTATGATAAATTGTTGAATTTATTTGGGGATTTATTAAAAACTTGTTTCGATGTTTTTTTTTTTTTTTTTTTTTTTTTAACATTTAAACATTCACGTGTACCAAAAATTATAACGAGTATCGTCAATACTATATTGAAAAAAAAGAAGCAATTAATTTTATCTTTTCATCTTTGCCATCAATGAATACAAACTTTTTTATAAATTTTATTCATTTATTTATTTATTTATTTATTATTATAATTTTTTTTTTTTTTGTTTTTTTTCATTGAGATGAAAATTCAAAATGTCGTTACACGTAAACAATTGTTATCAATTATTTCACGATATGTTTCTATAAATTTGACCCAATTTCAATTCAATTTATATTGATGTTTTCATCCATTGTATTTTTGTATACACATTCATATTTATTTTATCAATATTTTTTTAAAATATTTTTCTGTATTTAAAAACTAAACAAAAAAAAAAAAAAAAAAAAAAAAGTAACAATATACTAGATATCATTTTGTTTTTGTTTCAATTTGAATAAAATAAAAATATAGATTATTTCATTTAATTAAAATATCAATCTATTCTCATTTATTCATCTTTTTTTCTTCTTTTTTTTTTCTTGTCTTTCATTAATTTTACTATTTATATATAATGACATCTACTTAATCAATAAAATCATTATGAAATAATAACTTTTATATAAATAAAATTTTCAAGTGTTGCAATACAGTCACACAATAGATTTGTTTGCTTGTTTTTTTTTTTTTTGTATATGTATGTGTGTGTGTGTGTTTTTTTTTTCTTCTATATAAAGTAGTTAATTCATCGCAATGCAACTGAGGGGAAAATACCATACGATATAAGTACGTATAATAAGTTTTCTTGGCGTGTCCATATTCTATTTAAATCACCGCCAAGTTATTAACATCTTCCCAGACCTGATGTGCGACAGACCCTCGCTGTTGCACTTGCCCACCGTTTTCTCTCTGTCTCCAAATAATAATAGATACCACAACGGCATACGCGACCCTGCACCGTGGACCTAAACCAGCCAAATATCACACACTCAAAGTGTCACTCACTTTGTATATGTCCATCTAAATATATAAATTTTATCAGTTATACCTACTCAAAATATATTTTATTATTATTTTGAGAATGAAAAATAATTTTTCACAACAAAGTATCTATTCTGTTATTATTATTATTACCATTATTTATTTATTCATTTAGAATTCAATTGATGTGAATTTGAGAAAATTCCAACTTCCGAGGGGATACTCAACACGAATTAATAGAAAACTTTATAGATTGTAAACACTTTATAGTATTCGTTCACTAAATACATACGACCAAGAAGAAGTTGTTGAATAAGATGTAAAAGAGATATCGTCTATTTCAACTTTGAACTCTCTCTCTGTCTGTCTTTCGGATATTTATCCTCCCATGCGCATTAGTGAGACAAAAAAAAAAAAACTTTTTAGACTTTGCCCAAAGTTGTAAAGTTAAATTATTTGTCTTTTATTCCTATAATATATAAAAATCCTAGTGAGAATTTAATTGTTCAAAAAATTATTCACTTGAAGATAAAAAAAAGAAAAAAAATTTTTTTGTTTTGTTTTTTTTTTTTTTTTCCAATTTATTCAAGTGAATATAATTATTAATTAATTAATTAATTTATATAAAAATACTGTAATATTATTATATAATGAATTAATTCTTACACATAATACATTTTCAAATTGTACTACGTTCTAAAGTAAGCGCAATTATCCCCACAATCTATCTCGCATTCTCCGTCGATTTGATCTTTTCAACTTCCGCACACGTGTGCTTCATACCATTGAACAGTATCAACTTTCCAATACAATAAAATGCAAAATTAAATAATAATAATAACAAAATTACTTTACTACTTGGACTGCATAACTCAACTATCAATATTAAAACCAAAAATTCCAAATTTTTCTCGCTGAAATACAAAAAAGGAAAAATATTCTCTCTACATCCCTCTGTTTATTTTTACATAACTTTACCCCCTCCCTAATTCTACCCGATGAGAATAAGAATATAATTATAAATATTAAAAATTCATTCAATCTCCAATCAATGAAAAAAAAAAAAACAAAAAAAATTATTTAAAATAAATAAATAAATAACTAAATAAAAACTTGCCGGTTGAAGAAGTTTATCCCAAAGCGACGGTTGATACTTGAACTTCACTTGGAACAGCAAATTCGTCTTGATTTTAGCTGGATTATATTTTTTTATATATACATGTATATACAATATACAAATGTATATAATTTGAAAAAGAAGCCGGGGGTGATAACGACAGAAGAAGCCAGAGAGAGAAGGAAAGTGAGTGAAAAACAAGCAAAAATTGATAGGTAAACACGAGTGATAAAAGAGGATATTTAAAATGAAGGTGACCTTGATATTAAAATATCTTTTAGTTGAAACAATTTTTTTGTTTGTTTGTCAAAATGTAATATTATATATGTATATATAATGTGTGTGAGTGTGTATATGTATATATGTATATTTGTATATGTATAGGTATAAGGTTTGGACCTGGATTGGTTACGTGGTGCAGCGGGGCCGGGGGCTGACGCGACACTGAACGTATTTTCAGTACACTGAACGAGTTCGCGCATCAGACGCGCGCATCCATCCATCCCTCGTGACAACCAAGCGCGCACACACGTACACACACACCCACGGAAAATAACAGAACAAAAAAGATAAAGAAAGAAAACTATATTTAGGGGGAAGAGGAGGAGAGCAAAAGATTCATTTGTTTATATCTATGTAGATAAATGTATAAACGTCAATAGGTAGAGTATCAATTGATGCCAGATGCCGGACAATTGTACAGATTGTTTGTGAATTGATTGTTTACAATGTAATAATTTATGGTAGAGTATAAGTGAATGGCTAATAAATGAATATTAATAATAAATCATCAATATTGTTGTTGTTGTTTTTGTTTTTTTACGGTAAAAATTAATTTAAAAAAAAAATCTGTAAATTTTTTTGCAACAGGTGATCAAAAAAAAAATAAATAAATAAATAAATAAATAATAAAAACAAAAAAAGTAAATAGGATAATACGAGGGATAATCGAGAATTAAAAAGAAAAAAAAAAAATACACACAAAATCACATTTTATTCTATTACTATTTTATTTTATTTTATTTTTATATTTTTCAAACTGGTTAAACAGATTTGACCTGAATGCCGATTTTCACCAAATTCCAAAAGCATTTGGACTCTATACCAATTGCCAACTCCTATATCTCTCTCACATACATACACACACACACACACACACACACACACACACACACACACACACACACACACACACACACATACAAACACATCATACTCATCTCTTCCCAACCCTTAGATACTAGTAGTATCCCTTGACTCTGTAATTTTATCACGGCTCATCCATTGCGCAGTGATACACCACACGATTCCATGGAGGACCGAAGCGTGATAAGAATTCCAACATAATTTCCCAGTGGACTTTGTCCCATCCACCAAAAACATTTAACTCACTCAAATAAATAAATATATATATATATATATATAAAGTCAGGTGGTTCAGTTTACGTTTCATCGCACCATCATATCAATGATCAAACAAATACAATAAATATCAACATCATATTGACCAATCTATCATCATATTGGAATATCCATTTTTTACATTTTTCAAAATTTTCAATACAAACACATATACATATATACTAATACACATATATAAATAATATATATATATATTATTCAAGAGTATGTTTATGAGAAGCAATATCGCTGCACAACAACTCACTCTGACCCACTTGACGAAGCCATTGGGGGAATGGTGAGTGCGTGCAATTGAATTTCTGGTGACGTAGTGACACAAGAGAAAGCGAGAGCGTAATACAGAGAGACAGAGAGGGTAAGAGAGAGAAATTGTGTTTGGTTGCATCATCGCTATATATTGGTAGACGAGGCCACCTGCTATGTGATCCTGACTTTGATGCATAACATGAAATAGAAGTTGAGGGTGAGTAAAAAAAATATATATAGAGTTATGTGAAGATGTAAAGTCTGAGAGTAAGAGAGACATGACGTCGAGAGCTTTTACCTCAGGCAATATCGTTGGTGTGAAGGATTCACGAGGCAGTGAAGGATATAGGAGTTGAGATGTATATTGGAGGCTGTTGGGTTGATGGCTGTGATGGTATGGAGAGTGTAGACGTATATTTGTGGATGAGTTGGTGAGTATTTGTGTGGAAGAAACACCTGAAGCTTCGAATGGCCAAGCTCTGTGTCAATGTGTATGTATTGAAAGAGTAAGAGAATGAATGAGAGTGATAGAGAGCGTGTAATGTAAACTAATTAAGAGCCAGTTTATGGCAATTAAGGTTGGGTAGAAAGTGCATCACTCTGACACTGTTCCAACAATATACAACACCACTGTCGCTTGATAACAAGGTATTAGATTTATATGTGTCATGTTATATGTGTAGGTGTATGTAATATATATATATATATATATATATATACGTGTACATGGTACTTAAAATTCTAACACGGTTTTAATGCAATTTAACTTTGTGCGTTGGGGCGAGGATGGAGAGGAAAAAATTGAGAGCTCTGTATAATTTGTATCAAGTTCTAAATGGAACTTTCTGTTTTTTTTTTTCTTTATTTATTTTTTGGTGTGTTGGATTATGAAAAATTGGTTTTGTTCTTTTTTTCATGTAGTTGATGCAATAGATTAACATGATAAATTAGTATTTTGTTGATATAATAGTTGTGAAATATGATACTCCTACTGAGAAGAAAATAAATGAAAAATTATCTTGTGATGTATTGAATATATTCAAATTTTTACTGTGTTGACACAAATGTAAAAAAAATGAAATTTGAATTGTGGCAAGTGGCTTTTATAGTGTTGAGGAAAAAAATGAGATAAAAATAAATATAAAATGATGAAAAGTAGAATAATGGGCAATGTGGATAATTGTGAAGTTATTTTGACGATAATGTAAGTGAAAATATAATAATCAAACATTTTTATACTTGTACAGTAGATTAGTAATAATTTCGATTAATTAATTAATTAATTAGGTTTTTTTCTATTTTTTTTATTTTTTTCATTATAAACAATTGTACAATTTGGTAATTAAAATTTTATTACAAAAAGAATTAGCGATAAATCATTTATTTATTATTATTTGTCGAGCCAACTTTTACTCTCTCTACATTTTTTCCAAAACGAAAAATTGACTTTTTTTTTTTTTCGACCATCATTTGTCTCTATTTTCTCTAGATGCAACTACGATGATAGCAGTTATATATGAGCAGAAGTAGAAAAAAAAAAAAAAATCCAGTTAAAGAGGAAGAAAGTGGAGCAAAAATAACTAAAACAAAAAAAAAAAAAGGGAAAATATATGAAGAAGAAAAAGCGGGTGATAGAGTGCAAAAAAAATAAACAAAAAAAAAAACTATATACCAATGATAGCACCAGTTGTTCCATAGTTTTAATGAACTTTTGCACACAATTTTCTGGCAAAAAATTTTTAAATCAACGGAAGCGAGTAAAAAAAAAATTTTCCAATAAAAAATTCACACGTGTAATATCAAAATAAAATATAAAAATTATATAAAAAATTATTAATTATAAGGGCATAAATAAATTTCAATTTATAATAAACCAATTGGACTAATTAATAAAAGAAAAAAAAAAAAAAAACAAAAAATATCACGTGTGAGAAAGTTAGTGAGATAAACATTGAATTGAATTGAAACGGAGAAATATTAGTCAATGGATTTATTCTGATAATACTCGGAATCATCTCAATTCAAATCACTACATTCTCTCAATTCTCAATTCTATCTTTTTCTCTTTCTTATCCATTATTTTTCACTGTATATCTCTGTGTAAATCCTTCCATCCATCACCACCAGAGAGCGCAAGTAACATCACACTTTCTTTGTAAATTCTACTTCCTCAACGATATCAGTCCACTAAATAAATCTTTATTGCATGAGTCTGCTGCTTATGTGGATTCATCATGATTGCCGCGAGCACAAGTGAAGTAAACCCAGATCCATCTCTCTAAAGTGATCCAATAATTTCTTAGACGTGACTCACTCAATCTACAATGTATATACTTCTCAATTTTAACTAATATTTTTATTATTTATTATTTTTTTTTTTTTCTACTTCTTCATTCGTTCGGTGCGATGGAGACAAATGAAAAAAATATTTACAAAAAAAGAAAAAAAGAAAAAGAAATCGATAACAAAAACAAACATAAAATAAGAGGAGAAATATACGAATGGATAAATGAGATAAAAGAGATAAAAATAAATAAATAGATAAATAAATGAAATAAAAAAATTAAAAAAATGCAAGAGTGAGATCGAGGGAGATTGATAGAATATCACGATAGCCTGGAGATTGCAGACATCAAACATACAGATGCAACTTCATGTTGTACACAATCTCGAAAATATATGGAAGAGACAGTAGTGCGAGTACTTGGGAGAAATAAAATCAGATGAAAAAAGAGTATGTGTGGGTAAACAGAAAAAAAAAAAAAATGATGTATATTGTAGGAGAAAATCGGCAAAATAATCGGTTGAAATCGGAGTCAGACTATCGAACTCCTGTAAATGCACTAGAAGAGAAGAAAACGTAGTCTGACCTAAGCTCCGATATTACTACTTGTACAAATACAAATATTCTCGTGTGGGACGTACTGTGAGACACACACACACAGTGTTTCTCATTCATACCAACAAATATCTGCATTTTATTTGAACAATATTGAATATGCAAAACAAAAAAAAATGAATAAATTTTTTTTAAAATTAAATTCAATAAAAATAAAAATATTATCTGATGATTATTTCTTTTTCTACTATTATTCATTTATTTAGAGTAATTTATTGAAATATATATATATATATTTTTTATTTCTTTTGGTTTAAATGTCAAAATATAATTTTGAAAAAATATGGCCAGTGAGTTATTACATTTAAACACCAGTAGAGTAATGAACGAAAATTTTTCCGCTAATCATTCTCATTCTTTTTTTCCGTTTTATCGGTCATTTCCCTTTATTTTTAATGTTAACTAAAGTTTCACACTTCACACACACGCACACACACACACACACACATATATATATAATTCAAATAAGAAGAATGAAAAGATGTAGAGAGTGAGAAAAGATAGAAGAGCCGAAGGTGGACAAGTGGATGGGTGGTTAAAAATGAAAGGGTAAAAAAAAAAGTAAAAAAATTCTGGAATATAAAAGTATGAGAGAGAGAAAGAAAAACTTGAAAATGCAAGTCTGGGCTGGAAGAAGACCGTCTCGGTGTTCAGATGCCGTGGCTCTGGGGGCGTAATATTGATCATGGTGATGGCGGGGAAATGTGAGGAAGGGGTGTCTGCAATCCCTTCTCTCAGCAAAACTCTCGCGCGGCAACTAGAAACGGTTGGTGTTCATGGGGAAAAAGAGATCGAGTCTGTGCGATTGAGATATAGAGCGAATGTGAGAGAATGATACGGATGAAAAAATAAAATAAATAATAAAAAATGAAAAAATATTGTGGTACGAACCAAAGCATCGCAAATGCACTCACATCTGTTACGTATACATGCGATATGTAAAAGTAGAGGGGAAATTGTGACGGTAAAAAAAAAATATATTAAAAAAAAAAAATAATAATAATAATTTAATGAATAAAAAAATATTATTATTGCTGTAGTGTTTTAGAATTTTGGGATTTTTAAACAATTTTTTCTCCATTTGATATTATTTTATATTCAAAAAAAAATTTAGAAAAAAAAAAATGAATAAAAAAGAATTTGGATTTTATTTTGTAGACGAATATGAAACGCGGGTACAGAACAATTAGATGAGAATACAGAACAAAAAAAAAAAAAAAAAAAAATTTTTTTTCACCCTTTTGTAATGGATATTGAATGATAAAAACGGAAAATAGGCGAACAATTAAAGAACTGAAAATTCGGCGATAAATCCAAAATCATTTAATTCAAATTTTTATATATATCACATTGTATTGTTTCACATTTCAAAACTGTATGTAGGATATTTCTTTTCTCCTTTTTTTTTTTTTTTTTTTTTCAAATGTGACAGGCTAAGCCGTTGGGGATGAGGGGGAGGGTGGTGAGGCGACCCTTTAAGCCAGACGGGGCTTTTCTATGGTTTCAAGTCGCGTCTATATACGTAGGGCATACACGCGCGTTGCAATATTTTTTTTTTTCATCTCTCGCATGTGCTCTCCGTCTACTTTTTCTTTCAGTGCAACATTACACACACAAATACACACAGAGAGTCATATACACGACAAAGAATTTTAGATTTCATAATTTTCATGTTTGAAAAAAAAAAAAAAAAAAAAATCCATTTAATTTTTTTTTTGTATTCTCAGTGGAAAAATAGAGAAATAAAAGAGAAAGTGAGTGGGTGGGAGAGAAAAAAAAAAATTTTTTTTTTTTTTTTGTGTCGAATAAAAATATTGCAGGGAAATGTATAATGTGAAAATGAGTGGAAAAAAAATTGTGAGGAAGTGACGGTGGGATGGGAGGGAGGCGGACTGTTGGTCGATAACGCGGTAACTCGAGAGGGTTGAAATCGAGAGAAGAGAAGAGAAGAAAAAAAAAAAAAAAAAAAAAAGAAAAAAAACAACGAATAGAAAGAGACTGAATGAGTGAGAGGCAAACCGTCGAGACCTCTCCAATTACTGCGCGCGGCTCTCTCTTCTCCTAGTGACTGACGTCAGCGTTTCATTAATTTTAATTGAATATCCTTAATTTTCATGGGATTCCATTGCACAGTGCGGCAACAAACGTATGTAGATAAAAAAAAAAAAAAAAAAAAAACAAAAAAAAAAAGAAGATTAAAGATAAAAATGATCGTGATAATAGCAATGATGAAGAAGGAAAAAAAAAAAATATATATATATATATATCAGCATCATCGAGCAACATACGCCACAATTAATTTATTCTCACACTTTCATTGTCTACTTTTATAAGAGCTGATGTCAATCTCAATTCATTTGTGTGCATACGTGTCTATAAATAACATCATCATATTTCCATCACGATTTTTTACAAATTTCACTCAACATAATTATAATTCAATAATAAATTAACTCAACGTCATGTCAGTAATAAATATATAAAATATCTTATATGAATAAAAGTTTTTTAATTGAAAAAATATTTAGAATTTCATGGGGATTAATCGATAGAATATTTTTATAGATGAACGTCAAAGTCATGTCAACAATGTGACGTGAAAACTACGAGATAGACAAAGATAGTGACACAAAGCGACCTTAACATATAGTAGAGAATATTACTTGGTATGTGTGCATATATATATGCATATATATGTGTGTGTGTGTGTGTGTGTGTGTGTGATACCTCCATCAAACAACTCGAACATTAGTTTATATTGACGAGTATTTTATGCTTCGCAAGAGCTCACGTGAAGTTGAACATGAACTAAACTGCAATATGAACGTTCCTGAATATTCGTGAGTAGTAAAAGTAAATATCGACTAAAAAAAATATATATATAATTAATTTAATATCCTTTCTACGTATAAACATACACGAGAGTGCTCCAATAAATTTATCAATATCAATCTTTTATTGAATATATCAACTTTGAATTAGTAATAATTTCTTCTCTCTGTTTCTTATTCAATGATAGCAATGGAGTCTCATTAATTTTCAATTGTATTTATCTTAGGTCATGTAGTTAATTGTATAATTAATTTATATGAAATATCGAGAAAAAGAATAATAATAATAATGAAATAAAAATAAAAATAAAAATTATGTCAACGTATATCAAGTGAAAATGATGAATGACGTGAAAATATTATTTTTATACAACAAAATTCATAATTTTTATACTTTTTTACCGTCAATCCTCACAATATCACGGAAAAAATCATGAAAAAATTGAAATTTTTCAATGTTGAAGCGAGAAAGATATGGGAGATACAGGTGAAGGACAAATCATATAAAGTGAAGTAGCTACAGTAGTGATAATACAGTAGATAATGAGAGAGTAAAGAGTGAGAAGACGCACTTGGAATAGAAAAAAAAAAAAAAAAAAAGAACATCATTTCGGAAAAACGTCGCGACTTTTCGACTTTGTCCAGACACATCATCACCCAAAGTCTTTTCTCCCCTGCGGCTTCATTTTCCACTTCTATTTTGATTTTTTTTTTTGTTTTTTTTTTTTTTTTCACCGGCATCAAGCAAACACTTACACATACCCTGATGTTCTCCTCACTCTCTTTGAAAGTACCAAGTGGAAGAGGAAAAGCATGGCCAGACACGTCCGTGTTTCGCACTCATTCCAAACGCATTGCCTTCATTCTCCCTCTTTCCCTCTATTCCTTTTCATTCTTTAGCTTTCTCTATTATTCATTTTTTTTTCTTTTTTTTTTTTTTTTCTTAACGTCGAGTGCTCAACAAAATTCAAAGCTCTTTCAGCAAAGTCCGCATTGTCCATGTCTCGTTACTACATTTCACCATCTCCAACATCACTACCAAAGTCTTCTCATCATGAATTTTTACTTTTTATATTTTTCATTATTATTATTATTATTAATTTTTTTTTTAATTTTTTTTTTTTTATTCATCATTCTAGTTAAAGAAACAACTAAAGTAATTGTTATGCACTTATTCAAATTTGTCTCGACAATTTTTGCAATTTATTCCTATTTTTTTTTTTTTTTTTCTTAATTTAATTATTATTGTTATTTTTTTTCTGTTTTTTTTTAAATTTTATTTATACAAATAATAAAATATATATATATATATATAATAAAAATAGAAAAAATAGAGAAGAAATGAAAAAAAAAAAAAACAAAAAACAAGAAAAAAAATTGATTTCGTCAAAGTATAAAAGAAATAGGGGAAAATCGAGTACATGTCCACCACAATAGTCATCCCTAACAATCCGACAACCTAACCAAAATAATAATAATAATAATAATAATAATAATAAATATTGAATAAAGAAAATAAACTGTATGTAGATATCATATATATATACGGAGAGTAAAAATGTTATAAAAATGATGATGATGATGATTGAATAGGAATAAAATTTTTTAAATAAACGATACCACACGTCAATTCTCAAGGGAGACTGTTACAATGAATGAATGAATGTGTGTGTGTGTGTGTGTGTGTGTGTGTGTGTGTGTGAGGAAAAGAGAGAGTGAAAGATGTGGGAAGAGAAGTGAATCTCACCTACGGTCCACTGAGCACATTCGAGATGGCAGAATAGGAACAAGTGCACATATACAATTGCGTATATATGGGTGGGTGGATGGGAAATACGTGGAAGTGAGAGGAAATACGAGAGCTCTGTGAAAGAAGGTAACATTGTTGGTTTATCCATAGAGAGAAAATGATGTTGGAGTCTCATGCTGCTATATATTTGTATATATAATATACCTATTCGAATGCCATGTCAAAACTTATGGATATACAAATGTGTATTTCACTCTCGTTCTCGTATTCTCATTCTATTTATTTTATTTCACCTTCTCCAGTTCTATATTTCACTTCCTTGTGTGTATGTCTTTTCTCCCAGTGGCCTTTTACCATTCACAACAAACTTTATAGCACTCTATTCAATTACACTGGGGAATGGTGTGGAACATTTCATAGTATTTTATCCAATAGTTTAGACAAATCTTACAAATAGCTTATATTTAAAATTAAATTAATTGAAATATTGATTTACACAAAAGAAAAAATTTGAAAAACAAAAAACAAAAAAAAAAAAAACAATAAAATTAATAAATATAAAAATAAACAAGAAAAAAAATCATCGTAATTGATTGAATTTTCAATAATTATGAAATTTATTGATTAAATTTTTATTTTTTTTATTTTTTTACGTTGCTATTATTCTTAGTTGAAGTATTTTTTATATTCCTACAGTGAATAATGATATTGTAAGATACAGTTTTTGTATGAAAATTTATTTTCTATTCATTTATTTTAGTGTCAATATTTTTCTCGTTTTTTTTTTGTTTGGTATTATTTTTTTTTTTTTTTTTTTTTTTTTTCTTCTTTCAAAGAGTGCAATTTCGTAGCACACCCACGCAATTCTGTCTTTGTGTCACATGAGAACATGTGTGTATACAGTCCCGTACATGTCATGAAAAAATCAACACTCATGTCAAGAGAAAAGAAGAAAGAAAAAAAAAAAAAGAAGAAAAAACAGAGAAGAGAAAATAGAGGACTTTTTGATTGCCGTGTGCAACTTTTGTAAACAGCAAAAACTCTGTATTTGAATAAAAAAAAAATAATTATTATTTTTATTATTATTATAATAAAAGAAGAAAAGAAGGAAAAAAGAAAGAATAAATAAATACCAAATGTGTGAATGTGTGAATGTATGGAATGGAAAAAAATTTTGTATGTTTATAGATAACTAAACTAGACTCAACTAAACTAAACTAAATATTAATAATCCTGAATATTAATATTTGATTTTATAATAATTTTATGATTTTTTTTTTTTTTCTCTTGTATTTGAAAAACTTTGAAAATAATTACAAACAAGAAATATATAAATTCGTAAAATATTTTAAACATTTACAGTGATAAGTTTATATATACAATAACATTTTCTCTTATGTGAAATAATTCATCACTATATTTGTATTTTAGTTTACATCAGACAAGAAAAGTTATGAATTTCTAGACATACAATGGACAGAAATAAACAAACAAAAAAAAATGTGTATGTGAGATAGTGAGACAATTAAAAGGTTAAAATGAAAATAGTTAAACTGAAACAAAACAAAACAAAAAATCGAAAATGAACAATAATTAAAAAAAAAAAATACAAAAAGTTACAGATTAAAAACAAACAAACAAAAAAAAAGTTGAATATATATATATATATATACGGTTATTGATGAACAAAGTTAATAAATATTCATTTGAGATCTCTCGTAACAAATTTGCATGGCCAACTTTTAGTTTTTTTTTTTTTTTTTTTTTTTTCATTTCTCCAGTTTACTCAACGTATAAATATTAGTAAATAACCATTTACCCATGAATTTTTTATCTCAATAAAATAATAATATAAATCAATAAATATATTGGAAATATATCAAAAAACAAAAATTCACCAAATACCAATTACATAAATATAACGACAAATAAAAAACCTCCATAATACTGAGATTGAAAAAAAAAAAAAAAAAAAAAACAAAAAACTCAAACCAAAATCGAAACAAAAGTATTTGTCTGTATAAATACTATCATCATTTAAATATCAATGAAAAATAATATATTATTCATACGGTATGAAAAGTGAGATGCAAAAAAAATAAAAAAAATAAAAAATAAAATAAATAAATAAAGAAAATAGTTGAGAGGTAGAATATTGAGGGACCAAAACGAGATGACGCGTGACATCACGTGGAGGGTATTGATCGCCGGCACAACAGCATCCACGCGAGCCATTCCACAAGCGTTTTCCTACCTACCCCAAGCACCAACCAACCCCTTTGCCAACCCATCCATCCTTTTCCTCCATTCCAACGTCCCTATACAATATACATATATCACTATCCTCGTCTGCATATTCTCGTGCATTCTGTCTCTCTAGCATCGCACTCCCCATACTCACTTCTGTATTTCACTCTATTTTACTCCCCTCTCACATCCCCCTCGCCTATCCACCTAAACCCACCACAGTGTATCCTCATTGCATTCACTCTCCATCTTTATTCTCGCTTGTGCACTGTCTGCTGCTTTTCATATCTCCTTCTATCTCTCAACTACCTCATCATCCACTATCTCTATTTACCTCTTTTCTCCCTTCAGATACCTGGTCGACGGTTAACCACAACCCTGTCAACTATCCAGTGGGGGATGTATTCCAGCCGGTTAATTATCAAACACACATATAGTAACATAACCATAGTGAGTGGTGAATAGTACACATGTGCATCAGGAGAGAAAAATATATAGTCAGATAGATGTACATTACGTACTCGATGCAAAGCCAATATCATGAATAAAAGGTTGTATCCAAGTATCAATGGTGTGTGAGTGTGTGGGTGTGTATGTGAGAGAAAGAGAGAGAGAGAAACGGAGAGGATGGATCGGATATGTTCAAAGATATTCAATTCCATCCATCTATGATTGAAATTATTATTTTTTTTTTTTTTTTTCATGTTTCATTTTATTTATTTATTTATTTATTACTATTTTTTTTTTTTTTTTTTTTTTTTCAATTACTTTTTAGTTTATAAATACTATCACGATGATGTATTTATTTATAGTTAACATTTTGCTTCAGTTTATTGATGAATTAAATAAAAGTGATGAACAGGAGAAGGAAAGAAAAAAGAAAAAAAAAAAAAAATTTTTTATGTAGAGTATTCTCGACAATATTGATTTTAGAATTGAGCTGAAAGTGAAAGAAAAGAAAATAAAACCAAACGAAAAAAGAAAATTTAAATGAATGTAGTCGCGATGTTGGTTAAGAAGTGAATAGATAGATAAGACGAATATGAAGAATAAAATTAAAAGAAAAATGGAAATGATGGAAGATAGATAGAGAGAGTGAGAGAGAGTGGGAGGTAGGGGGGAAAAACTGACACGGGAAACTCTTGGCTTCGAGTCTCTATAGATAATTGGACGGTAAAAGTCCTTGAGAATTCAAAGTAGCCTAGTTCGAACTCTTCAGACGCTGCACTTCTTCTCTATTATATTTTTTGTTTTGTTTTCTATTTTTTATTTTATTTTATTTTTTTTCAATTCTCATTTACAGTTGCTTCATTCCACTTTCGCTTGTCGTTGTTTGCTCGTATTTTCACGATTTCGTCGTTGAAAAAAGAAAAGAAGAAAATATTCGAGATATTTTTTTGTTTTTTTTTTTCCATTTTCGTGTTCTTCGAGTTCTTTGGGTTTATTTCGAAGTTCAATGATTGAAGTCTAGCGAAGACTCAAAAATAGTAAATACCATTCTTGGCATCACTTACACCGACCTATTTATTTTCAGTGTCTGACTACAATGACCAAAAAAAAAGAAAGAAAAAAAAAAAACATTGCAGAAGAGAATAAGTAAAAACCCAAAAATAGAGAGGAAAATAAAAAAAAAAGGGAGCGAAAATGTAAAGGAAAAGAGGGAGAATTTTATCCAGAGACTATTCTGGCCAATTCTTTCGACGGTTCTATAAACGGGCAACGAATAAGAGAAAGACAAGTTGAAAGGCTGAAGGTTGAGGGAATGATGCAAAGAGAAAAAATAAAATAGAGGAAATAAAAGTACGCGGTGGGTCGAACGCTTGCGGTCCGAATTGCTTCACGTTCCCACTTTGGTAGATATCTTTGGATGAAGAGCCACTGTAAGAGCCACTTACAAGGAAAAAAAAAAAAAGAAAAGAAAAAATCTGCTGAATTGAGTCAAAACTTGATCGAAATAATGTTAGGGATTAAATACTAATAATAGTATTTAACTTTTTCAAATTAATTTCAATCATCAATTCAATAATTATTATTTTGTAATTGTCACTTTTGATTTAGTATTGAATGTTGACATTATAGAAACTTGGATATATAAATTTTGTTACTAAAACGTGACCTCAATAACAATGATAATCCAATACTTCTAAATAATCAGTTGGTTATTAAACATCTAGTGTATTCATTATTTTATTTTAAAGGGATTTATTTATGTAGGTGAAAATTAAGAGAGGTCGTAATGTTTCAAATTTCTCCTGTCTTTCTTACATAAATTTCCCTCTTTTTTTCATTTATTCCATTGCTGTCTGTTAATCGATATTCCATTCTATTTTTATTCCCTGGATAACAATTATATATGATCATAAATTTATTTCCAATTATTATCCAACCGATTGATCCTCAATACAAAAAATTTCATTATAATCAAAAAGACAAATTGTAAAAATTTTTTTGTACCACGTATCAAATTAAATTGATATACGAGTATAAATATATTCTATCAAACGCATTTACTGTTCCAATAATAGTATCACTGCTTTGATTTATCCAAATCAATTATACTCATCGTAATTAATTTCGTTTATGATTCTACAGTCATTGTATCAATTTACTGTATCAATACAAATAAAATATATTGATTATTTGTATTTTTTTTATCCAAAAATTTCCTTTTTGTTTACATTTCCAGTGAATAATTCCATTGTGATTTTTACACGAATAATATTTACAAAATTAAACTCGAACAAAAATCACTAAATAATGAGATTTTTTTTTTTTTTTTGTTTTTTTTCGTCCTCTCAAATGTTTGAACAAATTGTGCGCAATTTTGTACTGCTGATCTCTCAATAAAACTGTTTAATTATTTATTTATTTATTTATTATTATTTTTTTTTTCAGTTTAACTGTACATCGTACAGTAGAGAATATATTAAAAGAATCAAAATAAAAAATTCTGCCAGCGATAAAATGTACATTGTAAAAAAAAAAAAATCACATATATTTTTCCGAAATGAAGAATAAATATGTGTATAAAAAAGGGAAGGGGGATTGAAATAAAAAAAAAAGAAAGAAAACGAACAACAAGTGTATTGTATAGACTCACCCCCGCAAGCCAAAATTCCTCTTTGCCAGCTCCAGTTTGATGACACTCGACGTACGAGCGTCACGAGAAAATAAAAAAAAAAAAAAAACAAAAAAACAAAAAATTGCCAAGAGTTACGTAGACGATTGCTACTACTGCCTTTTATACTTGTGCTTGGACTTTTCTCCTCTTCTTTTTTCACCAGCGGCACAAGAATTATAAATTTTTGCGCTCTATTTCACTGCACACTGTTACACAAGAAATAAATGAATAAAAATGAATAAACAAATAATGACTATATAAATAATAATAAAATATATTGAAATGAAGTGGAATTGACTGAAGGATAAGAGAAGGTTAGGTTGAGGAAGATTCACAGGAGATTCAAAGCGCGGACCGATCGCGTCTGAGTGAGTGTCATCGAAGATGATCTAAGTTTAGAGTGGAGTTGAGATAAATGATGAGAAGAAAAAAAAAAAAAGAAAAAGTGTAACAGATGAATGTGGAAAAGAAATAGAAAGTAAATAAAAAAAAAAGAAAAAAGAAGGAAGAAAAAGAAAATGAACATACTCGAAGCAATGACAAATACAACGTCTTGGTAACGTTACTGATCTCTTTTTGGTCCTTACCATTTTCATTTCAGTTGTTTACTCTGTCTCTCTTTCTCATCGTTATTTGTCGACAGATACAAGCAACGCATCGTCGAATCGAATGAGGGGTGGGATACATGCCGACATTATTCTGATAGTCGTGCCAAAGTATTGTAGCCAATGGGCGCGGTCTCGACGATCGAGATTACGACTCGTGGACCAACCGAAGTTGCAAACTCCAACTATTCTAATAGCATCTTTGCCACTGGATGTTCACATAGAATTCTTATGCCAATAAGTGTATGTCCATCATCGTCAATTGGACTTGTTTTCATCATATTCTACTACTCATCTGAAAAAGAAAAAATATATACATATATATATATTAATAATATTCATTTTTATTTATTTACTTCAAGTACCTTAAGATTAATCCAAATAATATAATATTTACATTATTAATATAAATTTTACAATATTGAATGAATTTCACTGTTTAATCATTTAAAATTCTACAGAAATTATATATTTAAGAGATTAAATTATCCATATAAATGAAAATCAATATTTTTTCCTACTATTAAACAATTAAAAAATGAAAGATAAATGAATAAATCAAGTGGTTTCCCTAGTGGTAGCTAAATAATCCTGTTGTTTTCCCTGAAATAGACCAATTTACCGTGGAAATCTAGCGATGACGAGAGAGAATATGCGTATATATGTGTGTGTGTAAGTGTGTGTCTATGTGTAGAGTAATGTGAATACACATGTGCATATAGATATAGCAACTCTTGTTTTCCGATTAAAGCTGTCCACTGAGGAAGCATCATCGATCGTGTGGTCTATTTGTGCACGAATTGTTTTCACATTTTACAAGATCATATTACATTATCATCAGTAAAATCGATATATACAATTTTATAATTGGAAACAAAGTAATACGAATTCTTTTCAAATTCAATAAATTTTTTTACTGTGTAATTTTATTTAATAACTCATTATTATAATATTATATATATATATATTTTTTTTTTCCCCCTAAATAGAGAGTATTTTTTTTTTTTTTGTAATTTAATTGGAAAAATTCGATGTGCGGAAGGCAATTGTTAGGTCGTATAACGATTTAACAAGCGGCACAGATTCCTCGGGGCAACGTAATAGGAAGAGGAGTTGAAAGTTCAACAAGGAAGACAGGGATGGAGTAAAGAGTTCGATATGCGTTATTTCCTCCCTCCTCCTCTTCCCCTTTCCTCGTGTCCATACTTTTTTTTTTCTCCACTCTATTCGTGTTCTGTCAATTTGAATTACTACAAAAGTTAGAAATAAAAAAAAAAAAATCACGAAGACAAGGGAGAAGGAATAATTACATAAGTGCACCGTAATCTTCAATCTGAAAATTCCCATAGGAAATAATTTCATACACTTTAATTGATCTCTTTTGTGGCATTACATTGCCAGAGCTTATTAAAGAATTTTCTTTTCTTTTTTATTTATTTATTTATTTTTTTTTTTCTTTTTTTTTTGTGTAATATCAACCAAATGTTGCATGAATTTGAGATTGAATTTTTTCTGATTCACTTTATAAGTGAGTAAATCGAAGTTTTTATAAATTGATTAATTATTCTTTTTTTTTTTTTTTTTTTTCTTCATTTTTTATTTCTTTTTTTTTTTTACGCAAATTCTGCAACAAGTTTTCCTCAAAGCACTATACCCAGAAACAAAAATACCTCTTCCCCTTCTCATCTCTCTCCTATTTGCAGCATGAAACTTTCACGGACGTGATATTGGCCATAAAATAACGTATGTAAATACCTATAACAGACGAGTTGCAACCCTAGTATCTTCAAACTGAATTTCCTACGGCTGCAGTTTATAGAGACATAAATCGTCTATTCACCTCCCACATCCTCTAGCCACACGTACCCCTTCCCACAGGTCATATGTGCGTAACATTATTCGCCTTATTGCTGAATCATATTCAAAAATTTCTCAAGCTGATACCGTTTATACACACATCCATCTCTGCATTCACTCGATAATAATCTGCAAGCAATTCAACAAAAAAAAAAAAAAATGTTATTTTTTTTAAATATTATAAGATAAAAAAAAATTTTACCTTGGATTTTAATAAAAAAATATTTTATGCAGAGATGAATTATGTTCAATATAATGAAATATATAATTGATTGAAAATACGTTGGATACTTTAACGTGTAACATATCAGAATACGCTGCATGATAATCTGTCTATCCAACCATAACTCAAGATTGTTAAGACTCTAGTTGCATGTATACTGCATATATTATATGAACTTGAAGCCACAAACCTTCCAGATATGTTTTAAAGATTCTAACACACACACACACACACACACACGAGTGTACTTAGCAGCTCATCACATGCATTAATCTTCTATCTCTATACCATTGCACTGCTGTGTACATATACCTACCAACAAATGTAATTGTATAGTCTCGTATATACCATCATCCTCTGCTGTCTCAGTAAGTATATACATATACACTGTATAACAATCACATGACAAGCGAACCATAGGGTTGCACCTGGGGCGTTTATCGACGGTATCCATTGCAAACTCTGAGGAGGAATATCAACTTTATAACTATATATAACTACTGGTTAATCTCTTGTAAATTTCACTTGGAAAATTGACTTACCATAATTTTTCTTCCATTATTTAATTGATTAATTTTTTTTTTCTGTTTAATTAGCATAACTCATTTAAATGAAAAGTTGAATTTATCAATTAAAACATTTTCATTGTAGTTTCAATCCCAGTATTTTACTGTAACTCCATATAATTCAACAAAAGTCCAAAGCCCATTCATGGGACATAATGTATATTGCGAATCTCATTCCTACTCTGCTGGAGCTTGTGTAAACGGATTTGCCGATCCGTCAAGACAGAGTCCCATTAGGGATACACGCAGTGGCTTTTAACCTCAGGCCACATATAACCTCATTTTGTATTGACCATTGGGAACGGGTGTATGTGTATGTGCGTTTCTAACATTTCAGACAATCCTCCTGTTTGGGCTACTCGTCTCTTGCGACTAACACTCATACTTCTAAATGAGCGAAACCAGTGAGTTAATACTTTTGACCCATAGCTTTCCTTGCTACAAACATCTAGTGTAGTGAAATTTATGTTCAAAAACCATTACAAAACTCCACGGGTATCTGTCAGAAACAATAATTAGTCATTAAGTTAAGTATATAAATTAATTGTAGATATTTTTAAATTATTAATATTACAATTGTATTTGTGGAAAATTATTTCAAATACTTCAATATACTCTATCGTGTAAAAACACTAATTTCAAAGTACATTGATGATGATGATGATGATGATGATGATGATGAATATTGCAGAGTCTGTAAACAGAGGATTACAAAACAGTTCGTTAGTTTCGAGATATGGGGTTTCATTGTCTCAACATACCAGAGTTTCTAATTGACATCATCTCATGTGGTCTCTCGTTACGTTGTCTCATTGTTCAAATATAGCGTTGTGTGAACATAGTAACACAATGATTTTTTTTTTCTTGCATCTCATGTTTTTGATCCAATACAATTTAAATTGTCGAGTGATATTCAATCTCACTCGAAAAAAACTCCATCTTTTTTTTATGAACTTCCAATTCTTTTGAAAATAAAAAAAATATATATATATATGTATATATATATTTAACAAAATTATGATAAATGAAAAATGAAATATTCTGTTTTATTGTCTTTTGATATTATATTATATTTAATCATATTTAATCAAACGTTTCATTTTTAAAGCTTCGCTGAATTTATTTCTCAATCTAATCTTATTGCTTTTCACATTTTTCATCTTGTTCACTCAACGCTTTTATATTTTTATATATCATGTTCTACATTCTATCTTTTACTTTTTTTTTCTTTTTTTTATTATACATATATTCTTCTCAATGTGAGAATCTCTTCACAATGTGCCCAACATGATTTTTACCCATGTCATATTGAACGATTTAACGTAAATGATACGAAAGTGCTTTAACGGTAAAAAAAAGTTCTTCTTTTTCTTCATTGAGACGCGGATGACGCGTACGGAAACGAATCTGTCGACAATAGTGGCTATGTTCAAGTTACAGTCTCAAGTAATATCCGGAATAAGAGTAAGAGGAATACTGGAAAATTACCTGGATCTTATATTTCTGCATCTAGTCTTATCTCCGCATTAATTTCATCGATCATTTGTTCTTTTCTTTTTCAAAATTGAAACATAAAAATTCCTTTTACTGAATTAATATTCCTTTTTATCCGATAAAATCTCTGATAGGAATGAAGTGAAATAAATTGAAATTGGCAGAACAAATTGACCAGATTGAGAAAAAAAAAAAAAAAAAAAGAGAGAAAAGAATGACTAAATCCACGATATATAATGCAACTCTCAGGAAAGTTGACTTCAGGGTGATCCACAGAGACGTGGACTGTTTTTCAAGGCGTCGACAGAAAGAAGCGACAAAGACAAGAAAAAAAATCAAGTGAAAAGAATGAAATATAACAAAGTAAGTAAAGCACAAATGGGCGTTGGAGAGAAGAGGAGTGAAATAAAGATATATATTTGTGAAGAAAGTGCAAGGGTAGCCAAGCGAATCGGTACAAAACGAAATGGTATACAGCATATAGAGGAAGATGGTGCACAATGTATGTATACAGTGAGGTTAAAGCCAGAAGGAGGTTGTGGATGGAATAGTGTGTGGTGAGATAGTATTTATAGTATGGATTGTGTCTGCCTGGCAGTGAGCCACGAGATAGGCGGACATCACGACCTGTGGAAAAGAGAAGTGAAGCCTGTGAAAATCCCAAGGAGAGTGTAGGAACTCTTTTACCTCTAGTCATGACTCTACAAGACAGATGCTTCTTGTTATTTCAATTGAATGGGCAATTCTTGATGACAAGATGCGCAAATGCTTTAATTTCTTCTACTTGCCAATATGTAAGATAGATCTATATGTCGTTGATGAAAGATATAATCCCTTTTTTTTTTTTTTTTTCATCTATTTTTTTCCTGAATTTTGCATAAATTATATTATAGATTGATGATATGGTAAAACATTTTTTAAATAATTATATATCTTTGAAATATTGATTTATATTAATTTTTATCACGGAATTTTTTTTTTTTTTCTTTCTTTTTTAGTTCTTGTGTATACAAATTGTACAAAGATCTCAGCCAAATTTGGATCGCTTAACAATGGCTTCCACTTTAATATATAGTCTGCAGTGTCGTGTGTATCAAAAATAACTCGACGTTTAAGTGTCTCTACATTGTATATCTATTCTTTCGTTTTCTCCCTATTGGACACTGTGGCGTGATACGCTTGAAAAATAAAACGATATACAAATCCCCAAAGACATTGTCGTAGAGTCATTGCACTCTGTTGATGATTATAGGAATAGAAATCCAACAATGCGAGTACGTTTTATTTCGATTGGTTTACAATTTTAATACTTTTTTTTTTTTTTTTTTTTTTAAATTTTATTTTATCATGTTTTTGTATTGTATTGAAGTCTTTATAAATATTTAATTGCATCACCGATATTTTCAATATATTAAATAAATAATACTTTTATAAAAAATTTAATAGTAAAAAGGAAAAAAAGATAAAATTGATAGAAAATATACACGATAAATTGTTTCAGTGGATTTGAATTACTTGAAAATATATTTTTTAATTTAAAATCAAATGATAAAATGAAATTTTGTTACTGTTGAGATTGTGATAGGAGGGGTAGTTATATTATCTCACATCAAAATTTCAATTAATCGAAGTCTATAAACATTGTCACATCGTAGTGTCGCGCGCGCATACGCTTCGATAGAAATCGATTATCGGCAGGCCTTGTGCCATACACTGTTCACTCGCGTCTCCACCATCTCCGATGCTTTAACCACCCTCCGATCCTTCGTGTGCACAATCTTCTCTCAACAAGGAACATTTGAATGAACAATGACCCACGACCTCGTTCCCTCCATCGAACATCGCTCGTATCATCGAATAATAATTTCTATCATCAACAAACTTTCACCTAATATCATAAATATATTTTTATATATTTTAAAAATAAAACACCGATATTCTGCAATATTATATAATCAAATCATCAATTGATCGTATTAATAGAATTATTTCAACTAATATTCAATACAATCTAATAATTCTTCTATTTGTTAATGACTATTTTTGTATAAATAAAATAAAAATTTTCCCTATAGATTTAACTCTTGATTATATTGAAGAAAGAATTCAAATACCATCGAAAATTTCAATTGATTTGTAATACAATTGAATTTGAGAATTTAATCGTGAGATACATTACATTATTATCTATTTTCATCATTAATTCCAAGGTTCCACAACCACTTCAAAATACAATCCTTGAACGTGCATACCTCAAGCAGAATCTTGAGATCCATTTCAACAAAGAGCCAATCTACAGACAGACCATATACTATTATATTACCGATTAAATCCATTCACTTTTGTGATAATAACACAAAAAGTAACTTATATCAACTATTGACTATTGAAATTCAACTGATATTACTGTTATTCCATTTATATTTAATCAATTGTTTATTTTCATACTTTCACGAACATATGTCAGACGATATATTACTATTATGTTAACTGAGTCGTGAGTAATTATTTATGTTATGCCACTATAGTTATATCACCAAACTGATATTTTGTACTGATTTACAGTACAATGAGTATGTGTTCCAGTGGTTGAGCCGCATTTTATACACAACGTTTCTGATCAATCAACCATAAGAATGTCCATCCGAAGAGAGAATCACAATGTATATACATTCATTTATAAACAAACAAAAAAAGTAATGATGAATAAGTTTGAATGATTTCATGATAAGTGTTGATATTTTTATTTTCGTTTTTTTTTTTTTGTTTAAAAAAAAAAAAGGAAATAAACAAAACGTAAAAATAAGAAAAAATATACATTGCTTCATTGTGACAATGTTTGATGACAAATGAACTAAGAAAAAAACGTGATAAAATATTTGTACAAACAAATTGAATCAGCAAAAATACATATTGCTGACTCGTTACTTTCCTGAAGAGGTCACAGCGTGTCAATTTATATATACATACATACATGTGTGTGTATATACATGTATGGGACATGCATATTTTGCACGTTAACTCTGACACTTCAAAGACTCGTTGACGTATATACATATACGTGTATATACACCAAGCCACTGTGCACCAATTCCCTCAACATTTCTCCCTCTGCCACGGTACCAATAGTTATATACCTACTACCAGCGATCCCCCATGAAGCGCGAGAGGCACCTTTGCACGCATGAGTGCTCGTCTACCGCGGCAAAGGATTATTTTTAGTTCAATTTGTCGCTCGAATAAAACCATAAAGCCACAGACCAGTGAGAAAAGTTGACGCTGTGTAGCTATGTGAATTGAAGCGAAAATGTAAGCTACAAGCCATTTCAATATATTGTAAGAATATACGTCATCTGTTTGTAGGAAAAAAAAAAAAAAAAAAAAAAAAAAAAACATTGAACGAAACAATTAAAAGTTCAATTTATAATATATAAACAATAATATTAATGATATGTAACAAATAAATAAATCAAATGTGTTAAACATGAGATGACGTGAAAATTATTATGGTCAAATGAATATGAAAATGCAATAACTAAATTCAATTTGACATACCCGATTGGCTGTTTAGCATGGGAAAATCGAATCTCTGGTTAATGATATCCATGTAACCGCGTGTCCCATCACTGGGCAACATACCAGGCGCATATGTATGTCATGATCCTTCTCCAATATGCATATGCCTGACCATAATGAAGGTCAAACGGCGTTTCATGACACATTGCCACAACATTAACGAGATTTTCATCCTGCTCTCTCTCTATTTCTCTCTCTCTCTCTTCGTAATTATATTAGTAATGTGTTTGCTTCACGTGATAATAGTATTAGGTCGTTTTCCTGTTCTAGATTATATGAACACTATTCACTATACCAAATAGCCATATTTACCACATAGTTTTATCTACGGAATTTATTAATAATAAATCTAAATCTGAATCTCACTTCATTTCTTCTGCCACTTATATCTGTAAACACAATATTTCATGTCAATTAAATTATTGAATTTATTGAAAAATCAATTGATTAAATGTTAACCATTGAAGAATTAATGCTTGATGGACATTGAATACTATTGAATTATTTTTGATGAAAAATAATTAATTGGGCATTGTAAGAGGTTATGTACGCGATCCAGAGTGTTATCTAGTCAATTTACTCTCTGTTATGTGAAAATATTTGTTGATAAATAATCGGGATTATATTGTATTCCATTTGACACTCATAATGTAGAAAAATAGAATAAAAAATATATTTGTATGTCATGACAATACGTACGCTAGTACTCTTCACATAGATGGATTTCCAATCTAATTGTCCATCTCTCAATGATATTTTCATTTATACCCTATTACAAAATGAAATACGTCTCTATCAATATTTACTTATATTGATATTGTTTGCATGAAATATTGAAAAATTTGTTACATTTTTCCATAATTAAAATGGCGCATTTGAAAAATTCAAAAATTATTTCATTACACCACCGCTACGAGTCACCACGTTTCAATGATTATATACCCAATATGTTTATACTTTGCCAGCAATTTACCTTTTTTTTTTTTTTTTTTTTTTTTTTTCTACTCATATCATCCAAAAAAAAGATATCGTAATGTTAAATATATGTATATTTATTCATTCAAAGATTAATGTCTGATGATGTATGCACAATAACTAATGAAATAAAATGGGTCAATGATTCAATTGTTTTGTTGATCACTTGGAATAAAATAATAGCACAACACAATCGTACTTTTTACAGAAGCTTTAAAATTTTAGTTAACACATTATATAGTCTAATTATCTATAACAATGACAAATATGAAGGTTAAAAAAAAAATAATAAATGAGAGATAATAATACATAATATATTTGAAGAAGTCAAATGTGAAAAATTACGTAAGTTATAAATGTATAGATTATTATTATTATTATTATTTTTTTTTTTTTCATTTTTCTTTCATTTTACTCAATCCAATAGACTTAAAATATCAAGTTGACGAGATTTTTATTTAAAACTGTATTGTAGGTCACACACATCAATTCCAACAAAGAGTGTAGTAATGATAAGACAAGATAAATTCTACGTGATTTGACCGCGTCTCTCGCATTGAGGTAGGCTCTCTCAGAGACTGTGACGATCAGGAACGCATAAGTTTAATATAATATAATATAATATAATATAATCACAAATATTCTATACTCAAATTGTGAATATAATCTCAACAAAAGAAATAAGCATCTAATAAAATAGAGTACATATAATTTTAATATATCAATAATTTCAAACGAATAATATATGATAATGAACTATTTTTAATTGATTACAGATAAATGGGAAAAAATTATTAACAGTATACACTGCTATAATTTTTGTTTATATATCAATGAATGAATATTCTTAGTTACTTTTACTCCAAACCTATCACTGATACTCAGATCAAAAGCAAGAATGCAATTAACTCGATGAAAGGTCCTCCAATCTATTGAAACATTCTCAATAATGATCTCTACCTTTTGTTTGGATTCAAATGTGTGCGGTTTGATGTGCCGCAAGCGATGCATTAGATCGCGATATGTAATTTCGGAACAACACAACTGCAAATCATATTTGAGAGAGTAATGGGAAAAGGTGACGTTGCGATAACAACGATGGTCGCTATCGGTTTAACTCTATCAGGAGCTCATGATATCAAAGAGTAATTCTCTAATATTCATATTACTATATAAAGTATAATGTTATATTATAAATAGTGAAAAATTGAAATTAATGCAATTGCTATATTTAAATGAAATTAATTGACTTATTTCATAATTAATTTTTTTTTTTTTTTTTTTTTTCAACTTCACTACAATAACCAATGATTCTATGAAATGATTTTGATGACGTTATAGTAAATTGTAAAATGAATTTACTATTTAATTTATAATTATAAGAAAATTAAAATGTAGTCATAATATTTTTCAACGTCTATAGAACATTACGTCAATCGGTCAATACAACATTTAGTTTGTGTCCAATGTGTCATTTATTCTAGATTATTGCTAAACCATAAGCAATATATATAACGTACTAATAACATTGGCCATCATCAGCACATTTTGCAATAACAAAAAAAAAAATAAAAACGTAAGAAGATATAAATGGCATGTATCCGAATAATGAACAGTTCAGTTCTATCATAACCAGTCGTTATTGTTATATGTAACGACAAAATGAGAACTTATCTATTTACTTCTTTGGTGTTTGTATTATTTCTACTATTAACAGGTTGGTATAGATCGAATTTAATTAATATATTATACAATGGTGGACACGTTAAAATTCATGTTTTCCTTGCAGTTAACGGTGATGAATCAAATGATCATGATAATGATGATGGTACTAATTTTACTGAAATCTGTAAAGATTTATGTAAAAACTGTGATGGGATTGGATCATATGTAGATGGTGATGGATGTATTTGTCATATTGATATTGAAAAACCTGAAAGTAAATAATTAATTTTCAATCATTTTAAATATATATTCAATACGTTATTTTATATTTTTATTCGTTTACATTTATAGCAGCTCAATGTGTTGATAAAATAAAAAATAATGCTGCAAAACGGAATTTAACTTTGACAAATATCCAATCGAAAGTACTTGATAGGACAACTCGCTGTTGTCCCAGCAATAATCGTCTGCGATTGAGTAAATATCTTTGATATCAATCATCAGTCTTACAATCACTTGAATTTCATTTTTTTAAATTAATATTTATTTATTTATTTATTTATTTATTTATTTATTGTCGATCAGGTGATATTATACGTGTGGCAAAGTACTTTATGAATAATGCTCAAGGGGAAACACGTATACTAGGAAACCACAGAAATTTCAACGATGACGTAATTAATAATCCTGCAGATTGTCAACATTGTCTAGACGATGAAGAAGATCCAAGTGTAGATATTTCAATGCCAGATGAGGAATCAATAGACATCTATGATACAACACCCACTTCATCAATACAATACAGAAATAAACCACAGATACCATGTCCAATTCATCATGCGCATCCTTATAATAATAATAATAATTATTATTATAAAGAACCGAATATTGAAAATTTTGATCAAATTCAACCACCATATGATCATTATCATTCGTTATTACCACCGCTTGCACCAGTTCATGATTGTTCGCGCGATCACCTATCACCAGTGTCGTCATCATCATATCCACGAACTCGAACTGTACCCTTAACACCAAAAGCTTGTGTATCACCTCATAATCGACCTCATTTACATCGAGGATATATTGAACGACCTCATGCACATCTTCCCACATCGAGTTATCCTCAATATTCATCGATTCGTAATCCATATCGTGGTATTACGAGACTTAGTGTGGTAAGTAGTTCGATCATTTTTTTTTTTTTTTTTTTTTTTCACTAATCATTTAATATTATCATTTTTATTTTATGTTTCAGAATGGAATGCATAATAATTATATTGAAAAACCATCTTATTTACAACCATCTGTATCACAAATGGGAAATATTGGAGTAGGATTGCCGCAACCATATCAATCGAGAATTTCAGATTGGACCAGGCCAATTGTTCAACCATCACACACTTTGTATCCACCAGGAGTATCTGAAATGTCACATCTGCCACAATCAAATAACATGAGATGGCCGTTAATTATACCAAGAGGAGATATGTATAATGGAATGGGCCAACAATTCATACCTTATAGCGATTTTTTATCATCAACAGGAAATAATTATCAAGTAGATCCTATACTTGGCGTGGCTAATCCCAATTCTAATGAGGCCAATAATAAAAATGAAGAAAATATACAAAATGCAAGTGGCCAACAAATAATATCAGAGAATAAAAGTGGAGATCAATCACCTATAGCTTCGACACGTTCAGATATTGCTGTACAAATAGAGAAGTCTACATCACCACCGCAAATTTCAAATCCACAAACAAATGGAAATACATTTTTAGTCAATATACCAAATCCCATGAAACGAACAATGCCAGCAAGTCTTCGTTACAGACAAATGAATAAAAGAGAGCTGAAAATGAAAACTTTGTAGATTGGTCGTATTCAAAGACATTTTTACGTGATTTTTACTGTATATTTTGATAAATTTTACAAATGATTCTCTGAAAAGTTTTCCATGACATAATAAACGTAATAACAATTACTTAAATAATGTTATCTTTTGATATTACAAAACTTATGAATTGAAAATTGTTTATAATATTTTTTTTTTACGTAAAATTAACATTTCATTTATTCATTATCTTCTTCCTTTTCCCTTACCCTTCTTTGATGGTACAGATGACTGTTGTGCTGCTTGTTCATTTGTCGTTTGTTTACCTTGTCGTGTTTTGAGGTTAGGAATTGTTGTTCCTAAATAATTTAATAATGAATCTCTTGTTGGAAAATTCGAAAACAATGGTATACCATCATCATTTTTCAATTGTACACGTATACGCCCACAATAAATCAATTCTTTGCTACGTTCTCTTGGGTGAAGTTTATTTTCTACACCAACTTTCAAACCTGCTGCCAGCAAAACATCACGAATTTCTTGGTGTGTTGGATTTTCAACACATTTAGATTTTGGTAATTTACGTCCTTCTGCACGAGTTTTCTTACTATTCAGATAAATTGGATAAATACACACCCATCTGCAATAATAATTTATATATTATAATTTTGTTTTTTCTTGCAACAAATGTAGAGGTTAGGAAACATATAATATGAAAAATGTCACAGAATTTAAATTAAATTATTAAAAACATTATTAATATATTCTCAATTATATAGATAATTGGTATAACAAATGTAAATGCAAATGAAAAAAACCTTTCTCTGTCACTGTGTTTCTTGGAATCATTCCACGCGACTGCCATGATGTGTTATTGCTAAACAATATGTGTATCTATATACGTATATATAAATATGGAAATCAATGACACGTCACCTTCACCAAAATTATTTTTTATTTAAACAAATAGTTTAAACAGCCAAACAAAAAAAATAAATAATTATCATTGAAATGTGCAAAATTAATAATATAATAAAAAATTATTCATTGTAACTGGTAAGACAAAACAAAAATAAATTTGTATGGGCTCGTCCGGGATTTGAACCCGGGACCTCTCGCACCCGAAGCGAGAATCATACCCCTAGACCAACGAGCCAAGTTTTTACTATAGAGTAATAGGAAAAATAAAAATATCTTTAAAAAAAAAACTTTTAAGTTCTTTTAAGAAATTAAATATGAGAAGATTCATTTATATTAACATATTAATTAAATTCACATTTGTGAATATTTAAATTGATTTGATGTAAATTTGACCGAGTACTGACTCACTTCAAAATTTAATATAATCAATTAACTATAAATAAATTATATGAATAGTATCGATAAAGTTTATTATAAGAAATTTGTTGAATTTATGTATCTCTATAACAAGTTAAAACTGAAATAAAATTAATTTTCTCTTCTAAACTAAGAACAAAAACAAAAAACATCTAACCATTAGTTCAACTCTTTTTTAACTCATTAGAAATTATTGTATAAACATTTTAAAATTGAAAAATATAAATTATAATGAAAATGTTAGAGTAATATTATAGCGCTTATTCATGAGTTAGGATCTACGACTTGAGCACTAGCTAAAATTTCATCTTTTTTAACTATAAGCACAATAAATGGTCGATTAACATAGAAGTCTATGAGATTGGGTGACGAACTCCACTGGTTTATTCCAAACCCTGATTGTGACTTCAACCGATTGTTTCCCTCATCCACATTAATAACCGTCATCTGAATAAAATCACTCACTTTTAATTTTTGTGATTTTGTAATTGAGTTGAAGTTCGCTTCACGAGAGAATATAATATCAATTCCCATCTGCAGTTTAAATTGTATTATTTATAATTTATATATGAATTAAAATATATTTATAATGAATGAAAATAATTAATTTACCTCTTTTTGATGCTCTTTCAAATTTATTTTGCTTTTAATTTGGAATCGAGGTAAGAAAATATTTACTTTTTTTTTCTCATGTGAACTTATATCATCAAGTTTAAATTCACGAAGTGATGACACTACGTTTGATAAATTTTTTTCTGTATGAGGAAGAATAATTATCATTCTCGTACGATAGTTATCTATTTTTATTTTTAAAGGAAGTTCAACGAATGTACTGTCATTGCGACTTGTGAGAATACCATATCGACAATTTATAACTTGATTCATCATCCAAACTTTTTTATTATTTCCATTTACGTAAAATTCCATTTTTTTTGTTTTATTGTGATAAAAAGGATTTAACCAGCTACTGTTGAAAAAGGCGACACTGATCAGAACCAAACCAGTTTCATTATTAAATTGATCTATAAAATAAAATAAAATGTATACACAATCATTAAAAACTATAAATATCAGTTAAAAGCAAAGTGATACGTCAATTGAATGAATTATTACCAGGATTTACTACATCATTGATATTATTGTTTGTTTGTTGAGCACTCCAAATATTAATTTCCGATGCAGCTTGTTCATAATCAGTAAAATTAATTTGTTGTAAATAACATTTGAAAAAACAACGCATCAAATTAGAAAATTTTTCAGACAACTCAATATTAGTTGGTACAAAAATGTTATGAGCAATCATCATTTCACTGTTTGCGATCTTGAAACCAAAAAAAGAAAATTAAATTAATTAATTATTGAATATTTTGCAGAATTTAACACAATAAATTGATAAATTTACAGAATTTTTGCCAATAATTCGTTTAATAGACGTTATATTTTTTCGAACTATCGCTCGTAAAGCTGGTAAGGTATATGTAATATCCATGGCTTTATGAGAAGAATCAGATGCTCCAAAACTAGTTAAAAACATCAATTTGGACAAACTGATTGGCGACATGGCTATATTTCCATAATGTTCAAACATTACCTAAAACATGAAAAAAAAAAAATAATAATAATAATAATAATGAATATAATCAATCATTATATTATGTTTGGACGTATTTATATTGTTGATAAATTATAATATATTAATCATAATTATCCTACCGTTGAGTAATTTATACTAAAGTTGAAGAGAGCAATATTGAAGAGTCTTTTTGTCTCAAAATAATCTAAAGCTGGAGTTTGTTCTGATTGTGTTAAACTATTATTCGAGTTTATATTTGAAATATTTACAACAATAGGAATAATACTTGATGATTCAGTAACTGTCTCAATTTTCATGGGTTTTTCTGTATCAATAGAAGAGCTGAAAATGTATAAAATTCTTATAAATATCTATAAAAATTATTATTTATAAAATAATAAATATTATTTTAATTTACCATGAGAAATTGGATATTGATGAATTGTGGATATTCAATTGATGCAACGCACACTTTGCATGAAGTAAAAGTGTTAAAATTCCCTTCATTAAAAACATTTTATGTCCGATGAATGAAGTGTAAACTCACAAAATTTCTTTTAATCAGAATCGATACTGCAATAAATTTAATGCCAGCTAAATAACGCACCATATAACAATGAGTGAATAAATGATTTAAAGTATATTCAATCCATTGATCAATACATAAATAACAACTAAAATATAATCTCAAATTTAAATTTATAAATGAATATATAAACAAAAAAAAAAATATATAAATAAAAATAATAAAAAATTGTCTTGTATTTCGTCAGCATTTCCTGAATAAACAATATGTTTTTATTATATTTGAACGACATCAACAGATCAGTTTAAAACAGGAAATGAGAATGGTATTGAATATTATTATCGCACGTGCGAGCGTGTCATTACTTCGTCTTTGTGTCATTAATATATAATGCTGGTATCAGCAGTTTGAATATAATTATTGTATGTATAATACACAACGTCTAACTCGATGTCATTATAATTACATTCAGTTGACAAATATGATTATGTACATTATTAGTACATTAAAAGACGTACATTCGTGATGTTCCAATTGAACAGATGTGTCCTATTGGAATTTATAAATTTCCTATCTTTTTTTTTTTCTTTTTTCGATACAAGATTTATTTGAATGCCGCGCAATAATTATATGAAACACACATCTTTAATATAAACAGTCTTTCTATTAAAATGGCATATATAAAATAATGGCTTGTATCTATAACTTTTTGATTTGTTATTTTTATGTAGTATATTTAATTATACGTAACAATACACTGGGTTTACGCTACTTATTACCGCTAAGTGATGTAATAACATCTGCCATTGCATATGATTTTTTAAATATTTTTGTTTCAAGACGGAAATTTTATTGTTTGTTATTGTATTCCTTTTCATTTCGTTCTCTTGCGTAATGACAAGTTAGCGGATATATATATATACCATTTGCAAATACTTGTCATGACACCACAGTATTAATGTTTACCCATAATTGGCATTGATAAAATCATATCAGTTCTTCATTATATTTAATTATTTTAAAAAGTAACACCTGCATTGGCATAAGTCAAGAATATTTTTTCAACGGAATTCACGTATGCTGCTGTCCTCAAATCAAGTCCTAAATTATATTTCATGGCAGTGTTAAAGATCGCCTGAAAAGCAAACAATTAAATTGAATTATTTAAATGAATAAATTTGTTAGATTGAATTTTCACGATACAAATGTATTTTAATTTACCTTTGCTGAACGTTCCATTGTATAATCAAGACCTGACCGAACAATAGTTTTTTCTGTTATTCCCGACATAAGCGGTGAGAAAAATTCTAACGGTGTAGGCCTTCCATTGAGTCCATGTTTGTGTTCTAACAATTCCTGATCTGTTAATGTACAAAACAAAGAAGAAAACAGTATATTCATTATTAAATAATGTATAATAGAAAAAAAAAAAATATATATATATTTTTAAATGTCATTGAAAATTACTAACGTAATAAGTGCTTATTAAGATCTTTTTCATATTTAATGTTAACACGTCCAAATGATACATGATTTAAATTCTTCAACCACTCGAAGAATGAAACGGTAACTCCACCAGCATTAGCATACAAATCGGGAATGACGAGAATATTTTTTTCAATTAATATTTTATCTGCAGCAGGTGTAATTGGACCATTTGCTGCTTCAACAATTATTTTTGCTTGAATACGAGAGGCATTATTTTTCGTGATAACTTTTTCAACAGCAGCTGGTATAAGAATATCACATGGCTCGTATAATAAATTTTCGCCTGTGTATGGTTGAGCACCCGGAAATCCGACAACCGTTTTATTGCTGAATTTATATTTTTTAAGGGCTATTGGATCAATTCCTTCAGGATTGACAATTGACCCATCGCGTTCAATAACGCCAACACAACGAGCACCAGCGCGACATAAATATCGCATGGAATGAAATCCAACATTACCAAAACCTTGGACAATAAATGTTTTAGAACTCCAACCAGACGTTGTACCAACTATGTCCATATAATTGGATTTTTTAATGAGATTCTGTAATCCGTGAAAAACACCAAGGCCAGTAGCTGAAGTGCGGCCATGAATTCCACCTTGATTAATTGGTTTACCCGTTACACAACCATGTGCATTAATATCTGTATAACCAAGTGTTTTTGCATATGTGTCGGCTATCCATGACATTTCTCTCTCTCCCGTGCCTATATCCGGTGCTGGAACATCAACACTAGGTCCTGAAAAAAAAAAACACTCACATCAAACTTCAATGTAAAAAAAATTATATTTCTTTTATTATTTCAATCATGAATTTACCCATGAATCCTTTTTTTGATAATTCCAACGCAAATCTGCGCACAATTCTCTCCAATTCATTTGGAGAATATTGAGTTGGATCAATTATTATACCTCCTTTAGCACCACCAAATGGAACATCAACGCAAGCACATTTGAATGTCATAAGTGCGGCCAAAGCCATAACTTCATCTTTAGTGACATCCAATGAAAAACGAATACCTAAAAAATAAATAAACTTTATTATATTATAAATAATTATCAACAAATTAATTATACGAGAGTATGAGTAAATTGACAATAAAATTATTCAAAAATTATTTTCATAATGAGAAAATACAAATTGTTTACGCGTGACAATTTACGTCATTGAATAAAATTGATTGAAAATAATTACATTTATTATTCATCTTTTCATTATCACAAAATCATAAGACAATGCAAATTATTAACTATAAAAGTTCAATAATGGAGAAATTTATTATTGTGATTTATAATAATTAATTGGCCTCTCGAAATATAAAAAAAATAATAATAATAATAGTAATAAATAAATAAATAAATGACTTCATTCGTAGCCTTCATAATAAATTTCATGGAAACTTTCATAACTTAAAATATGAATCTCACTGTCAATCTTTCAATTTAAAATCAATCAAAATATTAATATAAGAATAAATTTACAATAAATTTTTCTTTCAAACAAAACTTATTCTACAATTGTCAATAAATTATAGTATGAATAAATATGTATTTATCAATTACATATGTATGAAGAATAATAAAGTGACATTGAAATTGATTTGTCTCAATTGCGTTGATAGTAATCAATTGAATTGGCGATTGACTTGTAAAATAATTCTTTTTAAAATATACAATTTCACACGTCTGTCACAAATGAAAAATTATATTTACAAAAGACAAGTCTTGTACAATCTATTTATAATTTAACTGTGAAATCGTGTATGGTAATGATAAAGTTAGGCATAACACATGTATGCGGCGAGCTTAATCCGCTTTTACTGAAGCTCTTGACTGACCTCATTTTTATTTCAATAATAACAGCTGTTTATTACTTGAATGATCAATTAACTATAAAGATAAAAAGTCATTATATAATTAAAATATATTCCGTATTAATGATAAAATTTAAAAAAAAAAAAAATTGTTTTTTTTTTCTTTCTTTTTTCATAATATACGATAAATGATGCTGATATGAACCAATATGTAATAACTCCTAATGATATAAATTAACATTTTAATAATATAAATATAGGAATTGTGACTCAACTATCAAATGTCTGTATTTATTAACTGTGTACACAAACACAACAAATAACCGTCTGTTGTTTAACATATGAAACTCGAGATACGTGAGAGATATATCATTTGTAATTGTAAAATTTTCATTATTCTTTTTTTTTTTTTGTTTTTGTTTACAAAAGAAAAATAGAAAAAATTTGGAAACAAAAAAAAAAAATTAAATAAATATATTGGATATAGATTTTATGATAATAAAAAATATCATTAAATTCAACTATAAAAAAATCGTTCAACAAGACATTAAAATAACAGTAAAAAGTAAATATTCGTGAGCAATAATATACATAATTATCTATATGGCAAATAAAACTATGTATAAAAAAAAAAAAATGATAAAATACTAAGTAAACAATTGTGGTTAATCATATTATCTAAATCATTCAATTTTCTCGTTTTTTTTTTTTGTTTGTATAATTTAATGAAAATTTTATTAGGTACGACCTTGTAGATAAATAATTAGATAATATTCATGACTAGTATGATAATCGTGTATGATTACAATAGTAAAAAGTGTAAATGAATAATTAAAAGATACATTTAATTGATTAAATTAATTTTTTCTTTTTTTTCTCCATAAAAGTAAATATAAAATATAATTGTTGCATACCTCCTTTGCACGGTTGTCTATGGCACGAATGTTGTGCACGATATCCTTTAATAATTTCATATTCGCCTGAATCACGTTTGATAGGATACGATGTCTCCAAAACATAATTGCAACTCTCCATCAATTTAAAAATACCTCTGACTCGTTGTTTACCATCTTCAATGGATATTTGTTTTTCTCTACAAAGATCCTCTAATAATGTGTCCTCAACAACTTGACAGCCACGATGAAAATAATATTGCACCATGTCATTGAAATTTGGATCGTCAGCCGTAGAAATGTCCTTTAAATGATCGGGAATTTTATGATCGCCATATCCACGATTTTGAATCGGCACTGATGTTACACGTGGCATTAATTTCGACATTTCAAAAATTGGTATTCGTTTTAATGAACTTGATGCCGATTTCACTAATTTATTTAGATGATACATGTTTATTATTTGTTATTTTTTTATTTTGTTTAACACAGAATATGATAGAATGATGTAAATTTTGTGTATAGACAGTGTTGATATGGAGTAAGGATGACAACTTGTTTAACGCGTCCTTGGTGTAGAAGAGATCACCAGTTGTGTCGTCAGCCGTTACTATAATGATGTGTATATTTGAAAAGAAGAGATCCACGCATACAATGTGTGTTGATCTAGGAGGCATTAGTCATTCGCAGTAGGGAAAAACAATTATCATTCATATGATTCATCTTGTTTTGTTGGCAGCAATAGTAATAGCGCGCTAATATAGATGGCACTCACGAAATATTAAATCGACAAGTGTCTACATATAAATACACACATTTCTTCTTCAATCTATTAATATATATATTTCAATTATTTTCTTTAAATAACAAGTTTTATTTATAAAATCCATAAAATCCATTTAGATAAAATTTTAATTTTAATTATTGTGTGTGATGAAATCTATATTGGAATGTCACAATGAGAAATAGATAATAACAAATAAGTACTGATTATCTGATTGATAATTTCATGTCGGAAATTTCACAATTTCATAAATGAAAATGAAGAAAAACAAAAGTCATAAAACTCTAACGATTTATAGTTAATTCCCTTGAGGACAATTTCGATTGGACTGTAATTAGTACCGATTAGTAATTAGAATCGATGATAAGAAATCGAAAGTATAAGTGACGTTTGCGGCAATTTCACAATAGAATCAAAAAAATTCTCTGTCGATAGACAGTCACAGACGGCACATAAACTGTAAGCAAATCCAATAGAATAATGGTGGCAAAAATTTGTGGATGTTTTATTGCAGAATTCAGATAATTTTTTATACGTAGTACAAGCGAATGGACACCACTGCGTTTGTGATGATGTCGCCACTTGAAAAATACATAAAATATATGGCTTGATAATATTTGAAATTAGTATAAATTACGTACATAGATGGCTAGAACATTTTTGCCATCTGTTGGAATTAATTACACTAAATATGTCTATCTATTTTTTATGGAGCTTTTTAAATATCATTCGCGGTTTCAATATGAATATAATATTTTTAATGTAAAATAGAAATACGTAATGTTATTTATAAATAGAATTTACAATGATAAGAAAATAAATAATAATTATTATTAATAATTCATGTTTATGATATAAAAAATTTTTACTTGTTATTGAGTATTTGACTGTAGCAGTAGATAGGTCATACACAGCTGGCATTTGGCAATATGTCTGAAATGTCTGTTGTCAATCAAATTCAACATTATCAAAAAAGTATTGAAAAGTGTGCCGACAATGAGTCAAGGGTGAGAATATAAATAATTATTCATTTTATCACATAAATTTAAAAAAAAACAGTAGATAACGTTATAAAAATTATAGATGATTTATGGATAACCTCAAAATTTGTATGGCTGGTACAAAGTATACACACAGTTTAACAATTTTATTGTTAATCAATGAAATTATATTAATTAGAACTTTATGGAACAATCCTATAAATGATTAAAATTTATAATTATCTAATTAAAAGTTGCTTGAATTGAAAATTTTTATCAACTATTGGATATGCGTAAATTAATTTTTCTTGTATGATAATTTTTTTTTTTTTTTTTTTCGGTTAGGTATTACATTGTATCCAGAAATTGTACAGATTGCCAGTGACAGTGACACATTTACAAGAAACTGGTGTAGGAAGGACAGTAAATGCATTACGAAAATATGATGGTACAGTTGGTGATGCTGCCAAAGCTTTAGTAGCTAAATGGAAAAGTATGGTGGCTGATGAGGAGAGTAGTGAGTGCGATGACGAGGATGAAGCTTGTATACCAGATGTACCTGAAGGATACAGTGATAATTCAGATTCTGGTATGGACAAAGACACCAATCATCACAAATCATCAAAGTAAAAAATATTTAATTATTTTTACTTGATTTACTTTCGGGAATGTCTATATATATATCTATATATATATTTTTTTTTTTTCTCTCTTTTTTACTCTAAAAATGTATTATTTTTCAGGTATACTACCTCGCATAAATCACATGAATCACATGAACGTAATAATAAAAATTCAAGTAAACATCACGAGTCGTCACGACATAATTCCAAGCAATCATCATCATCATCAACTACCCAGTCAAAGTCATCAGTGACAAAAAATGTGAGTGAAAATATCACGCAACAAAATAAAAATTCACAGTCATCAAGTGAAAAATTAGAATCAAAAGATAATCATGACTCAAAGCAAGATTCAAAAAACGAAAAAAAATCAAAGAGCTCACGTGATACAAAAAGTGATAGACATAGTTCTAGAAAACATGAACAACACAATTCTACAAATAAAAGTAATAGAATTGACAGTGAGAAAGGAGAATCATCGAATAGGGTATCGAGTACTACTGGAACAAATAAAGAAGTGAATGGTAATGATCGTAAAAGAAAGCGTGAAGTATCTACAAGTGATAAAAAAATTGATAAGAAAAGAAGAAACTCAACAATAGATGATTTAGATGATGATGATAATGGTATAGAGGAAAAGTGTCTACCTGATACATCCATGAATTCAAATATTGAGTGTGATGTGAGAATGAAAATTAAATCTGAGGATTCCTCACCGATTAATAATCGTGCTTCGACATCCAAGGACGTAATAAAAAAAGAAAAATCATCAAAAGATAAATCTGGAGATAGTGGTATTAAATCAAAAGATGATAAAAATAAGCATTCAAGTGATAAACACAAGTCAAAAAGTGAGAGTAAATCGGAGCATAGGCGAAGTGAAAAAAGAAAAGGTGATTCAACAAAAAATAGTACTAATTCGAATTCACATAGTTCTAAAAATCATATTGAACTTAAAGACGATAGTGAAAAAATTAAGGAAAAAAAATCAAGTAAAACGATAAGTAAAACAAAAAATCATGAACACAAAGATAAAAAAAAGAAAAAGTCAAAGTATAACGAACGTGATGGAATAGATTGCAATTCAGGTTTGTTCTCATTTGTTTCAATAATTTTCATATTGTAAAAAAAAAAAATTTTAATATTATTTTTATGTTTTAATAGGCACAAGCTTTGCTGAGGCACTTGGTATGTGCACGGCACCTATAGTTAATAAAAAAAAAATACCATCTTCGCCGTGCTTACCAATAGTAAAAAATATCAAAATGGAACCGTCATCTCCGACGACGTCATCCTTATCAACGTCTCCCACCAAACCAAGCAAAGTGAAAACTGAAACGTTATTAACAAAAGACGATCCAGTAAGATACTTGAGATAATTGAATGTCAAATAAGTATTCATATATAATATAATAATTTAATACGAATAAATGTATCAAACAATCAATAATATTCTAGCCATTATCGTTGTTGGCACCAAACGTTAAATTGGAACCATTAAGTGTGGATCTTGCATCGACACTACCAGAAATAAGTACGAATTATAGGCCACTACCAATAAACTACATGAATCCTACTCACCGTAAGCAGGAAGAGGATAAAGCGTTAAATGACGCTATATACGCTAAAAATATGAGGTAAATTATATTTTAAAATAAAAAATTTTTATATTTGTATTAAAAACCTTTATATAAATAATTGTAATTTTAATTGTTATAATATTTTTAGAACAAAAGTTTATTCTGGTAACAAAACTAGTTACACAAGTGTACCAAGTCTTTATGAATTATGTATCAGAGTTTTGATAGACAATATTGAGGCACTTGAATCCACCGGTGGTGTACCATATTATATAATGAAACCTGTACTGGAACGCGCCACTGCTGATCAATTGTTTATGATTGAACATCACAACCCGTATCTTATTGAGGATACAAATGAAATGTGGAAATTTCACTGTAATCGGGAATTTCGAACAAAGCAACGAGAAGAAATGGAATCATGGAGAGAGATGTATATGGTGAATATTTATTTATTTATTTTTTTTTTTTTCTAATTCTAAAATAAAATTTAAGTATAATGACATACAATAAAATTATTTATTAAATTTAGCGTTGTTTGGATGAACGAGAAGCTAAATTAAAAACTCTAACAGCAAATATAAAACAATCAATTGATAAATCATTGCCAGCACGTTCTACCAAAATGGCATATGTTGATAATATTGTCAAACCACCGCGAAATGTTTTGAGAAAGCAGGCCAAGTACGGAACGTCAAATACCGCAACATCCTCATCGGATTTAAAGAAAAAAATGTTAACTGGCGGTAATAATGCACCGACAAATATTTCTGTGCCTGCACCACCATCCTCACGAATAAAATCATCATGTAAGTATATGAATGAATTGTAATTATTTTTAATTAAATCAAATAAATTTTTAATTATACATTTATTTTTCTCATTTAGCTTCCGGCGTTGTAAAGAAAAATAAAGCACCACTGATGGCCAAGGCTTTACAGCTCATTAAAGGACGATATAAACGATAGTTTCTATCATAATTGTAATACGAGGAGTTAATTACTTATTAATTATGTATAAATTCCTCAATATAATTTATAATTTTATTATAATGCGAGATTTCTTGTCTCGGAAAAATTTTGTGGTAAAAAACAATTCATTCAATAATGTACGTTTGATTTTTTTTCCTATCGGTTCGCGGATTTTGTTTCAGTAAAAACAAAGATAAAAATTATTTTAATTCTAAACTTGTTTTGATTTATTATACTACGTAATTTGGTCATAAATTTAAAGATAAACGGTAATAGTCAATTATATCACTAAAAAAAAAAAAAAAAAAACAAAAAAAAAAAACAGTTATAACAAAATAATAGGTAATAATTCAATTTATTGATATAATAATACCGAGTACAAATTTATGTTGAATTTCATCGAATTAAATAAGTGACGATATTAATGAAAATACTTAATTTTGTGACCACCTACTCAACAACAATTGTAATTCAATTTCGTAATTTACACGAATTGATATTTTTTGTTTTTTAAATAGACAAATACAAATTTATTTTATTGCATTTCTTATTGATTTCTTATTAATTTCTTTTTTTTTTTTTTTTTTTTTTTTATATTATAAAAATTATTTTTAAGCATCGAAATTTTGCTTGATTCTGTTTTTATTATTTTATGAAAACAAATTAGGCCATAGAAGAAGAAAATCAAAGTATTTTCTTCGTGCAAATGGAATATGTTGTGTACACAACGGATGTATATATTCATCAGAATTACAAAAATTATTACTGGCAAAATTGATATTATAAAAAAATAAACTATTGTCCTTGCAGAAAATGAAACTACCAATGAAATAAAAGGAAAACTGTATTTAATATGTAATAATTATATAAGCATATATGTACAAGAGGTTTTGTTATTTTTTTTCGTTTGTTTCAAGAATATCCACAATTACAGATTTATCGTCAAAATGAAAAATAGAACGTGAAATTTTTATCAATGTACAAGGAAAGGAAAAAAAACAAAAAAAATTAATCTAGCATTTAAAAAGAACAAATTGATTCCCGTCTATGTCCCCATTGAATTTCGTTACTTAGTAAGATATATGAAGACGTTAATTAAAAATACTATGCATTTCCACAGCCAACATGGTAGTTTGAGTTAATTTGCAACTGTGATCGTTAATATTATTGAATGATTCCAAATGATAGAGTCCATTGACCCGATAGAAAAAATTTGTCATGATCTTTACGTGATCACAGTGATTCTTAAATTTATTTTATATATAAATGAAAGTAGCTATCAATCCGATTTAAATGATGAGCTGTTAATTTTTCTAAAATTATTATTAATATCTTAAAAATTATCTTTCAACTTTAGTTTCTTCTATTCTTGTTGGACAATATATTTACGCTGATACAACACACACAGGTGAATGAGTTTTACGATTAAATTGGAGTGACAAAATGGCTGAGCAATTTGTTACGTATTCTTGTAATGGAAGAGTATCGACATCAGTTAGTGGATTCGTCGCTCCACTGAAATATCAATTGAAAAAAAAATAATAGTATTGAAAATTTATCAAAAATATTAAATATGGACTTACCTACTACCGTTGTTTACATATACTTTAGATGACCACAATCGTACAATACCATCTACACTTCCACTCACAATATATTGCCCATCGTGACTCCAATCTAAATTCATAACTGTAGTTTGATGACCTTTTAACTCATTGAGAAGTGCATCAGTTGCCAAATCCCAAATCATAATAGTTTGATCATCACCTAAAATTCATTTTATTTTATTCTCAATAATTTTTCAAACGGATAATATTTTAAAAAAAATTTATATTTCCTTACCTGCAGCAGCTAAATATTTTCCATCGGGACTAAATGTTAAGGCATATATTGTCGATTGAGGTCCAATGTATGATCGCAATAATTTTCCATCTTCTTTATTCCATAGTCGAACGGATTTGTCTGCTGATCCTGTTGCTAAATATCGAGCATTTGGATGAAACTTTATAGACTGAAACAAGAGAAAGAGAGAGAGAGAGAAAAAAAAACATTCATATTATCCAATAATGAATAATTACAAATTATACTAATTGAATGTATATAATTATTAATTTACATTTACGTCCATAAAGTGGCCAGCGAAAACACGCAATGGAAATTTTCTGTCGAGTGACCATAATTTTGCTGTGCGATCGTGCGATCCCGTAGCAATATGTATATCAAATAAACTAATATCCATACACCATATGGGGTAATTGTGTCCACTGAAATTTCGATAGAAAATAATCAGTAATTTTATATGAAATTATCTAATTAAAATTTAATAAAATTTTTTATTCACCTATAAACAGCTGCGGATGTATAGTCATTCATACGCCACGCTCTCATATCATTATCACTAGATACAGAAAGAAGGATTTCAGACTTATTAATAAATCTCAAGTCGTGGATTACATCCGTGTGACCCCGTAAAATAATGGCTCCAGCCTCCTCTCTAAAATAAATTGTATTGTCAAAATAAATTATTGTAAATAATATATAAAAAATAATTACATTTCATTTTTTTCTTCTGGGGGTCGACTAGTTGATGCCACATCAGTAGCAAGTGAAATTGAAGTAGACCTAAACGTTGGCCTCATCAAAACCGTTTCACCAATACCCCAAATTCGAATTTCATTCGAACCAAATCCCGCGGCAATTCTATCCATATTTGACGTTATTCGAGCACAACTACCACTATAAAAAAAAAAAAACAAAAATTAAATTAATAGAACAACCTAAATCATATATATTTTGGTATATATAATACATACTTTTCTGCAGAATTGTTGACCTTAAATATTCTTAAAGGTTTTAAAGGATTATTCCTTAATAACCGAATGGCCTCTTGAAGTTCTCGCATCTCACGGTCAATTCCTGTCCCAGCAGGCTGTTCAATATGCCCGTTTATTGCAATATCGGTTCGACCAATTTTTTCATCATCCTCCTCCTCAATGGGATCCTCAATTTTCTTTATAATAGTTACATGAATATTTATAATCTACATAAAAATAAAGCCATTAATATTTTTTATATTTACTAGAATTATCAATAAGTTTTAAAATGAAAAAAATATTACCTGCATTATTATAACATGACCCTGCTTAGCGAGATATTTCTGTAGGCCAATATGGGCCTCATCAGATATATCAACTTTGTACTTTCGAGTTCTAAATGCATTCACCAACGGTCTCAATTCAATATCTTGAATGGAAAATACACTGGATAATTCTTCTAAAAAATTTCTTTCAGCATCTGATACAAAATCACATTTATGAGCCTTTAAAAATTGTACGGCAGCCTGTGGATTACCAGCGTGAAGCATTTCCAAATAAATATGACAGAAGACTGGATAGAGAAGGCCTTTTAATTCTAATTTCATATCTTCATTACCCAATGAATTGATCCACACTTTCATTCTGTGAATATAATTATATGTGAATAAAAATTTTATTTTATGTCTATGGGGAAATATAGGAAAATGGCTAAAAACCTCTGGTAAGCTTGATCTGCAGCGGCAACATCATTAGTAATAGCACTGAAGACAATAGAATTGAGATTGGAAGTTCCAGTTTCTGATATGTCATTCAATGCCATCTCCGTACTCGTAATACATTTATACTTCTCGGACTTGCGAAATACATCAATGTCCTAAACCAAGGAATGAATACAGTTATAGGTTAACTTTTTGTGTGACATACAAACACAATTTAAATAAACTATAATTGTAAATTAAATTCGACCAACCTGATAACGTCTGCGTTTTAAATAAGATTCTATTGTTGCATTAATAATATCAATTTTTGATCGTTTCATCTTCATTTGATCACGTGTTGTTTACAATTTTGGTATTTTGAAAACACGACATTCGGCGAGCGGGAGATCACTCATTCAAGTTCGTGAATCAACTGATTGCCCGACTATTTTATATGCTGATTGCGTAGAGTCAAAATGGAAATGGATAGATTGTGGAATGTATAAAGAGCAATTTACATAGGATTTATGTGCTACTAGTACCATACCAGCAATAATTTTCGTCATATGAATGATATATTAGTGTAATAATAATAAAATTTTATGAAAATTCTGAAAAAAAATTATTTTGCAAAAAATACAAATACATTATATTATTTAAAAAAAAAAAAATTCGCGCGCAATTATTATTATTTTTTTTTACTACTCATTTCTGGTGTTCCTTTGGTTATAATAATTTCTCGTTTATCGACCGAGAATACACAACGACTTAATCTCGAACGACATTCATATAATAGTGCAAAGTATAATTCGCGGAATTTATATTAGAAAAACGCGGCACCATTAGCCTTCACATCACAGAAAATATACTCTTCATTGTCACTCACATATATTTTCTCGTATTTTTCCTCTCTTTCGTTTCTCCCACTCCATTAAATCTCTAATATTAAGGCGATATATACCATGTTTGTGCTATCACCTCGGTACAATCTCAAGGAATTTCATCTCTCAAGCTCAATACGTTTTTCTTGCGTTGGCGGATGGTATGCAACACCACCACATATAATAAACATATCAAACAGAAGAGTGTAATATGTCCGGTAAATCAGTTATGAAATGTGAATTGCAAATACACCACTCAATGATGTGAGTTTGTTTCACTGCCAAAAAAATTTTCAACTTGATATTTTTTATTATTTATTATATCTATGTGAAACTTATTTAAAAAATTATTTTAGTGGCTTGAATCGCAATCGATAAAGGTAAACGAAAAATAAAGTGATAAAGAAAAGGAGTGCCATCGATATTTATCACGAAAATTTCGAGATGTTTCTCGTTATTTTAGCTTCAACCATCAAAAATTTTTCTACTCATTCACAGAAATATTTTTCAGTGAGTCTATTTAAAATAATATTTTTCATCCTCATTGTTACATTTTATACATATATTAAATACCAATTTTCTGTTTAACATTATATTATTACTATCACTATCTATTAAAAATCAAATTTAAATACTGAACAGAATAGTAATTATGATATCGTGTGTTCTATTTTTTTTTTAGATAATTTGACCTTTTATCGATCAAAAAATAAAACAATTAAAATGCCATCTACGTGTGGTGATATTCAAGAAGCTTCTGGTAAGACAATTATTATTACAATTGTCATGTGGAAAATTTATAAATATTGTTTTTTTTTTCTTCTTTTTTTTTTTAAATCTAGCATTGTTAGTGCACTCTAATATCATTGATGGAGTTTCGAGTACAGACAGCGTTGGTACCCACAGTGATGTATCAGGACATACAACAATATCAAATCGGCCAAAAATTCAAATTGTATGTGTTTTAGATTTACAACAAGCAGAGAATTTAATGCAACGAAAGAGAGCATTGGAAGAAGTGCGACAAGCTTGTGCATTAGTTAATGCCAATATAAATGTTGTACAATTTGAAAAACTCGATTTTGGAGAGACAAATGTACTTGATATTTTTTATAATGCTGATGTGGCAGTTGTTGATCTCAGCATTCAATTACAACAATCTGCATTATTTTATCATTTGGGTGTCAGAGAAAGCTTTGGCATGAAGGAAAATATATTATTGTACAATGATATGGACAGCGAAACAACAATTCGCTTGAAAGTTTCGTGTGGTAGTTACACTTTTGTGTCATATCGTGTTCTTGAATGTGGTACGTGTGTAACAACAACGAGTTTAACATCAAGCCGTAATGGTGAGGAGATTATAGATCCCAAACAACATCTTACATTGAAATTGAAAAAATTTTTTCAAGATGTTGAAGTGCAATCGAAAGCTCACATGAAAGAAAAATTTTTGGCTGATTTACGTACAGCACGGGAAATATATTCAGGCGAAGAATTAGCCAAAGTATTGAATAATATGCGTAAACGTTTGGATGATCCTAATGTATTGTCTGGTGAAGTGGTATTAAATGTTCTCATTTCATTTCGCGAAATTCAAGGATATGATGCAATGGTTCAGCTTGTGGATGATTTACGTACAGTACCAAATCACAAAAATTATATAAATACTCCGGCAATTTGTTATCTTTATGGATTTGCTCTTAGTCGACGTAATAAGGAGGGTGATCGTGAACGGGCAGTGAGAGTGATTGAAAAAGCACTAGAAAAAAAAGAATATCACGTGCCAGATATGCTGTGTCTCTGTGGTCGAATTTATAAAGATCAATTTGTTGAGAGTCGTCATACTGATCAAGAGAGTTTAAAAAATGCCATACATTGGTACAGAAAAGGTTTTGAGGTTCAACCAAATGAATATGCCGGTGTAAATCTCGCGACACTTTTAGTTATTGCGGGAAATGAATTTTCAAAGAGTGAAGAATTACAGCACATTGGAATGGTATTAAATAACTTAATTGGTAAAAAGGGAAGTTTGTCAAGCCTAAAAGAATATTGGGATGTTGCAACATTTTTTGAAATAAGTGTTTTAGCTGAAGATTATACAAAAGCAATACAGGCTGCAGAATGTATGTTCAAACTTAAACCACCAAACTGGTACTTGAAATCGACAATAGGAAATATATCATTAATCAATAGATTTAGACAGAAAAATGAGGATGGTGAAGTGTTACCGGAAGAGCAAGTTTTTCAATTTTGGATGGATTATTTTGTTGAGGCAACAAAATGTGAAGTTGGTGATAGCATTCGTTTTCCACTTTTAATATTGGAACCAACAAAAATATTAATGCCAAGTTATGTTAATGTAAATCTCGGTGCTGAAGAAAAATCTATTCAAATATGGAATTTATGTCTTGATAGTATGAAAAATGATTGTAAACAAGTTCATGATTGGTTATTTACTGCTAATATGATTCGTAGCGTGAGTTTGTATAAACGTGATGAACGCTGTCTTTTTCTCTACGTTCATCAAAATTCTGATGACTTCCAAATGTTTTTTCCATCAGCACAATGGCGACAGAGATTTTATGATCTTGTATTAGAAATGACAGCGGATCAAGAGGGTATGGTCGCCGATTTAGACGCATATATGACCGATGAACAAATTAAATACGAATATGAGCTTGATGATCAGAATAAACGTATTATTCTTGGTAAAGGCACATACGGTGTGGTTTATGCTGCACGCGATTTAAATACACAAGTGCGAATAGCCGTGAAAGAGATACGTGAAAAAAATTTGGGTGATGTACAACCATTGCATGAAGAAATCAAGTTACACAGTCAATTGAGACACAGAAATATTGTTCAGTATTTAGGTTCAGTCAGCGAGGATGGATATTTCAAAATTTTTATGGAACAAGTTCCAGGAGGTAATATAATATTAAATAAATAAATAATAGATAAATATTTATATATTTATGTGCACAATGTTGACATTTAAAAGTATACAATTACAAAATATATATATATATCACATATCAGATTCAAGTTTTGCTTGTTTTTATAAAAATGTTTTATTCTAGGTAGTCTATCAGCGCTACTGAGATTAAAGTGGGGTCCATTGAAGGAGAACGAATCGACAATATCATTTTACACAAAACAAATTCTTGAGGGACTTAAATATTTACACGATCAAAAAATTGTTCATCGTGATATAAAGGGTAAGAATTAACTTACATTTATTCAATTTAAATATCACTGATATTATATAAATTTATTGAAATTAATGATAATAAAAATATTATTCTCAAGGTGATAATGTATTGGTAAATACGTATAGTGGCGTCGTAAAAATATCAGACTTTGGTATGTCAAAGAGATTAGCTGGTCTTTGTCCAAGTACTGAAACATTTGCTGGTACGTTGCAGTATATGGCGCCTGAAGTTATCGACAAAGGGCAACGTGGATATGGTGCACCAGTAATTATTTACAATTAATATTTATTAAAAATAATTATGTCTATAATAATATATGATAAATAAATATTTTTTTTTTTTTTTAAGGCAGACATTTGGTCATTGGGTTGTACAATAGTTGAAATGGCAACAGGAAAGCCTCCCTTCATTGAACTCGGTTCGCCGCAGGCTGCAGTATTCAAGGTAAACTCGTGGGTGTGGAATAATTCTCAAGCCTGTAATTTAACATTCACTTGCGTACCAATAATGCAATACTGGAATACATAAACATTTATGTATAGGTGGGGTATTATAAGATCCATCCGGAAATACCGTTCGAATTATCAGAGCGCGCCAAGAGTTTCATATTACGTTGCTTCGAACCCAATCCTGATATCAGATCGTGTGCAGCGGAATTACTTGACGATTCATTTTTAACTGAGTAAATTATTTATTTATTATATACTGATAATTATCTTATTATAAATTATATTTAATCATTTAAATAATAATTATCATATCGTTTTAGAAAGAAGAAAAGTTTACGTTTGGCTGCACCACCAGATTTTAGTCGCAGTATCTCAGTACCCGGTGATCGTATTGAACGTATCGGAAAAAGTGATAAGACAAATAATAATAATGTTACTGCTGCAACGGGAATACAAGCATCACATTCTGATGATAGGTAAATAAAATAACTTATTTCATAATATTTAAAAAAATATATATTTGTTGTATTAATTCAATTTACGGATATTTTCTGTATTTATTTTCTCGAAATTTCTTAAATATTTTTTGCTATTATAATTAAGTGAATAAATTAAGTAACGTAAAATTTAACAAATACAAAAAAGTGTCGTGTGCGGTGGGGTGTTGACAAAATCAAGTCCATTGAGAGATCGGAGCCCGGCCCATCTTCTGTCTCCAATCAGTATGCCGGCTACTTGCTTATCATTCAACAGGTATAGTATTTAATTTAATAAATTTGCTTGTGTTTCAAATGTCAATATTAAAAATTAATACAATTTTATTTCAATATATTATAATTTTTTTTTTTTTTTTTTTTGTAGCACAATAGGTAGTACTCCGTCAATAGAAGCGAGCGAAACGGAAACAGCGAGTTGTTCAATGACCAGGAGAAGTTCATCGGGTGGGCTTTTATCACCAGAAGTTGAATTGACGGGACAACCTGGACAAAAATCTGGTGAAGAGCAAGAGGGATTTTATTTATTAAAAAAAGACAGTCAACGTCGTATGACATTGACGAAGGTATTGAGTCAAGATGAGGCGACAATATGTGAGGTATGGATGCGTAATATAAATCAAGATGTTGGAAAATCAGTCTTAGAAATGGGACATTTGAAATTATTGATGCGCGGATTGCGCGAATACATATCAGATCAAAATCAAGAGGCCATTGCATCAGCATTTCGGACGTTGAAAGATGAATTAGGCTTTGATGCTACGACGATAAATCATTTATACTTGGCAGTATACTTATTTCAAACAGCAATTAATGAAGTATTGAGAATGCACAGCATTAAACCACATTGGATGTTTGCGTTGGATAATCTAGTGAGAAACGCCGTTCAAGCTGCAATAACCGTATTATCACCAGAACTTGGGGCTGGTTTAATTGATCAAGAACGTTCTCAAGCAGGTCAAGATTGTCCTGAAGAAGGTTCAACGTCCGGTGTGTCAACAGTGAATTCAATGAAATCGCAAAAAACTTCAGATTTAATTACCAATAAATATTGGCGAGAATATCGTGAACAAATGGAAACACTTAAATCAGAAAATGTACGTCTTTTACATGAATTATTAGGATGTCAAAAAACTCTTCATACCATTTTACAAAATGCTTTGGAAGATCACAGAGCACAACTTGGAAGTTTGACCCAATTGTGTGAAGATATAAATAGAAAATTGGCACGCCAAGAGTCTGGGTAATTAATATTTTAAATTTATAATCATATTTTTAACATATATTAATTATATCATGGTTTTTTTTTTCTTTTTTTTTTTTTTCTTTTTCTGCTATACATTTATTATGATATTTCAGTTACAATTCAAGCACATGTGACGGCAATAATGCGTCATCACCACCGTTACCTCTTATACCTCAAATTAACGTGACAGATCACAATAAAATGTCGAGTACAGTCAATATCGCACTCGTTGAATGGCTTCAAGGCCTTGGCATCGACCATACATCGATTAATAGGGTAATTACAAATGTCTCATCATTGAATATATTACAATACCTCAGAGTACAATGATAATGTAACAACGATAGACCAATACTCATAATTTTTTTTTTTTTTCCGTACTTTTTATTTCAGTTTATCTTCGAGGAATATACACTTGATGATATTCTGGTGCACGTGTCTCGCGATGATTTACGAAGATTGAACTTGAAAGGAGGCATTGAATTGAAGATATGGAAAGCAATAATGTCACATCGGAAAATGAATGTTCAACAATAGGAAAAAAAAAAGAGAGGAGGGGGGGAGAGAAAGAAATCGAAAGACGCAAATCGTATGTGAATATATTTGCTGTTGAATTTTATTAGTGAGATTTATGAAGAAGCAATAAACAAAAAAAAAAAAATTAATTTTTGTACAGTAAAGATAATATTTTTTTTTTTTTTGCTCTCGACTTTTAAATATTAAAATTTGTAGATGTATAATTCGAGATATTTAATTGTTACTTGATGCCTGAATATTGATGTGATAATTCGTCCCTTTGATAAGATCTTTTTTTTTTTTTTTTTTTTTTTCATCATTTATCTTTACTAATTCATGCACAATTAGTCATATCGAAGTAATATAAAATAGAAATAATAATTTTATCACAGTGCCTTAATGAAAGAAATAAAACAGTGAATATTTTCGATAGTATATTTGTATGTAAAAATGATAAATTTTTATCGAAGAATTTACAATTTGTAAAAATGATTTATTTTTATTGAAGAATTTACAACTTGTTATTAATTATTAAAACAAAAAAAAAAAAAACAATCACTTGAATAACAAATTGATATATTTGTCAAAACAATAATCATGTGACGATATTTATACTGTTTAATAATTAAATTTTGTTTGTCTTCCTAGAAAAAAAAAAAAAAAAAAAAAAAAACAAATCAAGAATGTAAAAAATTATTATAAACTATTTATTACTAAGTAATGGTCACATTTTTTTTTTTAATGCTGGTACATTTTATATCTATAATTTATTTTTTGACAGGGATTTTTTTTTTATTTTTTTATTCTCATTGCTATGGTTTTTTGTTTTGTTTTAAAGACCACCACACAACAGTATTTAGAATTTTTTTAAACGGTCTGTCACAGCCTTTCTAACACACTACAATCTTTCACAATAGCGCTGAGAGTACTTGAACTCGACGTCTCGTCGTGGGAATAGCTTTACACCGGATCATTCTTACTCACATTCATTCGGTAAATAAAAAAAAAAATTTCTCTTTGCCATATCACATTACCTAGTCTCAAGGGTATTTTTGTTCAAACGGTAAAGCCATCCTTGTGTGAATACCATCTAATCGCAGTTGGTTGTAGTTTCTCAATCCTTGCTCATTTCTATATGTTCATTCATAATTTTATTTTCTCACTTGATGTATAATTAAGAACAATCCACTTTATTTGCGCGACAGCTTCCGGAATTTTTTTCAATAATGAAAAAAAAAAAAAAGAAGAGATTTATATAGAAATGAATTATTTTATTTAGTTTTTTATTATAAAAAATAAAAGAGGAAAAAATTCTCACGATAAATATTTTACAATTTCTTTTGAAGTTTAATGACGAATATATTACAAGTGTAAATTATTGGTTAAATATTTCTTCCGTGTATATACAAAAGAGTAAATAAAATTTTATATTACAATAACGACTTTAACATATGCATACACAGTTGTGTTATAATGTGCATATAAAAACATTTGTGTACGTCTGAAAAGAAACAAAATCGAAAAACCGGAACAATTGGATAAGACTCACACATTTGTGAGTCATGATCAAGTGAATCTCCTTCATGAGTAGTATCTTCTTCGTATTCTTTTATTTTATTTTTTATTTTTTATTTTTCTTGTTAATTACGTGATGCTAATGACGCAAAGACCTTGGATAATTCAAATTCATATAAATTTATTTTCATTATCACACAATTTTATTTATTATTCATCATTTACATTGAATCAAAAAATTCCAGTAAGAAAAAAAAACCCCCCTTTTTTTCCTTTTTTATTATGGATAAAAGTTAAATGAAATAATGTAAAAAGCCGGTGTTGCATCTCAGTGAAAATGATGAACATCAGCAATAGGTACCCAATGGCATGCACACAGTGTCGTGTGTGCCTTCAACTCTCAAATACTTCACCGTCTCTTATACATACGTAAATTCACCGTGTGTATACATACACACAATTTATATATCTTTTATTCATGTCTCTTTCAGTTTGTCCTCTCAGTTACACGCCGTTTGGCATCGAGAGGAGACGCAAATATCTCGCGACGATATTTATTGTGTAGTGAGATGCAATTTATTATATTTTATATTTTGCATTAATTTATCAATAATTTATATATAAATATTCTACATATTTATTAAAATGTATTACGCAAATTTATATTTCAAGGTCTAGTCAAATTTTTTTTACATCATAACAAAAAAAAAAAAAAATAAACATAATAAAATCCGTGCAGTAGAATAATCAATCACAAAGAATTTATTGTGATGAAAACATAATTATATTTATATATTAAATAAATTTATGTATTATTTTCAATATTGAGAGACATTTTTTTTTTTTATATTATATATATTATTACGTTCAGTGAAAATTGAAGTGAAGTTATTGCTGAGGTAATTTTATATGTTTATCTGCATATATTTTTATAATTTTTATTTCCTCTTTTATTTATTTATTTATTTATTTTTTTTTTTTTTTGCAATGAACAAATTTTCACAATAACAAATGTGTCAAAATGAATAAATACCTCGTGAATTATTATAAAAATAATCTATAATATTATGATAAATAAATATAAAAATGCAAATTTTAAATCTGCGAAAAAAATAAATCAAGCAAATCAACAATTTCTTCTTTTTTTCTGCTTTCTCTCTCATATTTATTTATGCATTTATTTATTTTTTAATTTTCATGTTCATGGCATTGATCTTTCTTAGTTTATCATCATGAGAGAAATTTTATTACAATCATTTTAATCTACTTTAGAATAAAACACAAAAATTGATGTATAAAACTTTCATAACTGGAGTCACTGGTAATACAACAAATGTGGCAATTTTTTTTTTGTGGCTTCAAGTAGAGTGGTAATGTAAATGTATATATTTGTATTTATATGAGTGTATGTGTGTGATGAAACCCCGCTAATTCATTTGTTACAATACACTGGAAGAAGGAACCAGCTGATATTTTAACAGGTCAGACGAAGAATAAGAAGTCACAAATGAAACGGAAAAGAAAAAAAAAAAAAATAGATAAATAAATAAATAAATGGATAAATAAATTATTTATGTCATGTGCACAAAAATAATTATCAAGTTGTGATATCCTTTAAATAAATAATTGAATATAATTGAATAATGAAAAAATTTTTATTTTAGGAAATATTGAGTGACAACTGGAAATTGAAAATTGAAAAGTTTAAAATAAAATAATAATTTTATCATCGAGATGAAATCAACAGCAGCTTTTATTTTACTATTGACGTTAATTTCGATATTTCTTTATGGTAAGCATTTAAAATAATATTAAAAAATATAATAAATATACAATAATGAATCATAAATAAAATTACAATGAAATGAATAGTAAAAAAAATAAAAGAATAAAAATATTATATTCCAAATTGACAATATGAATTAATTATTTTATTCTGTGATGATAATTACATTGATGATTATTTAGTGAATGAAATTTTACATTGAATATTATAATTGCTAGATGACGTTCTGAAATTATTATTATTGATTGACAAATAATGTCGCGCATTAGAATATAAACATCTGTTAATTGATATTGTGCGTGTTTGGAATATAATTGAATAACGAATAAATTGAAATTTGCGATGATGATTGACACAATGTCAGTGGGTCAATTTGAATTTATAAAGAATTTTTCCTATGCAATTGTTTAGCATTAAAGTATTTCCATTTTATTTCAGTGAGTGGGACACCAGTGGATATAAAATCGACAAATATTCCAAATGTATCGAAAATTTTATTGAATAATCATTCGGATGAATTTATACCGAATGAAAATATTACGGAGAAACAAATAAAAATTTCATCAGAAAAATTGAAGGAAATCGTCATTACAGAAAAAACAATTGCTAAAAATTTATCTACAACAATAAAAACTCCATTGGCATTTGAGGCTAAGGATATGGAATTTACTTTTGTACATCCCAAAGACGATGATGACGATGATAATGATAATGACAATATTAATAATTCAACTGCTGCTACTTTGTCGACGGAATTACAGGAAAAAATAGAAACAACTGGTAGGATAAGAAAAAAATATATATATATAATGAATAAATTATTACAAAAAAATTAATTTTGCAATTTTAATAAATATTTTCTCACGTATCACAGCAACATCAATTGATTTAACTAAGGACCATACATTAAAAGAATCTATGATGAAAGATGAAAAACATGCAACATTGGCAGCAAAAATTTTTTCAGATAATCCCAACAAAAGTATCACGAATTTGCCGTTAGATGTACAAAGAAAATTTACTCATGAGACATATCTCATTGGACGAGATGAAGCAAATACTACAAAAGAATCAGGTATTATTAGAAAATATTTCAATTTATAATTATCCGTAAAAATAATTTCTAAAATTTGCCTTGTGTCTTTGGTTTCTGTTTTTTTTTTAAAATTTTTTTAAATATAAATATCGTAGTCTCACTTGTGGGCATTGTCCCAATAAAAAGTACAACAATAGAATCATTGAACATGCCGACTGTTCGACAATCATTTTTGACATTAGAGACGCGTGAAAATATAGTGAAAAAACATTCAAATATGATAGAATCCGAAGGTCAAAATGAAAAAGAGAAAATCCCAACTGGTATTATTGCACTAATAAGTGCAATTGGTTTTGCAACACTTGCCATAGTTACCTATATCGGTTTAATTGGGTGGAAACAATATCAAGAGTGAGTAAATAATAAAAATATATATCAATATAATATGTTATTTATTATAAACTAAATATTAACTGTATATTTATACTATTCAGATATTTGCATGGACATCGCGAACTTCTCATTAATGATTTCGATTCAAATGACATAAATAATTTTGAATTGTAAATCCGTATTTTATTTTTTCCCACAACAAATGGAAGAATGTGTATGATTTGATCTGTGATATGGACACAGTATTCAAAATGTGATGACAATAAAAAAAAAAAAAAAAAAAAAATTCACATACAAGAGAGTGAAAATGATAGAGAGGTATCAATACAATATATGATAATCTTCTGTTTATCATGAAATTTATTATTTTAACAGTATTTTCCTCCTCTATTTTTATACTTCGATTCACCTCGTGATTCACGATTGGCTTCATCAATTATTTATGATGAAGATAAAATAAAGAATTAAGTTCAAATAATGATAATAATGTACTTGTAAATAGTTACAAAAACAGAAAAAGAAAATAATAATAATAAGAACAACAACGAAAAATGGCGCTGAATTATTATATATTTTGCAATGATAACTGTATTTATTTTTGTAATAGTTGATAACAAATCCTTTTCAAAAAGATGAATAAAACATTTGTTCAATCATACTCATTTACAGGCAATAATTCATGATTCCACCGAAAAGGCAAGAAAAAAAATCGAAAGAATATTGCTGCATTAAATAAATTGGCTAGTGAAGTGCAATTTGTATAAAATAATTAACGAAAAATAATTGCACTAAATTGAATTATTAATTTTATATTAAAAATTCAATATTTCACTTAAATAATTAATTTTGTTGAACACAAATTAGGTAAATTATCAAATATTATTTGTGATGTGTTGAAAAAAAGAATTCACCGAAAGATGCAGCGATTATCACATTATTAGCTCACAATTTATTTGGTCTTGGTGATAACAAGTGGCCCAACATTGTCGCATGTGGCTTTGTTGTGTGATCCGTGGGCTCCATCGCAATAAGGCCACTGTTAATAAAAATAAAAGAGAAATGAATGAAAACAAAAAAAAAAGAAATATATATATATATATCAAATATCAAATACACATCGATATTTAAATAAATAATTTCATATAAATTACAAAAATATGCTTATTAATGATTACGTTGTCATAAAATAACGAATATTTGTAAATACCGTGAGTGACACAGATAAAATAATTATGAAAGTGCAAATCCATTTCTGTTATGTAACAATTTTACATAAGCAATGATTTACTCTTACCTCAATTCTAACTTTACCTCAAATCGAATTTACATATAAAAATTTAACAAATAATAAAACGTACATTATCACTTTTCCAGCAGCGGCAAAATACTGTTTTTTCAGTTATATCTTCAACATCAATGGAATCCACAACTTTTTCAACGTCTTTCTTTATTTTGTGATTTACACGCGCTTTTATTGTCTAAAAAATAATAATAACAATAATAATAATAAACATTAGATACTATGCTTGAAATATTCTATAGATTAAATTTCACGGGAGAAATTTATTTTTTTTTGTTCAAGATTGAAAAAAAAAATTAAAGATAGTAACGTAAAAAAACAGGTGGGTTTACTTACCTTCTTGGCCTCTGGACAAAATGTGTGGTAGGACATATAGCCAAGTCCAGCGAGAAGAGCAGTCGGTGGTATTAAAGACAGCCAATCTTTAACTGTCAATTAAAGTAGCATACAAACTTAATGAATATTGTGTATCGTGTATATATAAGTATATCTTTTTTTTTTTTTTTTGAATACTTTAAGCAAAACGGATTGAATAAATGGAGTAGAATGAAAGCAATGTTATTACATTGGAATATTTTTTTTCGATGTAAAATATATGTAGGAATTGGATATGATGTAATTCAATTGTAAATAAAAAAAATTGATGTAATTTATTTTTACCTCCAAGTCTGAACCAGCCACCAATTGAATTCGGAATTGGTAATCCGGATAAATAATTTGGTAGCGAAATTTTTACAAGGTGTGCAATCGGCTCCATATTTAATGATACTACAGTTCGAGTCAAGTAGACAATTGAATGAAATCTTATATTGTATGTGCTTATATTTGTAATTCTTATAACCTTTGTAATCAGAATGAGGTTATCAAAATGATGACTTGTAAACAAATAATTTCCTATGTCTCATGCAATTGCGTGGTAAATATTTGGATAATACAGATAATATTTCCTTATTAATTTTCATTCGTACAATACATTTATACAATCTTCTTAGTGTAAATTATAAACAAAAAAAAAATCATATACAATTCATTTGATAATTGAAATATCATGAAAAAAATATTATCAATAGAATTGATTTTTCTCAGATGAGAAAATGAAAATTTTCACTGACAAAAAAAAAATGCGGGAAAAATTTAAATACACGTAATAGATATGAGTCAAGTAGTATAAGACAGCTGGTGCGTGCGCATCTTCACCCTGTATTGTACTACACGTGCCGGTGGCGCCATCCAGTCACCGAGCAAACGCCGGCGCGAAAGGATGTATGTGATGTTCTCACGTATATCAATTTATATTATCCAAGTAAAGACAGTGGTGATAACGACATTTCGCGCATACACCATAACCAATTCCGCGCGTTTCTTGCTGCGCGTCCAACGGGGCGTTTGCAAAAACTAAATAAAGTGGTGGAATTGTATACACCGAAATATGCGATTCAACAATTTCGTCATTATTAAATGAAAAAATGTGAAAAATTGAAAAAAAAAAAAAAAAAACAAATAAACAAACAAGTAACACAACAGATCAAATTTAACCAAAATCCGGCATTCCATCGATTTTCATGGATGAAATTCTAATAAAAAAAATTAATAAAAGTGTATGAGAGATAAAAAGTAACATCAAATGATGAACCACAACGTGAAATAAAAAAAAAAAAATAAAAATATAAAAGAAAACAGGCTGGGTAGTGTGCGGGGATAAACGAAGATACGGCGTGCGAGGGCGCGCAGGAGTCTATATCCCTTTGGAATTACAATCTTGTTTCGTTGGTAATCGAACTTCAGTTACTCACTTCCTTCTCTAGTGTCTTCATCTTATCCGGTGAATGGAAAAATCGTGCGTGCGAAACGCAACGGAATTGTAAATACGAGACAAAAAAAAAAAATATATAAATATATATATATATAATATATCAAGAAAATAAAATCCCCCTCATACATAAACAGAATTGGCGTCGTTAGTTTTTTTTTTTTTTTTTTTTTTTTCTTTTGACCTACGATGTCGTTATATTTTTTTTCTATCTTTCAATACGTCCGATATTAAATACGCGGGAAATTGATCGACACAAAGTAGACCTTGATATAGACGGGGAAAAAAAAAAAAAACAAAACAAAACAAACAAACAAAAACAAAAAAGTTAACAGTTACCAACTCACAAGGCAATTATTATATATACATAAATACATATATATAATACGGACCTAAATTCATTGTGAGATTTGAATCGTCGTTGGTATCAAATAATTAATTTTTTTTTTTTTCCCCTTTCTATTTTTCTGTGCTCCCTGTGTTTTTCTTGTGTATGTGAATGTGTATATATATATATATATATATATATATGTATGCATGTGTATACGTGTGTTTATTAAAATTGAATTATATACATGAATATAGCAGTAATCTAAAAATTTTAATGATAAAATCATAGTGTATTTTGATATATCCTTCAATTAACCTCACCTATCCGTTGTCCTGGGATCAATGTTTGTGGTGTGAAAAACATGGCTGAGGAACTGCTGGTCACGCTTAACAGGAGCGACACCACGGGTTTTGGATTTTCGCTTCTTGGCACCGCCGGTTTGCCCCATGTCATTTATGATATCATTGAGAATTCACCGGCAGCTGAATGTGGACAGGTAAATTATTATTTTCTTTCTTTTTTTTTTTTTCTCTATTCGTCTTGACTTGAAAAAACAAAAAAAAAATTTTTTCTTGTCGTCACTTTGCTGATTTTTTTTTTTTTTTTTTTTTTCTAAGGCCAATTATAAACATATCGACTCAGTGGGTTATCGCATTATTTCTTTTTTTATTTTTATTATTTTTTAATTTTCTTTAAATCTTGTGTTTTATTTTTTGGTTTTAAATATACGTATGATTTTCATACTTCAATTTATTTATTCAGATTTAATTCTGATCATTTCATCAACACACACACTCTCACTTACTTGTATTATATTTCTCTTATCCAATCACAATGAGCAGGTTAAAAGTATTGCGATGTATTTCTCCATTGTCGTGTATTGTATAATATCAATTGGTTAGACGACATCAAAGTATTCAGTACAACGTTCACATTCCAATATCATCTCTCTTCTCTATGTTATTTCATCTCTCGAATATTATTATTTAGAGGGATTACACAAGACAATTTATTGTTGTGTAAACGATGAGTGTGAGTGATTTGTTTGTATTTGTTTGATCATCATCATCATAATCGTCGTTGTTTTATTTATTTATTTTTTTTTTTTTTTTTTTATTCAATGAAAAAATTTGGAGGAAAATGTCTTTACATTGATAGGTATTTATTTGATTTTATTCAAGTGCAATCATTTTAATTAATTGAATATACTTGAAATGATAGTATTAAGTGATGGGATGTTGTTGATAGAAAGATAATTGTGTGTTGAGTTGTTGCAGATGTGAATGAGAGAATAGATCACTCGGTCATGGTCCAAAATCCATTTGAGAATGAAAGAAACGAGGGTGTATTAAGAAAAACAGCCTAAAAGAAAAAATAATAATAAATAATAAAGAGTCAATATAGAGACAATTTTATTTGTATATTATCTAAACTCACAGTGTGAACTATTTATTTAATTAAATTGAAATAATATTGTGTAATTTAATTACAATACACAAACACGTAAAAAATGTTTATGATTAATTGATCGATATCTTTGATGATTTGTTGGATAAATCCAGTGAATAATTTGACTATAATTCTATTGGGATAAATTTATCACTCATCATTTTTGACAATTATTAATTGTCAATGTCAATGAGGTTGCATTTGATGGATATTACAGTTGTTGTTATTGATATATTTCACAATTTTGTGGTACATTTATGGAAAAGAGAAAATTTTTAACGATGACGACGATGACGACGAGGTTAAGATGAGAGTCAGGTTTAAATTTAGCTGCAAGGGTGGACTATGGAGAAGTGGAACAACTTCGTTTGTATGAATATATATATATATATATTTTTTTTTTGTTTTTGTTTTCTCTGCCTCGTTTTCGTTTTTTTTTTTTTTTTTTTTACGTTTTTCCGCGTCGTCCTTCCGCACAGCGTAAATTGCAAAAATTTTAATTGCGTCAACGAGAATAGTTGGGGCTTACCAACAGCTTTTCGGATTATATTATAACCAAAATATGGAGATTGTTGAATGATAAAAAGTGAGGAAGGAAATATAATCGTATAAAAAAAGAGCGGAAAAAAAAAAGAATAATAATAAAAGGTGAATGAGGAGATCAGAGAGCGCCGGAAATAATAAAGTGAACTCTCCATATATCGAGCAAAAAAGGCTACGCATTTTTTTCTTTTATTTTTTGACAATAATAACGGGAATATTTAAATTTTATTTAAATTCATCATCAAAGTGTAATTATCCGTTGGGAAAGAGAGAGAGCAAGAGAAGAATAATATCCATCAATATATACATGAACCATTTAATTTCTTTTTCTACTTTTTTTTTTTTTTCCCCTTTTTTCTCTTCTTTACTTTGGTGTGTCATTATTTTTCGTTAGAACTTCGCAGTGGTGGTTCCCCCTTATCTATATATATATTTTTTTGGGGTGTGATAAAAAAATATTACGAAAAACATTTGAGAAATTTCGCGAAAAATACGTCGAAAATAATTATAAATTTTTTTTCATTTTTTTTTATTGCAAATTCATTTCCAACAGTAGATAATTCAATTGATAAACATTTTTAAGATGTATAAAATTATTTCGTGATATTGTTCAATTCGATTTTTATATAATTTTTTTCTTTCTCACGGAGAATGAAGAGAAAGCAAATGCAAAAAAAAAAAAAAACAAAACAAAAGTATGTGTGAAGTGAAAAAGCACGCGTGTGTCACGCAAAGGATCACGAACTTTCGTTCAATCACATACAATTGGAATTTCTTTTTTTTTTTTTTCTCTTTTTTTGTTTGTTTGAACTTGAATGATTTTTTATGCAATTTCACAGTGATCTAATAAATTTAAATTGATGAGTTGTATATAAATATTTAAATTGACACGAATAAATTGTGCAATAAGATTAATCGTTATGTCATGACCTGATGGTCACTTCCGTTTTACCAATTTGCAATCTATGATATCACTTTAGACACGCACTTTTATTCATTCTCCGTTAAGAGAAAAATAAAAATGAAAAAAAACCAACTCTCATTTTATTTACACGAGTCTAGAAATTAAGACGATTGTAATGTTTATATTTATTTATGAATATAAATGATATTAAATATATTTTATAATTTGTTAAATGTGATATAGAAAAAAAATTTATGTTCAATATATTTTATTCAATATTCAAACACAATTGTCTCAGCCATTGAAATCTTTATACATTTTTGAATGGAATTAAATTTTATCGATTTGCGTCACAAAAGTACACAGTTGTTCGTGTAATTTATAGTTTTTTTTTTTTTTTTTTCTTCACTACAAATACATTCATGGTGACACTTATTATACACACATAAATTTTTTTTAAATAAATGAATGCTCGGTATTTATATTGCTTTTTTTTTTTTTTTTTTTTTTTTCTTTTTTTTTTCAATTCATCTTTTTCTTCAACGTAAACTTAATATTATAAATTATTAATTATATATATGAGAATAATTATTATAAATCATTGAAAATATTATATGAATATTATTAATTAAAAAATATTTTAATGTATAAATAGTTGGATTGAATTGCGATTAGAAAAGTGAGAGACACGTGCCATATGTAAATTCAAGTTGTGATCAGATATCCACGATTTTACCATCAACTATCATAAGATTTGATATCGATTGTACTTTAACCTCAAAATACCACTTGCTTGTAATATCCACTTTACTCTGCAATCCATTCACATAATACGTATTTCAACACACTAAAAATATCTACACACTCGTATTATATATTTTTTTTTTTTATTTATTTATTTATTATTATAAACGTCGACTTTACTCTCCATTATTTATTCTTTAACAAATTATTTTAATCATTTAATTTAGTTATTTATTTCAGTTATTTATTGTAATTTACTTCAATTATTAAATTTAGTTTATAAACACTATTTATTTTTTAATTATATAATAATTTCGGGAGGAATTTTTTTTACTTCAAAAATTCAATACCAATAGATTCATTGTAACAATATAAAAAATCAATAAGTGAAATGAAAAAAAAAAAAAAAGAAAAAAAAAAGAAATAAAGAATAAAAATTTCACTGTCACAAGTGAAAAATATTTTCTCATAAAATTTTCCTCACAGTGGAAATTTTTTTAAATCCACACTCATATTGTCAAGTTAGGTTTATAATAATTTTATCCAATTTCGTGTAGAAGTGTAGGTTAGTGACCTCGATTTTCACCTTATTCCTCAAAGAAATAAGGTCATTTGGTCTAGGGAACTTTGCGAATAATTTGGCGAGAGTACAATATATAAATTAATATTGAAAAAAAGAGAAATAAATGACGAAAAAAAAAAAAAAAACGATAAAGGTAAAAAGTAAAAAAGTGTTTATAAACTAAATTAAATAATTTAAATAAATTTCACCTGACTTGACATTAACACACAAACATACACAAAACGTGTATATATATATATATATATATATATATATGATGATAATTAAATATCCCTAGCTTTTATCAATGGGAAGTTGTGTGCGTGTATTCGTTTGTGTATACCATTTGACAATATATTGACACGTGATTACTCATACACACAACATTATATTGCATTGTATTTCTCATATGTCAATGTCACAATGAATTAAATGATTCGTTGTTCATTCATGAAAAAAAAATATCTAAATGTTGTTATTCAAATATTAAATTTATTTATTTATATGTAATCAATTATTTTTATTTTTTTATTTTTTATTATCATATTTAATTCTTATTTAGGTATAAATTTAATGTATAAAGAGTGATTTATGACACGTTTAATAGACACACACACACACACACACACATACTTGACAATGAAATATTGTGAAACACATGAAAATTCATGATTGTTGGATAAAATATCACTGGAAGTTAAGGGGGGGGGGAGAGAGGGGGAATATTTGAGTTCCACAAAAGTGATGTCGTGTTTGCTTGCATGACCATGGAGGATTGAGTCCCTTTTTTTTTTCTCCCCTCTCTTTCACTCTTTTTACTTTGTTCATTTTAGTCTATCGCACATCTAAAATTTCGAAAATTACACGAGAAAAAGTTGAGTACATTTGCTGCATTGCAGTTACTTCATGTGAATACATTGTGTAATTATTTTATAAAAAATTTGATACATTCAATTATAAAATGAAATGATATAGGAAAGAAAAAAAAAAAATTTTTTTTTTGTGTTATCGGTTTTTGAGATGAAAATAATATTTTTTTTTTTTTTTTGTTTATGTTTGTTTTTATACAAAATATAATATAAAATTAAATTTTTCGCTTGTTTTTCTGTAGAATATTGAATATTCTATTGTGAACATCAGGTTGACTGAAAAGTTTACACATCAGGTGTAATAAAATATTTATTATGAATATTGAAGCCAAAAACTTTGGCTCAGTAACTACATCAATATTCATGTACAATTGCAGTATCTGAGAAGATGAAGAAAATTTTAAAAAAACAAAAACAAAAAAAAAATGTATATGAGAATGAAAAGAAATAACATTTATTTGTTTACTACATTATCACAAGTATAAATACACACACACTCACGTAAAATATCCCAAGTATTGATCATATACTTTGATAATAAATAGATGAAAAAAAAAAAAAAAAAAGTTTGTAAAGAGAATTTTGATAATTTCTAAAAAATTTTTCCCATAAAGCTCAACTTGATAAGAATAACAAAATTATAGAAAAAAACTGTTAACAAAAAAAAAAAGTATGAAAATACAGTTTTGAAAGCACTTGTATATATAGCCCAATTGTATTTAGTTGGGTTTTCAAGATTTTATAACTACACTTATTGACATACATATAAATAAGAAGCCATTAAACTGCTTTTCAAATGATGAATCGTACGATGATTATCGTAATGAATAATAAATCAATAAATAAATAAATAAATAAATAATTATTTTTTTAAAATATAGAAAATTTCAATTTGAAATATAATTAATATAAATAATGATTTTTTTTTGTTTTGTTTTTTTTTTTTTTATTTTTTTTTTTTTTTCCTTGTAGAGAAATATAAAAAATTTTTTTTATGTACACACATATATTATATAAATACAAAAATGGTATAACAAGTAACTTATAGAAGAATATGATTTTAAATTTATCTTAATGTTGGTCTTCACGTAAACACATTTATCCATATATATATATATACGAGCGAAAGTCAATGTCAGGTAGGATAAAAATACGATTAGCTGGCAAATGCTACCACCGTCAACAGCATCAATCTACAAATACACATCTCTATATATATTTAGAGACATATATAAAATTTACGCAAAATACATAAGTCAAAATAGCAGTGTACTCTTATAATTCACAGTGCAATGTTGTTCTTAATTTAATTCTTCAATATAATATAAAAAAAAAAATTTTATTTCTTCATTGTAGTGTTAATTTGAATTTATTATTTTAATGTTGGTTTTGTGCAAACGTTATTGGTGTTGTTGCATCACGAATGAATTGAAACGTGACCATTTTGACTATGTAGTTTATAAACCGTTAGTTGAGGTAACAAATACACACAATATGTTATTGAGAGACATAAAATTGAAATGGAAAAAAGAATAACAAATAATGAAAAAAGAAAAAGAAAAAAAAAAAAATTAAAGATCAATAAGTAAAAATTTGCATATTGATAATTCAATTTGTTATGGATCAATTGGTATTTGTAGTTTATACACAATTTTTTTTTTTTTTTTTTTTTTTTTTTCATGGTTATCATCATTTATTTTCATGTATAAATATATTAGTAGGGATTTGTATATTTGTATGTGTGGGGTGGGCCCATGATATCATGGGTCACGGTTTGTAATCACGCGTGGCATATTGTCACTGGGCGTGACGATTCAATTTTGCGGCTGGATGATTGTAACACGACATATATATATATTAATTATATTAAGTTAAAAAATCCTCTTCATTCAATTCAGAGGACATTGGCTGGATAACATATACATATTTCTATTGTCTGTATTATGTAATTGTCAGTTAGATGATTTCAACTTTTTATTTTTTTATTTTCCATTCTCACAATTAATTTTTTTTTTTTTTATTATAATTTTTTTTTTTGGGTTATTGTCGAATTTACTCTCTCCTTTCTCATTCAAAACTCAATGTATCACCCATCCTCATTTTTTTTTTTTTTAATTTATTTACAACAGTCACATATTAATATATAGAGACTAATGGACGCGTGAATATTACAAGTACAAGCTGAAGCAACGGACATACACGAGATTAATGTTTTGTACCTGTCATATTGTGCACTTACACTTGGTGCCAGACAATGCATGACCCCACTGCACTCTTTTGTAACCTTACCCATTAGGGTTTAAAATGTACAGTGTAAAACCAGACGACGCTGATGAGTTGTGTGGGATGCACACGACGAGAGAAAAAAAATTAAAATTAAAAAAAAAAAAAAAATTTAAATAGATAAATAAGATGAAAAAAATTTTATTATTATCATTTGGTTTTATATTTTTTATTATTATGTGATGAAAAATTTTATTTATTTATTTTTTAATTTCAGATCGAGGCAGGCGATGTCATACAAAAAGTTAATGACGTTGATGTCGATAGGTTTAGCACCAAAGAAGGTGAGTGAATTTAATTTATATTTTACACGGAAAAATACGATGTTGAAGTAAGAAGTAGAAAAAATATATATATAAATAGAGAGAAAAAAAAAAAAAAAAAAAAATTGTTCATGATTTCTCTGATATTTTGTCAAAACTGTAATATGATCAAAAAGTTTTTGAACAGTATAAAATAGTGTTAAAACATCAGTATAAGTATAAGTTGGTGCAATTAAACTTTTTGTATGATGGATATAAATTCATTATTGAAAAAATTTCATGACGTATAATTACGAATTCATCATTGGTGATATCGAATATTTGTGTAAAATTATTTATTTATGTATTATTATTATTATTATTATTATTATTTTTTTTTTTTCAAGTAATTTTTTACTAATAATGAGTAATTTTCTGTTCCTTACTCATCAACACACAACCAAGTCCGGTAATTACGTCATTTAAAAAAAAATAAAAAAAAACATGAATACATCGCAAAACGAATGATGAGGTGAAAGAAAGAGAAAAAGAAAAAAAAAAAAAAACACGAACTCACTTTTTCCTTCTTCATAACAATTTTTATTTTTATTTTTTTATTTCTCTTTCATGTTCATAACAAGATTCATATTCAAGTGATAACTCTTGAGGTTTGATAATGAGGAAAATCCTTATTCTACTTTTCTCTATTTCTCTCCTACTCTGATTCCATACACATCTGTATTCTTTCATATTTGAATCCACAAAACCCAATGAGACATCCTTTAATCTCTCATGTCAACTAACATGAAGTTTTAATCCTACCCAAGAGATAAAGCACCACCGTGTAGTTGTATTAGGACACTGAAGTGTGCGCAACGCGTCGACCTTTCCCGACCTAACGCACTCAAGAGTTGAATACTAGCCCTAGACTTTCATTGCCGGTTGTGATTGTGGTGGTGGTGGTGGTAGTATTAGTATTAGTAGTGGTAGTGGTAGTGGTAGTGGTGTAGTGATAGTAATAGTGGGTGTGTGTATGTGTGGATCGCGTTTGTACGTGTCTCTGTGTCGACCAGACGCAACGTCAAATGGAGAAAAAGCAAAACGAGAGAAAGAGTGAGAAAGATTGAGTAGAGAGAAATCTAAAGCCACGTCGTGTTGTACTCTCCACACCCAGTCTCTCTCCGTACATTGACGCTGTAGTGCGTCTTTATATTATTTTTTATTATTATTTATAATTTATTAATTTATTGTTTTCATTATTATCATTTTTTTATTTTATTACTTTTCTTTTTTTTTTTTTTTTTTTAATTTCAGTGCTCAAGTGTTTACGATTGTCCACGGATCCGGTAACACTTAAACTCAAACGTGGTAAGTTGATTTGAATATTGAAAATAGTGAAAATATTTTGTATAATGGGGGAAAAAAGAAAAAAAGAAAAAAAAGAGAGATAATAAATCATTGATACGATAACTGTATATAGACAGTCACGCAGTTACTAAACTATAGTTAGAGATGAATTTAAAAAAAAAAATAATTAATAGGAATTTATTTTTATTTTTTTATATTTGAGTTTTATGATAATTTTTTTTTTTTTTTTTTTTTTTTGATAATTAACATTACAAAATTGAAAAATAACGAAATTTTCATTCTGATAATAATAATAATTATTATTATAATATTAGATTAAATTTAATGACATTTTTAAAAATAGAAAATAGCGAGAAAATGAATAATATAATAATTTTTTATATTGTCAACTCATATGTATTTGTGGTAAGAATGAGAGCAAAAGTTTTTTTATTTGGGTCATATGAAGTGTGCGCGTGTGTGTTTGAGTGTATTTGATGGAGGCTATACTGTTTGTGTAGATTGAATTCTCAAGGTTCTTTCATCAGTATCATTGATATGTCACTTGGACTATTTTTTCACATTTACAGACCCAACGATAAAAGCCCATGTGAGACGACTTTTATCGCCTGGACAGGCGATTTGTGATGCCGATGAATTAACCAATAGTTGTTCACACGTAGGCGTGGATAAAAATTTATATACAATTGGCAACACTAATTGTGACGATAAGAAAAAAAAATTAAGAATATCCAATTCACCAGAATTATCTATTAATTCAATTCAGACACCAATTGGTGTGTCTGAATATGCAACTCGGAGTAATGGAGTATACAGTGATGCCTCGGGTTCATCTGAATTTGAGACGTTACTTCCGCCAACTGATAGTTTTAAAGAGGAGGAACGCGCTCAATGGGAGCCACTGTCTGGTGATAAATTTAACCGGCAAAAAAATACACCCAGGTAAATCGAATAATTTAATTAATCTATATGTATATAAATTATATAATTTTTTATTAATATTAATATTTATTTTTTAGGTTTGAGGCTTATATGATGACTGGTGAGCTAATGCTAAATCTCTCACGTACCCAACAAAGCTCGGGAATATTACCAAAGTATCAGAAAAAAGTTGATTCATTGAGATACAACAATCATTATATCCATCGTCATCACAACAATCACAATAATAGTAATAATAATAATAATAACCATCATCATCACCACCATCACCATCACCATCATCATCATAATAATTCAGTGCCGACAAGTCCTAATGAAATGTTGGGACATCATCGTGCATCCAAACCAACATCAAATAGTGGTGGTTCTAATTCAGCAAGTACATCACCAGTTGGAGTAATAAAACGTGACAATACGAATCAGTGTACAAATATAATTGATGCCAAATCAAATGTGTCGAGTTTCAATTATTCAAGTGGATTTGTGCGAACATCAAGATCTGAAGATCATTTACAATTTCAAAAAGACCCGTCAATGAGCGCAGTGGACATTGACATTGATGATGATGTAACGTCAAGTCTTAATACATTGTTGGATACACGACCGGATAGTGGACAAGGTGTGTCAAGCGAGCGAATTGTGTGGACATATAATGCGCCAGTGAGTTCACCGTCAGCATCAGATCGTACCTCGTGCTGTCAAAATGGCAGTTCATCACAATCATCAAGTAGTTCATCAACGGAAGGAACAAGTCCACAACGATCATTGTCACCTGCATCACCAACATCAGTGTCATCATCCGTAATGTCATCCAATTCTGGTTCGCGTAAATTCCCTCTGCCAACAACAACAACAACAACAACAACAACAAATGCCACGACGAACAATCATTTATCAGCCGGTGATGCAACCAATAATGCCTTCAATAATGCAAATAATTCAGCAGTAACTGGTGGATATCATCCAACTAATGGTGATTTAAGTCAATCCGAAGCGATTAGTAATATGTCAAGTCCTGATTACAATGACGAAGAAACAATGGATATTCTCAGTGCACGTGACATTATGATGGTTAGTGATCCGAGTGATAGTGATTCAACGATACTCGCGAGCGAGCCACCTCAAAGAAGACTCAATAAAAATCCTGGATACAATCAGGATAATAGTGAGCATCGAATCGTGATACAGGTGAAGGGGCCCGATAAAGAATCAAATACACACACTGCTGGTAGCCCAAGACACAATCGTCGGCGTAGTAGCGGTGCTCTTGATCGTCCACCATCTGGCGTGAGTTCAGGCAACACTGACTTTAATGGTTATCAGGTATATTTTCCCAGTCCCATTTTTATTTTGTCACCTATTATTGAGTGAAGATATCCGGCTTATTTGGTAGATATTTCTCACAATAATTTTCTTCATTTCACCATAATCACACGCATGATTTATTTAAAATGAAAACATAATAGAAAAAAATATATATATATATATTATGATATTTAATTTTTTTTATTTTTTCCATATTGAATAGTATATATATATTCCTAATGTGTGTAAATATGTTAAGGAATTGAAGGAGAGTGAAGATGAGAGAGAAACAGTACATGTTGGTTCATGCGATGAACAGAAAAATAGCGGACAATCACCACCACAATCAGCCGATGAGGAGAGTGATATTGAGAGTCTACACAGCTATCACTACAGTCCAAAAGCCGTTGATCTACCATCGGCAGTGCGATTGGCAAAGAGATTATATTCACTTGATGGATTTAAAAAATCTGATGTCTCAAGACACCTTAGTAAAAAGTACCAAATTGCCATTTGTTCAATAAATTGTTGATTTTTTTTTTTTTTTTTCCACTGTTACAATAAACAATTAATTAATTTTTATAAATTAATTTTATTTATTGACAGCAATGAATTTTCTCGGGCTGTTGCTGAAGAATACTTGAGGTATTTCAATTTTGATGGGGATACACTGGACGTGGCACTGAGGAAGTTTCTCGTACAATTTTCATTGACTGGTGAGACACAGGAGCGTGAACGTGTACTTGTACATTTTTCTAAACGTTATATCGATTGTAATCCCGGTATATTTGATTCACAAGGTAAAAAAAAAAGTTTTATTTTTATTTTTTATTTATTAATTAATAATATCAATAATATTGTAAAATTATAGATGCCGTACACACTCTTACGTGTGCGATAATGTTACTCAATACTGATCTTCATGGTCAGAATATTGGGCGAAAAATGTCGTGTGCAGAATTCATTGAAAATCTTTCTGAATTGAATGACGGTGAAAATTTTCCACGTGAAGTGCTAAAACAACTTTACAATGCAATTAAATCGTATCCTCTTGAGTGGGCATTGTAAGTTGATGATTTTAAAAAAAATTATTAATAATAATAATTTTTAAATTTACATAAAATCATTTGATAAATAATTATTTAATTTCAATTTATAGAGATGAGGAAGGTGATGAAGTAGCAGCACAAGTAATACAATCTGGTGATGGACCAGCAGTTTCAGCTTCGTGTAATCCATTTCTCGATGTGCCAAATGTTAGTGGTGCGACTGAATTTAAAAAAGGCTATGTTATGCGCAAATGTTGTTACGACGCTAATGGAAAGAAGAGTAAGTGTGTGGCATAATTAAATAAATTATCATGCTGTTATCGTTATTACAACACTGTATACAAATTATTATTCAGCTCCATTTGGCAAACGTGGCTGGAAGATGTATTATTGTACGTTACGAGAACTCGTTTTATATTTGCACAAAGACGAACACGGCTTCCGAAATGACAGTTTGCATAATGCAATTCGTATTCATCACGCACTCGCTACTAAAGCATCGGATTATACAAAAAAACAACACGTTTTTAGACTCCAAACTGCTGATCAAGCGGAATATCTTTTTCAAACAAGGTAATATTAAGCATTATATATTGATTTATTTTAAATAAAATAAAATAAAAATTATAATTTTATCATTTATATAATTTTATATAATTTTATTGAGGAAATTATATTTTTTACTTATATAACCATGAATATATATATGCATATTTTTTTTTTATTCAGTGACTCGAAAGAATTGCAGTCATGGATCGACACGATTAATTTCGTCTGTGCCAGTTTCTCGTGTCAACCTCTCGCAGGAGCGGTAGGTTCACAACGAAAGTTTCAACGGCCTTTGCTTCCCTGCAGTCACACCAAATTGACGCCTGTAAGCATCATGCCACGTGTAAAATCAAATCGCAAGATTTATGGAAATATCATTTCAATACCTATGGCAAACAAAAGAAAACAAACAAACATTTAAGGAACAAATAAATCTAACGTCATTTAATAATAATAATTCTCTTGCGTACATGGATATCACGGCCAATAATCTGTGTTTCATTCTCTGTCTTTTACTTGCAAGCATTTCCTCCTCCACTTTCACTGAGGCAAAACTCCATTCTAATATTGAGGGTATGATCGGAAAAGAAAAAAAAAAAAAAAAAAAAAAAACCACATTCAATTCAATTGAATCAAGTGCAAATGCGAACGAAGACAGCGATTATTATTATTATCATCATTATTATTATATTTATTTTAATTTTTTTTTTTTTTTTCATTTGTACAATAAAGAAAAATGATATTTTAACCATTGTAATATAATTTTGTCGTGTGTATATTATTGATAGCAAGTGTTGTAACTTGTAATATATATTTGAAGGAGCACGTGCCTATGCTAATATTTCACCGTTTTGAATTCATTAATTTTTAATTCTCATTCTTTCTTTCTTTCTTTCATTCATTCATTAATTTTTTTTTTTTTTTTTTTTTTTTTTCATTATCAATGCATATACAATTACAAATTTCAAATCATTATTTTAGCGTGAACAATTACGGGACCATGAAGAGAGGGTTAATAGACTGGAAGCAGAGCTCGAAGAGCATCGAAGACATCCACCAGAACGTGGAGCTAAAGCTCTAACTGTACAAAATTACAAAGAAAAAGATGCCTATCTTCACTATGAGGTCTATAGCCTGTAGTTAACAATAAAATAAATAAATATATTAAATAATATTATTGAATAATTATATATAAATAAATATATATTTTTTTCTTTTCATTCAGTTGAAAAGGTACAAAACTTATTCCTATCTATTGCGCTCGAGATTGGCATTTACTGAGGTTGAACCTTCACTGGTTGAGAGCAGCATTGGAGAAGTTGACGAAGGTTTAGGAGCATCATTAAATGCTGAAGTTGGACTAGTGCCACCACCAGTACCAGATCGTCCAGCAACAAATAGGTATAGTTACAGGGCTGCCATTTATAACCGAAATTTGTTGAACGGTCAAGATTACGGCGGGGACATTGGTTGACGAGTCATGGGTGTATTTTCAGCGTGTGTAATATAATAAATTAAGGGAAAAAAAAAAAAAAAAAAACAACATTAATCATTTAAATTTATTTGATATTAATAATATAAGCACAATAAAATTGAATTTTAATTTATTGTAATTCCAATGGGAAATAAATATTTCACCGCGCCCTTCTTTTACAGATAGTAATTATTCTTTAAATATTGTGAATTTGCGTGATCACTCGACGTTTTTCTTTCATAAGGCGTTGGCAAAGTTTATTTTTGATATTTTATATGATTACACACGCTGAAAATAATTAAGTATTAACGATTAAATCGTCTGTCCTATTACACTGAACTGTAAATGTAATACATATAATATATATAATCGAGTAAACATTAATTACCATTCGTATTTAAATGTTTATTCGATCGTGTGTCTTACTGAAATAAGATAAAAATTAAATTCCATCTTTGAAATTAAATACAAAAATTCATAGATGAAATTATTGAGATGTTTCACTTGGTGTCATCTGTATAAACAAAAACACACAAACAAAACCAAAAGAACTGAGAAAATTTCATGATTTCTAATACAATATATTGTCTGGTATTAGTTTTCCATTTCTAATAATTAATGTATACGATTTATGGTGCTGGTCTTTTTTTAATAATTAGTTTATGCAATAATTTATATGTAAATTGATGTACTAAATTTATTATGGCTAATGGCTTATGCGTACTATTGTTAACATTTATTAACAATTAATTCTCTCTTGTATTTTCAATAATTTATGTGATATAAGGTATTGAAAGATTATAGCAGTTTTTTTTTTTTTTTTTTTTTTTTCCATTCGTGTTTTTTTCATTGCACATTCAAGTGTGAAAAAGAAGTAGACAATTATAAGGGAGATAGAAAAATCTAATATTTTTACCTATCATTTTTTAATAGATATTACTTTTGTACGAATTATTATGTATTTAAAATTATTTTTTGTTTATTCAAATGTTTATTATTATCAAAATGATGAAATGTAATTATCACGTGTCAATTAGATAATAATAAGTGAAGGTGCTCTCATTTAATTATTCCATTTTCGACAATTTCATTCGTGTTCAGTTGCACTGAGTGACTTATTTTTTATTTAAAATTATTTCGTTTGACACTGTTAAGGCCAAAGATTTATCTCAGAGACAGATTATGGGTAAGATAATTATTATACAAATTTTATTGATAATTATCACGGGACAGTATCGGGTGTGTACATTTTTGTTGTTTAATATCATATTTTCTTAGTTGATGATAAAAAAAAAAATTGAAAAAACAAAAAAATGAAAGTTATGTACACGAATTAATATAAAAAGAATAAATAAATAAATAAATAAATAATGAGTTGATACGAATTTCAGGTAAAATGTTTAGCTGTTTCGAGTTAGTTGTGTAGGATGAAATTAAATAAATAAAAAAGTTATGGATATTGATAAAGTTTTGTTTAAAATGATGAAGAAAAAAAAAATTATAAGTAAAAAATAAGAAATTGATTCACAATATTAGAAAAAAAAAAAAAAAAAAAAATTGCATTTTATTCAATTTTATTCTTAATTTTGGTATTGAGATGTATTTTTTTTTATTGTAATATTGTTGTATTAAAATTTTTTAATTTTAAATATTCATTCATTAAATCATAAAAAAAAAAAAATCATATTTTTGGTGTTTATTGAAATGCAAAACAAAATTTTTATTTTTATTTATTATTAGTGAATTTACATAAAGTGTATAATTTAGTGGTCATTCATGATATAAAAAATGTTGAATTTTATAAAAATAGTAATTTACAATTTTGTGGCAGTATTATGTAATGTAATTAGTAACACGTATAAAAAAAAAATTCAAAATGAAAACAAAAAAAAAAAAAAACAGTTTAATCATCTGAAATAGATCACATAGATTTATATCCAATATGAAAGAACAGAAATGAGTAAAAATAAAATCGTGTTATCGTGATGGGACGTTTAAAAATAACGTGATAATCGCTTAACTTGTAAATAAAAAAAATAATAATAATAAATAAATAAATAAACAAGAATAATAATAGAGAACCAAGTTTTTATTATTTATTTATTTATTTATTTATTTATTTTTATTTTTTTTTTTATCAATGAATCGCGTGTTGGGCGTTCGTTTGAAGACAATGTCCCACTGCCAAATACAAAAAAAAAAAAAATTGAAAAATTGATTTACGCTACGGTAAAAACAAATGAAAGACAAATATATATATATATATTTTTTTTAAATTTGTGAATCGAAAATTAAATTTTTATTTTTCAATTAGACATTTAATTATCATTTAATTAATTCTTGTTTTTTTTTTTTTTTTTTTTTTTCTTTCGGTTTTCAATGAAATTACACTAGATGTGAAAAATAAAAAAATTTACATTGAAACGAAAAAAAGGAAAAAAAAATGATAATCAAAAAGACCGCTCAGCTTTTGCAGTTTATTGCAGTTAAACAGAAAAAGTAATTATATTCAATTTTCATTAGTGGTATTTTGCATATAATAATTATGTATTCATTCCAGCAATACATTGGCATCTAAAAAAAATATTGTTTAACCATTGGAATGTTATAGTAATAATAATCATTCATTTTATAATCATCTAGTCGAAATAATACTGTAGAAACGGTAACTGCATAACTAAAAATTCATCAATACCGTTTTATTATTATTTCCCCCCCCCCCCCCCTTTTTTTTTTCTTTTTTATAAAGTAATGTTTATTTTTTAATTATTAGCTTAGGTCAGATGTTAAATCCTGTCTCCCAAATTGATAATTCAAACGATGTTTGTACACATTAATTTAGAAAAAAAAAAAGAAAGTAATTACGATATACTGAATATAAATAGCGAGTTGTGGGAAAGAAAAAAAATAAATAAATAAGTGAAATTAAAGTTTTAGTGTATAGGAAGGTCCTTGTGTATATATATAAAAGCTGTAATATATGTGGATAATATAATTATTATAAATCCTATCAAGCTATAATATGGCAATAAAGATAAAATGTCTCCAAAAAAAAAAAATTTAGGTTAAACGTTTTTATGTATGCCCCTGATAAATAATTAAAAATATTTCTTCTTTACTATCAATAATACGTATGTATTTTTCAATATTCTAGAATGTAGTTGCACGTAAAATGTAATTTCTTTTATTTCAATTCTACTTAATTTTATATAAAAATTTATAACCTATATCTTTTCTTTTTTATTTATACACTTATATATATACATATTAATATAAATATATCATCATAGTAAATTATTTAATCATCACACATTGCATGGGCATGTGCATTTTTTTTTTTTTCAAAATAGAACAAAAATTTGAAGATAAAGAACTTTACCAATTACATCTGCAATCTTACATAGGTATAATAAAAGTGCAATTAAGTTATTGACCTTCATGAAGACACACTGCTTATGATATATATAGCCATAATTACAAGTGACGATATACGATATGAAGTAATTACATTTGAATGCACGTTAATATTGTTTGGAGAGAAAGTGGAAGTATAATAATAATAGATATTAATTTGTTGCATGTATACAGGAACGACTTGATGACATCATAAACATCAATCACCATTGCTGGGAATTTTCTGATGATTGCGTACGTCCCTCCCGTAGACTTCAATGAATATAAAAAAAAAAAAATGGCTATTAGATTGAAAGTTGTCGATTTATTCTTCATTTGCCAATGTCTTTATCTGCCAAATTAAAATCAATAAATTCACAGTTACATTAATTTATCAATCAATTAAATATTATTACTATTCAATAATGATGTCTATAGGCTATAATTTACATGACAATTATTTTACTTATTGCAATGAATTAAAAACAAATTAAAGAAAAATTTCATTATTATGTAATACAAACCATATTGTACCTCGTTCATGTACTTAATTTATGTATAAGATTTTATGAATTTTTAAGAAAGATATATATATTTTTTCTTTTCTTCAAGTATTATCTTTGTAAAAGCGTATAAATGCCAAAGAATTGCATTTAAATATTTATTTAGACGTGCAGAATATTCTTTTCAAAAGTTATTATTATTTACCAGATCACAATCTAAACATATATAAATGTGTGAACACATGTAAAATCTATAAAAAAAAAAAAAAAAAAAAATGTTTGATCTGATAATATACTTGCCTTATTAACAATCTTCTCCACCTTACCTTCATTGAAATAATTAATTACACGTAATGTTGTTTTTCAAATGAATGTCAATGTATGTAATTCAATTGCGTTTATGATATGGTTGTAAATATTAGCATTATTATTTACATTTAATAAAAAGCTTAGACTCATCACATATTGAATTTTCTTATAGTTTTAATTATTATTATAATTTTTTTTTTTTTTTAATGAATTACTTTTTATTTTATTTTTCATTTTTTTCAGTAAAAATACTCATGGATTCTAGTCATGTAAACTCACAAATATCATTTCGTGTAACATGATCGATTTTCTAATTAGTTAAATGGAAACAAGAAAAAAATGTCCCGTACAATCAGATATATATATATCTAGAGAAGATATTATTTTTAGTTTGACATATATATATATATATATATAATTTTTTCGCTTGATTGCGATGTATTTTGCGTGTCGTCAGGACAGGATATAAAATCTTTTCTTTCATCGATTCATTATTGTATAATCAGATAATTATAATTGTATATAATTCTACATTAGGTACTGTTATTTTACATAACTTTCTTGTGATTCAAAATAATATTGGACTTCTACCTATGTACAGACACAGTGCAATGTATATGCAATAATTAATAAACGTTTACTATATTACAATGTGGAAAACCTTTTTTTTTTCTTTTCTTTTTTTTTTTTTTTTATATCTGTGGGTTCTCCACTTCTTCACATACAAAGATACAAACTTTTTATTTATTATTAATTTTTTTTTTGTATGTTTTTTTTTTTTGTTTACATACACGACCTGTAAAACTTATTATAATATTTCTTTTTTATTTTCTCCCTGTTGTTTTCCATTCAATATAATAATAACTCTTGTCATACCACCATATTTATTTTAGTTCACGTCGTGTCATAGTTCTCCCCCATCACTTTTGTCACAGTTTATAATATACAAGTGATTCAATTAATTTTTTTTTTTTTCTTTCTTTCTTTCTTCCGTGTTCGGCTTCATTTTAAGAGTAAAAACTAATATTGTACAACTTTGGAGGAATGTTGTGATGGCGTAGCACCAACTTCACTATATAAATCGATTAGTCAAACTGCAATGGCACTTTACAAATTAAATAATATGTCTATAATATATATAGATATATATATGTATATATATATGTATATATACTTTTTTTTTTCTTTATCTTCACCGTAAAACCTACCCAATAACGTTAGCAACAATAACAACAGTGGATCGAGCCTTATTTTTTTTTTACATTTTTTTTCTTTTCTTTCAATTTTTTTTTAGTTTTTTTTAAGTTTTTTTTTTGTTTAAATTATTTATTTATTAACTTTTTTTCTTCCTCCTGTTTAATTCATCCACTTGCGGCAGTTGGGTGCAGCACAGGAGCATGCTATTTTATGCTGGTCATCCTCAATATCAAATTTGTAATCATATGCCAACTATAAAATAAAAAAAATAATACATATTATTTATCATATAATGAATTAATAAAAAAAAAATATATTGATATAAATTTTACTTACTTCTTCACCGCGTGAGATTCTTCGTTTTGCAAATATTATTATTCGGAGATCTCGATCAACCTCAACTATTTCAGCAACACAATTTGGATTACATGAATGATTTATGTAACGTGCCAATCCACCGCACAACGTTGCATCTACCACTCTCTCTTCGTCCAATCGGAACATGTAAATTCCACGATTCTATATTTAATAAAAAAGAAAATAATAAAATAAAATATGATTGAAATGAAATTTTGTTTATACAGGATATGGGTGTTCAAGTTATAAATAATTGCTTACCCTAGCCTCATACTGTTTTTCCCGCATTTCCGCCAATTCTGTTCTGATAATTTCTCCAATATATTCAATAACCATTTGATGTTTTTCCAAATCACGTGCAGCATAAAGTCCCAATCCTTGAATTTTTGATCTTGCTAAATAAACATTATTACGCCAGTCCTGTTTCATTTTTTTGTACTGTGAACTCTTTGAGTGGACAAATTGTTTGGAATATGGACACGCAACTTCTCCAGCAACGGTTGCAGTAGGTGCAAAAGCTGCTCGAGCCGATGATCCTGTTCTCTGTGTGTGTGGTCTTTTCCATGGTAGTTGATGTCTCAATCTTGCCTCTGTTCTTGCACTGCCCGATGGATTAATTGCCAGTGGCAATTCTAACAATGGATTCCGTCCATATTTAAATCGATAATCTGTTAAAGTTTCAATGCCTGGTAGACTTTCAAGTACTCGAACGACAGCGGGTTCTGTCAAGCCAAAAAGATCTTCACCCGAAACATAACGTGGAAATAATTGAACACTGTGAGTAGATTTTCGTAATTCTGTGAGTGGTTCGAGTATTCGGCTCCAAACAGCGCGTGGCGTTGCGTCACGTAGTTCAACGTCTTCTTGCGATGGTTCTTGAACGAGAACACGAAATTCCGGGCGTCCGGACACGTCATGGATGGAACAAACATATCTACATCGCTTGTTAGGGCGTCGCATGCTCCAATAGAAACGAACAATTTTGTATCCAACTGGATAAATATAATTGGGTGTATGGAAATTGGCCAATTGATGTGGCAATAATTGCCCGACACTGAGAAATATTAAACTGCCCACACGTAATAGATGATTATGATCAGAATGATGCATTACTGCGGCAACTTGTCGGTTTTCATCGCGATTTACATAGACTCTTCGATAAACTGCTAAAGTTGTTAACTCATTATCTTTTTCATTTTTCTGCACATGCTGTGAGCAATATGTACTTTTATTTTTGTAAAAAACACAGCCATCTTTAACAGCACAACCCAAATGATATACGTTTGTGCAGCGCATTTTGAAACATTTCACTGTTGCACCAGGTTTTTCGCACGCGATACAATTAAGAACAAGGCTGTGTTGCAATGCAGTGTCCAAATTCATTAATGCACCATTAACAGTCTCATAAACGTCTTCAGACCAAAGTGCACAATTTAAATGTACCCATTTGTCAACATCAAAATTAAGAAGACGCGCGGGACCATCAGCAGCACCATCGCCTTGACTTTGACAAAACATACATCGTCGACTGTCTTCAGTTTTTACTGGTGTTACAGTGACACCCATACGAAATAGCATTTCAGTAATATCTTTGTCCGATGGTTTTTTATACTTTTTTGGTGGTTGAATAATACCCATGCTCCAAAATTTGTAACGCAATCCTCGCCATAATTTTGCTGGTGGTTGTGTATCGGATGATTCACTTGATAATTCATCACTTGCCGGATGTTTTTTCGATCTTTTATTATCAATATGCAATTGCTCCTCTTTTATATCATGCAAATCTATATCTTCTTTCTCAGTTTTTATTTTAATATCCATATGAATTTCCATTGGTTCTATGTAGAGATTTTCAGTCAATGTAACTGGTTGTTTTTCAATTATTTTTTTCTCGTGTAGCTTCTTTCTCAAAACTGTATCTAATGATTTTGCATCGGATTTCTGGCACAAATGATCAACAATAGCTGCCGCTTTGCCCTGAGTATTGATTGGTGTACGATGGATGAGTGCAAATTGCATATAACAAGTGGCTGAACAAAAACACAACTCGTCGCCAGGTTCAGCTTCCTCTTTACTCAGGAATGGTAAATCTGATACTTTTTTTCTAATTAAACTATTGAGAATTACTACGTCACAGTGTCGACAAAATTTCGCTGCGCCATTGAGAATACTTTGAATATCAATTGGAGCTATAAAATAAAATAAAATAAATTAATTAATTGATATTTAAATAAATGAATTTGTAGAATAATATTATTTAAATAACTTACCACCTTCTTTCCCGTCTTTTCCTTTAGTTCTATACAATCCTAATTTTTGACTGGGTGGTGTAGTTGTACGTTCAACAATTTGATATCCATTTGGTGGTGATATATTTAGAATATTCGCCAAATCTTTGAGCACACCCATAATATCATCTGCTGCTTGACTATTTAATGTAAGAGTCACAGTGACATTTCCATTTTCTCTCAGTGCCATTGACGGTGATTTTCCAAGTCTCGTTGCACCCAAATTTTCTTTATCCTGTTTGGCTGTATCTTTAATGTAGGCAGGTTTGAGTCTTATAGGGATCGGTGAAACAAGTGGTATAATTGGCGAGACTCTCTTTAACCAATCAGATTCTTCATCTGATTCCTCCTCAATCAATCTTAAACCCGGGAAATGATGAACAAATTCTGGTATTACACATTCAGGTGACGATGAACTGACAATTGTATCTGGTGTATCAACATCACGTGTCATAGATAATAAATTTTCTTTTTTTTCCATTGAATCATCAAGTTTAAGCGGTGGAAATTCTTGATCGTAAAATCCACGTTGCGTCGAGGCGGGTTGTTGATGCGGTAGTGGTTCCAATTCACCAAATGGTTGCGTGTTATAATGATCGGAAACACCCATTAATCTTGCGACACCGTATACTCCAGTTAAATCGCCCGTTCGCGGATTATAATCTCTTTGACTACCAATTTTTGACAAATCACCCGAGCCAAATATTGGGCAAACACCATAATTACGTCCTAATAATGGCTCTAAAACGGCCATTGGTTGTAATTGGCGTAATTGCATCATTACATTTTCAATAAATGTGTCATAATCTTCATCAAGCCTTGACACCTTCCTCGAACGCTTTTTTTGAGGTGGCGCTGATGCATCTTTTCCCTGACTCTGTTTGCGTTTCGGATGATATTGACGTCTTTTTGATTTCTTGAGATCTAAAAATGGTAAAAATGGTAAAAATGGTAAAAAAAAAAAAAACAAAAAAAATATAATTAATAAAATTGTAACGAAAAAGTATAAGAATATGAAAAAAGAAAAAAAAAAAAATAATAATAAAATTAAATTAAAAAAACCCATGACAACAAGTACTCACCGGTTTTGTCATCGATTGATCCATCTATAAGCTCTTCTTTGGCAGTTAAAAAGTCTTTGGTATCAGAATGCTGCTGGCTTGGAGTACTGCCAGACAATACTTCATCGAGAATTTCCTTTTTAACTTCCACTAAAGGCACTGTGTGTTGCGTAATTGCACCCTGTGGTAGGTGAATTTGATGGCCCAATTGATGGGTCATCGTGTGAGGCACTGGCGGTTGTATTGTGTTTGTGTGCGGCATTTGTTGTTGAGTCGGCAGTTTTTGTTGTAATTGTTGCAATTGTTGATGTTGAATCTGCTGGACAGCCGGTGATTTTTGTACAGAAGGTGATTGTGTTGGTGTCAAAAGTTGTGGAGTTTGTGGTGGCGTTGTAGCAACAGGCGTTGAAGGCTGTGACGATTGTTGAACGTTAGTGGGCACTTGTGGCAATGCTTGAACGTTTTTAACTATTGACGTAGTCATTATAGGTTTATTCATAGGTGAAACTAGTCGTGAAAATGTAGTGGGTGCTGTTGATGTACGTATTTGCATTTGATTTTGATTTGATATTTGATTGGGCATCGGTGAATCTGTTGTTGGAGTTTTCACTAATGGCGGTGGTTGATTGACCACTGTTTCTTGTTGAGGCGGTGTTGTTGGTTCTATTTTTGGTTGTACTGTAGCAATTACTTTTGCTACTGGTATTGCCGTAGGTTGATTGCTTGGAGCAATTGTAACTTTTAGTGATTGACTCGGTGTTTGTTTCGAAACTGTGTCAACTGATCGTGGAATAGGCGATTGAACTGAAGTGGTGGGCAATGATAAAGTTGGAGGAGTCGTTGATTTTGGTGATTCTTCCTTTATGGGTGGACTCTGGGTCTTTAATGGTGGTGCTTGAGATACAAATGAAGTTTCACGAGTTAAAATTTGTTTTGATACAGGTGGTTTTGGAGTTGAAGTTTTATTTAATAATGGTGGAAGCAGTGCCGATGGCGTTGGTGGTACGGGACGTGCCAATTGTGCTTCCAACGATGGAACAATTGGTAAACTTGACGTTGAACATGTACTAGATGTTAAATTTGTCGTTGCACACGCGGTATTTTGAAGCAATTGCTTCAATAAAACATTTTGTGACTCCTCCATTCGATGTATATTTACAACTTTGGTATTGTCCAATTCTGTCCTGGTCGTTGGCACTTGACTTTTATTCGTGTCATCGCTCTCTTTCGTTGAGGTACTTTGTACATGAATTTCCGATTCATTACTCTTGTTGTCAATGGGTAAAATACCCGTGGATTTATATTGACTTTGACCTGATGTCAATTGTGAATGTAAAAGTGTTGGTGCTTGTGACAAAGTCGATTGAAGAATAGACGTAGTGACATTTATAGTGTTTGGTACACTGGTAATTGTCGGTGGAACAACAGTTTTTACACTTTGAATCGATGTTGTTGTGACAGTGGTGGATGACGCATTGACAACGACACGGGATGGTGCTGATGACGATGTCGAACTCACTTGCAATATTGTTTGTAAATTTTGAGGTCTTTGTACGGTGGCCGAAGGTAATACTGAACTCAAAAGATTGCTCGTTTGTGTTAGAATAGTATTGGCGCGATGACCAGCAATTGAACTCTTTACTGATGATGTACCGGACAACATTGCATTGAGCATAGCATTTGAAGTAATGGAAATACCAGAATTAGTAGCTGGTCTTGATGCAGTTGTTGGTGCTGGTGGTAAATTCACCATTGACTGTGACTGAATACTGCTGGTAGCAATAGGTGAAAAAGATTCAGCACTTGTTGTTTTACTCGATGACGAGATTACATTTGATGGACTATCCTTCAATTGTATTGAAGAAAATGTTGTACTCGTAGTGTCAGCGGAATATTTTGTCGTTGATACTGTACTCGATGCAATTGCCGTTGTTGATTGTAATCTAAAATTCATATTTGTTTGAGTTGTACTCAAAGAATTAGGTACTGAAGTGGTCGTTACTGTTACAGCATTGTTGGCCTTCGATACTGACATAACCGATGATACCATAGTCACTAGAGTAGCTTGAGCTGTTGTATAACTTTGTGAATGAATTGGTGGGAATGATGATAAAAGTGTTCGCAATTGATGAGTTACATTGTCAACGTTTGATGTTAATTCTGTGGGTTTTGATAGTGGTGAAAGATGTGGTACGGCCGTGGTACTTTTTTGTAATTGTGCTACAGTATTAACGATAATTGGTGCTGATTGTTGAACGGGTGTTGGACTCTTTTTGGATACTGTTGATACTGCTACTACCGTTGGACTTTCTGAAGTTGTTGGTGTTGTTGGTGTAGTTGGTTTTGTAATTTTTTTACTTTTATTATCGTTTGGCGACACGTGAGGTTGATCATTCTCAATAATTGGTTGATCCAAATCCATTAATGAGTCTTGAAGAATATTTAATGGTAATGTATCGAGTGGTGTTGGCATCTGATAAATCAAACTTGATTTTCTCGTTCTATCCTCTTCATCCAAAATATTTGTATTTGCCATTTCTGGTTTTGAAGCAATAATATTTTGCAACATATCTAGAATATCGTCCGAAGATTCATCCACTTCATTTGTTGCATTGATAGTATCTGAAAATGATTTAGTCTGTGATACTTCTAATTCTTGTTTAATTTCCGTTGACGTTGAATTTGTCGAACATTCTTTTGTTGATTCAGTAGTGACCGTGGTGTTCACGTGTGATTTATTCTCAATAGATGATGTTTCCTTATTCTCATTCATCGCCACTGGTTCAGAATCATTTTCTAAAATATTTACCAAAGACATTTCATCCGCCACAGGTGACATACGTTTTAATGGTGAAAGCTCAGAATTACTGTCGATATTTTTATTCTCACCGTTAATTATATTCTCAGCGGGATTGTGAATTGCTTCGAGCATACTCTCAAGTTCATCGGTTGTATTTAGTGGATCGGACTTTTTATCTTCCGGAGACAAAGCGTCCGATGTAATTTCTGAAGTTGTGGATGTTGTACAATTGCTCAAAGAACTATTATTTGATGCATCTATTTGTAATTTTTCATTAATCTCAACTTTTGTCGTATCAATTTTATTCAATAATAATTTCTCGGAATCTACTTTAATTTTGGATGTTGATACCGAATTCTCTTTGGGTGATAAATCAGGAATAGACATTTTAGGTTTTGATAATGTGACGGAAGTTGGATTGACGGCAATTGTAAGATTTGTTGAATTCATTATTGTTTCTGTTGTCTCGATATTTTCAGAAAAAAGTGCTACATTGTCGTTGGGTATTCTACAAATACTTAAATCCGATCTATCTGAAATTTTATCAAGTATTTTTATTGGTGCCAATTCTGTTTTTGATGTTAAAGTGTCAAACATATCGACCGAATCGATAGAATTAATTTTTGATGCTTTCATAGCAGACACTTCCATTGCAGTTTGTGATAATTTAGCAGCAATTTTTGCATCAGCAACAATGCTCGGCATAGATGAAGGCAATATTGGTTGTTTTTGATTTTCGCTCGGTGAAATATTGTCAATTTCTTTTTCCATATTGAATGTATCGACAGTGGTGAGGGTCGATGGTTCAGTAATATTTTCAGAAACTGTATTAGTATTAATTATTTCGGTGGATGTATCTGAAGATAATTTTGATGGTGTCGTTGGACGAGAAGTAATGGTGCACTCGGTATTACTATCAGCGATGTCAACTTGATCGATTCCTGATAGATTGGCTTGTGTTGATGATGAATTTTCCATAAAATTAAATTGTGGGGAATTTTTCTTTTCATTTATATCGAGGATTGTTTTGGATTCATCACTTTTAGTGAGTTCTAATGTTTTATGCGAAGTATCATAATCACAATTAGATTCAGGTCGATCCATTTCGTCTTCACCACATGATTCCTTAGACAAATTGTCTTCAGGTGATTTTGTGCTGGGATCAATAATTACTACTTCAGATTCCGTCACAAGTGCCAAGAGATCATGATCTGATGAATGATCAATAAAAGGGGATGTTTCAGGTGATGGATCGACATTCATTTCCTCTTGATCAGGGGATTCAGGTGTATCAGTCACAGTAACAAGTCGTTTTCCACTTGGTAATGTTCTCATAATATCTAAACGCAGTGATTTTTTATTTCGACATTGTGTAGACATTAATTCATCATCGCTGAGCCCTTGATCGTCATTTGACTGTTCAATTTCCAGAATTTGTACAAGATCGTGGCTTTGATTGCTATTATTTACTAAGGCATGACTCAGCGAATCATTACTATCAACTGATAAATCAACAACCATGTCTGGCTCAAATAGTACATATTCCTCTTGCATATCGGGATCAAGTGCCCCAAGAGCTACATCAACCAATTCAGATCCTGCAAATTCTTCAATAACAGTCATATCATCGCTATCACGTTGTGCAGTGGAACTCAACGTTACTTCTTCATTAACAATTGTTTTATCATCATCATAATCTGTTGTGTCGGGTATTGGTTCAAGTTTATCGCTTGGACTGCCTAATGATAATGCAGTAGTTGTGGGCTTTTCACTAGTAAGACTAGATGTGGCGCTCGTAGATCCACCACTAGTTTTCATATCAGATCCTGATGTTGGCGGTGTTTGTGGTGGTGTATGTGAATCATCATCGAAATCATTGTAATCCGCACACACTAAACTATTTATTTTTGATTGCGAAATACCCGTTTTTCTATGTACAACTGTTGACGTATTTGGTTTATCATCGACAATGCCACTGGAAGCTGCAGCATTAGCGTTTGTAATACGTGGCTCGGCAGTTTTTCCTTTACTGGATTCTGGTTTTGCTGACCACATTGGTGAACCACCACGTAAACCAAGTTTAAAGTATCCATAACGTCCAAAATTTCTCATTAACGGAATAGGATTTAGAGGATTATGTGGATTGCCACCACCTCTATTTTGATTATGATCTGTGGATGAATTGGATTGATCTTGCTGTTGCTGTTCACTGGTGTGTCCACCAGAATTTTGTGAATTATATGCGTGCGGAGTGTGCGGTGTATGTGGAGTATGAGGTGTACGCGGTGTACTAGGATTCTCAACACTCTGCGGTCGATCGGGCATTGCTGGACTATTACCATTCGATTGCCGTCGTTGTATTTGCATTGGTGAACCAGCCACCATTGGACTACGCGGCATTGGTGAACTAGGTGTTTGAATAGGTGGTGGTGGTGGTGGTGGTGGATGATGTTGATTATTTAATTGATGTTGTAACATCGGTGACGTTGAAGGATGCGTACGTGCCATTGGACTTGGTGGCTGATATTGCGTGACCATTGGCGAGGTCGGTGGTGGATGAACTCTGTTTCCCATTGGACTTGGTGGTTGTGAATTTTGACTCAATTGCTGTTGTAACATGGGCGAGCCCATTGTCTGTTGCACCATTGGACTACGTGGCATTGGTGAACTCGGTGGCTGTCCATAATTCTGTTGTATTTGTGAATGTAATTGAGGACTGGGTGAATTGGCTGGTTGTGATACCATCGGTGAATTTGGTGGCTTTTGCATGATGTGTTGCTGTTGCTGTTGTTGCTGTTGTTGTTGTTGTTGTTGTTGCTGTTGTTGTTGTTGTTGCATTTGTAAAAATTGCTGTCGTTGTTGTTGCTGCTGTTGGGCCACTAATTGTTGCTGTTGTTGTTGCTGCTGTAACATCTGTTGTCTCTGTTGTACCATTTGCAATGTGCGTTGATTTAAAACGGTTTGACCGTCCGGTGCAATTGTCCCAACTTCATGTTGCTGTTGAATCATCTGTTGACGTTGAAGCATTTGTTGATGTTGCTGTTGTGTCATCATAGGCTGTTGTGTTGGCTGTGGACTACCAAGGGGGGATCGTTGTCCATAAATTATTCCTCCTTGCATTTGCATTCGTGGTCGCTGACCAAGTTCACCAACTGCGGGCGGCCGAACAAATCTCTGATGGATATTTTGCAATCGTACACCTTGTTCGCCCATTAATTGTTGTGTTGTACGTACTTCTGATGAAAAAGCACCAGGGCTCGTAGCAATCCTACCGTTAATTACTGCACGATGTTGCGGTGACGCCATACGCGTTGCAGTTGGTCCGCACAGTCCTGGAGAAGACATTGCACCTGGACTAAAAGGACTCTCTTCACTTTGAGAATGCGGTGTACCGATTCGTGGCGAGGGTTGCATATTGTGAGGTGACATCGTACCAGGATTGGCTGTTTGCGGATTACCAGGACTGTGTTGTAACATTGGTGGATTGGGACTGTGTTGAATTATTGTCGTAACTGGTGAATGTTGAATCATATTTGATACACTGCCGGGTCCAGGACTGTGAGATACAAGCGCAGCGGGACTATGCATTGGCGATGAATGTTGTGATGGTGACATCAATGGTGAACATGGCTCAGTTGTTTGTGGCTGTGCCTGTCTTTGCTGTTGTTTACTGTGATATTCTTGAATTAACATTCCATGCTGACGCGTTTGTTTTCTACTAGCGTCCAATTGTTTTTGTAATATTGCCTGTTCACTCGAGATTCTTTGCAATTCTGCAGCATCACTTTCATTCAATTCATTGCCTGATTTTCGTAGTTGTCGCTGTTTACTATTCAATGATTTTCTGATTTTACGCAATTTTTGCACTTCTGTCTCATAATATTTTTGTTGTTGAGAAAGTATTTGATGTTGATGATTTAACCATTGCTCGTATTGCATTTGAATTTGACGATCTTGCTCCGTAGTAATTATATCAGGTGGTGCAGGAGGTGCAGGTAATTGAGGAATGTTGAATGTCGCGATGCGAGCTAAAACAAATAAAAATAATTGATAATCCAACTGTAAACATCTAATATTTCACTGTTTATCTGTTAAAGTAGCATTAACGATACCTTCCGGTGGTGTTTGAGTTGCAATAGGTTGTCGTGGCTGTGTTTGAACTACGAGTTTACTGCCGTCTGGTACTTGTGGCCACGATGAATTTGTAGCGGATGGTGGTCTTGGTTTACCCGGTGGTCTAATAAGCGGACTACTGCTCGGTCCACTAACAATACTCTGTGGTGGAGAGCCCAGAGCACTTGATCCGAGCACATCGGCACGTAATCGTTCAAATTCACTATCACTAAGTAGTGCACCCCCCGTTGTCGTCGTATCAACTTGCTGCTGCTGCTGTTGTTGTTGTTGTTGTTGTTGTTGTTGCTGCTGCTGTTTTTCTTGTTCGCGCTTCTCTTGCTCCAACAGATCCTCAAGCAGCAATGGTTGCTCCTGCGAACATGACTGTTGACAGTTAAAGCTAGCTCTAATTGATGATTTAATAATTAAATATTCAAGAATAATATAAGATCACGATGAGTACGCGATCAGAAAAAACAATTAGACATGCAAATAAACAATTTCCGCTACAGCCAATACTATTGATCTAAATCTATGAAGGTATGTATATATTAGGGTGTTTCAAATTCAAATTTTCATTTCATTCCATTAAGGTCAACACATAAGACATTAGGTATTGACTGAAAAATAATCCTCCCAAAGCATGAACGCTATAGGTCAATATTTAGCATTTCCAAAAACGATTTTTTAAATGAAAAAACTGCGGAATCACATCAAAAAAACAAAAAAGAGGCAGATTCTTTTATGCACTTTTTTTTTTAAATTGGCAATGAAATTTTTTGTAGAAAATTAGAGATCAAAATTTTTCTTGAAAATTAGCATTAAAAAATTTTTAAATAAATAAAGCAGGAAATATAAAATTTCGATAAAATAAATATAAAATAGATTTAAGAAATTGACTATTTACAATTCATTTTTGGGAGGCTTAAAATGATTTTTTTTGTGGTAAAAATAATTTTTGGAACCTCTAAATGTTAAATCAGAGAGTTCATTTTCTGGGAACATGTTTTAAAATGAACGATAAGATTATTTTCGAATATGCATAAAAAAATCTGTTCCTTTTTTTTTGTTTGATGTGATTTCGCAGTTTTTTCATTTGAAAAATCGTTTTGGGAAATACTGAATATTGACCTATAGCGTTCATGCTTTGGGAAGATTATTTTTTAATCAATAGCTAATGTCTTAAGTGTTGACCTCAATGAAATGAAACAACAATTTGAATTTGAAACACCCTAATATACATACATATATTTATGTATGTTAAAATTTTTTCATCGAGTGGTAGATTATCATAAGATGCCAATAGTAATTATAATTTCAATTAGTATAAAAATTTGGATTTTGTGCGGTTAAATGCCCCATGACTTGCTCACCTGGAGAAGCAGGGGTCTTCGATGTGGATGCGGCACAATTGGAGGAGCGCCCGCGTGAACGACTGGGGCCATTGGCGTACCCGGGATAGGCACTTGGTGCCCAATATGCACCGGGGGTCGCGGCATACCCCGCCCGCCTGGGCACATCCCCATCTAGACATGCACCAACACCAATGCATTGCAAACACTCAAGGCCAAAATACCGTTTACATCATCAAGTACTTTTATTCTGATTTTACTCTAATGTGCCTACATCGGCGGCAAATTAATTTTCATATTTATTATTTTTTTCTTTTTTTGTTCATTTATATATTTGGATGAAAGAAAAAAAAATAAATAAATAAAATAATTCATTTTTGCTCTGGTTGCATGGTGGCTCTTACTTTAATCAATAATTATTAATTCAATCAAATATTAATTCTGAAATACCACACATGCTTTTTCAATCACAAAAGTTCTTTTATCCATTAGTTTATATGAAGAAAAAAAAAAAAAAAAAAACCATCACCAAAATTGTATTAAATTTATTTCATTGTTATGTATTGGATTATTATTTTTTCATAGAAATACGATGTCATGTAACAAGATTAAATTTGAATAAATAATTAATCTAAATAAATTGATTCAATAGTGTTTAATGAATGGGATGATGAAAGCAATGCAAAAATTCTAAATGAATGGTCACATGTTGTTATTGAAATTAATTAATCATTGAACGCACCTGAACGGGTCCTGGATACGGTGGAGGTGGACCAGGATATGGTGGTGGCGGTGGTGGTGGAGGTGGTGCCAATGGCATTCTTGGTCCAATCATGTGACTCACAGATACGACTCTCCCAGGTACACCAGGTACACCAGTCACTCTCATCCCTAATCTTGGTTGAGGTTGCACTGTGTTATGTAGATAAAAAACAAAAATCCATGAATAATCTCGACAATGTTAACAAATTAGTATTGGTATTTAAAAAAAAAGAATTAATATCAACTCACATTGCATGTGCGGTTGGGGAAGTCGTTGTGCATGTCCAGGAAAATTTGACGGATAACTAACAGTAACAGTGTTGGTTGATGTAACAACACCAACAGCACCATCAGGTGAAAGCAATCGTGTTCCTGGTGGCATTGGTCGCCCCATAGCTGCCGCTTGTTGTACGTGTTGATGCATTTGTTGTTGGACTGCTATCGCTTGAGGATGATTTTGTGGTAGCATTGCTGGAGGCGGTTGTTGCTGTTGCTGTTGTGGCTGAGGTTGTGAAGTTGGTGTGATTGACTGCATTGGTGGGGCAGGTGTAGCAGTGACATTTTGTGTTTCTACCGCTGTTGCGACTTGATTTTGACCACTCGTTTCACTTAAATCTGGATGTGATGTGGATCCACTAGCCAAGTCCTCAGTCTTTTGCTCTTCTTCTTTGTGTCCTTTCTTTTGTTTCTCATCCTTAGTTTCAACTTCAACTTGTTCCAAGTCCATATCAAGAATATTTGTTTTCTCTCCGCCGGTTATATTGTCCAATTCCGGATCAGCATACTCGAGAATGTTGAAATCCGCTCCCATCTCAGCTGTTTAATAAAATAAAACAAAATAAAATAATAAATTATAAATTAAATATATCGATAAATAAATTTTAAATTTGAATAATGTAAAAAAATATTACCGAGAAGCTCATCATCATCGTCCGCTAAATCTCCTAATATTGCACTAACTCCCTCGACCTCAACCATAGGAGCGCCTTCTTGTTCAAGTTTCTCAAGTTCCGCAGTGACATTGTCAGGAATTTCTGAACCTTCTGATGTCGTGGCAGAACTTTCATTTACAGTTGACGGTATAAGAGCCGGGCGTGTCATTGGTTGATTATTAATCATCCTAACACCTTGATTCATATCCTGAGTACTGCGTACCATTCTCTGAGCAATATTTTGATTATGCCCATGATTGGGATCATTAAACCTCGGAGGTGGTTGTTGTTGTTGTTGTTGTTGTTGTTGTTGCTGCTGCTGTTGTTGTTGTTGTTGTTGCTGCTGTTGTTGTTGTTGTTGTTGTAAAAGATCGTATTGATCTGCCAATGAATTTCTCGGATTGGTCATTCGCTGTTGTAGAACCTGTTGTTGTTGTACTTGGGGTTGACCTTGGAAATGTTGTTGTGGCATTCCACTAGGCACTTGCGGTCGTTGAAGAAGCATCCGTGTTCGTGGATCAATTCCTTGTAGCCTTGCGTCGACATTGCCACCTTCAAAATACAAATATAATTATCAAACTGAAGGTTAAAAAAATATATATCTATATATATTAGTAGGGTGTTTCAAATTCAAATTTTCGTTTCATTTCATTGAGGTCAACACTTGAGACATTAGCTATTGACTAAAAAATAATCCTCCCAAAGCATGAACGCTGTAGGTCATTGCAATAAATTATTGAATATTTATAATTTTCAGTCAATAAATTTGTTCCAAAAAAAAATTGATAAAACATTTTTTTCACTGTGATTGAGAATAAAAAACGATATTTTTTTTGTTTGTTTTTGAAACTCGTGAATATTTTGTCTATCATTTTTGTAGATATTGTAACAAGTCCAAGCTCATCAAAACCATTTTTCTGACAAAAAATAAGTTTCCAAAGTCGTAAAAAACTTACTATCAATATTCATTAATTATAAATTAAAGAATTTTTATAAGAAATTAAATGATCTATAAAAAAGTCATTTGATATTTTTCAATAGAGTCAATAGTTTCGTTGTAATATTGAAAAAACGATGAATTTTCATATATTTGGAACTTTGAACTTGAATATCATCTGAGTGGCTAGGTTTATCAAAAAAGTATAAGACATCTTTTTTGTAGAGCGTTCGATTCTCTATAAAAATGTGTTATGCGTCTGTCTATACAATATGCCATGATCGAGGTATAAAAATCAAAACGTAAAAAATTTTTTTCCCAATATTATTTAAATGGGAAATAGAAATTCGCGATGAGGCACCTCTAAATATTAATATTAAGAGCTCAAATTTTAACAGGCCTCTTTTTTTAACTTCCTGAAAGAGTACAACCTGTTCCCAAGATGAAAAAAAAAATTTTCTTTTTTTTTTTTGGCACACCCTAATATATATAAACAAATATCACAAGATAATTGAATATTATGATAATAGACATAAACCTGGTGAATTTCTGATGAAAACGTTCAATTGAATTGGCATTCTTGGCCTCATTCCGGGTGGTAATGGATGCCTAAATGTTCCTTCAACATTATTGGTTGTCGGTTGTGAATGTTGTGGTAATTGCACGTGACCAGAATCAAATTGCTGTTGGACAGTGTCAGCAGGCACTTGACCATCCTGATTCCAATTACCCGGCATCGTTTCTATTTTTTTGTTGTATTGTTGTCGCTGGAGTAAATCACGCAACTGTCGATTTACCTCGGGCTGTTGATTGAATACCTCAACGGGAGCCTGAATTTCTTGTCGTGACTCAGGCCTTGGTGATGGGTAGCTTGGGGCCGGAGAGGGTGTGGGAGGTTGATTGCTATAAGGATCGGGAGTGCGTGATGGAGCATACACATGGGTGGAAGAACGCGGTGTGGGTGGATTGAATAAAGGACGTGGGGTGCCTGGTGGCTGTGAAAATACGTCATTTCTTGGTGATGTCGCGTACGTAGGTGTACCTGGCATTATTGGACGTGGCGTTTGATTGCCCTGATTGTAACTGTCCGTATTGTCAAACCGTGAAAAATGATCCTGCGAGTGGGTTGACGCTGGTGATTGTGGAAAATCATGGGGTGATTGCGGTGCTTGCGGGGAAAATGGCGATGGTGGTTGGGCAAATGTATTCGGCATTCCTGGACGAATTGGTGCACCAACTGGCCGAGTAACTGTTGTACATGACTGATTTGGTAATCGTGAAATACTTTGAAGTGGACTCTGTGGTGCGACACCACGATTTACTTTTATCGGTGGGGCGGCAAATGTCGCACGCGATCCTGGTGATGGTGATGCCATTGCTCCCAAAGGATTACCATCCTGTGTCAAGAAAAAAAAAAAATGATACAAAAAAATCATTTTACGCCAATTTTACAACAAACAAATAAAAAAAATAAAAAAAATCTAATGGTCTTTCAATTTGGAAAATTGCACTTACTTGTGATGTTGATACTTGAAGTTGAGTTGTGAGTCCTATATTATTGTCAGCGTTCAATTGTGTGCTGTCGTCACCAATTGGGCGATGTGCTCGTACCATTGCTAATATTGATTAAAAAAAAAATATATATATATATATATATATGATGGTGATAATTGTGAAAATAAATAAATTATTTCTGAATCATACAGTATGTACCATGGACACGCTGTTCATGGATGACTTGTTGTTGCAGTTGAGCTTGTTGTTGTCTAAGTGCCTGAAGTTGCTTCCATTGACGTTCCTGTTCGGCTTCTCTCGTGGTTCGATCACGATTGGCGAGTCTGTCCTGCTCCTATTAAACATTCACGAAATTATATCTAAAAGTCTTTTTTCCCCTTTCAATTAATTCTGAGATCATTAAATCTGCATACAAAATCATCATTGAAAAATGTAAAATACAAAAAAACTATTTAATTACATTTTTTATTATTATTCCTATAGTATCATTGTTAATATTTATGAGATGTAATGATCACCAGATTACAATATTTTTTTAAACATTTGCCGAGGCGTCAAATACAATCAGCCAAAAATTATACACCAATTACCGTAGCATTCACAAATTTAACAAAAAAAAAAAAAAAAAAAAAAAAAAACAACAACAACAAACAAACAAATAAATACAATTCAACAAAGACATGTTATATATATATAGTTAAATAAATTCTGTAGTACAAATAGTAAACTTTTGACACGTTTTCCTGATTTTGTTTTTATTTGTGCAAGTAAAGATGAAAGAAAGTATATCCAGCCACCGCATTCAGAATCAGGAAGAAAAAGAAAAAATTATAAAATAAATAAATAAATAAACAATAAAAATAAATAAAAAAGTATCACACTGAAATTGTTAAATACAAGTTAAAAATTGAAATTAATTTATATTTAGGGATAAGACAAAACTACACCGTCTAAATCACATTATCATGATATAAAATACGTGCAAAGACACTGTGAATGATAATTATCATTGACGAATTATATAAATCATATGTAATATATTCTCAGTCCCTTGATCACACATACAGTTAATAAATAATTATGTAAATAAATGAAAAAAAAAAAAAATAAATAAAATAAAATAAAATAAAATAATAATAATAATAATAATAATAATGACGATGAAATGCATAGAAAGTTAATAATGAAGCATCACATAAAAAAAAAAATTAAAAATTAAAAAAAATAAAAATTTTAAAAAAGCGGATATAATTCACGATATTCAATTATTGACACAATAAAATTATTTACGCAGTAAATATAATATTCTACAATCACCCAGTAAAAATAATCAACAATAATAATATAAAATAATAATTATAAAAAGCAAAATATGTGATTAGTAATTGGATTGGATTAGATTGAAGGAATTGGAGGATTTGAGATCTGGAATTTCCTTTTTTTTTTTCTTTTTTTTTCTTGGAAATAATAAAGGTAAGTGCTACCGGGTGTCTTTAACATGCCACATTAATATCGATATCGATTCATGGATTGACATCTAAATTACAATCATTCACTGAAAAAAAAAAGGGGGGAGGGGCGGGACGAACACCAAAAACTATATAAATATATTGAGAAAAAAAAAAAAAAAAAAAAAAAAAAAAAATGTGACACGATATATATGATGTATAATAGTAAACATCGAATCAGCCACCCAACAATAGTGCAATTTGAATAAATTATCTGCAACTAAATAAATAAATAAATTATGAATAAGAAATAATTAATCATTCCAAGTAATGGAGAGGATAAATAAAAAAAAAATTTTAAAAAAGTTGATATTTTTCTCAACACACAAGAGGGAAAATTGAAATTAAATTATCTCTCTGTTCTATGAATTACCTAAACGGATACAAATGATTACAGAAAAGAGAGAAAAAAAAAAAAAAAAAAAGGATACATTGAAAAAATACAAGATAAAACAAATATGGGCCTGATATAAAAAGTTTTGTAACAAGGCAAATACAAATTTGAAAAAAAAAAAAAAAAAAAAAAAAAAAAAAAAGATACTAGAGAGGCACAGTCATAGGTGGCTCACCATAGCCGGGTTCTGTACAGGTACAGTGTGAATAATTGCAGTGGGTGGCGGATCGTAGTGCTCCTGGCTGAGGGAAGGGAGGGTGCGCATAATTTCAGACGGGGTGAGCACTCTAATCTGATGATCTACCGAGGATAATTGTCGAACAGTGCCGGCCACCACAATAGTGCCATTTGTGGTATTATTTTGGGACGACTGTGTGAGTACACTCGGGCTGTTAGCGATAGTACTTGTACTAATCGTGATATGGGCGGATGCAGGAGAACGTTGTTGGGATGTTGATGATTGTTGTTGCCCATCACCGGTTGACGTGTTGCAGTATGAAGCGGTTGGTGTTGTGCAAATTTGCGTGGTGGCTGGCGACTGTGATAATTTTGTTGGTGGCACAACACAACCACCATTAGGCTCTTGGTGCATTATATTGCTAATGAAATTAATTGAATTTACGGAGCTAGGTCGTGGCGATGAGGATGAACTTGTGGTAGAGGTTGGGGATGGGCTTGGGGAGGTTGATGTTAGCTGCCTCGGCGGTCCCTGTACCGCACACACCTCCGCTAGATGAGTGCCAATTACTGGTGTATTGGATCCTGTGCTAGACACTGATGATGATGATGATGATGATGATGAAGAAGAAGACGATGATGATGATGATGATGATGACGATGATGATGCAGCAGCAACCGCCACCGCTGATACCATTCCACTCCCAGTCACAATTGTTGACAGGCCCGTAGACTTCTCTTGGACTTTATCGTGACCAACAGATGTCAAAAGACCAATTTGTTTTTGACCCGCCGTAATACCCATTGGTAATACAGGCGATGATACTTGAGCTGATGTCATTGTTGTTGTAACGGGTTTGGTGGTGATGGTGGTGGGTGCGCTTGTTGCAGTGACTGGGGTTGTGCTTGGTAAATCCTTGGGTATCTGTCGGTTCAACGGGTGCCACACGTTCACACACTTTTTACATTACAGTTAAATTTTTTTTTTTTTTTTTTTTTTTAATGTAGGCATGTTTTGTTTTTTCTTCTCTCATACGCTCAATGTTTCATTTTTTTTTATTTTTTTTTTATTATTTTTTTTTTTCTACCATATTTTTCTATGAGTTTATGATAAGAGGATAACAATTGAGATACTTTTTGATGGGGTACGACAGAGGATCGGGCAATATCAACGGGGGATGACATCAACAAATGCTCATAATTTAATGTATTTTAAATATAGGCAACACGTCTAAAGTGGTTCAAAACATTGTTATTAATTGTGGGTAGGGGAATACAACGAATTGTCGCGTGAATAAAAAAAAGTGCCCGGTCACACATTCACATAAATTTCACGAAAATAAAAATTTTTAATGTAATTTTTTTTTTTTTAAAAAAAACACATGACCATTTTAAAATCAAGGTCAAACTGCATTCAATTAGAGTTATCATGTTAATAAGTATAATTAATTTATTGTAATGTTATTGCATGACACCAAAAATATGGTAGAGAGAGACCGGGCACTCGAGTACACAGCGACTAAAACGCTAGACGTAACACAAAAAAAAAAAAAAATAAAAACACAAAAACGTTCGAGCTGTTAGTTTGACTTATGAGTTAGCACAAGAAAAACTTTGGGTATATGAAGAAATATTTCTACCACGTTATACGTAGATTAATATTACCAAATGTATGTATGCAAATAAAATATTTATTTCTCGCTTTTTGTTTTTGTTTCATCCCGTAAATTTTATTGAATCTGTCGTAGCCCGCATGATTAAATAAATGTCAACTCACCTGTTGAGTTTTCTTCATGCGTATTGCGGCTCTGTTATCACGGGCTTGAGTGAGATAAGGCGCTCTAGTTTCATTCGGTAATGCCCGCCACTTTTTGAATATTTGTTTACAACGCTCCGACCATGCTGGAATGAAAATTAAATAATAAATTGATAAATCACGTAATACATTAGATATTATATTAATTTATTATTATTGAGATATATATACCGGGATAATCAGTTTTCCATTCAGGATGATTGATATTTGCATATAGTACGGATGAAATTGTGGCACCAGTTCCCAAAGCCTCATCGGCTTCCATTTTAAGATTGCTCCTTTGATTGTACGAAATAGTTGCGGCACCAGCAGTGCCCACTGATCCTTCCTCATCGGGATTTACCCAAGGACTTGGTGGTTCAGAAAATGCAGGACTAAATTGTGGACTGCTGTAAATAATTAATATTATTTCATTGCTCTATATATAAAAAATTCTATCATTGGAGTATTGAATATTAATTATATTTCATGAGATTATAAATTGATTGACTCACTTGCTATATTCGGAATGATAAGGCGATGGTGGGGGGAAGCTCATTGGTGAATTTAAATTTGATTGGCCAACATTTGGTAGAGGTCCAGGAACTTGGGGTCGTCCAAGTGGTAAACCCGTTTGCATTGCTGGATGAGGTGATGGTGATACAAGGGGTGTTGTAGTCGATGGGGTGTGTGGAGTTTGTGTTTGCATTGGAAATACCGATGACTCTTGAGACTCTTGTGATTCATCTGTTAAAACAACTTTGAATATCTCTTCGACATCCTTGCTGTCCATATTTGGCAGGCCTGTATCGCGAACCATTGATTCTAAATTAAAATGTGGACTGAGAATATCCGTGAGTTCATCTCTACTTGGACCAGGAGTGTCCTCTAAATCATCAAGAGCCTCACTGGCTTTTGCCAAATCTTCATCGGGTTCATTCATAATTGTATTAACTAAATCACTATCAAGTAAATCTGATGATATTGGTAATATATCACCTAATGCTTCTGTATCACTACCATCTTCATCCATAATTTCTTCTCTCTTGACATGTGTATCATTTGGTAACTTGTGATACTGTTGTTGTTGTTGTTGTTGTTGTTGTTGTTGTTGGTGTTGTTGTTGTTGTTGTACTTGTTGTTGTTGTTGTACTTGTACTTGTTGTTGTTGTTGCTGCTGTTGGTGCTGTCCATCGTCTTCATCTTTGTCATGCTTCGCTTTAACTTGTTCAATAGCTTTCAATTCATCTTGTGATAATTGAATTGTATCGGCATTGCCTGATGTATTTTTTTCGCTATCCGAGTCACTGCTACTCTTCGGATCCTTGTCTTTGGTGATGTCCATAAGGTCTTTGCCGAAGAATGCCTCCTGCATGTAGAGCGGAAAGCACTCAGAGAGTTTGGTCTTTGGTTTCCTCCGCTGCACTTTTTTTCTTGGCTTATCCTCACCCATTGTTACAATATTAGCAACCCCTTCAATCGGCTTTTCCAGTTCACCTTCATCTTCTTTATCCTTTCGTGTACCACGTAATCTCACAACAAATCCACCGATACCGAGTTTTTGCAAATTTCTTTGTCTCTTACGTCTCAAAACTGAGGTACCTGTTTCCGTTGTGTATATACTAAAACCTTCAGGTGGTGGTTGATCACCATGCGGAGTTATAATCATTCCATCTTTTAATACATCACACGGTTCATCTTTAACATCAAGTAGATCTACCATTTTACCGCTATTTTCCTCGAGTGAATTATCTAAACTACCCCCAGCCACTACCGATTCAATTGTCGCCATAATATCAGCGTCCTTATCGACAATTGGCAATAATTTTCTACGTTTCTTACGTTGATGTGGTTGTTCAAATGTTAATGATTTAATGTGATGCATACCCGTTTCAGATAAATAAACTCCATCAACCAAATATTGCTGTGGCGATGGACGATAAAGTTCTGGACTACGTACAAGCGGTGGTGGTGAACGTGGATATTTATTTATTTGTGGTTTAGGTAAATTGCATAAAATATGAGGTGGTGGTACGTCACGGGGTCGACATAAAATACAATTGTAACCTTCTTCAGCGCATTTTTCAGCATCCGCTTCAGTTTTAATATGATCACATGCACAATGAAGCCATCGTTCACATTGAATACATTGAATTATTAAATCACCTTCATTGTATGACTCTTGACATGAGGCGCAAGCTGTATGCGAAGCACACGGACCACATTGAGTATAATTTTTTTGCCAATTACTATTAAATCCCGGATCATTGGATCCACATGTTTGACATAATGCACACCATTTACACTTCCACGTACCATGGGGTACATAATGCAATGGTGGATCCATACAATAGATATGATAACTGATATCACAGTCATCGCAAAGTATTAAACGACTCTCATCGTTACGCTCACCGCAACCCTCACATACCGTGCAATCAAGACAACGCCAACCTTTTTGTAATATTACCTTGGTGACTTTAACATTAGCACAATACGGATGATAACACTGACCACATTGTGCACACGCGATTAAACAACCTTCAGTGTCTGTACCAATTGCTCCACACATAACACAAATGTCCTGTGTCAAGACAAACTTGTCTTTGGCAGAGCACAAAACTAAACGATTTTCTACACCTGGTTCCTCCTCTTTTGAAAATGAATCTGATATTGGACGTTGTAATCCAACACCCGGTACACCAAATATCCCACGCATTTTCGCTTTTGGTCCCCTTTTTCTACCAAATTCATTCATTTTTTGTCGCTTTTGATATCCCAATTTACCAACGCCTTTCGGCCGACCAACAACACCCGCTAAACCTAAACGTTTTTTCGCTATTTTAGACGCACAAAATGGCTTTCCTTTCCCTAAACCTGTTGAATAAAGTGTATCTTCACATTGATAATCAAATTCTGATGAATCACCATCGCCATAAAGGCTTTCTTGCGATGCAGTTAAACTTGAATCACCACCTCCACCATAATCATCAATATTATCCTTACGCTTGACCATAGCCGTACTTTTACAGTGCAAACATACATACTCATAGTCCGGTTTTGATTCCTTGCGATGTTGATATGTCAATGGATCGGCTTCGGGATCACACGTGCCATGGACAAATTTTTTGCACGAGCTACACTGCACCATCTCACGATATGCTGCGGCACGATATGCCTTCCTACATAAGGGACACGAAAAACCTTTATTTCTTTGTTGATAACACGAATCGCATACGGTGTAGTGCGAGTGCCAACGCGATGATAGACCAGCACCCGGTGTACGGGAGCCACAATCCGTACAGACGCGACAGCACTTGCACTTCCAACCGTATTTTGGGACGGACGTGACAATTGGACGTAAACACCCTGGATGATATGCCTTGTCACACTGTTCGCACAGCATCACTTTTGAAGCTTCCTCTGGTTGTCGGCAAACCTGACAAACTCGACATGCCGCGCACTGCCATCCAGCTCTTACGCCTGGTAATAATGCCAAACCGACGCAACCGCCGTGGTAGTGTGCGCCGCAAATCGAGCACATCACAAGGTTTGATACGTCACCCATTCCATAACATTGCATACACGTAACATCACCATTCAGAAGAAGTGGTACTTGCCCAAGATGTTGACTGCAAAATAATGATAATGTCTTGATATCTTGAAAACAGCTTGATGCAGCGGCACATGGTAGATGAAAATAACGATTGCACGATCCCACTTTGCATGGTATACCAGCTCCATAATGTGAACAATAAGCGCACCGTCTTGATGATGCCTGTACTATTGATGGACTTATATTGTCTGTGATTAATGCTTGACTGTTGCTCGACCAAACAGCACATGATTGATGAACATAATAATGTCCAGTTGATTCAAATAACATTGTCAAATCGGGCTCTTCCAAATAACCCACAATTGTCAATTCTTCAACTGGTTCCGAAAAATTCGTTAAACTAACATTTCTACATTTTGCCAAACTTTTTTGTCGGCGACACGTTACAGCTCCACCAGCTCCACGTGGACTTTTATCACCAGTGGAAGACACGTCCATTAATAAATCTGATGTATCTTCACGATTAATATTTTTCTCTGGTGTGAAACCATCAGGACACGATAGTCTTATGAGTTCACCTTGGCCCAATTGACTTCTTTCACCCAAATTGCAGAACGCACAAACCTTTCCTGGCCTATTAAATGCCATAAAAATTGATTTAAATTTTGAATATGTATAAATAAATAAAAAATAGTGAAAAAAAAAAATTTTTTTTTGTACATAAAATATATATATATATATATATGAGATTAAATTATGAATCATATTACCATTGTTCTGCGATATACGGTGGTTCTTCTGGTGCTGGCATTGATCTATCCATACCAGACGATTCACCATCGATGTTTGCATCGTCTGTAAGTCTCAATGGACTCTGTGATTCTGAATGTGTATCATCATCTTTACTTTTAGTTCGTCGTGGTATACCTCTTGCGTATCCCAATCTACAATTATTAATTAATTTTTTTTTTGTTTTTTTTTTTTAGTTTAATTCTAATTAATTAATTAATTTATAAATATGAAAAATAATTCAACTTACCCTTTACCCCTATTTGATCCTCTTCCAAATGGTCGTCTAGAACCGCTACCTCTCATTGAACCTGGTGGTCTTTCTTTTCTTGGCCTACCTGGGCCACGTCTGATGTTCAATGGTTTACCACCGGGAAACGGAAACTTTTGATATCGCATAGGATCATGAAACACTTCATCTGGGGTAACTGAAAAATAAAATTTAATAATAAATAATTACATTATGACTTCATTATGTTAAATGAATTATATAATTTTATCAAATTCATCGGTTTTAAATTAATTTTATACAATAAATACACACCATTTCCGGGATTAGGTGGTACTCCCAAAAGTTGATCTGAATTAGCCGGTGACATTGGTATCCCGGAGGCTTCCTCATCATCATCATCACCATCAGAAGCCTCATCGAGTTCCATTTCCTCCTCACCTTCAAGACGCTCCTCATCATCCATGGCAGCCCCTTGTGGACTTGGTACTAACCTAATCGTAATCATAAATATATTATCAAAAAACATTGATTTCACTACTTTATCTATCAAACTACTTATCTATCTACATATATTTTTCTTTCTTTCTTTCTTTCTTTCTTTCTTTTTTTCTCCTTCTCTCTCAATCTCTTATGAAATTCTAATTTATTTTATTCCCTTTGGCACAAATGCACTATGACCGGTCATCAGGTTATGCTTACTCATTCCGATTTTCCTCTCTTAACCTAAATGAATTTCCCGGAAATACATAACATAATATAACATTGTTTCGAGGAAACTTGATAAATTTGAAAAAAAAAAAATATATATATATATAATTTTATGAATATGTCATATTTTTAATGCTCAACACTAAAGTGATAACGAATTGACATGGCATTGATGGTATGATAGGGCTGATTTAATTGTTTTTGTATCGCACCGCTTCACCCGGTTACTCGTTCTCGATCACTAATCACATAGACACTTTTTTTTTTTTTTTTTTTTTCTCTTTCTCAACATTAAAGTTATCATCAACGTCAACATCAACATCAATGTTCCTTCCTGTTTGCGAGGTCAGTACAAAACAGGAGCCACAAATTTTTGACGAGAGTCGGGATTCTCCAGGAGGCAATGCAATCATTCACCTCCTGGTAGAAATATCACGCCGGTGTGTTTAATGAGGACCCACGCGATGGCAAAGACAATGCAAACTTAATGTGTACGTGCATGTGTATATTTGCTTGCATATATATATATATATATATATATGTATACATGTATACATATATATATATGTATGTATGCATGTATGTATGTATGTATGTATGTATGTATAGATGGATGGATGGATGGATGGATGCATGAATATATATATATATATGTATATACGTATATATGTGTGTAGTGCGATACGTTGAAAAACAACACCGTGACTAGGATGTTGAATAAAATAAGCACTGGGTGAAGTTATCGCGGGGCAGGATGGCGTGCCGCTCGGTACACTCCAGCCCACTCTGGGGGAAGAAGAAAAGAGGCACGAGCGCTTACACACACATATAGACATATACACACACATATATATATATGCATATATATACATGTACACATATACCAGGGAGAAACCACCGACGTGGGCACTTCTTCACCGACGGCGTAAACTGCGGGCGTCGACTGATTCCCGGGTATCCAATTTACATGTCTAGCATGAATATGTTTCAATTGTTCAAATGGAAATTGAGTAATAGGTCATGAGATGTTGGTTGGATGGAATAGTGATGGAATACGGGAACTTGGGGGGCGACAGAAACGCCATTGCTATGTCAGGGTTTGTAGGCTATAAACACACACGGGGTCTCTCCCCCGCCTGGGCGCTCGCGAGCCAACGTCTCGAGGTAGCCAACCAACCGTGGAATAAACTTTAACCTTCACATATTTATCACAACGTACCTTGCGATTATTGCTCTCCCGTTAACAATCCCATCGCACTTTCGTATCCTAATTTTCCGGGCACCACGGCGAATTTTTTACAGTTGAACCGAGTAAACATCTTGCAGGCAACGGAAAAAAATGTCACAAGCAGCTACTCGAACGGAAGAGTACGCGACGAACGAAAGTACTAAAGTCCCGGAGGTATAGTGTAGAGGGCAGTTGTGAGTTGCGCGCACTCTCAATGACACTCAACACAACGTTGTGGGATTGGGTAATTTGAAAAAAATAAAAAAATTATAATCAACGTGAAGGAGAAGAAGGTGCGGATTGGTTGGAATGCACTCGGCCAAGAGAAGAAAGACATCAAATATGGCGTACGGTTTAATCGGGTTCGTGCAATACGTGTGGCGCCCTCGTTAAACGACACCGACGCTCAAAGAAAATCTGAATTTTCAGTGGAATTTATCAAGAGAGAGAAAGAGAGAAAAAAAAATCACAAAATTATCAGAATAACATTAATGACTAAACAAAGAAATAAATATTAATTGTTATATTTTTTTAGTACCAATATTAAATCATTTTTATGTTGTAATTTTTGTGTAAAGTGTCGGCAAGTGGAACTTGTTCTTTGTTCAAAAATTTTATCATATTGATTACAGCTGAAAAAAAAAAAACCATTACTGTTTATAAATACAAGATTTCTTTTCAGAAAATGGTGATGCTTAATTGTTGAGTTTTTATTAATAATAAATATTACCTTGCTCATCAGTTTTCTCCATGAACATTTTGATGATGGAAAAACGCTTCAATTGGCTTAATGCCATCAAGAAATTTTGAAGGAGCATTGCATCATTAGAATTGCAAAAGTGTTGATTTAAACAGCGTAAAATAATACTCAACATTGGACTATCTAATTTGTTTCCTATAACTATTTGAATAAAGAAAAAAATTCATCACCATTCATACTCCAATTCCAATTGAGTTTATTTATACATACCCATTTCTAAATTATCAGAGCCCAATGATCGTAGCAATTGTGCGTGTAATGTTAAATCAATATCATTCCCCAATGATTGCCATACGCAAATAAATTCATATGGAGTATTTATATTCATATTTAACTCTTTACGAGCATGGTCACCACTTATAAAATTCAATTTTTCTTTATCATTATCACATTGCGTAGTTTTCTTTTGTAAAGTCAATACAGGGTTTTCAATATTGTCATTTGGCAATTCTTCAATTATTACTCCAGATGAGCTATTGCGTTGAACTGATTTTTCAACATGTGTAAAAATTGTCTGAGTTTTTGGATACTGTTTTTTATTAACATCAATACACTTTGTTGAATTTTCATCACAATAATTTCCCTTTTTATGTGGCAATGGCTTTGTATATTGCGACGATGTTGGAGCTCTATCACAAAAACATATTTCATATTTTTTCTCATATTGTTTATATAATGTATTATCTATTTTTTCAATATTTTTTTCATTATTATCATCTTCTATCTTCATTCGAACTTTTTTTGATTTGCAGGGAATTCGTAATTTTTTTATTGCAGCTATTGCAACGTTATTGGTTGGTTCTATTTTAAGTACAGTTTCATAGTCTGCTAGAGCCTGTGAAAAAAAAAAAAAAAAGTTCACGATCTAAATCATAAAAATTGAATTATTAAATATTCATAAATATATACTTTGTCATTAATTTTTAGCTCTTCAAAAGCCATCGCTCGTCTCAAAAGTGCTTTGATATTTGTATAATCCATTAAAAGAACTTTATTGCAGTCTTCTACAGCGTCATTAAATCGATGCAATTTAATATCTGCAAGAGATTTTTTACTCATGAATATGAATACAAATTTAAAGTAGATAAAACTTACATGTAATTGCTCGATTATTATATCCATTAATTGTAGAATCTATCATAAGACTACCATTGTAAAATTGTAAAGCTTCTTCATAATCGCCAGCTTTGAAAGCTTCATTGCCTTTTTCTCGTTCTTGATCTGCCATTACACTCAGTTCAGTTCCAGTTAGAGTTACTAAAATTGTGGAAAAAAAAAAAAAAATTACACATTTGTATGAATTTAATTAAATAAAATATATCATACATTTGTTGACTAATGTATCACGTGATATTTTTTTGAGTTTTTCATTTTGTTTATGTTGTTTTTTTTTCATTTGAATTTGTCTTTGTTCTTCTTTTAAATCAATTCTATTCAATTCAGTATCGACATCATATTTATTCCATGCATCATAGTCACATGATGAAATACGTGTATTTTTTTTTTGATTTTGTGATGATTTTGAAGATGATGTAGATTCAACAGTTATTTTTCGGATTTCAGGCTGTGGAATTACTTCATCTTGGCTCAATAATTTCCCATCATTCAAGTCTTTCTCTCGCATACTCATATGTCTCATCCAATCATCGATATCAGTGTCAATTTCAAGTTGTATATTTTTTTCTAACATTTTGCGTGTAATGACAGGTTGAATTTTTCGTAGTACAATACTTTCTGGTTTCACCATAGCTAATCGTTCTTCCGCATGTTTAATTAAATGTGGATAATAACCTTCTTCACCGGATCTATTGATAAAAAATATTTTTTTAAATATATAAATATTATTTGAATAAATAATGATAAATAATTTACCGTAAAATAAGAACGATTCGTTCAATTTCTTTGACATTTTTACATTCTGTTATGTATTCATACGATAAATGTTCAACTGGAATATTATATTTTTCAAGTAAAGAACATTTTTCAAATGGTTTTTTTACGGTTATTAAATCAACTTCTTCATTGTCCATTTTCGTTATTTACTCATTATGGAAATAATCAATTTACGATGTGATTAATAGCTTGGAAACAACTTATTGTTTATTAATTAAATTCACGTCACCATGGATACAATTTTTGTGAATTTTGTTTTCCCATTTTTAAAATTTTACCGGGTAATGTCTGCACATTTGATAATAATGAAAATTCGCATATACAGAAATATATATATAGAACGCTTGCGTCGATAATACAGAAATGTATACAGGTGGACGCGTGTTTATCGATAATATGATAATGGGGACTGAGAAGATTTAAATTTTTTATTGACAAGTAAGAAACGACAATGGTTCATTACACATTGAGGTGGCGATAGTGTATCCTTGCGGAATTATCATCAACGAAAAATATGTAAACACCTAGCGGTATAACATGAAACTAAAAATATAGATACCTGTAAGTAAAGCAGAGAATCTACATAATCGACAATTGTAACAGCGCAAAGGTTCTCAAACATTAATTTTGATATTATTTTCGTTCAGTCTCTCCTTAGTTTTGTTTGAAGTATCACGTTTGCCTCCATGCATGTATATATATATATAATCATATATTGGGATCGCTTATATTAATCATGCAAAGAATGTGTGTATTTTCAGAGGAATTTATTGTTTGAAAATGAGTCATGGTTGCATTTATTAAGATAACGTATATGTTAATTTTGGACGAGATTTTTCCTCCAATAATATTTTATATTATTTACCAAATCAACTTATTTGTCATTTATATATTTCTTCATCCTTCAGATAATGCAAATATACAAATATATATATGATATAAAAATAAATATATATACAAGAAAAATTGTATGATGACAATAGTTATTACACCGTCATACATGACTTGATGCTGTTAACACACAGGCGCAATATTATATTGTTAGCGGGTATGACGGCGCTCTCGATGCCGCAAGTAAAGCGCGTGTAGCCAGTAGTGCATATTAGGTGGTGTGCCGGGACGAATGCGAGCATTCGCCGGCGAGCGCTCGGTGTGAGTGGTCGTGTTTTATCTCACCTTTATCATATCGCATACGTATCACAACTTGCAATTGTTTTGTGAGTTTTTAAATCTCTTATCAGCTATTTCTCCCGTGTTGAGAATAAAAAAATACATCATAATAATAGTACACAAATGAGGATAAAAATGTTATTAAATCTCGTGCGATGATAATGATGATGCGTTTATTATTTTGGAATTTAATAAAAAAAAAAAAATATGTATATATAATAATTTATAGATAAGTGATTATTTACATTTCGTTTAATTTGTGTTATGCAGTGAATTTTGTCCTATTTGGAATGATAAAGAGACTTATGGAATTGCGGTGTATTTTCTCGGGAGGTAAACAGAGATGTCTATCTTATAGTTTTGATAAGCTAAAGCGAAAGCGGTGCACAGTATAATACAACACACACATGCATACACACATACACACACTCATATGTATACAGATGCACGTACACAAGTTTGTTGATTTTTTTTTTTTTCTCTTTTCTGTTTTCTTTTCTTTTATTATTATTTTTTTTATTCTTTATTTTTTTATTTTCTCTCAGTTATTTTCTTACACCTTCTTCGTTACTCGCTTTTGCTCTTATTATTTTTTGAATTCTCTCTGATATTTTTCGCGTGCAAAACTCGTGTGTAACGTGCTCACACATAATATTCGAAAAAAAAAAAAAAAAAAAATCATTAGAGCGTAAAATTCGTATTGCCACATGTGTCATTCTGGAAAAAAAAAAAAAAAAAAAAACAAAAATGCGTTTAATTTCAAATCTTTACTGTCATACGAATTTAAATTAATTAACAATTAATTAATTAATTAAATTAATTAAAAATTTTTCACAACAAATAATTATTTATTTATTCTTTTTTTTTTTTTTTTTTTTTTTTTTGAAAATATCATTTGAACGACGATAAACAAATTGTTTTAAATAATTTTTTCGATCACGCAACTGTTGTCAAAAAAAAAAAAAAAAAAGATAAATAATAAACGAATTAAAAAAAAGAGAGAATAAAAATTAAACAATTTATTCCTATATATTTTTTTGGTTGGATTTTTCCGTATTGATTGTGTAGGGTGTCAGTGGTTATTTATTTATTTATTTTTTTTTTTTTTCATTTTTTTTTCTCATTGCTTATATTTATTTATTTAAAAAAAGTGTATAAAATAAAAATAATAAAAAAATTATACGATTGGTAAACACATGTTGCATACTTCAGTCTCGTCTGTGGTGTGTATCAATAACGATTTGCAATTTGCAAAAAAAATATTTTTCCACCGTTTATCCATGTTTTGAAAACTTTTATTTTCACACAATAAAAATAAATAAGAAAAAAAAAATAATAATAATAAAAAAAAATTTTGATTCAAATATTTCACATAAATTATATGAAATATTATAAATAAATAATTATATCAATACAATATATAAAATTAATGTTAAATTTCATTAAAATATTTATTGGAATTTTTTATTTATATTTCATAATTATTCATTTATTTATATATTTATTTATTTATTTATTTATTTATTCATTTTTTTTTTTTTTTTTTTCATTTTACAGTGTCAATGTGAAATACACTGTATTGTGACAGTGCAACTGATGATGGTCAAGGTTTTCCTGTATTATTATCCAGAGCATTTTGGAATCTCGACCACGTCCCACGAGAACGTCCGAAGCTTTAAAACTGCCGTGCACGATCATCCAGAGAAAGTGAAGCGCTTATATACACACGTTCGATATTAAGTACTTACAAGTGTGCGTGCGTGTGTGTGTGTGTATGTGTGTTGTGTACGTTGATCGCGGTGTGTGTTTATGTGCACAAGTTAAAACGAGACGAAGGCGCGCGCCAAGAGCAAAGAGAAGAGAAAGAGAAGAATCTGTTGGTATTATAAACGTAGTAGTAGTGTGGCGCCTCGGTCAGTCCGACAACGTGACGGACCACAACGACGACGACGACGATTCTCTGTCTATTACTGAGATTCCACGGGTGTCTTGGCACCTTTAACGTGAGAAACATCACACGTCTCATTTTTATACACAAGTGTAAAAATATAATTAACATTAAATGTGTAATTTTCAATTAATTTTTATTCATTCAAATAATAATAGTGAAAAGACGAAAAAAAAAAAAAAAAGTAATAATAAATAAATAAATGAATAAATAAATACCGATATATGATGAGTTATATTTGGAACATATTAAAAATTGTGTGTTTATAATTTTTACAGTGAATTATAATTTAAAAACTTTTGTGGTTACTGATTTGTTTTCACGATTCATTCGTGGAAGATACCAAGTGAAGATAGTAAAACTGCGATTCGACCGCAGGCTCACCAGGACCTTGCCAGTTGATTGCTTGGTAAGGTGGTGGTGTTTCTACCAGGAGATAGAATATAGAGGTGGTAGTGAGTGGTATTCAAGCGAGAATTACGTCGGCTTTTCGCGCAACACTCATGAGTGGCACGTGGAAAAATAAATTAAAAATAAAAAAGTTAAGGTAACAGAAAAAAATAAAAAAAATAAAAAAATAAAAAAAAAACACGAATAATATTGAAAGAAGAGGAGAAAGAGGAGAAAGAGATTGAAGAGGAAGTTATAATTTAACCTGGCGACGCCAGAGTGATTCCACCTCCACCATCGCGTGGAAATAATTACAAAGCGGTTTCGTATATGTTCAACTTCGTGACTTCATTGCCGCATTCCAAATACAAAAGGAAATAAACAACATACATTTTTGTGACTCAAGTTATAAATAAAATATATAAAAGTGATTGTCGTTATAAATACCAGTGTGAATTTGTTGGAGAAATTTCTTCCACACGTTTCTTCTTTTTTTTTTTGTTTTTTTTTGTTTTTTTTTTCTCTGTGCCCAGTGAATATAAATATATACACATATATATATATATTTTTTTTGTTTAATTCTTTATTTTTTGTTTTTTATTTTTCATTTTTTTTTTTTTTTTTTTTTTTTTTGGCAATAAAAATTAAATTTAATACAAATGTATGGACATATTATGATGTGTCTCTGTGGTTCAAACGACACCTGAATTATCATCGTGGGATGACTAACGTCAACAAGATCAGGGTGGTCGTCCTCGGCAGCGCCAGAGTCGGCAAATCCGGTGAGCAAATAATAAACAAAGAACAAAAAAAAAATTTTATTCCTCTCTCATTCTATCTTCCACTCAGCCTATTTAATTTTATTAATTAAAAAAAAACAAAAAGATTAAAATTAAAAATTACAGCAGTCGTTGGGTATTTTTTTTTTTGTTCCACATATGAAGAAGAAAGGACGAAAAAAAAAAAAAAAAAAAGATAGAAAGAACAAAAAATAATAATAAAATAAATAAATAAAAGAAAGTAATGAACAAATGGATAATAAAAAAAAAAAAAATAAAAAAAGGAGAAGAAGAAGAAGAAGCAGTAGCGTTTGTAATTTATTCTCACGCGGCTTCCTTTAATGCCGATCTTCCTGACGAGGATATCGTTTGTGTGGTAAAATACCGAGAGAGCGAGGAGAAAAAGGGAATGGGATAAGGGGAATAAGAGGTAGAGAGAGGAAAAGTTGACAGAGGACACCAAAGAAATCCTTAAAGGTCTCTTTAGACCCATAGTATTTCTCAGAGTCCTCCAACCGTATGCTGTAATAAGGACCCTCATGTGGACATTATCAAGTATCATCGCGTTCCTCTTCTTACCTTTTTCTTTCCTCTCGACTCGTGCATGTGTGTGTGTGTGTGTGCGAGTTCTCGGTCGGGGATCTCGAGTGTTAAATCGAACTCTATATCCAACTTATATACAATAAAATCCCGGTTCTACAGGTTACGTACAAAGATGTCGACACGTGATTATTCAGTACTTTGTTTGACAATCTCACAAAAAAAAAAAAAAAAACAAAAAACAAAAATAAAAAAAAAATAAGAAATAAAATTACGAAGAAGGAAAAAAAAAAAAAAAAAACAACAGAGAAATAATTTCAATTAATTTTTCGGTGAGAAAAAAAATTATATGTAAATTTTAATATAAAATATTTGGTTAGTTTTTTTTTTTTTTTTATGTTAATTATTAAACTCAATGTAGTGAAATTACAATTAGAACAGTATGAAAATTTAATTGGACTGTGAAAACACTTCCTTGATTTAATTTCACTGATTATTTGAGATTAATTATGACGATAGCTTACATTTATTTAAGAAATATAAATGAGAAAAGTGTCGTTCCACGAAATCAGGAAGCTATTTGAATATCTTTTCTCATCGACATTCGCATCTGAATAATTAACAACTCCCACCACGAGGTAGAAAATAAAAAAAAATAAATAAAAAAAAAAATAATAAAACAGAAACCCACCCACCCACACACACACATTGGATATAAATGCAAAGGCCAATGTTGCATTGGCTTATCGATTTATATTAAAGTTTGCACTGTATGTCGTTGTTTCCGTTATCTGCACGAATGTCCCATCCCTGTTTTATATATATATATATATATACAACATTCGCTTAAGATATTGCGCAAGAAGTTTGTGGCGGGCCCTCGCTCTTTCGATCACCACGAAAAACCTTTCTAAATACTTTTAATTAATTGAAAAATCGCACGAGAACGAAAGCGATGCATTTCACTGAGTTGATTAACCTTACAGATATTCTCGTGATGGCATGCAAAAGCCAATAACATTCAATTTTATAATATATACACTAATATATAAAAGAAAAAAAAAAAAAAAAAAAAAAAATATGACAAAGAAAGAGAAGATTATATACGTGTTTACAAAACAAAAAAAAAAATTTTATAAATTTATTATATTTATACTTTAGTCTTATATAATTGACCGATTGTCTATTGGATGATTTTTTAATTTTTTTATTTTGTTTTATTTTCTTTTTTTTCTTTTTGAGTTGCAGACATTTAAACTTCATGCCTGACGATTCATATATATTATTTAATATAATTGCTATGATCACAAAGTATATTGAGAATTGACCTTTTACTGTAAACAAATAAATATATATATATATATATGAGTGTATGTGATAAATATAGAAGTGATACCAGGAGATCCATTTATCTTAGTTGATTGTCTTATTGGTTGAAATTGAAAGTGTTGCAAACACCATCTACCCATTATATTGTCCAATGTTTCAATATATAATGTAAATGTTCATAAATTCATTTGGAATTAATCCAAGTTGGCACCAGTGAATAATATAAAAATTAATCAACTGCAAGAAGGAAAAAATAAAATTATTAAATAATATAACAATAATAATAATATCAATAATATTGAGAAAAAAAAAATAATAATAATGAGTATGTCGATGAATTTCTGCGAAATAATAAATGATATATAAAATATATAACGTATGTTTGATGTAAATGAAGGTCGATTATACAGTAGAGTTCAAAATTATATGATGCAATTGTGTTTTTACAATTGAAATGAATTTTTTTTTTTTTTTTCGTTTAATTTTTATTTCACAATTTTACTGAATGTTATTTGAATTATTCAGATGGAATTTGATGAATTGTAAAATTGAATAATTTATTGATTTACATTTATTTTATATTTGATTATGTAAAGTAATTATAGTGTTATTTGTAATAAGAATAATTTTAAATATTTATTTGTTTGTAGGTGTTTAATAGTTATTAGTGGAGTATTGAAAATGAGAATTATATTATATAGAACGGAGGGAGTGGATGATATGGGTAGTGGTGGAGTCGCGCGTGCCAGTTAATAAATATTCTCCAAGTGATGGACTTGCGGATAAAACTCGTTTTCATGATGTTACAAGTACAGCGCAATGACGAGTAGAGAACGGTGAAGGAGAAATCTCTTGACTGCTTTTAAGTATAAGAAAGCATAAGAAGAAGAAGAAGAAGAAGAAGAAGAAGATTGACCTGACATCACGTCTATTCTCTGAGGAGAATGAAAAACAGTGAAAGATATACAGACAAGACACGATGATGATGATGATGATGATGATGATGATGATGATGATGATGATGATGAAAAAGTGTTGTTGGTATAAGCAATAGATTTGTTTATTGAATTAGTGCTAGTAGAAAAGTTATTGATAAATTTAATGATGTAAATATTCACGTTGGTGTATACATTTTATATTATTTCATTTATAAATTTATTTGGATCGACAATACAAAAATTTTCCTAAACGTTTAAAGAGACAAGATATTATTTTATATGTAGCACATAGATATAAATTTTTTTTTATAAATATTATTTATAAGTAATAAAGTCGTGTGTCATTCAAAACCTTCAACCAAAGTGAATTTAGATTGGAAATTTTTGCTTTAGGTGAAAGGTTTCATATGTGGATTTATTTTGATGAAACATCAGTGTTGATTTCATCGTCATACAAAATCTTACCTATGATATATAAAGAAAAGAAGAGAAGATAAAAGAAGAGAATGATGAAAAGAGTAATTGAAAGTTGAAGAATTGCTCGGGGCGACAATTCACTGGACGAGACAACGTCATCCTTCAATTCTTAAGTTATATACTAGTACATCTTGATGTTGGTGTTATTATTTGTATTTTATTTTGTATTCTTGATTTATAATTTTCTTCAGTACTGAATAATATTTGCCTCAGGCTAAATGGTCATGTATAAACGAATGAGGTGCTAGTATAGGATTATATATATATATACATTCATGTATTTGATATTTTATTGAGATAAAAATTGAAAAATATTATGAAAAATTTTATTTCTAATTATTATTTAAAAGTGACAATTATCATTTGAAATAATATTAATCAATTGTCCAAATATTATCAATTTATTTAAATCAATAATAAATGTATATTTATTTAAATAAAAAATAAATAAATAAATAAAAAATAAAAAAAAGGCAAAATAGTAAAGTGAAAATCAATGTCACGATGAAATGTGAGAATAGTCGTTGATTATTCGATACAATAAATAATTTTATCTCTCTCTCTCTTCAATTTCAATATACATATATATTTCATTCCACCTTTTCCTCAAGCTTTATTTTTCTCTTCACGTGTTTGAAGGGCCTTTGGTCTTTCAGTCACGCGTAACGAGGTGGCAAATGAATGACGCATGCAAATACAAAACACCAACAAGAGAGTTAGACTTTCTAACAAGCCCCAAGGCACACACACATGTCAAATTTATCGATGGCAATTAGTGTTCACTAAGCGGAAAAAAAGCCGCTAATTATTATCCACTGATCTATGTATACACATCAACATTTCGTGTATATGGAAAATACAAACACCCACATACATATATAAATTTATTTATTTACAATTTGAATAGCCCTCGTGTGTTCTAAGTTATTGATACAGAGAATGACACACGTATATACAATTAATATAATTCCTCTTCTGAAGAAGAAGAAGAAAAAAAAAAAAAAAAAAAAAAAAAATCTCACATGAAAAATTCTTTTATATATTCAAAAATAATAAATTATTATTTTTTTATTATAATATTTATCATGTGAATTCACTTCCTGACTTTTGGCTCTCATGATAAATTTTTTTCCAAGTGTATATTTATTTATTTATTTATTTATTTATTTATATATTTATTTATTTTGTTTGCAGCGGTGGTGGTTCGGTACCTAACGAGACGTTACATTGGCGAGTACAGTTCAACGAACGGTAAGTCATAAAAATCCAAAATATATATTTTTTATTATTTATGTGTTGTTTTATAATATATATATATATTATTTATTTATTTCTTTTACCTTATGCAAGAATATTGATTTATATTCTGTATATGCAAGGTGGTATATGTAGTGCAGTAATTCAACTGGTGTACAAAATATCAGTCGTTAAATAAAAAAAGTAAGAAAAAAAATTTCAAAAGGGCGACGGTTGGGGTGAAAGAAATATATTCAAAAAAAAAATAAATAAATAAATAAAAATATATATATATATATACACGAAGAATTAAGTGCACACGCGCAATAGGGACAAGTGATATCTCTCGTTTGTATTAAAATTACAAAAAAAAAAAAAATAATAATAAAAAAAAAATCTTGAGCAAAACATGCGCGTTTAAATAACAGTAGAATAATAAAATATCTTCTCGACACTCGCGCGACTTGTCGGTCTAGTTTTTTGCCTTCAGGTATTACACATATGTATATGAGATCCGTTGATTGCTTTATTGCCGGTATCTCTTCATGTTTCCTTGCTATTTCTTTCAATCGTTTCTCTTCGTGTGTGTACTGCACTTGAACATTCAATATTCATCATTATTTCATTGAAATCTTAAATAATAAATGAAACAAAAAAAGTCACGGGACAAGATATTATTTTCATATTATAATCATTTATATTGAAACAATAATCAAAATTGTAATAATAATAAATATAATATATATAAATAATCTTTGATAAATCGTAAAGAAGCTTGAGACTAAAGTGAGAATCTAATTCTGAGAATACGAGCAGTTACTTTATAAACGTTTATCTGTTCGTCTCGTCTTTTTCTTCTTCCACCTCCAGTTCTTTCATTTTCTTCTTCTTCATCATCATCATCATCTTCTTCTTCTTCTTCTTCTTCTTCTTCTTCTTCTTCCTCTTCTATTACTTTTACTTTACCCTCATCATCTTCTTCATCGTGGCGTCGCTTTCAATCGATCTAAAGCGGTCCAGTTTTATGCCGCAAGGCCTCTCTGTTACACACAGCAAACGATCACAGTGTGTTCTTATTGTTGTTGTTGTTGTTGTTGTTGTTGTAGTATGATAAAGGTTAGGTATAGACCTCTCTAACTTTTGATATCAGTAGCTATATCGAGAGGAATACACAACGAGTAGAGTGAGGTTGTACAGCTACAGAGACGATACCCTTTGAAAATGGTCTAGATGATCTTACGTTCCTTAAAATACTTCACAACAAATCCGTATCTTCTTTCCAAGTAATCGATCTACATAAATCTACAAAACAAAAAAATACGAAAAAAATTTCTCACTATTCATTAATCAATAATATAAATTATACACGGATAATTTTATATATTGCAACATTACATTTTATATTACACAAATTACATAAATTCCACTTGATCAAAAAAAAAAAAAAAACAAACAAAAATAAATAAATAAATGAACAAGTACATAATTTAAATTTAATACAAATATAAATATTGATTAAAAAAAAAAAATTAAATTACTCAAGACAGATAAATCATCAAAAATTACTGGATTTTTTTTTTTTTTTTTTTTTTTTCAACTCAATAAATTAATTTCGTTAATTTATAATTGAAATTAATTATTTTATTATTTTATATTGTTGCTCTCCTTCTTTCTGCACACAGACTTTTATTTTTTTTTATTTTCCGTTATTTCTTCTAATTCATTGTTGAAATATAAAATTTAAACTGACAAGTTGCGGTGTGAGCGGAAGTTGCAAACTCAAGAGGCAACGTCCTCCATGTTCCGAGCTTTCTATAGTTCCATGAATATACACGTGCGCTTATATATATATATATATATTTTTGCCTGGAAGGAGAGAAGCCCATGGTGAGGGTACTATATACAAGGCGGAGATTTAAAGACTCGATATGAAATAGAGCCCGAGAGGTGGGCCTATATTCTCTTCTCTCTTTATTATTTTATGCTCTCCTCATTTTATGTCCCGTTTCTCTTTCTTCTCTTCTTTTAAACCCTCAATACATATATATATATATATATATATATATATATATATATATATATTTGACTTTGTGTGTGTATGTGTGTGTGTGTGTTGTATAAATGTGTATACAGAATGCAGATCTCTCTCATAACTCATGCTCAGAGGCTACTTCGCCCGTAATAATTGCTACATGCCCATGGATATAAAGTCAAAGAGTAGGAAGGTTGAATCCATCGACAATATTTCCCTCATTTCTTCTTTTCTTCCTTCATCTCACGATAAATAAATAAATAATATCCAAAATTTTTAAACACTCAATAATATATATATATATATATATATATATATATATGTATATATATACATGAATAATTAATATTTATATTTTTTAAATATATACATTTCTCTTTTAATCATAAAAATCTTGTTTTTGTTTATTTATTATTATTTTTTTTTTTTTTTAATGTATTTCAATTAATAATATTAATGAATAATAATTGATCGAAAATTTGGGTCAAAAATTTTTATAATTGATTGAAATATCAGTTTTGTTTAATAATATAAATCAGCAAAAAAAAAAAAAAAATTAATAAAATAAAAAATTAATAATAAAAAATAAAAAATTCAAAAAAAATAAAAAAATAAAAAAATTATTTATAAAATAAAATAAATCATATAACATAATATTTATCCAAATATAGAGTCATTAAATATATAGTTTATTTTGTCGGAGCACTAAATTCGAGTTCGTAAATAATGTTTGGCCCTTAACGATCTATATATACATATATTTTTTTTTTTTAATTTTATTTTATACACACCCATATATATATATATATTCATTCATTACACCGATTTATTTTTTTCTTTCTCTCTTTTTTCTTATTTATCTTCTACTTGTTCATTTTTTCTCGCCTCTCAGTGGTCTCTTCCCCACTCAACAAGACCGATCATTAAAGAATGCACACACATACACGCACGCACGCACGCAGACAGACAGACAGACAGACAGACAGACACACACACACACACACACACACACACACACTTTCTTTCTCTTTATTCCCCTTGCCACTTCTCCCCATGCTTTACTTAACGATCTCTAAAAATAACAAACACTAAGTGGATAAACTTGAGGGGAGAACGATCTCGCGTCTTTTTTTTTTTTTTTTTTTTTTTTTGTTTTCAATGTTAAATACTCGTGCAAAAATTCCCCATTGGCTTTAAACGATTCAATGGAGAATCACGCAATACTATTTATATAAATAAATAAATAAATGAATAAATTAAAAAAAAAAAAAAACAACAACAACAGCAATAAAATTTAATATTAAAAATATCATTGTAATATTTATACTATAATTTTTTATTAATTTTTATTGTTTAATATCAATATCGCAATGGAATTGTACAATAAATTGTTTTTTTTTTTTTTTTTTGTAAACATTTATTGTAGTTGTAGGAAAAAAAGAAACTTTTTTTTTTTTTTTTTTTTTCATCTTTTCTTATCATAATACAATCAATTTGATGTTTTTTTTACCGTTTTACACGATAATGGGCGAGAAGTGATGAGGGAGAAATAGTATTTTAACATATATATATATATATATATTTATGTGTAAACAGAGAGACGCCCTGGAACGGTGAAAGCTAGTAGATGTCGATTATTACGCACCAAGATGTGTACTTATGGGTTTTCCGCTGACGCGTTCAACGGCGAGATTTTATGGCGCCGTTACAATTACATAAATGTCAAAAAGTTTAGAGATATGATGGGAAAATTGTTACAAAACATCCAAGTATTTTTATAATATATATATATACAAATGTTTATTCGGTAAATTTATATTTACAGTTGAAAATTTATTACTATTATTTATATTCATATATATATTGTTAATTCATAATAAATAATCTAATGACAATGTATTGCATTTCAAATAAAGATGGAAAAAAAAAAAAAAAAAAAAAAAAACATTTTGTTCAATATACACATTGTGGATTTTTTTAAAAAAAATATAATTTGATTTATTTGTATTTTATTTGTGGAATTATCTTGAAAATGAGAACACATTAAATGGTATGAGAATACATTTGTATCGATAAATCGGTCGTGAGTATCGCTCAGAGGTCGTGAAAGTAAACGCTTCAATTTCCCAACAGAGAAAAATAAAATTGTCGACTTCATTCTCTGATACTATATATATATATTTGTATTTATATATAGATATGTATAATACATAAAAGAACGTCATGATGATATTCCTCTTAGAGAGTGATTACCTCGAGTTTGTACTCTCAAATCAGTTCTTTTCATCTATGATGAACCGACACACACATACACACACAAACTAATACTGTCATAAACACATACACATGTATATAAAACTTGGATATAATAACATACATTGCGATTATTTTATTAACAATGAAAAATTTTTATTTATTTATTTTTTTTTTTTCCAATCTCAATATCAAATTTTTCCATTTTTAACCTCAACATCCACGACAAACAATAAATTCACAGAGATTAATTTAGAAAGTAAATCCAATCATGATTTATATGTAATAAAAAAATTAATAAAAATTTTTATTAATAATAAAAAAAAAAAAAAAAAAAAAAATTAGGAAAAAAAAAAGTTGTTTTAAAAAATTCATTTGAATATTTAAAAATTTTATATATACTCAATTCTTATCGTGAAATCAAACGATGAATCGATTGAGTTGTTGTTTGTAACGACAGAGAGAGACAAAGATAGAGAGAGAAAGAGGGAGAGACACACGGAAGTGTATACTGTGCGCAAGTACGGTAGTCGTAAGACGATAAATAAACCCGTAAACACCTCGTTGGATCGTATAATCGACGCTTGAACGTTTAAAGATATAGAGATGGAGAGATGGCGTCGGCATTGAGTTTTTAGAAGCAAATAAGGCTACTCGTCGTTATTAGTGCGTTACGGTTGGCAAAGTTTTATTGGCGAGTGAGAATAAATGCGAGCCAAGTGAGTTTTAAATTCATTGTAATGTTTCTATATACATTAACACATTATATCTATATCTTGTATATAACTGCATTGAGAAGAAAATACTTCTGGGGAAATTTATTGTTGTAGTGGTGAAAATGATCTTTAACCTCAAACGTATCCCAACAAAAATTATATTCATACATTAAATATATTTATTTATATTATATATTTGGTTATATACATTTTTTTATTATTTTTTTCTTTTTCTTCTTCTTCTTCTGTGTTTTTTTTTTTTTTTTTTGAGTTGTTTATTTTTATGTGGCGTGTCAATTTGAGATTTGATGGAGTTGAATGAATGGGAGAAAAAATGAAAGCGAGTATTTGTGTGAATTGCAGGAAACTGAGGCGGGAAAATTCGAGGGAAATTTTATCTATCTTGATTGCATATATATGTATTTATATATTTATATGTGTTGATCGATGTGAGTGCAGGGAAAGTCTTTCTAACGTCATCATTGTCCAGTTTATTGACGGTAATGATAGAGCGGTATCAAAGTATGTAAAAACTTTGCGAATTGTCGTACTCAATTTAAATTCAAGTTTCTCACATGCTTTCACACCACATGGATTATTAGATGAACGGGTATATTATGTATTTACACGACACATTTATTCCACTATTATCATCAATTTTATATTTTATATACAATTTATTATTTATATAAATGTATTTTAGGATAGAGAAGAAAGTGTTTTTTATTTGTAAAATGACATTGTAAATTTATATTTATAATAAATAAATAAATAAATAAATAAATAAATAAATACAAATTATGTCAAATACTAAAGTAATGAGGAATTTTTGTAGACGACCTGAATTTTTTTATTAATTAAATTCAGGTGAACTTCAATATGTCCCACTTCAGGATTAATTTTTTTTTTTTATCTTTTAATGCAATTTAAATCGTTGGATATTTAATATAATATTAATTATTTATTAAAAGATAATTACTCATGATAATTGTTGAGATTGATATTAATCTTTTTTTTTTTATTTCATGTATTTATGTTTCGGTGTACAATGTCCTTTTCTACTTATTAATTCCATGAGAATTTTCTCTACTAGTCAGACACTTCTCATGAGATCACTCGACCATTTTCTTTTTTTTTTGGTTTTCAGGTATAAAATCTCGACCCGTCCAATATTCGTAATTATTTTCCTTCATCCCAAATGAATGTTATAATTGAAATAAAAAAAATTATCATAATATTCCAATTTATTTTATAAAATTATCTAAATTAAATATTTAATAATAATTGATATTTTTTTTTGTTTTACAGATTATCTTTATCAACACAGTGCAACAATTGACAATGTCATGACAGAAGTGGAGATACTTGACACTTCTAGGTGCGAGGTGAGTTTCATTGACACTATCCAAAAATAAAAATTATTAATTTTTTTTTTTTTGTTTGAAATATTATTTACTATCTGTTTATATTTACCAATTAAAAATTATTTTTGTCATAAGATTTATACAACCTCGAGATTATTTCTGTTCAAAGAAGGTGTTTCCACGTGTATATATGACAAAAAATTCTATATATATATATATATATAAACACACGATAGACATATTTGAGTGGGCACACGCATGAGTTACGTTGCATTGCCAAGGGTCAAGTGTTCGTCATAGACATCCGGCGCGTCGAAGTATAATGAGCCGACACCGTGTGTATTCCACCTACGTTATACGCGCACAATTCTCGTTATATTTCATGACACAAAAGTTATATATATATATATACACATTACTACATAAAAATTTAGATATATATACTTATTCATCTTGTTATATGATGAACAATTTATTTGACACAAAAAGGGGTGGAAAAAAAAAAAAAGATTTAATAATTAAATTTGTCATGTGAATTGAAGAATTAATTATTTGCACATATTGCAGACAAATTTTTGAGAAATAAAAAATAAATTAGGATAAACTGAAAAATTGAAGATCATTCTCATGAGAAAAAAAAAAAAAAAAAAAAAACGCCAAATTTATTTATCACATGAAGACATTTTAAATAACTTAATAGACAGGCCTTTGCACAATAAAATCTATAATGTAATTTGAAAATTGGAGAAAATTACTAAAAACATTGCAAGATAAAAAAGCAAAAAAAAAAAATCACCCGGAATTTTTTATCTGAAAGAAAATAATTTTTTTCATATCATAAAAAAAAAAAAAAAAAAAAAAAAACATGGGAGATTCCATTACATTCAATTTATTTATTATCCTAAATTACTTGATTGACTAATTGAAATATAAAAATTAAAAAAAAATCTATATATATATAAGTGATTTACCACTCACTGACTCATGTTCGAACCGGCGAAACTAAAATTCCTATTGACTTGAAATTTGGCATAGAGATTGCTCATATAACGTAGACGTTCACTAAGAATGGATTTTGTGAAACTCCTACAAGAAAATTTTTTTTTTTTTCGAAGATTCGTTACAACCGGAAATGAAATGGTAACGGTTGCTATGGTGACGGTTGTCCTGGTGAGGAATTATCATACCTATATACTCAAAATCTGTCTATCAATATGAAAACAAAAGTTCATGATTCAATGCCAACTTACGTCCAGCGAAGCGGATGGGTATCAGTTAGTATATATATATAAAAATGGATAAATTTATAAAATATATAAATATCACAGCTGGACAAGGAGCACGTGTGCATTTATATTACTTCTTTGAACGATATCTCGATCGGTCGACGACTCACGTTTTGCTATAGTCGTGTGCATTATATAAATGTATGTGTCAGCATGGGACTCGATGTTTCGGGCATCAGCAGACACACGCAAATAAATATAAGACACAGACAAGACGGGGAAAGAGGAGTATGAGTAGAAGGATAAAGAGGAGGAGGAGGATAAGGGGGAGGAGGGGGGGGGGGGGTGTAAAAGAGTGAGAGAGAGACAGGAAGAAAATAAAAAAATATATATATATGTAAAAGTGGTTGACTCGTCCGCCTCTGCCTCCCTCGTACCATCAACACCTTTTTATTGCCGCCTTCTCGGTTGTAAAGGTATTTTTATATATATATATTATTTTTTTTTTTTTTTCATTACTGTCTGTCTTCTTATTTTACTTGTTTTTGCCATCTCGTTTCCCATCAATGACCAATGAAACAAATTAAAAAGAAAAAGAAAAAAAAAAAAAAATATCAGAGAAGAAGTGCATACATGAGTGTACATAATAAAAATACGTGTATGTTGGAATTCAATTTCAATTAATTATTATAATATAAATTGATATTTTTGAATATAATAAATTTTGTATTATAACGATTGATTATTAAAATTTTTTTTATTTTTGTTTTTTTAAAATTATAATAATAATAATAATAATTATTATTATTGTTTGATTAATTTGTTTTTTTTTGTTTGTTTTGTTTTCCGAGTTATTTTTGGATTGTAATAAAATATTGAATAGGTAGAGAAAGATAGAATGAAGATTGTGTTTATTAGTTTAGATTTAACATATTGATACATCAAAGATGTAATATAATTTGTGTTTGTATATAAATGATTGACTGAAAATGAAACTACCGTTTTGACTTGTCAATCAAATTTTTAAAGTAGAGACACAAATACACACAGAGACAAGTACGTATTTATAATAATTCGTTGAACCTATTCAAGGTAGTCAAGATATTAATCCACACATATCAATAAAAAAAAAAAAAAAAAAAAAATACCCACTCACTCATGTGCACAGACATATGAATATAGATCTGGGCCCAAAGATGAAATGAGTGATATGACAGCAATGCCAACAGTGAAGCGAACTTGTGTCACTGCACTGGAATTAAATTGTGCCGTGTACAGCAAATAAATGGAATGCAAAAAAAAAAAAAATATTTATACATATAATTTTTTTATTTTTTTTCAAATTAAATCATATAAAATAAATAAATAAATAATTAATAACAACACGTAATTTTTTTTTTTTTTTTTTTTTTTCTTATTCGTAAATCTAATTAAAAAAATGCCACACCGGAAGTACGCAAGGGCCAGTTGAAAATTGTGGCTTAATTTCACTGTGATGCTGTTTACTGATCTCACGACAACACTGTTGTGTCGATGAGACAGGTGCAAACATTTGGAGCGTAACCAGACACGTTAAAAATAAAAAATAAATGTATATAATAATAATAATAATGATGAAAAAAAAATTATATTAAGAAGGGAAAGAAATTAATAAAAAAAAAATAATAATAATAATAAATAAATAAAAATAATAATAAAAATTGTATTTAAATTAAAAAAAATAAATGAATAAAAAAAAAATAATAATAATAATAATAAAGACGAAGAAAAATAAATATGAGACGTATACAAGCGGAAGGAGACGCAGACTTTTTTCAGTGGTGCTCTGTAACGACGCCGAAAAAAATGTATAGACACAAATATATATATATATATGTGAATGTGTATGTGTGTGCGTGTGTAGGGGGATATAGTGGTGTGAGAGAATAAGAGAGAGAGATAGAGAGATAGAGAGGGAGCGTGTGAGGTAGTGGCGAGAAACCAGTTTGCTAAAAACAACCCGCCAATCAGCGAAGAGTTTGCGCACGGGCTACCGAATCTACAGGGGCGCGCACTAATACTCATGTCAGTCGACAAATACATATATATATATATTTGTTTGTCTGAACTTATGAAGATGGAAGGCAGGTACATGAGACTCAACGAGTTACTTGTGAGATATTTTTACGCTCCTGGTATTTCGTGTCTTCTTCATTTTTATTTATATATGTATATATTTAATTTTATTTTCATTGCATTCATTACTTGAGGCGAGATATTTTTTTCACTTACATTTCGTGTCTGATTATACGAGACTTTATCCAATACCCGCAGTCTCTTCCTTATATTCACACTCACACGCACACGCACACACTCGAATATTTAAATATTTATTTTAATTTTCGTTACTTTCTTATCTTCCTTCTTCCTCATTTAGTTTTTTTTTTTTTTTTTTTTTTTTCTTTCATGTTTCCAATGAGAAAACAATGAATTTTTTCGTAAGAAAAAAAAAAATAATTTCGAACAATACATTTGCGGTTTAAATTTTAATTGGATGAATTTTGCGAGGGTGTCTCTTTCTTTATACATCTCGCTACGCCAACGAGATATAAAAGAGGAAGAAAAAAAAAGACAAAAAAAAAAAAGGAAATAATAAATAAAAAATAAGAGGAGAATACATGAGCAGATGAATCGAATGGATAAATTCGCGTGACTACCGAGCGCCGCGTCGGCGATTTCAAACACGAGTCTATACACACGTATGTACAAATCGTTAGAGGGTCAGTATGGGACGCGACGTAAAAGGAGGAGGCAAACGACAAGAGTGTGTATGTGTTTATGCTACTGTAAGTTGAATTGTGTTTTCTGACTTGAATGTAAGGTGGGGAACGTGCGGGCTTTGATATTTATATATCGATGGTGGTTAACGGTTAATGTACTTCAACGCGTAGGTAACATAATTTTTTTTCTTTATTTATAAATAAAATCAATTTCATTTTTCAATTATTCAATCAATCGATATTTCAATACTACAAAATTTTATTCAGTTAAAAATTATAAATTTATCGTACAATTTTTATAAGATAAAAAATAAATTTTTTTTTTTTTTCCCCGTTATTTTTCTATTATTTTATCGAAAAATATCAGTATTTAAACATAAAAATGTAATATAAATTAAAAACAATTTTTTTGTTTTCATAATATGAAAAAATGGAGAGAGGGAAAAAAATTTTTTTTTTAATGAATATTGATGTTGATTTTGCAATTGTGCATTGGGGCATTTTGTATATATGTATATGATTTTATATATAGAGTATTTATTATACGGTGTACAGGCAGGATAGGGTTACATTTAAGTTAGCAAATGTAATCGTTAGTCGTCGTGCGCTGCTTGGTAATCTGTACGTGCGGACATTAAAGAGTATAGATTTAACGAATCCGATCCTCGTGATTTTCCACGCCCCAAACACACAAGTATAAACCCTCCTGTAGAATATACTCCCATGAATTTTTATTATAATTTTTTTTTTTTTTTTTCTTCTTTTGCATTACAATTCTTAATCGTTGGCCTTGCAATTCTTTTTTTTTTCTTTTTTTTTTTTTTTTTGTAATTCTTTAATTTTATATTTTACATTAATCATAATTTATTATTAAATTATTATTTTTTTACTCTTTATTTATATTTATATTTTAATGTAAAATTGATCATTTATTGGATTTAGTTTAATGTATTGAAAAAAAATAAATAAATAAAATAATAATAATATCAATAATAAATTTCCAATAGTTGGAATATTTAATTATGATTTTTTGATTGTTAGTTTTTTTTTTTCCGTTTGATTTCATTAAAAGTAAATTGAGTGAAGAAATCATTTTCTTTGATCATTGAATAGTAATTAGGGCCATACCATTATAAAATAAATCAGAAATGTATATATATATAAAAGGTAGCGAGACGGAACGGTGGAAGAAAATGAAATTGAACGGAGTGGAAGACATTGGCACATGGCGCAGTAGGTCAGACACAACGACAGCCGAGGCGTAATTCAATAACTGTACCTACAAATGCATTCACGCAGACGCAAATTATTCATCTTAAATCATCTCGCGCAATGAAAATATCGCTGTCCATTTTATATTTCATTGTTATATACATGGATTGTTTCATAATTTCTCTCGTGCAATTCTTATAAATTGTTTCTCGGTAAAATTTCAATGAATAAATTTAATACAAGTGACAATATTATATTTGATTATCCGTACATAGAAAAAAAAAAAAAAAAAAATTTATATATCATTTTTATACTGAAATATAAAGAAAAGGAAAGGAAATAATTGAAAATATATTAATGGAACACGCGGCAAAATTATCATTATCATCATTATCATCATCAAAGTGTTTTCAGTGTCTGTTTCTATTTATAAAACGCGTGGGTAATAACTACTTGAAGTATACACGTTTCTTACCGCGAAACCTCATTTACGGGTGCCGCGTATTTTCTTTTATTATTTTATTCCATAACAAACGTTACATTCCACATTGAAACCTCCCTACCCAATAATAAATTAAAGAAAAATTTTTTTTTTTTTTAAATTACCGACAGAAGATAAAAAAATTGATGGATTTCATTAATTACAAAACTATAATCAATCATTAAATACATATTGACTAAAACATACATGTATTTTTGGAAGTATAATTAAAAAATTTCATGAACACCCTATTAAGATTTAAAAAAAAAATATTTTTGAAAAAAAAAAAAAAAAATGATATGGTAAAGATGAAAATTTATCATAGAATTTTTTTTCTTTTTTTTTTCTTTTCTTTTGTAATGATATAACTGAAAGAATTGCATTTGTATAATATTAATATGTAATGAGATGACAGGTACTATATGAAATATTTTATTCTAGACTTCCCGCAGTGTGTGAGACTCGTGAACGCCCTCGTTATCCGTAGCTATAGTAAATAGCGGTGTCTCTCGTCCTCCACATGTTACTTCTTTACTTCTTCTTCTTCTTCTTCTTCTTTTCTTCTTTATTTTTTTCATCTCTATATTTTCATTTCAATTCCCAACCACATTTACCACTCTGTATGGTATAACAATTACGTTTGGCTTCCATCCACTCTCAAAGTCATTATAAAATTCAAACAATTGAAACAAACCAAAAGAAAATAAAAATTTTCACTCAGGATCTTTATTCATCAATTTTAAATAATTAAATAACTAATTAATTGATTAATTGATTAATCAAATTATTGTATGATAAATTTACTTTTTTTTTTCTCTCATATTTTTTACATTTATTGAATAATTTATAATTTATTATTTCGACATTATATCGAAAAAAAAAAAAAAAAAAAAAAAAAAAAAAAAACACGTACAGTGATGTATATATTTCTTCTTTTTTTATATTATTTTATCATTTTAAAAGATCTATATATATTGTGATTGTAGCACTGCCATGAAGTTTGTTTGGTACATATCCCTAGACTCGACATACAATTGCTCATAAATATTTATTGATCGATCGATATCGGAGCAATTGGAGTGCAGTTAGGTGTATTTCAACTTATCTCTCTTCTTTTATTCTTGTTATTATTATCATTTTTATTTATTTTATTTATTTATTTATTTATATATTTTTTTGATGGGACAATTTTATATCAAGATGTTTTTTCGTATGTGATATTTGTGATATTTGTTGTGAATATGTTCACATACGAGGATAAATTGACATTTCAAATAATATCATAAATTTATCAAAATTTATAGTCTGTTATTTTGTATATAATAAATTTGTTTTATGAAATTTTTATGAAATTTAAAAGGGATAAAATTATTATTATAAACTCATTTTTATTTTTTTCTAATTTTTTTTATTCATTTATTTATTCATTTATTCATTTATTTATTATTATTATTATTATTTCTTTTTTCGTTCAAATTGGAATTAGAGAAAAAAAATTGATTCGTGTAATTTAGAAAATTATATTATGCAATTTTTACTCACACGAGTATTTTACTTAATGTTTATTTGCGCATAATATCAGTATAGATGAATGATTTAGTAATGAGTACAAAATTACAGAATCGATTGAAATTTTATTTTATATAAAGAAAAAAAAAAAAATAAATAAATAATAAAAAATAAAAAAATGAAGAAAATTGTTCATGAAGAAAAATGATCGATGTGCCCGTGAATTATAAAATTCGATTGGATATTAGTAATTATTTTAAAATTGACTTTATATATTATCCAAAGGATGAATTATTTTATGTAATTCACCTATAATTTATTATTATTACCTTTCATTTTCTTCTTCATTATTCTCATCTGTCTATTAAAATTTTTTTTTTCTAAATCCACTTATCAAAAAAAAAAAAAATAATAATAATAAAAATAAATAAACAAATAAATAAATGCATAAATAAATGAAAAGTATTTACGTCAATTTTTTTTCTTCCCTCCTATTTCTCCTCTCTCTTTTTCATTTTGTCTTTTACTTTTTCCTCTTCTTCTTTTCCTTTCGTCTCTTTATGGTAAACAACTCACGTGTATTGTATACAACATGTGAAACCGTTAATTCCCAACCGTTTATGTCAATATAACGCAGTTATCGGTGGAGTTTGCATAGTACAAATGAGCGAGAAAGATCGAAATGGTGATTTATATAAATAGATGTATATAAAACTTAGCACAAGACATTACATTGTCCACCAGTGGTCAATCGATTTAACGTGGGCGAAAGAGTTGCACTCAAGGCAAATACTGTACGCCCACCCATGACAGTATAACGAAAGACAACTGTGTACAGTGACACATAGAGAAAATGATGATGAAAGATGAAACATATAAAAGAAACAATTGGAAAAAAAAAACAAAAAAATTTAAATTTCATCGTACAAAAAAAATTCACGATGTACTTTTATTATTATTATTATTATTATTATTATTATTATTATTATTATTTTTATAGGGAATGGAAATGAATAAGATGGAAAAAAAAAATAAATAAATAAAAATAAAGAGGACGAGTTTAATGCGTTTTCGTCCATGTACAATTCATCCTCTACTCCTCTTCGTTTTCTTTTTTTTTCTTTTTGTTCTTTTATTTTCCCTTTAAAATTTCGCTTTGCACTCTGTCTTTCTTTCTATATCTCTCTTTCCGTCTTACCATTTATCGCCGTGTTACACGCGATGTTTAATTCGACTTGGGGGCCACGCAGTGAATAACGATCAGACATTCAAGATCGCCGGGAGGTGCGTATGGAACATCCAAGAGAGAATGAGATGGATGAAAATGGAGAAAATAATAATAATAATAATAAATAAATAAATAAATGAAAGAAGGAAGAAAGAGAGGGATAGGGAGGGAGGGAGTGAGTTAAATTCGGGGCAACCCTTGTGAGCACGATGCAAACTTCAAGCATACGATTATCGTCGACGACCTTAATCGTTTTGTGTGGATGGAGATGGAAATGTGTTTAAATTCGAGTGTGATATTTGTGACGCCCACGAAAAAATAACCCATACACGTTTTTAACGAGTGAATAATTTTATGTTTTTTTCTTTAAGTTGTGGAGGAAAAAAAAAACAAAAAAAAAAAAAAAATAGGGGAAAATTAATTTAATGAAATTAAATGTATCAGTAATGGGTATATAAATAAAAAAAGAAAAAAAAGAAATTCTTTTTTTTCTCTCTGAATATGATTTCTCAGTTTATGATAGTAATTTTTTTATTGTTCTTTTTTTTTTTTTTTTTTTTTGTTTTAATTTTATCTTTGTCATTGTAAAGATTAAGGTGAATGACATTTTGTTATCTTTTTGTTACAGGCAAGCAGTTGCTTGTACTCTCATATAAGATGGGGAGAGGCTTTTGTCGTGGTTTACAGTGTTACGTGTAAACGTAGTTTTCAAGAGGCGAGAACATTGTTGAAGCAAATTGCCGAATTACGTTTACCATCGTATCCAACTGCATTGTTACTTGGGAATAAACGTGATCTTGATCATGCACGGTAAATATAAATCTATATTATTTCGTGAATTTTTTTTTTTTTTTTGTTTAATTATTATAGATAAACGTGAAATGAAAAAAAAAAAAAACCACAACATAAAAAATTATTTATCCTCAAACAAAATAATATAATAATAAGTAGGTACAAATTTAATTTAAGCAGATTTTTATCTATTTATTTATTTTTTTTTATTTTTTTAATTTTTTTCTTTTTATTTATTCATTTTTTTTTTCTTTTGCAACTGTTTACCTCAGAAAATCATTACAACTATCTCTATCGCAATGTCTACGTGTATTTTTTAAAAAAATAAATAAAAAAAAAAATTATTATTTCACTTGGTGGTGGGCAATATCATCCAATGTGGTTTTCACTTGATCGGCTCACTTTCAACTTTGCGCCATGTAAATGTAACAAGATCTAACACGTTTTGCCCGCATTGGGGGACGATTTCGAAAAGCGGCCAATCTCAGTGCACGCGATCATCCATCTATTTATTCATATATAATTCTTTTTTTATATTTTTTTTTTTTTTTGTGTTTATTTTTCATTAATCTACTCTTTCCTCTCTATATTTTCCCACCCTCATTAATCATGAGAGACCGTTGAATTTCCTCTCACTATTTTATTTAATTCACACACAAACATTCAAACACTGGCAAAACATGATTAAATTCAACCTGCTGTTATTGTTTTACAAGTAAAGATAAATAAATGTATTTATATATATATATATATATATGAAAAAAAAAAAAAAAAAAAAAAAGTAAATAAGAGAGAAATAAGGCGCCACTCAACTTTACCACACACCAACTTCTATAATGATATCCAATCGTGTGACACACCCGGCAGTGGTCGATATTGGAGTCAATTCACCTATGTAGAAATCATTCACGTGCAACATTTTGCAATATTTCTCTCTCTTTTTCTCTCTTATAACATACATAAATATATTCGTATGAGACGTATATGAGACTTTCTTTCTTTATCAAAAACTTGCATTATACCTAACCAATATCAATTACTAACTCTGTACACATTTTAATTTCAATTTATTTTAAGGTTATTTCATTCGCGAAATACTAACGCCTCCAAGTTAATCAATCATTTGTACTATCATTAAATTAATCAGGAATAAGAAATAAAACAAAAAAAAAATGATGAAAGAAAAAAAAAAAATAATAAATAAATAAATAAATGAATAAATAAAATATTTGTCTGTGTATAAATAAATTTTATATAAATAAATATCTTGTAAATAATTTTTAATGTCCATTCAACTTGTTCATTACACTTTATTCAATTTTATATTGTATAAGTTGAATATTAATGAGTCAAAGTTCTCACTTGTTCTCATAAAACACGTGATATAAATAAAATATATGTATCAAAGATGTGAAAAAATGAAAGAAAAAGAAAATTGAGCAAAAAAAAAAAAGAAGAAAAAAAAAAGTGAAATAAAAAAATGTAAATAACAAAACTCGAACACGTTCACTCGAATCGAGCAAGATGTTAACGTCCCCATGAAGTTGCACATTATAATTCGACATCCTTCTCACAGTTCGACGTTCAACAAGTCGTGTAGAAAGGCAAAAAAAGAGAGAGAGAGAGAAACCGAGAAAATGTGTGTGACGATGAGAGAAAAATAAAAAAAAAAAAAAAAGAAAAAATGAATAAAAAACAGACAGAGTAGAAGAAGAAAACGAATTGAAACAGAGAGAAGTGCGTGACATTGAATAAGAGAATGAAAAGCGAGAAGAAAAACGTGTGGAGGAAGAGGTAGAGAGAAATAAAGAAAGAAATGAATGAATAAATAAATGAATAAATAAATAAATATATATATAAATAAATAAATAAATAAAAATGGAAAAAAAAAAAAAGAAGGAAAGAGAAGACGTGCGTGTATATACGAGTAACCAGTTTCCGGTCGATAAAACGTTCGATTTCGCGCGTTCTCTCATTGGGCGACCGTTGAAAATTTCACGATCAGTGACGCCTGATAACGATATTAATATGCTATTCACCACCGGATATTATATATACACACACACACACACATTTACACACATCAGTTAACATTTTGTGTATTTTTCATTTTTTTTTTTTTGGTTTTTTGTTTTTTTTAATTTTCATATTGGCTGATGGGTTGAATAAATGTAATAGATTGAAAGGGAGAGAGAGAGAGAGAGAGAGAGAGAGAGAGAGAGAGAGAGGGTATGCGTGGAGATATAAAGTGTGCGATCACTTGTGTCTAATCTTTATGAACCTCCATTAAGGCGACGAGAGGTACTACCGGTGGCCACGCGGACCAGAAGCCTCGTGCACATATGCGCATACACATTCAATGGAATGTGAGTACCGGTCCGGATTTATCCACCAGTGAAAGAGAGAAAAAGTCTTTGGTGGGAGAAGATGGGAGGGGGTTATAACGTAAAGCAAAACTGATCTCACTCTCCATACCATGTCGTCTTTTATTTATTATTGTCGTTAACAACCACGACCTTGTCTTACGACGTCAGTGGTCTTTTATCACCAAGTAATAAAACATTGGGAATGCACTGGAATTTCAGTAGAAAGTTCAATTCACCATCCGGTTCTATTTAAAAGTCTTTTTTTTTTTTTTTTTTTTTTCTCATTTTTGCACATTTACTATTATAACAAAATTATAATATTTCAATATTTATTTTTAATTGAATTATTTTGTTGGATGAGGGTCAATGGTGATATTAAAATATACTTTACATGTTAGGAGGTTGTAAATTATTTTATATATATATATATATTTTTTTATTATTACTATTAATAAATAATATAATGAAAAATAAAATTTTCTTTCTTTCACAAAATTAATAATGTATATGTACAATAAAATATAAGGGGGTACACGTGAATTTGGTCATTTATCCACTCAAAATACATATCCGGATGTGTCGAAATAATAAAAATAATAAATAAATAAATAAATAACAAGGTAAATATTTATCCATTAATATCTATATATAACAATAATTTAAATAAAACATTATATTGCAGTAATAAAATATCGCGTGGATGAATTTTACTATATATACATATCATATTGAACGACGGATTAACGGAGAGACACACATTTATATGTTTTCTTAGTTGTGAATCTTCAACACAACACTTGAATAACAGCGAAGAGAAAGAAATAGAGGCATCCAAATATATATATATATATATATATGTGGCCGCCCACGCAAAAAGCCTTTGAATATCACGTTGTTCTGCAAATTTAATTGCACTCATAAATATTATCACGGTAACTCTGCTCAGTGGGCTATAGTCATGTGACCAGTACCAGCCTCTTTTACCTTACATTTTCATGTCCTGAAACCTCAAAATACCGTTGGATATTTATCTGTGTACAATATTTAATCAATTTATTCTTCTTGATAATTCAATAAAAGAGAGAAAAAAAAAAAAAAAATTAAAAAAAATTTACATAAAATATAAAATTAATTTTTAACTTTTTAAAAAATTATTATGAATTAATTTGCTCTTGTATATTTATTGTAGATGAAATATTTAATATTAATTAATTTATAATATTTTTTAATTTATTATTATTCAGTTATTAGATATACTATTTTATTTTTATTTTTATTTTTATTTGTTTCTAGTGAAGTCCATGTGGATGAGGGACAACAATTGTCATTGGCGCATGGATGTCAATTTCATGAAGTGAGTGCAGCCGAGAGTCCAGCCGGTGTTGCTTTGGCATTCCAAGGGCTATTGAGAGAAGCGAGATTAGTTCAATTGTTACGTGCATTACCGATTTGGAGGAAATTAGGTGTACAATCAGTGTCACGTGTTTTTGGAACGATATTTCGTAAAAATACAACGAAAGATCGAAAAAAACGACCGTCATTGAGTATATGACGCCTCCTGTGCGTCCTCCTTCTTGGGGAACGTGATGAACCAGAAAGAAGATCTGATGTTGTTGTACTCAGCAGCAATGTATATGTAAATCGGTGAAATGTTTATTGAATACATTAAAAGAAGAAAAAAAAAAAAAATGACAAATAATGACGTGTAAAATAGAACTTTTTTTTTTTTTTAATTTCATTTTACTACTCTCGCTAAAATTCTTTGTCACACGTTGATTTCATTGTGATAATGAATTAGCATGACGAACAAAATAAAACAAAAGAGAAATAATAATAATAATAATAATGATTAATAATAAAAAAATAATTGTGTGGGAAAAATTTGGGTCACGTTATCAGTACCCAGATATCCCAGGAGTGTGATTCATTATCTGATGGGTAAATGATTAATAAAAGCGAAAGAAAATAAATAAATAAATAAATAAATAAATAAATGAATTGATTAAATAATTATTTGAGGTCGCACACACAAATATTGTGACGCATATTCGTATTATTTATACGAATTATGATGACAATTGGGACCTGAATTAACACAATGAGATTGTTTATTAATTTAGAATAAAAAAAAAAATAATAATAATAAATAAATAAATGAATAATTATAATAATAAAAACGAGCAATCGTGATTTGATAAATAAAATAAATAGAAGAAGAGAAAAATGGTGATTAATTTAAAAATTTAAAATATTAAGCAGAAAAAAATGAATATATTTATATATATGAACGTGGAAAATGTGGGTTAAGTAAAAAAAAGTAGAATAATTTTTCTAATCCCCCTCCCACATATATAATTTTATATTGTAATTGGAATATACAAAATGTCGATTTTCTCTTATGCATCTGTAATAACTGAAATGTTTACTATGAATGCGAGTAAATGATACGACGTAATTGCTCGTGACCTCGTGCCTCTGTAAATATAAATGTTTAAATGTATGTGTGTGTGTGTATGTATGTATGTGTTGTAGAGCTCATTCAGCAAGAGAAAACGACGCCCCAACGTCATTGAAAATGAGAATGGTCCTGGTAATGTTGAACTTTCCAAAATTTTATGATCGCGATGAATATAAAAATTATTTTAGATTATCGTGATTTTGTTGTATTTTTTTTTTTTTTTTTTTTTTTCAGTTTGAATTCAAAATTTTCATATTTGCAAAATATTCATATTTTTATTGTAAGTAGAAAATGAATGATTGTATACTGACATTTAATTATTTATCATTAGGTTTTTTTTTTTTTTTTTTATTTTTTGTCTTCGCTGAGAAGTAAAAGGCTTGAAATTTTCGTATATACGTTTGCGTTTGTTTTTCATTTGTTCAAGGACTTATGCCATTGTTCTTTAATAATTATGAAAAATTTGTGTTTTAGAATTAAGTTGTAATAAATTTTGTAAATAGAATATCGATGATCGCTTAGTTTTATTGTGAAACAATTGTTATTTCTAACCGATATTATTATACATTCCAAAATGAAATGTGTGCAAAAATGAAAAAAAATAAATAAATAAATAAAAATAAAAAAAAATAAAAATAAAAACAATCGAATTCCTCGACAATGGAATAATATGTACGATTGTATTTACTTGAGTGCTAGTCACTTGTTTTAAATTCAAGAATAAAATTTTTTTTGTTAAATTTGCCAAAAAAAAAAATGTGCTGCTGTTATTATTCAAATTTCCCGCTACTTTTTCTAACACCACACAATAGGTCACCATGACAGTTTATTTTATACAAACGTTAGTTCCCGCCGCGGTGTATTTTCTCATTGATAAATTACAAATTTAATATGATTGATCAGTCTTCAATTCAACAAACAAGTGTAAAAAACATCGTCTTCAAGTCATCTGCATCGATTTTTGATCGGCTCCGACACGTGTGTTACAATTCCAACTTGTGTTTCTCCCGTGTTCGCTTTTTTCTCAGCCTTGACCGCAATATTGTTCAATCTAATTTCTCAGAATGTCGTCGAGTCGTATTTCAGTGAGTAGAACGATAAATAATGTTTACTGTAACAAAAAATATTGTTCAGATTTTATTATTTCATGACAATCATCAATTTTTTTTTTTTTTTTTTTTTTTAGGTTAAAAGAGGGTTTTGTTTCAGTGCGAAAATATCATATTGATATCTTAGTTTGCCATAAATTATCCTTCTTATCAACTTGATCGTAAAAATGTATGAATCAAGATCCCTCACTGATTATTCAGCAATGATGAATCATTATCAAGAGTGGCAAAGAGGTTATGGATCTACTCTAACTATATTGAAGGGAAAAAAAAAACATGCACATAACTCACACATTCCATAACGATTATTCAAAACGAAAAAAAAGAAAAAGATGTAGGTAGTATTTTTGTTTATAATCATATGATAATATTTTTATTGACGATAATGTAATTTCCATTATAATTCAAGTAGTGCTCAATGGATAAAATTATCTTCACAAGTTCAGTGCATTGTTCTGATCACTAACACGAGATATTTTTATCTTGTATTCGTACTTGATGATCAAATATTAAATGGAATTATACTGCATCGAATGCAAGGTAAATATAATAATATAATTTTAATTATGTCAGACAATTTCGTGATTTAGGTTAATCATAGTTTCAATGCTGAACATGAGTTTAGATACATAAAATTAATCGTTTTGAAAATAGCAAACTATTTTCAACAACACTAGTTGATTATGTTATGGTTAATTGATAAAAAATTTTATGTACGTTTAACATGGTTGAGATAGAAAATGTGTTTAGGATGAAAACACACGTTGATGTTGACATCTGAAAAGTCTCAGTGTAAACGTCGCCTCCACGGTCTGAATAATCGGTGGCTTTGCCACTGCAATTCGGGCCAAGGTTTTAAGCTCAACGGTGCATGCGCATCAAGCTGTATTTTCTTCTTTGGTCCATTTGTACGTCGACACTTTTTATTCTTTCTTTCTTTTTTTTTTTTTATTTATTTTTTTTTTTTCTCGTCTTTTCACCACATGAAAATTCACGAGAAATACTTGAAATAGTCATAAACATTGTGTCTGCTATATCCCATTCATCACTTAAAAGACAAAACAAAAAGGTAAAATAAAGCATATCAAAAATAATTTTCAACACCATCGTATGAATCACACAAGTCGTTTATCAATTTTCGCCTTGGCCTTGGCTTTCTTTTCTCACACATTGAAAGCACACAGTGTAAATTAAATAAAAAAAATAAATAATAAATAAATAAAAAATTTTTAGTAAGTTACTCTGGGCTTTTTTACAGTCCACAAAAATTAACATTTAACATGAAATGTTTGAAAATTCGCAATTTTAAAGAGAGTCAAATTTCGAATGAACACAATCGTTTTGTCATCTGTTGTGTAGGGAAAAAGAAAAAAAAAAAAAGAAAGGATAATTTTATAATTAATGCAAATACAACGAGCGATGATAGTGTAGTGGATAAATAAAAAAAAATAAAAAATTGGGTTTAGGATTTCTAGGTGTTCAAAGACACACGAGCGTGAGTGCAATCGTAGCTCTTTTTACTATAAGAGAAGTCTCGACAATATATACATATATATATGAATAAATTTATATATATATATATAGATAGAACATTCTTCGTAGTCAGGTTGAGGTGTCGTATTACTAACTCTTGCTCGCGCTCTACAGGAATCTTTTTATTTTTATATATATATATATATATTTTTTTCTTTCTCTCATTTCTTTCCAACATTTCACGAGACTTGACTTACACACCCAACTACTACACACACACACACTCACACACACATACACACGTATACACACGTATATATACATATATGCACCAAGTTGAGATAAACGTTTCCTTTGCGTCGATAAAGCCACGTTAATTTATTATTACCACTTGGATATAGCGGTGTTGGTTAAGATTTTATTCGTTTCACATAAGTGTTGTATATAGATATTTTATATCGATAAATTCCCTAAACACAAATGTCCCTACGAAATGTGCCAAGTCAAATGTCTTGTTGAGACACAACGAAAGATATAAAGAAAGAAAGAAAGAGAAAAAGAAGGTGTAAACTTTGACGTATTATTTTTCATGGTTTCAAAACGTTGCTGATTCAATTCGTCTCACAATCATATCTTTATATTCCATTTGTTCTTTTTACATTGTACATATATATATGTGTAATATTTATTTATTATTATTATTATTTTTTATTACATTCAATCTGATCATCTATTGGGCTTGGGGGTATTGATTACTATCAACAATTGCCATAGAATAAAAATCACAGCATATTCATTGACATTTAAAATGTGATAAAGAAAAAGAGAAAAAAAAAAAAAAAATTTAGAGAGAGTGATAATATTTATTGATTTCATATTTTTAATTCAATATAAAAAATTGTAATAAAAGAGTTTGAAAATGAAAAAAAAAAAAGCAAATCATATTGAAATATTGTAATAATATTCAGTCACGATATAATAAAATTCATTGAACATTAAATTGTCAATTGACATTGGAAATTGTACAAAGTAAAAACGGTAAAATTTATATACACTGCAGAATTTTCTTATTCTCCTTGATTTTTTTTGTTTTTTGTTTTTTATTTTTCTCCTCCTCTTGTACTCCTTTTATTTATCTATTTTTTATGTTTTTTTTTATTTTTTTTATTTTTACATTGAGAAAATTAAAAGTTAAGGGCATCGAAGTACTGAACTTGTAGGTTTCTTATAAAATCCAACCAACCAACTCACCAAACAACAACCACAACAACAACAACAACAACAACATCACGTATATATATAAGTATATGGAGGCAGTGGCAGGGTTGCGCGCAACATTGCATCGTAGTCGTGACTTATCCAAGGTCGTAGGTCGTCGTTGCGCTGCACCTTGCACCTCTTCTATATATACTTATACACATAGAAATATATATATATTTATATAGGTATACGCAGACACCATTGGCCAATAGGCGTATATAGAAGGGTATTCCGTGTGTCTGGCCTCGGGCGAGAGTTGAAATTTAATACATTCACATAACTCGCCTGCAAGAACGTGGCAACCTATAGGGGAGGCCCACACACAATCACACACATTTACACACATATTATATTTTATATATATATATATGTGTTTATGAATTTGTGCTTCCCCTTTGAAGTTTTGCAGAGAGTGATATGAGGATTTTTTAATACCATGTCCCATGCACACGCCATTTCGTGGAAGAGTTTCAAGGTTTTGTTGATTAATTTTCCTCTCTTTATTATTATTATTTTTTTTTTTTTGAATTTTTTATTTTCGGTTAGAGTTTACAAATTATTGTGTTATTTTATTTTATTCATTATCATTTATTATTTATTTATTTACTTTTTTTATTATTATTATTTTTATTATTTTTTTTCTTTGGGGTTTTTCATTCCTCGTGATTTTGATGTGACACTTTTGGATGATTATTAAATTATTCTTGAGTGAGTTTACATAACGTACACGTGATTATTTAAAGTTTTTAGTTGACATATCACAGTGATAAGGTAATTATGATACGTCTGGAGTGAAGTAAAGAACAAGAAAATAAAAAAAAAAAAATTATTATCATAATATACGAAAAAAAAAAAAAATAATAATAATAATAATAATAATAATAATTATGTATTTTGTGACGTTTTAATTGTTTATATTTATATAAGTAGATACTGAATGTTGATGTAGAGTATACGATAATTATTTTGTATTTAATTTTTTTTTTCTCTCCTTTTTGTTTTTTTTTTTTTTTTTGGGTCGTGTAAAGTTTTAATAGAAATTAACGAGTATATAAATGTGGACTTTGATACTGTATGTTGGCTCGTATGAATATATTTTCAAATTGGCAAATATTTAAATTCTCGGAATTGAAATATTACGAGTGTCTTTGCCAGTTGGAATGAATCACGAGATTAGAAAATATATATCGTAAATGAATGAATCTATGTCTGTTGCATACATAAAAATTTTCAGACACATACGTATATTATTATTAAATATTTTTATTTCATTTCATTTATTATTTATTATGATATATTTATTACTACCACTGCAAGCTAATAATCATGATCATCTTTATTATTATTTTTTGGGTATTGTTATCGTGGTGATTTCACGACAATGATACATGAGATGTAATACAATGTAAGCGTATACGTATGCAATGTAATATGACTGTAATCAAATTCGTTGAATAATTGCAAATGTATTTCTGTGGACTTCCTGTCTCAAATGTTCATTTATATTCATTTATATTTGAGAGAATATACATGTTTACAAAATAAATAATCATTTTTATCATCACACCACGAGATTAATTATCTCACTTTTTTTTTTTTTTTTTTTTTTTTTGGGTTCAATTTATCATTTTACCTGTGCAAAGTAGAAATTAAATTTTTTTAAATGCTTTTTAATGTATTCCAACACAATCATTTTATCAAAATTGCAGCTCATCAAAAAAAAAAAAGATGACAAATTTTTTTTTTCTTTTTCAATGAATCCATTAATATCACGTTAAAAATTAAATAAATTACACGAGTCATTGAATTATTCGTGATATCATTTATCATCAATCAAAAAATTATTTACATTTCATTAATATCAAATCACAATTAATTTGTAATTTGATAAAAAAAAAATAAATATATAATAAGAATAATAATAATAAATGCAGATATTTTTTCCTTGTTTTCTCTCATTCAGTCAACAATATAATTTCACCATTTATAAAATCACCCACACACAAGCATACACATATATCGTTATCTTATGCATTATATACCCATATCTGTATGTACGAATGTAAGAGACATTGAGCAATAAATAACCAAAGTATATAGATATATATATATATATATATATATTCTTTGAAGATCCAGAATATTTCTAACTCACATAGCTATTGAGTGTATCTTCAATGAAGTCAAGAGTTGACTTTCAACATGTCAAGCTTAACACATTTATGTTTGCATTGACAATACAGCACCGGGAAATTTCATCCATGAGTAAAAGTGAATCAACAAGTTGCAATCTTCTATATATATATATATTGTGTCATTGTATCATTTTATTTATTCACAATTTATTTTTCAACAAATATATACATCTATAAATAAATAAATAAATAAATATATAATGCATGTATAAATTTTATAGTATATATATGTATATATATTATAAAAATAGATATAGAAATGAATTTACTGATAGTGTTACGATGAAACAAGTAGAGGGCACCAATATATATTATTATTGGATTTCCATTGGTTTGTAAGTGAACTCGGTGTGTATAGCACAAATGAGCCGCCCATGGGGTCTATTAACTTGGATAGTTGAGTGCGGAAACTTCGATACAATGTTAGATACCAACAGCAGTTGGATTATTCTTATATATATATATATATATATATATTTGCGTTTGTGTATGCGTGTATTGAGAGAATATTTTTATTTTACTTGACTATATTTCGCATTGGACATGCAACCATTCAGTTCTTATTCGCCCTGGCCGTTCTTTGCTACTTTATAGCGACTGTTGGGTTATATGCAATTGTAAGATAAGGAAATCATCGTGGCTTTATACTTTCGTGTCTCTCTCTCTCTCTGTGTATGTATGTGTGAGTGTGAGTTGGTCATACAGTCAATAAATGCACTTTTCACTCAGATGCATTTAACATGTTCTCTTGATACTCCTATTATTCTATTCCTCTCAATACTTATTTCTTTGATGAATAATATTTTATATTTCGATTAAACAAAAAAAAAAAAAAAAAAAACTTTATTTATATAATTATAACTCAAATTTATTAAAATTATTTATTTATTATTAATTTTTTTCTTTTCCCTGTATTTTTATTTAAATATTTAAATAAATATTACATCAGACGAAAGAGGAAAAAAAAAGAAAAAAAGTAAGATAATAATAATAAAAATGATGTATTTTTCGATTGTGCAGTAAAAATTTTTATTTGTATTTGAAAATCACGATTATATTGTTGAATTGTTTGAATCGACAATATCACAAATGCTTATATATTTATATATTTATGTGTATAAATAAATAAATAAATAAATAAATATATATATATATATATCTATCTATTACGCTTGTGCACTTACAGAACGAATAAAATAGAGATGTATTGTCTTTACACGGGAAGTTGTATCGCCGGGAGGCACAACGCCATTTATTACGTTGCTCGTGGTAACGACTATGGGCGTGCGAGAGTCTCTCTAGCTGCTCTCTATACAACAGTGTATATATATATACATATATATTTACAATGTGTTAGGAGAGAATGGGTGAGAGAGAAAGAGAGAGAGAGGGAAAGAAAGAAATGTCGAGCTTGTGTCCAGGAAACATAAAATCACGAGTTGCTTGACTCTCTCATATATGCGAACGTTGGTGGTCTCTTCGCGCTCTGAACCCATTCATTTTCAGTTTCCTGGACTGCGCCTGTCATTTTTTATTGTCAACATATCATCTAACACTATCACTGCAGTGGATGCTGCGTAAAGATCATTAATATATGTATAGAGAAAGAGAGAAAGAGAGAGAGAGAGAGTTTTGTGATGATTGCATTTCTTACAAATTTTTTTTTATTTCAATTTATTATTTTTTTTTTTTTTTGTTCTTCATAATTTTTTTTTTTTTAATCTTCATGTGTATTTCAATGTTGCAATTGATTAGATAGTAATTGTTTAAATTAAAAATTATAAATAAGTATAAAAAAAAAATTATTATTTATATTAAATGGTAATGATTGATGAGTTTTGAATGGAAGAAAATAATGATGAAATAAAACGAATTAAAGATTTGAATATTTTTTTATTTTATTATTATTATTTTTTTATTAATATTTTTTGATTTAGGGTGAAAGTTTTTCACACTATATCAATTCAATAATGAAATAAATTAACGTATATAAAAATAAATAATTGAATATTATTATATATAAATAAATTTTTAAATAATATAAAATAGACATATGAGATGTAAGTGACAATGGAGTGAAATTACCCGCGATAAATAAATCGTATATAGTGATTTTAATTACTTTCACTTGTACAATTCTATGTGGCGATTTACTTCTACAATTTATTTATTTATTTATTTATTTATTTGTTTATTTGTTTATATTTACAATCAACGGGTAGTGCCCATATAATATATACGTGATGGTAATTATCGATTCATTTTTTTCTTTTTTTTTTTTTACTTAAATCACTTTTCTCTATTCTAAATGTTATCTTGTTGTTCTTTTGATATTAGTCAATCACTGTAACACATTATATATATATATATATATATACATTTAATAATTTATTTCTGTTGATTAGTTTAATTTGATGTGTAAAATACAATTTTTTCACAAAATAATTTATCGGCAATAAATGAATGAAAAAATTTTTTTCATTATTTATTTATTCATTTATTTATTTATTTTTTTTTTTCCAAATTCACTGCCAATAAAATATCACATCGAAAATTATATTATCATTTTTAGTGATAAATTAAGTATTTCAAACGAATTCAAATTTTTTCATTTCAATTGATTATTTGTCAAAAAAAAAAAAAATTGTTTTTTTTTTTTTTTTTTTTTTCGTTTGTGAATTATTGATAATTAAATAGAAATAAATCAACAAGTGGAAATCGATTCGAGAGCGTTTTGGTATATACACATACCAAGGAGTGGAGAAAATATATATATACAATTTATATACAAGTTTTAACAGAGAAAGGAATGCGTTACGGTGCATGGTGCATATAGACGATCGCTATTGAATCGACCTAGAAACACATTATCGCGATATATTGCACACGGCAAGACCTACTGACGTGACACGCCCAACATTATTATTATTATTATTATTATTATTATAATTATAATTATTATTAATATTCAATTTTTTCCAATTTTGTGAAACATCCCCTGTATAAATTTATTTAATTTATTATTTATTTCACTCACATTTATGTGCCTTGAAGACAAACTAAAAAAAAAAATTTTTTTCTTATGATTCGATTTTTCAGCTCTTGTGAATTTACATTTTGTTATTATTTTAGTTTGTTAGGTCATGATGATAATAAAATATATATATATATATAATAAATAAATTATATTTGTGTGTGTGTGTGTGTGAGTGTCGGATAGATGAGAGGGGAAAAGAAGAATTAAAGTTGAATAGGAGAAATGGCAGATTGAGGAGAGAGTGTGAAATAGAGTGGCGAGGGAGAAAAGGGGGATTGAGAAACTTCTGTATGTTATAAATTTGTCAGTAAGTTATAAATTGTATTATATAGTCTATGATGCAAAGTAACCTTTAAAGGCATTTGATGATTGATAAAAATCACGATGTGCCTAACGATGAGTTATATAAAATTGTATTTCCTTCAAAATAAACAAACAAAAAAAAAACAAATAATAATAATAATAATAATAATAAAATCATAAATTCACACTTGTGATATTTTGTAAATAAATATAAATTATTTTTAACCTTTTATTATTACTTCGTCTTTTTATTATTATTATTATTTTTTTAATATTTTTATTTGAGTAAAAATTATGTATTTATAAATGTAGTGATTGATGAAAATTTTGTTTTATTTCATTTTATTTTTTTGGATATAAATATGTGTTTGCGCGAGGTGCAGGTCAGCCACGGTGACTTGCAACCCGGATGTACATTTTTTTTTCATTTCAATCCGTGTGTGACAGCGATATGTATATGAATAAATAAATATAAAGGTATAGTGACATGATAGGGGATAGAAGGGTGAAAGAGAGAGAAATAGGGATATGTACATGAGACAGTGTGATTTTATTATACACCTTCATTAGTCTTCTATATCCGTATAATGCAATACAGTCATTGTATCGACAGGCTATTTATTGTTCTCAATATGCGTTGACTCACTCAACCAACCCCCTTCCCCCCTCTTCCTACTCTTTATTTATCTACAATTGATAATTGTGATTATTATCAGTAAAACGATATCGAATTTCATTGAGATTATTATTGGATTGTTGAGTGAAAAAAATAACAAAAAAAAAATGAAAAAAAAAAATAAATAAATAATAAATAATACGAATAATGATAATTGAGTTGTATGTAACGTGTCAATTTAATGTATGGATATTATTTTTGTTTAAATTTATATTTATTTATTATTAAATTATTGATCAATAATCATATGAATGTGCGTGTGTATATGAAAATATTTTACTTTATTATGTGTACGTTTTTATCTAGTTATTTTGATTCTTGTCCCGAGTTAGAAATAGAATTTTTCTCTAGAATTATATTCATTGATATAAATAAAATTAAAATAATATTTTTTAGTAATAATAGTAATGAAATAATGATAATAATTGTAATAATAATGATACAGTTTATTTGAACAAACAAATGTCAGTAAATTATGACTTTACTTTATTACGTTGATAAATATTTATTGAAGATTATTTTTGGTATATTTTCATTTCATTTATAGAATATTTTGTCAAAAATATATTTTAATAATAACCGGAAGTAGATATTACCTTGAAAATATTCCAATTTTTAGCGTCACACAATTAATTTTTCATCTTTTTCTGTATAATCAACAAACATACACGACTTCTGTTCGTTTATTTCACATTTTTCCATTTATTGCGTATTATTATTATAATTATTATTTATTATTAATATAAATTTGAAAATACATCTGTGACGTATTTATCCTCGATGTATAAATAGTATCTAATGTGATACATAATATTTTATTTCCAATTTAAAAAAAGAAAAATAAAAACACGAATGATACAAAATATCTTTTTTTTTTTTAGTGTTAATAATAATTATTCATTATTAATTCATCTAATAAATACTAAATATTTTTCAAAATATTTATAGGAAAATTGCCCAAGTATATTTCTAATATAACACGATAAATTAAATAAATAAATAATAATAATATCAACAAAAATAAAAAATAAAATACAACTTGATATTTCAGTACTCAATAATTATTTCAAAATTGAATAAAAAGTAGTGATACGAAAAATAGAATTAAAATTAAAATAAAAAAAAAAAAAAAATCAAAAATAAAAACAAATTTAAAAGTTGAAGAAAATAATTTTTCGTTGGATTTTTTGTTTTGTTTCTCTCTTTCTCTCTCTCTCTCCCTTTTTTTCTTTTTTTTTCTCTTTAATGATACAAACGTGAAGCAAATTTTCGTTCTCTCCAATGTGGTCTTGTACATTATACAAAAAAAAAACAAATGTAAGACAGAAAAAGAGTGATAGTGAGTGCACATAAGTAAAAGAAAAAAGAAGATAAATATAAAGCATGAGGGATGCAAAAAGAAAATTTGTTTTCGTTTGCCCCGGGTAATAACTCTCTCATGCGCTTTCTTTTTCTCACTACAATATACATATACATATATATATATATATGTATATCCACTGTGGTGTGTGCAATCTCCAGCGTCTTTTGGTTTCATAGCAATTTTTTTTTGTTTTTTTTTTGTTTTTTTTTTTTTTCTCATACTCTTCAACATCGTCTCTTTTTATCGCGTTCACTGGCCGAATTCCGATATATACGCGCGCTCTGTTATTTTTAAAGGAGAAGAAGAAATGTGGCGCCCCTACTGCGATTTCCTTCTCTTTCTCTCTTGTACTCTCTTCCTTTAACATTTATTCACTTCTCCTCTCTTTTTTTATTCATTTATCTCCATACAATACACACTCGCGTACTCACTGGGGATCTTTATATGCTCGGAGCTACTTTTAAGTAATCGCTTTTATCGCGTGCTTGGGTGGTGGTTTGCCCATGGCATTAGCCCAGTAGATCACACCTCAGGCGTTTTCCTCCGTCCTCTCTCTCTCTCTCTCACTCTCTCTTTTTCACTCATGTACAGTCGTGTCTCTGTCTTGTTGATTCGTGGGGCCACCACCACAAGTGTATACGAGTGAAAAAAATGCTGTTTAACAACTGGTCATGCGCGGACCATCATCATCCACCTTATACCCCCCACGCACTTTTTTTTTTTCTTCAAATTTTTTATCTTTTACTCGTTCACAATTTTTTTTTTGTTTGTTCTTTTTTTTCATTCTTTCTACCTTTTTTTTTTATTTTTTTTTTTTATTGTTATTTATTTGTTATTGCTCTACTGCACAGACTGTGTGCATGTGATGTATTATATTTTTTTTTTGAGTATTTAAATATTTTGTGGATCAAGTGAATAATTATTGTTTAGATGGAGTAAATAAATATTATTATTTTTTTTATTAATTTATTTCTTGCGTGTGCAAATAATTTGTATGGTTTGACGTCATTGCAGAAGAAACATAAAAAAAAAAACAAAAAAATCATTACTTTTATTATATATGACTTCCGTCATTTTTTTTGTTTTTTTTTTTGTGACACATGAATTTTACACATTTGTATATATTTGTGAGTGTGTGTATGTACAGTGTGTGGAATTAAAAATAATGTATACGCAATTTTAACAAACGAACGAAGATGAGAAACAGAGAATAGGGGAGTATATGGAGATGATGACTTTTGTGTCGGTGATTGACCGTCGGGCGTTGATCGTTGCCTCAGGCTTTGAACTTGTGTTACTCCTTCGGCGGCAAATACAACGCCAACCCTCCTCCTTTTTTTTTTCTCATCTTCTCACTTTGGATGAGAAAAAAAAATTGAAAAAAAAAAAAAAACAACAACAACAGCAACAACAACAAAACACCGAACGAAAAGCAGATGTGAAGAAGAAAGAAATAACGAGAAAAAAAGAGGAAAAAAAAAAAAATAATAAATGAAAAAAATTATTTTTACTATTGCATTCAAAAAAGCACTTGGACATTCTATCGTGTCTGGAAATTTTTATTTATTTATTTATTATTATTATTATTATTATTTTTTTTTTCTTATTTCTTTTATTTATCATCACCACTGCTAACACCTCCCACTTCTTCGTTCTCGAATTTTATCTCGTCTCTTTTTTCGTCTAATGTTTTTAGTCTGCGCGAAAATTACGAGCGGGCGTCGCGATGAATTATTCGACTTTAATTCTATATATACATACACACATACACACACCCAAAGTGGAGTTATGAGAAAAAAACAAAAAAAAAATAATAAATAAATAATAAATAAATAAAAATCAATTTTTTCGTTAGAGATTTTTTTCAAATCTTCCCAAGCCTCTCGAACATGAAATAATTTCCAATTTAAAAATAAAACATTTTGTTTTTTTTTTGTTTTTTTTTTTGTTTAGTTCACATTCACAACATTTATACACAATACATTTTGCATTGATGTTTAAGCATAAACTATAAATATAGAAATACATATATATATATATATATATATTGTAGATAGGCAATATTTTTCATGTAGCTTAGAATTTTCGCACGACGCCATAAATTCACAAAGAACAAGAGAGGACATGGATGAAGGTACCGCTAGATACGTAACTCTCTTATGTATTTGTAGGGGGTATACTGTGGCACGCGATAAAACGCCATTGTATGTATAAATACGCGTGAATGTATTATATATATATATTTATATATATATATTTATGCTTGCACGACTTGAGCATTGACATCTATCGACTATTGGTGTCTTTTTTATATATATTAAACTTGAGAAACTCTTTACAATGATGTATTACACGTATATATTAAAATATAAATGTATCGATTGTTGAAATTGTAAATAAATACACATCTATATAATATAAAAATAAAAATAAATAAATAAATAAAAAATAAAAAAAATATGTGTATGTTGTCCATTTGCCGCGCGTGTACGGATAAAGATCATTTTAATACTTTGTCGACAAAGTATTTCATAACGGTATTGATACTGTATAAAAATATTTCTATATATTTATCTACTTTAAGTGAAGAAGAAAAAAAAAAATGATAATAATAATAAAGAGATTTATTTCGTTGAGTATATTATTGTATTACTGATTTTTTTAACATTTTACTCTTATATCTTGAAGAAAAAGAAGAAGAAGAAGAAGAAGAATAGAAAAAAAAAATAATAAAAAAAGATAATTTATATATATATTTATTTAATAATGAAATGAAAATTAATATCCATTAATTTCTCTATGTCAAAATAGACATGAAAAAAAATTAGTCATTATCAATATGCGATGCTGACAATTTTAATCGTGTGAAAATTGATATTTAATTTACATTCGTTTATTTTTATATACGCGCGTGCGTACGTATGTATACGTGTGTGTGTGTGTAGATGTTCTGATTTAATTACTATGTACATATATAAATATGTAATGTGGAGTGTGTAGGATACAAAATGATGGTTTATATTTATTGAATATATATATAATAGAGAAGAAGGAGATGAAGGAGATGACGATGGGAAGAAGAAAAAAAAAAAAAAAATGAAAAATGAAAAATAATATTTTTTAATTACATAGAAAATTAAAATATTTATATTGTGAGTTGATTGAACTTTTCTCGCCCACATAAATTCTTCTACAATGCATATACAAGTTCATGTATTTAATATTTATACATAATAAAATATTTTATTATGTATCTTTCTCACGATAAAATTAACCAATGGAAAATTCCCAATAGAGAGACAAAAAAAAAAAAAAGGAAAAAAAAGATATTTATGTACATCAAAATATTCACGTATAAATAAAATTTTCGTAGTTAATAAATATGATAAATAAATAGATAAAAAAAAAAAAAAAAAAGGAAAATTGTTCGTTGACATTTTGCGGGGATAAAAGTAAAATGAAATGTTGAACTTTTCAAATAATCTGTATATTTATTCAAATTCTATACATTGTTTATATATATATATATATATATATATGTATATGGCTTTTGTTTAATACACGATGTATTGAACAAAGTAACAATATAAAGTGGCATAAGTTCGTTTGATGAATAATTAATGAGATAATCGATAGTATCGTGATATAGTGGTAGATGAATTTTATTTACAATGCAAAATTTATGATAAATATTATAAATGGTATTTATAAAAGGGAAGATGGCAATCTCCCACTGCCTTATGCCCCCGGAAATATTTTATAAATCTGATCTATATAATTTTTATACTTACATTATCACAAGATTTATATCAATACTATTTTTTTATTTTTTTATTTTTATTTTGTATTTTATTTATAGATACAAAACTATAAAGATCAAAGATAAACTGTAGAGATCAATTTTTCGAATGGAATTTTTATTCTTTCGAATTTTTTTTGAGTATAAAATTGAAAAAAAATTGAAAAGGGAAAAAAAAAAATAAAAAAAAAATTCTTAACAAAAAATGGATATTTTCAAACTTTTTTTTTTTTGTTTTGTTTTCTGTTTTGTTTTTTGTTTTTTGTTTTTTTTTTATATTAAAGAAAAATAGAAAATCTTTTAATACAAATCCCGGGATTTTTAAATGTAACAAAAATGACGATTTGGATTGAAAAATAAAATTGCACGAATAGAATAAAGTCAAATGTGACGCGCAACGTTGGCAAATCGTAGATCATAAAATACACACACACACACACACATATTTGCACTGTAATATGACGTATAAACCACGTCGTTGGTATTACAATAAAAGAAAAAAAAAAAATAATAAAATAAAATAAAGCAAACAAACAAATAACAAAAAAAAAAATGAAATAAAATAAAGTAAAACAAAAAAAAAAAAGAATAATAACAAGGGAGAGAGAAAGACGGATGTATACTCAAAGAGAGCCCCAAAGCGATCATACACGTATATGAATACGAGTTGAAATGTGTACGCGTGCGTATAACGTTCGAGTTTTGCGACCCACGCGCCACGAGGTGCCCTCACAGTCGCGCGCGCTATTCCTCAAATGATTTATGAAAGCGTGCGGTTTATATTTACCACACACTACTATCAATGCGCGCACAACAAGAATCTTTAAACAAGCACACACACACACACATACACACATATATATATATTTATATATATCACAGCATATAATAGTATACTAGTACTATATATATTGATTGAAAATACATTATCAATTTTCGTAGCTTTTTTTGTTTATTGTTTAATTTTCTTTCGTAATTCATGTCCTGGATATGGCGCCAACTCTACACAACCATCGATCCCATAATCGTATGATGCATTTATATATATATACGTATGTATGTGTGTAAGAAAGCTCGTCGTCCGGACGGGGTACAACGTAATCGATCGTATCGAATGAATGTCTCGTCGCGAATATACCGGCGCGGTATATCGTGACGGGCGTCGATCATCCCATGAAGGCGTGTACCAACTCGCACAAGAGAGCGCACGTCACGCCCGTTCTTTAATATATATATATATATATATATATATATATAATTTTTACTCTTGCATTCTCTTCCTCTTTATTTTTATTTATTTTTTATTTTTTTTTTCTTTTTCATATCATTTTATTTGTATTTTTTTTATTTGATGTTATTTCGTTTTATTTTATTGTTTTTGTTTTTCTTCCCTTTTTTTTTTTTTTTACTCATCTGCCTTTAGTCCCCGTGGGCCTGTTGTACAATTTCAAGACGTGTCACGATTATTTTCCCGACACACTTCCCCCAATTTGCCATTGTTCTATAATCGACTGGCGATCCGGTGTTCCCTAAAAAAAAAATTACTTTTTTTTTTTTTTCATTTATGTGGGTCATGTGCATGGTACTCAATAATTCACCAATCGATTTATTTATAATGGGTCAGTATATAATATAAATGTACAAAGAATACAAATTAAAAAAGGAATAAACGAAAAAAAGATAAAAATTATATAGAGAATATATATCGTTCACTTCCACCATAATTATATTCATCAAATTTACATTGTATTTATATTTTATTTCTCTTTAAAATTTTTCGGATGTTAATACGTATAATAAATTAATATCTCACAACTATGTCAGTGTATTTTTCTTATTTATTATCATATTATTATTATTATTATTATTTTTTTCTTTCTTATTTTACTCGTTTCTGTATTGAGACGACGAGAAACAAAAGATTGTAGATGAAATGGAAACAAGAGGAAAAAATAAAAAAATAAAAAAAATTAATAAATAATAATTATAATATAATAAAATGAAATAAAATTGTGGCAGTAAATAAATGAGAGTGAAGATGACTCACGCTCGAGGCGTTGATCATGATACCAATGTATATATATATAATGTCGCAAAGGGGTTTTAGAAAAGCGCGTCGAGGCCACATTTGCCCCGGTTTATTACCCGTAATCTACATTTCGCCGCTCTAATCCACAACGAATATGTCGGCCGCACGGCTCGCGCCAGGGTAATCTCCATAATATTATCCGTTGGTAAGATAAGAATCGAGCGCATCAAAATTATTCTCATCTTGTAAATCATGGTATATATATATATATACACACATACATGAACATATACATATGAACATTCACAAATACAACACGACGCTCATATATCTATATAAATATATTTATGGATAGATATGCAGACACGCGGCGCGACGCGACTCTCGTCGCCGGAAGTTACTCATACCTCTGCGACACGATCAAAGTATCCGTATTAAACACTTTAGTATCATACCTATGTTACAAATTATCTTTCAACTAATTAATCATTCGTCTACATATTATTAAATGAAGAAGGAGAAGAAAAAAAAAAAAAATTTTTTTTTTATTCTCTTCTTCTCCCCAGAAATATTTGGATTTTATTATTATTATTAGTAGGATTTTTTTTATTTATTGAATATTATATTGTACCGTTTTTTTTTCTTTGTTTTTTTTTTTTCTTCTTCAATGTATACGTTAATTAATGCAAAAGTGCATAAAGAGATATCTCAGTAAGAGAAGATAAAATCAAGACATGAGAATGAGACGAGGAAGAAAATAAAAAGTTGGAATGGAAAAAGAATGGAATGGAATGTAAAGATATATATATATATATATATATATATATATATATATATATATATATATATATATATATATAGATGTGTGTATGTACAGGTTTATATATTGGATAGTTTGTGATTGTAAAGTCGAGTGTGGGTATATATTATGGGACAGAGAGTTGTGGACGGGGCCGCGAGTTGAACCAGTGCAATTAATTTCTATTAATTAGATGGCCGCGTGCGGTTGCTTGATGAAAGCGCACGACTCACAAATACTTTATATATATGTATATAATATTGAATATATCTGTATATGATTAATTATAATAAATTTAATAATTTCACTTTTGATAATATATAAATGTTATAAATAAATATTGCATTGATGTAAAATAACTTCCGTACAGTGGACGATAATTTTTTTAACTGTAAATAATGCAATTAAATTTACCACGTAAAATTTGTTTCAATGATAAATATACAAATATATTTTTAATATTTATTTATTATTCCTCTTTTTTTTTCTTTTTTTTTTTTTTTTTTGTTTCTTTACATTTTCAATATTTACCATTCGCACACTTTCTAAATTTCGCATTTAAATATTTACACACTGCTAATAAAATCATTATAAATTAATAAAAAATTAATAAAATTACTTTTGATTGTAATGCTATTTTAATTTATTTTTTCTCTTTTTTTTTTTTTTTTTTTTTTTTATTGTAAATTATCAAAATTGAACAAAAATGACGTGTATGATGAATTATAAAGTTTTAATACTGGCCAATTACTGATCAATCGAGTGTATTAAATACAAAGTCAATGTGTATAGTAATAACAATATAGAAATATTACAAATGAATATAATAATAATAATAATAATAATAATAATAATAATAAAAGATGAGAAGAAAAAAACGAAAAAAATAAATAAAGTAAATGAGAAAAAAAAAGAAGAAAAAAAGAAAAAAAGTAAAAGCTCGTTTGAGCCGCTATCGATTCGCGTTCGACTCTAAACGTCTCGTTCTCACTCGGTGGATGCCGACAACATTGACGGCGGTGGCGGCGGCAGTAACAGCAGCAACAGCATCATAGTACGAGCGACTGCGGGTCGCTAACCTTCCTCCTCAGACTCACTACGTTTGGGTGGTCGGAAGAAAGGAGGAGATAGTGATATAGAGAGATGTAGCGATGGAGAAGGAGGAATAATGTGAAATAAACAGAGAGAAGAATTGAGGTAGTGAGAGAGACAGTGGATGTATAAGAGAGGGGATTGGATGGATAGAGAGGTGAATATGTGTAGAAAAGGAAGAGGTAAAATTCTTGCCGCGAGCCACTCGGACTATTATTAGTTCGTAACCAGATTATCGTAACCGTTCCTGGGATGTGATGCGTTAGACTTTTACACACTTGTATACAAACATATACATATATATATATACATATTTATATGTATATAATCGTAAAAATAATTGAGGGATGATTTTTTATTGTTGGAAAAAAATTGTCGTTTTCAGATGAACTGTAACTTTGGGAAAAATTATAGTATCGGAAAACTTCAAACGGCTATTTAATGCTCCAAGTTTTTATTACTTTCGCGTGATTTTTTTATTAATTTATTATTAATATTATTGTTATTATTACTTTGTTTATGAAAATTTATATTTGATAGGATTATCGTGAGAAGGAAAAAGGTAAATAGGAAAATTTTCAATTTTGTCAATCTATTCTGAATTGAATTTTTAAACAAATAATTTAATCAAGTTTAACTTATAAAAATTATGATAAAAAAAAAAATAAATAATAAATAAATAAAAGTCATGACGAATTTGAATGAAAGACGCGAAAAAAAAAGAGAAAAAAAAAAAAAAAATTCCGCTACGGTGTATAATTAATATAATGGAATTGACAAAAGTACTTGAGATAAATTTTGCATTAATCTGTTTACTTTATCATATGTCTGTGAATATTTTAAAAAATTTTAAAAATTATTTCCTCTGTACTCATTTATTATTATTCATCTTCGTTATATCATCTCCCCAAATCGCCAAAAACAAACAAAGAAATAAAAAAAATAAAATAAAATAAAATAAAATAAATAAAATAAATTTGCAATAGTCCAAATTAAAATTCACAAATGTATGAAATTAAAATAAAAATATACGTCGAGATAAAAATCGAACATGTAATAAATGAACAACACTTATCACAGCCACGGATAACAATCTCTTTTGTAACAATTTATTTTCGTATATATATAAATAAATGCATTGTACATATAAACATTTATATGGGAATAAGGACGACAGTGATAAGGTATATCGATACAACTGAGGAGAATCTGTGTCTCAGCTTCTGCGTAGAATTTACATCTCCCCACACACACACACACTCACACACACGCACACTATCATAATTATTATATTCCACTGATACTTTATCAAATAGAAGGGAAACAGTAGCATTGGATCCAGGGGGAGGAAAGAAGAAGTAAGTGGAGGGAAGGTATATATATATCAATACATTGCTGAATTAAAAAAACAAAAAATATTTATTGTAATTCAAATTTAATAATTAAAAAAACAAAAAAATATTAATAATAATAATTAATAATCAATATAAATTTTTTTATTTATTGATTATTATATTTATGATATTGTTTATAAAATTTATTGTGGTAAATTAAATAATATGAAAAAAAAAAAGATCATTTATTATTTTTTGTTTTTTTTTTTTGTTTTTCTCTTTACGATAAATTTATTTATGTTTCGTGATTTCTTGATTGCAGTGTAGAATAAAATTACTTGTTAATTATAAGTATTATGCAGAGGATTGTGTAATAATTATGAATAACTGCAGCCCTTTGTAAATATATATATATATATATATATATATATATATAATAGAGAAGAGAAAATTGGTAATATTCTAAAGCTTCGTATACAGATGCAGAGATAAGGAGGCGTCGTCGTAAATTTGAAGATTAAGCTGGCTCAATTTTTATTTAATTGTGTGTGTGTGTGTTTGTTAGTGGGGATTATTATAGCCATCTTTGCGTGGGTGTACATGTATATGTAATATATTTAAAGGTATTTATTTGTGTGTATGTGTGTGTTTGTGTATAGGGAAGAAGAGACACGACACGAGTTAGTGCGCGATGAGACGATCGTGAACGACAGGGACGACAACGACGCCCATGTAAACCGCGTGCCTCCCTCTCATGCCCAAGTCTTCGTTATAACATTCACCATAAATTTCCCTCTTTAGAGGAGGCACGCGACCACATCTATACACTCAACTGATTATACATATAAATATACATCATATATCTGTATAACTGTAATCATATTCGTGATTTTTCTTTGATTAAATTCACCATTTGAATATTAATCAATTAATTTAAAGAGGAAAAAAAAAAAAAAGTTATAATCATAAATAAATTTAAAAAAAAACATAGGTGTATACCTCTCTCGTGTCATTTTATATATTGAATATCATTTCTATTATTTATTTATTTATTTATTTATTTATTTATTTTCGTATTTGTTTTTTATTATTGCATTTTTTTTTATTCGGTTGATAGATTTGAATAATTTTTATATTATTGAGTTGAAGAGAAAGTATTCAATTGCGATTGAATTTTATATTTTAAATTTTTTCATTTTTATTTATTTATTTATTTATTTATTTTTTTTTTTTGTCATTTTTCTTGAGGTTTGTGAATGCATCGTAAATTTAATGTTTTATATTCTAACGCGTGTGCGCGATTTATATTATAGAATATTTGTAAATATATATATATATATATATATTTTTTTTTTCTTTTCCTATGTGTGTGAAAATATATATATATATCTACATAGACAAGTATAAGCACGCAATTGAACGTTGCCCGCATATCTGTTGACTATATACCTCTTATACATATCTTTCTCTAAGTTCTATATGTACTAATGTACTTGTACATATATTTATAGAATGAATACCGCAAAACTGCAAGTTCGTGACTGATCAACGTTTATACATGTTTGATATTAGTCATTCAAGATTTTAAGGTCACAGGAAATTATTACTCTTCATTCATATGAAAAAAAATAATAATAATAAAATAAAATGAAGAAAGAAAAAAAAAAAATATATATATATATATATGAGTAAATAAATTGAATAATAATAAAAAAAAATGAAATGTAAAAAAAGAAAAAAAATAATAATTATAATAATTATGATGAATAAATGAAATAATTTTAAAATTTATAAATTCTCGTTGGTATTACATGAAACTCCAGGGAGAGAAATTTTTATTTATATCACATTTCTTATTATTTTTATTTTATCTCTTTTATTTACTTATTATTATCATGTATTTATTTTATTTCACTTCTTTTCTTTTTTTTTTTTTTCTTTTTTTTTTTGAATAAACGACTAATGAAGTGATGATGTATTGAAATGTGTATAACCTTTATATATAATAGTGTGAATGAATATATTCGTGTGTGCGGCTTTTTCATGATTTATTTTCATAATTTAGTAGGGAAGGAGGACACATATTGTATATATATTTATATTTATTGAGTATATGTATGGACATTTGGCATATATGATAGAATAGAAATGATTGAAAGGGAAAGTTTTTTCGTAGTTGTATTGAGTGAATTGAAATTTTAGGTGGCAAAGATGGGAAGGGCGAATGTTGGAATGTTAAATACTATTTTCTTCCGAGTGCAGAGAGAGATATTTATTTATTTATAATATTTACTTTTTTTTTTAATTCTTTTTTATTTATTATTATTATTATTATTTTTTTTTTTTTTCAACGTACGTAGTATCAGAGAGATCAGAGTGCGTATTATGTGCTTTGTATCAACACACCAGAAGACATTGATTAATGCGATGCCGGGTCCACAGACTCGGGTCACTTCGGCGCCATTAGTCTTGCTTCATCTCCATTATGATGTCACATGTGTGTTTGTAGCTAATATACCTGTGTGATGGTGGTGGTGGTGGTGGTGGTCGTGGTCCTATTTATTGTCTGTGTAGTTTTTTCTTCATCATTTTAACATATAGAAAACAAAGAGTCGATGAATATTGAAATAAAAGAGACAGTTATAAAAAAAAAAAAAAAATAATAATAAAAAACAAAAAAAAAAAAGTATACAATAAAATATTCTAGAAGCAAATTTATTTTATTTATTTATTTTTATTCTTACATTTTATTATTATTATCATGTATTTTTTTTCTGTTTTTTTTTTTTTTTTTTTGAATTCGTGGATGAAATTTCTTTCACATTTTAATTAAAATTGTTGCGAGAAATTTTGTAATCA